>CM050648.1:52603699-54040931 GCA_027574665.1 Rhynochetos jubatus
GCCAAAGCGAACACAGCAGTCTTTGATAAGAGGAAGCTCTTTATCTCACTGCATCTCTGTACCTTGTGATAATGGTCTGTTGTGACAGCTGTCCCTACACTTTGGCGTTTAAGCCTGCCTGATGGGGAGCAAGCAAATAAGAGGCATGAAAGTCACATGGGGACATCAACAGAAAAGGAGTCTGAGGGGAGACCTGATCACTCTCTACAGCCACCTGAAAGGAGGTTGTAGGGAGGCAGGTGCTGGTCTGTTCTCCTGGGCAACTGGTGATAGGACAAAAGGAAATGGCCTCGAGTTTTGTCAGGGGAGGTTTAGATTGGATATTACAACAAACCTCTTTACTGAAAGAGCCGTCAGGCACTGGGATAGGCTGCCCAGGGAAGTGGTGGAGTCACCATCCCTGAAGGTGTTCAAGGAACGTGTAGACATGGCGCTTGAGGACATGGCCTAGTGCTTATGGTAGTGTTGGGTTGATGGTTGGACTAGGTGATCTCATAGGTCTTTTCCAACCTTAGTGATTCTGTGAATAGTCCAAATTTGAAAAGATCTTTGGAAGGAAAAAGATTCCTGTTAAATGTATATTCAGGTGTCATCATCCCCAGTGCCCAGCTTGCAGTTGTGAGACATGCTAGTATTAAATCTAATACAGGTTATTGGAATGAAATTATTTATAATCATAACAGAGTATGCTTCTGTGTATCAACAGTATATCACATACACTACAAGGATCAAGCTAGTGGGTATTAAGGGATGGTGGACATAAATATCATATAGCTTCTAGATGCTTTGAAAATGAAAAACACTTACTGGTTTCCCACTAAAACTTCCCATGTACATGAGAAGACACTGTGTATATTACTTTAGTTATTAAACTACTATGAAAAAAACAGCTATTCTTTTCCTCTTCAGATTCTCCAGATGGAAAAGGTCAGTATTGACTGCATGTAAAATGATGATTGCTCTAAGTCAATATTTGAATCACCTCAGGATTTCCCTCTCTTCTTATTGTTTGAATATTTGTCAGGCAGGGTTTAAATTACAGAGATTTGGGGAACACAGTAGAGTTAAACAATTAGTTGGATAAACGCAACCAGTAACTTCTGAAACATTTATGTTTAACAGCAACATAAGAAGTGCACAGTAGGGAGTAAGGAATTTTTGTAACACAGCTGGTAGGGTAACACAACAGAAACAGCTAATGGTTTCAACTTTTCTGCAGAGTGTCAACATATATCTACACTGTTAGAAAAGAGGGAAAACCCAGGCCTGAGAGTAAAAGCCCATGAAACTTTTCCAGGTTGTGTCCTTTCCCTTTCCCTCTCCCTCTCCCTCTCCCTCTCCTTTTCCCTTTCCCTTTCCCTTTCCCTTTCCATCTCCCTCTTCCTCTCCCTCTCCCTTTCCCTTTCCCAAAAATAAAAAATCCCAATGCATTCTAGAAAGGAAAGACCCCACCTTTGCCATCCACACATGACCAAGGGTCTTAATACTTCTGTTCTTCAGAACAACCACAATGTAGTCAGGAGGTATGATTACAGAGCAGAGACAAACACTACATTAGAAAGTCTCTGCTTTACACTCATTTTGCATTTTTCTAGGCATGCTAGAAATTCACATCTCTGACTTTCCTGTATCTTTTCACTCCTTAATTCATTTATCTCTACCTTCATACCCTTCCTTTTGTCTGCAACATTTCCTGTCCCAGTTACTGGGTTTGCATCTCTTTGTCATCTTCTGCTTTAGCCGCTATATCTTTCTTTTTCCCTTCATCTTTTTTCTCTCTCTCTCTCTGCCTCTTTACTCCAGCTTCCCAAACGGCATCTAGGTATCTGTTATCTGATATGACAATAACACTTAATTCAGTAGACAGTGTAGAAGAAATTTTATAAGCAACTCTGCCAAAGCAAAAAAAATATCACTTGCTTGTCAAAGTATTTTGTCTGTCAAGTTTGTAATCTAAAGTTTAAGAAAAAAGCATCAGAATCAGATCTGTCCTGCGAAATGGTTTTGTTCAAAAATTGATGTAGTTCATACTTCCTAAGTGCAAATTTTCAAAAGCCTGGACTGAAGTCATGTCTTATGTTAGCAATTACCTAAGTGCTTAGTGGCTCAAGTTCACTTGTGTCAAGAGGCATGTATCAACCCACAGAACCTTAAAAAACAGTTTTGGGGAATCTTCATACTTATTGAGTCAAGTTGTTTTGTTTGTTGTTGTTGTTGTTGTTGTTTTAATATGGATTCTATCTCATAAATGGATGCATAGTAAGTCAGTTTCGGAGTCTGTTCTTCCTGCAGAAGGCTGGTTCAAATGAAGCTGAAGCAGAGGAACCTGGAAAGCAACAGTGAATAACATACCTTCATGTGGCCACTTCACACAAGCCACTGTGCCTTTCAGTGACGTCTCAAATGAACTACAGCAGTGTAGACAAGTGCAGCAAAAACCCCAATAAGGTCAGTATCTGAGTATGATGATAGGTCCCATGAGGCAAACACAAAAAGGGCATATTTCCTCACTGCTATAGTGCAGGCTTCCCAGAATAATCCCTGCGACCAAGACTCTAAGGCTCTTGGTCTTTGAAACTTAACAGGCAAACACCTTCCACTGACAGCCAGTCATGGTATGTCAAGCTCCTCATCCCCACAAAATGTGTCAGCATTTCTGACAGCATGCAATAAGAAAGGCAGGTTGTATTTTTATATTAAGTATAAGATCAGGTTTAGTGGCTTTTCTCACTCTGGAGTGCACCACACATTCATTTTTTCATAAATATTCTCCAAATCCTCAGCCACAAATTCATGAAGTTTAACAGCCACCCCATTCCACACTGGCTTACAAATACATTCATGTGCAGAGCTTGGCAAACAAAAGTTACTGCTGCTTCAAAAAATGGAAGAACAATCATGTCACAGGTTACTGAACGTGCAAGTGATTTCTAACTTTCACAAAGCAAAGGGCAGTTTTCAAAGGTGGAAGACTGTCACCTTCACATTCAAATAGTCTCAAAAAACCCTTAAATTCTAGCATATTCCTGTTTGGTACAGTTGATAACACTTCGCTACAGCTCCTGCAGTACCTGTGGATGCAGCATTCACACAATCTAACTATTTCTGAGTGAGTTTCAAAAAGGTCTGAGTGTCTCTTGTGCTATTCCAACATTATTACTGCTGATGTTGTTGGGGCAGCTGTAGCAGCACCCTATAGCATTGTTCATAGTCCAAGGTCTTGAGGTGCATAGTGATATATTTTGACACACAGAGCCAGCCAGATGCATTGTAACAAAGTTGTAGTAGTGACTTTCCATCACCAAAATAACTGTGCTGGCTCTTAGACTCTCCAACTCTGACTCTCACTACTTGGGACCTGGCTGGGCATCAGTCAGCAGGTGGTGAGCAGTTGTATAATTTGGTATATTTCCCATTATTATAGTAGCATATATTATACTAGCAACATTAGTATTATTAGCATTGCTAGTATTATTGGTACTGTTAGTATTATTAGTATCATTATTTTATTTAATTTCATTTATTTTCAATTGTCAAATCATTTTTATCTCAACCCACGGGTTCCCTTTTCTTTTCCTCCAAATCTCCTCCTCCACTGGATGAGGGAGGAAGGGAGTGAGCAGCTGTGTGGAGCTTAGTTGCTGGTTGGGATTAAACCATTATAATAATGTAATACAGTAGTTAAGTACTTTGGCCTAGAGCAGAGTCATTCCTTCTTTCAGATGATAACCTTGTGGTGACAATCTTGGGTATGCCTCCTGGCATAATCTCTCTCCCTTTAGTTTTACCTCTGATGTGGGTCATGAAAGTGGACTTTCTCTTCTGCGACCTGATTGGAAATGGGCAGGAGACATGCACAGTACTTTTCCTTCATCTGTGTAGTATGAGATTTGCTGCAGCTGTTCAAATGCACTATACTTTGGCTAGGAGAAAAGGGAGGGTCCATGGCACATGCTTTGGTGTCAGCTGGAAGTTAAGGGTTAAGTGCCATGGCGTAGTCATGCCTCTTTGCTCCAACCTGGAGCTGCAACACCATGATCAGGTTCACAGGTGGACAAGGAGCAGCAGCCTCAGTGTGGCAAGCTGTTGCATTGCAACATGACGAAAAGAATGCTACCATAGGTGAGGAAGGAGTCGGATGGGCTGTGTGATCTTGCAAAATGCCCTGCCACCAGAACCACTCACACAGCCTGAGAAGCAGTAGGCATTCTCAACCTCCCTGTCACACACAGACTTTTCATCAAGGCTGCAGAACCAAGGACTAACAGTAGTGAATGTATTCCAGCTAGAAAGTTTATATGCAATGGGATCAAAGACTGAGAAGTAGATTAAACAGACTTCAGTATAAAATTAAGGCCCCACAGTTGGTATTGTAGGAGAAAAACAAACAAGCAAAATCCTAATTAGGATTCATTAAGGGATATTGATAGAAAAGCATTTGGTGAATTACCAAATATAGACCAAAACTTTAGCAAAATCTCAGGCAAAAGGACACAAACACCACCTTCGTGGGCAACGTTTGCCACCCAAAACCACCACTGTACTTAGCTCCATAAAGGAGAAATAATAAAAAATAAATGCCAGCCATAAATAATATCTTGCAATTACATACTTTGTTTTATCAGCTGTAGTTTCACCTGTACATAAAAGCAGCAATGCCTTGCTAGCCTGTCACTCCAGCGGTGCCACAGGCAGAGTCTCAACTGGAGTTTCTCCACAGAATGTCTTTGCATGAAAACATGGCCTTCCTCGATGCCAAGGAAGGTACAAAGTTCACAGCTGGCTGTGTGCACTATGAAACAAGTTCAGCAGACTTTGTCTGAGCTTCTTCCCACTGTACAGACTTCTTGATAAAGACCAGAGGGATTGCTGTTATCCTCTGTCATGGTTCTTAGACAATGGCTAAGTTGAGGGAGGGTGGAAATATGAAACTTCAAAGTAAAGACTTCCTAAATCATCCCAAGTATGTATCCTGTTTCTCTGTTGGGGTCGTTACGGTATCTACAGTTTCCATATGGAATATAACATTTCTCAGTGACAACCCATCTGTGCTGCTTTTGCCTGGGACAGAGTTAATTTTCTTCATGATAGCTAGTACAGGTTTATGTTTTGGATTTGTGCTGAAAACAGTGTTGATAATCAGGGTTGTGGAGGTTAACCTTGCCTGGAGACCAAGTGCTCACCAAGACACTCTATCACTCCCTCTCCTCAGATGGACAGGGAGAGATCATTCAGCAATTATCGTCACAGGCAAAACAGACTCAGCTTGGGGAAAAAATTAATTTAATTTATCACCATCAAATCAGAGTAAAAAGAGAACAAAACCCAAATCTTAAAAGCACCTTCCTCCCACCCTTCCCTTCTTCTCGGGCTCAAATTCTTTTCTGCTTTTCTCTACCTCCTCCTGCCAGTGGCACAGGAGGATGGGGAATAGGGGTTGTAGTGAATTCATCACATGTCTCTGCCACTCAGGGGGACAACTCTTCACATTCTGCCCCTGCTCCAGTCTGGGATCCCTCCCACAGGAGACAGTCCTCCGCGAACTTCTCCAACGTGAGTCATTCCCATGGGTGACAGTTCTTCATGAACTGCTCTGGTGTGGGTCCCTCCCATGGGATGCAGTCCTTCAGGAGCACTCTGCTCCAGCCCGGACCCCCCACGGGGTCACAAGTGCTGCCAGCAAACCTGCTCCAGCCTGGGGTCCCCTCTCCATGGGGCCACAGGTCCTGCCAGGAGCCTGCTCCAGCGCGGGCTTCCCATGGGGTCACAGCCTCCTTCAGGCATCCCCCTGCTCTGGCATGGGGTCCTCCTTGGGCTGCAGGGGTGTCTCTGCTCCCCCGTGGCCCTCCATGGCTGCAGGGGCACAGCTGGCCTCATCATGGGCTGCACCACGGGCTGTCAGGGAATCTCTGCTCTGGTGCCTGGAGCACTTCTTCCCTCTCCTTCTCCACTGACCTGAGTGTCTGCAGATTTCTGTCTCTCACATCTTGCTCTTTCTCTGTCTGTCTGCAAAATCTACCTTCTTCTAGTTTGGGTTTTTTTTTTTTTACTCTTCTTAAACATGTTATCACAGAGGAGTTATGACTGCAATGGGCTTGGCCTTGGCCAGTGGCAGGTCTGTCTTGGAGCCGGCTGGCATTGGCTCTATCAGGCATAGGGAGGCTTCTATCAACTTTTCACTGAAGCCATTCTTACAGTCCCCCTGCTACCAAAACCTTGCCACGCAAAACCAATACAAAGGAGGTTTTCATAATTGCTGAGCAGTGCTTACACAGAGTCAAGGTCTGTTCTGCCCCTCATAGCACCACACCAGTGATCAGGCTGGGGGTGCAGGAGGATTTGGGACGGGACACAGCTGAGACAGCTGACCCCAACTGACCAAAGGGATATTCCATACCATATGATGTCATGCTCAGCATATAAAGCTGGGAGAAGAAGAAGGAAGGAGGGACATTTGGAGTGATGGCATTTGTCTTCCCAAGTAACCATTACGTGTGATGGAGTCCTGTTTTTTTGGAGACAACTGAACATCTGCCTGCCGATGGGAAGTGATGAATTAATTCCTTGTTTTGTTTTGTTTGCGTGCACGGCTTTTTCTTTAGCTATTAAACTGTCCTTATCACAACCCACGAGTTCTCTCACTTTTGTTTGTCTGATTCTCTTCTCGCATCCTGCTGAGTGAGAGAGACACTGTGTGGTGCTTAGTTGCCAGCTGGGGTTAAACCACAACAACATCTGAGAAATTTGTTCTACCCAAGAATAATTTGTATTTATACACCATTGTGAACTAATCACCCAGATGTAGTTGTATTATATGAAACAAGAAGGCAGCTGTTTATCTTGCTGATAACCTTCAAGAAGATAAAGAATATTACTTTTTGATTCTTGTATTTACCTCTGTGGCTTCATTTATAATCTTTATATATGGATTTATGCTGAGACATTCTTCAGAGAAGGAGAGAAGATAGTGTACACTGGTCTTTTTAGTTTTCTTCTTTTTTGTTTATGAGTACAGCTGAGAACTCATGAATTTGGAGTAGTGGGATTTTTGTTCCTTTATTTGATCTTTTGGTAGTGAACTAACGTATTGGACACCTTTATCTATTCAAATTATAGTTTAGATTGCTTTTTAACTAATTTGTGATCTTGGATTTATTTTCCAGTATTCTGTTTGGAATTTGTGCTATTCATAATGTGCTAGTCATTGATTCAGTGATATTTTTTATGTACCCCAGCCAATGGAATGACAAATCTTCCAGCTGAAACATTTCATTTGAATATTTTAATATTTGATTTTAAAATCCTGTTCAAAGTTGGGAGGAAAATTATTGCAAAAGATTTGTGAAAATAGTTTGTACTGTATTTACACCATTTGCTTAATTCTACACTTGGAATCCCTATCACTGTTCAAGACAGACTGGCAAAATGAGGGTTTAGATGAAATGAAAATGGAAATTTATTTTAAAATAGTAAGAGGACGTACAATTTCTCTTCGTGCATGACAGCAGCCATGTCACCTTGACCAGGTACAGGTGCACACTCATTGTACCTAACCGTCCTTCAGAGCTATGCTTGTGAGAGTTTTGTAGGGTATCTATTTCCTAAGAGTACAGTGATAGACACATTATGCTGATCTGCATGGAACCCCTTAGTCAAACACTGCTTAAGCACTTCTCAGGACATTGTAAAATCACTGTGTTATTTTGGATAATTGCCATTTGACATATGCTGAGGGTCTCACACTAGCAGTACCAATTCATTGCCTGGATTTTGTGAAAATTCTGGATGAAAACTTTCAGCTTCAGGAGAAGTTGTATTCAACTTTATGGATCTTATAATGACAGATAAAAAGGAATTCATCAAAGATCTTATTAAATCAGTGGTTACATTTATTATATCACAAACAGGATAAAGTGTCAACCAGCAACATATATGCTTAGCATTTTAAGAATGAGGTTCACAAAGTTAAAAATAAACCTAGTACAAATAATATAAGTAAACAAAAAAGTGTGTCAGGAAAAGCTGAAGAATATTTCATTTAATGTTCAAAAAGTCTATGATCTAAATCAAGAATCCAGAGGTAATATTACACTGGTTGAAAACAAAAACAAAAAGAAGAACATATTTTAAAGAAAAAGTGAAAACAACTACAAAAATATATGTATATAGGATGTGGAACAAAAGACAAAGTTTTTAATAATGTTATCATTTAGAAGATTAATAGTAGAAGCCAAGGAAGCCAAGGAAGTCATTAAGACCCACATAACTCTCTTAATTAAGATCAGTTAGAGGAGTTCTTGGATACTTGGGGTGGTTCTTAGTTGTTTTTTTCTTGATCTTTTAAGTATATTTGAGAAAGAAAAGAAATCTAGGATTGCAGTTCTTTAGTCAGCTGAGCTCATTGCCCCTGGGAGACAATACAAGTCCATTAGTAGAAGAAAATTATAAAAGTAACCAATAATCATGTAGAAAAGATGGGACTGTTCAGCAAATATTTCTGTTCCTTTTATATATGAGGGGAAAAGGTAATGACTTTAATGTCCCAGATCATGATGATGAAATAAGTCCCTTTTTAAGAGTAACACATTAAAATATTAAATACATAGTAAAGCTATTATATTCTGAAGGCATTTTTAATAGTTGGATATAGTTAATTTGAAATCCTCTCTTTAAAATGCTGATCAATCTCTCTGGGCCAGTAATGTCGATTTTCAAGGAGTCTTGGAACTCGGCGGATGTCCCAGAAAACTGCAAGTAAAAAAACAACAACATTCTTAAAAGGACAAGTGGGATGATCTATTCTGATGTTTATCACCAAGTAATGCAACAACCAATTGAGGAGAGTTAATGGATGGTGATACAATTAATATCAATCAACATGGCTTATGGAAAATAAATCTTGTCATATTAACTTTTTTTTTTTAAATGAGATTAGGCAGTTGACCTAGCACTACGTGAAACTTGATGGGAAATAGAACACCTTGAATGGATTAAAATCTGGCTAACTTCTCAGTAATGTAACAACTTTATAAAGAAGCAATTATCCCTGAATGGCCATGTTGCTACTGGAGTCCAACAAGGGTTCATCTAATCTAAATATGATTTACGCTCCAGCATAGAAATTTTGTTTCTCCACTACCTGGATAGCACAGGAAAAATTGTACAGCCTTTCCTCATGATACTCTAGCGACACACACCACGCACAGTGCGCTAGACCATGGGGTGCTATCAGTGTGGACCAGACCTTCTAGTGGGGCAGGAAGGGAGAGGAGATGCTTTTCCAGCATTTCCAGAAATGCATTTGAAATTATAAATTAAATAAAACGTAACACTGTTTCACTTGACTAAAGGAAAGGGCTGACACTGATGAAAAACACTGACTAGGTAGAAATCAAGAAAGGAATAAACATCTGTTTGTTGCCTGGGTGTATACGATCCAGCGTAGAAGACAGTAATACAAGCCAAGGCATAAGTAATGTTGAAGAGATACATTTGGATGTATGCACCAGGTGACCTATGTAGCAGTTCAAGGCCATTTACATTATGCCCATTGATCTATGTGATTTTGGTGTGTGTTGTAGGACTGCGATTCAAGCTTTCTCTAGAGAACAGAGATTTCCACCCTGAAAAGCAGGTTAGCCAATGAGCACAGCATTTAGGTAGAATGAAAAAACATAATCCAAAAGGGCTTGTCTGCTAATTCTGAAACACTAAAGCACAATATAAAACACTTTTGAAAAAGTGTTTTCTAAATGAATGTTAAACTCCAAGGGGTTATCCAGGGAGCTATATATTACACTGACATTAACACCAAATGGGTTCATCTTGGTTAATGTTCTTACAGTGAATGCCAAAGCAATTCATCACGAGTGGCTGCATATGGTAAAGTATTAACACATTTCATCAGGAAAACATCCTTTGAATGTCATGGTTCCAGCACTTGGGACCTGAGAGGAGTTCAAGATGTGTGACACAAACCACTATCACATTTTCAAATGCTGTCTTACAAGTGAGAGATTAATCTGGTGTCTGTTAAGTAGGGACGCAAATATTTGATTAGTTGACAGAAGTTCGCAGTATATTCAGAGCGATCAGTCATATGAAAATTAAAGGTGAGTAAATTTTAATGAAAGATTTTATATTTTTTTTAACTGAAAAAAACACCTTACCCCCAGAAATCACTTTGGGAATAAATTTATTTCTACCCCACCAGATATTCTCAGATTGTCCAGATTTTAGCACTGTTGCCTAAAGTGAGAAGTGCATTCATTCCAGAAGCAATAAATAGAAAAGTGAAATGGGCAGCTGCTGCTCTCTAACCCAGAAGCACAGGGAAGATCATTCCAGTGCTATTGAGGAGTTGTTCCCATAAGTTCTGGAGCTGAAGGTAAGTGCTGAACTCCAGGCTTGACCACCGGAGGATGCGGAAGGTGAGCCTGAGTCACCACTGACAGTGCAAGCCTGTAAGTCTTCTTGTGAATGCAGCAGATTGACCTCACTTTGGGCATTTGGCCCAAATTATGGGCTTCTTATTGCACAGACCCATATATATCAGTATGTATTTCAGGACTGGCTGGTGGAGGCTGTGGAAAGAAGCCAGGTTTGAAGAAACCTGGAGAAGGAAATGGAGAAAGGATGGAGGAACTCCTGACGACCATCCTGTTTGCTCAGTTTTTTCACTGTTCTGCACTGTCAGTGTATATGGAATACTTTCCTGAATTGTCTTCTCCCATTCACAATTGTGTGGATGGAGTTGTGGTAGCTGGGGCAACCCTGAACCCCAGGAGGGAAAGTAATCTCTTTAGCTCAGGTCCCTGACACTGACTGTCATGATATTACTCAAGCGTTGAGGGTGGCAGAAAGATTTTTTAGATGTTGCAGATGCACCGTTCTGTGACTTTCCCCCTGACTTATTGTACTTGAACTGTTATTTCACAGGGTTTTCCCAAGCCCAATGCACAGGTATTACAACTGTTCTTTTCCCTTCCAGGTGGTCACATCAAGGGAGACAAATGTCACATCCAGTACCCATGGTAAGTCTTAAATAACCAAGCTGTTATCATTAACAGTATCTGGCTGCTGTTATTATTAGCAGCAGCAAACAATTCCCATGGTGCTTATTCCCTCCCATAGTTCACAGGCAGACTCCCACTCTCTCTCACAGCTGCCCAGCTGGAGCAGCAGCTCACGGGACAGACCCAGCTGTTGACTCAGAAGCAGAGGGACAGAAAATCCCTCAAAGGGTCCCTTGTTTCATCAGGCATACGTATAATCCTATAGTCTTTCTCTGAACAGAGCACATAAAATCCTTCTTGGATGTAGTTGGATTTGTATGAGTCATTGTTGATGGTGCTGTGGGCTGGTGGCCTTGTGCAGTTGGGGTCAGTTTGTGGTGTCCTGAGTTTATCAGCTCTGATGAATCCAACAGGACAACTAGCCTCCAAAGCTTATGGGTTCTTGAAAGGCTTTCATACACTACCCCTCAGCATGTACTTTTTCTCTCTTTAACCTGTTTTTTGGGGGTAATTATTTCTCTATTCGCACCCTATACCTGTAGAGCTGTTACACGAATTCACAAAGAGGCTTTTATGACACAAAGCTCTCATTTCAGACACATAAAAATCTTATAATCATCAGAGTGCGTAGCAAGTACTCTCAAACAACACCTTGTTGAATTATTTTTACTGATAAATTACTATTTCTAAATACTTAAAAGCACAGAAGCCAACAGATGTGATCAAAAAGTAAATAAAATGCAGCCTGGCAGATTGCATCCATACTGAAGGTGAAAATGTTTCTTTTTTTATTCTTTTACCATCATTACAGAGGTCACCTACCGTGTTTAGTTTGGGCTTGTCATGGTGATATTACCTGTATACAGCGAATGGAGGGCAGGTTGCTAGAGTGGCAGAAGGAAGTGATGAAGAGCGAAAGGGAGGAAGGAAGGAAACCTCTTAGAGATGTTCTGGTCCTTCTTGAGCTCAACTCATATTATTCCTTGTTTGTAAAACACTTGAACTAGCCTTTTTGGCCCCAAAGAAATTAAATCTAAGTCTCTAAACTCCCAAGCACTAAATTTACATAGACAAGAAAAGCTAGCTTCCTTTCAGGATTCTCTAGGGCAGTGTGCTGACCTTAACAGTGCATCACCCATGATTTTAAAGGCACAGCCATCCCTGAACCTTCTCTTGCAGTTTAGTGGCTCCATGAAATCTAAGTTTTGATTGGGGCAAAGTCACAGTATATGCTTCATGAGGGTTACCTGACCCCAGTGCCTCAGTAATGTGCTTTAAACTAACCTCTTAGAAGTGCATCTTGGAACACCTCCTTCGCTCTACAACATCTCAGATCCCTGCAGTCATGTCCATCAGGTCATGGCCATGGTGCTGAGGAAAGAGAAGGAAAATAGAGGTAGCTGTCTTTTTTCATCCACATTTCTGGAGGAGTGAACTGACACTGAAGGGGTCCTCCATATGCATAAGTTTCCATATGTAAAATGCCTTACTTTTAGCTGTCCTTGGTTTACTTGCTCTGGTGAGAAGGTAGATATAACATGTGCATTTTGTCCAGCAGCAAAACAACAGGTACACAGCTTTTTCTGTCGTGTCAGTTTTGGATGAACAATGACAGACTGAAAAAAACCTCCAAAACTTTCTTATTACCTTTTAGCTGAGACAGGTTTGATTTCATGGCTTTGTAAATCATACAACAGGCAAGATACTGACTTGCCTCCAGTGTAGCCCTTGATGAAAATAGTGCTTTTTTTAGGTACTCTAACCAGAGTTTGGCAGCACCCACTGCAAAAGGTGTTATATGCACTCTGCTCACAAATCCTCATCAGACTGTAATTACATATTTGCTAGCACCAACAGCTTGGAGGGCTGCTGCTCTCCGTTTTGGCTTAAATCCCTTTATGAACAGGTTATGAGGAAAACTTGAATGACTTTCTTCTTTTCTGTTCCTAGAGCATAACAACGTAGCTACAGCCTTGTTGGAAGCAGATGTTCTCCCAGAAGTCTCCTTAAGACCTAGTACCTTTGTAACAGAAGCATGACAGTAAAGCAAAGTATAAATGGCACAACCAGCATAAATTCAGTGTTTAGAAAGAGTCTCAGCTAGCTCCATCTGTGGACAAACAGTCCTAGTGATTTTTCTGGTGTGGAAACTTTAGCCACAGACAGGCATTCATTTCCTTTGCATTTACTTTAGGCTGTAGTAGAGAAAAAATGGAAGGTTTTGTAACGCTCTTTCCCAAGCTTGATCTCACATCCTGGGCCCTTGTATATATACCTGGGAAAAATAGCCACAAGGGAACATCAGTCATCACACCTATGATGGGAAAGGCTACACATTTCTGGAAACCATTAATATAGCAGTCTGATCTCCTTCTAGCTTACTGCATTGGAAACGCTCTGTATTTCAGCTAACAGGAACTGTTTACATCATGCAGCAGTACCAGAACTAGCTCTTTCCAGGGTGGTGTGTCTAGACAGTGCTGTGTCACGCTGGTGAATTAGCTCAGGACATAGAAGCGTTACAACTCCTTCAGTCTGGCACTGTTCCTGAGGCAATTAATCTTGCTTTGTAGATAGACTAATTAGTCTGGGGGAAGTACAAGTCTGACCATTACTGTCAAGACCGGAGCTAGCTTATTCAAGGCTTTTCCAGGCATCTTTCTATGGTGCAGTGTTGTGCACCATAAACACACCTACAGCAAAGTGAATGGAAAGTCATAGAATCACAGAACGGTTTGGGTTGGAAGGGACCTTAAAGATCACCTAGTTCCAACCCCCCTGCCATGGGCAGGGACACCCTCCACTAGACCAGGTTGCTCCAAGCCTCATCCAGCCTGGCCTTGAACACTGCCAGGGATGGGGCACCCACAGCTTCTCTGGGAAACCTGTTCCAGTACCTCCCCACCCTCTCTGGGAAGAATTTCTTCCTGATGTCCAATCTAAATCTCCCCACTTTCAATTTAAACCCGTTACCCCTTGTCCTGTCACTACAGGCACTTGTAAAAAATTTCTCCCCCTCCAGCTTTCTTGTAGGCCCCAGGTATTAGAAGGCTGCCCTGAGATTTCCCCAGAGCCTTCTCTTCTCCAGGATGAACAAGCCCAGCTCTCTCAGCCTGTGCCCATAGGAGAGGTGCTCCAGCCCTCTGAGCATCTTTGTGGCCTCCTCTAGACTCGCTCCAACTGGTTGATATCCTTATGTTGAGATCCCCAGAGCTGGACGCAGCACTGCAGGTGGGGGTCTCACGAGAGCAGAGTAGAAGGGGAGAATCCCCTCCCTCGACCTGCTGGCCACGCTTCTCCTGATACAGCCCAGGATATGGTTGGTTTTCTGGGCTGCCAGCGCACACTGCCGGCTCCTGTCCAGTTTTTCATCTACCAGTACCCCCAAGTCCTTCTCCTCAGGGCTGCTGTCAATCCATTCTCCACCCAGCCTGTATTTACAAATTCATAGAGTGCTTGGGATTGCCCCAGTCCAGGTGCAGAACTGTGCACTTGGCCTTGTTGAACTCCATGAGGTCGGCAGAGGCCCACCTCTCCAGCCTGTCCAGGTCCCTCTGGATGGCATCCCTTCCCTCCAGCGTGTCAATCACACCACACAGCTTGACGGTGATGGCAAACTTGCTGAGGGTGCACTCGATCCCACCTTCCATGTCGCTGACAAACGTTGAACAGTGCTGGTCCCAATACCTATCCCTGAGGAACACCACTCATCACTGGTCTCCACCTGGATATCAAGCTTTTGACCACAGCTCTTTGAGTGTTACCATCCAGCCAATTCCTTATCCACTGAGTGGTTCACCTATCAAATCCATGCGTCTCCGATTTAGAGACAAGGATGTTGTGTGGGTCAGTGTCAAACACTTTGCACAAGTCCAGGTAGATGATGTCAGGTGCTCTTCCCTTATCCACCAGCACTGTAACCCCATCGTAGAAGGCCACCAATTTGACAGGCACAATTTTCTCCTAGTGATGCCATATTGGCTGTCACCAATCACGTCCTTTATTTTCGTGTGTCTTAGCATGGTTTCCAGGAGGATCTGTTCCATGATTTTGCCAGCACAGAGGTGAGTTTCTGGCCTGTAGCTCACCATATCTTACATTTTTTTCCCTTTTTAAAAATAAGGGTTATGTTTCCCCTTTTCCAGCCAGTGGGAGCTTCACCAGACTGCCGCAGTTTCTCAGATGTAACAGACAGTGGCTTGACAACGTGATCTGTCACTTCCCTCTGGATCCTCATATGCATATCATCAGGTCCATGGACTAGTGCACCTTCAGTTTCCTTGGATAGTCTCGAACCTGGTCTTCTTTGACAGTACATGGTCCTTCATTCTTCCAGTCCTTTAAGGCATGAGGATGTGGGCCTGAATTTCACCTTCTTTAAGGTCCTGGAGCAAAGCAGACATAGTGTAGGCATGAATGTCTTTGGAAGAGGAAGACGTGAACCACTGGAATGATGAGAAGAAGACTTGGACCTGTGCCAAAGACCCTGGGATCTTTGCATGTGACAATTACAGACTGAGTTCAGCTGAAGTTTTTGGACACTATGGAGGTGATGAACAGCAAAACAGAAAACTGGCTGTGCAATTCTGATATCAGGCATTTTGAAAAGCTGATCTGGCTGAAAAATCATGCTACATTAAAGAAGGAGTTAAAACCCAGTATTAGTTTATCAGCCAGATGGACAGTTTAACTCAGCTGGCTGTGCCACCACAGTATTTTTTGTGCCACCATAGAGGAATGAACGGGAAAGGGATCAGGCAGGGAGGAGGCAGAGAGGCAGAGCTGCCCTTTGGAGGCAGCCTGCAGTGAGACTGAGCAGTGTGATTTACAGTCACGGTGATCTGCAAGGGATGGAAACAAACAAAAGTGAACAAACCGTGGGTGAACAACTTTATTTATAAGCCTCCTACAAGTTGAAGGGCAAGCAAGTCTTTCTGATAGAAATCACCATCTCACCATTTAACAGTGACATTTAAGATTTTTCTTCTTTCCTATCTGACTTTTATTTCCCTGTAACTAAATATTGATGCGTTTATTTGAAACAGTGACCCCAAACTCTTTTCCATCAAGACTTCCATGACTTTTTATTGTAACTGGAGAAATACAAGACAGTTCTTTCCTTTTTTTGCAGAGATGTACAAAGGATCAAGGAGGGTTACTGCATGTTAGCTGACAATAACGGATTCAGATAATCCTGCTGAGGTAAATGAAAGCTGACTGCTAAAGAGATCTGCTGCATCATAATAAAGTTGAATGAACCTGGGTTTCAAGTCCTGCAGAGATTTTGAGGTAAAACTGTGAGAGTCAAGGGGGTTTTATTTGGAACATGGGAGCTGCAAAGTGAGTTGACAGAAATAAATGATATCTGTCCTCTTTTAAGAATAATGCTTTAACTCATGTCTGGAAAGGTAATAGCTTAGGGGTTGCAGAGACACGTGAAATTTGCCAGATGCTAAGTAAGAGGTGATGAAAACTTTTATAGAGTTGTCATCACATCATTATATTATTTGCATGCAGATAAGATAAATCAGTGTTCTAAGAACTAGGGCAGGGAAAATAAACACACTGCGCAATCTGTAGATAATATTTTCCAGTGGAGTTCTATCAATGTTTCTGGGGTTCTCATAAACACCATATGGGTCACTATTCAGTGATGAGCCTAATTATGCTTCTTCTTACCCTTTATGTAAATTTTTGAAGATTTCTTTTTTTATTTCTTTACTTTGCTTAAAAATAATGGAGAAAGACCACATCCAAAATAGAAAGCCATAGATGTAACCCATGCTTCTCATTATATTATCCTCTGCCAGGTACCTGGGTGGTCCACATAGTCAGGGCGAAGTTGATTGTCAGATCTGGGAGCAGCAATATCAGAATAACAGAAACAGCTGGCGTTTTCTTATCTTCCATGGTAGCACAAGGCAATATCAATTTTCTCTTGCCACCTGGGAATTCCACCTCATAAATACATCTCTATGTGTTGCAGGGACCTGTGACATTGGCAGTGATAGACACTCCCACTTTACTGTGGTGCATCATAGTTATGGCTTCCTGGGCCTTTTACAAAGTTGTAGTTTGTTACAGTGTGTTACACCCTGTTGTGAATGAGGATTTTGTATTTTGATGGCAATTCTGGATCAAACATCTTTCATACAATAGCCTGAGAAGAGTGGACTCACTTCATTTGTCCATTCAGATCCTGTGTTCATATGAAATGCAGTCAAAGATGAGAAAGTAATTTTTATCTGGTCTCATCATAATTTACCCAGCTCCTGTGTCACACTGTAGTTTCACAAGGTCTTGAAAAGAATTGCAAGCAAGGAATGATGTCAAACTCCATGCCACAGTTGTGCCTGTCCTGCAAAGGTGTATCAAAATCACCTCTGCCACCCCACCAGCCCTGCAGTTCTGCAGGGATCCTTGTGGACTCCTCAGCACTGGCTCTGCAGACCAAATGAACCAGGCTTCCTCATCTTTGTTAAGCATTTGAAACTGTCATTGCAGGATATGGTAAGATCCAGAGCCTGTTCCAAATAAATGCTATGGATAAGATCACACTATCTGAAGGGAAAAGAGTTGGAGGCTTTATTCCTGCAAATGGATGTAGTTCCATGCCACTTGTCATTAGGGGCAGAGAAAAACTTCAGCAGTGTCAGTTACTGGCAGAAGTGAAGCTAATATTGAACTCTGCTGTCTACAAGGTTTCAGGAGAGATTCCAAGCTCACCCATTCCTCATACCCTCAGAGAATGTTGGAAGTGCCATAGCCTGCCCACGTGAATGTAGACTACTGTAGCTGTCCTCAAATGCTTTCACTGTATTGCTGCCTCCTCCAGGAAAGAGGACCTGGATGGTCTTTTGCTGTAGGAAGGAGGGAGAGGAACACCAGTACTTCTTATGAAACTACAGCAGTAATGTTCTTACAGATGCTTTTTTTTGGCAATTCAGGGATGATGCACGTTACTTGTGCTGACAGAACTGCAGAACTTCTAAAAAGTTGCACCAGAAGATCAAGAAAAGAGTTGCAATGGCAAGTGTGACCCACGAGGGCATTTGTTTCTATGCACATGAATTTTTACATGGCACCAAGGAAGATTTATCTGTCATCTGAGTAGTTGTAGGGTGACTGCTGGAAGATTTAGAAGACTTGGATTGTGCAGCATGAATAGGCTGGGTGTCAGTAAACCAGTATTAATTGTGTTGTCACTTGCTACGCTTTGATTATTTGTGAAATAAAAAAAGAAGTATTACAGTCGAGGAGCGAGAACAGGGCAGAATGATGCTGGTTTTGTAACAGCAGACTTAGTGGTAATTACAGAAAAACACGTTGGCCCTGTATGACTAAGGCAAGCCATTAAGAGCACACTGTGACTGCACTATGCCAGAGAGTGTGCTGCTTTGTGTCAGCTCATGAGTAAACTGCACTTGGCTTCAATGTGAGTTTTAAATTTGTTGCTAATACCCTTTTTGAATCTTGGGAAAGTAGTTTGATTTGGGAAGTACATGCCTGTTTTGCGAGACAAAGTAAATGATAAATAATGACTTTTCATAAGACAGAATGGCACTGTGTAGTCATAAGGTACAACAAAATTCTGGGTTTGCAAGTCCCATCAAATGTACTATAACGTGGTACATTAATATCTTGCCATAGAACTAGGTAAACAGCCTAGAAATAGCCACATGGCACTAGTTTGCTCCTGAAATACTTCTAGCATGTTTTCTTCTTTTCTGGCAATACAATTATCTGGTGATCTTTCCAATGCACGTGTTGATACTTCTGCTTCTTTCAAGCACTTCTTCCTTTCCCTCACCAGTTTCTCAGCTTTGAGGAGCTGGGAAGATCTGAATGCATATTCTCCCTTCTCCACTTATCCTCTTCATCAGCTCTGTAACTGCTATGAAGAAAATGCTTGTCAAATGCTCAGGACACCAATAAAATCACTAAAGAAATATTATTAGGCATAAAGGTTTAGGAAAAAACATATATTAAAGCCCTTAATATATTTAAGGATTCATCATAACCCTGGCATGGGTTCATAAGGCCAGATTTGCCTTTCAAATGACACTCAGGGAGATTCATCAGCTCCCAGCATGGTGAGGTAGTGAGGGCATTTATCTAAAGTTTGTTCCCATGGTGACCGTGCCAATGGAGGGAAAGAGAAATGAAACTTCAGGTAATACCAAAATAAGCGATTCAGCAACATCTGCTAAAATTTATACAGGAATAGGTAATTTAACTCACGTAACATTCCTGAAGGGCCTGGATGCTTAAGGAAAACAATTGCCGTGAGTAGGATCCTATTTTTTGTAGGCCCATGTGTTATTGCCTTCTCCAGAACAGCAGTGAAGCTGTTAAGGGAAGATGTCCTCTCTGTACCAGGGAAAACAAAGATACCCCTCTCTGAATGGATTGTATCTCCTAGGGTTGCCAAGCAAGTGCTGTACATGAAGATCATGTCTGGCACCAGAAAGGTCCTTCATGCTAGTGTTAATCTTATGGTCAACAAATCAGAAAATATGTCATCACTGCAGACTTCTGCAAAAGAAGATCAGAGAGAAGATTCCTCTGTCTTGCTAATTACTTTGATTAAGACTGGTAAAATACCATTTTTTAACATTTTTCTGTTGAATTAAAAAAGTTTACCTGCATAACCAACCATTGCTTGTTTGTAAAGTTCATTATAATTGTTCTGTGGATTTCATTCAAATGTTGTGTGACCTGCTTCAGTGAAGGTATCTTTCTACTCACATTATATTGGTTCACTCCTCTAGAAAATGTGTTTACTGGCTTGTCAAGAACCTGTTTAAACTCACTCTTCACTTATTTCATCTGAATTCCAGAGTACACGCCTAACATAAACAATGCAGTGCCCACATGACAGTTGTACCCGTGCAGAGTGGGTGGCAGAAGACTTTGACCTTTGAGCAGCAGGCTTATCTGAGTGGTATTTATTCAAAGTTAGACCCATCTGGACAAAGAAATGAGTGCAAATGCATCCAAGGATGTGTGAACCTAGGTCAGAATTACAGGTAGAAGTGTGCAGCCTGACTGAGATGTAAGTAGTTCTGGAGAGAGATGATTTTAGTAAATTGTAAGACCTCTCATGCTTTCCCAGTGGCAAATATAACATGACTACAAGTATACTTCAGACTTAAAGATCAATTTTTTAAAAAAGAAAAGTACTGCTCTGCAAATGTTATGTTCCTGTCCATCTCTACCCTCTACTAGGTTGAACAGTCCTTACGTGTGGAACCAGCTTGTAACTATTTTGAAAAATTAGGCAAATCAGAAACAAATAATAGAGTAATGTGCCAGTGTTTGAAACTGTTGGCATGGAATGAAGGCATTAGCAGGATCCAACCATAATGATTCTGTAAGCATATTATCTACAATGGACAGCTGATTTCACATAGAAAGCCTGAGTTTATCCATCACTTCCATCTCTTGCTTATGGGGATGATCTTTCATTAAGAAACTGTTCTTAAATTGGCATTATTCTTGTATTGCATTTTTAAATCCCCTAATCAATATTAAGCCTTTACCCTTTTTTTCCCTGGTGGGTTTTTTTTTCCCCTTTAGGACAAAACTCTGTTTCAGACCATTGTAATTTTAACATTGTATCAGTGTTGCAAATCTGATTCAGATCAATGCCTTGTAAGTTACAAACCCTAATGATCTAATCTGTTGTTAAATATTCATGAAGGAACCTTGGAGAATATGCACTCCCCTCCCTTCTAATGGATGTGAAAGAACCAGCTGCATTTTGCTGATTGACCATGTGCATTTTCTTATCACAGAAGAGTATTACAAAAGCCTCCACATTGTGCAGCTCTTTTTCCAATCTGTAGCATTTATTCAGCATCAAAGAAAACAACAACATTGCTTTTATATAGATATACCACAAGCATAATAATGCTAAACACACCTATTCTTTGTAGCAGCTTTTCAGGTGCATTCCTCCATGGGATACAAGCCATAACAGACACAAGGATCCACAGACATAAACCTCTGCCAGCCATGAACTATGAAGCTCATAATTTCTGGGTAAAGGATCAAGGACAACATATACATACAGAAACAATGCAGGTCCTTGCCATGCCAAAATGCTACGGGAAATATACAAACCACTAAGAAACTTCAGGTATTTGTTCACCCGAGTTATGATTTTGTAAGGATAGGGTATGTACTAAGATATACACTTTTGCCCAATTCATATTCTTTTCTCAAATACATGTCCTTTTAGATTTTAAGCTGAAAGAAAATATTTACCCATGCAAAGAAGCTCAGATAATCCTAGCAAGTGACTCTTCTCATGAAACACTATTTGGAATATCAGCACCCTGTAATGCCAGGAGGCTTCTGACTCTCTGCAAACACTGAGAAATGAAATTAGGTGAGTAATCATCTTCTTCTGACTTTATTACCTATACATCTTTTTAAAGTTACCACCCTTTAAGCATCAGGCTTGGGGTGGGGTAGAGGGGGACCATCAAAAGCCATGAAGTTTACAAGCAATAAAAATACCTTCTCACAATTTCCAAACTAACTGCTTGATACAATAACTCAATTTCAGAGGCTGAGGCTGACTCAGCACTCAAAATGGGCCTGATCCGGAAGGTGTTATGCAAGCAATGATGTCCGCTGAGATAAATTGTAACAGTATTGCCTGTGCACATCCTCTGAGATCAGGACTCATCTATGACTCAGAGTCATTCTCACTCCCCACTTTCTTCCCTTACCTCAAAAGATCCTCAATTTGTTCCAGCTATAATGTCATTAAATTTAATCTATTTTGGAACATGCAACCAAAATTTAACAACTCTCCATGTATACTGCTGTGTTGTCCTGACTAAAAATGTTTTACTACAGCATCGACCATTATATTTGCTCTTTCATACTTGTTTCGTAGGCCAGAACAACACAAACGGCTCATTCCTGAATTCCAGCCAGAGGTTAGTTTCTAACAAGGTGATAAAAGACAGAGTGTCTTTTGCTTTCCTGCAACCCACCAGGCAGCTGAATTGTGACTCCTGTAGTGCATGGAGCATCTGGAGTGCTTTGCAGAGTGTGCTTTGACCTCTTTGCCCCTTTAGATTTGCAAATGCCAGGCAGTTTAGGATTATGAAGCACAGCCAGCCGTTGGGATTTCACAGGAAGGAATTTGTCTCCATATACGAAGGTAGAGTCTTTTCTCTAGATGTGTTGAACAAGAAGCTGCTGTTTCATAATCTAATAACATTGATATGCAATGATTTTATGAATAGCGAACTCAATCTAGTCAGGGAAGTGACGTTACTGCATAAGAAGTTATTAGTCCTTCCTGCAGAAGTATGAACTAGCTGAATAGGGGATAACCGGGAAAAAAAAAAAAAAGCAAGGATAACTCCTTTCACCTTGCCAATAGCATAAATGGCACCAAAATAATCAGGAAGGGAAAGAGCACATGCATCAGAACAACGTACTTCCAAGCTGTGACACAGACATTTTGCCACTGCAGAGAACAGCGCTGGTGTCACTAAACAGCTCAGGAGTGATTCGCAGTCCTGGAGAGGAGGGAAGGTTATAAAAGGGTCCTACACAGCTGACAGACCTTTTCCTTGACACCAGGCAAGGCAGAAATGGCTGGTGAGTATGAGACTGCCACCTGCATCCCAGCTGCTGCACAAGTGCTTTGGGACACTGAGAACATGAGGGATCACCATATGGAAGACTATACAGCCTAGACATAATTACAGACAATTTATTGAATCCTTTCTCCTTAAAGGTTTTTGCTCTAAATAAATTACATTATGCTTGTTACAGGCTGTTCACATAAGGTCTGCTAACATCCCTGTTACCTCATATCTCCTGCTCTTTTTAAAAGTGCCTAGGCTTGTTACAAATTCACCCAGTATGAATAGAGTTACATGGAGCTAAGTGAAAGTTGAGAAGCCTACCTAAAAAAGCAGGTAGGTAGATTTGGAGGCTGCTGGTCCTCTGTGGGGTCCATGCTCCTGGAGACACCCTGCTACCTTTGACTCCAGAGCAGATCCATTCCCCGCTAGCCCCTCTGCTCAGACTGAACACCATTCCAGGCACTGCACTCACTAAGCCTCAGGGACAGCCCCCAGACCAGTTTGAAAGTGCAGGCATAGCTGGCATTATCAGTGCCCTTACGTATCCCTGCTGAGGAGGAGGTTAATTTGATGGAGACTGTTGGAGGTGTTACAGACCCTTTTGGGGGTCAACTTGTTATGACATATTTAGCCAGGCACAAGTTTAGCCAGGATATATGCAACTTAAAAGTAGAAACCAATTATCCGTTGGTCAGCTCACACAAATGGAGGAGCTAGGGTTCACTAAGTCATTTATCTAAGTCTTAGTGTGGTCACCATCCCTGACAAGGCACTGGAGTCTTTGTCAGGCAGGCAGGAAGGGAAGGGGCAGCTGCCAAAGACCCCACGAACAGATACTCAGCATCGCTGAGATACCATCTTCACCAGTTCCTTTGATGCAGATGGTACCGATGGCTTGAGCTGACAACCTGATGATTCCCTTTTCTTTTTTCTATTTAGGATTTCATATCTTTTCATATCAGTGTTTTCCCTCTTAAACCCTTAAGTTGCTAAGGATCCTGTCCTGAAATCCTAATTTTTACCTTTTTTTTTTCCTGTATACAGACTTTCTTACAACTCTTTTCGGGTAGTCTTTCTAAGCACGATGGGTGAAGTTTACACACTTGTGCTGTGTCATAGCTGGATCCTGGACACTTGGTCATCAGGCAGATAAATCCTTTGGGGCAGGTTGAGGTTTTTACAGCAGGGTTTACAGACAGACATTGCAGAGGCCTGAAAATACCTGAAAGCAGATGTGTGCTGCTGAAAACCAGCAAAGGGTAACCCCAGTGACAGCAGCAGCAACCCCTGTGGCTTGGCAGGAACATTTACCGATGCACACAGCTCTGCATTCTGTACTCTCTGGGCAGGGAACTCTGTTTCTGCATCACCGGCAATCTATTAATACCTTAGCTGTTCTCTGCAACGAATTACACAGCTGGTGAGTGGGAGTGCACATACAAGATTCTTGTTAAGGTGTCATTTCCAAGGTGTTCTTGCCTTCAGGCTTCCAGTCTACAGCTGCATCTCATGGATAATGAGGAAGTGAGGAAAGCAGAGCAGAAAGTCAGTGGTCAAAGCACTCATTCCTGAACATCCTAGGCTTTTTATAACATCACTAGTATTATACTAGATATTTGATTTTATTATAATTGTTATTGCTTTTGTAACAGAAGTTTCTGATATCACCACAATATCATTTCAAGAAGAGTCTTGTCAGCCTTCAATGTTGTCAAGTAAAAATAGCATATAGGTTTGTATGAGCCTTTCCCTCAGCTGTTAGCACTGGACGGTCTTCTTTAAAATTCCCAAGAACTGAAGAACATCTAAGAATTTATGAATCAGTTTTCTTTAATTCCCCTTCTTCAATTGGCCAGTCATCACCAAGATCAGCAAAATGGACAAAAAGACTTATCTGACTGTTTCATGATTTCTACTGCTCTACTATTAGCTAAAAATAAATGTTCAGTAAAATAAGCAGTGAAGTGAGTCATAAATAGGCTGGATAATTTAATGAGGAGTTGACAAAACTCTTTAATTGAAGAAAATTATCTATTTCCTGGTACTGTAAATATGTGAAATGTTTGAGGGTTTCATATGTGAGTAGAAAATCCCAAATAGCAATCTTGGGTTGCCCAGACACACATCTTGTCTCTACCTGTGCACAGACAAAAACATGTCATTATATATTTTATAGTATATTGCCAAATCCTACAGATTCCACTGTGATAGTACAGATGAAGTCATAAAACACCTCTAGTCATCTTCAATACGGACAGAGCTAAATCTCTAAATCTACTAAATCAATGAAAGTTATTACCATTTAGACACAAGGAATAAGCTACTTCAGAATATTTAGTTCCTCTTTCTCATTTGAAAAAAAATCTTTAATAAACAGGCATACAAAATTATGTGTGAAATGGGCTCAAAATCCCTATTTTTCTTATTTACCTCTTCTTTCATGCAGAACCAAGGTGACAATATTCTTTGTACAGAGCAAATCAGAAATATTTTGGGTTATCATTTTATAATAAACAGACAGCTTCAGTCAAAGAGTATTTAATAGGTCAAATTCTTACATTCTTACCTTAATCGGAGCACTGAAAAGACAGCTCAGGTAAAGTATAAATTTCATTACATTTATCTATTTACTTTTAAAGCATGACTGTACATTACAAGTTCTTTTATGTACTAAGGAGTCCCAGAGTAGGCAATACGATTCCAACAATAGACATTGTTATGCAAAGACCATCTCAAATTTAAAAAAACAAAACAAAACAAAAACCCAACAAACTATTTTAAAGGATACACTTTTTGCTTGCAGGAGTTTTTCTTATTACCCATGTTAAGTTAGTTATTTTAAGAATCTCAGAATAGAAGACAATACTGAACCACCAGAACCATAGTAAAACCAAAAGGTTCAATTAAGGTTCCTTGGCCTGCCAGACTGGAATCACTGAAGAGCTCCATTGCTGTAGGCAAAGGTGTGTGAGGAGTCTGCAGCATCACATTCGGCCGTGTAAGCTCCCAAGTCCCAAGTCCTCTACCGCTATTCGTAACTGGGTTAATGGAGAGAGGTCTTGGATTGATTTTGATTTGAGGCTTTCTTTGGACCTCTGAGATTTCTTGGCTCTTCCACATGCCCTTTAGAAGAAGAGTGCACATTTTGACTCAAAAGAGCATTTTTAGGAAAAGATCTTCAGCTGAGATAAATATACATCTGTATGGCTCTATTAAAGACTGTGAGAAATCCACTGGTTTACATGAGCTAATAAAATGCCTTCAGTATGAGAAATGTGTTTATAATGAGCAAAAGGGAATAAGCTTAATAGTATGACTATAACGTATTAGAATATTTCTTTTTGCATAGCTTTCCTTAAATCTGATGGAAGTTATAGTGACTGGAAAAAGCTATAAGGTGTAAGTTAAAAAGTAAAGGCAGACTTGACTCAGTGCTGGTAATACCATAGTCCAACTAGTTTCTGTAAGATATTGTTGGACATTGGGCATGAGTAAAATGGGTGATATCACCTGTGTTATTTATTTCTCCTTTTGTCTGTTTTTCGTAAGTGGGTGAAGTGGCTGAGAAACCAGTGTAAACCTTCTTTTGTGCCAAAATTGTTTAACTACCTATATTAAAATTTACCTGTAGGCTTGGAATCATCCAGCTGGGTGAAGCAAACAACAGAAAAACATTTAAGTGACCAACTGTGCAGTACAAGCAGCAAATGAGGAGCAGTGAATAGTCAAAGCGGTAATGCTTTAGTGAACAATTTAAAAGCTGCAAATAACTCAGATACGTAAATAAGTTTTTGGAATAGAAAATACAAACCTGATTTACAAAGTACTGAAACAGAGATGTATACAACTAATGAAAACAGAAGATAATTCTGCATGTAAAGTCTTCCCTGCAAAACCTGTGTCCTAGTCTGTTTATTAACCTTAATGTCTTTCTTAGTGACTGCACCATTATTAAAGGAATGTCTGTGAAACTTACAGAGAGTTAAACACTGAAATAATTGCCAGTGAGATGGCCTAATGGGAGAGAGAGTATCGAAAATGGCTGAAGCATCTAGAGCAGAGTTAAAACAGCCATTAGACAGACTCTCGAGAGATTTTGATTAACAGTCTGGAGCGGGTGAAACTATTAATAACTAACTGACTTTGATATGTTTGTTTCTTTTAATCCCATTGCCTTTGTTTGACACAGGTACAAATCATGTAATTAGAAGCCTTGTTCCACTAAGAAACCAGTGTCAAGTGACACTGGGCTCATTTATCATGCTGGAGTCAATAGGCCATCCAGGTTTTTTTAATCATCTTTATCCTCATAAGAGTTAAGGCACAGCAGAGTAACTGGTGTTTGACATTCAGAGCGCTTGGTGGTTTTCAAAGTCATTTCTAAATATAATCCACATGGGAATGTATGGTTTAAAAAACATATATTTAAAAAACATTTCCAAACAATAATAAAAATTTGAGGATTTTCATCAGAGCTAAAACTTTCAATTTCACTTACATGCCAGTTCCTCTTCATATTGGCCATAGGGAGTAAGTATGTGGGAACAGAAAGACCTCTTTCTTTCTAAAAAGAGGCATAATTTACTTTTCTTTATTCTTTTTTTAAGTGTTTGGGGTCAGTAGTTCAACTAATTAGATTTCTTTTTTCAGACACTACTGAGAATGACTGTAGGAGAGAAAAAGAAACCTTTTCAGATAAAAAGGCATCGAAATTTCATATGCCCAGTTTTCCCATAGACTGTTAAATGAATAATCCATGTGTTGTCTTTCAGCGATATGAAGGATGCAATCCATTTTTGGATATTGGAAATATCCACGCGCAGGGCTTCATCTTATTGTCATGAAGGCAATGTAAAATCTTCTGTTGAGCTGAGATAGCGTAGGATAAGAAGATAAAATTATGAAATTTTGGGAAATTATAGATTTATCATAAATGTGGTTAATCACAGCAACTAGCCAGTAGATTTTGTTCTTAGTAAATAATAAACATAACAAATATTTTGCTGAAATAGCTATAAAAGAATATGAGGAAAGGCACAGTTTGCCTTTCATACAAGGTTATGCAGATTATTTGCACTTTTTATCTCATTACATTTCCAAAATGTAATCAAGATTAAAGGGTACAGAGTAAAGCAACAGAGAAGAGCTCAGTGGATCACAGGGGTTTTCATAAGATATTGTAGATTATTTTAACTGATTTTTTTATTAATTTTACCACATTGCTAAAGACTGTCTTGATTTGTCATGTATTAATCTGAAAGAATGCCTAGCATCATATTACACTATGCTTAGAAACACTAACCAATATCATAATGTGCATGAAAGAAGCAGCTATAAAAGTTAAATTAACTTCTGTCCTCTTTACCACGGTGATCAATTGCCTTTGCATTTTCAAATGCAACACACATGTCATTGAGTTTACAATTCAGACACTCCCTATTTTTCTTAAGTATAACTAACAGTAAGTTAAATATGAATTTCATAACTCAGAAGCTGTTGATGAATATACAAACAACCTAGCTTGTTAACTGTTATAAGGATAGAAGATAAAGTCAAGGAAAGTTGTAACCAGATAGGCTCAGAAGCAACAAGAAAAGATGTTACAGATAGCTGAGATACCCTACTTCGCTGTCAATCAATATAAGGAGAAACATTGATTTCAAAATATTAAGACTTTGAAACTCAATAAATTTCCAAAACATATAAGACTACTAAAAATCATCATGACTGATAGACTCACTCTGATAATCTACTCATCTCTCTGTGCAATTTCTGGTTCTCAAGGAAAAAGAATCTATAAAATAAAAATAGAAGTTTTATTATGAAGGTAAAACCATCACTCTAACAATCAAATAACATGCAACAAGAGTGTTAGAATATTCCTAACAGTAAGATATCTCAGCTTATCGGTTTAAGGTTGGATTTTTTTCTAGAGAAAGGTAAAGTAAAACTGAACAGAAACAGGGAAAAAAGGCCACAAGAAGGCCTTAGGCAGAGCAGAATAAAATAGAAATTCTAAAGAAGAATAAGTGTGATGAGTTCTTTTAAGAACCTGAATGTGCTGAGACTGAGCATAATTGTAGTTCAGCAAAATGAATGATCCCCTCCAAAGTGCATGCTTATTGCCAGAACAAAAATACATAATTTGGGTTCTAGCTCTTACAGCTTTGAAGGAGCAAGAAAATATGAAGTAAAAATAACCATGTTCAAAAAGAATGAATTGCTATTGCTAAAAGAGGAAGATTTATTACAGATAAAGACCCTTAAGTAGGGGATACCTGAGGATAGAGGGTATTTAAAAAAAGAAAAGATCACTAAGAGTTCAGGTGATCATTAGATCTGAAATATATCACCTTAGAAAGTATTAGGTGTGGGGGTTTTTAATCACAGACTAAAGAAGAACTTGCTATTTATCCTGAAACTCACACTACAGAAAACCAGCTCTAGGAGAGGGAAAGGTCTCAGGCTTAAAGATCTACAGTCTTTGATAAAACAACAATGATTTCAATCACAGCTAGCTCACAGCTCTGATTTATGAGGTGTGTTTATGCCCTACAGTCAGTGGGTAAGAAAGTGGTGAGTTAGATATTCACATATCTACAAGATTCTTCTGAATCCCTGATATACCTATAAATGTTTTCTGACTTCTATCTCGATCTTCAGTCAGCATGTCCTTTTCTTTCTTATAAATTAACATAATGATTAAAAACTTTGTCATGAGCTTGACAAATTCCTCTTCATTTTATGTTATGTGTACCAAAACAGAAATTTCTGTCTGTTCCTCTAAATTCTGTACTTTAGAAGAATATAAGAATTTTTTTTATTATCATTACTGACCTGGCATTAGCCACACACAGTCTTTCTTTTTTAAGACAGTATTTAGATTTATTTGATTAACAATTGATATTTTATCATACAAAATTTGAAAGCAAAGATCATTCTTCAGAACACAAGACTATTGATAAACAGAGTTTTGTCTCAGTAAATCTTAATAAAATCAAGAGGTGATTTAACTGAACAGTCCTCCCACTAGAAACAAATCAAATCCAATCAGTATCAGCTACCTGTCATCAGTCTTTTGTTCCTGTTTTGTTTCTGAAGCTGCCTTGTGTTGAGAAAATGCTTCAGACACAGTATTTTCCCATTCTGCACCATTAAGCAAGTAACCAACAAGACGCTCTTGTTGATTATTAGTAGGACTTCAAATATGCATATGCAGCATTCCCATGCAGAGATATCTCAGCCAGTTATAAAGAATATGAAGCCAGAAGTGTTTTACAAGCATGCTGAGCCTAGTCTTCTCTGGCCCCTTGAGGCCATCTGCTCTGATGGTCTCCCCATGGCTGAGTGTGTCTGCGCCCTTGAGAATGAGACTCATTGTACACCAAGAGGAGGCTGACTGGCTAGTAAATAACAATCATTTTACTATTGGAGGCAGATGAAACTAAGAGACTTTTAAATGGGCAGCAAGATACAGCTAGGCAACATGACCTGATAGGGAGCCCTAAGTAGAATCTGAGAAACTTTTGCCTAGATGGAGTAAAAGCCATCAAGCAGCCAGAAACACGTAGGTGGGATGTGGGAGACTAGAAGAAGGGAAAGAACTATGTCCATGAACAAATTTCAAATTACATTTAAAATGTGTGATATTTACACCAAGGATCACTTGGGTTATAGGAAAACAGGTGGGTGGCAACACACTGCAGGGTAGGAGGAGTGGACATGCGTTGATCAGCAACAGAAAACCAAGCAAGGAGTCAAGGAAACACACTATATCCATCCCAGCCTGCATTTCAGGAAAGAGAGCTAGTAAGAGAAGACGACAGCCTGATGTTTCTGTCAAACAAAACGTAGTCCAAGGTTCCCCTTCAGTGCTTACAGTCACAGTTTACAACTAAAGGTAGTGTTTGGATGGTGACCATTCCTCTCGCTTAAAAACGTAACAGTAAAGGTCAGCCTGCTGAAATTTGATTCAGAACCAGTCATAGAGCAGTTTGCACAGAAAGCCACAAGCAGAAGGAAAATCTATCTAAACAGGATTTTAAAGCTCAGTGTGTGGAAACCATGAGGGGAAAAATCTACTTTTTTAGGTTGTAACTAGGTATGCCCCACTCTGCAAGATTTAAGTCCTGTGTTTTCAGGAAACTTTGTGACCTAGGACATTGTTATACTACGTGCTTTACGACAACAATGATGTTTTTTTAGTCAGTGTGAAAAGAGCCACACAAGATTTAACCTACAGACAGCTGTGTTTGGTACTGTACATTATTTTGAACACTTTTTGACACCTTTGCATCTCTAGCCCAGCTAATATAGGCTTGTAATTTTTCTCTTCTGCTTGTACAAGCATGATCAATGTCATTTAGTCACACACACATACACTTGCTTACAAATTGCTCCAGAGATGATATCCTGGGTAACAGCTTCCTAATAGTTGCACTGCTTCTGTGACCCTTCAAAAACTAAAAATAAATTTTAATGTGTGTGAATCTACCAACACCAACTTCTACTCTGACAGGAAATGAAAAAACCCCTCCAACCATCACTTAGTCTTCTACAATCATATAATTAATTCTCTGCACTCAGTTTGGATGAGAGGAACCTTACTTTCAACAAACAACAAAGTTTTGATACAAAAATAAATATTCAGCCCATTACATGAACATACATGGCATTCTTAGCTTTTGTGGCACAGATTGCTCAATGATTTAAAGTGTTTACAATTTCTTCAAGCCTTTCCTGCAGAAGAAAATTCATAAACTTCCTCAGCTGGTGGGAGCAAGGTTGATACAGAACCAGTTACTGTGCACCTTCAGGATTGACAATATTTGTCTCCACAGCATATTGCAATGATCTGCAAACCATGTGAGATGATACAGAAGAGTGAAGAAACCTACATGCACCAAGGAACACTTAATCCTAGTGTCAACTCCACTACTTGCCCTTTCCAGACGGAAACACTCCCAGCTTTGTCCAAGTCCCCACTTCCACTTGATGTGCTCTGTGACACTTTCAGTGAGTGAAATGTCTTCCCCAGTAAAACACAGCTCCATTTCAAGCAGTCAGGGTCAGAGGAATCAAGCTGTAAAGTTGCCATTGTATTTTCTGAGCTTCTATTAGTAATATAATTAGATGAAAGGCTAGTCCATCAGCAGAATTTTAACCGTAACTCATTAAAAAGTCATTTCGCTGCAACACTTTGAAAAAGAGCATCACCACAATACTCTGCTGCATATTGAGGTAAACATTTTGAGAACATAAAACAGGGGAATCAGCACTTGCTCACGGAGATCCAAGACAAAAAATATCAAGCATGTCAACCAAAGCACTGTCTCTAGTTCAGATGCGTTACTCTCACATCTGTCTTAAGTACACGTAGAAAAAGACAAACTGACTCTACCCCAGGAGTTTTGCTTTTGCTTTTTTTTCCAGGTTGTCTTCATTTGAGTCACAGATTGTCAAACACAATCACATGGTATAGGGATATAGGTAAGAGCCAAATTCCTAGAATATGTTTTGGCAGTGTTATTTTCTAGTTTACATATGGGGTCACACAATATCCTATTAACTAAGGCCTGAAGAAACGTTTTAAGTGCCACAGTCAGCTGGGATTAAATATACTCATTCTGTGTGTATGTTAAGCACACATACAGTTAGAGCCAACAGTGGCAAAAGATCCAGTTGCCAAACACATTGAAACAATCCCCCAAACAACATGAGATCCAGACAACTGGGCCGTTTCCAGTTATGCAGTTAAGAAGTATTCATGAAGGAATAGTTTCATTTGTAGCTGGTAAATCCATAAATCTAAAAAAAAAAAAAAAGTGTATGCTTGTTTTGTAAATAAAAGGGGACACTTTCCCCATTGAACAATGTTGTGTTTCCTAACTGGAAAAAGCTAGAAAACAGTAAAAATGTGGTGGGGAAAGATGCTTTCACACATTTAGAAAATCTCTCATGTGGAAAACCTGCTCATTCAGATCAAAATATTTGGAAGGACATTTTCTCATGAACCTGTCAGCTAGTCAGCTCTGTGTTTAACCTCCAACTTGGTTGCACAAGTGCAACCAGGAGTAGAAATGTACTTTATTTACGTAAGCAACTGGTTATGAATTTGTGTGGTGTTCATTTTCTTCCTTGCAGTGAGCCACAAAGACTGCCGCCTCACTGGATGCAGGTTCTCACCAGGAAAGCCATGTCATAAGATCAGCCCAGCCCAGAGGCATCCAGTCCAAGAGCTTAACAGTTAGGACTGATGCTCTAGATACATTCACAGAAGTTCTAATATATGTAAAAGACTAACCAGACAGAAGATATGTACCTATTCTCTGGTGTTCCAAAAAGGATACTACAATCAGTTGGAGATGAAGAAATACAACTCTGGGAATACACCACTCTTAGAAAATGCCTGCTTGTTTCAGGATATGGAAAGGCTTCAAAAGGTAATCAGACTGGCACATTATGCTGTTCTTACCCAAAATCACCCTGGAGATATTCAAGGTTCCTTGGGACTTCACAGTAAACAGAGGGTCAAATTCTCTTCTTTGCACCTTGTTGAATGGACTTCCTTGGCGAACACAGAGATAGGCAGGTATCATTGAAAGTGAAATTGGCCCATATACCATAACATGATAAGGCATTTCAGGAGTGCAGGAAAGACAAAAGAGCAACTGGCATGGCAGATTTTTTTTTCTGCTCTGTTAGCAAAGCATACACAGCAGCTGTTCTAACAATATTCACTTCTTTGCTCCCAGCAAGTGTTTCCCAGCAGTGGGAGTAGCAGTAGTTCTGTGACTCAGGACTTGACAGACATCATCCTTAGGAAAAATCTTGCTTAGGTAACTTCAACGCCAATTGAGCCACAGGCTTGATTTGCAATTCTTGTCAGAGTGCTTCTCTTTTGAGTAAATATCTCCCAGATATGACTTCTTATTCATGAAATAAAGAGAGAGGAGAGAAAGATCTTGCTGCCTTGAATTTGCTGGTTTACCCTTTGTATTACTAGGGTGCCCAGCAGCAGTTTTTTATTCAGAGTGGAGGTAATCCAAGGAAATTCCATGGCTCACCACTAATTAAGGCTAAAATCAAAGATGGCAGAACATATGCTATTTGCAGTAGTGAGCCTCTCTGGAATTAATTATCCATGCAAGGGGAATCTTTATGAAAGTACTGACATTTTGAATCTCACTGCCAATATAACTTAAATCTCAGCCTGTTGCAGATAGTCCCTTGGGCTTGTTCCACATCAGAGAGCTCCTTTAGGGTCACCTTTATGGCTTATTTAGTAGATTCTATCCTTGTTGCTGGCATTGTGCCATGGAGAAAAAAAAATAAAAGGGCGGGGAGCAGAAAACCCCTTTTCACTAGCACCTCAAGAAACCTAGAGCTGAGCAAACTTTAGGTGGCCATCTTTAGATGGCACAAAGAGACTGGATGAATTCTATCCTGTGCAACTACAAAGGTAGCTCACAAGGCAGGTTTGTGCCTTGTTAGAGAATTGGACTTGTTCAGCCTGGAGAAGAGAAGGCTACACGGACACCTTATTGCAGCCTTCCAGTACTTGAAGGGGGCCTACAAGGAAGCTGGGGGGGACTTGTACAAGGGCCTGTAGTGGTAGGACAAGGGGTAATGGGTTTAAAATGAAAGCAGGGAGATTTAGATTGGATATCAGGAAGAAGTTCTTCCCGCAGAGGGTGGTGAGGCACTGGAACAGGTTGCCCAGAGAAGCTGTGGGTTCCCCATCCCTGGCAGTGTTCAAGGCCAGGCTGGATGAGGCTCTGAGCAACCTGGTCTAGTGGAGGGTGTCCCTGCCCATGGCAGGGGGGTTGGAACTAGATGGTCTTTAAAGTTAACCCAAACTGTTCTACAATTCTATGATTTTCACTAGCTTCATCTTGAGAGTAAAAAGAGGAGTGGAGTAGAATAGAGGCAATGTGATCCTCGATGTCTTTGATGATGCTGGTTCATACTCCTAACTCAGGGAACTCACGCCTTCTCTGTATGAGAGACTGTTCTGTAGAACAAAACAGGGGTTTGCCTTACAGTGGATAGTAGCATATAACAGCCTGTCATATGGGGTGTATAAGGGCTTTCTCACTCTGGTCTTCACATTATACGTCAGTTCTCTCATTACAAACAGATAAACCAGCAGGAATATCTGGGGTATTTGTATATGGCAGTGTTAGCTCAAACTCAGATTTGGGATTTTGTCCACTCCCTCTATTAGCTCATTAGGAAAGCTGTGTCACCAAGGTGAGTCCTAAACCTTGCCTGGGTTCTGCAGGAGCCCAGGGCTCCCTCTGGGCTGGGAGATTTGGGGATTCCCTGGGTCCACCAGGGCAGGGTCTGGTAGCCAAGGCCCATCCCACCACTCCAGCCAGGAGCAGGGTAGCCAGGAAGCACAAGGGCAGCCTCAGCCCCAGGCATTGGGCACCTCCCTGTGGATGGGCTGAGGCTAGGCTGGGACATGACCCCACAGGTCCTGCTCAGCAATGACCATGGTTGGGCACTGGGACACAGCAGAAGCTGTAGCTCTGGCGGGGCTGATCATCGAAGGCTCTTGCGGAAGCAGCTTCAATGTGCCTCGGTGGTGGTCCCCCCGCAGCACCTCAGGGAGCCTCTCCCCACATCATCAGTGGGACAGGGGCTGCCCTCACCCCTACGACCACTAAGCTGGCCCTGAATCCCAGAAGCCAGCCCTCTGAGGGTATGGGTGGGACGCTCTCCAGGCCCTTGAAGTGCTTTGGAGGGTCTGAGCAAGGAAAAGCATCCAGAGCAGAAGGTCTGGCTACTCAGGTGACGTGTTGATCTCAGACAGGGCATGTGATGGAGACATCAGCAAGCGTTTGCTGGAAATCCTGCGAAGGACAGAGACCATTTCCACAGCTGTGTGAACCAATAAAGCCAGCTACCCTAAGCATGGCATGGAGGATTCAGACCACCAGAGCCCTGGGCAATGCATGGAGTGCACAGAGGTAGGGCAGGGAGGCACTGAGGTCCTCACCTGCCACAGCTCCTTGCAGCATGGGCATCTGCCCACAGCCACATTTACTATGCATGCTATACTTCAAGCCTCAGAGGAGAAAAATCATCTCCGTGTATCCGAGCCAGATGAGCTAACCTTGAAGCAGATCACAGTGTATTTCACCAACAGCTCGGTGATGTCCAGTACATTCAGACTATCACTCAATTTTTTTTTATGCTGGATCACTCATTTGGGTTTCTTTATTTTTTCTGAGTAGAAAAATTGTAGCAGACTAAAGAATACATATGAGTTTCTCAATTCTTTGCATAACTCAATCTTTACATATTGAAAAAAACATTTCACTGAATCCTCTTTGAAAACATATCATCAAGCAGTCATCCACATAGCTCCACTGATTTCATTTTTGAAGACCTGGTCCCTTTTATTTCATTTATGAAACAAAAAGTATCATGAGGCTCCAGGTGTCTTGCAAATTTGCCAAGTGCTTGTGAAGCTCACAGAACTTTAAACTCCTCTGGATTTCCTAACTTATTAATGTTTGTTTCACATGTGAAGAAAAATCGTTGCTATTTTGCTTGGCTTATGCAAGTCTATTTTTGTTCAATATTATAAAAAAAAATTGGAAAATATCCAAAGGGTGAATTGTTGTTTGAGATTTTAATATAAACTGGATTAGTTATGAGACTAATAAATATAAGTATTTTGTGGCTGTATTGAATTTTAAGTAGGTGATTCTATGTCCTCTGAGAATTATCCTGAAAATGGAGAATTATTTGTTAAGATTCATGTCAAGGTTGGAGAGGTTTGGGGTTAAAATGAATTTTAAGATTGATTACGCCAGCCATCACTGCTACAAAACTTTAATCTTGATGGTAGAGCCAGAGAGCCTCATTAAACTGTTTTACACCTTTTCCAATGCTTTGTGCTTCTGCTGAATTCCACTTTACCCAGTATCACAGAACTTCAGCAGGAGCTGACATAGTGTTTTAGAAATGGCAGATTTTAGAATCCCAGAGGTATTCAGAAATTCACCAGAAATACATGAGCTAAAGAGAACCAAGTCTTCACCTGTAATCAGAATACAGTTAAACACAGAATATAATGAGCTATCAAGCTTGGTGGTGTGTGAATACATTGATAATTGCTCAAGTTTTAAGGAAACTCTTCACCCTGAACTTGGTTTGGGGAAATAGTTTGGTATCTGGGAGAGAAGCAGGGTGAAGAAAACTTCAGCTTCTTCTCTTTACTTGAGCTGTGAACTTCCTTCACAGAAGACACAAGGCTGAAGTACTCTTTCAGCCCCATGGCTTTGTATCTTTTGAGCTGTATTGCTTCTACCTGCACATGCTCTCAAGGTGATACTCTCACTGTGCAACATCTTGAGCCTGTACCTGGAGATCCAGTACCTTTCTTTGTGTAACAGATCACCATAGCTCTGTCCCATTCAAAACTGCTGCCGCCATGGAGATGGGGTTTGAAAATGTGCCTTCATACGTATGGGAGAAGTCACCATATAGTAACTGCTGGGGATATGGACAGCTGGAATTACCTCTCTTTTTGAAATGGCAAATTGCCCTTTTAACATTCATCAGAAATTCTGACCACATATGCAAATTTTTCAGATGGCTTGTGCGTTGTTAAACAAAATAAGAGGCCTGAAATTAAAGCAACACCTCCACCATCACCTGATAACAGCTACTACCATTGTTATGGACCAGCCCTTCTCACCACTTCCATGCCTTGCAAATGGTGAATGGATGTTTCTTTGCGTTCTCCTGGCCCTCACACACCACTTCCCACTCAGTCTTGGGATGAGATGATTATCTGCACTGCTGCACAAAGAGGCAGAAATATGGCTAATTTACCTACCCTTGGATACCCAAACCTGCTGTTTGTTCACAGAATAAAATCCTAAAATCTTAAATAGGTAACCTAGTTTTGCAGCAGCAGATCTGATTTCTTCATCTCCACCTATGAGTCTCTAGTCTCTCATGATCTGCTAAGACAAAACCAATTGCATTTATGGACCATGGGCAAAGAAGACCAGATCACTGGACAACATTCAAGGGAACTCTGCAGACAGGTCCCATTCCCAAAGCATCGTAGAACTCCTCACTGTATGTACGGGGTTCAGTCAGGAAAGGGTTAACTCTCTTTACCATGGCTGATAGGGAGCTGTGTTTCTGCATGCTGAGAGAAGAACTGAGAAGGTCTTAGCTGCTGCTGGGGAGGGCCTGCACTGAATTCAAGGTCTTTCTCTGCTTCTGATCCTGCAGCTGCATTCCCAGCTCTCGCTGTCTCGCTACAGGCAGTTTAGGGGACGCACAGTTCAGGCAGCTGATCCTGACTGACCAAGGAAGTATTTCATTCCATAGTACGTCATGCTCGGGGCTTAGGTGAGGAGGAGGTCCAGGAGCCATTACTCTCTCTCTCACACTCTCTTTTTCATTTACTTTCATACATTTGCTAACACTCTCCCTGACTCGTGCATTAGCTACTTTGCTAACTCCTGTGCTGGCTCGTTCGAGAAGGATTTGGTGGGTTTGTTTAGTTTTGCCGGTCATGCTATTGCTGATAGGGTTTGCTCGGAATGTGCTGTGACAGCTCTCGGCCTCTGGCCCTCAGGCTGCAGCTCTCAGGCTGTGATCGCTCTCGGGCTGCAGCTCTTGGACTCTCTGGCACTGACTCGCACTACTCAGCACCAGGCTGTGCATTGGTCAGTGGGTGCTGAACAACCATATCATAAATGCATCATAATTGTATCCTATGTTTTGTTTCCTATTATTTTAATCACTTATTATTAGTAGTATTTGTATATATTCATTTAGATTCAGTTAGTAAACAGATCTTGTCTCAATTTTACGAGCTTCCTTATTTCTTTTTCTTCCGATTTTTCCCCTCCACTGGAGGAGGGGAGGGGGATTTGTGAGAGTGGCTTTGTGGTATTCTGCTAGCTGGAGTTAAACCATAACACTGTACAATAGCTTTTAAACTTTTCAGTGAAGGAAATTCAGCTTGTCCTTAGTGGTCACAAGAAGCTCCCTTCTCAGGGTGAACTGATGAGTAGTATTCCCTATGTTTTCCTCTGATGAGAAGTGCACACACACACAGAAGCTATTTGAAATAAATGGTCCTACTCTTGTAAGAGCTACTCAACATGAGCAAGAATGGTGAAATCTACAGTCAGAGTCCACGTGAATAAGCCTGTACACGCTTTATTCTATGAGGACCCCTGAACACGTGGGGGTTTTTTCATAAGGTTTATAGTTTTCCCCAGTTTCAGATGGAATTGGGTAGAATATTCAAGTCTCTACAGCTTGTGTTCTGCATCCCCCATTGTAATGCCATTTGGCTCTTCCACCTGCAGGAGTTCACATTTAACCAGAAAATCTAAACTTTAAGGTAGAAAAAAAATGGAAGAGAGGCATGTCTTCTCTCCTTCAGCAGCAATCTAAGTTAATGTCCTCAACAGCCTCCATTGGCATTGCACTGGATCACTGTATGCATGCGTTCCGTTCCCTGTGCAGTTAATATGCCCACATGCATAGAGGACCCAAGGTTAATGTAAAGTAAAAATGGAATGTGTCACATAAAATCTTCCTGTAACAAAACAAAAAGGACAGCCAGTATCATATTGGTGGCATTTTACAGTGATAAAAGAAGCACACTGCTCAGACCATGAGGAACACAGATAAGAGTTTAGAGTGCTCACAAGCACAGTTAAGCCCATGATGTTTTCCCACGGTTCAGATACCAGCATTATCAGTTATGAAATAGTCATGAGTTGGAAGAAAATCAACAATCAGAGGGCTTCAGTAAGAGTGCACCTTGAAATACTGTATGCAGTTTATTTCTTTAATCCAAGCAGTAGTGTGAAGTGAATTAAAGTAATTACCTTTTAAATCTTTAATTATGACAACAACAATGAAAGTGCTAAAGCAAAAGCAAGGCTCAAGTTAAGCTTGAGCCCACAATGAAGAATGGTTGAAGCTGATTTAGACCTGATAAGGAAAGCCAAATTCCACCTGGAGCAAAATCCAGTGAAGAATGTGAAGGGCAAGAAGAAAGGCTTCTACAGATATATCACCAGCAAAAGAAAGATTACAGAAAGTGTGGGTTTGCCTCTGAATGGGGCAGGGACTAGGAAAAATGGACCAAGGCCAAGGTACTCAGTGCCTTTTCACCTTGGTCTTTATTAGTAAGACTTCCATTCAGGAATCCCAGGCTCTTGAGACTAGTGGAAAAATCCAAAGCAAGGTAAACTTATCTTCAGTGGAAGAGGATCAGCTTAGGGAACACTTAAGCTAAGTGCCAAAGTAAGTTTACAAAGCTTCAGTGAACACAAAGTTGCACATTTCTCTTGTTTTCAGGTAAGTGAGAAAATGGGCACTGGCATGTCCATGTTCAAGGTTTCTGAAAGTCAAATTTGGTCTAGTAAGAGATCAAAACCAAAATGTGCGTGAGAGTCAAGGGAGAAGAGAATAAGATTCAAGGTGAAGCACAGAATGAAGTGCAGGAAGAGGAGTTTAAGACCGTATAACTTAAGTTGCAACTGCCTAATACTTTGCTGGTGAATACTCATACATATTACCTCTTTGAAATTCCTTCGGTACTTCAGCACAGTGTCATGCTTCTTTTATTTACATTCTTGCTGTCTTGTTAATTTTCACATACTCATCTTGTTTTCTGCTTCCTTCAACAGAGATTATGTCTATCTTCTGCCAGTTGAGATGACTCAGGAGAGTAAACTCACTACAGATTTAATGTTCCATGTTGGTGGCAGACAATGTCACGACTTAAGATATTCACTTCATGTAGAATAAGGATATTCAGTTTCTGTGCGTACTGTAACCCTAAAGGGATTCAGGTACAACAAAACCCCTAAACATTAAACAACTTTGCCACATTCATCACATTTATTTCTTCCACTTTTCTGCCAAACCAAAGTCAGCCATAAAAAACTCTCTGTAAGAAATACTTATGAGGCTTTACACATTGCACTGCTCTACCTAGCTCAGGTTCTCCCAGGAAAAGGAGCCACCCTGAATGATGACAGGCTCCAGCCAAAGAAGGAAACTAGTCCCAAGAAGATGTTAGTATGAATTTGCTGGAGTGCTAAGCCATTGACTGATCAGCTAGAATGTAAATGAAGATGAAGCAGAATAATTATTTCTGCTAAAGATGACGCATTATTTAAATTACTTATCAGCATCTTAAGATTGGAATCATTAAGTGCTTAAATTTAAACAACAACCCTTCTGAATCCATAACCCACCTTGAGGGAAAAACAATACTTGAATTCTGCCAAGTCACTGACCCAAGTTTTTGTTTAAGAAAACATTGATTGATTTATTTTTGTGTACCTAGCAGCCTCTGATATGTACACAATTTCAAAGCTAAAAACATTTCAAAAGATGGCTGGAGGGGACAAATCCTACATTTCCTTGTACTACAGAGTCTTCCCCCCTGCCCTTGAAACAGTGTAATTTCCTTTATTGTTAATGAAAGCAGCTGCACACACCAGAGAATACAGCCATGAAAGCCTAGCAAAGCCTCGTGGAAATATTTCCCTTTTGCCAATGCCATAATTGCTGAGAGGAAAAAATATTTTCCCCCTTTTTTAAAATCTGTTATCATCAGAGACACTTGCATGTAAACAGGATCTTAGCTCAGATTATCTGCTCCTACTGCTCGTACTTCATACTCATGACCCTTTTTCTGTGAGCTCCATCTCATAGCTATGGTCTGAGCTCATAGCTACAGCTATTTTAATGTCAACAGCAAATAGCTACTTCACTGAAGGAGGAAGCAGCAGAGGGGAGGCTACCCTTAGAAAGAAGATGTATTTTCTTATCCTTGCTCTTCAATTCCTGGTATAATATAGATAACCTCATTGAGTCTTGAAATGTCCAACGCATAAGCTTCATCAGTGCTTTATATGGGCACGTTTGAAAAGCAATGTGTATTAACATTTCAACTCCCCAGCATCCTGCTGAATCCCGTGACTCCTTCCGCACCATTGCCATCCCTCTTGGACCTTCCCGTCTGCCCCGCCACAGGATGACTCGGGCCTTGACCCAGAGATGAGAACGTGGCAACTGGTGCCGTGCCAATGACTGAAATGGGTTGTTTCGTTTTCGAAGAGCCAGACTATGTGGAACAACATTGGAGCCATAAAGCTGTTTTAGAGGAGCTTTTCCAGAAGCACATGTTGTGGTCAAAGCTAGTGAACTGAATATTCAGTATTTTTACATTTTTAGTGCAGCTTGATAATTTTGATTAATTTATATGTTTAGGTGTTTCTGATGGCTAATTTTACCATATTTATTGTATTTTTTTTAAGTATTAGTGTGTTTAGAAAGGTGCTTCTTGCTTTATGCTTTTAGAGAAATAAGTGCACTCAAGATTTATATTACATGTCATCTTATATTATAAACCCACAAATTCTTAAAGAAACTGATCCTGTCACCAAAATCCCTTTCACCTTTACAATTTTATCTGCCTGTCAACACATTTGCATCCTCTTCTTCCTCCTTATATTCCACTTTCATGATCCTCCACACTATTTTACCATGCGAACTGCAGCAATAACCTCCTTCCTTTGCATCTTAATAGGGAAATAAATCCAAAGCATAAAAGGCAGTTTTGAGGTCTGGCCTAGACCAGACAATTTAATCAAAGTCATGAATTAGCATTTTCTAGTTGCTAGGAAATGGCACCTCAGAACATCTGACAGGCGGATGCACTTAGGTTTGCTCTCCATGACAGGAGAGGTTAATTTGATTCCAACCACTTTCCAATAAAAGGTGAATCTATTTGTACTCCTGCGGCCAGCAACAGCAACATAGATTTTTCGCATGATATTTCTTCTGAGACACAGGGCTTTATTTTCATTAATTGTGTGTTAAATGTATGTATTATTTAGTATCCAAAACGCATAGTCACCATCTTTAAAATTAAGACCCTCAAATTGGATCACCATTAACCTGTTTGTCAAAGGGAATAACCATTCTACACCTACAAGCAATGATCGTCTTTCTTTCATATTTATTTAAACTGAAATTTTTTTAAATGCCTTAAAAATAATCACCAGACTGATCAAAGTGTGTTTCTCCTGTTAAATCGTATTTAATAATTGTTATCTGTTACGAAACTGCTTCGGAAGCTACCTTTCCTTTTATTGGAGTTTTAAAGAAAATAAAGTTTGAGGCTTTTGAGAAATGAAACCCTGTCTAGGATCATCTAATGAATTTACCTGAGGCAGTACAACTTCCCAAGGAATTATTAGTCTTATTTTTAAAAAATGAGTCTAGGTGTTATTAAATCAAAAATTGATGTAATAAAGTCACCTGTTATATTTCCTCTAGGGGAAAACTGTATATAACCTGTGTGAAAAATATTCTAACAGTTGGCTAGATATGTGCTGAATGTATTTGCGAAATCAAAAAATTTCAAATACTTTCCTATACAAAATGATCCAGCCATTGAGGATAGCACTAAAAACGTCTCAGCAAAAAATAATTAAAATTTATGAAGTTAAATGTTCAGAACTCAAGCTAACAGGATGACTAGGGAAAAATAGTACGTTTCAGACCAAAGGATGAAATGCAGATTTACAAATATCAGATGGAAAGCTTTTAAGGCAAAGATTTATTGGTAAGATGATTGGATTTTGTCTTTCTACATCTCTGCTTGAAAGTAACCTTTTTTACAAATGAGGAATGACCTATAGATAATGTCCTTTGGCTGAGTTTTTATGTCCTTTTCATGGTTTAATTATACTGGCTGTCCTTTACCAATTATACATCAGTACGAAAACATCGCTTTTTCATAAACACGAAGTACAATGTCACAAGTGTGACTTTAGATGCAAAACCAACTCAAACTTCAGGTATCTTTTGCCAATGAATTTGTTTTTTATTCTAAACTCAGGAGCAGGCGGGGTCCAGTCCTTCAGTAGTTAGACAACAACTTTGACTGTGGACTTTAATAAATGCCCATTTTGCCCATTAATTAATTTTTCAGCACCTTGGGGAAAAATTTCAGGTTTTGTTTCCATTGAGAAGAAAGGAACAGGGAAAAAGACAGGGAAAAAGAGAAAGGGACAGAGAAAGGAATAAGGAGAGGGACAAAGAGGCTGGAATGGACTTCTGGTGACATCTAAAGTAGCCTCCTGCTGAGAGTGGGGCCAACTGCAAATCTAGACCACACTACTCATGTCCTTGTCCTGCTGAGCTTTGACTATGTGTCTCCAGCAATGTGCATCCCACAGCTTGGCACCTGCCACAGTGCTCAACCACTCTTAAGCACACACAGGGAGAAGCATCCCATGGCTCCCCTAATGGGGAGACCATATGCAGGGGAGTTTCTCCAGGTGTTCCCTGCCATGCAGGCTCTTCAGGTGCCCTGTGCATTCACAGTAGCCTGTACCCTCTGGAAAAGCACATGCAAGTGCAAGGAACTGTCTTGGGGAAAGGTTAAAGATTAGTTTAGAGGCAATAAAGACTACAGAATAGAATAAAAAAACCCTTACATTTTAAGGGAAAAATTAGATCATATCCAGCAGAAAACAGTGTGGCAGGGTTTATGCCAGTATTTAAGAAGCAGAGCACAGCTTTATCCAGCTCCTGCTGATGCACTAGGAGAGGAAATTTGGCTGCAGCGGTCATACCATCCCAGGTCCAGGGATCTCTTTTAACCTAGTGCTTCATTTTAAAGCATCTGTTGTTCTGGATTCAGAACCAAAAATCTGTCAAACCACAAGGGCATGATCTTTTACCAATATAACCTGGTGTATTTCCTCTGAGGCCAGAGAACAAGAGAGGAACCACAGCCATGGTTAAAACTGACCTGGTGGAGATCATCCAAACACAGAGTAAAGGAGTCTTTCATTATTTCACTAACAAAAAATTAGCCAAAAACCTTCTGGAATAACACTTTGACCCTGCTGGTCTGCCCCATGCAGACAAACTTCTTATATAGGAGACTATAAAGATTTTTATTAGTTTCAAATATCCAGTTTGTCCATCCAGGATAGTCACTCAAGAGGGACAAAGTGTGTCTGCTGTGAATTGGTTTTACCATCCAGGGAAAATTTAATTTTATCTTTTAGCATGACAATCTGATTATACCCAAGAGATATGGGAGAAAGATATCACTTTTGCATATTTTCTCAAGGAATGGTCTGTTTACTGTCCTGTGAAATAGCTCCTGGCTGGCTGTCAGCCTTGTGAAGTCTTTCTGAGCCTATCAAGGCTGGTGGTGAATGGGTACCCTGAATGTCCATTACAAATAATTAAAGCAATACTTGTAATACCTGAAGGTTCTCTAGCATTAATCATTTGCAGTGCCAATCTTTTTCTCCGAAAAAAAATTATTCCTAAAGTGATTGTCTGCCATAAATCAGCAGTCTTTTCAGCAGATGTCACAAAAGCCTAATGGACATATCACACAAGTAGAGAGATGTTAACACAAGTGGGAGCAGGACAAATAAGAACAGAGCAAGTCATACCTTGCCTTCCTGCAAGTCCTAAAGACTCTTGGAAAACCCAAATTTAATCTTAAAAGCAATGGACATCTGCCAATCTGCAAAACATAACCAGGCCACATTTAAAATTTTGATGGGAAGACAAATCGAACACATTGTCTAATGCTGCAGTAAACAGAAGTTGGTGGAACAAAGACAAAATGTAAAACAAAAGTGTTACTTCCAAACTGTGGTGTACAAAAGAAAAATAGAGTGTCTTTGCCCCACACATATGGCCTGGAAATAAATTGAGAAGTGAGATGCATTTAGCCTTCGTTTCCTGCTATATTTTCAGGAAACGGAATGGTTTTGTTTTAAAAAAAGATAAATGAAAAGTTAATAAGCCTGTAAAGTTTCAAAGCTTTTATACTTTTCTCTAGATAACATTGCAGTAACAAGTAAGAGAGTTTTAGCAACCCACCTGTCAGAAAAAAATTCAAATTATATCCAGAGACTGGAACGCAGGCTGAACACTGAGGTACTTACTAATTATCAGCTGGACATGGACCAGATAGATGTGATATTCAAAGTCACAGTGAGAAAGAGAAAAGCTGGAATGAGAAAAGCTCGAAGAGAAAAGCTGGAATGCAATGAGCTAAACTTTAATTGAGGCACTGAAAAAAATTTTCTGTTGGGTATGTGTGGATGAGAAGCAGAGGTCAAGCAAAATCTTAAATGATACAGTTTGCCATTGTTACAAGGAACTGAGTATCTACCAAAGGAATGAAAACTTGCCATACAAAGCGCAACAAAAGTAAGCTGTAGAAAGATACAAAAAATACAAATTTCAGCTGTTAAAAATTAGTAGCAACGTTTAAACTTATTTGTAAAGACAAACTGCATGATAATGCTTGCTAAAACAAAAATCAGGAACAGAATCTGATACTGCTGATGTAAATATTCTTTAGAAAACTTATGATAACTAATAAAAACTCATCACTTGTTTATCCTAGGAAAAGCTATATTGGTTCTAGACTGTTACAGAAACAACATTGTTAGAGAGTATAACATGCCTTCATATTTATTATTTATATGTATATAGCTGGAAGTTCCAGCACAGAACCAAGAAATAAACATTTACAAGTAATACAATAAACTTTCTGGCATTCTCCATGTGTAAAACAGAATAATACACCAGCTCTAAACTACCTGATTGATAGAACGGGCAAATTTTCTATTACTGCCCGTTGAGGAAAACAATAAAAATGTAAAATACTATAATGAGACAAATTCTTCTTTTCACATGTTCTTTGGGGAAAGGATAACCATATCTGAAATGTCTACCTTTCTACCCTTTACGAGTAGTTTAGCTTATGTGGTTACCACCTAACCTATTGGTGCGTTTCCATTACTGCTGGCAGTTCTCTATTTACTGGTGTGGGAGACGTGTCTGCAATCAATGGGGCATTGCCGACCTGCTAAGGGCTGTGCTGCCACTGTTTATGACACCTTATTTCTTTATTAATTCCACCAACTGATTTAGATATGCAACCAATCACACCACAAATAAGCTCATAACAAGCAGAAATCTTTACAACAGCAAGATAATTTTTTTTTTTTCCTGACATACAGTCCTTGAAGGTACCTAGGTTTGATTTTTTTGAGGTACACCCATACTGGCCACCACTCAGATTCAGCCGTTCAGACACTTAAGAAACAGTGATAGGAGTCTTGTAGTTAGAGGAACTCATACATTATTGGTAACCTGGAAACCAGATTCATGTGCTGGGCTTACCTGCCCCAGTACACTTTCCCAGATCCAGACAGAAAGCACTGACACCTTGAAGGGACTTTTGTCATTGTTTTTACTAACCCACTAAAGATTGTATGGAATCTCTGCAGCCAGTTGTGTTGGAACATCCCAAAGTGAAACTCAAGAAATGGCATTTTTTTCATTCAGCATTCTGAAACATCATGAACTGCCATATCTGCATGCCTGTTCTTCCCTCTCTTATGAACCTGAAAGATTTTAATTGCTTATAAAAACATCTTTTGTAACTTCTCCTTTTTCTAGTAATGAAATCAAAGCTTTTCTTTTATTTCTGCTTAACTTTTGCCAGCTATTTACCATGATCACATTCAATCTCCCTCACTGACTTACCCTGCAATTATTTTACCTTGCTATGTAGAGTATAAATTACTAGCTTGTTTCCACCTAATAGTTTACTATTTCTATGGGTCACTATACTTATAGATTATTAACTTCAGCACTATGAAACTAAATGGATCATATTAGGTATTTTGGTCAGGTGTTTTTGTTTTACAAGCAAGTTATTTTCTGGTTTGCTGCTAGCAAAGGGTTGTAATTCATAATTGTGACTGCTTTTAGGATGTTCCTCAGACATGAAAGAAAAGATTCCTTCACATTTCAGCCGCTGACACAAGCCAACCGACACAGTCACTGCTGGGAGCCAGGGTGCTGCCTTTCTACAGAGGCTGAATTTTCATGTCCAGCTTGCCACCCATGAGCATGGGACTACTTCCATATAATTAACATGGGACTCCTCCAAACTCCATGACCTTCCCCCTTTGTCTTCTCTGCCATCCCTCTGCCATTCCTCTGATATCTCTGATATGTCAATGACACCTCTAGGATTTCACAACAGCTGTCACCCTCAGTGGCATCCCTCCCAAATAAAGCCAATAGAAAATGTCTACCACAGAGGCATCTCAAAAAGAATTGAGAGGTTAACCTAAATATGCCATGCCACCAAAACTGTATGCAGCCCCGTGTCCACCTGTCATGAAGGACTCACAAGCTGAGGAAACATGTTTCTGATTTTTAGTGTGGTTTGCTTATCTGAGTGTTGACATTCAGGAGACCCAAACGCTGATGTCATCGCCTTGGCCTCCGATGCATTTCATCAGTTTTGGAGCAGACTCCCTCCAAGCTTATTGGTCCAGCCTGAGACACAGAGAGGAGCTGTAGTAAGGCCACCACAAACTCAACTTAATTAGCCACACTAAAGCCACCTCAAATCTCCTGCCTTTCAGCTTCTGGCTTGAGCTCCGGAAAGCAGGTAAGCAAAGAAAACAGGAAAGGAAGGGACAACAATTATTCTTAAAAATAGAACTCAAGAGGTTTGCCCCCACAAGAGTATCTTCCTCTAAGATGTGCTCCTTCTTCTGCCATCCCTCATTAGCACGGTTACTAGGGGACAAAGTCCTGCTGGTACAAGCAAGGGCTTCTGCTCAGTGGCCTAGAGGAGCCCAACAGGAGGTAAGGCATCAAAATCAATGTTCACTCAGGCATACACAGCAGCGGAAAGTCCTGTTCTGTCAATATATTCTGGGAGAGGCAAGGCTCCCAGAGTTTAACTCCTGGCTTTTCTTATTCGTGTCTGCCCCTGAACATCTGGGATTTAAGAGATATATGTGGAAGCACAGCACTGATATATAGAAGAAGAAAACAATCAATACTGTGCTTAACCTGATCTGAAGAATATATGGCTCGTTCACTTTTAGTCTCTTGGTTTAGCTCACACCGTAGGAAAAAGTAGTGTTTCACTCTAATCTAACACCAGGTCAACAGTGTTGAGAATTGAAACAGTTTCAATCAGAGCTTTGGAGGAACAGTAGATGGGGTATTACCTGTGTTACGAGGAAAAAAAAAGCTTTCCCTTGTTCTAATAGCAAGCACAATGCCAGAAAGCTAGCAATGTGTTTGTGACATTCATCTCATTAATACAAAATGAGTTTAGAGAAAAAATGAATTAAGAGGAGCTTCTTATTTGAGCATAGGACCATGGGGGAATTGGGCCCCTTTATGTGTATCTGTGTTCTTTACAATCTAACAACAAGAAAGCCTATGTATTACAATACTTCCAACAATGGAAACATCTAGATTAACAGCAAACCTCTCTGTTACATCTGGAATATTGTCTGCTATCAGTGAGGGAACGGTGGGGCTTAGAGGACGCGTCCCAGGTCAGTAACAGTCCAGCTACATTAAATAGCACATTTCTCCTGATTTGAAGCAAATTCTGAAAGTTTTTCTTGCATATGATTGCAAACTGTTGGCAAAACAACCCTACTTTTTGGAGTACAAAGTGACCTGGATGTATTCAACAGAAATGTAGCATTTAAAGTCACTGATAAAAAGACTTCCACAAAGGTTAAAACAAGCTGCATTACCAGCCAACAGAATGGTCCAAAACTATGGATCAACGTAGTTTTCCTCATAAAATCTAATTTTTAAACTGGGGGGAAAATGTGGCTTTCTGTCTTTTGCCTATTGATGTGTAAGAAGATAGAGGAGGAGTACGCTGAAAATAAGGGATTCTTCTACCTTGAGTGGAATTAAAATTTTCATACAGAAAGAAGTTTAAATTAATTCAAAACATTGAAAAAGTTTGGAAAATCAGGTTGACAATATATGAAACACTTTTTTTCTTCCAGTTCCCTGGGAGATATAATTGTATCTGGACAACTTATGTAAGAAGATTGTTCCTTATCATTCCATATAATCATCATAACTGAATACCCAAATTTTCAATAAAACAGGAGCATTACAGTTAATTTCCACTCAGTACCATTTATGGCATGTTAAACAAGTGTTTCTTTAATTCTAAAGTCAGCAGAGCTAGCCTTGAGTATTTTAACTACATGTATACTGGTGCAAATAATGTGTTAAACTTCTATAGGAACATAATTGACTGACTGACTGACTGATGAAAGACCTCATGTCTTATTAATGACTTGAGTCCCATGAGTGTGTCCAATCAATTTTCTAAGTATTTCAAAGCTAGGTATTTTGTTGGTTTCTTCATTACTTTCCAAGGTCCCTGACTGCTATTGATCACTTCAGGTACTTCCTAAGATTTCAACTGGGCATTTTCCACAAAACCAGTGCAGTGAAAAGTCAGTAATGACAGGGATTTTTAAAATTATTTAAATCCTTCCCCACTCCATCATGTCAGAAGGCAAATCTTATTTACATAGCATCCTTTGAAGAAATGCAATTATGTCATTAATCAAAAGCAAACCTTGAAGGCAAAACAGCTCAGTAAAATATCCTTTTTTATCCTTCATATTTACAGCTCTCAGGAGAGAGCATGTTGCCTAGGAATATAGTGGACTGATTAAAAAAAAAAAAAGTCAATGAGCAAGTTATCATATTGTCATGGGGCTGTGGTTCATTTTACCTTGTAGGACATTCCCTTTGCAATACATGCCCCTGTAATGAATCTATTCTCTAGGATATTCTGTTCTCCTCCTTTTCTTTGTGCAGTAACTGCACCTGACACACAGTGAGTAATTTGAGGTCTTTTCCACTGTTGGTTTGTAGGGTACACTTCTGTTATTAATGTCGCAATTAAAGAGGCCATATAATAACTTAATGACTATGTGATATAATTGTACTACTGTCATTTTGGGGTTTAACTGCTGATGGAAAAAAATACCCTGGACATGTTGTTATTTGTAACATTCATAAGATAAAAACTCCTCGTATCTTTATATACCTCCTATTAATTATTTAGAAACAATCCTATAGCAAAGGCTCCAGGTATATAAACTCTGTTCCTGCAGAAAGACAAGCAACAGAATATAACAGAAGATTTCTCATTGGTACTGTACAGTAAATAAAAGCACTTGGATTGTTTTTTAAGAAATGAAGAATGTGAAAGATACACTCATATTCATTGCTATGGCAACTAATTTTGGTAAAGCTGCTTTACTTTTGTTTTCTTCATCAAACCAGCAAAAGTAAAATATTGCCCTAAAGTTAACACAGTGTTCAGTAACATTATTTTTATTGAATACTACAGAAGCAGCAAGGCCAGTTTTAGGGAAGTTTGCTTAGAACAGTTACATATAGTCTATGGAAATTCCAGTTCTCCTCACAGATGTTCCCCATGGTCCCCTTCTTTTCCTGTTTTTTTAATGGATTCACAATAATGAAGTCATATGAAATACAACATGAAAATCAATAATTCAAACTTTTTTCTCATTATACCAGTATTTTTCAATCATTTTTGTTCAGTTTTACAGCCAAAACACAGGCTAGCTGAAAGCAGGAAAATCTTTGGAAAAATTGTAAGACAAAATGCATTGGTTTTGCCTGAGCTTTGCACTGTGCTTATAACAGGCTTCAGTTCTTTGGACAGGAATCTGCTTTTGTCGGATGCTTATAACAGCAAACAGCACAACCTCATACTGCTCTACACAACGAGGCTCATAAACAGGATAATAATAGTAATGTGCCCCTTCTGCAGAGATCTAGCACAAGGCTGACACAACACTTCTGAACTCCAGTCCCTGGCAGTGCTTCCAGGGAAAAGGGAATATCGATGTTGCCCTAGACTGATTTTTTGTGATCCTAATGTTTGCTGGATGCCATTTCTTGGCGATTTCAAGAAGCAGCTGCAAGCAAAAGCAGTTCTCTGCTCTGCTTCATGAGACCGTGAGGGTAGTACACATGTACAAAGCTGATATGAGCAAATAGCTACTGAAATTTTCCAGTTTTTAGACTTCTTGAGGATCAAAAGACCAACTTTGCACCATTTCCACAAGAACGTCAATCCCTCTTTACTCACTGCACACTATAAGGTGACTGGCAAGAAAGATTGATAAAGTTCTTCTCCATATCTGCTTGTGAAATTTATTTTGGCTGAGCAGATGGCTCCACCTCCACAGCTGCAAATGTGGGGGAATGTATGCATGTATGTGTGTGTGGGTGATGATGAAGACCATAGCTCCCCAACACAGACCACCCCTATGGAAAACTTTACTTAGGTTGAAGGTCCTTACTGAGCATGCACTGGTAATTTGCAGAGTGCTTCAGGACCTGGGCATTCTGGGCAATTCAATTTCTCATAATATAACTCTGCCAGCTCAATGTGTGCCCTGTAGAGTGATAATGAGCCCTGACAGTGTCCGAGAGGGCACGAGACTCTCAGCTGTACCATCAGAGACAAATGCAGGTGTTTCGACCAGAACAGTTAGTCCTAGACTCACACAGTTGCCGTTCCCTGCTGTGCTGGCTTTCAGCTGGGCACAACAAAAAGAGGCGACTGAGGGCTATTAGCCTTCTCAATCTCTTTTTTTAATATCAGGCTATGTTTACAGATAGCTGCTAGGTGTTTTTGAGTAGATATTATGTTTTCCACTGACATACCCAGAATTTGACAGAGCTGGTGAAATTGAAACCACGTCACTGTCATTTTGTTTTTCTTCAGGTCTGAAGTATGTTTGTAATGCACAGTCCACCTCTGTTAAGGTAACAGCTTGGAAAGGCAATAAAAATTCATGATTCTTCCAGACCGTGTTTCTGTGACTTTCTGTCTCTCATGGATGTCTCCAAAAAGTATTTCAATAGGTGATAAGAGTGCGGCATCTTATCAAAACCAAAAGGGAAATCAGAGGATCAGGCTTATAATATGCTGAGACTGTTTTAATGCTGAACAGTGTTCAGATGCTCTTCTAGCAATACTTAGCTCTGACAGCAATACTTTGCTCTGAACTGGGGGTGAACGGCCGTAACTTTGCACTCTCTATTTCTCAGATAGTGCCATCAACCAAGGTATCCAATGTTCACATCCTAACACTGGAAGTTCCTGTAAGATAACTTTTAGGTTGAATGGCATTTTTAAATCTGGTTTACCAGACCCTCATCCCCCATATAAAACCTATGCATCATCTTTTGGTGTGTAACAGAATACTACTATTTTCACCAAACCCACATTTTGGTTTTGCCTCTTAGCTCCTACAAATTATGTTTTTTAATGCTCATCTGTTTTTGACAGTGATGTTGCTTAACAAAAATTCTTGGGCAACATTTGAGGCCATACTACATGATACAGCAGCAGTGATCTCACTCTCAGCTGCAGCAGATCTACTATAAGGAAGCTTTGCAGCTTGGATAAGGCTGCATATATGCCATATGCATTTACCTTCATGAAGTTCAGATGCAGTTGTTTTAATGCTAAGCCCTACTGACTTTATTTTACCTTCTTTTGTTGTTGCAGGAACCTAAAACTGTGTTCTCTGTTCCTCGGACCTTTCATTTTTCATTTGCTTCATAGCTGTGATGTCCAAATCCAGCACAGGCCACCAGGCAGAACAGTCCAATACCTCCAGCTTGTTCATTCTTTAGTCTGACACAAGGGAAGAGAACTAAGTGGGAGAGCTCTGGTAAGTACAATCACTGCAGCTTCAAAGGATTCTTCTTGGCAAGCAGTGCTGTATCTAAGAGAAGGGAAGTGGGATGTGGGAAGACAGTGGTAGCCTTCATTAAAATGTTGTGGGATAAAATCCTCCTTGTTAGCAGATTGCCAATGTTTGCATGACTGAGCTGCATGGAAGATATTTCTCCTGCGGGTCTTGAACATCAAGAAACAGAGATAGCATGTGTGGCACAAGACAGTTGTGTCCAGCTTTTGTGCTTTGGAAGCACATTTAGCAGGAATACTTGTCTGTTTGACAAGAGAAAAGCTCCAGTGAATAAAGCATCAGCCAAAACAAAACAAAACAAAACAGGTTAGAAACTTAAAGTAAAAAAAATATCATTAGTGAGGTGCTTAAAGAATAAGCAATGTCTGTGTAACTGCTGATGCCCCTCTGGTCCAATAAGAAATACACACATGCTGTTAGAATATTTTTGTATGAGTTAGTACTACAGGATTAGAAATTCTTTTTCTAAAAGGCAAAGTACTGTGCGAATAAGCATATAGTTATATTGCTGAGTGAGAGAAAGACTAAATAGCTCTGTTTAAAAAGAGAAACATAGTACGGTAAAATAAACACCATTGCCCTAACTCTTATTGTTATACATTCATATGGTATCTTCTTACCTTTCCTTCTGAAAATAATTTTGAATCATATTGCACTCCTTGCAAGCATTTATTACTTGTGTTACGAAAACACACTTAGTTTGAGAACTGAACTTGTAATTTTACCCAAAAATTAACTGCAGTGACAGATTTGTTAAAGACAGCTATTTTCCCGAAAAGGACATTGACCTGCTTTCATCAAACTGCCATCTTTAAGTCAGCATTTACTGGGTTGGCCATGTCCATAACCCCTTCTTTATGCTTCCACAGGAGATCTGTGTGAGCCTGCCCTGTATGTCATACCTACAAGCTTTGACCACACTGGCTGCAGGGCAGAATTTCTGTTAAAAGCTAGATCATCCTGCACAATCTGAAGGCCTGAGTGGAGAGAGCAGTCAATTACTGTGGTACCTGTGGTAACCTGTAGGTAGGCTCAGACACTATTTCCAGAGCAGGAATAGTGTGCTTGTTGCCAGGACCCTTTCCCGCACTAGTCCAAGGAATCATTAGTGCAAAATGCATAGTGATGGGAAAAAATGGTCAGTGTACTAGCAAGGTCATCTTGTCAAGCACATTACAGAACTGCTTGGAGTCCTAGAGCTCTGTTTGGACTCAGGCATGCACCTGGATTTGTTCTTTCCAGGGAGCAGCATTTACTGCAGAAGGGAATTCATGTGTCAGGCGGGAGACACCATCTCATTTATTGGCCAGTCACTAGGATGTTTCTTCATCTGCTCTGGAAAGCAACCCAAGAAAGCAGGTCCTGGTCATACTATACAGTTTCAGCTGTGATTTGTGCTGTGAAAGGACTCCTCTTCAAAATAAACTGTGCTTGGGTAATAAGATATGAAATTTGCAACAGCAGACAGCACTAAATACTATGCATAAAATTGTGAGTTTGCCGCAGGCTAGTGGAAAAAATATAAGCTCTTGACTTCAATGAATCTGGAGTTCTTCACCAATTTCAGAATAGTGGGGGAAAAAAGATATTCCACTGAATGGTATTGGTCTTCCTTGAAAATGCGCCTGTTTAATTAAGATGTCCCATCGAGCAATCTGAAGCGTGGAATTCAATCAGCTGCTTTAAAAGGGAATAAAATGGAGCATGAAACAACCACATAAAGTCAGCTGGTGATTTCAGCATGGAGGAAAATTGCAGGGGCGGTAATCTGTGTAAAGAAAGCTGCACTACATCTGGAATTTAACAGTCCGGAGCCCACAGGCAACCCAAGCTGCCCCAGGGCATAGATATTTAGGGAACACATTCCTTGGAGCTAAAATTATTACTCTGTAATAATTTTCTGGGGCTCTCCTCTCAGCTAGCCATGCTCTCGGGATATGTAGTAAATAAGCAGTATTCACATCCATGCTTGTCTTTGCACCTGTTTATAGGTGCATGTGGGCTACAGCAGCTAAAACTGTTTCTTTCTGAATATTACATTAGCCTTTTGCCTGAGAATGTAAACTGTCTTGTTTTCCCAAAATTCAACCTGCTTTTCATTGAATTTGTAGATTACATTTAAAGTTGTTTTTTCTGGTGTTGTGTAATTTATTGTGGTACCAAGTACAATGAAATATCAAAGATATGTGAGGGTGTATTTATTGACCTGTCTACTATTCAGGTCTCAAATAGGATTAGGTCCCATGGCATTTCTAAATATTAGGCAAACTATCAAATTTAGACTTTCAGAACATTCTTAAAATACTGTAATATGTTTACCAATTATTTCGGTAAGGCCACATCAACATAATAACAAATTCTGAAGAAAAAAAAAAGCAAGACTATATTTTTCATGCTGATAAAATATAAAAGTGATAAATGTAACCTTTTCCAGGTAAAAGATTACCCTGAAAAAATATCAGGGAAAGAAAAATCATCTCTAGATTTTAAGCATCCACATTATGGAACGATGTACTTTCTTACAAAAATAATGATCATACCATAATAGGAAGAGGGCATTATTGACCAACATTATCATATGCTGTTATGTTAACATTATCACTGAATAGTGGTGTTGCTAATTCATCTTCACATTTTTTAGTCTTGCCACAGGTTCATTTTTTACTAAATAAGAATTCAGAGAAATATAATATTGTATGAAGACAGTAGAAATAACCAAGCCAAACCAAAGGAAGGTCAAAATCAATGCCCAGGAGGGAAATTAATGAAATCCATGTACTTTTTTGAAATCTGGAACATGTCAATATATTCATTTTCTTTCGGGTGGGGAAAGGAAAGGAGATGCAAAGAAATATTCATAAACTCAATCACCCAGAGACACATCCAGATTAAAAAAGGTAGACTTCTTCTAGAGTTTTAATTAACAAGGCACTGACATTTTACCTTCAAATCAACAAGCTTAGGTTTTCATACTGGAGCCTGACAACCCTTTTACATTTTCTCCCTGCTACACTCATTTGAAGGATTTACCCTTTCTTCAAATAGCTCATGGAAGGGGGAAAAAAAGGACTGTATTTTAAAGGGGGAAGAGCACCTTATTAAACTACCTACTTCACATGCTAAGCCAGTAAATATCTGACAGAATGAGAAGTCTGTTCTGGATTTTGGATTAGACAGTCCTACAGTGTCACATTTTTGAAATGGAGTCTGCCAATGTAGGGGGCACACCAGGTCACTGCACTAGCACGTTCACGGCTAGAAGGATACTTCAATCAAGTACAAGCCCAAATGACTAAAGGGAAAAATCTAAATTGATAGTTCTAAAGGTCATGAGAAATAAATTCAGGTTGGGAAGGAAAGTAATCAAAAAGGCTCAGTACGGAAACGTTGTCATTCCTCAGCTTAATGAGTCCTTTACAAGAGTAAATAAGGGGAGAAGGATGAAAGTAATTGCTAGTCATGTGTTGAGCTAGCTGTGTTTTTGGTGCCTCCTAGGATGGCAGTTGGTTGAATGGTTAGCTGTGATTTGGAGGAAGTTGTTATTGGTGGTTTTCATTTTGAGTAATCCTTCCCTGGCTTCAGCTGCAGAACTTGGCCTCTTTGGGGATATATAACATCAGCATAAATAATTTTGCTTGAGCCGAAAATAGGAAGAGTGCCCTTTTTTCCTCCCCCTACCCACCCCTTCTTTAATTTGCTTGGATATTCCTGTGCCTTAAAAAGGGTAGAAAATATAAAAGAGATTGGAAATAACCCCGTGTGAACTTCACTCAGATAAGTAGCAGTGACGTTCTATTTCTTGGGTTTAGCCTTGTTCTCTTTAGAAAATAGAGACTGCTTGTGCCTACATATAAATAAATACCCTCTGGCCCTTCTCATTTGGACTGATATGCTGTTCTTACTCTGTCAGACAGTCTGTTCAAGACTGGGAATAAAATGAACCAAGAGAACCATGAACTATTTTCGCTTCCTGAGGAAAGTGGATATATCAAACACTGAGGTGTATGGGTATTTCTTTTTCTCATGCTTCCATTGACAGAAAAAATGTATTTGGTTTAGCTATTTTCATTTATTCAGAAGAATGGCTAATGTGGAAAATGACAGCTGGGAAATGCTAGACAGCATTGAAGGGCTTGGTTAGAGGTAAATCTTGAGCTGATATAAGCTGGTAAAGCTTTAACAAGATAATGGAGCAAGACCAGCTTGTGCCAGTGGAAAGGCTATAACTTCTACAGATAGGTAAGTTTTACAGCCAGTTGACTCAGGTTTTCCTGACTGAAGGTGGTACCACCTCTCTGTACTCTGTAGTACTTTGTATTATATGGTGTGGGATAATGATACGAAAGGGCTGCAGCTTCATCTGCAGAAAGTACAGGAAAGTTGCCTGGAAGCAACTGCAAGTCCCTGATGAAGTGTTTTGAGTGGACACTGTATTAGCTTTCTAATCTAAGGGACAAAATGACAATTCAAGTAACAAAAAGTGCTTACAATGAGGGGCATGTCTGCCCTGTTTCTGCATTAAACTCCAGTGGAGTGCAGTACAGTATTTCTTCTGCATTAATTACAAGATGCACCATCTTCTTTCTAAGCAAGTACACACAGATGAACCTTCTCCAATGGCATCATAATTTTTTCACATGTAAAAATGACCTTTAAAAGTGAAAAAAAGAGAGAAACCTGACAAGCCCTGCAAGCTGCACACCATTTACACAAGAACTCTGTAGAATTTACTCTACCTGTGCCATCTGCTTATGCTAGTATCTAGAGGGCTGTGTTCATCGGAGAAAGGGCAGAGTTGACAGAAAATGGTTTTCTTCATTTCAGAAAAAGATTCATAGAAAATAGCTGGGTCTTTTTCAACCTATGGTCACACACCTTCTCTTCTTAGATAAGGTCAGAATGAGACCAAATGGGAAAAAAGATGTGACATTTCATGAGATTCCAATACTTGAAAAGTCCCTCTCCACGTCAGTTTGGAATGAAAATTCAAACACTACTGTGAAGCCTGATTTCTGAAATATTTCAGTGCAAGTCCATTGAAAAAAAAAAAAAGAATTTAAAATGCTTTTACTTATTGTCCTGAATTTCACAAAAACATACAGATGCTTGATTGCCATGACATAAACATTGCTATAACAAAGTCCAAATGGAAAAGGGGCAAATTAACATTTTTGGGGGGCATTACTGATTCAAACATTTTGATTGTGTTGAAATGAAATATCAGCATGTTTGACAACCCCCCATAACTAATGGACAAAATTGGTACATCCTTCCCAAATGCATCTGTTTCCTGAAATGGACTCTCCAGCAGAAACCAGGTAAAGCAGCAAAGTGGCGCATTGGCTTGTTGGCCACGTGTCAGACAGTTAAGCCACCTTACACAGTGCAGGTGTGGACCTGTAGTAGGTCATTCACCTGCATCGTTCAGACCTGCAGAGTGTGCTCTTCTTCCAGGAAGTTGTTTATTCTGACACCCAAAAAGCTATCTAATTACCCTGCAGAAAAGGTCTTCCTCACCTTAGTTGTATCCCTAGTGCATTAATTTTCTTTCTTCACTTCCTTGCACAAGTGTTTTTTCTGTTACCTATCTTGCTTTCATTTTCATAGGAACAGCACAATCTTTTTATTGAGATCCATCCTAAAACTCACTGTTTTCCAGGACTGCAATGATCACAAACCATGCCTGAATATCAACATGCTTTCTTTCCATACCACTTCTGAGAGTGAGATTAAGAAACGGAAAACAGAGAAGGAAAAATACAGAAACCTCTGTATTAATTCCTTCCTCAAGCTTTCCCAAGGCATCTTATGTTATCTGTGTGGGGTTTTATGATTAACTCTCCCCATGGCAAGGAATGTCTTTACTCTTACTGAAGGCAGTACTGAATATCTCACTTAAGCTTAACAATATATAATAGTAAGTCTGTAAACAGAGACAGCAGGAATTTTGAAATACCAGCGAGCTCACTGACTCCCAGGATTTTGTTGTTGTCCTCAGCTGTCGCAAGACTGGAATGATTTTTTCAAGCTAAAAAAAGGGTTACAATCAGGGTTTGCTGCTTTAGTCACTCCAATACATCATTAGTGTTATTGTCTGTAAAAAAAAAAAAAAAAAAAAAAAAATTAAAGATTATGAGGAAAGATGAAGGATATAACTTTGGAAGGCCAATCCCAACTATTCAGTAAGAAAATAAGGAGAAAAGATTTGCAACTTTTTGTCCAAGGATTTCATAGAGGACATCAGTAACAATTTTCTAATACAAATGCCAGCAGAGCCAGCAGTATTAAGGCTGTACTCAACCTGCTGCTCACAGACAACGAAGAACTGATGGCAAATGTGGCTGTAGAAAACAGTTTGGGTTGCTTTAGCCACAAAATTATTGACTTCAGGATCCAGAGGATGCCTGGGAAGGGGAGCTGCAGAGTTAGGAGTCTGAACTTGCAAACTTTGAATTTGTTAGAGAATATCTAAGCAGAATTCCCTGGAAAGTAGCCATGAAGGTGATAGGTGCCTTGGAGAGTTGGGTTGATTTTATAAAGAAAACTTACTGAGGGTTCAGGAAAAAAAATATCCTGTTGGACAGAAATACTGGGAATTTCAGTGAAAGGTCCACTTGTCTGAGTACAGAGCCCCTTGGTGAATTAAGATGCAAAAAAAAAGAGCATAAAAGAAGTGGAAATGAGGACAAGCAACAAAGAAGGCTCTAAAAGCATTGTTCCAGCACTTAAGGACAACATCAGAAAGGGTAGTGCTCAGATGAAGCTAAAAATAGGTGGGAACATACTGGGTAACAGGAAGAGATTTCATGGGAGTACTCAGAACAAAAGTTTGGAGAAGATATTGGTCCACTGACAAGTGGCAAAGAACAACCTCAAGATGGCTGATACAGAAATGACTAACACATTTAACGCTATTTTTGTCTCAGTGTTCACAGCCAAAGCCTGCTCCCAAGCATCTCATGTAACAGTCCAGTCTGGGATGTAGAGGGGCAGCCAGTAACGGAGGGCAGCATGCCTAGTGTTGATGTAAGGAAGTTAGATCTATTCAAACCCATGGGGCCAAGTGAGTTCCAACCAAGGGTACTGAAAGACATGACTGGTACACTGCCTACCATCTATGAAAAATAGTTGGGTGAGGTCTCTGATAATTGGAAGAAAGGTAACAATATGCCCATCTTTAACATAAACGAGAATCCAGAGAACTATAGACTGATCAGCCTTACCCCCAGCGCTGCAAACACATAGAGGACAAAAAAATAACCAGAAAGAGTCAGGGTGGGTTTACCAAATGCAAACCGTGGTTGGTCAGTCTGATTGCCTGCTACAACGAAACAGCAGGCTCTGTGGGTATGGGGAGGAGTCATGCGTGTCATATCATTCATTTTCCATAACACTTTTGACATTGTCTCCGAGAACCTCCTGGGCAGGAAGATGAGTAATCTTGGGCTGGACAGACTGCTAGATGGGCTGTGAATTTGTCCGGACCACCGAGTACAGAGGGCAACATCTGTTTGGTGGCTGGTGACAAGCAACCTACTTCAGACATCACCACTGGAACCAGTGTTGTTCAGTATATTCGTTGATGATGTATATGATGAGCTAGAAAGGAGGTCCCAGAAAATTCCATCCTTAATGAAAGGGAGTGGTTCACACCACAGAGCACAGAGCTTCAGTCCAGAAGGACCTTGCAAGGCAACAGAACATCACAAAGATGTGCTGTCATCTTATGATTGGACTCATACATTGATTTTTGTAATGTTAAGAATCCAATTTACTGTTGGTATTATTAGAATTCTGATGGACTATGTTACCAGCTTTAAAGTGTGATCATTTCATTTATTGTTATCTTTCCAGGTTTTTTTTTGTCTTATCAAAGATTTGTCACCCTTTAATCATTTTTTTACCAAAATCAGACTGTCCTTTCTGTGTTTTCTTGTATTTGCTTTTGCACCAAAATGTGTTTTGTGAGGACATTTTTTCTTGGTTGTAGTACCATTGTGAAAAATAGCATTTTTAGATTCTACACATCAAGCTTGCTCTTTTCAGAAACACCCAGTTTGGTCTGTCTCTCCATGTAGCTGTCTGTTGACACACATCTAATTGGCTCCCAGTTTGTCAAGGTGAACTTTTACAATGTCAAACTAATTTCTGAAAATGTGTATTGTTTCCTTTAACAGCCTGAAGAGACTGGAATGAATTCTGTATCAGCTGCCAACGTTTTTCTGCATAAAAGAAAAATCAACAAGTCAAATAGTTTGAATGGATTGGTTTCCTGGCCACATTAACTCGCCTTGTGGCTTGAAGCCAGCAAAGAATTTAAGCATGTATATAAAGTTAAATGTATAAGAAGACTCATTCAGTAAGAGCTCTAATCACATACTTGAGTGTTTTGCCTTTATGCTTTTAATGCCTTTAAGTATGCTCCGTGAGCAAAGAAACAAATCTAGGATTAAAAGCAACCAAATACATGGGAGAGAAAAACATTATCAAATAATGAGAGATAAAAACATTATCAAACAAACACCGCACAGAGATTTTTAGTGTTTTGTTATCAGCTGTGGACAGTTCCCTAATTTTTGTTCAGCACATCTCTATCCAAGAAGACTGAGTTTTTCTCTTCCAGTAGCACACCATGTCTGAAGCATTAATTTCAGTGTCAACATCAATTACAGGATGTTACCCAAAGTGTTTTGCTATCACTATTATGCTCTAATTAGGTCTCTCAATTCTCCTTCTTGTTTTTACGTTACAAATTATAACAACCGACCCTTAATGGATTTTCAATGGTTTTATCACAGATTTCTTGGAAAACATTAAATCCCAATCAAACCATTAAGCAATTTCTTTCATGTCAGTTTCAATCAATTCCTTTCCACCCTTGTTACAGGATCAAACCCACCTTGCCTCTATCTTATTTTACAACAGCTGTAACTGATGACATTTTTAGACTTCTGAGAGGAGCAGTCATTATTCCTCAGAGCTTTGTTTGCACCCTCAAAGAGTTTTCTTGGTTATGGTTTCTGTTATAAATGCCATTTCTACATCCTCCCAGTTCTGGTTCAAATATCACAAAATAAAGTTGCTCAAGAGGAGCCCAGCCTAACATTTGCCGTCAAGAGGAATTTATCAGATCATTAAATAAACTGGTATAAAAGAAAAAAAAATGCCATTATGCTTCTGTAATGGTATTCTGTATTCTGGTAGGAAACTAGCCTTTCATTTTCATGTTTGAAATGTCTAACAACTCATGTGTGTGTCTGTGAGTGTGCAGAGAAACAGAGAGAAGGACTGTGAGATTTAAAGGTGTAACTTTCTCTTCTCACAACATAAGCATTTATCTCATCATTGAAAGTCTTTTACTGTTTCAAAACTTACATACAATACTCCAGGGAAAATCTTCACAGAAGTCAAAACTTTCTGTGGACCTAAATGGTGCCAAAATCTTACCTTAAGCATAAAATTGAATTTTACATAAATTGTACAGAGGCCGTATCAACAGTAACATTGACTCACTGGAACTACATACAGTTTAAAGACATCAAAAAGGTCAAAGAAGGTTAGACAAGAACATGGACAGCCTTGTAGGGCAAGTAGTTTTCCCCCCTTCTGAATAAAAGAAAACTAGGAAATTTCCCTAAAATAATCTTTCATTGATCATGGCATCAACTTTGGCAGCAACACTCCAAAAACTATATACTGTTTTCAAAATAGTAATATTGTCTCTTTAGAAGTTTGTGTATATAATGTCAAAATCCTCATTAGGAACTAGGTGTAATATATTCAGTATTCAGGAATATTGACTGTAACAATTGATTTGGTTACCTCCAGGAGAATCTAGGCTGTTTGATACAGTAAGATTTCTTCAGTGACATTTCAGGCATATCTAGCAAATAGAGCTGTATCTTTGAAATACCTGCTTTCTGGTATTCTGCTTTTGCATAAACAGCATAATGTATATGAAACATGTCTTTCTTGTGCCTGCAAGACAAAAACTGAACTCCGCTTTTGCTGTTGCAGGAGTATCACACTGAGATATAGTGAAAGAACTCAGGGGAGGTGTCTCAAAAATACCTACCTAGGAAGTTTACTTCTTAGACACTACCAGGATTATAATTGGTATTACTATGTACCTGAAGCAGTATAAAGATCAAGGGAGGTATATTTCCTGATTTACACAACAAATAATCTCGGAAAGGCCCAGGGCTCTACACAGGTCAAGATGCTGTCACATCAGGATGCCCTGCTTCACCTCTAGCTGCAAAGTAGAGCAGACTGGGAGGACAGGGGGTTTCTTCCTGAGCCACAGCCTGTGCCTTAGGGGGATTCTTATGGATTATAACTGATACTCAGGTGCAAGAAGCTTCCAGGGAGGCTCTCTGATTGAAAGAGAGCATTCAATGAACTCTGGAATATCAGACATAGAGATTATATAAAGTCTGACTAATGCATATGACATCCCTGCAGCTCTTACTGGAAACCTAAGCTGTTTCTACATTTTGAGAAATATGGTAGCACTCAGAGAACAGACCTAAGTCAGTAACACAAAAATGCAAAGTCCCACTTTATTCATCTTTTAAGGGAGTGATTAGGTTATGCCTCAAACTCACCAAACGTGGCATGTTCAAAAGCAGAATTTTCAAGGTAAAAGGCCCAAGGCAGGTTGTGTCATGCTGTTACCAGAGGTAGAGCTTCTGGGTATCCGGAAATGTGGTAGATGTCCGCTGCTCAGAGGGCTGGGTGACACAATTCCATAGATAAGCCACATAATAGTATTAATTGCGGTGTTAAAATGGAGCCATTCCTATCAAGCCAGTTTTCAGACTAGTACTGTCCTGGATACCACATTCATTGACAGTTACCAGATGCGTGCATTTCACCTGTCAGTTTAACTAACAGGCTGTGAACATACGTTCTTTCCCCTTACGTGCTCACAGTGTGTATGACATGATAATAGCAGGACAATAAAAGCACTGAGAGGTTGTCAATCTCATAACTTCTGTATCCAGAGCATACTTTGTGTTTTCAGCAGTAGATACCTCATCTTCTGGAAGTCCTGACATCTATTTTTACCAGTTAACATTGCAGCCCTACTTCTATAACTGTAGAACAACTTGTGTTTGTCAACTGACTGCTAGCTCTGCAGGCAATTAAAACTAGGACCCGAAAAATATTTCAGCTACGATCACAAGCAGTTAGGAAGAGGCTAGAGATTCATGACAGCAGAATAAGGCAGAAGATGGTCTATTGAAGTTTTGCAGACACCTCAGCTGAAAAGGATGTACACATGGGTGTTCACTTCAAGGCATGGATTGATCTGTTTTGTGGCAGCATAACAAACCAGCACCTCTCTCAAGCTGTTATCTTGTTCTCTGATTTCTCAGCTTTTGATATTATTTCTTTTTTCTTTTTCTTTTTTTTTTTTTCTTTTTTTTTTTTATTTTTTGTGGTGGTGGTGGTGGTGGTTTTGGGGTTGGCTGTCTTTTTTTTCTCTTTTTTCAATGTATGGCCCTGGTAGTTATGGTTGTTAAATAAAATGTTCAAAATTTTACCAATGCAAAGATTTCTATGTGAATTTTCAGGTGTCTCAGAAGAGCACTGAAAAGTAAAGCTTAAAGAGCCCAGGGGAACCAGAGGAGCCCGTACACCAGTCCTTCACAGTTAGTTCCATCTGTTTCGAAGGATGCCTTACTGGGATAAATAACACAGTGTACTCTGATTCAAGGCTGAGATCACACCTCTGGTTACTCTTCCTTAACTTGGCTCCTGGTTCACTGTGGATCATATACCCAATTGAAGCCAAAGAGAAAAGACTGAGCTGTGAGTCTTACTACCTGGAAACAGTATAAATCTTGTGCAGTCTGGTGGTTACTGCTTTCTTTTCCCTGTGACCTCTTCACAGACATTTTCTATCAGCATACCAGAGCAGATGCAGACGTATTCATAACTCTTACTTATAAGAGGTATTAGATATTCAAGTCCTCTCCAGGTTCCCTGTTACAGAGCCAAACATTGAAAAGCAGCTGAATCTGGATTTCACCGATGTTTCAGACCTCTGGAAACTCTAGAAGTGCCAGACCTGGGACAAGAACCTCAGAGCCACAGAAATGAGAAGCCTGGATAGGCCTGCGACAAAACCAGCCATGATCCTCACCACATTTGTCAAAACAGGTGGACTTCCTCAAAACACTCCCGTGTTGATGAATAAGCACTTTCTAGGGAAAATTCCTGACCAGCTCTCAGCTCTATTTTTGTTAGTGTTTTCAGGATCTGTTTTAATGCCAAAAATACCATTAGAAAATAAATTTTCTCATGCCTGTTCTAGCAGACTGTCTACTCTCATGGAAATCATGATTTAACAAACCTAACAAAGTATGCATCAGGCACACACGAATCCAAGCCAGTAGTCCTCTTTCCTATTTAAAACTGCATAAGTTCCCACTAGAAGCTTATGCAGGCTATAGAACTTGAATGGATGAAATATAAGAAGTATCATCCATTTTTCTTGCCCAGAATTTGAGCTGTTAAAGAAACTAACTGTACACTAACTTTGTTCTAGCTTAAATCATATTTGCAAATTTCCAAGCACGTGCTTGTTCAAGGCCTAGACAATGCACAGGAACACATCTTTTCTTTTATAATGCCCATTGTGCTCTAACACAGCTGCACAGCACATTTTCATTAATGTTTTTAATTGTCTTTTTTTAACCCTTCATGATATCCTGTGTTCCCGCAACAGAGAAAACTGATTAAACTGAAGCTGAATGAATTTCCTCTTAGTGAAGGTTGTCTTTTTAAACTGTAGTCATGAAGCTGTTGAATAGGTGCCTGAATTTCCACACTGCAAGTGAAGGATGAATTATTATTCTGTTCAGCAAATCAAGTGTATCTGGTGCATTGGTAACCAAGGTCAACAGTTTATGTACAGGATGATAAAGTCATAAAGCATAAATGTTCAGTATTGTCATGTAAAGGGGGATATAAGAGAGATTATTATTTTGCTATGCCTGTTGTGTTTTTCCTTGAATATTTGAGAAAACATGGAAATAACCAGATAGACTAACTTCTGATTTGAATGGAATATGGAAGAGCAGAATCTAGGCTAAATCTTTTCTCAGTCAGGCTTTTGCTATCCGTGAGCTGCAGGTGAAAGATGGAAAGTATTTAATGTACCATTTCAAACTATGCCTTATATATAATCTGACATCCAGTGCAAACCAAAACTGGGTGTCCACTGAGATTTTTTTCCTTTCTCACAACGTAACAGCATGAAGCCATTCCTTACAGTGAAAGGTACTAAATGTATATATATCAGAAAGAAACATTCACATTAAAATACATGACTGGACTGTCAAACCCATTTACCACAAGATTTTACTCAGCTCAGGCACAGAAGCCTTCTAAAAGGTTCAGAAGGCTCAGACTATGTTGGTGATGTATAAGGATTTTCTTACAGTGAAAGAATAACAAATAATATAATTAAGAGAAACATTTTTATTTTGAGTGCATAAAATAAGGAGTTTCAGGAAAGTTCCCCCCAACAACATTCCCTGATACATTTTATATTGTCTTCTGAAAATCTTGGCACTCAGCACAGTTAGGAAGAAGCCACTGAATTAAAGACCACTTACTCAGATCAGGGTGGTGTTTCGTGCATTGCCGATATCTGCCTTTTTATGTCTTTCTTGTCAATTCACTCATTGTTTTAGTGGTATTTCTGTCTTACTTTGTGATTTTTGGCTTGTGGTAAGTGGACTCCTGGGGTCCACGTACTGCTTCTGAGGGACCTCAGAAGTTACCCACTGCAATATGCTCATACCTGTTGTGCCTCCTGTGGCAAGTTCTTAGGAGGCTGCAAGTAATCACAAAGCTAAAAATTACTATTTGAAAATAATAGATAGATATGATATGGTTTACATTTCCCACATCTGTATGGATCAGCTAAGGGAGCAGCAACTCTATTTTATCGTCTGTGAAACAGCATTGCTTGCATAGTGGCTAGGACATTAAACCACCTTATTATATTAAATATATTACATATTTGGGAGGGTTTATTCCTGTAAAATTCCTATGACTGAAGCGGTCTTATTCACGTATTTTTAGCAACACTGGTATTAAATGCACATTAACCAATTTAATTTACTCACTTTTAAAAATGCCTAGGAGAAATGTCTAAGAATGTTACATAGGCAAGGAAAAAAAAAAGAATTGATATTTCCTTGGGTTTTTTTCCTTGCTTGTTCCTCTTTGTTTTACTTATATTGTTGCTGAAAATGTACACATTTGACTACTCGACAGATGGCAACTGATTCCAGAGCTGAGAAAGCCAGGATACGCACTCTGTATTTCAGGAAATAATGCAGTAACAAGAAGTCTGGCAGCCTTGGAATGGCATAACTTGGAGTGGAAGGCCCTGGACAGATAAAATTGGCCCAAGCAAGTGTATTTAGCAATACAGAGGGAGTTTGAGGGGAAGTCTTGGGCATTTTGCTCTTGCCGTTTGCTGTGTCTGTGAAAAACTGCTAGACTCTATGGTCTTTGGATGAAAGAACACAGTTCATGTGAGGAAAATAAATAACTATTGTCAATGAAGAATGGGCACAAGTAGACTAGACAGCCACTTCATCTGAATAAGGACAGAATTGTAATTTTTAACGTGGTCACATCAAAGTCAGAGTGAATTTACACTGTCTGTGTGCAAGAGACAGGCTTAGGAAGACTGTCAGCAGCTTATCCAAGATTCAGAGCCTGCACTCCCTTCGACATGAGCATTTTAGCTTAGGTACAAGTGGCAACTTAGGTCTCGGAAAGTGCCACGCAGCCAGAAGAGAAAGGAAGCACAAGATCAGGCTGGACTTCAGCTGGCGAGCTGAAGGATTCAGGAACTACCCCTTTGCCTTTTTTCAGTGTTCAGATTTTTTTTTTAAATTGCCTTTTCTATATTCTTCATCTGATTTCCATGTGGAAAAAAAAGGTAATCAGTTTGCAATAATTACAGTTATTGAAAAGGAAAAATATTTTTGTTTTTTCTTGAAAATGTGCAGGACTCTCAGCAAGCGCGCCAAACTGATTTTCACCCTTTTCACCACTTCTCCTGTGGTAACTGATGGATATTTCTCGTTTACACCAGTGTCTGTGAAAAAATAGTCAGGCCTATACTTAGTACTGATGCCCTAAGTTATTTCAGTGGATCTGATGGTCTTATGAAAAATAATAACCATTGTAATAAAAGAATTCAGACCTCTACTCAGTGTAACACAGCAAGGCTCAAAAGATATCATTGCAACCGTATGTATTCACTCCAGGGGATTTAGTGCAAGATTATAGTTCTAACATGCTAATACAAAGATTTTAGAGCTTTTTATCTAATTTTATATTTATTCTAAACTGAATAAGGAAGTTGTGTGCAGATTAAATGGCAGCGTGCACTGCACTGCTGTCCCTCTTTAATGATTCTCAGTACCACCCACAGCTGCAGAGAGTCGGTTCCTTTACAATCAAAGATACTCTGTGGTGAAACTCCAAACTTTAATGGTCTTTCTACTTTACCAACAGTAGTGAGATACAGCACTGAATTCATCACTGAATGAATGGCAATTAAATGTATTTGTTTCACCAGACAATGAGGATTTTAGGAAGAGGAAAATGATACTTTGTACGGAATCTGAGGGTAACAAAGTTTTCCATTTAGAAAGGAAATTGCAAGGCAGTGTTGCCCAAGATGACTGGATTTAAAGAAAAAGCTAGAAAAATTTTGCTTTTCTGGAGCATCTTTTTTTCCCAGTGAATGAGTGTCTGTGTGCACTTCACAGATACATCCATTATTCTGATAAATGCTTGAGGTCCTACTTGTTTCTACCTTCTTCACGTTCATCTTCAGTGTCTATAATAAGAAGGTATTGATGAATATCTATCATATGTATATAAACATTGGTTGAAAAATGTTAATCTTATTACAATCTCAGAAAAGCTTGTCATATTCACTCTGCTGTCAGAAAGTAAAGAAGTGCACACAAGCATAAATACTCTTCTGGTGCACCTGTAATTAAAATAAAATACAGAATTCTAATGTGTGCTTTAGATTACCATCATTATGAAAACATGAGCTGGGATTTTGGGGAGGGGTTATTTTTGTTTCGTTTCTTTGGGTTTTGTGTTTGGGTTTTTGTTTGGGGGTTTTTGGGTAGGAGGGGGTGGTTTGTGAATGTATTCAATTTGTTGACTAAAAAGGAAGAAATTAGATTATAAAGTAAATGAGATACTTTCCTACCTGGCTGTGACTTCAAGTGCAAAAGATCATGAACACATAGGAGTGGCTCTAAACACAAGGAACAATCACTGGTAGGGGGAAAAATCACTGGCTGGTCTGGATGAGGTCCAGTGATGTACCAGCTGCTTTATCTGAGAGGTTTTTTCCCAAAAGAAGGTATTGTGTTGACATGATCTAATGAACTTTACATTGTAGGATATCAGTGGACTTCAATTCACTACTGGTGAGGTCTTCCCAGCCACTACAAATGTCTGCAGAGTGTCACAGGACTTATGGAAGGGTCTGGGCAGGGTGCTGGGAGCATTATATCAGGGTCTGCAGCAGAGGTTCACAGGACGCATGCCACGTGTTGTGACTATGTGCCGATGTTGTACCCAAAACAGCAGTTAACTGTGCCTACATTGTGCAGTGGGAAGGTATGATTTATTTTTCCTTAAAAGGATCTTAACTTGCTCTACAGTCAGTCCTCCCTTGAGACTCAGGAACCTTCTGTGAAAGAAATGCCCTGAGGTTTTGTTCATAAGCTACTTCAGAGGAAGGTTTCTGAGGCTACTGTGGCTCAGTATAACACCCTGAGGTACTGGGGCTCAGGGCCCGCATGCGTTAAATATAGTCAAACCAATCAGACAAATCCTCCATGCAATGTCTTGCAAGGAGCAGCACCAGCATCTCAGGCAGTGACAGTCACCCTGCCATGCTCGTGCCTGCACAAGTCTCTGCCTTCCTGCTCCACAGAAGTAAATGCTCTTGTGGCATTCAGGCTATGAGCCAAGTGAGACCTCTGCAAGCCAGGCAAGAGCCACGACACTCACAGTGTACTCACCATCACATTCCCCACACAGGATCCTCCTCCCTGACACCCAGCACAGGGGACTGGTGGTGTGACTGTCTGTCACACCTGCCCCAGTGGGGACAAAACTGGTGGCAAGCCCACCAGAAAGTCACTCTGGATGCGGTATGGTATGTTCTCCCCGCTGGCAACCACATTCAGCAGAAACCTGGGTCACATATGTATCTTCAGCTTATGCATCCTGTGGAGATACACAGTTTCTTCAATCCACCTCTATTCAGAAGTTTTTATGTCTTAAACCTCCAGGAAAAATCAGCTGGCAGAAGTCTGTGCCAAAATTACAAAAGCAGGAGTAAAATACGTATATTGAGTAACTGTTATATCAGCTGTAACATGTTCATATTTCCTTTCTCATCAAGAGGAAAGCCATTGAGCTCCATCCCTTATGGCAGGACTGATGTGTAGAAAATGTTCAGAAATGCCACTTAGTCAGTGGTCATTGAAGTCACAGCCTGGAACAAGCCTAGACGCAGCGCAAGCTCTTGGTGTGCACATATTCATCATCTTCTTGTCTTACGTAAGTGCCCAGGCTGGCCTCTTCAAATGCCCCAAGACTGACCCTTCAGAAATTCCTTATTTAGCCTTGATGAAGTATTTGTCTGCCTGTAAAATGTTATAGCCTGATTCATTAACGCCTGTGAGATGCATTTTGATGGAAGGGATAATGGAACCATGTAAGGAGCAAAAATGTAAGGTCTGCTACAACACAAAATCCTGCCACACGGAAGGCTGGTCGTACGCTCAGTATGACTGAGCAGCTTCATCTGCTCAGACTGCAGGAGAGTCTGCCACTGAGTGAAGACTCAGATGGAGCAAGGACAAGCATTTCAGGTTCAGCCAAGACCAGAGAGTTTTTACAAGCGTGTGCAACAATATTTCATGGTGACTGCTGATACCCCACCCTGTCTAGGGGCTTTTTAGCAGTGTTTCCTCCTGGACATGCTGGAGACAAGACTGGAGCAGACATCAATTCCTGCCTGGCCTCAGCCTCACTTTGACATCAGCAGTGCTGAGGTAGTGGCTGTTGTGCCTTGTGAGTTAATTTCAGATTTCCCACCACATCACTCTTCTTGACAAAGAGGATGACCCTCATCCCCCAAAGCAATTATAAAAATTCACTGCAACTTCACACCGTGTTTGAACTCAGAGCTAAATTAGCAGAGGCAAGACCACGGTGGTAATTTCTCCAAAATATAAACCAAACTCACCAGGCCACAGTGATTGCTGGCCCCACTGCAACAGCATGAAAACATGGGGATGCTTCCAGGTATGGCAGAAGTCTTGATTGACAAAGAGAAGCCTCCTGTGCGTTATGCCTTCCCCTTGAAGCACCAACCAGAGTGATTCCTAAACAGGTAGGAACATCTGTTCCACCCAGCTACTTCAGTCATCACATCTCTCTGTCACCGTAAGCAGACAGCCTAGGATGGAAAAGACCTGATACCCAGCAAGGAACTAGAGCTAATGCGCATATGGGAGATCAGGCACAACATAGCGCAAGATATATCCCTGCACTTCTATGATTTCTACAGTGTTTCAAGAAGGGGTAATGATCCCAGATGAGATCTTATCAGGAAGTCCCAGAAGGGAGTGCATCTGCTCCCCACCACAAAGCCTCCCCAGTGAGTATCTGCACTGCCCATGTAATGGGCTCATGGGTCTGGTCAAGCAACACAGGGTACGAGTCCACACTGCAGTCTGAACACTTGTAACCCAAAACCTTGATTAAGACCATCAAATTAGCTCCAGATGAACCACCAAACTGCTCTTCAGCCTTGTCAGAGCTCAGCCACTGCCTTGCCATGGATTTCAGTGGGCTTTGGAACTGGACGAAGAAGAGCAAGGTTGGTCTGGCTTTGAATTAACAGTCCAGCAGTGAAGCAAATCTCCAGAGCAGTTCTTCCTCCATTTCTTTATGTCAGGCTACCAAGAGATGTACTTTCTTTGGTTTATTTCTTTGTACTAAAATTTTAGACTTAATCCAGCAAGGAAAAAAATATTAAGGAGCACACGAACGTAATTTGAATGAAAGCAGCATAAGGAGGAAACAACTTCCAGAGATTAACACAAGACTGCTTTAGTCCTTTTTCTTCAGAGTTTTTATGAATCTATAATTCATGTTTTACTTTAGATTACAGAGTGACATTTTATGCTAGCATATTGTGTCCTTTTAATGGCCTCAGTATGACTCGCTGTGACTTTTGCACAGCAATTTTGCTGTTAGGAATTTGTTATTCACAAGTCAGCAAGAGTGACTTTGGTTATCTTCTGTAATGCATCCTGATTCCCAGCTAAATGCTTCTAAAAGGAGAGCTGAGACAGATGCATCCACTCTGTGCAGCAGCACTTGAGACAGAAAGGGCAAAGACCACAGCAGCGCAAGTGATCTTGCTGCAGCCGTGCAGTGCAATGCCCCAGGCAGAAGCCCTGCTCAGGGAACCCTGTCGGTGTGACTCCAGTATGATCAGGTATAAGCCAGCATTTCTATGGGTTACTGCACCATGCCATGGGGCACTGCGGGCTGGGTGAACTGGGGAAGCACTGGCCAGGACAGCAGTTGTCATGGCATGGCCAAGCCATGCCATGGCTCCTGGAACCTGTTTCCAGCTGACCAACAAGCTCCTCCAAAAGCTGCCTTGCTGAAACTGCCTTAACCAATGGGTGCATGTCTCGTGGGACTGTTATCTTTAATAAAGGTTTCTACAACATTAACAGTGACTTTGACACTGTCAAAACATGCTCATTCTTTATTCCAACAAACAGTCTGGAACACACAGAAAGCTGTACAGAAAAGTGGCTGTCAGCCTTTTTCATAACATAAATCCAAGTCATATCAGAAAGCTGTTGACTAGATTACATTTAGCTATAAAGACAGGTAATTGTCACTTTTCTGGGCAGCAATTGCAAGCCCACCATGTTGCCATACCTGTGACCCAGAACAACATGAAATGTGCATAATGACCACCCATATCATCTTTGCTACCTGGGTCAAGGTGGCTCTCACTAGTATTCACAATAAAAAAGAAATCTAAGCACACTACCCTTGTTATCATACTAAAGGCCTGAAAGGATACCAAAACTGACTGTATAAATCCCAGAAGCAGGAGATGCTTTTCTTGCAAGGGAAATAAAAACTAATTCATGTGGAACAAAGGGAAAATTTATTCCCCTTGCAAGGGAAATAAATACTAATGGTGCCAAACCCAACGGCTACTGGTGAGGAGCCACCATTGCCCAGCACCTTGTTCCACAACAAGCTTCACCTTTTGTTGGTGTCTTTTGGGAGCTGAGTCTTAAGGCCCAATGCTCCCAGGCTAGCCTGGAGTGTCAGAGAAAATGATATTTTAATGCTATAGTACAGTCTAGCCTTAGGAAGATGAAATATGGCACCTTTTTCTCCACACCTTCATATATAAATTAGCTAAAGGCAAAATTTTCCTTTCTCACTGTTCTTGCCTGTGGCTGACTGAATTTGACACTATTTCGTTGTTATCAAGGTCATATATATTTTATGTGGGCAGAAAGACCGAGATGATGGAAAACATGGGATTTATAGTATTTGTAGTCTGATGGCACACAGGCATCCAAACATGGGTCATAAAACAGAGATGCCCAAGGCAAGCTCCTGTGCCTCTTGAGCTCTTTCTATTTCCATTTCTCTTTTTTAAACAGGAATATTACACCTCTTTCCCAGGGCACTAGCCATGTTACTGTCATTATTTAGTAGGAGCCATGAAGACACTTGAAAAAGACCTGCGTTCAAAAAAGATAAAATTTTTTTTCACAGTCTGGTTCTTTGTTCCACATGACATACAGAAAATAGAGAGGAAGGAAACAATAAGTTAACTCCATTTGTCATCAGTCCCAGAGGGTCTCTCTCACTCATCCATACTTTCTTGAGTCTATGGCACCATGTGGTATTTCCCAACAAACACATTTTTATGTCAGTCAGATAAACACCAGCCTTAAAACTTTTACATCAGAGGGATTTTGCATCCTGTTTGATTCAAAGAGCACAGATGTATGAAACATACAGGCACAAGCTCAGCCTCATGGGCAGGGGTAAAATTGAGCCAGAGCTGAGTTCAAACAACGTCGATGCCTGAGTCACATATGCCATACGAACCTGCTCTTAATCAGAGGCTTCCTGCCCTTATGTTTGTCCCCTTGTACTTAATAACATAGCAGCAGGAATATTTTAAACAGCTGCAGCTCGCTCTTTATTTTCATTTTGGGGATCGTTAAGTGCTACCAAAAGCAGAAACATGGTTGTCTACCTAATTAACTCTTCAGGTGAGCACTGGAAATGGAAAAGGCTTTTATAGAAACCCGCAACAACGCACAGAGGGAACCTGCCTGTGCCTGCTGGGAGGGGAGCAGCCCAGACCCCAACTGCCTCATTAATGGCTCACCCCGATTAGAGACTGCAGCGGGGAAAAAACACCTCTCCTGGGTTTGTATCTTCCTTCTGGTGCATGAACACAGATCCCACTTCCAGGACCATGGCTTTCTGGGGTGACGTGAAAGAGCCTTGGCTCACACCACCTGGCCAAAGTGGACACACCACACTCCTCTCTACATCCCACCCTCTATGTGTGATGACAAATAGGTCAGGCCATCGCTACTGTCAGCGCAAGTCCCACCCACCCCGGGGAGTTGAGCCTTGATGCAGAGCTCAGGGACCACCTGCAATTTGTGTGTATTTGTCACGGAATTTGGTTTCACAAGACCTTTTCTTTTCTTGTGCATTGCTCTGCATTTTTGTATTGATGGTGGCTAGCAGAAACCTAGTAGAAAAAAACATAAAACACAAAAGCTCAAATATAAAAGGAAACCCCTTAAGTTGTCAGAGTTACTTTTAAATTTGTGTAACACAGCATCCATGAGGGCATTTCCCTTCAATGCTGACAAAATCTCTGGACTTGTAAAAGATTGATTCATTACTTAGAGATTACTTCACTCTTAAAGCCTTTCATTTTTTAAATTTTTTGTGAGGGTTATGTTATAACCTTTATATTAGGGTAGAACCTTACCTTAGGTCTTACCTTATCACTACTTTGATTTTTTGGATCTCTTCACCTCCTCTGTAATTGCAACGTCTGCTGTTAGAAGAGAAAAATTTTGCTGCTTCTTACTTTTGGGCTGACGTCAAATTGTTTTGGGTTGTTTGTGTATGCGTCTGTGTGTGGCTAATTTTTTTTTATTTTATTTTATTTTTTAAACAGGCTACCTACCTGACTCGGTATCCATGGTAACAAATCTCTGGTTAATGATTCCCTAGAAATTCACTGCAGAAGCTTTATTAGTTTTACTAGTTTTTCCAAGAACTTGTGAAAAAAGCTTCCTTAAAATAAAGAGACCCACCCTAAACCTATCAGCCAAGCAACCCAAGGAAAGACAACAACTAAAGTTTTTGCAGTCGGGGTTCAGTGAGGTTTGGTTTGGGCTCTGTTTCTGTTTTGTGGGAAAGAGGAGTACCCAAAATTGAACATCAGAAGAACTGACAATATTTGCCAGAATTGGTTTAGAATTTGACCAACTAGCAGAAAATAAAGAGGAAGAAAACATGGACAACCCTTCATAAGAGGAAGATATTTTGTATCAAGATTTTGTATTAGTTATGGGTTTGTGTAATAAATTTACAGTGCTCCAGAAAACATAAAAGTATTTGTCACAGCAGCACTACAATCTTACAAGATTATTTAGGTTAATTGTGCCAAAGTAGCTCCATCTATATTTTCACCCCAGCACAGGCAGCTCCCCTCTACATGGCCCAAGGAAGTAGGAAGGCTAAACTGTAAGAACACCAGACAGTCTGGTCTCTGCAACAAATAGCATTCACATCTTTTCCATCAGAGGGCTATGATTTATCCAAAATTAAGCAATGCTGGACCAACAAGAATGATCCACCAAGACAAATTGTTCTTACTGGAGCCAAAGCATAGGGCCTCTAGAACTTTACAGGACAGAGAATGTTAAAAATTAGAGAAAGAAGGTATTTTTTCATTATCTCTCAGCAAAAAAAACTTGTAGCTCAAGTTCATCCAAACGATGTTGCCTCAGGTACATAATCGACATGAAAAAAAATCAGTTCAAACAGGTAGAGTTTAGCTAAGATAAAAACAGCTGTACATATAGTTTGGTAAATGAAAGCATGGTAAATGCAAGTATTGCCAGTAATTACAGGACATGTGTAATAAATTTTCCCAATGTAACAGGGATGCAATGCAATTATACAAGAGGAAGGGAGAAAGCTCCTTTGGCTGATACAAGTTTCTTCTCTTCTGGTTAGTACTGACTGTGTAACTATTGCTTTAGTTTTCCCCCAAAAGTCCCCTTAAATCCCAGAACTCAGTACAAATATTTAATCCAGCAGGAAAATTTTATTTCTCACCTTATGTATAATTTGTGTCTTTAATGGCCTCTTACAAAAGCCTTTGCCCAAGGATTTCTGAAAGCTTAATTCTCCATTCTTTGCTGAGCAGTCCAATAAATTAAAAGAGGTTAACCAGGCGTAAATTTCTACCATGGAAATCCTACTGATATCCTCCAAGATATTATGCTCTTCAGTTGTTTTATTCTTAATTATTATTTCTCTTTATTTACTTGGTACTGACATAAGACTCATCAACGTATTATTCCTAGGATATTTTGAAAGGAAATATGACATTTGATTCCTTTGCCCTTTCTGCTAGTATTAGCTCATTTAATGACCATTTCCTTGGTCACTAAGACAGCTGCACAGTCTGACACAGATCAACCTTCACAAAATAAATAATCCTTTGCATTTAACTCAGAATTTCTACTGTGGCTTGTTCCAGATTTAATTACTCCTTCAGTTCCAGAAGCTAAGGAGATATTGTTCTATGTTTATTATAATTCATTAGAACTAATTACATAAGCCTGTTTTCCCCCATCGCCAAACAAACTCTCAGTCTGGACTTCCCTCTGCCCACTTCCAAAGGCATTTTTTAAAGCCTCTCTCAGCTCGGTGGCTGCGAAACCCATTGTCCCTATTATCATCACTGGAATTAATTCCACTCATATCTGGGGACAGGAGAAGAGTGAACACCAACGTGACAGGTACCGACTTGTCACTAACGTGACCAAACGAATGTGCTCAGATGACTTAAAACTGATATAGACTTGATGGACGAAGGGTGAGTGAAAAGAAAAACAGGGCCCATCTGACAGCAGATGAGCACAGCCTGCTGCCCACACGTGTGGGTGAAGCGGACACTCCAAGGCAACCTGCTCTTGTGTATGAGGCTCCAACACATACCACCTCCCGCTGCTGGTTGCAGCTCCTCCTGGGAGCTGCTCTTTCATGCCAGTACTCATAGGTCAGTTTGGCACAGGAACGTTTAAATCACTGCTGAATAATACCATTCTTGTTATTCGCAGCAGTACATATGCAGATCAGACCTCTTCCTGGTATTGCTTTTTAAATCTTGTTTACTACGAATTGAAGCGGGATGTTAGGAGCTTTGTTTTCATATCTACATGACATTCCTCCCTGTGGGTGTTCTTTAGGTATGCACACACCTTGATTAGATTTTTTTTTTTCTTGGCAACCACAAGCCTTGTGCAGATGCCTACAAATTAGAAATTAGCTTGAATATTTTTTCTGTTACAACAACTTGCATTTTCAGGCCAGTGTGAACATGTTTTCTCCCAGACTCTGGTTTTAGTGGTACATCTTTCAGCTCTGCTGAGAGTATTGCTGCGTTCTGTAAACTGCCATTAGTGTCTGAAAGGATAATAAAGGCTATCACTACCAACTTACACTTTCAATGTTCATAGTTTTCACTCTTACTTCAATGCCATATTTCTGTAGCTGTTTGATGTGGTGAAAAACCTTTCTGCTATTCAGCCAGGATCGCTGTAACAGCCATTATTCACTTGTCAGCAAAGCCAGACATATATTGTGTGGTAAAGGGAGCAAAACAGCCCAAAAGGTCTGGTCAGATATCCAAGCACAGGCAGACCATCCCACTCCGAGGCTGTCAAAGAAACCAAATTCATGGGGGTTTGATGGGGCATAAAGCAGGCCCAAGGAGACAGAGGTGTTTGCCTGCCATCACTTTCACAGCTCTGTGGAGTCACTGTTGGATCTGAAAACATGGGAGGATGACAGAGACAGCTCTTCTACGCTTAACCAACTTTCCACACCTCTGGTTTGGCACAGGGAAGTTGCAGTACCCTCCGAATCACGCTGGGATGCAATGTATGTTCATAACCGTAGAGCAATCAATGCCAGCTCGAGGCTGCTGAAAAATTCTGATGGCTCAGACTTCCAGATATTTGTTGGTATGATATATTAAAATAACACCTCTTTCTCTAGATAGATAGCTTTTTCAGCAGCAGAACACAGACATCTACTTCCGTGCCTTTAAAACATGGGTTCTCTTTGAGACAAAAGATGTCTCTTATTCAATGCCACACAGAGCAGTTTCATCACCTACACCCATGTCCATAGCTGGTTTCAGACCATTTGGGCCAGAGTGGAGCTGAAAAGACTCTGAACTTGCGTGGAAAGCACTACTAGCCCAACCAGCAACAATTTCCACACAAGTTGCCCAGCCACAGGGTAGCTTCTCAAGGCAGGACACAACAGGGATCCACAAGCTTTTCCCTCTGCCCACTTCATGACCAAATTCCTCCAGCAGGAAGTCAATATTGTCAAAGAAATACAAGCAAACAAAGTTTTCAGCTTGCCTTTCACAACATTGTTGATTCAGCAACACTCTCACCTTATAAAGTAGTAGGAATTGTGATGTTGTATCATAATTCAGAATAAGCACAGATAACTGAGCTTCATTTGAAATTATCTAGAAATTATTTGAAATTATCTAGACAATCAGGTTTTTGATTATAGCTATGCCTGAAGCTGTCTATTCTCTTTTCTCTGGATGCTCGGCCAAAACAATCGTTTACTCTTGGTCATGTTTCAGTCGCTAAACAAACACTAGTGTGGTGTTTAATTTATGAGCAAAAGTGCTGCAGAATGTGAAGATGCATGAAACAGAAACATGAAAATCAACAAGGTATAATTTCCCAGATAATTTGTAGTGCTTCAGGTAAAAACAAAGTTCAGCTGCATCAACTTGTCTCTCAGCACTGTTTCATAATTCTGCACTGCAATAAACTGAAGAGGGAAACTGGTTTTCCTGGTGTTTCCCATTCCATAATTAAAGCATATTTTTTCATTCTCTGTGTTCCCAGACATTAACAGTCTTTGAGCAGGTTATACAAAAATTTCTGTAAGTTCTTGGAAAAAAAAATTAAATCTTCTAAAAAGTTACAAAGTTGTACGTCCTCTACTCTTCCTATAAAACCCTTACACATTCTCCAGTCAAGCCCTTAGTAAAATGTGCAATAATTATTGATCACACATAAGAAGAAGTGATCAAAACATTTAAAAAATAGCCAAAGAGAAACTCCTGAGATTGAAGGGGACACCTTAGAAGTAACAAAATTTGAGGGTTATGTTGGATTTTCATCCTAAATTTTGCATCTGTATCTTGAGAATAGAAGTAACAGAAAACAAAGGAAGTTAAAATCAGTTAAGGGCCCCAGGGTATATGTTGTTCCATTTGCAGCCTAGCTCTAGGAGATGCATTACACAATAACCTTTCTCCTGCAAAAGGAAAGGTTAAAACAAAAGGCAGAGACTTTGTCTCTTCATTTCCCAAATGTCAGCTCCTGACTTTAAACAAACAGTACCAGTCAGAGAGGAGTCCACTAGGTGTTCTTCCTTGTCCCTTCCTGACATCAGGCACGGTGGCTCTAGTTTCTCCATACTATGGCTGCAAGTACTGGCTTGACAGAAGCATCCACCCTAGACCCCCCCTTAGAAACTTTGTGTAAAAAACAAAGACGACCAAAGTTACAGAAGGGAAATAGGATTTCAGACGCAACAGACCTGGGCATGCTGGGGGCTAGAGAATAAATATCTGGTTTTACTTCTATGTTTTAAGAATAAAAAGGACAACTATTAAGTTAGAACCTGATGTGGCCAAAATTCTCTGTCAGTTATTGTCTCCTCTGAACTGTTCATCCTTTCCCTAGACAACATAATATTTTCTTTGACTCCCACCATTGTCATTTAAAATAATATACCATAAGAGCTTGTTTCTTCGGTTTTATTACCTCTGGTATCAAACGACCTGGACTAAGCAGCTCTCCTGCCCTGAGATTTCCTTCTTTTTGTTTCCTGTAAGATATTATCCTACATACAGTTTCAGTTTTGCATTCCAGCCTCCTCCTAAGTACATTTCATCAGATAGTTCAAACAGATTTGTCTCTTAAACCAAATAGGAAAATATATTAATACTTGGGCAATACAGTGTCATTTTATCTGATATGTAAACTTGCACAGGTTGATTTCTCAAGTTAAAAAAATAGATGCTCAGAAATTAATAATAGTGAAGGCTGAGAGTCTCCTCGGCACAAGCACAGCCGCAGAGATGTGCCAGCCAAGGACCTCACAGAAGTGGCATATCGGTCAGGTGCCAGGGTGATGTACAAGGCCACTCCATGCAGCTCAAGCTGCAGGGAAAGGTAGCCCCACTGCAAAGTCTAGAGTGGGACAGGACAAGGACTGGAAAAGAGAGGAGATAGGGAAGATGAGCAAGGGCAAGTCCATGGAAAATTTTAAAACTGGGAGGCTGTGTTGGGTTTGCACTGCTAATAAGCAGCATGGGAAGCATTTGTGACACTGGCTTTTAAACTCTTACCTGATGTGCTCAGAAGGTTAGTTTCCCTAACATCTCTCTGGGAAAGGAGAAAAGGCTTCCCCAGAGAAATAAGGACCCCCAGGTAGGTACACAAATCCCTGGACTGCCCTAAGGGAGAGTGTTTCCTTCCTTCTATTGTCTTCTGTTCCCAACAACACTCACATCCAAACTGGGGCACCTGGGTGAGAGGCTCTCAGTTAGTACAGGTGCATAGTCCCCGAAACAACCACGCCTGTGAGAGGATATCAGAAGTCTCCTTTCCTGTGATCAAGTCAGAAAAACTAACCTTTGGGAAGTTCCTTTCTTCTGTTTTCAGACTAATATTTACTGAGGTTTCTCCATCAGAAAGTTCTAAAAATCCAGGTCTTCAGTCTAGTTCTCTTATTTTAAACCATGCAAAATAACTTAGAAGCACAAGTATAAAAAAACTATCAACAAAGATCATGTTGGTCACTTTGTAAAAATCTCTCCTACCAACCTCAGCCCTTTACCCCATCTACTACAGCTTGAATGAACAGCTGTGACGTGTGTGAATCACAGAAGTAGTTGTCAATATTTCCCAGCAGCATTTACAATATCCATACACATGCAGAAACAACCACTTTTCATATTGGCAATGCCCCTTTGTGTTTAATTACACTTTCAAAATACATTTAAATATATTTGAGAAGGCTTTGGTGCAAACCTTGTACAATAGGCTGTACTTGAAGCTGCTATAATACTAAAAACTTATTCTACGGCAGCACTGTGACCTACAGGAACACAGTAATCAAAGCCCTGAGCTTTGCCATAAGAGGCACCGTGGCTATGTCTGAACTGGTAAAGAAAGACGAATGAGGATTGCTGAGGGCCATCCCAAAAGGCACGACACCGGCAGCCAGCTTGTTGTGGGTTTGCAATTATGGTTCTATACCTTTTCCTGATGGTTTCACTTCAGATCACAAAGCAATTCTCTGCAAATGTGATTTACTAACATAGGCTTAGCCGAAGAGAAATTGCCTGTCCCAAAAACTCAACATCTAAAAAGCTGGGTCTCACAGACGACACAGGGCAGGGGGCAGTATCTTAAACAGGAAACTTGAACAGTGTCACAATTTGGAAACATCATGTTAGCTCCAAATCTATCTTGTTTTGAATCTATTTACTTTAATAGTCTCCAATCCAGGGCTCACAAGATAATATCCATTCCCAAACCACATGGCATGGCTCAAACCAAAGACCCCACACAGCTGCAACCCAAGTGGAAAGGTGGCCAGTGGCATGATGCCACCACAAGCAGAGCCCTCCAGAGTACAGCAAAGCTTGGGAACAGCGTAACAGGGTATGTAGATGGCTGCAATGGCTCCAACAGCTAAACGGCTAACAGCAATAACACTGCACAAGTAACAGTAACAGCGCAAAGCTGATTCCACCAAAAAAAATGTGTATTAAATAAATATATCTCCATTTCAAATGACTTAGCCTGCAGAAATGTGAGCAAAGAACTCCAGAGGACACTGTGTCTGGTCTGTGGATGCTTCCTCTGTCCTTAAACAAATCTGCCTCTGATAAAAAGATAAGAAAGAAGCTTTTTCCCTCTTTCAGTTTTCTACAGGAACTTTCATTTTCCTTCACTATCCTTTCGCGTTGTGCAGATTTAATTTTCTTTAAGGCTGCAGGATAGTTAACTCAGCCTTTTCTTGCTTCAATGCATGTTGCTACCAGGTTTTTTCCATAAGGGGTTTTTTTTCTATTTTTGCCTAAATTTCATGATGAAGGGTAAATTTTTCTGAAATTTGACAATAAGAACCATCCCATTAAAAAAGTCCTTTTCAAATTTCTGAATATTAATTTATTTCCTTCACTGAACATTTCAGGAGTTTCTGTCTACTTTTTTGGCTTTTTACAAATATAAGAACATCTTTCAGTCAAAGATAAGGAAAAATCTAGTTTGGTATCATTTTTTACTCCATTTTCTCTTACAGTAGGTTTTGCAAGGGAAGTAAATGAGAAACCATCTTGCTTTTTCTCTGACTTTCAACAATATGTCCTTTTCTCTGACACGAAATATGCTGTGCTGGGAAATATAGGAGAGTTAGACTGGAAGTAGAAATCATGAGGTTGTTCCTTTTAGCAGGAAGCACCAGTGACAGGAGAAGATGAGGAAAAACTAAATTCTCTGTTTTCTTATTTTGCTATCCCTCTTCCTGAACATCTACAGAGCTGATGCTTCTGCATTCCCAGCTCATCCTCTGTGTTACATTTTCGTTGAGTTTGTACCATTATTAATTCCCCTTCTGGAGCCAGAACTGGGCTGACCTGTATGAAGAGCTTCTAGACAATTTCCCCTTGTCATGACACTGCATATGTCTGATTGAAAGCTCATTGAGATCAATAAAACTCCTTCAAGTAAGTCAATAGACTTTGCATCAGGCCCAAAATGTTGTTCCAGTCTGAAAAATGACTGAAAATATCCCCAAGACCTTCTATGTTTATTGTCTCTCACTGATTTCCACATGAAATATGTCCAAATTGTAAGCAAAACATTATACCTCTTCCTTCCTTCCTGACTTAAAATCTCTGCCTGGTGTCTGAAGTCATCTTATGTATTTTCTATAACCATACTGAAAGTTCAGGAGGTCAAATTGGCTCATGCTGGTAAAAATGTGAAGTTTCATCATCAGCGTGGTATTTCTGCAGTATTCAGTTCTTGAAGGAAAGAAAGAAAAAACCACTCATTACAGTCCTGTGTCATCCTTTGTCATGATGTCTCCATTACAATAACTGAACAGACAATTCTGAATTTCTTATGTGCCATGAAGAATTTGGGAAAGTGTGTTATCAACAGAGCAAAGCAGGTCTCTAGTGGATGCAGCGAAGAGTGCCAATCTATCTCCTGGCCTAGGAGCAAGGGCATATGAGATATGATGACCCATTCCATCTCCCTGTTTGTTTTTGCAAAATGAAGGCCCTGCAAACAGCTGCAGGAGTCTGTGAGGCACTGTGAATATACTCTTTTCAGCAAAGATTTATTGAAATGCCATAAATCAAATGACTTGGGAAAATTAGAGGAGGTGATGGTAAAGGAAAATTAAAGAAAGAAGATGGAAAGAAATATGATAAAAGAGAGGCGGAGTTCAAAGAAGAAACTAATCTGTGAGTAATAAGTACACCTGGTATTAGTTGCCTGGACATACTGCACAAAAATCTCTCTTTAGCAAAGAATTATGAGCAAATTTAACAGAAGAAATGTTGTCTTTGACAGGCTGATGGCCTTGGTGCAGTGCTCCCCTAGGCAATAGCATATATTAGCAGAGAATTTTTTTGAAAGAGTCCCAAGAGTGTCTTTTTTTTTTTTTTCCTTCCTATGTTTTAGTTAGATGTCAATAAAGCTTTCCACAGGATTGTAAATTTTATCCTAGCAGAGCTATGTAAAGAGGTTGTGCCAGCCCACTTCCACACCTAGACAGCAAAGGCTGGTCACAAGTTACACAGAAAATACCAGTAAAAGATCTGTGTAAAGATAGTGTCAATCAATTACATTATAACGATCGATTTCCACTTGCCTTTGATCCCACATATAAGTAGCTTATACTTATTCACATGGGTTTCTGTGAAGGAAATCCAAGTTCTACTACTTCTTCCTCTGTATGATTATTGTTAAACTAGAGATTTGATATGGCAAGCGGTCATTGTTTCTGACATTCCCTGTTTTGCCAAGCAGAGAGTTGGTGCATTCACCTCTCCCAGAGCAGAGCAGCAGATTCCTAAGAAGGTGCTGCTGAAGGATATGCTGAAACAGAAGACTTTTCAGTCTTTACTGACTTTACTATATTGCTGGTACTCACTGGAGGAAAGAAAAAAGTAATGTGGACTTAAGTATATAGACAGAACGGACAGCGTTTTTGATATCTGATAAATCTTGATCTTTGATAAATGCAGATATTTATAATCCTGGAGCTCAAAACAGATCTAGAACTCCCATAGATTAAAGCATTCATTTGAAATGAATGCACAGTACGTAATGTATTTCCCTTTGCCTCAGATGAAAGGTCTCAGTTTATCCTTTGTACGATGCTCAGGATACATCAGGGTCTTTGGAAGTTCTCCATCAATCTTCTCTGACAGGTTCCACGGCTGCTGGTGAATCATCCCTGTCAGGTAAGACCAGAACCTTTATATGAATTTTAATTAGTGCTTTTGGCATTTAGGCACTGCACAAATACCTAAAACAGGAGGAACACAGGCTAACTACATGCTGGAGCACAAAACTCATTCTGTTAGGACACAGACATTGTCATTTAACCTTCAAGGAGTTTGAGGTTCTCCATTTAACTTATATTCTTATATGCTCTCTCCAGATATTCCCGTATCATTCACTCATGCCTCACTCTACTCCCTGACTCACTGTCAAGACTTCACTGAAGTTCTCCCAGACAGAAGTAGAGTGGCAAGTGCTACAGTGGTAAGAGAGGTAGTTTTGTCAGTAGTTTACATTGTGATCACACACAGTGCACAGGTATCATTTGTGACAACTCAAAGGAAGCTCATCAACATCATTGCAAACTAATACACTACTCTGGATTGAAATACACGTTTCTTTCTTTTGTTATTTTTCTGTCTGCAGAAAAATAGCATAAACATAGGCAGAGGTTTTCAGAGTTGTTCATTTGAATTAACATCCCTAGGGAAAAAAAAAAAAAGGAATCATTTGTCTCACATTATATTATTTTCAGACTGACTTCCTACAAAAAGGAGGCTTAAGTAGTCACACTTCTGTCCATCTGCCTGTTCATCTGTTGAGCTGTCTGTCAGTCTCTCCTCCTCAATAGTTTTTTTGAGCCCACTAGCCACTTTCAGTCAAATTTGACAAACGGCATCATAAAATCAGTAGTGGGTACCAAATTAGAGCACCCACTGAGGGGATGGCAGCAGCCAGCTGGCCAACCATCATGTGAGCACTGCCTGGCTAGTCAGTGTGCTCCAAACTAGCCAGAGAGCAAGGCACCCCTTGCAGAGGCCACCAGGCAGGACAGGCAGGGACACTGCACAGGTGATGTGTGACACATCTATGCCACTTCAGCCACCAACGGAACACTTATAAATGTGGTGTGTCATATCTGTAACTGATTGTTTACCTGGTACACAGCTGTACGTCAACATGTCTCTTGCTAGAGCATGAGATATTTGCTGCTGGATAGGATGGATGATATCTGCTCTGTGTCTTGCACTCAGTTGAGATTAGGAGAGCATTTGCTCTGCACCTGTTCTGCTAAAATGTCATGCATGGGAAGCAGGAAGGAAAGTTTCCTTTGGCTTGCCAGAGAGGAGGGATTCCTCTTTTTCTGGAAGCAACTGAGTTCCTTGGGTGGAGAACCCCACACGCACACTCAAGCAAGGATGAGGCAGGCAGGTGGAGTGAGCAAGAGAGGCAGAGGGAGGGACTGGAAGACTCCTAGGCAGAGCAGGGAGACAGCACCCATGCAGGTCTCGGGTATGGGAGGAAAGACTTGTCCTTGCAACCCAGAGCAAGATCTCTATGGGATGTGCAGCAACTGCGGGCAGACATGCAGTCACTGGCCTGGGAACAGGCTGGAGGTGAGGATCTATCTCACAAAGGCATTGAGGTAGTTTTCCATGCAGCTCCCTCCTATTTCTAGTCTGATTCAGCCTAAGCTTTCTCTGGTTTAAAATGTTCAGTGTTGCTCCAGTAAAACCCTTTTCCTGCTGTTCAGAGGCCATCTGGTGCTGCTAACATGCTTGTTTCAAGCAAATTTTTTGGGCAGAGTCACCTCAAGGCTCTGGCTGGCTCTGAGACCAATGATATTGGCCTATTTTCCTGATGTTAGTTTCTACCTTCCACATGCATCACCTTACCTGCTGGTCAGGGATTAAAAAATCAGATGAGGTGCTTGCTATTGAACGTAGTGGGAGATACAGGGAAAGGAATGGGTGGCAGGAGTAGTCTTCAAGGATTGCTAGCATCAATTTCTCTCAGTTTTGATATCATGTCCCACTTTGCATCCCTCTTGAGTCCCAACTGCCTTCCAAGTACAAAAATCCAAATTGAAATGCCAGTCTGCACAACGATTCCAGCTATTCCAACCTCATCGTCAAAATTCCCAGAAATGTCTGGAAACATCTAGAAAATACGTGCATATTGTCAGCAGAGACCCTTGTACCACACAGAATTTGGAAGAAGAAAAAAAAAGAAAGTACAGCTTTAGGGCAGAAATTACTAGATACATATAGATTGTGGGGGTTTTAAATAGGCTAGTATTGTTCTTGGAGAAATAAGAACTTGGTTTTGTTGTTGCTATGCTTTTGACACAATAATTAATTATTTACAAGCTGTTTCAAGCAGCTGGGGGTAGGGGGTGGTGAGGTCACTTTCTATGAAAAGGCTAAAAATGGACAGAAGCCAGAATAAAAAACTAAAATTATAGACCTACACAAAAGCAGACTTCAAGAGCTCAGGAAGCAGGAAGAGATGGAAAGGTAACCTGAGAGATATGACACCCCTGGAAAACTGGCAAATTACAAAAAAAATAGACTATTATATGAATAGGAACAGGATGGTATTCAGAGGGACTGGGACAAACTTGACTAGTGAGCCTGTGACAACCTCATGGAGTTCAGCAAGGCCAAGTGCAAGGTCCTCCCCATGGGTTGGGGCAATCCCAAGCACAAGTACAGGCTGGGCAGAGAATGGATTGAGAGGGGCCCTGAGGAGAAGGACTTGGGGGTACTGGCAGATGAAATGCTGGACATGAGCCAGCAGTGTGTGCTGGCAGCCCAGAAAGCCAACCGTATCCTGGGCTGTATCCAGAGAAGCGTGGCCAGCAACTCAAGGGAGGGGATTCTCCCCTCCTACTCTGCTCTTGTGAGACTCCCACCTGGAGTACTGCATCCAGCTCTGGGGCGCCCAATGTAAGAAAGACATGGACCTGTTGGAGGGAGTCCAAAAGAGGGCCACACAAATGATGAGAGGGTTGGGCTTGTTCAGCCTGGAGAAGAGAAGGTTCCAGGGGGACCTTATAGACCTTTCAGTACTTAAAGGGAGTTTATAAGAAAGATGGGGACAGACCTTTTAGTAGAGCCTGTAGCAATGGGACCAGGGGTAATGGTTTTAAACTGAAAGAGGTTATATTTAGACTAAATATAAGGATCAGGTTCTTCACAATGAGGGTGGTTAAACACTGGAACAGGTTGCCCAGAGAAGTGGTAGATGCTGCACCCCTGGAAACATCCAAGGTCAGGCTGGACAGGGTTCTGAGCAACCTGATCTAGCTGAAGATATCCCTGATCATTACAGGAGGATTGAACTAGATGATCTTTAAGATCCCTTCCAACACAAACCACTCTGTGAATCAATAATTCTAAGGGTAAAGCATGGAGAAAAGATGGAAATCATCACAGGAGACCAAAATGGCTGCATTAGGAACTTTTGAAGCACCCGCAGATGTTAACGGACTCATACAAAAGAGGCAATAAGTCGGAATAACTTGCTGAAGAACTCAAAGACACACAGGACATGTTTTCTTTGCTTCTGTATTAACGATAAACATAAATTGTGAAGGCACTTAATTTTGATAAGGGATTAGGCATACAGACTCAAACAGGATTTGAAATGGTTTTGAAAGTATTAAAAAAAAAAAAAAAAAGGGCGTTCAAATTGGCACAGAATGTTCAAATTCACGCCTTTTTAAAATGTTACCCAAACTGATGTTAGTAAGTATCATTAGGAGCCTGATTAGAACAGGGACTGGTCAGAGAACCAGAGACAGGTGGGCACAACATACATGTGAAAAGAGGGGAAAAGAAGCAATATGCTAGTCAGTCTAACTCCAAGTTACTAGGTACAAGATACTAGGAACTGTGAGGCCTGAAAGCCTGTAGACAATAATAAAGTTGCAGAAACCCACCAGTCAGGAGTTGTCAAGAACCAAATGGGTCAGACTGATTCAGTTTCATCCTGAGGCCAGTTGCCCAAGCACTGAGCATGGTGTGGCCAGGCCAACAGCAGATCTGCAGAAGGTGTGGAAGCTGCAGTAAGCAACGACTTTGCCTCTTCTTCCACAGCCTGATGGTCATACCAAAACATCAAATGCCCTGTTGTATTAACAGGGCTGGCTCATCTGAAACGTGATGAAAGTCACCATTTTGCTCTGTTTGGTGCTATTTAAGATCCATCTCTAGGGCCTGTTATCTAGGAGAAAAAGAAGAATGATAACAGTCTTGAAACATACAGCTTAGAGAAAAGGGTGAAGGAGCAGGGCTGGCTCAGCCTAGGAAACAGAAGGGGAAGGAAAGCACACTAATTTCCTTCCAATGTTTGAAAAGCTTCGGTGAAGAAAACTGTTACAGTTTTTTCAAATTTATTGGGGGTGTGACTGGAAGGAACTAATTGGATCTAAAAGGAGATTTAGGTTAGTTGCTGAAAAAACAGGTTTTGTGATAAGTACAGTTACATACTGCAAGACACACACAAACACATATAGATGCAACAGAATAGAGGAGTTTTCTCCTTTGGAGACTTTAAGAATTATTAGATTGACATTTGTTGGGGACTTTGTATTTTTTATTATCTTTTCACAGGGGAGTGGACTAAGTGACTTTTTGAAGCCTTTCAGCCCCATGACTCTTTAATTTCTATTTCCATGAGATATCTGTGCAATCATAAGCACAGATTTTTTCATGCTACTCAAATTGTGGCATTTTCACTGGGTTTATTTAAACCGGAATTGGTTTATACATAGTATGACAACCATACTTCAGGGACTTTCTCAGTAGGTGAAATTAAGTGGGTTATGCTAACAAAGCATCCATCTGAATTACTGTGATTGTTTCTTTCAACAAAGAATCAGCCCACAAGGTCTTGACATCTGCCAACGCTCAGCAGAAAGAAAAGAAAAGCTTTGAAGAAGACTGGCTTTAAGGTGAGGTTCAGCTACTGAAAAGTACTTTGTGCCTTCATTTAGGCATTCATCCCCTTGGAAATGAGACTTTGGACTCAATTCACAAATTGCAAATTCTATAGTAAGAGAAGACCCACAGCACTGTTTTATATCATTGCTGTGACTATTACTTCTCTGAGGGAGTTCATTTGTTCATTATACTTGATTTGGTTGTGCTGGGCAGGTTAAGATAATTTAAAGGTGATTGTTCCTGAGGCAAAAACAAAAAAGTCCCCTGGATACAGAGAGTTAGCTCTAATGGCTTCTCTACTAACAGTTAAATAGAGTAACAAGTTCTTCAGAACCAGGGCTCTTAATTTCCCAGGCTGCAGCACACCACATCTAATTGTATTAATCACAAGGGACGAGGTTCCCTAGTAGAACGTAACTCAATGTGACTGATGTAAGCAACTTTGATGTAGGCATGCATCCCTCAAATGCTTTGCTATTAGGCATGTCAACCACTTCAGACCAGATCTTCCGTCCGATGCAGTCCCGGTATCACCTTCTGTTCAGCATTACAAATTACATAACAACCATTTGAGGCTCAGGTTACAACAATTCTTATACTCACAAAAGGAACAAACCTCACTACTCTAGGATTTCTCTTCTGTTATTTTTGGTTCCATCTTGTCTCTAATGTTCCCTGCCAAGCTTTTGGGCTTGTCATAGGTTGAATGTTACACAATACAGATCATATTAGTGTCAGAAAAAAAACTGAAGTGCCATGCTTATCTTTCTTCCTCAAACAAGCAATCTGGTTAGGAAAGGGAGGAAATGGGGGTTTTCTTAAGATAGATAGATAGATAGACGGACAGTAACGTCAGGATCTGGGCTTCCTAAAATATTGAAGTAGTTCTGGCACAATCTCAAAATGCCACAAAACACCAAAGATCTTGGAGACAGAGTAAACTAAAGAGATTATGTACTCAGAAATACGTAGCATATTCATTTGAGTGTGAATAGACAAATTCCATTTGTCTGCAGACAAAATACATGAACAGAAAGAGCACATTTCTAAACACAAGGACGAATTCCACTTTTGCTTACTTTCTTGTGTATTTTTTCATCGTCTTAAATTACTTAAGTCATTGGCTTTTCACAGGTTGTTTTCCTAGAAAACCATAAATTAGACTAGAACATGTATTTTCTTCAACTTTGGTTTTGGTACATTAACCAAAGCAACTCTTTCAGCATTTTCTAATCTTCACACTTAAACAAAATAAAGCCATGCACAGCAGTCCATAAAATATTGGATTGTGTTTTCAACACAGTGAAGCGTAAACCACAGACCCCAGAAGAATGGAATGAGTAATATAAGCAAGAGAAAAATAGTCCCTTTTAAAACACAAACTGCGTGATGCAGTAGTGTAGAGAAAACTATGCAACATGCTTCCATCATCAGTGTCACTGCGTCTTCAGTCAGCCATGTCTTTTGTGGGCTCGGTGTTCACTGAATATTTAAAAGTTAAGCTAAAACATTTAATAAATAATGCACTAAACGTCAGACATCTGTCAACTCCAACTACACCAGAAAAAGTTTTAAAACAGGCAAGTGCTTTTATCACAGATTGTGCTCTCCACCAGTTTGTTATTTGCACTGCATGAATAATTTCTGTTCCTAAAAGTAATATTGAAATCCTTTTCCCAACAGTATCTACATGTATTGCACTGTACTGCTAGGTCCTACAACATAAAATATTTAAATAATTTGAATATTTTTTTGTGAGGTATTAGCAGTGAGGGAGAGGAAGTGTAAAATATTTCATGGTACAAGCTTTCTCAGGCTGTACTAAGTACAGCAAATAAAACCATGTAATATTAATAGAGAGGGAGAAAGGAAACTTACTGAAAGGCCATTTCCTTACACTCTCAGTGGATTTGGTTTCATTTTTTCTTTCTCAAGTTTTGTTCTTGTTTTGTTCTTCTTGATTCTTTCTGTCTACAGATAAAATTATTTCAGATAATTGGCTGCACTCCTCAGGATAAAATTGCACACAGTCAACAAGACAAGTCACCACTGTTTTCAGTGGAGATGCCATGTTTCACCTACTCTGCACAAAGATTTACAAGGTTAATTATCTTCCAGCAGCACTGATTTTCCCTAAAGAGCCAAGACTAAGGTATGGCATTGCTGCATAGAATAGGGATCCAATAAAACAACGGTGGCATTTCCTGATCTACTATTTGGAAATCAAATGGCTTTTTGTATACTTCTGTGTGAAAATCCCCATAGATTTCAAAACGTCTTTACCTTAAATACTTTGGCTGTAAAGGCCCTGGACCACCCTAAGTCTTGGTCTTGTCAAGAGAAAGTTGGCAATGTCATAATGTCCCTTTTGCAGTTTGGATGGCTTTACACTGAAAGGTCCCTGCGGAGTGATGAAACATTTAGGCGAACTGACAGCCCCTAGATAGCCTCCTCATTAGACTTCCAGGACATTATTACAGAAGTTGCAGAACTACAAGGTGTTACTGTGCATGACATAGGTACATTTTCCCAGGTATTTCTCAGTCACCAAAATCTGGTCTAGTCTAGTGAATGACTTCCATCCTCAGTGACCAGAAGCCAACTTACTGACCAGTCTTTCCAGAAGTGTTACACGTCAGAACTTTACCACATTGCAGTAGGATATTTGCTCATAATTGCAAAAGAACAATTGCCAGAAGAATTTTTGGGGAAATGAGAATGACTGACATTTATTAATAACTCAGATAAAAGGTATAGATCAGAGAAATTTTCAAATCTAGCTGTTGCCAAAGTCCTGTAGTGGGAGTAGGATTCTAAGATTTCTCCCTTTGCATCAGTTTGCATTTCTGCTTTTCTTTTTGAACATTGCATTTCCCCTCTGCAACCCTTTGTTTGGCTCTGCAGGCAGTAAGTCCTCAGGGCAGTACAGCAATTGCCTTTTATGATACACATTTACAGTGCTTTGCACAATGGGACCTTAATCTCCTAACAAATGACACTGAAATAGTAAATCTGTCACCTTTCTAAAAATACTTTGTTCATTAAAAATAATAGAGAAAAAGAATCATTACACATGTCTTACATGCTTGACAGCTGAATTGAACTACTGCTTGGGTCTATTCCTAATATTTGCATGAGATGAGGGTTCTTCTATTTCTCCCTTCTGTTCACTCCTTTCTGAAAACAGACATATATTCTGATTGTAGGCATTTTTTCCCTCCTAGGCCTCTATTCGGTGCTTTATTGCATATTCTTTTGTGATTTTATTAATAAGCTGTTGGGGGACGGTTACAAAAACTGTAAGTATGTGTGTGTCTGTGTGTGTATGGATACACGCAGCCACACATTAAAAAAGGTGGCTCAGCTGAGTGATTTGTTCTGACAGTTTTGTTGTCAAGCTACTGCAGAAACGAGAAAGAAAGATGTAAGCTGCGCTGAATGAATGAGATCCTGCTGTAAGACATCTCTAGTAGCTTTTAAAGAACACAGCTGGCAGAACACATCAAAAGGTCTAATGAGCTAAAAAAAAAAAAAAGTGGGAGAGCAAGGCTACACAAAGCAGCAGCAATCCCCAGGGGTGAAAGCCCCCTTTGAGAGGCACTTGTCATCTAGTTTAGACAGAGAAATCCTCAGAAATGCTGCGCTGTCCATGGGGCTGTATGTTCAGGGTCAGGACTTGCACCCTTCCCTTCTGCCCAGTGAGCTTTCCCATTGAAATTTCACTGATTCTGCGATCTTCTCTTATCTGTGTAAGGTCATGTACAGCATCTTCTGCTCCTCTTACTTTTTCAGCCTGGGTTTTTCTCCCTGAGTAACATTATAATTGCCAATGGTAATAAGACAAGAGATACTCAGACAGAGAATAAAAGGGAAGCAGGAGATTAACTCTTCCTATAATATACAAACATTTCTGAAGGAAAGTCAGAAGAGATGGACATAGAGAACCTCTTAGGGAACGGAGAGGTTAAATGGCTGGCAACTGACATGGCATCCCAGGAAACCCATGAGCATTTTAAATAGCCAGCAGGACCCAGGAAGATGTCTCTGTCCCATGAGAGACAGATGTGACAGGAGAGACAGCTGAAGCATCCAGCTCATCAGTTCTCTTGACAGGTGACCCCTGAGGCTGACACACAGCCAAGTTTCCAATGCAGATCAGCTTTCCTCGCCCCTAACCCAGCCATTGTCTTTTGTGGAAGAGAGAGAAAGAAGAGAGAGCTTTGCAGCCGATATTGCAACAAATACTCCTTGGGGACGCAACACACCCAGTACCTCACAGACTGCACAGGCTTTTTTGGGACAGTGACATTTAAGAGTAGCAGAGAGACCATGGCAGCAACAGCAAGTATAGGCAGATTATTAAAGGAACATTGTCAGATTAAATATCATACTTTCTAACAAATTGGTTTGTCTGTGTTATAAAGAGATTATTAAAATCAAAAGAGTTTGAAGAATTTAATTTACTCTCCCCTGTCTAAGGTGTTTACTTCCTGCATTGCTCCCATCTTGCACTATTAAACTAGACTAGTCCATTTCACTTTTATGGATAGTTTCTGGTTGATTTTATTTTTGGACTCTAATTCTATCTTATTACAAATTGCAATAAAGCCTTGAGGCTTCCCAACAGGTCATGGCACTCTTGTACAGTGCACTATAGAGACGTAATAAAGAGCAACCCACAAGCACAGACAAAAGCAGGCTTTTACGAATGAAACAAAGGGGTAAGAAAGAGATTGGAACTGCAACAAGACAATGGTGGTAACAACATACATATTAGAATATATATGGTTATATATATTTACCTTGTGAATATTTTGGTTTTATTAAAAATATGTATTACATGTATCACAGCTAGTCTACTATTAGTTATAATCACAATCCAATGTTTTCTTCATTCAGCTGTCAGTCACAAGACTCAAGCACCACCTAAGTTATATTCGGTCCTAGAACGTAGGAAGACCAAGGAGAAGACTGCCTTGCTCCAGAAGTAGCCCCTTATACCAGGTGCTACTCCAGAGTGAATAACATGTTATATAAATGCTTAATGACTTGCATTGAATACAGCTTTGTCTTTTTGCTTAGTGTTTCTCTTCTGAAACATGGTGTTTCTCTTCTAACAAAGTGGTAACTAGGGTTTCTGCTGCTGCACTGCTTCTTTTCCTGTCATCACATCTGTTACCAGTTTCCCTCACAGAGCCTTCTGGAAAGGGTTAGACCAATTCATTTTTTTTATCCTAAAACTCTTTTTTGTTATTTTGGACAAATAAAACCCAGTTCAGCCATCCTCTTAATTGAATGGTTTTCTTCTGCTTATGAATGTGAAAGCCTCAGTTGCACTTGGAGTCATTTTCCATACTTAACTTGTTCATAAATGATTGCTGTGCTTCAGCAAGATGTAAAAGTCTCCTGTCAGTTTTTGATCACTACTTGGCATTTTTCAGCGTAGGAAGCATCTTTACTGGAGTCTATATCAACTTATAGATCAAACTAACACAGGATAAAAACAACTGAAAAATATTTATATGTCCCTTATTACTGGCTCTTGATTGAAGCCAGTCATAACCGTAGCAACATTTTGGGACTACCAATCCTCAACTTCTACCTCCAAGGCATGTTCCAAAATGATGTTTTTATAATACCAAGAATATTAACGAATCTGTTTAGAAAGATTAAGGCAAAGATGTGACTGGCAGGTAGGATAAGGAGAGATGAATACTAGAAATGAATATTTAAAGGAAAACAGGAGCTATCCTGAAACAACTGAGGTATCATAAAGGATAGTACTGCTTTTACAGCAATATATTTAAAGCAACACAAAAATAATTTTAGTAGCTATATGAGAAGGATTTAAGGTTTTATGAAAAACTGCACAAACCTGAACAAACTGGATTCTCAAACTCTGACAGCATGACCATTTCATATGTGGGTAACCCAGATTAGCACCAAGTTTTCACAGCGCTCAGCACAGCAAAATTAATGAATTACCATCTCTGAGGTTATCATACGGACATGACTCACAATTTTTACCTTTTTAACATTGGTAGATTATGCCTTAGTAACCTGGACATATTGACCAGGGTTCAAATCTCTCTTTCTCCTCCATACAATTAAGAACAAGTAAGAAACACAAGTTTAATTATACTACTGCATGAAAGAATAAGGCAAGAAACAATTTACTGAAAATAAGAGCTCCAGACATAGTTTCAAAAAAAGAATAGAAAGCAACTAAATGCCATCAAAAATTGCCTATTTTCCTAAGGCACCCACTAACTTCTGTCTTTCCAGATTTCAACCATCAGTGCTGACTAAAGGTTATAACTAAAGTAGAAACAGGCTGAGGGTGCTACTGATGTAAGGAGCAAAGAAGTGAGAAGTCCTTCAGCAGGACTCTGTTGAAAAATTAAGGTAAAAGAAAACATAGTGAGATGGGAAGCTTGAAAGAATTCAAAAGTGTATAATCAATACCATTTTCTGCTTACCACCTGCCAAAGAGAAGGTTTAACAATGTTGCTACGAAGACAATGCTCATAATATGCATCAGTGCACATGGTAGCAGCACAGAAAAAATGCCAATGATGTCCCATGTTACTAGGTTTAGTGAGTTTAGCTAAAACTACAATGAGAAGAAATCGTTTGATTACACATGAACTCCTTCCAGTGTTGAGAAGCACTGGAGAATGTTAGGTACTAATAAAATGTTTAGTTAGGAGTAAATGTATTGCTGGCAATAGACAAGTCAGCTTATCCACTTAGGGCAATAGTGATACGTATGATTAGAGCAGGTTTGCTTGGCTAGGTCCACAAAGCCTGGCATAAAGTAAGAGTAATGATGTTACTGTTTTTCCAACAAGTAGATGTGTAATAAACTATGCCATGTAGGGAGTTTCAATCTATACACAAGAGAAAGATTCAAATAATAAAAAAAACAGCTATTGTCAGCTACTGTGTTTCAACTGCTATTACAATCCACAGCATCTACTGTGACCACAGGTGTGACAACCACCTATAACTTGGCAAAGCATTTGGCTAAAAAAATATCCTGGAAGAAGATACAGACCTGAAGTTTCTAATGCAGAATCCACCTCATACTGAAGAAGTTTTGAATTATTTTTTTTCCAGCTTCACCTCCATATGTTAGAGGAATGAATAAACCTCAGCAGCTGACTTTATGTGGTAGATTAACCTTGGCTAAGGGCCAAATGCCCGCCCAGCCACTCACTCACCCCCTGCCTCAGCAGAACTGGGTGCCAATAGGATGAGAAAATTCGGGGCTTGAGAGAGGCAGATTGTTTAGCAATTACCAACAAAGACAAACTTTAAAACTATGTCTTTCCTTCCCTCTTTCCCCAGCTCAACTTCACTCGTAGCCTTTCTCCACTGTCAAGCAGCACAGGGGGTTGTGGTCAGTCCTATCTGCTGCTCCTTCCTCCCACACTCTTCCCCTCCTTCAGCATGGGGTCTCCACAGGCTGCAGCTTCCTTCAGGAAATATCTACGTGATCCAGCTTGAGGTCCTTTGTTGGCTGCAGCGTGGATACCTGCTCCACCATGGTCCTCCATGGGCTGCATGGGGATCTCTGCTCTGGCACCTGGAGCACCTCCTTCCTCTCATTCTTCTCTAGCCTTGGTGTCTGCAGGATGGTTTCACACACTTTTTTCCTCTTCTTCACTCCCTGTTCAGCATTTTCTGTCCCTTCTGAACTGCTGCCCAGTTTCCATGCAGAAATATTTTCATGTTACTTTTCTACATCCTCTCCTGATAGAAGATCAGCACCCATAGACCTGCCTGGACCCTGTAACTCTCCTGCTTCTTGTTAGCCTGGTGTCCTATGCCAGATCTTGCTTCAATCCACGTTACTGCACAGCCTTGTTGCGTATTCTTCCTGCCCAGGCACTCATGACAGAGACACATTCCTGGGCCCTTCTTCTCACAGTGCCTCCAGACAGGAGCCTAAGTTAAATCTCTTTGCATCCTCAGCTGCAGGTAAGATTATGGTGTGGGAAGAAAGATCCCCATTACCATCTTCCCAGAACCATCTCATCCCTAGAGCTCTGCCACCTGCTCTGGACTCTCCTGATTTCCTCTCTTCACAGAGTCCCTCAGCCCCTTTTTTTTTTAAGGTCTGTGATTTAGCAGACAACCCCTGTTTTTTGAGTATCACAAGACCCTTGAGCATTAATGCTGACTATTCAACAAAAGTACTGACCCAATTCACACTCCTTCCTTTTATTTGCACAGACAACTCACTACTCAGTAATTATTTCAATCAATTTTAGATCACACATCCACAAGGATTTAGGAGACACAGGTGTTTGAGCTCACCCTTCACCTGTTCTTCATCAGCAGAAAGAGCATTTGCACTGCTTTTTCCATGCCCAACTTGTTAAATATCACAGGCCATACAATGGAGATGATATTAAAGTGGTGGAGATGAAAAAGAAGAGAGGCAAGCAGATTTGCTAATATCGTTTTAAATGTACATAAAGACGTAAGGTTGAATGCCACTGATCTTAATCCGAGAATCCAGACGACATAGACACAAACTAAGCCATCATGGCTGAACAGTGGACAATTACCAGGCCACAGAAAATAAGTGCATCAGAAAATTTCATTCCAGTCTGTTGCTGCTGCAGTGATGCATATGTGAAAATGTAGAAAGGATTAGCTAATTGCTGACTTCACTATTCATTCAGTTACAGAGTGGGTTAGAAACATATCAAATGGTTTTTCTTTTGAAAACGCCAATCAGTCAACCCAAAATTGCTGGGGGGAAATTGACATCTCTGGATTAAAAGAAAAAAAGAAAAACCCAAAACCTTTTCAACCATTTTTCTTTCAAATTTGTAACTAACATATTATAATGTTCAGTCTTTACATTCAAATTGAAATAGTTCCAGTTTATCAAATGAAATGTTTTCACTGACTGACTTGCAAAACGTAATTTTGTTCCACTTCAGGACAAGTCCGTTATTTTCCCGACAGGATGAATATTTTACTAAACAAAAATATTCTTTATTCAAGAAAAAGGGGGAGTCATATGTTAAGAATTTGTCCGAAATATCATCCTGTGTTTCTTTTTTACTTTTCTAATTCTCAATACTCTTGCTAGAGTAAAATGCAGACAAATCTTCACCGGTTCTGCTTTTCTCCACCTGGGTTGTTGTCAGAGCCTGCTTGCTTATGTCTAAACTAGGATTCTCATTTTGTGGCGGAGGAAGGGAGGGCAGGACAAAATTTATAACTGCATTCTCTTTGGGATGCTGTTCTCATAATGAACACGAATTGCTCTCATTTATCACCTTGTGATGTAATCATATAAAGTCTTTCTCATCCTCATCCCTATAAGGTAACTGTTTTGCTGTATTGGATTATAATGACAAATGACAAAATCTTTTGCGTGACTTCAAACATTACAAAATTCTGAAGGGATTGTGACTGTAACGCCACTAAGGGTTTCTGATAGAGCTAGCCTATGCTGAAAGCTGCAGTTAGAAGTGTCCAGTCTACCAATAACTTAACTATGCAACATTTGTCCTTAGGGGAAAACAAAGACACAAACAAACAAACAAACAAAAAACCAGCTGTATTTAAGACAACCCAGAACACCACAGGGAGTAAATTGTGGTTACATGTTACATCCGAGTGGGAAATACATCCAGGGTTTTCAGTTCTGGGATGTTTTATTCAATAAACAAAACCCAGTGGGACTTTTCAATATATCAGTGCTCACAGGCTACAAGAAGCATGCAGTTATCTGCAGGATTCATTTGCTTCTGTCTTTTGAAAGCTGATAAATCCATTCCACTCACTTAGGGCTGCTGAAAAACTCAGAGCTCCAGTGAGAGCTGATGGAAGAAAAGGGTGCTCAGTAATGCAAAGGCATGTTTACCATTTCTCAGGAACATACCATGTTGCTATTTTGAGCAGAAGAGAGAAAAATCCTCCCCAGTGTTCCAGGAACAAACTTTACCATTTCACGTTTCCCTGGAGTGTCCTACAAATTTAAAATTTGTCATGGACTACTTGCAAATAGGTAAGTACATAATTAATGCTCACAGTGAACTTAGAACATCTAGCCTGTTGATCACAAGATTTGGCACATAAATGAACTGCCCTTTTGGGAAAATCAAATACAGCCATTTGCATAAACTGACAAGGATCTGGATGAGTCCTCAGTTCAACAAGCACCCACAAAGAAGTTGAGCACTGATTTTCTTCTGTCTTCCACAAGACTTTTGCTGGAGATTTCTATCGAATCCTATGGACTCTTGTCTCTTTATGCATCAGTGTAAAAGAGATGATCAGCTTTCTGATAGCATTGTTTTCTTCATTTATACCCTCCTTTCTGTAAACAATGAACTACTCAAATGACTAAGAGAGTGTACTGTTTTCTTTATTAAAATGAGTAGTTATACATTTAAAACACACTTAATCTAAATCACACACAGCTCCTATTGAAATATATTGCAAAAAATACACACTTCTACTCTGCAATTAATTAAATAATTTTGAGGCCTAATCAGCCTTGAATGTACATTTGCTTCAGCTCTTCACAAGGCTAAAATAAAAAGGTAGCATAGTGCTGTTCTCTAATTATAACATTGGCCTAAAATCAGCCATCGGCTTTAACAAGTGCAGCGAATCTAATGGTGAGAGTATTGTGATTTTTTTTATATTGTTAGATGAGGAGAGACATAGTTGACACAAGGCAAGTTAATACCTTATCTCCCAAGGAAGTATACCTATGATCCATATATTTTTCTCCTGAGTAAATAGAACAGCAAAACTCTTGCCTATAACTTACATGTTCCTCTTTCTATAAAAATGATGGAACATTTTTTGTTCCTACGGTTTAAAGGCTCTGCTTTGTGAGATGCCAAGCAGTGAAGCAATGGGAAATTGCAGGTATCCCATGAAGTATCCCTTGTCCCATACTATTCTGGCTTTTTTCTTTAGTGTTTTTAATACCATGATAAGCAATACATTCATAACAGTAACAATTGAAGAGATTAAGGAATATTAACAGAAGTACCATAGTTCTGATGTTGATCTGCTGCTACCAGTTCCCTGAGTCCTTCAGTTCATTAATTGATATTGATTATTGATAATATACAGCTGCTTGGTGGACATCATAGAGGAAAATCACAGGCACATAAGCTTGGGGCTAAAGCAAGTCTAAGAAGTCACCCAGTCCATCCTCTGCTCCAGGTCAAAGCATTGACGGGAGTCTCGGTAATCTGTTGCCTGAACTGCTCCTTAAACCCCCCAAAATGGAGATTTTCCAGTTATGATAAGCATTTTATGGTCAAGCTTAAATACACTTAATAAATGTCTTATCAATGCCTAAACTGAATCACAATGTCTATAATTTAAATTCATTACCAGAAAACGCTCCTTCTCTTAGCAGAGACTCTTTATGAAGACGGTTACAATCTCCGTCCAAGTCTTCTCTGTAAATTAACAAAACTTATTCAATCTTTCCACAGAATTCACATTTTCAATGTACCTTCCCAAAGCAGTGGGGTTCGACACAGACAATCTTTAAAGGTTCCTTCCAACCCAAACTATTCTGTGTTTCTAGATCTCCAGTTTCTCTCCTCAGACTCTTTCCTGCCGCTCCATGGGAAGTCCATGGGACCACAATGGCAACCTATTACAAACTGTCAAACAATATTTGTCATATCACAAAAATGCATCAAAATCTCTGTGGAAATAATATTTGGTCCAGCTCATTCTTGCCCATAAGGGAGAAATATGAAAGCCTACATAGAGGAGGATGTGAAACACCTCATCAACATTAATTTTTAGCTTATTTTTACAAATTGACTTTGATGCAAATATTCAATTAGCTACTGGGAAGTAAAGGAAAGTCAGGATTGAGGAAGCATGGTTTTGGATGACTTTCCACTTCACGGAGTTCACGTTCTGCCTGCTCCAACTGATGGCACTCCATGTATTTGTCAGGGATCCCAAGCTATTCGCAGCACTGTATAGGACTCTCAGTGGGTATGAAGTGCGGGCAACAACTTAGACATAAACAGAATCCACAGATATGAGTTATCTAATGACTGAAGACTATCACTTCAGATTTTCAGAACACCAGAGTACCCGTAGTGACAATGTCACGCTATTCTTTTGAATCGGTGGACTTCTGTAAGAAATAAAAATGTGGTTTGGCTACTACTCAGGGTCCTAATATTTGGAGTCCAAGGCATTTGGAATTCATGCATACATTCATCACTTTGATTTTGCTACTTGAGTTATGAAGGTACACTTGTCTATGGATAAACTACCCGTTATCTTTGGCTGAAAGCTCTGTATAACAAATTATGCCAAAACTAATATTTTTTCTTGAAATACATCTACTTATTCAATATCTGACTTTATTGCTGTCACACTTAATTCTAGTAAGTGATTATCTGACCTTTTCGTAGAGTTTTTCTTTTACCATAGGTAGTTTTTATGGCCAGTTTTATGATTACAAAGTATTCTTATCATGACATTCAAGCAAATCATTGTAATTCAAGTACCCAATATTGAAATCAAGTGGAAGCTGACAAAATATGTCTTTTTACACATATCTCTACAGCCTGTGCAAAGCACCCCACTCATTTCCCAGGTTCTGGCCATCTTCCTTCTCACTGCTTAGACAGGGTGAAAGGATGGAGCCCTATGATCTGCTCTTGCCAGATCACAGACTTTTTGAGTGGGAGCCACCCTGGGATTTGCAGTGATGATCATCACAAGAGATCTGACATTGGCTGAGCTCTGGTCTGTTTCTTCAGTGTCAATTGTTATTCAGCTGCCAGCCAGATCTGATGCAAAATGCAGTATCACTATTTTACAGAAAATCCTTTCTTAAAACCAGATACTGCTAGTTGATTCTCCTTGGTCTCCTGGGAGATACTGGCAGGGAAATCCTCATGCCTGTTCAGGTCAGGTGTTCTCATTCCTTACAGCTTTAATCCTCTTTGTCTTCTTAGCTCTCTGAAGAAGGTCAAATCAACCTGTATTGACCTCAGGCATGCAAAATTTCAAAATCTTATTAGCCAAATTGTTTCAGCACTTTGAGATTGTCATTAATTATCCTCCTCTGCCTCTAGTGTCAGCAAGAAGTGTCCCTTGGGTTGTCCACAGCTTCAGTAACTGACAGATCATCAAAGATATGCTTAGAAAGCTAATGCTGCAGCATAATCCCAGCTTCCATACCACAAATTATATCTCAGTACAGCAGTTTTCAAATGTTGCATTATTCCAGCACACTGGGACTACCACAACAAGATTTTCATCTTCAGGAAAATCACTTCCTATGACATTTGATTTAGGTTTGGATTTGGGAGTTTTTTTCATGATTCCTCATCAGCGCCTGTTTTTCAGCTACTCTTCTCAGTACCTTTGAAAGTCAGCTCCTGTTTCTTTCACTTGAACATTACCTTGTACCTAGATCTGTTTTCATAGCTGCACCAGTGATGTGAGATGGAAGGACTGTTCAGAAAAGTCAGAACATCCTCACTGGGAAATGGGAAGAGTAGGTGGTGTATAGCTACCCACAACCCTTCACCAACTAGAAGTGAAATTACCAGTTATATAATCACTTAGCAGTGAAGGATGGGGTGAAATACCTGCAAACTTACTGGCCAGAGCTTTTGATGGCTACTTTCTTTAAAAACTGTTGCTCTAATGTTGCCTGTGTGATCACCTTGAACAAGTCACCTGAAATCATTGTCATACACCATGCATTGTGCATCTCTACGCACTGCTATATTTGATCAAGACGAAAATGAACACTGAATCTTCCAGGGGTTGTTCCCCAGTTTCATACTCAAGTCAACAATTTTTATTATTTCAAGAAGTTTTAAAGCATCAGCTTTTTGTTATGCACAAGCATGGCTGGAAAAAAGATACACGTGAGGCTTAAACTGCTAAGCAGGGCACATCAAGTATTTATGAAAACAGCAGTGGGCAACCACATGTAAATAGAGTTTTGTTAACCGAGTTGTTTGGGAGGACTTGTTTATTGCTGGTGAGGTTTGCTTTGATATTTTTGGGGAGAAGCTTAAGTCAGAACATGGAACACGGCAGCGCAAAGTAGTTGTTAGTCTAGTATTAAGGGGGGCTTAGCACACTCAGTTACCAGACTTAAATTGATGTGATGGTAGCTGACACTGCAAAGAGAAATAAATGGAATTCAGGGTAATAGTTTCCTAAACCACATAGATCATGTTACAAGAGCACATCTGACTACACCCTAACTGAAGCTGGTAGCTGTTACCAGCTGTGATGAAACATTATACACTAATCCAAGATGGGGCTTGCAGATTAGGATTTACAGACATTCTCTCTCACTTTGCTACAAACTACATTTTGCAGTTTCATCCAAATCACAGTTCACAGTGCTTTAGACTTTCTCAGTATCATAATCATATGAAAACGTTTCCCACCTTCAACAGTCAAAGGCAGCACTTAAAAGGGAAACTTGAATGTAGTTTTTTACTTGAGTGTAAAGAAACATTATTGCAAGCTTTCTCACAGAAAGTGATTATGACTGGAGGTGGATTATCAGATCATTTGGTCTAGATTCTGTATGTGGTTAATTGTGGTTTTGGAAAAGTATATAAACACTAAAGCAAATACTAAATGTTTTGTCCCCTGATATGTTCCTATGCTTTTGGCCACCTACTGCGGTTTAACCTCAGCCAGCACCTAAGTGTCATACAACCACTCACTTCCCCCACAGTGGGATCGGGGGGAGAATCAGAAGAGTAAAAGTGAGAAAACTCATGTGTGGACATAAAGGCAGTTTAATAGCTAAAGCAAAAGCCATGCACGCAAGTAAGCAAAACAAGGAACTCATTCACCACTTCACATGGGCAGGCAGGTGCTCAGCCATCTTCAGGAAAGCAGGGCTCCACCACACTTAATGGTTACTTGGGAAGACAAATGCCATCACTCCGAACATCCCCATCTTCATTCTTCTTCCACCAGATTTACACACTGAGCTAGATGTCATATGGTATGGAATATCCTTTTGGTCAGTTGGGGTCAGCTGTCCCAGCTGTGTCCCCTCCCAGCTTCTTGTGCACCCCCAGCCTACTCACTGGGGTGGTGTGAGGGGCAGAAAAGGCCTTGACTCTGTGTAAGCACTGCTCAACAGTAACCAAAACATCCCTGTGTTATCAACACTGTTTCCAGCACAAATACAAAACATAGCTCCATACGAGCTACTATGAAGACAATCAACTCTATACCAGACAAAACCAGCACATTCTCCACCCACTATTCCATTTATGTCATGCTCAGGTACCACACTATCCAATACTACCTCATTAACCACCACTCCCTTTCCTGTCCTTTGATATAATACACAGACTTCATTCCCTTAGTCCATGGACCACACCTGTAAAATGTCTTTAAAATGTCCACAAATGCCAACAGAGTTCATTTGGTCCATGACCTTGTGCTGCGTCTGTTCTGGTGGTCACTCAGGATACAAGAGGTGCTGTGTTGCGTGGAGCTTTTGGTCACTAAAACCAGCTCAGGTCGGGTCACTGCTGCACTTGCACTGCTTCTTTTAAGGCTTGTCCTCTGTTGCTTCAGGGGGTTCCTGCTATAGTAGTTCCTATAACACGCAGCTCAAATCATGGATTACAACAATTTCATAGAATCACAGAATGGTTGGGGTTGGAGGGACCTTAAAGACCATCTAGTTCCAACCCCCTGCCATGGGCAGGGACACCCTCCACTAGACCAGGTTGCTCAAAGCCTCATCCAGCCTGGCCTTGAACACTGCCAGGGATGGGGCATCCACAGCTTCTCTGGGCAACCTGTTCCAGTGCCTCACCACCCCCGCCATGAAGAACTTCTTCTGGTGTTTCCATTACAATCTCCACCCCGGTCACTTTGGGCCAGGTTATAGGGTTTAACATTGCAATTAACTCTTCCCCTGGCTTCTGCTCGAGGTTGGACTTACCCACAGGCTGCAGTACCTTACAGGTGTACCTGCTCCAAGTAGAGCCTTATCTCTGAGCCACAGTCTCTTCAGGGGTGCTGTGGCATAGGCTTATCCACTGCCACAGCCGCTTTGAGGTGCACCTTCCGCTTATAAGTCTGCAAATACAACTGACCAGGAGTCTACAAGCACAAAGCTCTTTCAAGGAGATAGAGGTTTTCAAATAAGAGGTTTCTATAGAACATGTTAGCTTTGCAGGTAGAAGAGATGTTAGAGACAGTATGAATGGCAAGTTGCAGTTCCTAGGCAGCAGTACACAAAACTTGAATTTTTCATCATTTGCCTGCAAGCTAAAAAATGAGACTGATAAATTACACAATTGGGGGCGGGAACAACCAACAACACACCTATTGTTTGGATGGATCTTTCGTCGAGATTTTAAGTTCAGTGCATGTGAGAAATCATGTGCCGTTGCCTGACTCAGTATTTCGGAGCTACTTTGAGAAAGTGGTCCCAGGTAAGATAAAAATACTTAGGAAGCAGGATTAACATCAGAACTTCCAAAAAATCAGACTATAGAAATGTTTTTCTTACTTTAGAGAAAACTTGTTCCAAGATGGCCTCTTTATTTTACTAATGAAAGAAGATTTTGAGAGCCAATTCTAAATTTTGTTACTTATGATTTCAAAAAAGATAAACCTAAAAGCAGGGCAGTATTGACTGTTAAAGACTGGGAATAATGCACGTCAGTTTTAGACCCTTTTGACACATAACTTACCTAAGAAGAAACCTGTGTATGAACAGGTAGCAGTATGAGCTGGATTTCCTGTTCACTGTATAAGAACAGATCTATATCACCATCTTTAAACAGTCTCTTATTAATATTTTCAAAGTGGGCAACATTTGTTTTAATTTTTTCCAATGACCTTCACTGAGATGAACCAGTATTTCCATAAAACTGTATTTATATCACTACCATTGACAAAAAATATTGAAAACCATCTATATCAAGCTAGGAAAAAAACATTTTGCCATACAAAATGAAAGTTCCAGTCTGAATTACCCAGGATCTTATTAAATACTAAGAGGTAACTGTAAAAAGAACAGAAAAGTGAAGAGATTAAAAATATAAATAACAAGGAGTATAGAGATACAACTCAAAGCAGAAAAGTTTTTTGTAGGAAAATACAAACACCAAGGTGAACTGGAGTCAAGTACCTCTATACTTTTACAGTAAACACAAAATAGGTGAAGAAAACAGAAACAGCTTTGGCCAGCCACAGGCACAGCTACGCTCACACTGCCCTCCAAGGAAGGGCCAAGTCCTTGGGAACAGTTCTCGTCACACACACACCTTGTATGAGCAAACCTTTCCACTGGAAGGGAGTCTGTGGAAACTGTCACTTGATGCTATCCCCACTTAGCAGATACCAGAAGGATTTTCACTTCTAGTCCAGGAAATCAGCAACCAGCTGCTCCTATGTAGCCTTCTGTCACCCTCTACAGTCATCTATTCAGACTGCGAGCACATGATTGTCTGGCAGGCAAGACAACACCTTAGTCTTGCCCAGAGAGGCCTTGGTGTTGCGTGCTGCCTGTGGACACCACCTACACCAGCCAGGGTGGATGCATGGTTATCTCAGGGCATCAGCCTGCTCCCTGGCTCCAAAATGGAGAGATCAGCTCACTGCTTTTGCAGTGCACCTCATTTCACAGATTCCAAGGATGGTGATGGTGAAAGAAAGTGTTTGTTCTGCTGCAATAAGGTATCAGCATCTGACCCTCCAGGTGCTGCAAGAGACATGTTTTTAATACCTGCCCAAATCATTGAAGAACTATTTGACAAAGTAATGCTACGAAAATGAATGGTGTGAGGTGATTAAGTGATCACCGAAAAGAGTAAGTGAACAGTTCACCAAATAATACAGAGGACTGGCCCTATCTGAGAGGGACTGTAGATAAAATCAAAATAAATTATTTCCACTCATCTTAAGGACTTTTCAAAGAAAATCCTCAGTACCCTAGAGAAACCTTTATTGCAATTTATTGCATTCCAGCTGTGGGATGGGACCTTCCATGTTTATGCCTGCCTAGATACTAAAAAAGGTGGAGTCTTATCAGCCAACAACCACTTGCTTAATGTCCGCCATGGGGTAGCCAAGGTGCTGTAGTTTAAAGCTAATATGCCTGTATACTGGAATATTTTATTCAAGTTACATTGCATCACCTTGTTGCAAAATCCTTAGTTTCATTTAATGAGTACAATTTTTACAAACAGCATTTTGTTGAAAGGTTCATTTGCCCAGTCTTTTTGAAATACCAGCTGCAGGGTGTACTAGTTGTTTCTGAATACTTACAAAAAAGGGTGTGTGGAAGAAAATCAAAACATGCAGACATAGGTTGGCTTTGTACAGTCCATGAATGGCATTGTGGTGTAAGCAGAACAGCATGCTGCGATACTCACAGAAATCTATAAAACAGGCCTGAAGAGGTTATCTAGGTTATTTCTCCACCCTAAGGATCAGATCAACTGTCTTTCCTGACAGATGTCCCTATAACCTGGTCTTAAAGGCAATCTGACAGATTCCAGCATTTCTCTCAGAAATCATTGGTGCTTCACTGCTTTGTTAAAAGAACATTCCTCATCCTGAAGTCAATTCCTCAACTTAGTATTTGCTGTCTTAGAAAACAGCAGATGTAGAAAATAATTTTATCATCTTCCTTCTTGCTGCTTTTTGCAGTTTTGAATTGGTGGATGTGGGAAGATGAAAAACATGAATATTGTAGGAAAGAAGAAATATTCAGTAATTTACATATCTTTATCTGGTAAATCTTACATCTGCATGATTCTTCAGTTTATGTATATCCTTTAGAAATGTGTTTGTCACTCATATTCTTATTAAATTCAACATCCATACAAGCCTCAGCTCTTCAACGGAGGCTGTGGCACTACACTACAGGATGGTATGACTTCATATATCTTAACAGTAGTGCATTAGTTTATATACAACATAGTGTGCTGTTTGCTTTGCCACAACACCATGACTCATGTCCTGCTTGGGAGCTAACTGTAACCGATAGCAGTGTTTCCACATAGCCATCCCTCTCCATTCTGCATCTGTACCCGTTTGCATCTCTGTTAAATTGCATTCTGTTTTTCTCTAAATCATTCCTCTCCTTTAAACCAAAAAAAAATTTAAAAAATATCTAAGCCTATCCAATGAGTTTTCAATCCTTAGCAGCTCCAGATTTAGTAAACCCCTAAGTTTATGGAGTCCTCCTCCAAAGTTAAACCTTTGACGTCCATTCAGATCTTAGTCTCATTGTCTGTACAGTCCTTTTTCTTCAAAAAATTCTGGGAAGCAGAAGAAAAATCCCAAAGAAATGGTGTTGCATGTGCGCATGTTGTGATATTTAAATATTAAAATTATATATTCAGTCATGCTAGAACAATACTTATCGATTCAGTTCTGAGAACCAATCTAAAACCAGTGCTATCTAGGCAAAGATGTATTTTGTTCCACCCCCTCAAACTACGCATAAAGAAAAGTCTTTCCTGATATTTTTCAGTCAGACAGACAGTCCCTTGAAACCAATGAGAAAATGGTTATTTTCAAGCAAGGTATGTGCTGATGCAGTAGTTGTTTGAAAGTACAACAAAAGAAAAAGCTCCCATAATAAAAACATGTCATGGACATTTTTTCATTCACAAGATGATTTATCTCAGCTTGTAAAAGTAATCTTTTCAGACTCCTCTCATTCAATTTAAAAGTAATGCTTCCCTTTAGATGCCAAGAGAAGTGTGAGTATTGAGGATGACCTCACTTACAAATGAGGGGGGAAAAAAAAAAAAAAGAAAATATAATTATCAGTGCAGGACAAAGCACAATCTATTTATCGTGAAATTCTATATGAAAATGTAAGAATTTTTTTCCATTGAAAGGTATGCAAAGGACAGATGGGCAAAGGGATTTCCTAAAATTTAAAATAGTCTCTTAGGTGTTTAGACGTAATGATACATAGACATTTGTCAGCAAATGGCCTAAGGCAGATCTCAGCATGAAGATAAAGAAGCTTGGCAGTTATAGAGGACCAAATATTCTTTCAAACATTTTCAGGAATAAGCAAAATATTTTTTTAGACACACAAGACATGTACAGAAAGCAAATCATGCACTGTATTCTTTTATTATTTTCTTGTGTGGTTTGCTTTACAATAAGGAATGAATAAATTCTTCTTGGATCCCACTTCTGCTTTTTCTACACAGTTCTACAGATAATTCATGCTTGTGTTATTTCTCCACATCCCCTTTTTCTGGTATTAATAACATCAGTAGAAAGGAGGAGTACTGAGTTGAAATATTTGTTCCTCCGGCTGCAAGGAGAGGACCCTCACATTCAGTGCAGAGAAAACACACGTGCCCCTGCATGTGAATGCAGTACACTCCACAATAGACAATAAAGTCTCAAAAATTTACTCCAGAAGTATCCTAACCAAGGTTAGTTTATTTGAAGCTACTACTCAAGATTTCTCTTTAGTTCAGTCTAGCTCATCCGAAGGAATAATATTGTCCTGGTCAATAATAACAGTGAGATGGCCTGTTCAAGTGGATGACTTGGATGTGTTGAGGAAAACTAGACCTAAAAGAAGACTAAAGACTGAAATATATGGATATTTCTACCTAATACATGAGTAGTGACAAATGCGAGTTATGTGTAAAATTAAATTCCTGTTCTCTCTCCATTGGAGAGGACAAAAACCAGTAGTACCATCAGGACTTCTGATGAGAGCAGTGGTCATGGTCAGAGCAGGTACACACGCATCACATACTGGGAGACTGCGGTGAGAAATACACCATGGATCAAATATTTCCAACAGGGATATCTAGGACAGTCATGAGGGTCACTGAAGTGCTTCCCAGACTTCCCAGAAGCATCCCAGAAAACTACTCATTCAAGCTCAACTGAAAACTACTAAAAGTAGCAGCAATATTGATTTTGGGAACACCTAGCAATCCTTCCAGCACTTTAGCTACACTTATGACTATCATACTGCAAGTGAGAAGCATATCTGATTATAAAAATAGCAAAAAGTAATCAGAGAGGGGATGGAAAAGAGTATATTCATGAGACACAATGAAAGTTGTCATTGACTTAATGTATGCCCCTTCTTAAAAGTCTTCTGTTTGTTACCTACTCAAGAAAAGCATACAAATGCTACCACAGTCATGAAAATATTCCAGAATTTTCAAGGTGTGTATGAAAGACACAACAAAGCAGCTGTAACTTTAAATCCTGATAATTTAAAAGATATTGCTCTGCCATTATTATAACTCATAAAAAATGTATTGTTGCCATAACAACTGCCTCATCACATCTGAGACTGTCTGAAAAACTCAAGCTATCTTTAATCAGTCAGATACATGGGCCCAAACCTGAAAATAATCCATCAATACATTCATGATACTTTCTCCCTTTGTTGTAAAATGAACTTTAATGCACACAATTCCTTTTTAACAATCATTATTTTTTAAACATCTAATCAGAAGAATCTAATGGATTCTTTTTGTCCTCCTAGGCAACAGAAAATTTGTGTCTGGCAGTGACTGCATTTCTTCAGATGTAAAAGAGTCGATGAATGCATTCAACATACATTCTCTTCACTGCCATTATTTTCCTCAGGCTCCACCATGTATCATTTGAATAACACTCAGTATAAATCCCAGATGGTGACAGGACTTGCAAATGATCTAGTGTGGCAGCCCCTGCATGTATGCAAGGATCCATTGAAGAGAATTGCATTTTAATGGCAGAAGGTATGCCACCTGGCTCCATGGGATAAAAACCCTACAGTAATGCAACCACATTTCCCAGTCCCAAGCGAAATGTGGACTCCCGAGGGAGCCCCGACACTTGACTGAGCACAGGACCTGCTGCTGAAGTTGTATAGTCCAAGCAGAAACATACAGTATAGCTGGTCACATGGCAGGATGGGCAGCATGTCCCTGTACCCCATAGCAGGCCACCCCACACACTGCTGCAGGGCACAGGTGTTTGGTGAGACAGCGAGCAGTGCAATTACACTGCTCTTGGCTGCCCAGAAGCAATCTCAGCACCTGTGGCCACCTCACTCCTGTCCCAGACCTCCACAAAAAAGCGTTTCCTCGGGCTGTGACACGCTTGAGCTGAAGCCCCTAGCCTGAAGCAGCCAGCAGAGGGATTTGCACCTGCAGTCCCATTCCCGGGTAGCCTAATCACCAAGTTAGTAGGTATCTAGGGACATTGTTTGAATTTAGAACAAAAATTTCAGCTTTGATGAATCACGGATTTAAGTTGTACCATCCAAATTTTAGTTTTCAGAAACTGGCATTTTCCAGCAAACTGTTATTTTCATAGAATCATAGAACCAACTGTTCAGGTTGGAAAAGACCTTTAAGATCATCAAGTCTAGCCATTAACCTGGCGCTGCCAAGTCCACCACTAAATCATGGCCCTACGTGCCACATCCAGCACCTCAATCTCTTTCTCGCAATGAGGGGCCCAAAACTGAAGACAGGATTTGAGGTATGGCCTCACCAGTGCCCAGTACAGTGGGACAATCACTTTCCTAGTCCTGCTGGCCACACTGTTCCTGATGTAGGCCAGGATGCCATTGGCCTTCTTGGCCACCTGGGCACACTGCTGGCTCATATTCAGGTGGCTGTTGACCAACACCCTCAGGTCGTTTCCTGCATGACAGCTTTCCAGTCACAATTCCCCAAGCCTGTAGCGTTGCAGGGTGTTTTTGTGGATCAAGTGCAGGACCTGGCACTTGGCCTTGTTGAACCTCAAACTGTTGGCCTCCGCCCATGTACCCAGCCTGTCCAGATCCCCCTGAAGAGCCTTCCTTCCCTCAGGAAGATCAACATTCAACTTGGTGTCATCTGCAAACTTCCCGAGGGTGCACTCGATCCCCTCATCAAGGTTACTGATAAACATATTAAACAGAACTGGCCCCAGTACTGAGCCCTGGGGAACACCACTTGTGACCAGCCACCAACTGGATTTAACTATTAATTTGCTTGAATTTTGTTCTGCCAGCTCTTCTCTGCAACACAAACAACATTTGATGTGCTCCATTTGATAATAAATGTAATATAACCCTTCTTTCCTCATGCTATTGTCTTCAAATTTTGCCCATTTTCAGTCTGAAGTCCTCTTAAGTAACATTCACCAAGTAATAAAACTTTTCTCTGCCATATTTTCCTCACACTGAAATATGGTTAAATCTGATTCTCAACTTTGGAAACATACTTCGACTTTTACAGGTGAAAGCGTTTGCCTCAAATCCCCTTGTAATGTTGCTTTCTGTGCATCTTTTGCTTTGTGTTTCCTGAACGACCTTGTGCTCCTCCACTCACTGGTGGTAAGTGCCCAAACTAGCTTTATAAGTGGAAGGAGTGTTGTGCACTACTCATTATACAGTCCAGACTTCCACAGATATCCCTTTTCAAGCATTTATTATGAAGATGGTATGGCCCAGAAATATATTTCTCCTTCAACTGAATTTCTATTCTATTCTGCTACTACATCTTTGCTTCCATACCTCCACAGTCTATTGAGAATTGACCTCTAAAAAGGAGGAGAAAACAGGAAACGGGTAGAGAAAATTTATACGGTTCAGAGGAATATATATCTGATGACAGAGGATGGTGTATTTGAGAAATCATGGGTCTGATTCATTCTGGCAACTTCTGTATATTTCCTCTCTCATCCTACAGAAATGCACAAGCAATCGGTAAAACACCGGTCTTTGGCATACAGCTGCCTCACTGATAGCTTCCACCCACAGGGGAGGTGGGGATTAGAAATTAGTTTGGTAAAGTTTTATGGAAAAGAGGAAGAGAAAAAAGAGGAAGACAGAGCAAAACCATCAGTGAATTCAACCCACAGGTTCAGGGAACGGATAAGGACAGGGTAAGGAAGAAGGATGTTAACCTAAGCTCCAGCAGATCATTTCTCTCACGAGTCACTGCTAGAAACCACATGCTGAGTCATGGGTGCTATAAGCAGTAATTTTATTGAGAGATGATTGTTTTCTAGTTGAACTGCTATGCAAAAGGTCCCTCAAAACATTAATTTGGGTTTGGTAATATTTGAGGTCATTCAAGAAATACACAAAAATTTCTTCCCTAAAAGCCAGCTCTCTGTCTAGTCATTTCTGGATCACAAAGAATTAACTGTTTATTTCCCTCATGTTCCTATTAACAGGTTATATGTTAAACTCAGTACTAGTGAGAGGAAAAATAATGGTGTTCAACCCCCATCTCCAAATGAATCCCTCCTAGAAATTTTTCATGTTAAATGTCGAGATCCTTATGCAACTCTATTTCGAATTCACACACAGGCATACTGTGCTTGCATATTTAACTATGTTTTCCTATACAAAACCTGCTTTCTGTCTCACAGACTGAATCACTAGCTGAAATGTCCCTTCTGGCCACATTTAAAATCTTGATTATAATCCTTGATGAAACAGTGAAGTGAACAATCCTTGTATTTAATCAGAATAAATTAAACTAATGAGCTTTCCTGGCAGGTTTATTACTTTCCTTATGGATGAAGTTCCACTGGCTGATCATATGCAAGTCAAAAAAAAACAGTCTTATATAAGGGGTGGGCACCATAATGCTTTAACTGGAAATAGTGCGTTCCTGATATGTTCCTAAGAAAAACTGGGTTTGTACTTTTTCTTCACACTTGTATGAGGGTCAGATAGAAAGGGTCGAAGGCAGAGCTCAAAGCTGAGGCTCAGCAATGAGGGAGAGAGACGCAGCATAGCACCAGGTGTGGTTTTAGCTAACAGCAGTCCTGCCCAACAGTAGGAGATACGCTTTAATTCTTTGCCATTGCATTCACATAGCGCCAGAGCCTGACTCTTTCGGCATCACTTTAAAATACATACCCCAGAAAAAAGCTTAATCGCATCTATGTATTTAGGACTATACACGCAAAAAGATAATATTGACCACTTAATGAGCCACCTTGCCTTTTTCACCAGAAGTAGCCTAGGATGGAGTTCAGTCTTGCTGATACATAGCTGTTTCTTCATGACAGGGGGACAAAGGTGGTTTCTGATCTGCAAGAAGAGACAGACAGGAGAGCTTTTCTCTTCAAGTTCCCAGCCTCTCCCGAGTTCTGCCTGAACAAAAACATTTGTCTCAGGACTGTACCAATATTTGTAAATGGGCCAACTGGAGTGACCTGTGCTGTTTCTCTTTTCTTCCTACCTCTACAACCCCACCAATGTCACCTTCACGTGTAAAGCTAATGCCCAAGCAGATTCACAAGTGCCTGCAGTTTGGGAATGTTTTCAGTTTAGTTTAATATTCTCTGTAATGATACCGGGAGGATCTTTGTGGATGGAGCAAAGACTCCTTTTCCACTGCACATTTACCACCCTACCTGAGGCACTTTTCTATAGCAGTCAATGTCCTTGATTCCTGAGCTGCAGGTACAGAGACACAAAACTGTGGTTTTCTGTGCAAATTGCAAAATGTGCAGAAAGACACCAAGATTTATCTTCTGAACTTCTGGAAAAAGCACGAAGATGCTGAAGAATAATATTCAGTAATAGCTCAAATCGGCTGATAGCAGCACCAGAAAAGGCATTTTGCAGAGTGAGGTGACAGACAGTCCAAGAGAGCTGTGACCATGCATGAACTTTGATGGGCAGTAATTAGCAACAGGACCACAGCTGGTGTAGCAATAAAGATAAACAAAATTCAAGGCATGAAAGGACACAGAAATCTCTATATCTGAGAAATATTAGTTTCCCCTTGCAATTCTTTCTCCTTTTCTTTTTCTCCTGACAATCAGACAAAGTGTAGGAGGCCATTTCTCTGCAAGGGGAAGGCAATCACTGCTCTGTAGTCCCCAAGAGGCAGGACTCAGTCACTGCTTAAGGAGAATCACAGGTCTGAACCAACTGCTGCAGGCTTTGTACACACCCCACGGCTGCTTCTTTATCCTACTTAGATAAGAACGGATTTTGGAAAGAAATTCTACAACTTCATTTTCAGACCTCTTTCTGGTGTGCTTGTAACAAAACAGGAGGCAAGTGTTTCTATTTCTGAAATTTTGGTCATTCACACTGTCACTTTAGACTAATAACGCAGGTCTAAGGACATGGATAAATTTCATAGACATGCCTTTCAGAGACCCTTTGAGTTGCAGGCACCTTGTTTAAAAGAAGCAAGTAATGTTGTCTCCTATAGAAGATAGAAGTTGTTCCAGATGCTGTCCTCATAGGCATCAAAGGACTTCTGGTCCAGTGAAGCTCTCACAAGCCTGATCAATAAATCAACCGTACACTGTCCAGCAGGGCACTATCTCCATAATTGTTTTCTTCTGACTTTCTTCTCACCTCATAAGAAGGTGAGAAAAAACTTCCATCCAAAAGCAAACCAGGTCACAGAGATACATAGCAAAAGCGATGGTGAGAAAGCCAGATGGACTATTGCTTCATTCCAGAGTAACAGGCTACCAACATTTGACCAACATTCCCACAGCAAAAAACAAACAAACTCTGGCTACTAACATGCATTTTATTTCCTCCTGCATACCACTTTCAGAAGTCATAATCCTCTGATAATTGCTGCTGGGTTCTCCCTAAGAAATAGATAAGATGGTGCTCCAAGCATGCTGTGCAAAGGCAAGCCCAAGAGAAATAGAAGGTATATTAAATTCCAGGGTGTTCTTATTTCTCTTTTGTCTAGGCTTGCTCCTTCTGGGTGACTGTGGTTCCAGTGTAGCATACATGGAGAATTTAATTAAGGAGGACCAAGGAAGCAAACCTTCCCTTGCCTAGCACACTACTCTGATTTCAGTTTTAGAAGCTCACATGATTACTGCAGGAAGCAGCTACACAGAAAAGCAAAGTTTGATAGTTCTTCATTCTTGAAGTCTGTTTGATTGCATCTGGTAAATATTGTGCCCTTTAGTCATTTAATAATTCAGCTTTTCCACTTTGAAATAATATTACTGCTGTATGAGAGGTTACCTGGAGGGCCAATTCTAATTACCGAATACATCCTGCATAAAAATATTCAAAACTATTTCCAAATGTTTACCAACCACAGCTTCAATAATATTCTTTTACAACAATAGTTTAATTGCAATGTGTCCATCCAATTTCATTTATTTTTCTGATTTAAATGTAAGGCTATTCCAGTTGTGGTTTTCTAGATTTTTTGGAAACAGGTGGCTGTTAAACTAAGTTCTGGTTGAGAAGATAGTATTAATCAATACATTGCAATTTGCAACACTTAAGACTTGAATCTCCCAATAAATCCAAATCTATCCTCACCAGACACTAATTATGGAAATGTATTCATATATTTCAGTGATACTGGTTACACATCCACATCTGCCTCAGACAAATGAAAAAATACTGCTGCGAGTTAAACATGGAGCTGTTGGGGCCATGAGAAAGTAAATGCAGCACTGCACACTACCACCTATTACAACAGGATTTCATGACTACACAGGTATAATGGTTCCACAGCTGATAGGTGATTTCCAAACACACTCATGGAATAGAAACAGATAAAAATCAGAAGCTAGTTGTAACTTTTCAGGATAAAATCCTCTGAGTTTTACATTGATGACAGTCCCTCACTAAGCAAATATTCATATGGAGTTGCTAGACTATATCTTCCATCACTTTACACACTGTTATTTTGTCTAATAAAAAGTATACCAAGCACAGCAATATCTGTCCAAGAGTACTTGCAAAAACAAGACACTCAATTTCAACAATTTTGTTAGTTATATTATAAAAACTGTCCTATTACTATTCCTATAATAAATAATAACCTTTGCAAGGATTTGAAAAAAATGATGTGACAGTCATGTGGATTAGTGACTCCTGGGGTATCTAAATGGTGGAATAATACCTAAAGTAAGCAGAGCTTTCTGGAGCCTTCCCTTACAAACTACAGTCATACACTAAAGACAGTGCAAAGTTCAGCAAAGCCAGCTGAAAGGCTTCTGTGAGCTTCAGGAAGGATTGATCAGACCATGACAAAAGCACTTCTGTCAAACATAAATAGAGCTCACATTCGTTCAATATTGGTACATGACTGGTTTAAATGATAAAGAGATTTTCTGTCTCCTAAAAAAGAACATCTGCGTTGAAAGTGTGATGTAACAACCTTACAAACAGACAAAGCAAAATGGATTTTCACCAGGCTATTGGGTCACACACCTGTAACCCAAGCCCCTTAGCTCCCATCAGATTTACAGTGTCTGTTCCAAATCATAAGGCACTTTCCTGTCTAAATTGCTAAGGCTTTACTTCTAGCACTGCAATAACGTGCAGGGGGAGGTCGTTTTCTTCACAGAAAAGACGCACCTTCTCACCAAAAAAAAGTGACCTTGACTGACAACAGGTATGCATTATTTCAAAGTGAAAGGCAAATATTTGACAAGGTTATAATAGACTGAAATAGACCTCTCTGAATGAATACCGTGTGCAGCCGTAACGGCAGCAGGACTCTGCTCTAATGAATGTATCTATCCATTTCTTCAGACCTCCCCGGTCTGGGCTGGGGTGCTGGTCTCAAGCTAAGGCCTCACCCAGGGCTGAGATCTGATTTACGACCAAGCATGAGCGTTCGCAACCCCAGCGGGTGTCCGTGACAAAGGTTGGGGGGCTTTAACGCAGACACAAGCACAGGCTTTGACACTTTAACCTTGGTTTTGGTAAAATTTTTTAACAAAAGTGGTGATATGTGAGGACAGTGCGCTGCTTTCTGCTGACTCAGCTGTACCAGTGCAATGAAAGACTCAGTGAATGTAAGGTCTGCCTGGCTGCTGGCCTTACACACTGCAATTAGAACATACTTCATTTGTTTCCCCGGGGTTCACTCTCTGGTAACCTCACCAGATGAGGCAGATTCAAGCTTTGATTTGAAAGAAATAAAGAGAAGCAAAACAAAACACCACACAAAAGGGAAATGTCTACATTTCTATCTCTGAACTGAAATTCTCTAAGTGATTTGATGTTGTTGAGTTTCCTGGTCAAAGAATGGACTTTCCCTGACGTATCCCTAGCGCCCATTCTGAGCATAACAAGCAATGCCATGGGGGAGAAGGAAGTTCTTTGAATAAATCTTTGCAGAAGTCCCAAGTGACCAGAACACAGAAATGGTCATACCCACTTCTTCCTCAACATACCTTCTCACACGGTCCTTCTGCAAAGTAAGGGGTAGAGAAAGAGGAGAATCCTCAGCCACCAGGAACTTCTTGGTGGAAAGCCCTTCTGATTTTGCAGGCATGAGACAAACTGAAACTTGGGCCTCCTGAGGCTAATCATCATTTGAAAACTGCACTCTAAAGTCTTGACTGCCTTAAGGCTTCACCTAGGGAAATCAAAAGTAAATAATGAGGGTGAATGGTACACTCCACTGGCTGGTCAGTCTTGGAAGAGATTCCAAGCATTCCTTCATATACTTGAGGGTGCTGCTGACAGCAAAATCTTCTTGTGTTACTCCGATGTTGCTTTGCACCTGGAAGGGTGAACGTTCAGCTTCAGGACAAATATCATCTGTCTTGTGAGGTTCTTTGTCTTCCAAACAAAGCTTTAGCTTTTTTTTTTTTTTCCTGAATAATTTCAGCCTGATGGATATTGGCAGTGGAAGGCATGTTAAATAATGCATGAAGAGAGGGATGGACACAAGAAGTGTCAGTTTTCCTTTTTGTACCCTTTTCCCCTGCAGCCTTTGAAACATATTTTATGCAGTTGCTTTATAATTCATACAAATATATAAAGGCTAACCCTGCACACTAGGCTCTGATGAATATACTGTGCAAATTCATATGCAAAGCAGATGTAACCCTCAGGCCACTGGCACATGCCCAGCTGCAAAAGAGGTGCTGCCGTGTCATGCAGCATTTTGTTGTTTCTGGCAACCCTCCTGAATTTAAGTCAGGAATAAAACTAAAAGGCACAAACAAAGGCCATATATTTTACACTCCTTTACACCAAAAGTACAAGCACAGAGCAGCATCCTCCCTCTAACCTTGTGGGATTTTTAGATGTCTCCAGAGTAAATAAAGCTCTTGTTGCTATTGTTCCGTGTCTTCAAAAATATCCACAGTTCTGTCAATGATTTGAAAGTATTGGTGCAGTAAGACATTAGCTCAAAAAATTGGTTCCATACATACAACAAACACCCTTTACTTCAAGCACACATACATTTGTATTGCTTGCTCAGAGCTACACTATGACTAAAACAAATGGATGATCACATTTAGGAAATCTTTGTACTTATACATCTTGGCATCATATACTTTGACAAAGAAAATACATTAGCTTACTAAACAAGTGCCGTAACAGTAGTGTCAATATGTAACTGAAGAGAAGTATCCTAAAATATTTGCTTCAGCATGATCCAAAGCCAACTGAAACCATCACAGACAGACTTTCACAGTCTCTCCTGAACTTAGTCCTTTAGTCCCCTCTGGCAATCACAGTCTATCGTGTATTGATATACCTGCCTAAATAAAGTTGAAATATTTGTGCATCAAAGAACAATCAGTCTGAGAAAAGCAAAACCAAAAAAAAAATATGTTGAAAGAACAGTTTCTACTAAAAAAAATGTAATATTAATATTTTATCACTAGGCTAAAACACCAGAGAAAACAGCATATTATAACCCCAAATGGTGACATAAGAAATCCATTAAAATCCTAATTAAAGTGCATTCTGCATAACAGCAAGTCTTGGCAGTGCAAGTCATCTACCAAACTCTATGAAATGCATTTGAGATTTGGAAAGAGTATGTGCAAGTCTTAAATATATATATATAATTTAGCTCAAGATTAAAAGGAAGTCTGACAGCATTTGACTTTCCCAACATTTTAAGTTTGCCTGAAATTACACATTCTACATATAATCCAGTCCTTACAAATGTTATTATTTGCCCTACCCAAAGCTATAAGGCTATGAAGTTTGAGGACCCAGTAAACCAGTACTGTACAGACATAGACAAGCCACAGCTTTTTCCAGAAGGGGCTTAACACAGCTCTGATCCAACAAATGCTCTCCACCACAGTCTCTTTGGCATTAATTATTTATTATACTTAATGAGACTTCTAACATGCATAAAATTAGAAAAGTCGTTATCTCTTCAAAGGATCATTTCCTGCCAGGTGAAAGTACGAAAGCAGCAGTGACAAGGTAGAGGAATGATTGTTCTGGCTTAGGCAAACAGCTCACTAATTCTTTTTTTAAGGGTATGAATTAATCATTTCCAGTTACCTCTTAAAAAGCCATTGTTACTTAGTTTTTATATATAACTCTATGTCTCAAATCTTTCTTTCAAGTGTTGTACGTCTGTCAATTAGCATTAATGTGTTTCAAGGCTCTGCTACGGTCTGTTTGTTTGATAGGCTTTTTAAAAGCTTAAAGTAGTTAATTTCCTCTCAGGTTGCTCCTCAGTACCAAGCCTAACTTCAAATCAGTAAAATCACTCCTCTCTCTCTCTTAAAACATTGTTCATGCATCTCTTTGTTAGCAGCAATTCTATTTCCTGTACACAAATATTGGTATTTATTGACACCATGACAGCCAGTTTCCACAGCAATAAAAATATGGTCCTTCTCCGCTTCCACTGCTTCTTGCCTGCCTTCTGATCTCATGTGAACCAAACTAGAGCTAGACTTAAAGCATCCTCATCAACAGAGACTACCCCAGACATCTTTACTGGGTAAGGCTGACTGGTTCCAATTAAAACTTCAGATTCAGACATACTCAGAAAATTGCTCTTGCTTGAGCCAGCTCATCTCAGTCACACATAATCAGAACAGGAAGTTGTTCTTGGCAAATAAAAAGCGTTATTTCACCCTTGTGAAGAAATTTTAAGCACAAGGAGATTGAAATATCCTACCGGAGTCAACACCTGTTCCTAAACCTTGAGCCTCTGCGGATACAAGCACAAACATAAATTTTCTTCTGGCTCCCACAGCAGATGATGCTAAAGGCTGGCAAAGCAGTAAGCACGGGTGCTGCAGAGCGCTCTCTTGACTTCAGATCTCTATTCCTCTGAAAAACAGCAAACGGAGACATTCAAAGCATCGACAAAGCTGAGACGCAAAAGTTTCCAGAACATCTCTGAAAGCAGCAAATTATCCTTGCAGGAGAGATGTGAAAAAGATGTCAGCAAAGGACGCTGCGGGTGCTAACTTTAATGGCTTTGCAAATATATTCCCATATTCATCTGCACAAAGGCTAAATCAGCCTGTGCACTCATTGTGTTGTCTGGGTTTGGTTTTATTTCTATTTTAAAGTGAAGCATACTAAATAAACCAGATAAAAGGAAGCCATGAGAAAAATGGGAAGATGCTAAACCAGGGTTGAGGTCAGCAAAGTACAGATGCCAATGTCGGAAGGTAGGACAGTTTTAGAAATGCTAAATATGGATATGGGTTTACAGTGAGAAAACTGAGTATGGTAGGATTAAATAATGCAGATGGGTGTAAGACTCAAGTGCATGAATCTTAGATTTTCAGCCCTTTGTGATGTCCAAAAGAGATTAATTTTCAGGGTCTGACCTGCATTCCACTTTTCCATTCAAATATCACAGATCCAGGTCCCCACCTTTTTAGGCTGTGGGACTAGTCTGTCTGAAAGGAGAAAAATGGGAGATGAAAATGGTCTTTACCCACTGTAGAGACTAGCTATTGGCTCAGAACTGGGCACTATTTCCTTAAGGGACTTTGGAGGAAGAGACTGCAACCAAGATACATCAGATTTGTTACAGCATCTTAGCACTTCTCCAAGACAGCACAATTTATAGCATGTGCAGAATTAGTGAAGAACTATTGAGTCACCAGCTTTAGCCATATTTTGTGACCAGCATGGAATCAGTATCATATCTTTTTCTTTTTTTTTCTTTTTTTTTTGGCGAGGAGAGGAATTTAGCACCTGGGATGTTTTTCTTGTGTTACGATTCTTTTAACTTGTAACAATTGCAATGTACAGGAAAGAGTGCAAGTGTCAATGCTTCTTGTGGTTTCTTCTGCATTTACCTTTCCTCATTAGAATTTATCTTAACAATCACACATTACTCTGGAGCAGCAAAAACGTGTCCTTGTTTCTGTCAGAAATATTGCACTTAGTATGCAAAGTTGTTTTTAATCTTCAGATTGGTCTGCATACATATAGATAGCGCCTTACAGCATTGTTTTTGCAGCTTTAATGGGGAGAATGTACGCACTGGGGCAAAGTAATTGGATTTCAGCTGAGAAGCAGCATTTGAATGAAATCAATAAAGATTCTGTCATCTAATATTTTAAGTTTGGTACAATGTGTATACTGCAGGTCAGTGTAAATTCATTAAAAAGATCAATGCGATGGAATTTGTCTTGGGTGCCATGAAATATCCTAGGGTGACTTGAGAGGAAGTTGCCAAGGAAACAAGAGATGCAACTGAGAGAAACATTTAGGTGTTTTAAGTTGATGCCTGAATTCTACTGAGTTTGTAAGACAGTATAATATAGGAAGTTGTCATGGAAACAAAATTCAACAAATGGTTAATGAATAGTCAAGCTGGGCCATTACTGCAGGTGGCTGTGTCAGAACAATTTGGGCTAGATGACCCTTAAAAAATGGAAACTCTCCACAGGTTCTTGGTTGTTGTTTTTTACACCAGAAATAAAAGAGCAACTGGTGCTTAGGCACCAAAATGTCAGATGTGTTAGCAAAACTATTAACAGATAGACTTCTTTATAGCTGGGTTAATTTTGGATATTATAAATCATAACCCCTTAACTAACATCTAGAAGTGTTGCTATAGTTAATAAACCTGCTTTGAACTTCAAATACACTGCTAATGTATTATTGCTCATATTAAATGAAACATTTTAATTAGAAATACTTTTAAAAATCAATTTGTGTCTTCATTGGTGTCTTTTCTCTGCCAAAGGCTTTTGGTTTGCAGTGATGTTTTGGCTTTGCTTTTTTTTTCTGTGTTTTAGGCCCACATCTACTTTTCTTCAGTAATAAAACCTTGCTGAAGTTATTTTAATTTCTGTAATAGAACATAACAGTCATTTTCCAGGATCACGCAGACATCAATGTTTTTCTTCTTTTATTATTCCGTTTCAACTTCTCAATTTCCTTTCTTATTAGGTATGATGCATTTTTTAGCTTGTGTACAGTGCTTTAGGGTCTCAACATTAATGTGAAAAACTCATAACTTTCTATCAAATTCAAAGAAGACATCCAAGAACATATACAGTAATATGCAAGCCATATGGGTTTTTTCATGTATTAGAGGAAACTGTGACATTGGCACTCTTGGGAAGATTAGCTGATACAGACACTATAACTGAAGGTGCAGAGGGCATGCTTTTATTCTCTTACAGACAGGCTACATCTAATGTATAGAAAGATAGATAAGATAACACTTCTGCATGGAAATGCCTTTCCCAAAGCTACTCATAATTTACAATAATTTTACTTCCCCAATGAAATCCCATTTTTAGCCCTCAAATACTTGTTTCCAGGAAGTTTTTCCTGTCTATCACTCATCCTAAGAACATCATGCTACTTAATTTGCTAAAAAGCTCCTGGCCATTATGTTCTAGGATCAGACTGTCACTTGTTAAAAATAACAGCTTTTTGAGATGTTTCACAAACATTTTTGTCTGCCTTAAATAGCAAGGAATTAAGATGTCAAATACTGTGTAACCACATTTGTAGCTACCTCATAGTTTTAAGTTATAGCTACAGTTATAAATTTTACATTATGTCATTTCCCCCAGCTCCCCACACACGCACGCACGCAGATTGTGCATTTTGAAGTGTATCATCTGTGCCATTCCCTTGGCCTGTAGAAATACTGGATGCCTTTAGTGAGGTTGAGCTTTCTCCTGAACACACAAAAACCTTGTCTTTGACCCTTTCACTCCTTCCTCACCATTGTATCCCAAGGGTGAGATAGGTTGGTGGAGTGTCCACACTCCCTGTGGTCCTGTCCGCCCTCACCTGCTCCCCCAGGCTGCTCCTCATCCAGTGCAGCATTGGCTGCAGCTGTGCTGATGGCTGGTAGGAGAAAAAATAGGAAATCCAGTCCAAAAATGCAAACTTTTCTAGGCCAGCAAGACCTCTTTGGACCTAAAGAAAGGGAATGGAAAATGGAATGTTATTTTCACATTAGTCTTCACATCAGCCTCACACAGTCCAGATGGATGCTTGGGTAGAAGAAAAAGGAGAATCTAGCTCTCATGATTTCATTAAAACTCCTGAAATTTCAGCACTTCCCCAGACCTTTGAATAATGATTTCCAGGAGAATTTCAGCTTTAATATAAGTTTCTAGACTTCAGGGTCATGGAGAAAAGGTGTTTAAAAGGTTTAGAAAGAGAGGACAAAGAAACTGACGCCTGTAGAGGATTTCTTTTTTTTTTTTTTCTGTACACATTTTTAAACATCTCTATTTTTGAGAGGCTTAAATCATAATACATGAACAGTTGGGACTGGTCAAGAATCAGGACTCTAAATGTGAACCATTTTTAGCATGAATGTATGCCCTTGGAAACCGCACACAGTTTCTTTTACTGTCATTCCTCCTAGAAGAAAAATTAAATAGAGTGAGGATGTTAGCCCTGAGCTATGAAGGGTACACTAAGAGAGAAACAAGCAAAAAACTTCATTGTCATTTGCAACGTTGTATTTAAGCCTACCTTGCCCTTAAATGTATTTTGCAACCTGTATGATTTTATAATTGTACAGCTTTGTGCTAAAGATAATAAAATAACCTTGAATTGTGCTTCATAGCAACGCAATCAATTAACCACTTACATATGGACAAATACTTGAATATATTGTATTGCGCCTGGATGCTATGTTATACTTCCCTCATATATTGCATTCAATTAACTCAAGGCTGCTGCTAGTTCCTGAGCATGCTGCAGAATGAAGTCCTTTAGAGAAAGGGCATTTGCCTCTTGTGCGTCAACATATTGAAACTTTCAACTTGGATGAATCCTCTGAAAGTTTAATTTCAACACTGTTAGTGCTAGAAAGTCTCTTTTTAAGGCCTGCTGCAGTTTAAGGCAGCTAAGGAAGCAGATCAGACTCTGGCTCATTGCTCATTGCTCATTGCCCAAGGAGGATGCAGTCAGCTGGATAAAGGCAAAAATGCGCCTTTTTGTTTTCCAGGTTTACTATGAAGTCAAACACCAGATGTTCTCTGTTTTTTAATAGAATGTATTACAAGTTATTAACTTCTTGAGGTCTTACTCAGTTAAAGGGGCATGGGAATAAGAAACCTTAAAGTTACTTTTTTCTTTGTTTTCTCAACTATTTGCGTTAACTAACAAGAAAAAAAAAAAAAAAGCTCAATTGTAAGACCAGTATTTGCCCAGCAACAGATTTTACTTGATGCTATGAAAATAGAAGCTGAAGAGATACTGAAGACCTGGGAATCCTGGGATACACAGTTATGTTAGGTTAACAATTGTCTGTCCCTCTTAAATGCTCATGTGTGCCAGCACTTATGCAAGAATTACTGGCATCTTTGGGGCTTCTTGAGTACTTTGTAACCACCAGTGCTACCAGATTACCTCAGGGATAACAAACTGTGCTTTACCTAACTAATATGATGAGCACTTCAGATTTTGACTCCTCATAAAAGCCTATTTGCATCCCTCAAAAAATATTCATGCTGAAATACGCATAGAAATTTAATGCATGTACCTGTGAAATTTGCAGTAGGTCTAGAAAGGAAAAGGCAAAACTCCTCAAACGATTCCATAAGAATGATCTTTCCAACTGTAAATGTAAAAACTGAACCTTAAAAAAAACAGTGGTCTTTTTTCCATTAACATAACTTTCAAAATTAACGGATTTGTGAGATTTTTATTCTGAAAAAATGTAGCTGAACCAACTAGGGAGGCCAGAGTTGTCTTCCCAGGAGAAGTCTGTTAAATAATAAATATAAAACCCAATAACTTTCAGGCACTTCAAACCAGGTACAAAATACAGAAAACTCACAGTAGTTAGACAGTATATCAGGACCAGGGATTCAAGCCATTTTTATCCACCTGTGCAACTTGGAGCAGTTTGTTGCTCACTAAAGTGCTGTTCACACCAAGCATCCACAGCAGAGAAACATTTTGAACATCTAGTGTATGGAACTTCCATTAGGAAACACAGCTTGTGATACCACAATTAAACAAAGAAGAAATTAAATTTATGCATGACCCTCTCAAAGGAGAGGCAAAGGAAGGTTTTGTCTTCCAGTGCTTTGGGGAAAATCCTCCCACTGCTTACAAGATCCTTCACAAGTTTTCAACCGTCTCCTAATCTGCAGCCCTTCCTGCATCTTCCCAGTACAGACGGACCCATGGGTAAATTTAAGCCTATGGCCAAAAGACCAGCAGGGATTCAGCAATTGACACCAGCTTCTTCTCTGGCTGAGAAACCAGAGCGCTTGGTCTCAAACCCATCAGGTACAAGGCCTGCTGACCCTGCCAGTGGCATCCTTCATCCCAGGGGGAGAATTCCCAATGTTTTTCATTCTCTCCCAGCACTTTGCAGCCATTCCCTGTGCCGGACTGGGCACAGCGCAGCTGCATTGACAAGTCAGATGTTCGGAGACAGCACCCTGGCTTTAGCCTGTGACAATCACTGAGCCAGCAGTGCACTTAAACTTTTCACCTGGGCTTATCTGAGCCCTGAACAGACATTCAGAGACATTTGCACTAAAATGTGGGTGGGAGCCTGAGTTAAGCCCGACGTGAAGAGATGCTCTCAGTCTAGATGATCCGTCACAAGAGTGGCAGATCCAACACACATCAATGCGTATTTACTGGCCTAAATCACACTGCTGATAGTGTCACGAAAGAAAAATTAATGAAGCAGAGAGAAAATACCAGGCAAGGGCAAAATGTGACGAGTGAAAATACGTATGTACATCCATAAGCACATATGTGTAACACATACCCTGATAACACCTTCAGGGACATGGTTGAATTTCAGCCATAAAACATAGCTCCAGGTTCCTCAGTATGTCATAGATTTCAAGGCCTGAAGTTTCTAACAACCCGTTGATAGGTTGGGGTTGAAAGAATCACCTTCATTCATTTCACTGAGGGTAATCATGGTGTGCAAAGCCGCTGATTAAAATGATAACCTACAACAGGGCCAGAACTGAGAGAGAACCTCTCCACTCCCTCTTGCGTCTACTCGCTTCTCACTCCTCAGTGCTGGATTCCTTAACCTTTGCCACAACTTGCTGGTAAATAGTCTGGGCTAAAATTAGATATATAGCAAAGGGTAGGTGTTACCATCTGCTGCATGTTGTTAATTCTTGATGGCCTGATAACATCTATTTTTATGTTCTTTATTAGCTTTCTGAGGAGGAGAATAGAGGAATAGGCCTCCAGTGCCCCCATCAGTGGTTTTCAGTATTTGCTGCTTTTCTTCAGTTGACAGCCAGCTTTGCCACAACACAGGGCTTTTAGAAGAATGTGCCAGGTAAGACAGGAGACCACTGATACTCGTCTAGAGCGCACAGTACAAGAACTGGCAGTGGCATCTGGTTCTGCTTTCAGTTCATTCAGCAACCAGCACATCTTCTTTCATGCAACTGTGGATCATTTTCTCTGCTGTCATCTTTTGGTTGTTGCTGTAAATTGTCAAATTAGAGCCAAGCAACCATGGGAAGGGAGAAGGTGCTGCCCAAGTGCTCACTCACCAACCGAGGAGTCACAGACTCACAACCCAAGACATTAACTGCTGGGACCAGAGTCCCTTCACCACAGGTGAGTCCCCTGAGATGACAGGTGTCCCTCTCTACTTCTCCTACACACACATACACTCTTGGATACTTCCTCTTCCCTCTGACTCAACCCTAGGTTCCCCCAAGCAAAATTTCCGACATGATGTAGCCAGAAAGATTTATTGAGTGGTACAGCTGGTTCTGGGTGCCTCTGGAGAGAGTTCCCAAACTAAAGAATCTCTAGGCAATTATACTCTTGCAACCTATGTTCCCCTCCCGTTGTGCAATCATTTGGTCCAACAGTCCTATTTGGATCTGGGGTGTCCTTGTTCCTCATGGAATCCTTTCTCTGTTTCCAGGTGGGCTGTTCATTTCCTAATCTGGAGGAGGCAGCTGATGGATGTAGCTATCTTATCCTTCTCATCTACACTGATTTTGGGGCCTTTTCTCATTTACCAAATAGGAGTTCATTGTAAGTTCAGCAGTATCTAGGTAAAAGTTCACAGCTTGCAGCCTAAGGCTTTTTACTAAGGCTATACACTGGGTTCTGTCTGAGCTAGGAAGTGACTAAACTGTCCATCCATCTTGGTTGTCTGGCAAGACAAAACCTCCCCGGATACTGAGCACATTAAAAAACCTATGCACGCTGCAAATACAAGCTTAGACTGGCAATGAGTGACTGATGTCTACACTACCTGTTAAGCAAAATAAAGTCCTCAAGCAAAATAAGAAATATACTGTTCTATTAATTGTCTGAGGAGCATGTACCTACTGAGCACTTTCACTGTTTAGAGATAAAGAAATACAATACTTTTGTCTCAGCTGGATTTTTGAGAGTCAGGTGGCCATGTTTTGTGATATTCAAAATCAGGTGAAAGCATAAATAAATCTCAAGCAAACCTAGGTCTAGCATGGCATGAGATCGATTGCTGTGACCGCCACAATGTACCACAGCATTCTCTAATAGAAAACTGCCCCTTTAAATTGCTTTATTTTAGACATTATCCTTCATTGCAGTGTTTTGAAACCATCACTTCTGCGTTTTCTCGTCCTGTTCTGGACCCTCCATTTTCATCCTTCAGCTACAGTCATCCTCCACAGATTGAGTAAGTACACCAGAAAAGTGATGTAGCATACACGACTCTGAGCCTCTTACTTGGTAATGTGAAAGGTGGTTCTTTAAAAACAGCAGCTGAAGGCCTCAGTTGCCATTCTGATCTTTTCCATTATACATGGCTGAGCATTTTGCATCCTGCATGGCTGAGCATACTGCCAACATAAACTGGGAGGAAATGACAGAGAAACTCAGAAATGAGCTCAGACCACACAGACAAAACGGAATCATTATCACAGGTAAAATTTTCAAGAAATAACTGAAAGGTTCATTAAATACTTTAAGTTTAGTAGTGGACAGTTCTTAACACGAGCTTGGCATGTATTACGTTTTTTCACTGGGAATCCTAACCTTTATACTGACCCTTTTTTTTTTGGAATTCAGGCTGTGCAGGCTTCTTACTTTTCTGGAGGTCCTCATAAAGGCTCTTGCATTGCATGCTCCCAATTGCCTCTTCCTAGAATCCCAGTTGGTCATACTCAATAGTTCTCTTTCTTCTCATAGGTGCTAGAGATTCAGTCTGACACCACTGTGACAGTTCATTGCTTCCTCCTCTAAAGAACCAGACAATGCAGCAGTCCAGCTCTTGCTCCCGTTGTGCTGCCATCCTGACCTGTCTGCCCAAAGCGCTTCCTAAAAAGGCTTACTTTTGTCATTTCAATGGCATGGAGTAGCCAACCAGCTAAGCACTGCTATCAGAACTGGCAAGTATATTTGTTTGCAGCATCTCTGTGGTGAGTCAGTGAGACAGATGTACTCTCCAGGGCTAGCAAAGTCGCACTGCCTTTTTATGAATAGCTGAGGTATTCGAAACTGCAAAACAACTTCCCAGAGGAGACAAGAGAAGCTCAGCCTGAGACAGCTCAGGCCCTCCTGGAAGACTCACCACCTGGAAACGTTAGAAGGTAAGAAATGGCAACAGCAACTGTAAATGTCAAAGAAGAGACTTACTATTCACGAACGATACATTCAAGATCCCCACCCAGTGGGAGAACTGTATATGGTATTAAGCTCCCCCCAGACACAGAGCGGTGTAAGATAGAGCTGGAATATTTGTAACTGAAGTAGATAAATGCTTCAGCTGCTTTTGGAAAGCCTCCTGAAATATTTGGTCTTTTTCAACCTCAACAGATTTATATCACAACATGAACAAGTAGGACAAGTAGATAAAAGGGAATGTCTGCAAGTGAAAGTTTTACTATAAAAGAGAGAGCATTGCTCCAATATACCGCGTGACCTAGGAGCGAGAATTGCTACTTAGCTCAGTATTTCTAAAACTGTGGTCTGTGATGTTTCCAAGGTCAATAAAAGATATAAAATAAGTTACAAATGTTAGATAGCAAGAGCAGCTGCAGTGCGTTTCTACAGGAGGTGGGATACGAACGCAGACTATAGCGTGAGGCTACAACATTCACAAGACGGGGAACTGCAAACACCCTTGTTAGCAGCAGCCCAGTTCTTTCAAAGCAAAGGATTAAGCACAAACCCAGGCAGCCAGTAATTATGGTTTGGTTTGATGCCCCCGCAAGACATGGAAGGAGCTACTTCTGATGCAGTAAGTAAAAAGGCTGGGGTCACATGGAAACAGATGAATCAAAAAATAGTCACAGATGGTTCAGAAAATACTACGACTGCCTGCCTGTTGTTTTCTACAGTCCGTATAAGCAGAGAAATTCACAGAAGGGATCATCACTGTTGGGAAAGGGGACACCAGGAACTGTCAGACCGAGGGCTATGGCATTGCGCGTGTGAACTAGAGCACTTTCATCAACTTCAGTGAAACTTCCCAAGTTCATACCAGCTAAGGACTGTCACATGTACATCCAAGAACTGCTACGGAGAAAGGTGAGAAACAATAAGTTCTTGCACAAATTAAATCATCACCTACAGTACCCAGTGGGAGAAAGAAAACTAAATACTTGTATCTGTAAATCTTACTCACGTACCCCCTTCTCTCACAAACACACAAATACGTGGAGTATGCATAAGGATAAGGGCTGTTGGCTAATCCCTGGCTATTGCAAGGAAGATAAGTAATCCTCTGTAATCAGACCTGCACGAAGCTTCCATTTTTTCATAATAAAACACTCATGTTACAGATGACCTGACAGATTTTACCATCTTGCCATCTTATTGATTCTTAAACAGGAAAGCTATCATACTTCTGACTGCTTCTCATGAGGAGACTAATTAGATTATTTCATCATCTGGTTCATCAAAGCAGGAAATACTTAAGTGTCACAGCTGGTCTCAGACTAAATATCTACTACCAAGATTTTAAATGAAAACTATTACATCTGCACTGGGTAAGCATTTCATAAACGGCTAGACAGTAAAAGATGATGAAGACAACAGATATCATCTCACATCTCTGGGCTGCAAAGGGAGTCTTAACTCTAACAGTGCATTTGGATTTATTTTCACTTGCTTTTGCTACTACCGACATTCAAAGAGGCTTTGCATAATGATCAAACCTGGAAGACTCAGAGAGCTATTTAGATTTCCAGCAAAGGTTTATGACTGAGAATTAAAAACTCAGAGGCAATGTCTTCATTTTAAGTGAATCCCCTGTTATTGATGCAACCTTTCCAAGCAAAGTACTCACCACTAAGGAGGAAACAACTGCAAGGAAGTGCATCCCCCATGGAGAGGACCAATCCCACTGTCTGATCACTATTCACTGGCTACCATTCCTCTCCCAGTTTGTGAGGTATCTTCTTCTTCTGTACACACCACCCTATACAATAATCAAAACCTCCTGAAAAAAAGCATGTGTGACAAAGCCAGACATTCAATTTTATTGTGCTTCACCTTCTCATATGTGTATGCAGGGTACAAGAACAGACAAGCTACTCATTTAAAAGAAGAGTTTGTTCACCATAGTGATTTGGAGTAAAATTGCCAACTATCACCAGTAGACAGTTAGCAAAAGGCCCAGGCTTTGGAGGTATACTCAAGACCTCAAAAAGAGCAGTGTGATAATAGGTAAATCATTTCCTTTAAATAGCATTCTCATGAATATCATATGTAAAAACAGCGTCTTAGTATAATACCAAAACCTCTGTAACTTTGTTATGGAATAATATAATCCTGTTTCTCTTACAGACCTATAATGTTATTATGTAAATGGCTTTACAAAGTCATGATTATATCAACAAAATGAAATTGTTGTGTAAGACAGTTCCCAGTCTCTGTAAATGAGGTTTTTCAGCACTACAAAAGCAGAAAGTTTCCTCCCATCATGTTAGAAGGAACCTTAACATTGTTGATTCCTGTGGCATTTTTTACTTTGAGGGTTACCGCAATTAACCTTGAAGATCACAGGACCAAAAAAATAATATATATACGTGTGAGTTGCATCATGCAATGAAAATTGCAATAATGTTTAGGCTTCTCTTATGTTCTGCACTTCCTTGACCTTATTAGAAATTTAGAAACCCTTGTAACTTTGCCTGCTGGTTAGTTGGTCAGAAATAGCTCTTTGTAATCTAAACCCTCTTGGGTTTTTTTAATGAGTTAGGCTGTAGGCCTCATAAAATTTTAGATGGAAGTTTTGACTGGGTCACTTTGATGTGGGAAAACGTAATTTTTATGTCAGAACTGTCTCTTTGAAGTTATACGAACCAGTAGATGAACCATGAACCTCCTCAGAAAAGGACACATACTTTTTGAACTCAGCCTAACTTTTAGAGTGCACACAGTAATGCAATACACAAAGGTCACATAGTTAAAGCCACACACTGAAAAGTTTGAGGGCAGTAACAGTGTCATAAAAATATTTTCAATAAGCTGTCTCCTGAATTAATGGCATATAACTGTTACAAGACAATACTATTAAATAAAACTGTAACATTTAGCTACAAACTTCAGTCGATCCTGTAAAATCATGACCTGTATTGCTGATATTTTTAGCCTATTACATTATTAGCAATTCTTTCCATTTCTAACTTAGATATAATAATTTCTGCCTCCTTTAGGTGGACTAGAAAACTATGGCATTTTTTCTCTTTTTGACCCTCACCTTGCAATTTGCATGAAAAAAAGCAGTTGTTTACCTCTCTAGGCAAATATTTTTTAAAAAAGGAAAATATGATAGGGCAAAAAAGGTCAGAAATTAAATCCAGATTTTTGTACTTTCTGCGGTTGACCAACCAGCAGTATGCAATGTCCACTGTGCTAACGATGCTGGCCAGGGGAACTGCAGTCACCCTCCTATGCTGAAAAATGCTAACATTTCCAAACAGGCTGAGAGATGGATCTTTGCTGGTTGTAAAGACTCAAACGTCTTTATGAGCTAGTCCACAACGGTGGCTTAGAGAGCCATGAGCGTTGCAGTGGCACTAGCTGTGGGCTGGAATATGAAAGTGCACAATTCTCTCTTCATTATTCCACTGCATTTTGGGCGTTTCCACTATTATTTCTGCTTTACAGTCATTTTCTTACACATTAACTGTTAAATGCTGTTTAGGGATGGAAAAAAAATGGAAAAAAGTGCAGGTCTAAGACAGGCCAATTTGAGGAATATCCCAACAGTTGTGGGTACTTACGGGACTGTCAGCTCCACAGTTTAATCTGAGGCAAACAGGGGCAATCTTAGAGACAAAAAGAGACTGTCTGACCTCCCTCTTGCTCAGCAGAAAGTGGTGTTTCGTTTTTACGTAAGAGAAGGAAAAGTGAATAAGGGTGCCCAATATTCCAACTAGTGATAAACTATACTGGTATTTTCTTTTGAGACAATTTACTTCCTGCCAGAGGAAAAAAGAAGGCATGCCACTGCATATTGAATGTCCAGAGAAAAAGATCTTACTCCAGTATTTGCCTTCATAGCATTTTATTAGTAGTACATTAACCAAGGATATGGTCTCCCCAGCTGATCTGAATAAAAGTCACCTATATTCAGAAGCAAGGTTATAATTTCTGTTAGGGTCATCAAATGAGGCCTCACTTTATTGTTTTGTTATCAAACATTTAGCACCAGGAAACCGATGAATAAAATTCCAGTTGTGGCAAACAATCCTGCTACGGTACTATCGTACTGTTCATCTTACTTGCTGCCAGTTCTTTTCTATCCTCATTCTTACAAACTAGGCAACACAAGGATTAACAGAGAAATTGCCTCTTTCTGTCACATGGCTTGCACATTTTTATGTCCTTGCAACAGCAGACAGTTTTGCTATTGACACAGTTTCAAATCATCAACTCTGAGAGTTTGGCCACATGGTACACCAGGCGCCTCAGGATGGCCACGGTTGCACACTCAATTATGCTCTTTCTTGCGCCTACTAATCAGCCCCTCTTTCTTCGCTCACCTCCAGTTACTTGTTTCCAACTCCATGCTACTCTGTTACATACAGTTGTTTGTGCAAAAACGTGACAGATCAATTCAAATTGGGCATTCCTAAACCGCACCATTTTACGGCCAAGCCTTCTCAACAGTTACATGAAATCCAAGGCAATTCCAGTAACACCAATGAGACTCTGATGTAACAGAATAAAGTTACTGATATGGAAATGGATGTTTGATTGAAGCAAATCAGTTGAGAAACAGAAGATGGAAAAGGAGAAAGGAAGAAGAACAAACAGCAATAATCAGAGCTTATGGAAAGTCAGATTTATTTTGTCTTAAGTAAATGGCAAAGTATTAACTAAAATATGTAAATGTTCTGAAACGAATAATAGACATTTCAAACTTTCTTAACACAGACAAAAGATTGAAAAAGCCACATTTCTTAAGGAAGTAACACTAGGATTCCAGTGCTAAGACCGAGTGCATTCCAGCCCTCCTTCTCATAGGACTGACAGGAAGCTAAAAAGCTGGAAGGAGGAGTGCCTGCAGTTTGGCAGCTAGAGTGCTTCCAAGAGAGGAAGCCTGGAAGCCCTGAGCATCTTGGCTGTCAGCCCCACAAGCAAGGCCCATAACTCTTTAATTCCAGGACAGGCCATGTGGCAAGCTCAGATTCAAATCTGAAAGCCCAGGCTCTGCAGCACACCATTGGAGTTGAAGAAGTTTAATAAAAAATGTTTGTGAGTGAAAACTGACATTCTTTTAGAGAGTGTTCAATCCACCCAAACAACCCTGATGAGATGGTAGCCTCTCCTTTTGATGCTAGCGACAAAAATCCTCATAGCTGGGCCCAGTAAGGTGACCCAGCCTAGTTAGAGCTGCTTTGATAGCATTTTAGTGATGTCAAGGTGAATCGAAGCTGCGTAGGACCACTGAAACCACACATCTGCTCAGCCCTCTGTGTGCTTCCTGCACTGTCGAGATGTGGCGAGGGCCATGGGAACCCACTTTGGCAGCTGCTCTGCGGTTCATTCATCAATGTCAGGGCTTTGAAAAAATACAAAGTGAAAATACATCTTTCATGGCTGTCCCCAGGGGAAGCTTTTACACCATGTGTGTTATTGGGGCATCTCTAACCAAATGAAAAGTACATTTCAGGGCATTGACACGTAAAAATGCAAAGGTATTGTATTTCTAACAAAGTACAACTCTGGTTGTTATTCAAAGGACAGCATACCCCTGACTCACGCCTCTCCAACAGACCAGCTTCCCATGTACATCCAAATACACACACCCAATTCTCTCTACTAAATACTGTCAGACCAGTCACCCTCCCAGTTCTGCCCGATCACAGCCTTACAGATGCCTTTCTCTCAAACCAGGCCATAGACTTAGCATCTGCTGCCATGCCCTCCCACCCCTGACCACCAGGCCACAAACAGGGTTGTACCTGTTCCCTTCTCAGGTGACCACCATTTAGGTTGGTGTACCCAAGATGGCTTCTCCAGCAGCAAAGAGCACTTGTGATCAAGCCACAGAAACAGCTTTTTTGGGCAAGATTTCCATCCTACCATTCTGTATGAGGCTCCCTTCTCTCCTTGGAACAACCTGTAAGGCCCAATTTAGGAAGGTCTTGCAGGAGCATCCTCTCCCAAAGGTGTCTAGCTAGACTGGTCCATTCAAGTTGCTTTCACAACCAGACTCCTCACTCCTCTCTCCCAGCATGGTGATTTTTAACTGCTGTACAACTGTGGGCTTAAGCTTTGCCAATGCAACAAAGCAGATTCAGTCCATAAGAAAGACTTATTATGGTTAGTGGCTTCGCCAGGCCTCTGTTGTATGGACAGTGGTTTATCTACACCCAGTAGCTGCTCCTCCTGATTGTTTTTTCTAACCTCCCACTATTCCTGGAACAACATCAGCATTCAGCTACCAGCACCAGAGCTGAATCCTATGAAGAGGCTGCTCAGTTACTTCACTTTTTAAACAATGTTTAATCTTTCAAAAGAAACTTTGCCGTTTCCACAGGAGTTCACGCCTAGCAATCGCTATTCCAAAAACATATCTTACTGGTATAATTCTTTTTACTTTTATAAAAGTTTAAAAATACAAGTAAAGGTCATATGTTAATTTGACATTTCAAAGTCATACTCAAACCTGAAGCTTCATAAAAGTAAGTTTGATTATGACACTTGATGTACTCTACATATAGGAGCAGCTTAAAATTACTTCTCATTGCTTTATGAGCTGAGGGGGGTTTTTTTGCAAGAAGACATAATTTTAAAAGGCCTTAAGTAGTAGAGAACATCTATAGAATTTTTTTATCACTGTCCTGCTAAAATACCAGTAGATGTACCAAATAAAGTACTTTCTGAAAATTCTTGAGCGATCACAGTTCTCACTTCACCAAACGGCTACACAAACAATTTAGAATTAATAAAAAACCTTCTCTTTTGTCGATGTTAGTAAAATACACACCGCCTATTTTTCCTTGGAATACGTGAATTTTAACATACCAAAATAGAAAAGCAGAAATTCTCTTTAAAAATGGAGGGGAACCTATAATTTCTTAGGAACACTGAAGATGTGCATAATTCTGAGGCTGCTACTCACACAATCACTTCAACATCTCATTACTATCCTGTATTCCTCCAACCTTATTTTCTCCCTTGTTCTTTAATTTCTTACCTAGTTTGTAAACTCCTAAGAGCAGGTTTCATTTTTTATACAAGGCTTGACACAACAGAGGGCATCTTTCCACCACAGAAGTAATATAGAGCAATTGATATAGATAATATTATTCTTTTATAAAAGGAAATTGGATCTTAAATTGTCCTTTTATATTAGCTGGCTTCACTCATCACTGATTTTTCAGTACGCTTCCGACTCTGCCTCAGAGGAATCATCTGACTGATACTGAAAGATCAGACGGCTGGCTGGGGACAGCTGGGAATCTGGACAGCTAGAAAAGTGTAAAAGGCTATTTAAATTATGAATTAAGAATAACAGGCCAATAATTAAGTTTTAAAGATGGCCCTGAAACTGCTAATCAACTGCTAATACCACCATGAGATTTCAGAGTTAGAAAAGAACTGAGATACACTGAACCTCCTCCTGGGAGAACCCAACAAATTCAGGTTGGCTGCCAACGCAGAACATCACTTCTGCCACATTCACCACGTTTCTTCATAGCCAGAGCAATGGAAACGTAGCAAAGAGCTGTCTGGGGCACGATTTTGTACCTGCTTATGAGGATCAGGTATTATTTAGACTCCAATCTTCAACTGTTGACCTCCAGTCCGAGAAGCTTACAGCTTGCCTGCACACCCATTCTACACACAAACCATACTCAGCGGGTGGATTCCCAGCTGCTAAGCACAGCAGCCCAGAAGACAGAGGATGGGCTACAAGGCTGCAACTTGCAAAGGGACTCCATGGAAAAGGCGGATTATATAGGTGATCAATTCTTAAAGAGCTATAGGAAGGCCATTACCCTAGAAGGGATCTGCTGCTTAGCTCAAAGGAGGAGGAAAGTCATTTCCTGGACTCTAGGATTGTTCATCCCTTTCCTTTATTTGCAATTAAAAGATGATCTAGAGCCATTCACAGCAGCAGATGTGGAACAGACATCATCATCCTTTCTTGTGCTGTTTTTATAGAGTACAAAGGGAAAACACGGTATGAGCAGCAGTGATGACTTACTCCATATTTGAGTCTCACACACTCATTTAGCACTGATGAGATCATTTTGGGAGGGTAGTGGAATACTGCCTGGGAATGCAAAAGCTCCAGGTATGGAATGTCTGGTAAAACTGAGAGCAAATAAAGAACTTTCTTACCCATGACAGTTGTAGGTAAGGTTGCTTGCATGCCGACAGTTGAAAATGTAGGCTAAATAAAATCATGCAGCAAGAAGTGTTCTGCCTTGTAACAACTTTCACTGTTACATTATTTACTTATTTTGAGTATACATTTAACTGTTGTTGGGGAAAGAAGAAAAGAAAATAAACATTTATCTTGTTTTGTTCACACCACTGCTCCAATACGCAAAACATAAAATTGAACAGTAATACAGGAACTGGGTTTGCAAATCAAGGACTGACAAGGTTTTATTTTAATTTTTATTACAACATTATTTTTAAAAAGTCTGCTAACACTTAAAGTTTAATTTAAAAATCTTCCCAGCCCATCAGACTACCAAAAGGGAAATTAATGTAACGAAAGTACACAATGCATTTGGCCCCCCATTATAAACACTCAGACTCCAGGAGATCACCATCAGGTAAAACAGCTTGTCCAGCAGCTCTGCACCGACTGCTGCAAATGAGTAAGTGGCAGAGGCTTCATTAAGTCCCCTTTTTTTATTGTTCCGAAGCAAATCTAAGGGCAGCAAAGGACACAAACTGTACCATTCTCAAAGATATAATTAAAAAATATGTATTTTTATGCTAGCTGAAAAATACAGCTCACTGGCATGGCTTTTTAATGTTCCAAGAACATAAGGAAAGAGAATTTTTAAAATACTTATAATCTGTTAAAACTTCAGTTAAATCTAACTGCATCATATGCAGAGTTGGTAAGATGTTGAGACTGATCACTTAAAATGCATTCAAAGAACTAAGACCACATACAGAAAGATGGAATTGCTGACCATTTTAAAAGTGTAATTTTACATCGAAAGTGGTCAGTCAACAACTCATTCTCCAATTAACACAAGGTCTGCTCCTTTTATCTCCTCTGAGGTAGACAGACAGGTACAAACATGCAAGAGGATACACTGTCTTCATAATTATTTTAGTTCAAAATCCACTGGTTTGCAAAAAACAATCTTCTTTAAGGAAACATATGCAAAAGTCGAAACTGCATACTTCCATTGGCACTCTTTAAAAATAATACAAGTGCAACACTGTAGCACTTACGATGCTTAGGTTTGATAGCTGCAGTGAAAGTACTTTAGAATATCTCCCTTTTCTTGAGGTTTGAAAAAAAATAAGGATGGCCTTTACACTCTACCATCAGTATTTAAATATCTCAAGATCATCAAAATAAAGGAGCAGCTAGTGCAGAGGGAGATACCATTAGATATCCTGTCACCTCAAGAATTTTAATTAACGGGCAATTGGGTTTATTTCTGTTACCTTCTCAGTGCACCATCAGCAATAAAGGCAAGTTACAGAGCCTGCCGGGAAGGTGCAGAATTCCAGAATTAAGCTACAAGACCCAACTCAGTTTTCATTCTGCAGGGGAGTGAAATAATCCATGTGCTGAAACTTCAAAACCTCGTTCCCCCAGCTGGTCCAGCCAGGCTGTAGGTTGCGAGCAAACAACTCCAAGCATTCCACATCTGGCTTGATAAACTCTGTCAGAACTGCTGTGTAAGAGGAAAAAAAAGAAGATAACAACAGTGACAAAGGTATACATAACAATAGTAAACAAATAAAACCTCCCCTGTGCTGCTAGTGGATGAAAAACTGAATGTTTCATTTAAAAAAAAGGGAGAGACAGCAAATTAATTTCATGGGTTTTATCAAGCAGCTGAACTATTTATAGTGAGAAAGTAATTTTAAATAAGTGCCCTTGAGATTCTGAACAATACTGTCAAGGCCTTCAATAGCCTTGATTTATTGGTTTTCATTTAGAGAAAGGGAATGAGGATTTATTTCAGCCTCTACATAGATGAGTTCTGAATTTTTCACTAATATCAACCAAACACCTTCTAAAGACTCACTTAGCTCCTGTAACACAGGGGCAGCATTCCTAAAAATAAATAAATAAATAAATATTAAGATCACACTCTTTTCTCCACATCTTAAAGGGGATAAAAGCTTTTTTTTCCCCTTTTTGATCACAACTGTTAAAAGGTAAAATAAAAAAAAAACCACACCCCTTAAATAAGCGTAACACTAAAAGGGCTATAAAAATGCAGGCACTTCTTTCCCCAGTACCAGCTTGGCAACTGAAGAAATATTTATATAACTTTGTTCTCTAATTCAGTAACATAAATCCCAAATTTCTTCTACAGTTGGGCATTTTTACTGCTTAAATTCAAGAAAGTAGATGCCTGTCATTAACATCAATTGTGTCACCGATTATGACTGCTATTTATAGACTGATAGAAAAAGATCTTGCATTTTGCCCGAAAAGTATTATTGGAAACAGTTTATTGTTAAATGTGTTACTTGTCATACAGAGCCATTTAGTTTGTGGCTGGGTCAAACAAATTCTCAACTACGGTTCAGAGATATTACATATAAAAATATGCACACGAAAAGCAAAGGCTTAAGGAGTACCCAATACAAAGGAGGCAGAAAGACTGAAAACATTTATCTACACTAAAAATAACATGTTAAGTTTTTATTTTTGTTACTGAGGACAAAAGAAGAAAAACTATGCAACAGTTTCCTTTTCCAAAGGATATCTTGGTCATTTTTAATCAGATCTCTCAGTGGTTTCTGCATTTCTGCAGTTTAAAAATACAGCTCATAAATCCAACATTATGTTGCTTGACTGAGTCTCTTCAGATATGATCACTGCCGACAGCAAACACATATCCAATCAGCATAGATCAAAGTATGAGAGGGAATGCTCTTTTTATCATTGTGGTGCAACCCAAGCACCGACTTTTTGCATCAAGTTTGCCAGTCACAGACTCCCTGTGTGAGACCCCAGCTGATCTTGTCATGGACTGCTCCTGTTGCAGGAAGATGAGGATCCACTTCACTTCCCAGTGAAAGTTAACCAATGCCAGATGCACTTCCTACCTTCACAATCGCCTCTTCCAAAGCTTCAATCCATGCAAAACTTATTCATAAACATTTTGTAATGGGCATTTCCAGATTTTGTTATGTTTTGGCATGGCATATAAATCTATTCTCTTCCCCCAGTCTTCAACAAATGTCAAATGAATGTCTCAGATGGGTTATCATTGAGGCAGCTTGTAATCTAAAAAATACTGCTACCAGCAGGAATCTTATTCTGAAAACTTGCTTCTTTTCAAGGCAAGCTAAAATGTTTAAACAAATCTAACATTTGCAGAGAAGAGTCTGGGAGGTTTAGAGGAAAATGTACATTCTGACAGGAAACTTGCCGCACTGAACGTTGTTGTTGTTTGGTATCACGGGAGTTCATCTAATTAAACTTACGATTAAGTCTATGAGTAGCTGCTTTTATACCATTTTACAAACCCACCATATTAAAAAAATGTGATAAGATTTATTGTTTTTTTACCATATTCTATTTCGTTATGGATTTCTTGTACAGGATTTACTTCCAATATGGTCAGGGGGCTGGAGCACCTCTCCTATGGGGACAGGCTGAGAGAATTGGGCTTGTTCAGCCTGGAGAAGAGAAGGCTCTGGGGAGACCTCATAGCAGCTTTTCAATAATTAAAGGGGGCTTATAAGACGGGGACAGACTTTTTAGCAGGGCCTGTTGTGATAGGACAAGGGGTAATGGTTTTAAACTAAAAGAGGGTAGCTTCAGATCAGATATAAGGAAGAAATTTTTTTACGATGAGGGTGGTGAGGCACTGGAACAGGTTGCCCAGAGAGGTGGTAGATGTCACATCCCAGGAAACATTCCAGATCAGGTTGGAGAGGGCTCTAAGCAACCTGAAGTTGAAAATGTACCAGTTCATTGAAGGTGGGTTGGACTAGATGATCTTTAAACGCCCCTTCCAACCCAAAAAAAACCCCCCAAAAAAAACCAACCAACTATTGTTCTGTGACTTTAACAAAGGTCTTCCAAAAATCTATTCTCTTGATCACCTAAGAAAGACCATGTTGCAGGAGGTTGCACTTTTTCCACAGAAGAGACAGAGAGACTGTGGAAACAAAGTTCCAAAGCTTTCAATAAGCTCTCTGTGAGCAGATCCTGACATCTGTAGGATATCTTTTTGACCCTAATGGGCATAAGATCACACAGAGCTTACTGCAGAGTCAGGCTTTATATGATTTCCCTCTCCCTCCATATAAAAGCAAAACAGAACAATTTTATACTTTATATACTCTTCTAGGCAGAGGAAGCAATTTAGGTGACAAAATTTCATTAAGAACATATTAGTAATGTTGACATTTGTTCTTAAAATGTATAGAACAAAAATATCATCACAGCACTAAGTCTAGCAATCTAAAGTAGTTTTACTAAGCATCAAAACCTTCCATGCCTAAGAGAACAGATTTTAAAAGCACACTCAGGAGATTCAACCAACCTCAAAGACTGACTTGCCAGACAACCAAAAAGAGGTAGCCAAATGTGCTGGTTTTGACTGAGATAGAGTCAGTTCAGCAGAAGCAAGAAGCTTATGCCAATCTTTTGATGAATTTGCGTATAGAATATAAAAAGTAAGTCCCATAAATCTCCCAATCTCCTGTTGCTAGACAGGTCTTTCTTAAAGTCAGAGTTGTTCGGGTTTTTTTTTTTTTAACAACAGAGACAGATTACATATAATTCAAGACCACATTATTAGTATGATTTTCCATTGCTAGGTTGTAGGTATTTACATAATCACACCAGGCAGTAACTTGCACTGCAATGGAAATTACCATATCAAGAAGGCAATAATGTGGCTGTATTTTGTTGGCATAAAATCTTATCACATTGGTTTTCTTAAAATAGGAAAAGTCAGTGTTCAAGTTACAAATTATAGCTTGTTAGGCTTTTATATCACTAGACGGCTTTCTTAACACACATGGATCTGACTCGCAGCCCCTTAAGCAAACTCTGGAGTTTTTTTCCTCTGAAAACAGGTTAGAGGTTCAACATCAGCAGAAAGATGAAATGTTAAGTTTTCTACCATAGGAATTGATTAAAAAAAAAAAAGACAAAAACAACACACACACACACAGTTATTTCTACCCACTTATAGGTACCACTGACAACAAAAAACTTAGACAATGAATAGATTATGCTCTATCACTTGCAAGTATCAAACACTACGACAGCAACTCAGGCACCTATAATTGGGCATAGAATGCCCTAGGACACACAAAGCTAGCACAAAGCTGGCCGGTAGGTAAATCACTGGTCTTCCAGAAAACCCATTTCCCTTTGAAGCATAATCCTGCATTCTGGCAGGATACCTGCCATACCTGTCTACTCTTAATCCCAATCATGTATTGAAGATGCATGCTGCTAAAAATGTTTAAATAAGGAAAAGGAGGGATCATTTTTGAAGCAACAGCTTCTCCTTATTTTTTAAACTTCCGTTACCTAAACAGCAAGTTCTGCATGGTAAATTGGATACAAAGTAAAAGGGACTGTCCTCTTTTCACTGCCTGATTTGTGAACCATGCAAAGGACATGACTGAACTCATTTCACAGTAACCTTTCAAAAGCGTTTGCAATGTAGAGCTCCTTATCACCCAGTCTAAGCCCTGAACGCAGTAGGACCAGACAAAGATCTGAAACTCAGCACAAAGATGGCTTTACATCTCTGCATCTTTCCTGAGCTTCAAGTCAAACCTAGATGTTGATGCAGATGTCAATTATTCTAACAGTAAGGGCTCATAAGGTACAGAAGGAAACAAAAGGCATTTACTTTTTACTTTACTTTTACTTATAACAATTTTATAATGGCCCTAACAAGCCAGGGGTGCCACAGGAGCCGGGAGATCCCAAGATTTCCCATTGCACTCTTCTGCTGGAGATACACAAAGCAGCTAGAACATAGCCAAGAATTAATTCTTAGTTTTTAGGCATACTTCTAATATGACAATATTATTTTCTAACAATAAACGCACATACTGGAAAAGCTGGAGGAGAAATGGCTGTAACAAAAAGAAACTATAAAACAGGAAAAGGAAAAAAAAAAAGTGTTTGAGGTTCTACATTACTTCACATCATCTAACAGAACACCTTCTGTGTCTTCTAAGAGCAACGTTCAGTTGAATTAGGAAGAAAGTCTACTGTTATTTGAATCAAAACCAGGAGTAACAAAATTTCATTTTAACACATTTGCATAAAGAAGCTTAAGTACATTTACAATGACATATTAAAGCTCTAAGCATTTAACACAGCACATGCATCACCAAAAACCCCTACAGTCGCAATTTCATGGTTAAATGCACTGTAGGAACCCAAACAGCTCTTTTTGATGGCTTACTTTAATTTACATCTTTCTCCTCCACCAGAGAGATAAACTGTTATAATCAGTCATTAAGTGGCTACATATGTACCAACATACAGCCTTTATAGCAGTAATAAGAAATAAAGTGCCAGGCAGCATCAGTAAATACTAATATTTTTGGCTTTGTTACTACTTAAACAAAGCGTAAAGAATGCGTGTGACTCATCAAGTGTCCTTCTCCCCCACTGCCAAAATTGTGCTTCTGTTTCTCCCAAACCACTCTAGGGTGTAGCTCAGGTGCTCTCTACTGGCCACTTGAGAATATTGTCCGCTCACGAAAGCGATACCCTTTTACAACACTGAAGCTCACGCGGCAGCAATTAGCTTTTGTCTCATGGTCCACCTTTTCGTTTCATAACCGCGTTCTCAACGCGGCTGCCAAAACTGTAGGGTACACGTGGATTTGTATAAAAAACCCCTCGTAAATCAACGACATTGCTCAACAGCAAATTCAGTTTTCAAATAGAAACATACATGCTGTACAAAGGTATCAAACCCCAGCATTCAGAAAAAGACTCAAGAAATAACATAAATTAAGCACAGACAATTTCTTTCAAAACCCATTCAGGATCATCATTTATAAAGGATTCCCCAGTATTGTTTCTAGATTCTGCCCTACAAAAGAATTGTTCTGAGGACTATTCTGGCACTAGAATTCTCTATAATACATACAAACTGCTGTTTGCACCCTTGGACACCTCACAAGTTTCCTGTTTGTGTTCGAGTGTGCTGGAAAGTATTGGTTTTCTGCAGAGGCCCTAGGAGGCTGCCTCACAAACCACTACCCTACCATCCATTAGCTTAAATCAACACACATATTTCCTGCTGTAGCCCTAGTTCTTAAAAGTGTGGCTTCAGAACTGCAGTGATACTCCTAGTATTAATTTGGTTAGCTAAAAATAAATTTAAAAAAAAAGCAAGTGTCTTCCACTATTTTTTTTAACAGATATCTATATATATGTATGTTAATTCAATAAATACAAGCCCAATATACAGATTTTAGAGCTCCCCTGAACATACACCAAATATCCAGATCAGCCTCCTAACTGAAGTTGTTCCGTTCCTTAGGATGCCAGTGACGCAAACTGTGATGCCTCTGCTCTCCAACAGCATTATGCGTTTCTTCTACCTGCCTTTTCTGATGTGCTTGCACAGCACCACGCGCACCTGGAACATTTGCAGATTCACCAAGAGTTTTCCCTTTGGGAGACGATGAAACTATTCTTTGTGAGAGGTATGAAATGTTTCTTACCACAGCACTGTAAGGCACTTGGGTGCTAGAATGATGAGTAGTACAAGTTCCTATTGATGAAATTAGTTAAAGCAAGAGTGCTCCAGAACAATGTGCAAAAGGTAACATATCACACAGAAATCTTCAAAACCTTTGGACTAAAGTTTGAAAGGTTGAATTCATACACACACTAACTGGCTGGATGGAGTTACTGCATTGATTTCAACAAATTAAATACAGCTCCTTAGGCTAAACAAGCATGCCCTGCTTATTTCTGAAGAGGAGGCTGAGGAGAGACCTGATCGCTCTCTACAGCCACCTGAAAGGAGGTTGTAGGGAGGCAGGTGCTGGTTTGTTCTCCTGGGTAACTGGTGATAGGACAAGAGGAAATGGCCTCAAGTTGCATCAAGGGAGGTTTAGATTGGCTATTAGGGAAAACTTCTTCACTGAAAGAATGGTCAGGCACTGGAACAGGCTGCCCAGGGAAGTGGTGGAGTCACCATCCCTGGAGGTGTTCAAGGAACATGTAGACATGGCGCTTGAGGACATGGCCTAGTGGGTACTAGAGTGTTGGGTTGATGGTTGGACTGGATGATCTGATAGGTCTTTTCCAACCTTAGTGATACTGTGATTCTGTGCAATTCTGATTTTTTGCCTATTGACAACAATTTTAAAATAATTAATTAAGTTTTTGGATTTAAAGGCATAACTGTACTGCAGGCGTATAAGCAACTCATGCAAAAATTAAAACATTTATTTCAGGATGACACAATGAAGAGGTTTCTGCTTTCATTAGCTAAGTAGAAGACATCTAATTTCTTATATTCCCAAAAGTCCCGCTCTGTGTGTGTCCGCAAGGCACTTTAGGTCATTTCACATAACTTCATACATATGGTATCTGTAAACTGTTCCTGCAGCATTTAAAAAATAAATCTAAAAATGCAACTTCTTTTTTTTTTACATGTCTACCCAAAATATTCACACAATGACACGTGAGGTTCTACTTTTCATATTCATTCTTAGAGACCAAGATTTTGGTGCCTGACAACAACATTTTTAGAAATGTTGAGGACCCGCAAATCCTGTTGAGTAAAATTGCTTGGCACATGGGAAATTAAGGCACTTCATATATAAAGATATGTATCTCCTTCTAGGTACCTCACGTCAGATATCCAAGTCCATCTAACAGAAACGGTGAACAAAACAAAACATACCAGTGAGAGGGGGTTTATGTGAATGCAGACTGCAGGGTATGCTGACAATTATCTTATGTTCTGGAATTGGAAGTACATCTTCAGATTTCCTGTCATATAAATGAGAGCAAGAAAACAAGCATGAGAATGAATACCACCAAATGTAGCTCTCGGACCTACTTCAGATGGGAGGCAACACACGGAATGTTCATTCACAGTCAAACTTTAGATAAGTTTACGGGAAGGTTAATGTTGCTCAGCCAAAATATACAAAAGGACTGCTTATCAAATCACTGACTCTTCAGCAGCCATACAAAGCCATTGAGAACAAACAACGTGGTCCTGTATTTTCGTGTGTAAAAAAAACCACTAGCATCCCCAAAATGGCATAAGCCTGTGCCACGGACTCATGGTCCAAGAGAACCTGTCAGCCCAGAAAACCCTGTCCACGAGGCTTTTATCTGAGTCCATTCCCAAACAGATAAAAGGATAAGACAAAGGTTTCCATCCTTCAATCTCACTAAAGCACTCCCTTATCCCAGAACTAGTAGGCCTATTTTTAGGCCCACAACCAGTCAAAAGATGACACCAAGAGATTTTTGGGACATTATATTGTATTTTAAACAAGTGATACATACAAAGGTAATCCTAACAGCCTGAAAAAAGACATTTACCATAAATATCCTGGCATACCTTAGGGTTTCCTTTACGTCTCCTTGAACTCTCCCCAGTACAAGAACTTCATAGGGCTTTTTGTGTAAAGAATCCAAAGGCAATACAAATTCTCCAGCTCTAGTAATCTGCCGCCAAGGAATTAAAAATACACAGTGGAGATTTTCATGCCTTATTTTTTCAAAACATTTTCTTTGATTAAAAAGAAGATACTGGTGATACCATACATTTCAAATACATACATACATGGTAATAAATAGACAAATTATAAGAATATAAAGTATCATAGCGCAAGCCCTCTCACTCTCCAAGAAAGCAACAAAACATTGAGAACTTACTTTTACCCAGTGCCACTCAGCAAGTGTTTTCACAGACCAATGAGGATAAAGTTCTTCCTTAACAAAACGTAAGTGCTTCTGTCTATTAGTCACCCACGTGACTACAAGACAATTTGGAGCAGCTAGAGCTGGTACAGGAATCTGCTTGATTTGCCATGAAGACAAGTGGCTGTATCTATATGCCAACACAGTGAGAAAGCAAGTTAGCATAAGCCAAATATAAAAATTGCAAAGCAACACAAATGGATAAAGAAATTAAACAGCCAAGATGTTTCAAGAATTACTGCCTGGCAACACAAGTCAAAAAATGGATCAGTACTGACACCCAGTGGCCACATCTGATGCCTTCTGATAAAAAAATCATTAGTGTATGTACTTAAGTTTTACTGAGCAGAACCTTTCATTACATATTTCTACTATTCCTCCAAATACAGCATTATGAGTTGTGATTCTGAAGATGTCCAAAAGCCCCCACTTAAGAACTATCATATGTAATTCAAGACTGTCATCTTTATGCCAGAACAAAGCAATTTAGTGAAAAGTAGCTCTTTAGCCAATGTAACATTATTCACTTTTGATAATACGCAATCTCTCTTCTGAATGAAAACGACAAGTGAGTCATTCAGAAGTGCAAGAACAACACTAATTTGACTGTAATTTAAAAGGTCATAAAAGAGTAATCACTTCCCCAATTATTTGCAGAAGTTATTCATTATTTTTACATTATCATTCATGGTAAAAGTTCTCTAGGTTATTCAGAACAGTTCTGCATATTTTTGAGCTAACTGTATGTTACATGGGTGAATACAGTATGCTTTCCAGATTCTGTCTGTTCTACCATTCTTCTCATGATGTTATCCTACACGATTATCGAGTTGCAAATCATGGAACCTACACATTGCAGCATGAAAAACATTGGCATGCTGCCTACTGGAATCAACAGCCACCATCTAGGTACCTGGGACCCCCATAAAATGCAACAGTGAAAACAACAGTGAGAAATGGATAACAAGGATAAAATCCAAAATACCTCCTGGACTAGACTGGCCAGAGAAAACAAGATTTACAACCCAGAAGTGAAATGCTTAACAGACATTAGTCATCAACAAGGTAACTAACAGCAGTGACAGCTCTTCCACCTTTTGTGGTCTTGCTGACTAATTCATGCCTGTGAATATCTACACTTTTCCTTTGACTAACTTACATAGTTAAGACAGATAATTGAATGAGTTTAATTCTGAATTTCTAGAGGTTTCTGCATGGCTTTCAAAGTAAAACTTCTAATTTGTCTTTGCATCTTCAAATTATGTCTTCATAACAAGCTTCAAAAGCTACAGTAGACGTTATTCTAGAAAGTTGTAAGGCCGTATTTCCTGTCTGCTCTTCTCGCACATGGATAAAATTCTGTGGTAATCAAGAGAGCTCCACTGGCATAAGCCTCATGTTACTCAGTGGAGAACAAAGCCCATAAAATTTTAAGTTAATGATTTCATAAAACTACAGTACTCAAAGTTCCTATTGCACTTGAGGATTTCACTGCTGCATTATCACTTTCTCTCTTCTACCCAGACTGAAGCTCAAACCACAGCCCAAATAAAAAAAAAAAATTAAAAAAAAACCTTCTAAATAGGACCTCAGTCCTGGAAACACATATTTATGTAGCTTTATGCCCACCGAAGTAACCCTAATAATTTCAAATTATATCTTCATGACCTGGGCCTTACAATACAGTTGACTCAAGGTTTTCCTTACAAGTCTCAAGGACTAACATTCTCTCACCAGTCAGGCAATTTAAGATCTATTCTTGCAAATATTTTGCATGCAAAGTACCCAAGCCATTTCAGTCAAATCCCTGAGACTTTTCATAGAATTGAAGGTAGGCATGGGCCAAAGTATTTGCTAGTTTATGCTACAGTCTCACAGTTATATTTGTCTCGAATTGCATGAGTGTATCAAAATGTTGATTACCCTTTGTAAGCTGACAAACTTTTCTTGATTTTACTGTAACAGTTACCTGTTACTCCGTTTAACAGACTTGTTCTCCCATGGTGGATCAATCACAATTACATCATACCTTTTCTTGTCTGGAAAGTGAAATTACACAAAAAAAAAAAGCACCAATAGTTTTAAAATACATCTACAGGTTAAATAAAGGCTTAGCTACCCACATACAGGCAACATTTAAAGAGCCAACTGTGCAGCAAAACCACAATTTTCTTCTGTTCTTCCCAAATAAGAAGTAAAAAGGCTTCTAGCATGCTTGTTTCAATTCAACTAATCATATACTTCCAAGATTTTTAGGCTGATTACCTAAGGAAAGGAATTCTATGTGATCTGTGTCAGATCTCCCCAAGAAATTTTTAACATCTTGGGGACTTTCAGGGGAAAAAAAAAGCTGATAGAGTGCAAGTCTCAAAGATGACAATTCCTCTGAGTTTCCTGACAGAAGCTACATAATAAGGGATGCAGCTGAGTGAAAGGCTGCAGCCCTGAACACAAGATTCCTGTACTCTTTGATCTTTCAGCAGGCCAACTGGGACATGCAGAGCTCCAAACCAGACCTGAAAAACTGTGTTTTGCACTGCGGGAGGTAAAGAGAGACAGAGAGCTAGACCCAGATAACTGACTGAATTCTGGACTTCAAATACAAAATTATTATTTGGTAATAAAATTCTACCTCCTGCATGTCTTATTAATTAAAAAATTTAAAAAAAAATCAGTGAACATCTAACTTGCACATTAGAAGGGAAGAAAATTATGTAAATAACAAACCTAAAGTTACTGATTAGAGGGTAGAGCAATAATCTACAGTAATCCCTCTTGCTCACAAGCAACATCTTTCCCACAAGACTGTCTGATGAAGCTTAGCTGCTGCTGCTAGTAATAATAATGAAGGTCAAATTGAAAGCTTATGGAATGGTTAAGAACAGCCAACACCACATCATGTTGCCAGCTTAAAGCTTTCTGCATGGCCCATTAAGGTTAGGGATACAGGCCCAGAGCTTTTGATTTACTTTTACAAAGAGTTAATTCAAAAATCCCACCATTTCTCTGTCACTGATTTTGGCTTGAGTCAATACTTAAGCTGTGAAGTCAATTCATGCTTGTTACTCAATGGTCTTGCTAAAGCAGTGTTCACCTCCAACTAGGTGCAGCAGTCTCTCAAACCATTATCTTCTCTGGGGGACACCAGGGTCAGTTTCACATTCACTTTATGCCAATCTAAACAGACCCTGCTGCTGAACAGGATGAATCTAACCTGTAGGGGAACCCTTGCTTTAAAGTGCATAATCTCATCCCTCTCCCATGGTTTAATCCAGCTGAAAACCAGGACAGTCAGAATACCACCCCAGCAGCAGCATGGACTTATTATGTTAAAGCCTCATCATGTGGGATAGGGACCCAGCAGCAAAGCCAGTCCCAATTCAACACATTTACAGGACTTCTGTATTGACAGTGGCTCAGAACATGCTCACAAACTGTCACGTTTTAGCTGAGATTTTTAAAGGAGCCTCCTGGAGATCGATAAGTCCCCCATGGCATGAGCTCCCCATCACTCAAGATTCATTTGAAAACCTTCACATATTCATAGAATCACAGAATGATCTGGGTTGGAAGGAACCTTAAGACCATCTAGTTCCAACCCCCTGCCATGGGCAGGGACACCCTCCACTAGACCAGGTTGCTCAAAGCCTCATCCAGCCTGGCCTTGAACACTGCCAGGGATGGGGCACCCACAGCTTCTCTGGGCAACCTGTTCCAGTGCTTCACCATCACATTTACACAAAACCACTCTGAAAGTTCGCAGCAGTGTTTCCTATCAGTGTGATGCTGTATATTAAAATCTGTTTATTCAGTCCTTAGTCATCTTGACATTAACTGCCCTTCTCAGACAGGACAGAAGTGGTAAATTCTAATGCCTAAAGGTACTTACAGTTCAGCAGGGGCTGTAAACATGAAATATCAGATAAAAGGAAACTGCTTCTTGGTGGCACCAAGTACTTCTGCCCCATTAACACAACTATCTTTGCGCAGTTTGAGCTGTTTTCTGTAACACACGAAAGCAGGTTCTGCTCTGGAACAGAGTTTTCATCATCTAGCACATGTACAACTTGCTGGTCACTTTCATTCGCAGCTGGAAACTGCTTTGCCATCTCACATAGTTCAGCCAACGCACAGCCGATGTGTCCAGGAATGACATTCTTCCTGCAACAGAGTTCTGCAGCACTGCCATGAAGAAAACCACTTTTAAGTCCCTCTTGGACTAAATGCAAAGTGCCTTCCCAAATGAGCTTCCTGACCTGTATGGTCACAAAGAAACAAGGGGAAAAGAAATGATCTTTCAAGAATCTACTTGAATGTGACAGAAATCAAAACACTTTTAATGTGCAGAGTGGGAAAAGGACCCTTGCCAAATACTGAGTTCGTTGACTCAAAAGCTCCAAGGCCATGATGATAAGGCCATGCTGACTTTTGATGATTTTTTGTAAGGTTACAATAATTAGAAGCCTGGAGAAAGAAAGAGTGAGAGACTACCAAATAAAACATTTTACAGACAATAGAGGTGGAGTGTTACTGTTTCAAACCAACATAAATTTCAAAGCAATAATTTGAAGTATAAGTTAAAATTCTAGCCTAATTTCAGGTTACTGTGCCTGAAACATTTTTGAGATGTACACTGGGATCTAAAAATCATTATTTCCCCACATTTTAATTCACCTTGAAAAACAAAAGTTTATGCATTTTTAAAGTAACATGGAAGTACAGTCAGTAAATCAAATTATTAGAATTTGTTTTGCGACTTTTCTAAATTATATGTCTCTCAAATAATCTGCTAGTGAGTCCAGGAAGACGAGATCTATACACTCGTTCACTTCAGCATCCTCCCTTTGCAAAATTTAGAGACCTAGCTTATTCCCAAATCACTGAGCCTTTATGAGTTTTAATTATCAATGATCAATCACTTATCAATTATCATTTTTCTTCATTTAGAACAACAACATTGCCAGTTACAGTGGCTTTATCAAAGTTTTCAAATACTTACTATGGTTTCTAAAGCTCTTCATTACAGAATCCTCAACTTTACGAAACGTTTTTACAAAATAGTCTTTATTACAATTTCCAAACTAATGGGGGCGAAGGAATGGGCTTTTTTAACAATTTCTTTAATAGCGCTATCATCTAGATATTTGAGGGGGCAGTCATAATTTCTTAGCACCTAGGTTTGTGACAGTAAAACTTCATACTGCTGTAACAGAATTAATAAACATATCATTAGAAACACCCAAGGCATATAGCTGAATTAACACAGATGGCTTTTCCTCTTACAGCCATGTGATAATTCACAGGTGGACAAAGCCTCTTGACTATCAAGCAGTTTAAAGAGTAGTTATAACAAATGGCTACTGAAGAAATTCAGCATATTTTGTACTGTTCCCTATGCTGACTCTGACTGAAATTCATAAACGGATACAATGCCTCCTTCCACTGTCAAGACACAAATTTGAGGGTTTTTCTGTATAGGTATTCTAAAGATATGAATAAGTACCAAAATAATCTGAACTGACTTGCAGACCTACAACTTCTGACACTACAAATACAGTAAAAACCAACACATTCTAATCTGTGAATGGTACTGGAGGTTTACTGGGATCACAGATGTTTCAAAACTCTTTTTCACATATTCACCAAAAATCATTTGAAGTTACACAGGCCTCCAAGTTAAACTTCTCATTTCTTCCCTTATTCCTACTGTTGAACGACTTTATTTTAGCTTAAAGGTTTTCATACCCGTAAACCTCTTTGATGCTGAGCTTCAGAGTTCTCTCCTTTAAGGCGATTCTGCACACACATAGCTTATTCACACCAATAATTACAGGACCTCTACGCTGTATCATAGCAAACTGTACACATTTACTTTAAAATTGCTGCCATGTAAAAGAAGAAAAATTTACTCATTTAAATATAGTGCAAGAGGAACAGAATTAAACAAAAAGCCCAACATGACTAACACCTTTGTCAGAGGAAAGAAAGCAAGTGTAGGTCCTAGTCTCACATCACTATTTAGGAAAGGAGTAAGAATACATGAAGCATCATCCACCAGTTACACTTCCAGGAATTACTAACATGTTTCAGTGTAATTCAGTTGTAACTTCATGGTGGTGTGCTTCCCATCCATCACTTCTTCTTAAGCAATAGCCACCAGTGGGCATCGCGATGGCTTCATCCAGCTTAAAGTGGACTCCAGTGACACAGGTAACACCATAGCAGCTAATGGCTATAAATCTTGCCCAGCAGCTGAGGGTTAGTTGAGCATGCACTGACCAAAGTATGGCTGGTATGCAAATATGACTGTAAGTCAATCATCTTACTCCATAAAGAGTGGACAGCCCAAAGCCCATTGAGTTCTCCTGCATGGCAGCTGGCTGCAGGCCAGGATTGCCCCATGAATAGAGACACCTCTCAAGGTTACTCCTTAAGGTTGAGAGAATCTTTATCATATCAGGTATTCGGTAAGTGAATTGGGAATAAGTGTGCTGAATTTTGAAATCTCAGCTAATAAAAGGATTGATTGTACATCTATAATCCTTTAGACATAAACCGTTGACCAAGTCCAGATCCAGCCACACTTAGACTGCTTTCTGAGGAGTTTAGAATGCAAGGGGGTCCTCTCTGAATCTCACAACTCAATGGGAGGGTCTCCCTAACGGTTTTGTCTGACTCTGTCCCCTATGCAGTAAATAACCAAGTGTACCTTGCCATCGAATCTTGTTAAAGTTCAAGTTACAAGAACAGAACTTGTTTGCAACCACGTCTCGCACTCCATACATGCTCAAAGTCACGTATCATGTACTTGCAAAATACACTTTTGTTCAGACTTACCTTTGAATGGTATTCTAAAGCATCCAGTTCACCCTGGTTGAATACACACTTTCTTTTACGTTTCTGCAGAATGAACAAACAATGAAAACAACAATCCATATTACTCCATAATGAAGGGGAAAGAATAAATAATCAAACATATCTGAATTACAAATTAACTCTTTTAAAGAAGTAGAAGAAACTTTCCGTCTCTTTTTCTATTCCAAGTCTGATAAGCAAAAATATTATCTCGAAATACCTAGGCTGCTGTAGGCGTTCACAAGGAACATCGGCTTAAAGCTGGGTTATGCTACATGGCACTGGGATCTGAAGGTCTAGTACACGCCATAGTTCATGTTCATGCCTCCTTTGGGTCCATACGAGAAGGTATTTGTTCAGCTGCCAAGTGCAGTTTACCAGTAACAGGAGGACATTGACTGTGTGTGCACAATTACATTTGTTGATTGAGACCTGAGACTCCTTTTCCTTGGTCCATAAGGAACAGTACTGAACAATCTACACATTGGAAGCAAATTCGTACTGTCCTTCTATCCTTGTTAATCCGCACAATCTCGACAGCTACCGCAGTTTCAGTTCAAGTGCCTGACTACAACCAACATCCTAAGACTTTGAGCAACCCACTGCTTTTGAGTCACAGGATGCACATTACAGACATAAAGGACACAAGAATATCCTCATGAGTGTTTGTTTTCCATGCATCTTGCAATCTATTGTGAAGAAGTTCCTGCTCTCCTACATAACGTCAGGAAACTAAAATGTGCATGACACAGATATAACAACGGTATATTATTTACTAGGGGATTACTGCAGTTTACTGTTATTATGGACATACCTTCCTAGCACTGGCAACAGAATCTCCCACATCACTCTTGGTTCCTTCTTGGTGTTCTCTGTTGCTGTCAGCCTCTATTTCTGTGAGGCTCACCTCTGGGCATCCCTGCGACAGCTGCTCCTCAGGGGCTGCAGCTATATGGGGCTTAGAAATGTCAAAGAACTCCTCCCGAAACATGTATCTCGTTTTCTCCGCTTTACCTTCCGTTTCTATCGCATCTCCAGGATCAGGAATAGGACCATCTCTCAATAAGGAGGTGGCAGCAAAGGTAGAGGTAGTGTGACAATCTCCAGTAGATGTGTTGGAAGCATCGAGAGTGATACCCCCAGGGCATGCAAAGGAGTCACAGATCTCATAACCACATTGGTTGATGAAGGAGAGATGATCCACAAGCCAGCCCGCTGTCAGCCGATGTACCACAGACATCGCAACGCCCCTTTTCAGGAAGAAAAATCAGCTCCCTGAAACCATAGCTGGCGATCATACGCACTTCCTGGAGCAAGCTCCTCCTGTGGGGAATTTTTAAGAGTTTACTTTTCAGAATCATCACTGTTTATTGATGAAGTGGCCCCAATCTCCTGACAGGCATTTCCATGTGTGCACAGGACACACCATTGAAACTTCTGACCTCGGCAGTTCTCCCCCCTGTGACTTCTCTTTCAGCCCTCCGTCACTTTTTAGAGTGAGCAAGTTTTAAGTAAGTACCTATAATTTCATACGGTAAAGACTGGCTCTAAGAAGATGACTCTGAACAAGTTAGAAAACAGCACCCCGGCCCGGCAATTACGCAAACGAAGGCTTTGCGTACAGGCAGCGCTCGGGAGCAGTAACACACGCACAGGGCCTGTGAGCCCGGGTTTCCCCCCCCCCCCCCGCCTCATCCCCCAGCCAACGGCCCCTCGGCGGGAAGAGCAGCCTCGCAGCGCAGCAGCCTCGCGGCGCAGCAGCCTCGCCGCCGCGGCGGGCACAAGCCCCGCGGAGCCAGAGGAGAGAAGCTGCCGAAGCCTGCGCGCAGAGCTCGGCACGGCGGCTCTAAGCCGTTACGGAGGTGGATAGAGAGAAGGCCGCCCTCCACCCTCTGCGGGCGGAGAAAAGCCCCAGGACTCGCCCTAGAACACTTCACACCCCTACCTCCGCGGCTCTACCCGCCGTGAGCGCCGCCATCTTGTTGTACGGCCACGACCTTTCCTCATAAGAGCTTCCAGGGGAGCCAGGCGGTTTGAACGGCCGGGTGAGCGGAAGTGACGACAGATCTCCCGTCCCTTCGCGCCTCTCCAGCTTCTCCGCCGCTCCGTGGTGACGTCAGGGGCTGCGGCGCGCGCGTGACGTTGAGGCGGGCGGATTTGAAATTGAGAAGAAGGCGGTGGCACCGTTAAGGGTAACGCTTGGGCTGCTGGGACGGGGCTCTCCGTGGCGTTGGGCCTTTCCTGCCGAAGGGGGGAACGTAGCAGCAACCCCGGGGCCGGGGGGCCAGCGCCGGTAAGGCAGGCGGTAGGCCCAGCGCCGCCCGCCCCGGCGGAGTCGCAGGCCGCGCCCCGGGGGAGCCTGTTTGTCTGGCGGCGCGTTGGCCCTAGTCAGCTCTGCTCTTAGACTTCTCCTTGGGTGTGTTTACGGAAGCAACTTGCTCTGCTTGCCGTGGGTGCCCGGTAAAGGGATGGGAGAACGCAGCCCCTTCCCCAGAGGAAAGGAGGTCACGGATAAGCCGCACTGCAAAGCGGGCCTGAGCTAGGCTCCTGTCGGGGTTTGCAAAAAGTGGAATCGGAATTGTGATTGTGAAACGCAATTTATATTGATAACGTGGTTTTGTAGTGTTTGTACTCAAAGTTTTTTTTAATCAGTTAGTATTCAGTTATTTGAACCCAGCCCACAAATAAAATAGTTCCTCTGTAGCAGGCCAAAATTGGCATGGTTTTGCTGTTATACTGTTTACTTCAAAATCTCGCTTAATACCACTGTGGGACATGAAATGCTTCCAGTTTGGTTTATATTTTGTGCATATAATCTGAAGATAAACATAATATTGTCTCAGAATAGGTTTTCCAGTTGTTGTGCTAGGACACTGTGAGTTTGGAGCAAGCGCTAGCTCTTTCATCAAGTAGTTAATTTGAAAGGCTGTGGCTGCTGCTAGGTAATTCTGGAGTCTGACATACACCATTTTTTTTTAAGAGTAACTAGTATTTCTGGAAACTGTCATACTAGTTGATCCTAACTACAGTTCTACTACTTTATTCTGACCATTTGGAAAGTCATTATGGTGTCTTGAAAAAACAAATGCCCTTCGATCCTGGATTTTTCCAATACTGACAGATTGTGATTTACAGTTTAGTCACAATGAGACGAAGCTCAAGTATTGCCGGAAGCAGTGGTCGGCAGTCTATGATGGCACTTAGAGTGCAGGACAACAACAAGATGGCTCTTCAAACACCTCAGAGGTAAGTTGCTGATCATCTTGCTAGAATATGATGCTCAGACGGCTGGAGCACCACTCCTGTGAAGACAGGATGAGAGAGTTGGGCTTGTTCAGCCTGGAGAAGACAAGGCTCTGGGGAGACCTTATAGGCCCCATGAAGGGGTCTACAAGGAAGCCAGTGGGGGCACTTTTTACAAGGGCCTGTGGTGACAGGACAAGGGATAATGAGTTTAAATTGAAAGCGGAGAGATTTAGATTGGATATCAGGAAAAAATTCTTCCCGGAGAGGGTGGTGAGGCACTGGCACAGGTTGCCCAGAGAAGCTGTGGGTGCCCCATCCCTGGCAGTGTTCAAGGCCAGGCTGGATGAGGCTTTGAGCAACCTGGTCTAGTGGAGGGTGTCCCTGCCCATGGCAGGGGGCTTGGAACTAGATGATCTTTAAGGTCCCTTCCAACCCAAACCATTCTGTAAATAGGGTTGTAAAACTAACTCTGAAGAGATTTTTTTCTACTCTGAGTGTGAGTAGCAACTGAAAAAAAAAATGGGAGCAGCAAGAAGAAAACACCTTGTAGACAAAGATATTTGCACAAGCGCTACAGTTCTGCAAGAAACTTTGTTTAATCTATTTGTATACCCTTGACACATTTCAAATTGCAACACTCTTACATACTTCTTAGGAGGTGGCTGGGTACATGGGTATATAAAATGTATAAAAAGCTTCTTGTTGAAGCAGTTTTGATAATGGACAAATAATGCATTAAAATCAGTCAACTTTTCCAAGATGCTGCTGTGCTGAAGATGGTTAGGTTTATATGCGTGTGTTTACAGTTTTCTGACATGATCAAAAGATGAAATGGTAGAAATAATCACTTGAATCCTTTTCCCTGTCCCCCAGGAAAGACAGAAGTACGTTTGGGAAGCTGAGCATGAGCAAACCTACACCTGGAACTTCAGAAAGAAAAGTCAGCTTTTTTGGGAAGAGGTATTGAAAGCTTTAGATCTCTGTACTGTAAATTAAAACAAAAACAGTCCCACATAAGTTCATACTTTTTCCTCTGTTGACAGATTTTCATTACAGGAATAATGCATCTCAGGCCAGCAGACCTTCAGGTCTGCCCTCCTCCACTCTTTGATCACTAAACAACGCTGTGGAGTAGGAATTGCTTTGAGAGCTGTTCTTCCTCTTGGGGATGATACGCACTGCAGACAGCTCCTCAACACATTTTCCTACTTAAGGAACAATGAGATCTCTAGTACATGCTGCCTTGGTTTCTTCTTCCCTCTAAGGTGTCAACCTTTCTAAATTCTGTAATCTTTCAGCTTAGTTCATGGCTTCCTGTGTTCTGATGTCTTGCAGGTATCTTCTTTCATAGGACCCCACTGTTGCAGGGAATTATTCCTTAAATATTTTAGTCTTTATTTTCACACTCTAATGTAATTTTGTTTCCTTATCTTTGAGGTATTTTTCTGTGCTATAAAACTTCTTTTTTCAATAAACTGAAGAAAATATTCAGCTAGGATGCAGCAATCCCTCTGTTGTATATCTATATCATGGCTGATGATGTTTTTCCAATCATCCTAGATAAAGAGATATGTTTTGCATAACAAATGCAAAAGAATCATAAAAATAGCATTTGTAGCAACTTAATATTTAATAAGAGAGTTATTTGTATTATCACAAGAACCGTATTTATTTTCTGTTCTTAGAAATAGTGGGGTTGGAGGCTCACGCAACAGTCAGTATGGTGTGTTTGGTACAGAGAAGATCAAGGATCCCAGGCCACTCCATGACAAGGCATTCATCCAGCAATGTATCAAGCAGCTTTGTGAGGTAGCGTATTACCTTACTCTAAATATACATTATTAGGCATAAAAGATAAAAATATTTATTTTTCATGGTTTCAAATTTAGATTTTTAGTGACTAATATGCCATGTTTCTTTTTGTCAGTTTCTTGTTGAAAATGGTTACGCCCATAATGTTTCCATGAAATCACTGCAGTCTCCATCGGTTAAGGACTTTTTAAAAATCTTCACTTTTATCTATGGATTTCTCTGCCCTTCTTATGAACTGCCTGACTCAAAATTTGAAGAGGAAATTCCCAGAGTTTTTAAAGAGCTTGGGTAAGATCATTATTGTTAGCCTGTTGTGCTAAATGGATATGATACGGCCAGAAATTTAAAAGATAAAAAACAATTTCAGAATGTTGGATCCAGTTAATTTAGTTAAAGAAATTACAGGAAAAAATAATTATTTTTAATTCTGCTTTCAAAACAGGGGGTAGAAATAACAAAAGTGACTGCTGAAGTGAAAAAACCCCACTAAGTAGCTGTGTGTTTTATTTCTAATCTTGTTCAGTAAGTGTTTGGAATCATTAATGCACCAACACTTTTCAAGAAAGGAAATCCTCTGCCTGGTGATAATGGGTGAATTTTCAGCCTCATTTAAAAGCAAAAAGTGAAGTGTATTTTACTTCTGTAGATTTGAGCCTGTGATGGTGTCAAAGCACCAGGGCTCCTCAGATGTAGGTATGTCTGTTCTGTTCACTTATCAGTATTGTAATAAAATTTTGGTTTAACCTGTAACGTTTGAAGCTGCCTACCTAGCTGAAATGTTGAAAAGGAAGTTGCTCTCAAAAGGCTTTACTCTGCTGCACCAAGAGTGTAATCCTCTATAAAAGACTTATTCTAAGAACTCACTTTAAGTTGCTCTTTTGAGAGTTAGAAAACAAACTGAAAATTAATATTTAAAAATTCTCAGGCTGAATGGCTCATGAGCACTTATTTAGAACTGCCAGATTCAGTAGCTTCCTATCCTATGTTCTTAAAATAACTTCGGGCAGCTGTCGGTCTAAAGATGGAACAAAATCTGCACTTCTGTGTTTCTTGATCTGTAGAAGATATTGAGAATGTCTATAATTAGAAGTATGGCTTTTTTGTGTTCTGGAGAAAGACCTGGCTGCTACCAAGACCAAGGCAACGTACGAAGTTGAACAGGAAGGGGCTAAGGAGTGTATGAAGGAGTAGTTTACACTTTTTTTTTTTGTACGAGACCATAAATCATTCCTAATCTTTGGATATGCAAAGAAGTCCCCTTCTTCAATCATTTCTTCATTAGCCAGCAGGTTGAGGGAGGTGACTGTCCCACTCTGCACTGGTGTGGCCCTACCTTGAGCACTGTGCAGTTTTGCAGATCTCAGTTTAAGGAGGACATCAGACTCTTACAGTGTGTGCAGAGGAGGGAGAGAGTGTTTGTCCTTCCTTCTATGCCTTGGTCTGCATGTAAAAATGTGCTGTTTTCATCACTGTTTGCCACACCTATTAAAAATGCATTTTCTTTTGCCTTGTAGGTACCCCTTTGCTTTGTCAAAAAGCTCCATGTACACGGTGGGAGCACCACACACGTGGCCTCAGATCGTGACAGCTTTGGTTTGGTTAATTGATTGTGTCAAGGTAGTGTTTGTGGTCTTTAAGGCAAATATGTCCACTTCTCAAGCTAGAATGTCAGTTTCAATGCAGAACTCTTAAATCTTTCTAAAAACCTTTGTTTGACATTTATGTAAAGAAAAAAGTAGGTGTTCTTACCTGCCACCTGGAAGCTAGCCCTTAGCTTTACTTTTAGTAACTTTTAAATTAGTTTTTAATGTTATATTATGTTAATATTTTTTTTTACTGTGTGCACTGGATAAATGTGTGTAGGAGAAAGGGAGGGGGGGGAAAAATGACAACTTTATACATACATGATTATACCCAGTAACTTTGTACGTTTTTCTGTATCTTCAGTGCAGTTCTTGTGACAGCTGCCACCTTCTCCTAAACTTGAAGCCTAAAGATGGAATTTTCAATAGCATTTATACAAGTGTCCTGTGATTGTTTGGGGGAGGGGGTGGGAGTGGTGTTTGGATTTTTTGGGTTTTTTTAATAGTGGTTACTGTGCTGCTGCCAGATCAGGTCTGAGCCAAATTTGGAATCTGTGACAGTTCACCACTGCTGAATTGGACACAAATGAAAATCCCATCCTTTATTCTGAAAAGACACATTTGGCTTAGCAAGGCAATTTGGCAGTGTTGAATGTCCAGTTAATGCCTCTTATTCTGTGCTTTTAGTCAACTAAACACAGGCTCCTTACCCTGATGTGATTGGTCATGTTCCGAAGCAGAACCGTTACACCCTGCTTGCTGAAATCCTAATCCAATGTTACTCTGCTTCTTAACATGAAACTAATATGAAAACTAATGGGGATCTTCACACTTGCTCTCTGTACGTACACCTGTGCCTTTCAGTTGTATGCTGCCATGAGGGAAAATGCACCGTCGTTTGATGATGGACAGAACTGGGGAGGAGAGACAGATGATGGAATTGTACACAATAAGGTACCATAAAAAGTAAATTATTATCAGAATTGCTCAACTGAATTTTGCTATGTGCTGTAACAACACAATTTTAATACATGACAACAATTTTAACTTTGTGTATTCTGTTCAGTTTTCTATTCATGGAGTTCTCTAGGAAGTATAGTGGGATTATATAAAAAGGCTGGTCAACTAGTTTCCTGAGCAGGCACCACGGCCAGTCTATTAGTGAAGACTGGGTATTCAACTGAAATGCCTTATTCTCTGAGTTGCTTCTGTTTGTTCTCTTCTGTGGAGAAAGGGAGTCATTATGCTGTTTGTTTATTGTCTTAGTAGGGTCTCAGGTGTATTTGTTTAGCGCTTGAGTCTTCTAAGGTTAACAGCAGTACAAAGACAGTGGCTTAATTATAAATGTGGTGGTTCCTGCTGATATCTGCTCAGTTCCCCATTTTCAAAAATTGGTGATAATGTTTCATTTCGTAGCCACAAAATAGGATGACAGTGTAATTCAGGCACTTAAAAATCCAGCAGTTTGCTTGCTTTCTTTCTGATTTATCATAGATTATAAGTACCATTCAGATTTAACTCACTGTTAAGTCACAGCAGATGTCTGGAAGGGGTTGTATGATGTGCCAGAACATTTAATAAGAAATTTGCAAAATTCAGATCAGAGTTTTGGACTAAGGTTACAAACCTGACAGTTGACAAGTAAAAATGCTTTGAAACTAAATGTGTGCTTTTACACCAATACGTATGCATATATTTTGAAACAAAATTGACAATACTGGTATAATTGCTTCTGAAAGATCTGTAATTTACAGTCTCCAGTAAATTATTTTTGGGTAACCTTTCTTTAATTCTAGATCAGTTCTCTGACATCTGAACTAGAGTGGTCATATTTACTGAGGAGTTCTGTTAAGCAGACCTATGGTTCCCACAGATGAGCCCAGGAGGATCATACGCTTTGAAATATATTATTTAAGAATTTATCTTCTGTACTTGTTAGGTACCCCAGAAAAATGTGTTGAGTATTTCTGACCTTTCTTAATGTGAATTCTAAATGCCTCCTTCTGGAGATTATCTGGAGATAATCTGTTGACATTCAGTGTTTAAAGGGAGGAAAAAAAGTTGATTTTTACAGAAGTGTTGTCAAACCAGCGAAAGGTATTTTTGGTGTCTAATTCCTTTGGTTGTGCAGATTTAGACTAGATATTTTACAGATCTTTTTGAATTGTTGAAATGAAAACTTTGAAAATTGTTTTCAGCTTTTCATTGACTACTCTGCGAAGTGCTATGATCAATTCATGAAAGGGAGAGATACTTTTGAAGAATTGGATGCAGAAGTGCAGTCAAAATTAAGTAAGTTTTCATGTTTTAACAAAACCTGTTTATTCTAGCATCAGTTTTGCTCAGGATACAAATGAAAGTGATCTGAGGTAAGGGAACCTGAAATTCCCAAGTACCTCTCAGTTACTTTGACTTAATTCTCTTCTTTTTATGCATTGTTAGCAGCACAGACAAGAGGGGTTGTGCTCTGCTGTCAGCTGTACCTGTGTAACCCTTTTGTTTTCAATGGTTTTGTGACAGAAAAGTGTTCTTCAGACTCAAATCATCTATGCAGGTGATTCTTCTTTCTGTCTGCCAAAGCTAACAATTAAGAAAAGAGAAATATTACCGGAGGATGCACATCTGATGCGTAGGAAAGTTCAGCTTCTAAAAGCTCTGGAAACTGCAAGACCTCCAAACTCTGAAAGTTCCCATATATGATTCAGCAGGCACCTGTGTTTGGCTTCAGGGAAACAGAAATTCATTCATTGTTTTCTGTAGGTGATGGAATGAATGAGAAATACAAACAGCATATGAGAACAAGAAGGAAAAATAGTTCTTGCTTCCTGTGGCCCCTTATGAAAAGCCAGACTAAGGACAGTTCTGTGGCAAGCTGGAGCCATCAGTTGGAGAGGAAACATGAGTTACCAGACTTGTTACTAGTTATTAGTAGGAAAAAGTAATCATGCCATTGTTTGGCAGACTGAGGGAACAAAGGGAGGAGATGTCTCAACAGGCAAGGAAGTATGTGGATGAGAAAGGAGTGTATAAATCAGAGCACCTTGTGAAGCTGGAACAGATGAATTATCTAACCACCACTATCCTGTAGTGTGGGCTGCATGAGAGTTTGGAAACTCTGACCTCACAGAAGTGATGCTGAGCTCTTTAATCACACGAGAACTGAAAAAATCACTTTTCTTGTTGATTTTGGCCTTATTGCCTATTTGCTTGGTAATGAAAGGGGGTTTTGATGAATTCATTGGTTGTTTTGAGTTGTTTGGTTAAAGTTAAAATACATGCCCAATAACGAGTATTTACTGTGCTGAAGCTAAAGCACAGATATTCAGATCAGGTGATGATATCCAGTGAGACTAATTTGTAACCACCACCCTTATTCCCCCTCCAGAGGATTTATTTAATATAGATGAAGTCCAGATGGAAAGTTTAGCAGCTGACAACAAAAGGCTTCAGGAAGAGATTGCAAGACTAGAAAAAGAAAAGGAAAGCGAGCCGGTTAGTATATTGTGTCTCTGCTTGTTTATATAGTGGAGCTGAATTTTCTGTTATTGACTATTATTGTCGTCATAAACATCAGTACACGTACTGATGACATGTACTACAACCAATAGAAAACTATGTGCAGTGCTCTGAGACTTTAATTAGGCCAGGTTGCTACAGACTCTCTACCATTATAGTACAAGGCATTTACTGTTGAGTCTTCACTATTTATCTGATATTGTGCAGATATTTTCAGGTAATGAGATCTTGCATTGGATGAAATATTAAGAAGAAAAGTCGTTTAAATACTCTATTTTTTCCTCTGAACTTCAACGTTGTCTTTTCCCAAATGTTAGCATGAAAACTTCTTTGGTGATGAGCGCATGGGATTCAGAGGTAACGATATATTTTAGGGAAAATATTTTGTTTGAAAAGCTGGATTCTACTTCTAATACATCATGAGTTGAGAAATGATTTATCATGGCTGTGCAGCCAGCAAATTGAGACTCCTGCCTGCCTACTGTGCAAAAATGTGCTGCTTGTATTCCAAGGTTTCCCTGCCCTTTGCTTTATTTGCCCTTTGTGTTATTACACTGAAGTTGTGAATTACCAGTAGTAAGAACTTTCTTAATGGAATGCCTTATGCAAATCAAAGACTAAATGCTGAACTGCAAGAATTAAGGTACAAATGATTTCTTCAGCTGCTTTGGTTATTGTTTTTAAAGATGCTTAACTTGATTAAGATGTCACAGAGAGAAGATTTATTAGAGGTCTTTAATTTTATATTTATACTTTTGAAGTTGACCAATTACTCTGTTGTCTTGTGTGGAAAGTAAGATCACTATTTTAAACTAATATAATAGTTGTTCTTTCTATCCATTTGCTAGGATCGTAGAGTTACACTACGAAACCTAAAATCATCCCTTCAAGCAGATGTCCAGAAATACCAAACTTATTTGGCTAACTTGGAATCTCACATAGCCATCCTTGATCAAAAAATGGAAGAGGTTAATGAGGAAGTTCAGACAGCAGGTAAGAAGGCTTTGGTCACAAATGGGCTAGTAAAGCTAGAAATAGGTTTCAAATAATTGTAATTCTCAGCTTTAAGACAGAGTGAGATTCTTATTTTGTAGCATCATTATTTGGGGCAATCCTAAGTACAAGTACAGGCTGGGTGGAGAATGGATAGAAAGCAGCCCTGAGGAGAAGGACTTGGGGGTACTGGTGGACGAAAAGCTGAATGTGAGCCAGCAGTGTGCGCTGGCAGCCCAGAAAGCCAACCGTGTCCTGGGCTCTATCAGGAGAAGCGTGGCTAGCAGGTCGTGGGAGGGGATTCTCCCCCTCTACTCTGCTCTCATGAGACCCCACCTGCAGTGCTGTGTCCAGCTGTGGAGCCCTCAATATAAGAAGGATATTGACTGGTTGGAGTGAGTCCAGAGGAGGGCACAAAGATGCTCAGAGGGCTGGAGCCCCTCTGCTATGGGGACAGGCTGAGAGAGTTGGGCTTGTTCAGCCTGGAGAGGCTTGCAGCCTTCCAGTACCTGAAGGGGGCCTACAAGGAAGCCGGTGGGGGACTTTGTACAAGGGCCTGTAGTGACAGGACAAGGGGTAACGGGTTTAAACTGAAATCAGGCAGATTTAGACTGGATATCAAGAAGAAACTCTTCCAAGAGAGGGTGGTGAGGCACTGGAACAGGTTGCCCAGAGAAGCTGTGGGTGCCCCATCCCTGGCAGTGTTCAAGGCCAGGCTGGATGAGGCTTGGAGCAACCTGGTCTAGTGGAGGGTGTCCCTGCCCATGGCAGGGGGTTGGAACTAGATGGTCTTTAAGGTCCCTTCTAAACAAAACCATCCTGTGATTCTGTGATCATATACTAAACTTTCCAAAACGGATTGCTACTAAAGAGGGATTTTAGGCTGATAGCTGTTTGTACACTAGAATAACTAACACAGATATTATTACTCTCAATAATACAGAGAGATTAGGTTTAACTATATAGGCTGGTATTTTACATCCATTTCACAAATGTTTGGTGAATTTAGAAATGGAAGTAGAAGCAATGAAGCAGGAGAATGCCCGGCTCCAGCACATCTTTGACAACCAAAAGTACTCAGTTGCGGACATTGAGAGAATAAATCATGAACGAAATGAGTTGCAGCAAACCATTAACAAGCTGACTAAGGAAGTGGAAGCAGAAGAACATCAGCTGTGGAATGAAGAGCTAAAATATGCTAGGAGTAAAGAAGCGGTATGTGAAAACCCTACTACGCTGAGAGGTGGCTGACAGTTTTTCAACATGCAGACTTAAACTTGGGACTTGGACTGCTGTTAACTTCACTAAATAATTTAAGAGCAGTGTAGATATGTCTTAACAGGCTAAAGTGACATGAATGGCTTGTGTTTATAATATCTGAAAAATGGGGGGTGGGGTTGTCCCTCTTCTGATTTTAGCATAATGGGGATATTCTTCACTTTTTTGCTGCATCATAAGGGACATAGCTAGAAGATGCACGACTGTCAGCTCTCGCTGTTACAGCATTGAGGTCTGTGGTAACATTAGCTTGAAATTGCTTTGATCACACAAGTCATTTCAGGCTAATGTTAAGATTTCATAGCAAGGAATAATGCAAAACTAGTGTTTTGAATCATTATCTCTGCATGCATTTAGCAGTAGATTGGTCCCTTATGTGAAGGTTCTAATGGATTTTAAGGTCCGAATTCAATTCTCTCAAACAATAAGAAATTGCGGTCCGGTAAGTGGTGGGATTTAAAAGCTTCTGCTTTGCTAGATGGAGAACTATAAAAAAAAAGTTTCAAGTATGTCTTGCATTTGACAGGGTTACGCTTTATTAAGCACTTGGTATTAAGTTAAATTCCTCATATTGTGCAAGCATGAGGCACATAAAACTGGAAAAATTTCTTATGGTGTTTGCATACCACTGGCACAGAGCATTTAATCAGTTTTGTCTAGAGTCATGCTGAAGTTAAGGTTTGTTATTAGGATGTGTGGATATATGGCATTTCCCATCAAAACCAGTAAACGAGGACATGTCAATATAATTGATTTAGTTATTTGTATTATTTCTGAGCATGTTTTTCCTTCCCTGTCAACTAATCCTCAAAAACTTGAGGCAGGAAAAAATACGGCAGATGAGTAGGGGAAACCATTCTCTCACCCATACTACTGCGAAACCTTGCAGAGCCAACTGTGAAAGAAAGACAGACCAGGCCTTAATCTGGACAATGTGAATTGCAGGACTGTCAGTACCATCCAGCTCTTGGATCCTGTGGCTTGACGGGGAATCACGTTTGTACAGAGTAACTCTGAAACCTCTGTACAGTACTACATGAATACTTTTTGCAAAGCTTTTCACTTGTATTTCTTTTGCCCTTTTCTCCTCTGAACAGATCGAAATGCAACTGGCAGAGTATCATAAACTGGCTCGAAAGCTGAAATTAATTCCAGTGAGTGCTGAGAATTCCAAAGGCCATGACTTTGAGATTCAGTTTAACCCTGAGGCAGGACCAAACTGCCTAGTCAAATACAGAACTCAGATCAAGGTAAGTAGAGTCAACACTCCATGTTTCTGTTACCACTCACAAAAAGAGTGTTTCTTGGGAAATATTGGAAAGGTGTCTCAACCTCTCAATGAAACCTCATTGAAAAGCTCATCTGTGATGCATTGCCATAACTGCATTATAGAACAGGAAGGAAATGTGGTATTGGAGGGTACAACAGCCTAAATAAAAATGGGAAAGGGAAAAGAGGATACATCTTGGTTCAAACTAACAAATTGCACTAGCCAGGTCTTATATGTGTATTACAGGCTCCCCTTATGGAGATCATAAACCAGACTGAGGAAGAAATTAGGAAAGCTACTCAAAGGAAAATGACTTTGGAAGACACTTTGGAACAGGTGTTGTTGGATTGGGATTTGGTGGGGAGGAAGGTGGGAGGTGGCTGTGAGAAGATTGCAATTAGGGTCTCCTTCTGTTGGTTGTAATAATGTGTATTCCCTGCACTGAAGGTTCTGTAGCTTACATATGTTTGACCATAAATATATGGTCAAGGTTTGGTTTTAAGTTGCCCATTCCAGTCTGTTGTGTGGCTTACCATTGCTGACAAGTTGTCATCAGCAAGATTTTTAGCAATATTGGGTTCAGGATGGATTGAAAGAGAACTTTATTTCCCCATTCTTCGTCCCCACCCTCAGTTCTTATTGCTGAGCGTGACAGTATGCGGTATCCCTTTGGCCAGTGTTGGTCAGCTGTCCTGGCTATGTGCCTTCCCAGTCTCTTGCCTGTCCCTACCCTACCTACTGAGGGGCTGCAGGAGGGAGAGAAAGCCTTGATGCTGTGCAAGTGCTGTTCAGCAATAACCACAACATTGGCACGTTACCAACACTGGTTTAGCCACTTATGTAAAACAAAGCATCATATGGGCTGCTATGAAGAAAATTAATGTCATCCCAGCCTGACCCAATTTAAATATTTCTAGGCTACCACGTGACATTTGTCATGGTAGGGATTTGTATGTCAGAGTTCTTTTTGAATTATATTTTCTTGGTCGTGCTTTCATTCTAGTTGAATGTAATGGTAGTGGACAAGAAAAGCAGTGTGAAAATGCTGAAAGAAGAAGCTGAAAAGCTGGATGATCTTTACCATCAGAAGCTTAAGGTAGAACTTATTATAGGTTGATGACAATTTTATCCTTAATGAGATCCTTAATCTTTGTATTTAAATGTGTTCAGTTTGCATTTTTGTTTGTTTGGACCTCTTGCCTCCTCCCATTTCTCTCGCAGGATTTTTTCATTCTTTTCAGAAATACTTGAGTGCTGCCTGAAGTGACTCGGTTTTCACTTTCTGGTATGAGAATCTAGCATTGTACTTGGCAGATCCTGTAAATCATAAGCTGTTACATCCAGTAACAAAAGCAGCAACAATCTCCTGACCTCAGGATGTCTCAAAGCATGTGCTTGAGGGAGATTTTAGAGTTAACAGAATCTGTCTTAGCTATTCAGTTTGTATACAATAAATACACTTACAGTTTTTAATAAACATGTTTAATCACGTTAAAAGCTAAAGAAAACATTATCTGACAAAAAGCATGTTAAATGTATGATATAAAACTGTTGCTTCCTTGTTTTTTCTTCCGCAGTGGGGGAGCAGTCCCTGTCCTTTTCCTCATGTCTAGTTTAGCAACAAAACATAGCCCTCTCGTTAACAACTGAGTGGCTGCTTCAGCACCTCCCAACTTCCCAGACAGCATGGTTTGGTGGGGCTGCGGTGCCCAGGAGAATAATGCTTTTTGAACTAAAGTAGTGTTTAACATATCTGCTCTTTCAAATCCAAACTTCTGTTCTATAACCACGAAACAGGGTTATTTCACTGCTACTACCTGCTTAGGTTGCTGAAGGCAACTCATTGAGTTTACTGCTTTCAAAACCACCTGATGCTTAGCTTTTGATTGATCCTGTTGCACAGGCTTTTCTCTTAAGTTTAGCTCATAAAAATACTCAATTACAACTGGATGGTTATAATAAGACATAGTCATGTAATTCCTCATGTAATTTTTAAAATGCCATCCATACAACTTCAGGATTACAATTATTTTTGAAGGATGATGTTCCAATAATTTACCAGAATTGCATCTCCAGTTGATGGTGGAATTTAGTTTTGTGCGTTTACTTGTGCAAAGTATAGTGTCAACAGTGTCATTCTCCTTGGAGAAATGATTACTTACATCTCGTATTCGTCTTTCAGACACAGAAGGGAAAAGCAATTTTCTCAAATGTGATTTTATTTTTTATCACAGCAACAGTTGTTCATGATGTTCCATTTCTAAGCTATTTAAAGTATGTAAATAACACTTTTTGAGTTTAACTTTGAAGGGGAAAAAGCTGCAATGCAGACCTTGAAATACAGTTAGAGAAATAAAGGGAAGGTTAGGCTGGTTTTGGGTTGAAGATGATACAGAAAATACCTGAGGCTTTAGCTTTTGGGGCACTCCCTGGGGTTTATTTTAGCTCTGAGTTTGGAGTTACTTGTGTGAATTCTGAATTCAAGTGTCAGGCTTATAATCTGGTAATATAAAGGAGAAAATCCCAATTATTCCTGAGTTAATTTTTTTTTTTCTTTCCTCATGTTTACAGGAGGCAGAAGAGGAGGAGCAAAAATGTGCAAATGAACTGGAATTGTTAGAGAAGCATAAACAATTGCTTGAGAGTGGTGTCAATGAAGGTCTCAGTGAAGCCACAAATGAATTGCATGACCTTCAACGACAGTAAGGCCCTTAACTTCAAGTTGGTTGTGTAGTTTATTTTGGGGTTTATGTGTTAGGAGGACAAAGACGCTTTCTTGAATCCTAATGTAGTATTTTTTGGTGAGCAGGAATCCATCTCGTTATTTTAATTTCACAAATTCACAGTTGAAAGATATTTCTTCTCCACAATATTTTGGTAGAATATCTGGCTGCTGTAACAGAACTCCTGTTTTCCATGTAATTTTTTCACGTATATGGTTGTAGTATGGAAATTAGTTTGTTTCCAAACTTATGAGACAACTACATTTTACAGCCCCGACTCAGTTAGCCCCATACAGCCCTTTTTCTTCTGAGTATTAGTATAAAAATCTAGCTTGGTTCAGATTAATACTAATAGAAAAAATTACAACTAAATATGATGATATATTAGGCTGGGTGAAGTGATTGGTTTAGATATCAGAAATTTTATAATTAGTGACATGACTTTGAGTGTCTTCACTTTTTAGATATCAAGTTGTCATGCAAACAACAACAGAAGAGAGCAGGAAAGCTGGTGATAACTTGAATCGTCTTTTAGAAGTGATTGCTACTCATGTGGTATCTATAGAGGTGAGCTAAAATCTGATATTCAGAATTAAAACTTTCTAGAGACGTTTCCAACTGCAGTTAAGCACGTGGAAATTAGGACTTGCTCTTTCCAATGAAGTGTCAGTTATTTAGGGCTCCCACACTGAGTCTGTGGATTCTAGTTAAATAAATTTGTCGACAAAACCTTTGGTACAAATAGTCAGAATTGATCATTAAATTTCAGAGGTAACATCCTGTCAGATTTAATCTGCTTCTGGTAGATGTTTCAGAGAAGTGTTTAACTGAAGTCACTTAACCTGTGCAACAACTGCCTAAAATGCTTTAGCAGAAACAGTGCAGCAGAGATGGTGATAGTTCTAATAAGCTTCCTGTACCTCTTTTCTAGAAATATCTCGATGAACAGAATGTGAAAATTGACAGGGACTATGAAGAATTCATGTCCGAAGATCTACTGTCTGTCTTGACCAGAATTGTAGACAGTTATAAAAAGAAGGCTGAAAATCTGTAATTACCAAAAAGGTGAAGATGAAAATTTTGCATTTCTGAAGCTCTGGTATGGTGCCTTCTAAAAGGATGTGTGTCTGCTGTGTTTAGTAGTGAAACTGGTTTTAAATGTCAGGAAATGTTTATGAAGTTCCTTTGTTTCATTGACACAAATACATTAAAGAGTTCAACATTATATTTGCATTTTCTTTAAAATGGCTTTGCTTCCACTTCCTCCTTGTGATGTATGATATGTGATTACAAACATCTGTGACAAGACAACTGTGGAACAACTTAATCTCATTTTTTCTTTATAATTAAATCACTTGTGCTCTTCTAGGAACAGGAATCAGTGAGACAAAAGTAGAGTTAACCTGGTTAAAAAACAAGCCGGAGCAGGCTTGAAGATGGAATCGCAAGTGCCAGCATAAACGCAGAGGGTACTGACAACTTGCAATACTGCCAGTTAAAGATAACTAGTGGGTTTTGTGAACTCGTAAGATTGCTAACTGAGAGAAGAGTTACTATTTCATGGAGCACGATTTGTGCATTTCGTCATATGTGTGTGTGCTTAGCGCACGTGCACGACAGTGTACATCCTTCCTCGAGCCTTTCTTTTAGTAGCAAGACCAAATGTAACTGCCTTTCAGGCTCCTGCTTGTTCAGTTATCTATGAAACTGCCCAGAGACCCCTCTTCTGAGAGTAAGGTCTGTTTTGTTCTTAACAAAAACCTCCTTGAAACAATCAGTAGTGGTTATACAGGGGTCTTGTAAGTAGTCTAGACAAAGAATGACAAGTCAGTTTGGAAAACAAAGTTGTGTCTCTAACTGCTCATAGTCCCAGATGAAACCTCACAGTACGTGAGTGCTATACCAGAGAGAGCTCTAAGTAGGACAGCATGTGAATTCAGGCAATCAGTTGTAGATTTGGCTAATGCTGGGTACATCAAAATGGTCTAAAATGAGTCTGCATTCTTGTTAGACCAGCAAGACAGACTCTATTTGATTTTTTTTTTCTTCCTCAGGAAAGTAGTGGTAAAACTAGTGTATGGGGGAGCTCCATTCCAAATACATTGAAGAAAATGTAACGCCATCTCTTGAACATGAGCTCTTCGTTCAGTGCTATATGGAAGTAGTATCTTACCTACTCTGTACATACCTTTGTGGTTAAAAAATATAAAAAATCAGCATTGATGCCTTGTCTAGTGACATTCAGGATGATAGCTCCTAATAGAAGTATTGAAGTATTTGAGTGGGTTCAGTGATAAATATCACTGACTGAAACATAGTGATGAAAACAGCTTTGCAGTCTGTTTAGATGTTTTTAGCAGCTGATAGCTAAATGAAGTTGCTTCTTAACTCTATAATTAGACATATTTGAATGAAGCGCAGATCCCTGGGATGTACAACAAAGTGCAAATTGGACCACCTGAACACAGACTGCAAATAAACACTGAGTTGTCTGTAATCCTAGGCTATTTTTGCAGAGCGTATATAAAACTCGAGTAGTCCTTAACATAGTGTGTGAATATTCTGGCTCTGGTATGAGTGTGTTGTTTTCATATATGCTAAGGGTGCCATTATTTAAGCTTCTAACTTTCTGTTCTTTTGCTGTGCTCCAGAAGCCTGATTTGACAGCTGTAAGTTTCCTGACAGGTGGGTAGTGTTTTGGCTTTCTTCGTTTATCCTCTTTCATTTACAAGCTTGGGGTTTTTTCTGTAGCAGCCTAAGCCTTATCACACTTTAGTTCCTTCTCTTTGGAAGTTTTTTCTTTTGTGATCTAATGTTTTTGTTATTAAAAACTATATTTTACTTAAGCAAAACTAAACCATGCAGGATAATTGCGTTCCTTTAAAATACGTGCTTATTTAGGGGCTATGCTTTCTCTCTTGGCTGCCTGATACCTGTTTGCCTCAGCTTCTATAAGGGCCTGTTCTTGTAATTTATTAGTACCTGCGGGTTCTTTGCCATGTGGAGTTGACTCAGTTGACTGAGGAAATGGAAGCAAAATGTCATTTCGAAGGACTAATGCTAACCCAGTGGTCATGGGTCAAAGAACAGAGGTCACACCACTACTCCTTCATGTACTGGCAAATATAATACTCTGAAATTAAAGCAGTCTGAGTAATAAAAAGTCCACACTTCGAATATTTTTGTTACTGGGCTGAACTATTGGTCTGTATGTCAGTCAAACTGAATGGGCTTTAGAACCAGCTCAGGCTTCGACCGAGGTTCTGTAAATGCAACGGGGATTTTTATGTTGTAATGTGACACAGATTAGCATCAGCCAATGCTTGCTAGGTAATGCATCTTCGCGCTTTGAAAAGGACGTAATTTTTCGATGCTTCTTGAACACAGCTCCTGTGTGCTATCTGAAGTCAGGCAGTCGGTTATTTTTGATTTGTGTTCTGGAATATGGCTTTTAAATTTAGACAATAGATACTAGAACATAATTACTGCTTTTGATTTTGGTTTTATTTCTTTCTTTGTTTTGTTACCAGAATGTAAAGTCTTAATCAGAATGTACCCCTGGCACGTTCCTGCGTTTCGGTAGTGTGAGTCGTTTGTAAAGTGTTTGGGTTTTGTATGGATACAGTTCCCTCATTTATTGCTAGTCTTTTTTTTTTTTGTACAGTTTACTTAATATGCCTTAAGTTTATGTATTTTCATACTCAATAAAACTTCTTAAACTGGTTTCTCTGAAGGATAGCTCCTCACTGCAAGTATAGAAACATGACATAAAAAGCATAAATAATTGGATTTTCCTAGGCAATTATCTTAGCAGCAGCTTCCCTGACTATCCTCACTGTTACAGGTGCGTTGTGTAGAGGAAAAACAAATACAGAAACATCTGTTTCCTAGAAATTGCAAAGGAATAAGAATTGTCTTAACCTTTTTAAGAACAGATGGCTTTTTAAAAACTCTAAGGAGCAGAGGTCCAAGCTACTTTAACCAACTGGTTTATGCATGTAGGTATGCCTTTGGCATTAATCTTCCCAACCAACCTGTTGCTATTTTGTATTGGTTTTGGTAGCTGTGGGGGCTACAGGGGTGGCTTCTGTGAGAAGCTGCTAGAAGCTTCCCTTATGCCTAGTAGAGCAAAGGCCAGCCGGATCCAAGATAGACCCACTGCTGACCAAGGCCCAGCACATCAGCAGAGGTTCCCCAGCAGCCTGTGGTGTGCCCCTGCAGCCATGGAGGGTCATGGGGGAGCAGACACCCACCTGCAGCCCGGGGAGGACCCCACCCTGGAGCAGGGGGCTGCCTGAAGGAGGCTGTGACCACATGGGAAACCCATGGTGGAGCAAGCTGCTCCTGAAGAACTGCAGTCTGCGGGAGGGACTTACGTTGGCAAAGTTCCTGAAGGACTGTCTAGTGTGGGAAGGACCCACACTGGACCAGGGGCAGAGTGTGAGGATCCCTCCCCCTGAGGAGGAAGGAGCAGCAGAGACAGTGTGTGATGGACAGACCACAACCCCCATTCCCTATCCCCCTGCGCTGCTGGAGGGGAGGAGTTAGAGAAATTGTGAGTGAATTTAAGCCTGGGAATAATGGAGGGGTGGGGGGAAGGTGTTTTAAGATTTGGGTTTAGTGCTCTTTCTACTCTGATTTGATTGATGATAAACTAAATTAATTAATTTTTTCCCCAAGCTGTGTTTTGTCTGTGCCCATCACTGCTGAGTGATCTCTCCCTGCCCTTGTCTAGAGCCATGAGCTTTTCCTTGTATTTTCTCTCCCCTGCCCAGCTGAGAAGGGGCAGTGATAGAGCTGTTGGGTGGGCACCTGTCCCCCAGCCTGAGTTAATCCACCACGTAAGCGTTAAAGGACTATTTCCTTCACGTGACCACTCTTCCACCTGAATTACTGTCAGGAACTGAGTCGTTCTATTGGGGCTGGTGGAGTACTTTTTGAGTGCATCGTATGAGCCCAGTAAGGCTTTTATAACTTTGCGGTGAGCACCCAGCTCACGTGTATGAGGCTACTCGGAACCTTCTCGTTGCCGTTGCCAACGTACAGTACTGCGTGTCTGTGCAAGTCTTCTACATTTCAGGTGTGTGTTGAAAGTTTTTGATGGTGTCCATTCCCTTTTGAGAATGGAAGGAGCACAGAAGACTTGTATGGCACTCGGTGTCCTCACTGAATGAGGGACTACAGGTGCATTGGCCTGTGTCATCTCTCAGGGGAGGGTGCTTATGTCTTTAGTCCTGTGTCAGGAGACTGGCAGAGACTGCTCAATCAGCCTGCGAAAACTCTTCATTTGCTGTCCTTTTCTGCAGAACTGAACTCGTTTACAGGATTTTTCTGGCAGATGTCAGTTTGCGTTGGTACAACAGCAAGATCTGGCAGGAGAGTGTTTGCATGCAGCTTTGCTGTCTGTTTTTCAGAGTTGCAGATTAAGAATTTACTGGAGGAATAAAAGGCAGGTGTTACTTATCACAGGTCAGGCAAACACAGCAACTGCTCTAGGTTATTGAGACTGTCTGTGGTAGTGGTCTGATCGTAGGGTACTGCATAGAATGCCACAGACCTTAGAATCATAGAATCTGTAGGTTGGAAAAGACCTTTAAGATCAAGTTCAACCATTAACACTGCTAATGCCACCTTTAAACCATGTCAGGTCTGTTGTGCTCTCCTTCCCTCTGGAGCGTGGGGCTTTCGTGAACCCAGTTCATAAGGGTCTACCAGTCCCAGCGTTTGCCCAAAGTAGGTAGGATTGCATGTCTGTCCGCAGGACAGTCCTTATCACCAGCTTTGTGATAACAAGGAGTCTTTGTGATGTGTGGTCTGTATGGTGTTTTCCCTAGCACCTCGTGTGTGAGATCACAATTTTTAATTGGCAGTTTCTTACCTGATCAGCATCTCAGTCTTAAGAACCTGTCACACAGGGCTGAGATGTAAAAGGCACATGAAATTGTCTGTTTCTGCAATTTCACCTCCACTGAAATATTTACCTGTTTGGCAAGACTCCAAAGCAGAAGAAAAGACAGGTGGGGATGGCATGTGTATAAATATTTTGAAACCAGCAAGATGTATGCAATTTTTTTTCACTTTTCATACCAGGATTCAGAGCAGTGACTGCCTTAGTATGGGAAGAAATCACATGGCCCTTCTGAGAACACTGATCACAAACACAGTCACAGGTGGCTACTGGTGCACTCAGCTGGAAGGAACGTCCTTCACTATTCTGCCTGGAAAAGAGCACCTGGAGTTACCAGTTCTAATTATCTGGCAGGATTTAATTTGCAATGGCCATTACATTACATCTGAAGTGCAGAGAGGACACCAAAGTAAGGGGATCTGGTTGACTGATACTGTACAGTGACTTACTGTCCTCTCCTTCTCCAGAGGTTTGGCCATCAGTTGTAAGAAAGTCATAGGGAAAGCTCCAGAGTAGGGTCACACAAGAAAGGGAAAACTACAGCCAGAGGTTGCACTGTTCAGCCAACTGTTGTTTTTTTTAAGAGGCAAACCACCAACTTTGAAGGCATAAAGTTGTAAATGAATAAACAAGACATCAGAGAATGGCAACTCAGCATTGCTCATGACCTCTTCCGGCAAGGACCCACCTTTTGCACCTGACTGATGACTCAGATGTTACACCTTGGGTGTTTTATCATGGGTGCTGAGCACACAAACACTTAGCCTAGAAGTTTCTTAAATCCCAGCTGCCTTTTGCATGTGCTACAACAAACAGCCTGTGATGCATGCTTACAGAATCTCTGTGCAGCAAACAATGCCCACAATGAGAAAGGGCAACGGTTACTGTGGCACCATCCCAAAATCTGGAAGCATGGGGCAACACCATGTGGAGATATATTTGAATGTCTAAGCAGTCAACTGGGCTTGCCTGACCTTTTGTCTTGGACTCCATGGTGCCACTGGAGCTGGTTGATGAAGGCACTCCTTGATGGTTCAGAACACAGCTATTAGTCCAGGGTAGAAGGGAAGAGTGAGAAAACAGTGCCAAAAGCCAAGGTGATAGGAAGAGTAAAAGGACGAAGCCGCCTTCCAGGGAAAAAGCAAGTAGTAATGATGCTCAGCTACAAAAAGGCTGGAACATACTCAGACCTTGTAGCAGCAATATCAATTTGAAAAGCACAATACCCCACATATGTAGTAGGACCTTTTCTGTGACAATGTCTTTATGAAGTTTTCCTATTTCTTACACATTTTAGAGGAGAGAATGATGTATTTGATCCCATTTTTTTTATGACTTCTAAGAATGTGGTTGGAGGGACTTCTTCAGACATGGTCTTAAAGAAAGAAAAACTTTGCAAGCAACAGTGTTCTATTAAAATATTAATGCTTGGCAACACCCATCTTAAATTCCAACAGCCTTTCCACAAGTACAAAACTCTGTTTTCTCCAGATGTATATTTGTCAGATACATGCTTTCACATATTTGTTAAGAACTATTCATGTTTCATTGTCTCACAGAGGAAGAAAGCTTTTAAAGTTTGGTCTGTCCTCCGTCATTTCCCATGAGAGGTGACTGGTACTCACAAGATGCAGGGAATTGCTAGCAAACTTATTTCACAACCACTGCATTTCTGGTTGTGGTCACTTGTTCCTGGTGGGTGAATGGTACGAGCTTCTTGCTAGTTCACTTTTCACAGAGGTTCCCTGGTATTGCCATGCTTTCCCTTAAAGAGTTCCATGACAATCCTAGGAGAGCTGCCAGGCTAAATCCTGCAAGGATCCATCCAGTCTGGTGTCTTCTTTCCAAATACAGCTTTGGAAAATGATGCTAAACTACAATGATTGGATATGGGATGACTTGTTTTCCAATATAAACTCTTTCTACTCAGTAATATTTGGATATTTTATCCTAAGGCTGAAGTATATGGTTTGTATGTCTCCTGGTAATTTCACTATTTTATTTTTTTCTAGCTCTTTATCTCCTTTCTATTCATATAAAGGAAAAATATGGGTTTAAATCTCATTAAACTATTAATTCTCATTATGTGAAAATGTATTTCACTGTTCGATCGTTTCATAAACAGTATCTCTTCCTATCAGCTCTGCAAGCTTTTTAATACAACTCTATGTCCCTTCTTCCTGCTCTGTAAGACAGACTGGAAGCTCCTGATTGTCTTTCCTGTTTTTATACTTTTAATATTTTCTTAGTTTGGAAACCCAGTCATTTTAGACACACTTTCCACAACTAGTTATATCCTGTCTGTAGTCATCAGAGCCATTATTTCCACTGGATTTTAAAAGAGCATGTCACTTTTTATTTTTGTTAAGGACATATACAATGAACATTGAGAGTTTAAGAGTTTTACTCACAAAGCCAAACTGACACAGTTAATTTGGACCACAGGAGGATGAACAAAGGGTGCATTGTCCCTCCCCCACCATCTCTCCCTGTGTTGCCTTCAATTTTTAAAAATATAACTTAATCTGTTATCTGTATCTCAGAACTGTAGACTGTCTTTACAGTCATCTCAGCATGACTAACTGGATTTGTTTCACAAATTTCATCACTTTAGTTACTCATCTTTTTCAAGTTCTGTGCCACTGCAACCAGTCCTACTAAAGCGGCTGTGCACTTTATTCCAGTGAAGACACAGGGATTTCCATTACATGTATGCAAAATGTTTACTATCTAAAAATGTCCGGTGCTGCAACGTAGTTATATTCTCCCTTAATATAAAGAAGTCAGTTACTTAATCTATTCCTTGAATGAAAAATTGAGATACAGGGAGGACACAATGCTGAATACATTCTCACACACACAGAAAACACATTCCTGAGCATCTTCTGAAATATCAAATGACAAGATGAAGAAACAAACAGTTTCTCTACTGCTCCTATTAATTTTTAAAAATAACATGACACCTGACTTTAAAATCCAGTAGATCAATATAAGCAATATTCCTTTTTCCAGAAAATAAAGTTCTTTTCCATGAGGATTTGTACTGGGTTTACATGGCAAGGTTTTGGTAGCAGGGGGGCTACAGGGGTGGCTTCTTTGAAAAGCTGTCAGAAGACTCCCCTGTGTCTGACAGAGCCAAGGCCAGCCGGCTCCAAGATGGACCCACCGCTGGCCAAGGCCGAGCCCATCAGTGACGGTGGTAGCGTCTCTGGGATCATGTTTGAGAAGGGGAGGAAAAATGAAGAGAGGAGAATTTTCAGCAGAGAGAAAGAGAGAGTGAGATGTGAGAGGAACAGCCCTGCGGGCACCCAGTGGAGAAGGAGGGGGAGGAGATACTCCAGACACTGGAGCAGAGTTTCCCTGGCAGCCCATGGTGCAGCCCATGGTGAGGCCGACTGTGCCCCTGCAGCCATGGAGGGTCACGGGGGAGCAGAGACACACCTGCAGCCCAGGGAGGACCGCACGCTGGAGCAGGGAGATGCCCAAAGGAGGCTGTGACCCCATGGGAAGCCCACGCTGGAGCAGGCTCCTGACAGGACCTGTGGCCCCATGGAGAGAACAGCCCAGGCTGGAGCAGGTTTGCTGGCAGGACTTGTGACCCCAGGGGGACTGAGGCTGGAGCAGGCTGCTCCTGAAGGACTGCACCCCAGGGGAGGGACCCACACTGGAGCAGTTCGTGAAGAACTGCAGCCCCTGGGATGGATTCAGTTGGCAAAGTTCCTGAAGGACTGCACCCCGTGGGAGGGACCCCAGGCTGGAGCAGGGGCAGGGTGTGAGGAGTCCTACCCCTGAGGAGGAAGGAGCAGCACAGACAATTTGAGATGGACTGAGTACAACCCCCATGCCCTTTCCCCCCGCGCTGCTCGGAGGGAGAAGTAGAGAATGTTGTCAGAGGATGTAGGGATGCGATAAGGAAAGCTAAGGCCTCCTTAGAACTCAACCTGGCAAGGGAGGTCAAGGACAACAAGAAAGGCTTTTTCAAGTACATTGGAGGAAAAGAGAAGACCAGAGGAAATGTGGGCCCACTGCTGAATGAAGCAGGTGCCCGGGTGACCGAGGAAATGGAGAAGGTGGAGTTACTGAATGCCACCTTTGCCTCGGTCTTTACTGCTAAGACCAGCCCTCAGGAGTCCCCAAGCTTGAAAATCATACAGAAAGTCATGAGGAAGGAAGGTTTTACCTCAGTTGAAGAGGATTGGGTTAGAGATTGATTAAGCAAACTAAACATCCACAAATCCATGGGCCCTGATGGGGTGCACCCGCGAGTGCTGAGGGAGCTGGCAGAAGTCATTGCTAGGCCACTCTCCATAATCTTTGAAAAGTCCTGGAGAACAGCAGAGGTGCCTGAGGACTGGAGGAAAGCCAATGTTACTCCAATCTTCAAAAAAGGCAAGAAGGCGAACCCAGGCCGGTCAGCCTCACCTCCATCCCTGGAAAGATGATGGAACAACTTGTTCTTGGTGTCATCTCAAAGCATGTTGAGGAAAGGAAGCTTATCACAAGTAGTCAGCATGGATTCAACAAGGGGACGTCATGCTTGACCAACCTGATAGCTTTTTATGGCAGCATCACTAGATGGATGGACAAGGGGAAGGCAGTGGATGTGGTCTGCCTTGACTTCAGCAAAGCTTTTCACTTGGTCTCCCATGGCATCCTCACAGACAAGCTTAGGAAGTGCAGACTGGACCACTGGACAGTGAGGTGGATTGGGAACTGGCTGGAGGAAACAGCTCAGAGAGTGGTCAATGGGGCAGTCTAGTTGGAGGCCTGTGGCTAGTGATGTCCCACAGGGGTCACTGCTGGGCCCAGCCCTATTCAATATATTCATCAATGACCTGGACGAAGGGATAGAATGTCCTCTCAGCAAGTTTGCTGACGATACCACACTGGGAGGAGTGGCTGCCGCGCCAGAAGGCTGTGCTGACATCCAGCGTGACCTGGACAGGCTGGAGAGCTGGGTGGGGAGAAATCTAATGCAATTCCATAAGGGCAGGTGTAAAGTGCTGCATCTGGGGAAGAACAGCCCCACATTCCAGTACAGGTTGGGGGCTGTTCTCTTGGAGGGCACCTCTGGGGAACAGGACCTTGGAGTTCTGGTGGACAACAGGCTGACCATGAGCCAACAGTGAGCCCTCGCAGCCAGGAAGGCCAACGGCATCCTGGGGTGTATTAAGAAGAGCATGGCCAGCAGGTTGAGGGAAGTTATCCTCCCCCTCTACTCAGCACTGGTGAGGCCTCCCCTGGAGTGCTGTGTCCAGTTCTGGGCTCCTCAGGTCCAGAAGGACAAGGAGCTACTGGAGAGGGTCCAGCACTGGGCCACTGAGATGATGAAGGGCCTGGAGCACCTTCCGTATGTGGGAAGGCTGAGAGAGCTGGGGCTGTTTAGCTTGGAGAAGAGGAGGCTGAGGGGGAATCTTATCAATGCTTATCAATATCTAAAGAGTGGTTGTCAGGAGGATGGGGCCAGGCTCTTCTCAGTGGTGTCCAGTGACAGGACTAGGGGCAATGGCCATCAGCTGGAAAACAGAAGGTTCAACCTGAACATGAGGAAACGCTTCTTCCCTGTGAGGGTGACAGAGCCCTGGGACAGGCTGCCCAGGGAGGTGGGGGAGTCCCCTGGAGACTTTCCAAAGCTGCCTGGACTTGTTCCTGTGTGATCTGCTCTAGGGGATCCTGCTCTGGCAGGGGGGTTGGACTAGATGGTCTCTAGAGGTCCCTTCCAACCCCTTCCACTCTGTGAATCTGTGTAAATCATAAGTGAATTTAAGCCTGGAAAGAAGGGAGGGGTGGGGGAAGGTGTTTTAAGATTTGGGTTTAATGCTCTTTTTTCTCTCATTTTATTGTCGATATTTTTTTCCCCAAGCTGAGTCTGTTTTGCCTGTGACTGTAATTGGTGAGTGATCCCTCCCACTCCTTATCTCAACCCATAAGCCTTTCATTGTATTTTCTCTCCCCTGCCCAGCTGAGGAGGGGAGTGATATTGCTGCTGGGTGAGCACCTGCCCTCCAGCCTGGGTGAACCCATCATAGGCCTGAAAATGGTTACGCTGTTGTTAATAGAACCAAAAACTTCGAACCGCAGAATTAAAACTTGGAAACTGCAGGCACTCTTTAAACCAGCTTGCAGATGGGCCAAATAACAAGGACCTTATTTTCATGCAAGTGACATGCCTCCATTTCAGGCGGAACCATCCTTCTCCCCTTGGCATATTCTTTTTGAAACTGGATGAAATAATTCATCATTTCCCCCACTCCCCACAAAGCAGTTAGCATTCTAAAATGGAAGTGCTGCCTCAATTCTAGAAGGCCTTTACAATCGTGGAAAAAAAATATTCTGTTTAACACCCTCATAAAGTAATGAGGTTTGATAGGCCCTTCTAAATTCCATCAAGTCATCATTTAGACGGGCTCTGAGTCCCAGCCTGTGCAAAAACTCTCAAGACCCTTTCTCTCTTAACTGGGAGCACACGTGCCCTTTGTTCTCACAAAACTTTGCAGTGCTGAGTTCCACCATGCAATTTTCTTTCTTACAGTGCAACTGTGTGAAGCTCAGTTCTTGCATGATAGGGGTTTTTTTCTGTTAGTCAGTCATTTTCAGTTTTACAAACGTCTCCTGCATGCCAGCCCAGTCTTTCTTTGAAAGCTAAGTCTTTGAAACAGATGCAGCTGCACTCTTCTGAGCATTCCTGTTTGCACTTTTTCTAGACAAGCAGGACAAAGCAGGTGGGAGGAGGATTGCGTTCCTTCAGACAGCTTTTTTCTTCCATTTCATACTCCTAAGAAGACTACAAACCCCATGTACCCCTTGAGCACCACTAAATGAGAAATTTGTGAACATGCAATTTTGTATCAAGAAAGTCTTAAAGTAATTTACAATTGGGGGGCAGCAGGGGTATCATCTTTTTAGAGGGCCTGAAGGTCAAAGATCAAAGTGTGCAGCCATGTCATAGAATCACAGAATCACAGAATGGATTGGGTTGGAAGGGACCTTAAAGACCATCCAGTTCCAACCCTCCTGCCATGGGCAGGGACACCCTCCACTAGACCAGGTTGCTCAAAGCCTCATCCAGCCTGGCCTTGAACACTGCCAGGGGTGGGACATCCACAGCTTCTCTGGGCAACCTGTGCCAGTGCCTCACCACCCTCTCCAGGAAGAATTTCTTCCTGATATCCAATCTAAATCTCCCCGCTTTCAGTTTAAACCCGTTACCCCTTGTCCTGTTACTACAGGCCCTTGTAAAAAGTCCCCCCCAGCTTCCTTGTTGGCCCCTTCAGGTACTGGAAGGTGCTATAAGGTCTCCCCAGAGCCTTCTCTTCTCCAGGCTGAACAAGACCAACTCTCTCAGCCTGTCCCCATAGCAGAGGGGCTCCAGCCCTCTGAGCATCTTTGTGCCCTCCTCTGGACTCACTCCAACCAGTCAATATCCTTCTTATGTTAAGGGCCCCACAGCTGGACACAGCACTGCAGGTGGGGTCTCACGAGACAGAGTAGAGGGGGAGAATCCCCTCCCTCGACCTGCTGGCCACGCTTCTCCTGATACAGCTCAGGACACGGTTGGCTTTCTGGGCTGCCAGCGCACACTGCCGGCTCATGTCCAGCTTTTCATCCATGTCTGTATTCTAGATCTCGATCTGTACAAGCAGTCGTATCAGGCAATGAAAATGTCACCCTCAAATTAAAGAGTGGCTACAAATAAAAACATTTTCACTTACAACATTTACGTGTTCTTAGACCAGACTTCTCTCAGCAATGACAGCAAATACCGAGGAAACTTCAGTTATGCTCAACTGACTGTAGCGAATGGCTGTGCATAAACTCTGAATGTAAGAAAACCACACAGCATGGATGAACAGCAAGTAACAACGAGAACACACAAAACTCAGAGCACATTTGGTTTCTCCAAGTTAACCCCACCAGAAATGTTAGCTGCACCCTCTGGAAACCTGAATGCACGTCGTGGTTTTCTCCGGCTAGCAAAATACCATGAAGCCGCTCTCACAAATTCCCCCTCCCCTCCTCCAACAGAGGGGAAGAATTGGAGGAAAAAGAAATAAGGAAGCTCATAAAATTGAGGTAAGAACTATTTACTACTAATAATAAATAACAGAAAATAAAACATATGATACAATATGATACAATTTCTCACCATCCACTGACCAGTGCATACCCAGATGCTGAGTAGTAAGAGTCAGACCCAGAGAGCCCGAGAACCACAACCCGAGAGCAATCGCAGCCCGAGAGCCACAGCCCGAGGGCTGGAGCCCGGGAGCTAACGCAGCAGATGCTGAAAAAACCCTATCAGTGATAGCATGGCCAGGAACTCTAAACAACCCACCAACTCCCACATGAACCAGCCAGCACAGGAATTAGCAGAGCAGCTAACGCAGGGAGTCAGAGTGTTAGAAAGTGTCCAGGAGTAAGTGAGCAAGGGAGAGCGAATAACGGCTACTGGACCCCTTCCCTGCCCAAGACCCGGAACATGACGAACTATGGAATGAAACACTTCCTTGGTCAGTTTGGGTGAGCTGACTGGACTGTCCCCCCTATGCTGCCCGCGAGACAGCGAGAGCTGGGAACGCAGCTGCCGTATCACAAGCGGAGAAAAGACTTTCAATTACAGGCCTTCCCCAGCACCAGCTGAGGCCTTATCACTGCTTCTCTTAGCAACTTCCTAGTAACCACAGTAAAGGGAGTTAACCCTTTCCTGACTGAACCCAGCACAATGCATAAATTGTGATGATTTCTAATTTCTTTCTCTAAGCTCGTTTATAAAGCACATCCCAGCTATGTCCCTGACGTTCACGACAGGAAGAAAAGCTCTAAGTCTACCTTACAGTGAATGAGAAATCGAAAGACGGTGGCAGGTCCCTGCCAAGGGTGTTTCTCTGCTTCCCTGAAGTCTGCAAAGACCATTCTTGAATTATTTTATTTCATTTTCTTGAATTATTTTATTTCAACCTCTGTTTTGCAGCTACTCTACTCCTACCATTCTTCTCAATGGCACAATGCAAAAGTTATTAGGGTTCTCCATATAAAAAAATAATTTTTAGTCGAAATTGGATTTTTTAGGAGGTAAGACAATACACCAAGTCTTTCCTTCAGGGTGGAGAAGCGTTTCAAGCGTTAAGCACTCGAAAGAATTAACAACAGCTCGCGGATCTCGGTCGCCAGGCGTTATTTTAGGCAAGTGACCTGCGACTTGAGGCCTCCAGCCCGCAGCAAACTGCCGCACCCGGCCCAAGAACAAGCCTCTCCGTCACGCCACCGCTGCCACTCACGGGCACGGCACCGCCCGCGCTCGGCCACGGCGCTGCCAGGCGCCGTGCCCGGGACGGGGCGGCGACGGCTCCGTCAGGCGACGGGCGCCGGCGGGCGGCGCTGAAGGGGCAGCGACCGCGGGCGCGTCAACGGCCGGAGCGCTTGCAGCTGGCGGCCGCAGCACGCGGCTCCCCGGCCCAAACCCGCGCGGCCTCCAGCGGCGGCGGCAGCACCAGCAGCTTCGGGAGCGCCGCCCCGCCCCTCGCGGCGCAGGAAGTGACACCGGGCGGAAGGCGTGAACTCGATTCGAGGTGGCGGCGGTGGGAGCTCGCTTCGGCTTCCCGAGCTCTCCCCGCCCGCCCCTCGCCCGCCAGGCCACACCCCCGGCGGCGGCACGGCCCTTCGCCGCTCGCAGCGCCACCACCGCCCCCCCCGCCTCCTCCCGAGCATCCGCCTCCAGCCTGGCTCCTCCTCCATCCCGGCCGGGGCTTCCGCGCGCGGGACGGGTAGCGCCAGGCGGGGGAGCTCGCGGGCTGGGCGATAGATAACCGCTGTTGCCGCCGCCATCGCTGTGGGACGGTTTCCGTCTTCTCGGCTTCTCAACATGGCAGCGGCGGGAAGCGGCCGCGGAGTTCGCAGGCCGGTGCTGCTGACGCCTCACGGTAACGGGGACCGTACCGTGTTTCTCTTCGACCGGCGCCGGGAGCAGGCGGATCCGGACGAGAAAGTGCTCAGCTACGGCAAGGACAGCTACCGCGGCTTCCGCAGCGCCGTCTGCCAGGTACTGGGGGCGGGGGGGGGGGGGGCACGGCGGTTGTTGAGGGGGGGGGGGGGGGAAGCACAGCGGCGGCGGCGCTAACGGCCCTCTGGCGGCGGGAGTAGGCGCGGCAGGGGGGGTGCCACGTGTCCCAACCGGCGCCAACCTGCTGCGGGCTTATGCGAGAGGGGCTGCATCCTCTGCCCGCCCGGGGCCGGCCGCCGCGTCCCGTCTCCTTCCGTAAACTTTGTTGCCGGGACAGGTGGGTGGGGGTCGAGGAGAAACTGCGCCCGCTTCCTCGCCGTCCTCTTTCCCCGGGCACCGGGACCGTGCGGGGCGGCAGGTAGTTGCGGGACGGCGCGGAAGCGGCGCGGCGGGAGCAGCAGCCCCTGGCGGCGGCCGGGAAGGGAGCGGGCGGCCCGGGAGCTCCCCCGCGCGGGGAACAGCTGGCAGCACGCGGCGGTGTCCACCGCTGGAGGGCCGCACCGGTAGTCTGTCGGCTGTCGGCGATAGGCGCCGGCCGTTTTCCCTCTGCCCGCCCGAAGCCCGCGGCGGTGGCTGCTCTGTAAATACCTCGCTGGCCCTTTGCTGGCTCGTGTATCCCTTTCGTTACGCAAAATAAGAACTTCCTCTGTCCTCCTGTCTCGTGGAGGTGGGGATTTCTCTTTACGTATGGGCTGTTTACTTCAGTTTGCTGGTGGTGCCACTAGGCATCGCCCTTTCTCTGCCGTGGTTTCGTTTTCTGAGGAAGTAATAAATGGCAGAAACCTGTTAGCTGCCTGCGTATGTTTTGTACTGTGAAGCACACAGGAAAATAATCTGTGAATTGTACACTAATTTAGGCTGATAAAACGTTCTATTTTAGTTTCTTTATCTACTGTAATTTGCACTTTGTTCTCGACGATATAAACTCCTGGAGGAAATTCCTTGGTTTGTGCAGTTCCTGGACAGTGTTCAGTGTAATGGTTTCCTACTGCAATGAAAGCTTGGAGTTATCAATGTCAGCACGACTAGTTGTCATGCATAACTACCCCCACCTGGCACCGTTCTACTTCAGTGTTCAAAATGGCGTATTCATATTATAATAATAAAATCGTTATGTTTGGAAAACACCTTTAAGATTATCAAGTCCAACCATTAATCTGGCACTACGGAATCCACCACTAAACCATGTCCCTAAGCGCCACGTCCACACATTTTTTAAATACCTCCAGGGGTGGTGACTCAGCCACTTCCACAGGGAAGCCCATTCCAATGCTTGACAACTCTTTCAGTTAAAAAAATTTTTCCTAATATCCAACCTAAACCTCCCCTGGTGCAACTTGAGGCCATTTCCTCTTGTCCTGTCGCTTGTCACCTGGGAGAAGAGACCAACACCCACCTCTTTGCAGCCTCCCTTCAGGTGGCTGCAGAGAGCAGTAGGGTCTTCCCTGAGCCCTCTCTTCTCCAGCTAAACCACCCCAGCTCCCTCAGCCATTCCTCATGGAAGTTCTTCACACCCTTCCCCAGCTCGGTTGCCCTTCTCTGGACATGCCTCAGCATCTCTGTGTCCTTCTTGTAGTGAGGGGCCCAAAACTGAACACAGTACTCGAGGTGTGGCCTCGCCAGTGCCCAGTACAGGGGCACAATCACGTCCCTACTCCTGCTGGCCACACTATTTCTGACACAAACCAGGATGCCGTTGGCCTCCTTGGCCACCTGGGAATACTGCTGGCTGATACTCAGCCATTTGTTGACCAGCACTCCCAGGTCCTTTTCCAATGAACAGTTTTCCAGCCACTCGTCCCCAAGCCTGTAGCATTGTATGGGGTTCTTGTGACCCAAGTGTTTTGACGTAGCCTTATTGAACCTCACACATTTGGCCTTGACCCATTTATCCAGCCTGTCCAGATCCCTCTGCAGAGCCTTCCTATCCTCAGGCAGATAATCACTCCCACCCAACTTGGTGTCATCTGCAAACTTACTGAGGGTGCACTCGATCCCCTCGTCCAGGTTGTTGATAAAGATATTAGATATATTCTGTCAGAGGTACTGAATCTACTACTGTTAAGGTGCTGCTACTCAGCAGTAACTTGCCTATGGAGTGTCAGCACATCCCTTGATCTGGTTAGAGCCTCTCAAGTTCAGTAACTGTTACACTGCATAAAGCATACTGATTTCTTTATTACATTCATTCTGAGAAGTTAGACAGTAGGGTGGGTTCATGGCCTTCTAAGTACCAACATCCTTCTTAATGGAGCATCAATATAGTATCTCCTATGAGTTACTACAAGCATTACATTATTTCAGCCAAGGGTTGTATTAAATAGAGTTGAGAAGGGATCCATTAGCAGATGAATTGCAAGGATACTTCAAATATTCAGTACTCAGGGCAAAGATGTTGATCATTAACCCATCTTTTTTCTTAGCTTTTGTAATTAGTCCATGGGCTGAGGTTAACTCTAATTTGCAACTTGTTAAGGACAAGTGAGTCTTTCCTTTCATGGCTTTTTTATATATGCTGCACACTCCAGTGACTGCTGTTTCTATGCACCCTCACGGTGTTCAGTAGTTCACAGAGCTATTGGCATATTTGCAGTCTTACACAGAAATAAGCCTTCATCACAAGATGTGAGGTATCTTGCGTACAAACAGTTTCAGGTTTTTCTTCTTTCAAAAGCATATTGTGGAGTCAGTACTTTAATGCCATTAGGCAGACCACTCAGGTGTGCAACACAGCATTTGAAAAGTCTGTCGATGCAAAACAGAACTTGGTGTGTTTGGGTCTGGTACCTGTGAAAATAAAATTTTCAAGTATAGTTTCTTACCACGTCAACACCATAACACTTATCACCAGTCCTGGTGGTGATTTGGGGTGTTATGGGTAATAGAGTCAGTGCTCTTATAAACTTGTGCAACAAGAACCTCCAATGATCATTCCCATAGAAGAAAGCCCCTCTCCAGTAGCGTGCGGGCTGTTTGCGAGTTCAGTCAGAGGTGCCTGTCACAGCTAATCGCAATGTCGTGACTCTGCACCTCGGAGCTTTCGTTATCTCACATATAGGGCCTCTAACTCTGACGGTGGTTTGACGTGACCAGCAAATGCTGGTACAGCAGTGTGATGTCTGATGTCTCCCACACCAGTGGTGTGCGAGTTCTCGTTAGGCTTCTGGAAGAGCGTTCCGGCATCTCGGTGCCTCTGGGAGTTTTGCACATTGTTCCCGTTTCTCCGGGTGTTGTATTCTAAAGTGCCGAATTTCTGGCATCTTGAAAGTTGCAGCTAACTCCTTTGAGGAGGAAGGTGATGAATGGGATCACCTGATTGGGACAGACTTTCCCCGCTGCATGGTGCTGAAAACGTGTCAGGGAAGTGAGGAAAGTTCAAGAAGAAAGATTGTTTTGATAAGCAAGTTTTGAATTGTTCAGCCTAAGATGAAGTGGAATGTTGTATTCGCTTTTCTCCAATTAAAGCTGTTAGAGACTTTCTGAGTGCCTGATGTGGCAAAGGCAAATGCTGTGTATCTAGCAGTGTTGGTTCCATGGGTGTCCTGTCTGGTGGCTCAGCCTCAGTACAGGCTCGGCTTTAAATCGACTTTCAGTAGCAGTTTGTCGTGCGACTGAATGACTTTAGTGTAGCAGTGAGGGTGCATATACGTTTTCCAGTCTGCCAGTTGGGCTGTGGGGGTGGTAATGTCTGACAAGGGTGCCAGAAATATTAAGTTGTTGGAACTATTTCTGCTGTGAACATCTTCCTGTGGCATTAAGAGAATTCCCTTGGATATAATGGGATACGTAGGAGTCAAAGGAGAATGTAAATATTGAAAAATAATTAAATTAAACCTGATTGCAGTGTGTGATGATTCTGAGTGGAAAATACTTGAATGCCTGAAGCCATCGTAGTCTTAGGCTGCTACTTCTGAGACTTAGGGTTCTTTTTATAATGCAGAGAGAAGGTATTTTCCTGTGCAGCAAAATAACTGATTATTGAGACAAGAAATTTAGTCACTGGGAGATCAGTTTAGGAGCCGATATGTGTCTTCTGTCTGTTATCAAATAAAATATTCCTTCATTATTAGTAAAATATTCTTTATTAATTTTTGAAACTTTTGGATTTTTTAAGTAAATATTTTTTGTCATCTTACGGTGTGGGTTTTTTTACTGTTCCTTAACAAGTTAACACATGGCAGTGTGGTTGGATGTGTCTTTATGTACTGATAAATGAGCCTTGCATTCTGAGCTTGTGTGTGTGAAAGATAAAAAAAATCAAACCTTATGAAAGAAGCTGGAGCATCTTCCTTGCAGTGATCAGTCCTAAAGCAGAAACCTCCTAATTAAAAATGATCTATTAGCTTCGTTTTTATATTTGAGCCCTGATGAGCGTAGGTGGAGTAGTAATGCAATTCGAGTCCCCAGAACCAAGTTTTAATGTAAGTGAATTAAATGTGGAGTTTCACCTCTTCTTGGGAGAGCGATTGCTTCTACACCTTCCTGTTGACTTCTCTTAGGTATATATACCCTACTGCTTGTCCTGATGTTTAGAGTATAGTTGGAAAATATTTACCCGCAATGAGCAGAATGGAGCTAAACTTTGTTGGCAGCTAATCCTAGATCCCTTGCTCACATTGTCCAGGTACACAGTGGAGCTGGAGCACTTCAGTTTGTTGCTAAGCTGGCAGGAATCCTTCCAGGTCACGTTCCTTTTAAAACAGAAAGGTGTCTGTGTTGAAAACAGCACGGTAGTTTTGCTGTTTGAAGGGTTGTTTGAGAGGCTTTAAAGTGAAGTAGCAATCTGAAGAGAGCTAATGCTAATAAAATTAGTGTTACTACTTAAATAGGAATCGAACACATTTGTAAATGCTTCTTTAATTCTTTTGAAGCTTTTCATCATTGTTGTGATCTTGTTTGAAGAAATATATAGGAAGTGTGGACCTGAAATCTGTGTAGAAAGTAAATATCTGTAATTCAAGTAAATACTCAAAATTCAGACACTGCAATAAAACTAATGTTTTGCTTTTAATCCTTTGTTGAGCTTCCCATTGTATCCTAACAGTCTACCGACTGTTTAAACGCATTATTTTACCAGTGCATCAAAATAAATTCCAGTGTAGCAATAAGTTAGGAGGCAAAAAAAGATGCTCATTAAGAGGAAATATGGAGAAGCAGAGTAGCTGTGGCTGGAAACTCAAGAAATAGGTGTAAATTTTTGTGGATATTTGCTTCCCAATGCCTAATAAATACTGTATAATGAAATTATTTGTGATCAGTGAAAGAATATTGGCAGCTTCTGCTGTTTGTATCACCAGAGGCTAGTTCTTAAATGTATTTAAGAGGTATTTGGATTACTGTTACAGTTCTGATAAATTTGCTCAATAGAAGTACTTCCTATCTTAATGATGAAATCAATCCATCTTGCAATAATTATGTTTTTGTATTATAAAACCTATGTTAATTTACTCACTTTTCAAGATTCTCCATAATCAGAAACTAAAAATAGATACATTTTAAACATGCTGTGCATACACAAACCAAGTTTTTCCTTCATTTTTAAAGAACCTGTTGCGAGGTACTGCAAGGTATGTATAAAATGCAACAATGTGAGGGTTTTTTCCAGAACTGTGGTATTTCAGGCTTCAGGGAAATGCTTGTGTTACAAGTATCAGCACTCAACATTTCAGTGGGAAGAAGGATGCAGTTGGCATACCTTGGTGCACTGTGGTACTACCTTACTAAGTGTTGACTGATCTGGAACGCTGTGTGGTTTTTAAGTTCCTGGTCAAATTTGAGTGATGGCGATAGTCAGATGCAGAGTATCTGCATTCCTTAAGTATTACTTATGCAGATGCAGCTTCTTAGGTGTGACCAAGTATTTTTGGCTTTTGAAGTGCGGCTTCCAAATTCTTGCACCTTTAACAAGCGATGCCATACAAAGTGTTTTCATGGTGAAAGTTGTATGGAGTTGATGTCAAAATTTTGGCTGATGGCTGCACTCACTAATGTTCGTGATTGTGCTTTTAGACAAAATGGCTCGTGAAGGTCTGGTGAAAGTTACTGCACTTGTCTCTGAGTAAGTCTAGTTATGAAAGCATGCTCTTTGCATGAATTCTGAAGTCACCAGCTTCTTTCCGCTTGTTAAGTCTTGCAGGTTAACTCATTGTTCTGGACAAGTTTTCATAGATTTATGTATGTGGCTTCTGTCATGCAATTTCCCCCTCTTCTTTTTCTCAGTGTTTTCCACCAAGATTATGATAAAGCTTAAGATACCACATAAAACTAACTTCTATTACTGGATCTTGCGATAGGTAGCAATGTTTTTAGTGTTTCTGTTGAACCATCTGTTCACTTCTTAACACCTTCCATTGATATATTTTTACAAGTATTTAGAAGTGTTATCAATTGAACTTCTGAAAGTAGTGAAACTTTTAAGTAGGATAGAGGACAAGGCATTTCAAGTTCTGCAAATGTTGTCTTCTGTAATTCGTTCTTTAGATGAAGGTGACTCCATCAATAAAGGATGGTTGGAAAAAGTTCCAGAACACTGGTGTTCACTGCTGATTGTTGTGTAGGTTGTCTCTGGTGAGCATCTGCCCAGAGCATACTGACTACTGAGTGTTCCTGTAACATACAACTCTGCTTTGAGCTCCAAGAATGTTTATAATTTTTTTTTTTTTTTGTTAAATGCAACTGCTTTTCTAGAGGCTTTTGGATCCCCTTTCTGCTGATGTCCAAAGATACTACATGTTTGTGTTCTGATGTGAGGCAAGCTCATTCAGAGTATGATTAGAGATGATTATCTTGCTTGCTCTACTACCATGAGCGCTCAGTACCAGATCCTGAGCAGGTTGTCATTGTGTTGAGACTAGCTGACACAACACTGGATTGGAAAAGCTTATCTGATTAACTCTTATGAGTTACATAGAGGTGTTCTCAATTACTTCCAGCAAAGTCTTTGTCTCCAATTAATCTGTTTATATCTTGGTTTTTGTATTTGCTAATTTGTATGAGAGATCTTAATATTATTTAGTTGTATGAATAATTGAGAGAGATGATACAACTATCTTGGTATCTATAAGCACTGCTGAAAGACAGTTCCTGGTTTGAAAATCTGTGATTTGAGAATAAAATCTTTTTCCTTAAATGTATTTTATAGTTTCATCTGGCCAAGAAAGCCAATGGCATCCTGGGATGCATTAAGAAGAGCGTGGCCAGCAGGTCGAGGGCAGTTCTCCTCCCCCTCTACTCTGCGCTGGTGAGGCCTCACCTGGAGTACTGTGTCCAGTTCTGGGCTCCTCAGGTCCAGAAGGACAAGGAGCTACTGGAGAGGGTCCAGCACAGGGTCACTGAGATGATGAAGGGCCTGGAGCACCTTCCATGTGAGGAAAGGCTGAGAGAGCTGGGTCTGTTTAGCTTGGAGAAGAGGAGGCTGAGGGGGGATCTTATCAATGCTTATCAATATCTAAAGAGTGGTTGTCAGGAGGAGGGGGCCAGGCTCTTCTCAGTGGTGTCCAGTGACAGGACTAGGGGCAATGGCCATCAGCTGGAAAACAGAAGGTTCAACCTGAGCATGAGGAAACCCTTCTTCTCTGTGAGAGTGACAGAGCCCTGGGACAGGCTGCCCAGAGAGGTGGGGGAGTCTCTTTCCCTGGAGACTTTCCAAAGCCGCCTGGACTTGTTCCTGTGTGATCTGCTCTAGGGGATCCTGCTCTGTCAGGGCGGTTGGATTAGATGATCTCTAGGGGTCCCTTTCAGCCCCTAACACTGAATCTGTGTAAGAGATTTCTCTCAATCTGGACTGATAATTCTTGTTAATGAGGCATAAAGTGGGATAGCTAACCCATACATATGTGCCTTTCAGGTGATAAATTGGCAGATGTCACGGGACATTCAGTTAATCACTTGCAAAGTTACAGAAGGCTACAGGCCTCTCAGTGTTTGGATGTGGCATTTAGGTTCCTTTTTTATATTCCTGTACAGGTTCCTGCAAAGTCAGCCACTGGATCAGTGTGAAATACTCAAAGTAAAGCTGTATTGCTTTTTATCACGTTAGGTAGCTGAGGTATGTAGATGTTTTGTGAAAATTAGTAGCTTTAAAGGACAGCATTGAAAATGACATTGCCAGATTTCTTCAAACTTAACTAATACAGTTCAGGTCTCCTTTAAGAGTTTCACACTGGTAATATGATTCTGTTAGGCAGAAGATTATTTCTGGGCTAGGTGCCACTTTGTGGACGGTGGCTGCATGGCTGTTATGTCTCTGTTATCCCTTGGCTACATTGCAAGCTCTGAGGCCAGTTCTTCACATCACTGTCATGCGTCTGCCTGCTGGGAATGGGTTACAGTAGGAAGAGACAGAACATTTTAAAGGTATGGAAGTTGCTTATTGTAGAAAACCACTGTTTGTATTGGAAAAGTTTGGATTGCAAGGTGTTAAATGTTTTCTCTAAAGATACTGTAGTTTCGGTTTCACTGTTTTACCTCTGTCATGTGTGAGACTGTTTGATTCCTTTACTTTGAAAAGTGAGCACCAGAAATGATTATTTTATGGTAATAGACCAACGATTCTATGCTTACAGTGCGTTATTTGTCCTTCACATACCACTTGAAGCCTATCCATGTTACTACAAGCTGTGGTGGTATACACACAAAGTTGAACAGTTGGTTGTTGAACACCTTTTCTGAGACAGTTGGTAAATCTAGAGGCAAAAATCTATGTTGACTTCATGTTGTGTTCTAGTTGGCTTAGTAGCCAGGTAAGCCTTGCCGTGCATGTTTGGATCAAATAGCAGCAAGATCTACTTTGGTGCTTATGTTCTAATGTGTGAAAAAGAAACTGAGGCCTGTTTGAAACAGTCTTAGCTGAGGAGTTGTCTGTGGTTTGTGGACATGTGTGTTGTTTTGATTATTTTTTTATATATATAAAGAAAGCCTGAACTGAAGCAAGTCTGTAAATTGAATCTTGCTTCTTGATTCAGATTGGAGAGTTCAGGAGATCACAATTCATTCACACTATCATATATCACAGAATGGTAGGGGTTGGAAGGGACCTTTGGAGATCTAGTCCACCCCCCCTGCCAGAGCAAGTTCACCTAGAGCAGGCTGGACAGGAATGCATCCAGGTGGGTTTTGAGTATCTCCAGAGAAGGAGATGCCACAAGCTCTCTGGGCAGCCTGTTCCAGTGCTCTGGCACCCTCAGGGTAAAGTAGTTCTTCCTCATGTTGAGATGGAATTTCCTGCATTGCAGTGTGTGCCCTTTGCCTCTTCTCTTGTTGCTGGGCACCACCGAAGAGCCCGGCCCCATCATCTTGACACCCATCCTTTAGATATTTATAAGCGCTGATGAGTCTCTCAGTCTTCTCCAGACTAAACAGACCCAGGTCTCTCAGCCTTTCCTCATAAGAGAGGTGCTTCTTTCCCCTTATCATCTTCGTAGCCGTCTGCTGGACACTCTCCAGTAGTTAACCTATCTTTCTTGAACTGGGGAGCCCAGAACTGGACACAGCACTCCAGATGTGGCCTCGTTAGGGCAGAGCAGAGGGGGAGGATAAGCTCCCTCAACCTGCTGGCCACGCTCTTTTCAATGCACCCCAGGATACCATTGGCCTTCATGGCCACAGGGCACGTCACTGGCTCATGATCAACTTATTGTTCACCATATCACACCTGTAAATTGTTCTGCTGAAAAGCTTCTTGGGCATTTGGCATTCATTTGGCTGTTTCAAACTTATCTTTTAGCATTATATTAACTCATGTCATAAACATCCACCAACAAATTGAGAGCTATTAGCTTTATTTATTTTTCATGAAACATTGGAAGTGATCTAGACTGAGTTTATAAAGAATGCATTTCTTCTGTTTGAACAAAGACAGCTTTTTGGCTTACGTATCACTTCATAGGTATAATGACTGACATCCTGCTGTGGGCAGAACGGGCTTGGCTCAGCCTGTGTTTCTTAATTTAACTTACTGCCTGCCCCTATCAAGAATCAAAAGTTTGTGTTAATTGGCAATTAAACAAGCACTTAGGGAAATGCCTTTCCTCCCCCTTCTCCATGTTTATCTTCTGTCATACTCCCATTCCTAGTCTTAAACTTCCTGTGTTCTCATGCATTTGGCCAATCCAAATTCCTTTAGTGAGGCAACGAGCGGAGCGAGATGTCAGGGCCATGTGCAGAGGTTCTGTCTGCTGCTCCTCCTCCTCCATGCTCTTTACTGGTTTTCTTCTGCTCTGGTGGGTTGTCCGTAGGCCACAGCCTCATGGGAGTAGGAGGACAGAGGGGGGAAATCCTCTGCCCTGACATGGATCTGCCATGGGCCCCAGCACCTTTGGGGCCATCCCTGCTCTGGCATGGAGCATCTCCTTTCAGTGTGTCTCCAGTGCTGTCCCTAGCAATGTCTCCTCAGATACATCTCCTCTGTTGCTTCTCATTTGTCTCCTCTATTTCTTCCCCAATGTATGTGAGCAGAAGCACCATGTGCCCTTGTTGAAGTTTTGGTGCACAGTGGGTTGTTTCCATGTTTGAGAGCCACCTGGCACTGGCTGTGACTAGCTCAGGGCAATTCATGGCCTGTTCCCACAGTGGTCACCCCTACAGCCCTCTGACTCCAAAACCCTGCAGTGCACACTCAATACGCCTCCAGATGTGGTTTGGCAATGTAAATGGCTCTTAGTGAACAGCTATGGTTGTTTTCCCAGACTATTCAAATTTTGATTCACTGATATAATCTGTACATTTTAGGTGGCTTTTTTCCTCATTTGTCTTCATGTAACTGTTTATCTTTGTAATGCTTTGACTTTTGCATTGTCGTGGTTTAACCTTATCTGTCAATTAAGTACTACACAGTCGCTTGCTCACCTCCACCCTCGCCCAGTGCAGGAGGAGAATTGGAGGAAAAGACAAGGAAGCTCATAAAAGTTGAGATAAGAACTGTTTAATAATTGAATATAAATGAAAATTATAGTGATACTAATGTTAACAATACTACAACTAAGTAATTAAAATAATAGAAAATAAAACATATGATACAGTAGCCCACCACCTGTCAACTGACACACAGCCAGGTCCCAGAGTAGCCAGAGTATGAGCCCACAGAGCCAGAGCCTGGTGGTGACAACAGGATCTGAACAAAAGCCAGAAGCCAGCCACTTCCTGCCTCAGAAGTTTTGAACATGTGTATTGAGCATGAAGTACCATGGAATGAAATTCTCCTTTGGCCAGGCCAGCCAGCACTGTGGAGAAAATTAACTCTTTCCTGCCTGAAACCAGCACATTCTCCAACCCTTATGTCATACTATTTATGTCATGCTCAGGTCCTACACTATAGGATAAATAAATTCTCATTAACCAGCTCACCCTTTCCCATTCAAACCTACACAGATATCATTCTCTTAGCCTATGGATCATCTTAGCACAATGTCCATTAGTCCATGACTTTGGGTTCCATCAGGTGTGAGGGTCACTCAGGACAGGAAAGGGGGAGTGTTGTGTGGGATCACTGGGCACCAAAGACAGCTCATGTCAAGTCACTGCTGCAGTTCTGGCAAGGCTTGACCTCCATAGGTTCAGATGGTTTCTGCTGTAGTGATTCCTACAACACAAAACTCAGAACAAGGGTTATTTGCAGCACTTATTGTCTATCATGCAATTTAATTCATGGGCTGTTTTCTCCCAAAATCAAATTCCCTTGAGGCACATTACCTACCAAATGCGCCAAGGTCATTGAGTGAAAGCAATCCCACGGATGGGTTTGCCTTTGCCTGAGGCAGGAGTAACCCAGACAGTTTTTCCCAACATATTTTTAACGTGCACTACAGGGACTTTATCTCCTTCTACAGTCTTTGATTGGGCAGGGCCAACACAATTGACAGATCCTCTGGTGTTGACTAACCAGGTAGCTTTTGCTAAATGTGTATCCAAATGTTTGAATGTTCCACTCTCCATTGCTTTCACTGTGGTCTTAAACAGCCCGTTGCACCGTTCGACCTTCCCAGAGGCTGATGCATGGTAGAGGATGTGATACACCCTCTCAATGCCGTGCTCTTTGGTCTAAGCGTCCAAGAGGTTGTTTCAGAAATGAGTCCCATTGTCTGATTCAGTCCTTTCTGGGGTGCCATGTGGCCACAGGACTTGCTTTTCAAGGCCCAGGATGGTATTTTGGGCAGTGGCATGGGGCACAGGATATGTTTCCAGCCACCCGGTGCTTGCTTCCACCATTGTGAGCACATGGCACTTGCCCTGGCAGGTTTTGGGCAGTGTGATAGAGTCAACCTGCCAGACCTCCCCATATTTATATTCAGCCATTGCCCCCCATACCAAAGAGGCTTTACCCTCTTGGCTTTTCCATGGTCAAGACCACCCCTTGATCGCGAGCCCATCTGTATGTGGCGTCTCCCCCTTGGTGACCTGAGGTGTCATGGGCCCACCAAGCCATAAACGGCTCACCTCTCTGTTGTCAGTCCAGATCCACCTGAGCCACTGCAGTCTTAGCAGCTTCATCCACCTGTTGGTTGTGTTGATATTCTTCAGTAGCTTGACTTTTGGGTACATGGGCATCAACGTGATGCACTTCGATGACCAAATTCTCTAAGCAGGCAGCAATATCTTGCCACAATGCAGCAGCCCAGATGGGTTTGCCTCGGTGCTGCCAGTTGCTCTGGTTCCATTGCTGTAGCCACCCCCACAGTGCATTTGCCACCATCCATGAGTCAGTGTAGAGGTAAAGCACTGGCCACTTCTCTCGTTTAGCAACGTCCAAAGCCAGCTGGATGGCTTTTACCTCTGCAAACTGACGCAATTCATCTTGTCCTTCAGCAGTCTCTGCATCTTGTCGTGTGGGACTCCACACAGCAGCTTTCCATCTCCGATGCTTCCCTACAATGCGACAGGACCCATCAGTAAACAGGCCATATTGCTTGTCATTGGCAATGTGTTGTACAGAGGTGCCTCTTCAGCCCTTGTCACCTCCTCCTCTGGTGACATTCCAAAATCTTTGCTTACTGGCCAGTCCACGATCACCTCCAGGATTCCTGGGCGACTGGGATTTCCTATTTGAGCTCGTTGTGTGATCAGTGCAGCCCACTTACTCCAGGTGACATCAGTGGCATGATGAGTAGAGACTCTGCCTTTGAACACCCAGCCCAGCACTGGCAGTCGAGGTGCCAAGAAGAGCTGTGCTTCAGTCCCAGCCACTTCTGAGGCAGATCGGATTCCATCATGAGCTGCCAGTATTTCTTTTTTGGTTGGAGTGTAGTGAGCCTCTGATCTTGTGTATCCCCAGCTCCAAAATCCTAGGGGGCAACTTTGTGTCTCCCCTGGTTCTTTCTGCCAGAGACTCCAGGTAGGACCATTCTCCCCACCTGCAGTGTAGAGCACATTCTTTACCTCAGGCCCTGTCTGGACTGGTCCAAGGGCTGCTGCATGTACTACCTCCTCTTTAATTTGTTCAAAGGCTTGTCGTTGCTCAGGGCCCCACTTGAAATGATTTTTCTTCTAGATCATTTCATAGAGAGAGCTTACAATTTGACTGTAATTTGGAATGTGCATCCGCCAGAAACCTACAACGCCCAGGAGAGCTTGTGTTTCCTTTTTGCTCATTGGTGTGGACATGGCTGTTACTTTGTTGATCACATCCATTGGGATCTGGCGATGTCCATCTAGCCATTTTACTCCTAGGAACTGGATCTCCTGTGCAGGTCCCTTGACCTTACTTTGTTTTATGGCAAAACTGGCTTTCAGAAAGATTTGGATGATCATCTTCCCTTTTTCAAATACTTCATCTCCTGTGTCACCCCATACGATGATGTCATCAATGTACTGTAGATGTTCTGGAGCTGTGCCCTGTTCCAGTGCAGTCTGGATCAGTCCATGGCAGATGGTAAGGCTGTGCTTCCACCCCTGGGGCAGCCGATTCCAGGTGTATTGGATGCCTCTCCAGGTGAAAGCAAACTGTGGCCTGTACTCTGTTGCCAAGGGGATGGAGAAGGCAGCATTAGCAATGTCAGTCGTGGCGTACCACTTGGCTGCCTTTGACTCCAGCTCGTATTGGAGTTCCAGCATGTCCGGCACGGCAGCACTCAGTGGTGGCGTGACTTCATTCAGGCCACTGCAGTCCACTGTCAGTCTCCATTCCCCATCAGACTTACGGACTGGCCAGATGGGGCTGTTAAAGGGTGAGCGGGTTTTGCTGATCACCCATTGGCTCTCTAGTTGACGAATCAGCTTCTGGATGGGTAGCAAAGAATCTTGGGTTAGTGCGATACTGTTGCCGATGTACTGGTGTGGTGGCAATTGGCGCCTGTTGGTCTGCAACCTTTAGCAATCCCACAACAGAAGGGTCCTCTGACAGACCAGACAAGACAGACAGCTGCTCAATGTCCTCAGTCTCTACAGCAGCTATCCCAAAAGCCCACCAGTACCCTTTCAGGTCCTTAAAGTACTCTTTCTTGAGATAATCTATGCCAAGGATTCATGGGACATCTGAGCCAGTCACAATGGGGTGGTTTTGCCACTCCTTCCCAGTCAGGCTTATTTCAGCCTCCAGCACAGTCAGTTGTTGAGATCCCAGTCACACCAGAAACGCTGATGCAGTCCCGGCCCGGTTATCTCAGGAAGGGGGAGATTCGTTGTTGTACCCAGAGTGAGATTAAGACACAAATGAGGTCAGATGCTAACAAGGGAGTTTGGTTTTTTTTTTTGGTAAGAAAATAGTGATAGGAGAGAGTAAAAATAGAGAACTGGGAAGATTTAGCAAGCAGTTGGGATAGAATTGCAAGACATAGTCACCACCATGGATCCAGCGGTGTCCTGTTGGTCTGTAGTCTTCGGTGGGGAGGGTCCCCTGTCACAGTTTGGTCCCACAGTCTTAGGGTATTTTTTGCTGCCTCCTGTGCACGCTTTCAGGCTAGGCACACTGATCCTGTAGGATGCACAGGACCACTATGTGACCACTTGCATGCTTTGGCAGGCTTGGCTGTCCTCTGTGTCTGGACCCCCCATGAGGCGATGTGATCGTTCTTTGTTCTTGGTGGAACTGGTCTCCAGAGGCTATTTGCTTCTTATCTGTTCAGTGGGCCATTTGGCCCTTAGCTATTCAGGCCTTCAGGCAATCCCTGCTCCACCAAGCCACCAAAAGCCAAGCCCCCAGGAAGTTTCACAACTTGGTCAGCAGGCTTTGAGACAATCAGCTCAAGATAAGGTCTCTCACAACCCCTTTATAGCTTGATAGCATGAGGGTACACTGTGTACCCGTGTCTACCAGAGCTCTGTACTCCTGCAGCTCTGATCATAGAATCACAGGATGGTTTGGGTTGGAAGGGACCTTAAAGATCATCCTGTTCCAACCCCCCTGCCATGGGCAGGGACACCCTCCACTAGACCAGGTTGCTCAAAGCCCCATCCAGCCTGGCCTTGAACACTGCCAGGGATGGGGCACCCACAGCTTCTCTGGGCAACCTGTGCCAGTGCTTCACCACCCTCTCCATGAAGAATTTCTTCCTGATATCTAATCTAAATCTCCCCGCTTTCAGTTTAAACCCATTACCCCTTGTCCTATCACTACAGGCCCTTGTAAAAAACACACCCCCCAGCTTCCCTGTAGGCCCCCTTCAGGTACTGGAAGGTGCAATAAGGTTTCCCCAGAGCCTTCTCTTCTCCAGGCTGAACAAGCCCAATTCTCTCAGCCTGTTCTCATAGCAGAGGTGCTCCAGCCCCCTGAGCATCTTTGTGCCCTCCTCTGGACTCGCTCCAACCTGACAATATCATTCTTATGCTGAGGGCTCCACAGCTGGACACAGTACTCCAGGTGGGGTCTCATGAGAGCAGAGTAGAGAAGGAGAATCACCTTCCTCGACCTGCTGGCCACGCTTCTCTTGATACAGCCCTGGATATGGTTGGCTTTCTGGGCTGCCAGCACACACTGCCAGCTTATGTTCAGCTTTTCATCCCCCGGTACCCCCAAGTCCTTCTCCTCAGGGCCGCTCTCTATCCATTCTCCACCCAGCCTGTACTTGTATTTGGGATTTCCTCAGTCCAGGTGCAGGACCTTGCACTTGGCCTTGTTGAACTCCATGAGGTTGGCAGAGACCCACCTCTCCAGCCTGTCCAGGTCCCTCTAGATGGCATCCCTTCCCTCCAGAGTGTCAACCACACCAAACAGCTTGGTGCTGTCAGCAAACTTGCTGAGGATGCACTCGATCCCATCATCCATGTCACTGATGAAGATGTTAAACAGTACCGGTCCCAACACCAACCCCTGAGGAACGTCACTCGTTACTGGTCTCCACTCAGACATTGAGCCGTTGACCACCACCCTCTGAGTGCAACCATCCAGCCACTTCCTCATCTGTCGAGCGGTCCATCTGTCAAATCCATCTCTCTCCACTTTAGAGACAAAGATGTCGTGTGGAATGGTATCGAAGGCTTTGCACACGTCCAGGTAGATGACATCAGTTACCCATCCTCTGTCCACCAAGGTCATGATCCCATTGTAGAATGCCACCATATTTGTCAGGCACAATCTGCCCTTGGTGAAGCCATGTTGGCTGTCACCAATCACCTGGCCTTGATGTCCCTGGCCAGGTTTAATTCTGTCAGGGCTTTGGCTTTCCTAACCTGATCTCTGATCTCTCAGACAACTTCCCTGTATTCCTCCCAGACTACCTTTCCTTGCTTCCACCCACTGTAGCCTTCTTTTTTTTGTTTTACTTTGTCAAGGAGCTGCTTATTCATCCACGCAGGCTTCCAGGCACTTTTACCCGACTTCCTCTTCATTGGGATGCATCGCTCCTGAGCTTGGAGGAGGTGGTCCTTGAATACTTGCCAGCTTTCTTGGGCCCCTCTTCCCTCCAGGGCCTCTTCCCAAGAAACCTTTCCAATCAGTTCCCTGAAGAGGCTAAAGTCTGCTCTCCTGAAATCCAGGATAATGAGCTTGCTGCGCACCCTCCTCACCTCCTTAAGGATCTCAAATGCCACCATTTCATGGGCGCTGCAGCCAAGGCTGTCTTTGAGCTTCACATTCCCTCCCAGCCCCTCCCCGTTGGCAAGAACAAAGTCCAGCATGGCACAGCTCCTCATCGGCTCCTCTATCACTTGGATAAGGAAGTTATCAGTGCATTCCAGGAATCTTCTGGCTTGCTTGTGCCCTGCCAACTTGTCCCTCCAACAGATATTGGGGTGGTTGAAGTCCCCCATGAGGACCAGGGTTTGAATGTTAGGCTGCTGCTGTCTGCCTGTAGAGGGCCTCATCCACTCGCTCATCCTGGCCAGGTAGCCTATAGCAAACTCCTACTACCGTCTCCCCTCTTCCTGCCCTCCCTTTAACCCTGACCCATAAGCTCTTGATCAGCTCCTCATCCATCCCCAGTTGGAGTTCCACACACTCCAGCTGGTCTCTGACATAGAGAGCAACCCCCCCTCCACATCTCCCCTGCCTGTCCTTCCTAAAGAGCCTATACCCTTCCATTCTGATGCTCCAGTCATAGCAGCCATCCCACCACGTCTCCACGATACCAGTGAGGTCATAGCCCCTCATTCGTGTGCACACCTCTAGCTCCTCTTGTTTATTTCCTATGCTCCGTGCATTAGCACAGAGGCATTTAAGATGGGCCTGCAATGAAGTTGGCTTGTGGACTGGAGCATCTAGAATTCCCCTGTTTTGTCTGCCAGGTGCTCTACTGGTGAGCAGTGATTCTTCTCCAGGCTCTGGGCATCTTTTGGTGTCCCTGCTGGTTTTGCCCCCTCCCCCTTCAAACCTAGTTTAAAGCCCTATCAATGAGCCCTGCCAGTTGATGGGCTAGAATCCTTTTTCCCCTTTGAGACAGCTGCACGCCATCTGTCGCCACCCGGCCTGGTGCCATATAAACCTCCTCAAGCTCAAGGAACCCGAAGCTCCACCATTCACACCAGCCTCTGAGCCGTGTGTTGATCAGGTGTGCGGGCCATCGAATCCATACAGTCCAATAAACACGGTTGTCCCTTTCCTCCATCTGGCTAGAGGGAGGGCCCCTCTAATACTGACATGGCTCACTCACGTCATGGAGAAACAGATTATTGGTCATGTCAGATTGTCTATCCCGTTTGGATGTGGGAGCAGCAATCTTCCTGGAAGAATCCCCACTGGTGATTTTTTTCCCTTTAAATTCACATGCTCGTTCCTGTAAATGTGAGGTAGGTTTTCCATCCCACCTCCTCCTGTCCTCTCCATGGTCACGTAGGTAAAACAACAGGGTACCCCATGATGGATACCTGCTGTATTCCCTTCTTTGAGCAGAGGAATGCTTACTCCTAATAGCAGAGATACTGGCTTGCACAGTTGGGGAGCGGAACATCCCTCAATTGCTTAAACTCCTGAGACAGTCTCTCTACAGCCAAGACACGGGCCTGTATCGGGGAAGAGAGGCTTTCATAGCCTCATTCTCTTTCCAAGTTACTGTCGCAAGCACACTGGCATACAAGGATGGCGCACTCCGCATTAACTTCTGTGTGGGTTGTGTGCATTGAACTTCATCTGGATCGGTGGGTGTCCGTGCATTGTTCGGGTCATGATAAAGTATCTCCAGCACTGCTGGTTCCCTCAAGTACTGGATGCCTTTTTCCATGGTGGTCCATTTGCCTGGCTGAGGTGGCACACTTTCCTTAAAAGGATACCTTTCCTTCACACTTGTCAGGAGTCATCTCCAGGGCTTACACTTTGTCCTTCTTACAATTACTTTGTCAATGCCCCTTTCTCTAGCTAGTGACCCCAACTGCTTGGCTTCTCTGCCTCTAACTCCATCCTACTGGCCCTGTTATCCCAACAGCAGAGCAGCCAGGTGATATGTTCACCCGGGCAACAGCTGAAGCCTCTACGGATCTCCCATAGCTCCCTCAAGGATAAAGATCGATTATTCTGTCTCTCGTCTCTCCGGATGGCCCTGCTACCTGTCATCCTATACCAGGCGGACTGATTTGCATATTCATTTCTTTTTCTGTACTGGGACAACTGACACTGGCGCCAGTTGACACTGAAAATGGCACTGGCATGCGGGGGTTTGTGAAAGTGGAGCCGACGTGGGAGGTGACGTAGCCATGGTTGCAGCTGCATGGACTCGGGCTGCCACCCTACCGGCTGTGTGGGTCCATGCCACCCTCCTTCATTTTAGGGTGATTCGTGTTGCTGCACAGAGCCTGCTTCTGTTCTGAGCACCGGTAGCAGGTGGGAGAGAGTTCCCAAACAGTTCTCTGTTCTTGCGGTCTTGTGTAAAGTTACTCGGAAGTGTGCTGATCCCTGGCCATAGGTCACCCCAAGCCCATGAAAAATTTCCAAAATACTCATACACCTTTGCCATTGGCCTGAGGGAAGAGGGAAAAAATTGGAATAATTTCTCCACATCCAGCCCAGCACCGAATAATCTGTCCTCTATAGGCTGAGTTCCCAAGGAGAAAAAGGGAAAGGGGCAATTATTGAAAGCCTCCAGGAGATAACTCACCAAGTACCAGGGTGCTGACAATATTAGATGCAGATACAGGATTCCTCCCAGTATCAGCAATACACCAAACAGCCTAACTAAACCCTTTAACCTCATTCAAGCATATACGATCAGGATAATAAGGAACACATAAGGCAGTAAATCCCACCGTTCTGTGAACAACTTCAAGAGGCCAGAACTCAACGTCTTGATCAGCCACCACCACATTGCTATACCACACGCTATTCAGATCTGTTCTTAACTGTCTCGAACCCCTCATTGGGTGCCAAAAAGAACTGCTGTGGTTTAGCCTTATCTGGCAGTTAAGTACCACTCAGTCACTCACCTCCCCACTCCTTCCCACAGTGGAGGAGAGTTGGAGGAAAAGACAAGGAAGCTCATAAAAGTTGAGATAAGAACTATTTAATAATTGAATATAAATGGAAGTTATAGTGATACTACTGATAAGTAATTAAAATAATAGAAGATAGAACATATGATACAGTAGCTCACCCCCCACTGACCGACACATATCCTGAGAAGTGAGAGTTTGAGCCTGAGAGCCCATGGAGCCAGAGCCCCAGGGCGACCCTCCCGTCCAGGACAAAAGCCAGCCCCAGCCAACCCCCCAACCCACTAACAAACGCACCTGCCCCACCAAGAGCTAACAAAAGCACAAATGACCTAGCTGTCAAGCTAGCCCAAGTCTTACTGACACCCTCCCCACCCCACACACACCCCAAACACACCCCAGCCGCTTCTGCCTCAGAACTGGGCATGTGTATTGAACATGAAGTACCATGGAATGAAACATTCCCTGGGCCAAGATTAACTCTTTCCATCCTGAAACCAGCACATCCATGTAGTGATCATATGTAACCAATAATTTAGGAATCCATGTCTTTTCACATATCTATCTCTCTTTTTAGAGAACATAGAATCTTTATTTTCTTTCTCCTAGATTGTAGATTAATTTGGAGTTTGTCTCTGTTTTTTTTCCTAAAAGTCTTCTCTTTTTGTATCCGAAAACAATTAAAAGTTTTCTGCTTAACTGTTATATACACAATAGTATCCAAACACTGTGAATGTGCAGAAGCATTTTTGAGTATAGTATTTGTATTGTACTCGTCCAGATTTTGATGACATCTAAAGCTAGATCATGGCTCTGCATCTGGACAAATTGCAAAAGAATAATCAACAGATTTATAACCTACATGTGCTGCTAGATTGTCACATGAATCTTCTGAAGTCAAGAATTGGGTGCATCTTCAGTGCTTATTTGAAAAAGGGCACAACTCCAGGCAGAAAGGGGCTCAGCAATGAAACCTGAACTTATATCAACTCAGCAAAAGATATCATGGTGCATCATATGTGTGAGAATCTTAGTGAGAAATGGAACATTTGAACCGAAAGTAGGTTCACTTTATTCAGGGGTGACCTTCCTGTAGACCACATCAGCATAATGGGACAACTGTGCACCCATTTCACTGCTACCTGGCATAGTGGAAATAGAGGGGCTGGGATAACTAAGAGTACAGGACAGAAGGAAGGAGGAAGTAAAACAATTTAGGTCTTGTATACAAATGGAGCTTTCAAACAGATGTTTTCTAATTTGGCCAAAGTTTAAAAAGGATGCAGCCTCTTAAATTCTGGCATGGACAAGAAAAGTAGGTTATGTGCAGTTAGGACGGCTAAACTTGGTCCATGAACCTGCCTTGTAGCTTATCTTGAAATGACAGCCATTTGGAGTGACACGGAAAGGACCTGCTGCCAGTAGATACAGTAATGCTGGCTCACCCAAGTATTGGGTCACTTCTCAGTAGTTTGTAGGAAAGTGAACAGAAAGACTGCTTGCTTTGCACCGCCCCCCCATTTATCTGAATACTTGATGGAGTACTGAATTATCACAACTGAATAACCTCCAATTTTTGTAGGCATTTGGCATAGCTGCTGATGAAAACTTTGTTATCACCACAACAAACAGGAAGGAAATTACAGAAGACAACTTCAGTAAGTATCTTGGATGGCAAAATAAATACAGCTCTTTCTTATATTGATTGTAAAGACCGTGTGATGATTGTTCATACTCTGACATGCAATAATTAACTGGAGGTACAAATCCTATAATAGTTTCCCAAGAATTGTTGCAGAATTGACTTTCACAAACAAGTTTTTAACAACTACTTGTTAGTATGATGACAGTTATACAAGGTAATTTTTCCCCTTCCATTGCAAATTGTGTAAGTGATAGGAAGAAATGGCATGTACATAGCTATCACCTGCGAAAACTTGCATTATTAAGCTTGGAAATGTGAAAAGACTTTAAATTAATATTGTTATTAGGATGCTGAGCAGTCAGTGCCCAAAATAATGTGATTACCTGAGGCTAAACCTGTACTGGTTTTGATAGCAGAAGTTCCCTGATACAGTGCTCTTCAATATACTTTATATTTCATCTTCACTACAGGTGACCTTGTTCAAGATGGAGTTACTTTATATCTGCTACAGTCAGTTGATCAGATGCTGTTTTTGGCAACCAAGGAGCGAATTGACTTCCTGCCCCACTATGATACACTTGTCAAAAGTGGCATGTATGAGTACTATGCCAGCGAAGGGCAAAATCCTTTGCGTAAGTACTTGCCAAAATAATCTTGCATAAATGGTGTTTATATGACTATAATGTGGTTGTGAGCATTTTAACTTTTAGTTACAGCTGGGGAAAAAATACAGTCTTCAGTTAATTTTTCTTTTATAGTATGTTCTTCATAGACATTTTTCTTTTAAAAATGACTCACAATAACTGTGTAGGGATCCAGATTTACAGATGTACCTCCTCACATACTTCTTAAAGAAGTTTGAATATTTTAGAAGTAAAATTACTTTAGTTTTGATGATAAACTTGTGAATGTCATCCAGACAGGTCAGCATTTGAGTTACCAGGTTTTTGTCTCCTGTACTTACGATAGGCTTTGAGTTTGAATTTGGTGAACAGCTTTTCTATGAGCTACCATGGAATTTGTTGTGTTTTCCAACCTGTAGTTCTACAAAACTTAATTATCAGTGAAAACAAGTATTTCTTTTAAAAGCTGCTGCTTTGGTTTTTACCTAGCTGGTATGTTAAATATGTAACCAGCATTTTGTATTGTTTTATTGGAAAACAAAAATTCAGTTTAGGACTTCTCTGAAAATTCTGTCTGTGGATATGATTACTTCTTAAGTATGTACATCTTAGGTACAGCAGGCTCAAAATCGTACAGAAAAATGCAGACATCAAGATTCAAGCATTATACCATTCCCACAGCAATTTCTGTTTCTAAACAATCTCAACAATGTCTGTATCTAGCACCTGTATTTTTAACCACCTGTCTCCTTTTACCCTCTCCCTCTTTCTGCACTTCATTTGTTCCCTGTCCCCCCAAAGTCACTGTTGTCGTTCAGGTTTGGGGGCACTGTGCTCAAAGTGCAGATCCGTGCTTTGTGCCTACCAGCAGCCAGTATCGGATACCTGAAAAATACTAGAACAGAAAGGCCTCGTGGAGATGCAACGAAAGTGATTCGAGGACTTTTGAGTTCATGTCTGTGAACTACGCTTTTCCATGAGCTTGTCCAATTACTTTCTGAACCACATAACATCTTAAGCATTCACAGTATTTAGTGGTATTGAGCCCCCAGCTTAGTTGCGTGTGATATGAAGCATCTTGTGGTTTTGTTTATGTTGAACTAGTTACCATGTTTTTCACCTATTGACCCTACCTTGTGTGCTGGGAGGTATCATAAGGCATTGCTGGCATGTTGACTGACTTTGTGAATCATGCTTTAAACTAACAAACTGAGGTTGGGGTGCAAAGCCGTGACGCTAGTGTACTCACAAACACCAAGGTGGATGAGAACTTCCTAATCTACATGATAGAAAGTCTAACCAGAGGAGGTGCATTAGCGGACCTGTTGCTCACCAGAACAAAGGAACTTACTGGAAAAGTCAAGATTGGTAGTAGCCTGGGCTGTACTGATCATGCCCTGGTGGAATTCAGGATCTCAGAGGATATAGGCTAGGTGAAAGTATAGTCAGGACTCTAAACCTTAGGAAAGCAAACTTTCAGTTGTTTAAGGGAGTGGTGGATGGGACACCATGGGGATAAAGCCCTCTGGGATAAAGGAGCAGAAGAGAGTTGGCAACTGTTTAAAAACAGTTTTCTTAGAGCACAAAAGCTATTGATTCCCACGTGTGAGAAATCAGACAAGGAAGGCAGGAGACTAGCGTGGCTAAGGACCTCCCGGTCAACTAAAACACAAGAGGGAAATGTATAGAATGCAGAAGCAGGAGCCACGCATCCTGGGAATAATGTAAGGATATTGCCTGGTGGTGTGGTTTAATCCCAGACAGCGACTAAGTACCGCACAGCCGCTTGTTCACCTTTTCCTTCCCCAGTGGTGGAGGAGAATTGGAGGAAAAGACAAGGAAAACTCATAGGTTGAGACAAAAACAATTTAGTAATTGAAAATAAACAAATAATACTAAGAAAACCAGTCATGCTAACAATACCATTAATACCAATATTAATGCTAACAATATGTAATGAAAAAATACTACCACTACTACTACTAATATGTTATGAAAATAATGGAAAAGAAAACCCATGATACAATTGCTCACCACCCACCAACCAATGCCCAGCCAGTTCCTAAGTAGTGAGAGCCTGAGAGAGAGATTGTGTCAGAGCGAGAGACCAGCTGAGACAGAGTGACCCCATGGCCCAACCCCCAGTTTATATACTGAGCATGACATTTTATGTGAAATACCCCTTTGGTCAGTTGGGGTCAGCTGTCCTTGTAGAGAAGAAGCTGGGAACACTGGTGCAGTATGAGAAACTGTAAAAGTCTTTCAGCTGGCATAGACATTCCTTATTAACAACTGAAAATATTAGTGTGTTATCGGTATTTTTCTCAGCACAACCAAAACATAGCTTCATAGTAGCTACTGTGAGGAAAATTAACTCTATCCCAACCAAACCCCGCACATTCTCCAGGTTGGAAGCAATAGATGAGTAGCAATATCTTGTCATAATTCGGCAGCCCAGATGGGTTTGCCTCGGTGCTGCCAGTTGCTTTGCTTCCATTGCTGTAGCCACCCCCACAGTGGATTCACCACCATCCACAAGTCAGTGTAGAGGTAAAGCACTGGCTGTTTCTCTCGTTCAGCAATGTCCAAAGCCAGCTGGACGGCCTTTACCTCTGCAGACTGACTGGATTCACCTTGTCCTTCAGCAGTCTCTGCATCTTGTCATGTGGGACTCCACACAGCAGCTTTCCACCTCCAGTGTTTCCCTACAATACAGCAGGACCCGTCAGTGAACAGGGCGTACAGCTTCTCATTTTCTGGTAAAGTATTGTACAGAGGGACCTCTTCACCCCGTCACCTCCTCCTCTGGTGACATTCCAAAGTCTTTGCCTACTGGCCAGTCCATGATCACTTCCAAGATTTCTGGGTGATTGGGGTTTTGTGGGAATGTAGGGATGGTATCAGGAAAGCAAAAGCACAGCTGGAGCTAAATTTGGCAATGGATGTGAATAATAATAATAATAAGGGTTTCTATGGGTATGTTAGAACAGGAAGACAAAAGACATTCTGCACTCAACCCCGCCCCCCCCCCCCCCCCATAAATGAAAGTTGTTCTAATGGCAACTGACATGGAGAATACTGTAGTATTCTATAGTATGTAGTATAGTACTACACCATTTTTTTGCCTCTCTCTTCATTGGCAGTTATTCTTCCCACATCTCTCGAGTCCCTGAATCTAAAAGCAGGGACTGTGGGAATGAAGTCCCACTCATCATAGGAGAAAATCAGGTTCAAGACCATCTGAGGAATCTGAATGTACAAGTCCGTGGGTCTCGATGAGGTGCATCCAGGGTCTAGAGAGAACTGGCAGATGTAGTCATTAAGCTGTTCTCCATCATACTTTAAAAGTCATGGCAGTCAGGCATAGTCGCCAGTGGCTGGAAAAGGGGAAACATCACACTGATTTTTAAAAGGAAGGACTCTGGGAACTATGAACCACTTGGCCTCACCTCAGTGCCCAGTAAAGTCATGCAGCAGATCTTCCTGGAAGCTCTGTCAAAGCATACGGATGACAGGGAGGTGACTGGAGACAGCCAACACAGCTTCACAGGGGGCTAATCCAGTGGCCTTCTATGATGAGTGACTTTGGTGGATAAGAGAAGAGCAACTGATGTCATTTATTTTGGCTTCTGTAAGGCCTTTGATATGGTCCCATACAAAACTTCTCCTTGACTTTTCTGCTACTTTTACTGGTCAGATTTTTTTGGTTTTGCAAATGTTTTGTATTGTTTCTTCTTCTGCTCTCATCTTGGGTTCAATGACTCTGAAGTTATTTGTTTTTAAAAGCTGTGCTTTTCCATATATGACGGAGACTGCAAGAGAAATAAGAACAAAAGCAGTGGAATGTGATACTTCTCTGTTGTGATTTTATCAGTGTCACTGATGATGCTAAGCTGTATGGTGAGGTGAGCACATCAGAAGCGAGAGCCATCTCTCAGAGACCTGGGCAGGCTGGAAGGGCAAGCAAGAGCAGTATATTCATGAGTCAGAGAAGTGATCTGAATATGGGATCTCATCTTGTTGGCCATTGATTGTTGTCATCTTCAAGGCCATTGATTTTCTTATTAGTAAAGCAAACTTTACTGCTACTAAAGGCAAAGTAAACTTTTTCCTACATTTTCTTCTGTCTTGTTACGGCTAAAGCAACTTGCATGGGTGCTTTAAATCGTCATTCTCTCTAAAAACGTGAAGAAGCTTCAGGTGTTTGTGAGAAACTTTATATATACTTTCAAGTCAATTCTGGAAAGTCAATTCTTGATCTTGTCTGTACTCAGCAATAAGTGTCACAAGGAAATGGAAGATTCCTGCTCTGAGTGTACTGTGTTAATATTGCTACCACAAAAGTTTTTAAAATGGTCCAAAACTTGTGGTGCTTGTGGTCATAACTCTTCAGTTCTAAAGAGACTACAACAGAATAACTTTTGGATACACTTCTTTAATGACATTACTGGTATATTGTTCCAATGTGTTACTAATTCTCACTCTTTGAGACACTAGCGAAGTCATTTGTGAAATTCTGCAGCACATCAGTAATTCAAATAGGCAAAACAGCTATATTAAACTGTCTACTTTTGTTTATTATGTACTAGAATTTACCATTAGAGCAAATAGCAATTTTGAGCATGTGCATCTCTAAGGGCATGCCTAACTAGTTTCATGTGTTGATGAAGGGCTGTTGTTCTTTGATATGGAATAATAATTATGGATCACATAGCTGATGCTCAACTCCTGTTGTTAGCAATGAACAAAGCTGCAAAGAAGCTGAGGACTGTTTTTGTACTTTGAAAGCAACCTGAGGAAAAATGCCAAATGCTTCAGTGTTGCTGTGTGATACTAATACTCAAGGGAATTTCTTTTGTTTGAAGTGAATGGCCAGTATAATTTGCACTGTAGCATTCTGAAGCACTTTGCAAATTGTAGGGAATAAAACTTCCTTATCAGAGAGACTGAACAACAATGTCTGTTTGCTAGGTCTGATCAATAAGAATAAATTAATCAGAATTTGTTGTATTTTTTTTTCAGATTATAGTTCAAAATTGAAGTTAATTAATGGTTGTATTTACCATTCATTGAATTCTTAAACCATTTTTACAATTTTCATTGTGTTCTTTCTATAAATAAATAACTTTCTATTTTGGAAATTTGTGCAACATTTCCATACTATTTTTCTTCAATGAGTTCATTCTTCCCTAAATATTTTAACAAGTCAAAGCCAGGTTTTTTTTACACACTTTTCACTTTCATATGAATTATACAAATTTATTCCAAATCATGGAAAAGGACAAGTTTGTCTTGCAGTAAGGAGCCTGTTAGTTCATCACTGTTCCTAGATACATCCATTAATTGTATTCTTACCATCAACACAGATATGAAAGATTCAGTGATGAAACAAATCATAAAGTATATGTGCAAAAGTTGTTGGGTTTTGGTTTAAAAAGAAGAAGTCACAAAATTGTGATGGTGACAGTGCTTATGTTGTCTGTGTTTAAGGAATGTGTTGCTGTAATTGCTCAGAAGAAACTACTGTGAGTGTGTGTCTGTTTTCTGAGTGCTGTCTTTTGAGAACAGGATTTTAATAGGGTTATTTTTCTTCATTTTCTTTAGCATTTGCCCTTGCTGAGTTGATTGACAATTCTCTGTCAGCTACATCCCTAAATACTGGTACTCGGAGCATACAGATAAAATTGGTAAGAGAGAAATAGTCAACTTTTTTTCAAGTGTAGTTTGCATTATCCTTTTTTTTTTTTTCCTGGTGCTCCTTGTTTCTCTTTTTTTTTTTTTCTCCCCCTCCCCCCAAACAGTTATTTGATGAGTCCCAAGGAAAACCAGCTGTTGCAGTGATCGATAATGGAAGAGGAATGACTTCTAAACAGCTGAACAACTGGGCTGTGTATAGATTGTCAAAGTTTACAAGACAAGGTGACTTCGAGAGGTTAGAAAATTTTACTCATTTTCACAACTGCATTCTGTGTTCTGTGGAGGGTTTTTTACAGTGTGGTCATCTGTTACCTGGAAACCTTTCAGTAGTACATTAAGCAATGCATTCAATGTCTGTTATGCCACTGGAATAATGGATACAGAGTTTTGGTTAGGTTTTCTTTTTTTTTTTTGATCTTGTACAATGTAATGCAAGATCATACCTGAAGATGTCTGTAATTTTTGAAGGAGGCTAGGCAAAATAAATGTTTTGCACTTAAAGAAGAAAGTGGAGGTTTATGGTGGGTTTTTTTACTTACATGAATTCATTTTACGATTCTGAATCTGTTCTCAAGAGGTCATCCACCTGCACAGCCAGACAGGGGTTTTTTGCATTGGAGGCATCTCCAAATAGAACGACTAGTATCTATCAATCAACTGGAGATGAATGTATAAAAAGTGACTCTGGTTCATCTAGTCATTTGTAAATAAATTGACTGCTTTTTTAAATTGCTGTAGGTGAACTTAGTAATAGTAGAAATGTATGGTATTTAAACTTATTAAACGGTATTTAAACTATATTAGGTTGGTCACGTTCAGTGGGTGCGTAGCTGTAAATTATACCATGACACCATCCACACCTTGTTTTCATTTCGGACTGTTGACGATTTAAAAATAGATGTTTGTCCTCCTATTTACTTAAACTGGGTGAGACTGTTCATCCATCAAAGCTTATTTAAAAGATGTGAAATGTAATTACTGGTGGTATAAGTAGTCTCTCCAAGACTGTGTTGAATGGTCGATTGGCATTATTTCCGATTTTGACCCAAAAGTATTTCTATAAAAGGGTGATGTCGGACGGATCAGGCTTCCTTTGTAAGCCATTTTCACTTGCAGCAGCTTCACAGTTAGTGTCTTGTCATGGTCAAAGGGAGAGCATTGAGGGATTTGCCTATCATCTTCTACCATAAAAACTCAGTGTAATTGCAGTTTCCACAGTACCTATTGCACAGACCAGTTGACTGCATCCCTGTTGCAGGGTTAGCAAGGGAGAAAAGTTTCCATAACCGTTTCTTTTTCTGTCAGATTGTCTCTGCCAAATATTTTCCTCTCTTCCATCTGAACTTCAGTGTAAAAAAAATTATACCTATATATTAATAGCAAAAGAGTTATTCAGATGTAAAAGTTGAGCTTGTATGACTGAATGAGATTTGGCTTGCTAGAAGGGACAGACATGTCTTCTAAGATGGCTTAGGAGAAGAGGTACTCGGTCATCCTTTTAAAAAGAATACATCAATAATTTTAGGCACATACATGTTGCAATTATAATAGGTGTAAATTGAAGGGTTTTTGAACAAACTGACTGCAGGAAGACTTTAGTACAAGCTGTTTATATCACAAGTTTCTTTTCTAATTACTTTTGTCTTGAGAAAATTTATTAAAGGCACTTTTATTCTCAGTGATCATTCAGGATATGTACGCCCTTTGCCAGTGCCTCGTAGTTTAAATAGTGATATTTCATATTTTGGAGTTGGAGGCAAACAAGCAGTATTCTTCGTTGGACAGTCTGCCAGAGTAAGTAAATGTTAATCTTTATTTTAAAACATTTTTATGTGACGGGATTGCTACCATCTTTTAATCACAGCAAGGTGATTAATCACAGCATTAAACTATTTTCTTATGTTCATTTAAAATGTTACTTTGATTTTAAATACTGTTTCTTTAATAAAATCAGATGATAAGCAAACCTGCAGATTCTCAGGATGTTCATGAGCTTGTCCTTTCTAAAGAGGATTTTGAAAAAAAGGAGAAAAACAAAGAAGCAATATATAGCGGATACATTCGGAACAGAAAGGTAAACAGCCTTAACACTTTCTTTTCCTTAATTGAAAGCCTGCTTTTCTTTCAGTCTTAACAGAATTTCACTGTGTAATACTCTTGTAATACTTACCTGGGGATATCTTATTGAATCATTTGCACCCTGGAGTGTAAAAGGAAGTAATGGGAACCTTGAAAACACTATATCATAATGCTTTATTTGTATGTGGCTCTTTTTTTCTCTTTACAGTTTAGCTTAAAGGACAGAAATGCTGTATAGTTTGACATACCAGGTTAAGAAAAATATGTAAAAATACCTTTTTAAGAACAGGTTTTTTTTGGTTTTTTTTTTTGTCTGAAACACTCAAGAAAAATGTCTGTTCTCTGAAGTAGTAAGGAATAAATTATGGAAACAAACTGCTTATGTAGAAGAACTAACCGGCATGTGGGAGAAAATTCCAGCCAGATCAACAAAACCCAGTGGTTTCACAAATCTTTACTAATTTTGTAGAAGAAATTAACTATTTTCTTGAAAAATAAAAGGATCAGTCCTGATGGTCTTCATGGAGAAGAATAGCTTAAGCAAAAAGCTAAGATAAAGACTGAAAAGAACTGTTCTTTGGACATTTTTGAGCAAGGAGATAACAGCAAAAGCTAAGGGTGCAGATGGGAACATAACTGGGTGCTGTGTATGAGGTGATCAGACCTTGGTTATAGCCACTATCTTGTGGGTTATATCAATGTTCTTGGCCTTTTGTGTGCATAAGACAGGAACAGGAGGTAAATAAGTTTTTTATCATGCCAGTTTTGGGTCACTGATTCGTGACAAAGAAGGAATCATCAGAAATGTACAAGTTTTATTTGTAATCTCTGTGCAGTAGAGATGAGGAGGGAGAGTCGCAGAGATGGAAATTGAAAATGAAAGCAGACAAATTCTGGTTTTTGTAGAGGGCACAAATGCTTTCCCTCTCCACTTGATATTAGTACAAATATAGGCTGGACAGAGAATGGATTGAAAGCAGCCCTGAGGAGAAGGACATGAGAGTGTTTGTTGATGAGTAGCTTAATGTGAGCCAGCTACGTGCACTCACAGCCCAGAAAGCCATCTGCATCCTGGGCTGTATCCAGAGAAGCGTGGCTAGCAGGTTGAGGGAGGGGATTCTCCCTCTTTACTCTGCTCTCCTGAGACCCCACTTGGAGTACTGCGTCCAGCTCTGGAGCCCTTAATATAAGAAGGATCTTGACAGGTTGGAGCAAGCCCAGAGGAGACCATGAAGATGCTCAGAGGGCTGGAGCCCCTCTGCTATGGGGACAGGCTGAGAGAGTTGGGCTTGTTCAGCCTGGAGAAGAGAAGGCTCCAGGGAGACCTTACAGCACCTTCCAGTACCTGAAGGGGCCTACAGGGAAGCTGGGGGGGGACTTTCTACAAGGGCCTGTAGTGACAGGACAGGGGGTAACGGTTTTAAATTGAAAGTGGGGAGATTTAGATTGGCCATCAGGAAGAAACTTTTCACAGTTAGATAGGAGATACATCCTTTCATGACTTAGTCGTGTGTTTCCTTTTTGCTGACTTTACTGGCATGAAGCTATGTTCACTACAGCATGGAAAAGCCTACCTTTTCAGTTGTATGAATTGTTTGCTATTGCTGTAAAGATCTTTGTATTAAAAATAGCTTATTGTATGGATGCACCAAATGTGTCATGTTGGGCCAGTGGATAATCCTTTACATGACATCAACTGCTGTGTTTCTGTTTATGATAGGAAACCTCCTATCGTAACAGCAAAGTGCATCCATCCAGGAAAAGACAATTGGGACTTTCTGGAGTTGGTAACTTTTTCTGTGAGACTATTTGATATTTCAGCTGAAACTGAAGATTCACCCTATTTCACAGCAGAAGCATGTTTCTTCCACTTCAATTTCTGTTACAGAAAGCAGCCTATCCATTTAAAAGCATTTTTTTTCTTGGTTTTCTTAAAGATGACTTACGTCTTTTGCACCTAATAGTCCCATTTGATGGATGAGAAAGAACATGGGATATCACACATTGCCACATTAAACATGATTAAATGCATTTCTAGGCTGAACACTTGAAATGCTATGATGCAAATGAACTGAATCAGGGATGTCAGATTCTCAGTTTGTTGACTTTAATTTGAAAGCTTTTATTTTAGGTATTAATCCTTTGTTATACCTGGCATCATGTGTTCTTTCATTTTCAAAGCTGATAGGGATTTAGAAATTAACTTTATATTCCTGTTCTTATTATTTTACTCTTTTTGTAGGCATCTGACTCTACTCATATCACAAGTGATGATGAAAGATTTCTTCATAACCTAATATTAGAAGAAAGGGATAAAGAGAGTTTCACAGCAGTTATCATTACAGGTGTACAACCAGATCATATGCAATACTTGAAAAACTACTTTCACCTTTGGACAAGGCAGCTGGCGTAAGTTCATCATTTAGAAGTGGACTACTAACGAAGTCAGATAATCATGGATTACTTCCTTTTTGTACTCAGCCATTGGCTTTTATTCCTGTTAAGGCTGTTGATACCTGTCTTGTTGATGCCACAATTAGTCTTCCTAGCTAACTGATTTTACAGAAACCAGCACAACTGACTGGGGCCCCCATCCAAAGAAAGATGTTTAGTTACATCAGTTTCAGTGTAGCTTGCTAATAGATACATAAATATACAATCAACTTATTGATAACCTATTCAATTAAATAGTTATGCTGTTAATGTAATAATTAAATACCTAAGTGTTAATAACTTGATAAGTTACTGTTCTCACAGCTGTGCTCCTATCCTTGATATCTAGCTTTGTGGGGGGGTTTGTTGTTGTTTGGGTGGGTGGGTGGTTTTGGTAGTATTTTTTTGTTTAAAAAAAAAACACCTAAAAAACCTACTGCTTCATCCCCATTTTAGAGGGAGACTGATGTATGGTACTGTCCACTCAGTACTACAGTAGTCATGAGTGGTCCTGCAGAGCTTGGAGGTGTGTAGGTCTGCGGTAGCGGTGAACTGTGTGGGCTTATCTGTTAAGATGATGGATTTGTGAATGTAAACTGAACTATGAAGCCATGGCCCAGTTTTTAAATCTTGCAAACCATACGACATGATTTAGTGCAGCGGATGTTGGAAGCAAAGTGATTATAAATACTTGCAGGTGCATTTAACTTCCTTCCTGCATCCAGTCCTGTTGACTTGTATAATCTCACTTTTTTACAATGACAACAAACCACCACCCTGAGGTTTAAGGACTCAGAAGCTGGAAGAATTAGCTGTCTTGCTGAAAAGTTGAAGTAGTTGGGATTAAGTTCCTCAGCTTTCTCATGTAGCCATGTAACAATCATCTTTTTTTTCACTTAAGTATTATTTTCCAACTTGTCATGTTCCTAATTAATTTATCAAAACTTTGATCCTAACATGATTGTTTATGAAGGAGATGAGAGTTGAAAGGAGTGAAGAGGAGTCACTCACTTCCTTTAGTAAAACTTATGTACCAGATATGTATGTTGTCAAGGAATTGGTTTATAACAATGCAATAAAATATATTTATTAAAATATTATTAATATAATATTTTATATAACTGTATTTGTTATATTTTAATAAGAATGAGTTTATTTAAATTTTTGAAAATTATAATGTGCAATTTTTTGTTTCACTTTCTGAGACTTATTTTTCATATAAAATAAATTTCAGACATATCTATCATTATTATATCCATGGACCAAAAGGAAATGAAACTAATGCGGTAACAAAAGACATGAGCCCTTTCAACAACATCGACATTCAGGTAAAAGATTTTATACTTATTAGTAACAATTCTTCTTTGATGGCAACTTATTTCATACTGTGCCTGTTTCTCTTTAATCATGCATTTTGAATTACAACATAAATTTAAGGTATGTATTTAATTTAGTTTTTAAAAACCAATACTATTTATCATTGCAACATAGGAACTAATTCATTTTACTGACAGTTAATTTAAATATGAATGCTAATTACTGTAGGTTTTTTGGTCTAAGGAAAATCAACTTTTTTTTTTCCAGATTTCAATGTTCGAAAAAGGAAAAGTACCAAAGCTTGTCAATCTTAGGGAGATCAAAGATGACATGCAGACATTGTATATAAATACTGCAGCAGATAGTTTTGAGTTTAAGGCGCATGTTGAAGGAGAAGGTATAGTGGAAGGCATCATCCGATACCATCCTTTCCTGTATGATAAAGAAACATACCCCGATGATCCAAGTTTTCCATCAAGTGAGTGAAATGTTTTGCTGCTTATCAGTCCTATTATAGACAGTCCTACTATTCTATATGATTTAATTAAATAGAAAATGAACAATTTAAATTGCAGTATACATTATTGTCTAATTTATGTTGTGGCAGAACTGAAATGTTCACATCCTTTCAGATGAGCAAATCCTGTGAACAAATTGGTTGTTGTAGTAACTTGCTCATGGTAAGCCTGATCTTTGACATAACGCCGTGTGATTTCAAACAATAAACTTCTATGTAATGCAGTCTGATTGAAACATTTCCACTTTCCTGACTGTTAGATCTTTGCTCTGAGAAAGTAATAAAATGCCTGCAGTTTGATTCTAGAGATTCTAACATCAGAATACCGCAGAGGACAACGTGTAGTCTAAGTTCTTAATTTAAGATTTGTTTTATCCAGTTTTGATGAGTTTTCAGATGCTAGGGTTTTAAAATAGTTTGTGTTGGTGATTTTGTTTTGGGGTGGTTTTTTTTTAACAAAACAAATATTGAATTTAATTGTGACAAGATTTTACATTAGAATAACATCAGTTGAAACGAAGGGGGGAAAAACAATATTTATTCAAATTTGAAATGTGCAAATTTGGTCATATTATTCAATCCCTGTTGAAAAAATTTTCCTTAGCTTTCCTTAGGTTTTCTGCTTAGTATTATTAAACGTAACAAAAATAAATCCTAATATTGTGTATACCTAGCTTGATATCATGTGTACTGCTACTGTGCCTAACTTAGTAAGTATAGATAATCCTTAATTTAGACTGCTCTATTATTTGATATTATTTTTTAAAGAAATTTATTCATGAATACTGTCTTCTTTTTAATCTAGAATTAAATGATGATGATGATGATGACTGCTTCATAGTAGAAAAGGGTGCCAGAGGAAAAAGGCCTATTTTTGAATGTTTTTGGAATGGAAGATTAATACCATACACGACTGTGGAAGAGTAAGTTGCAATCTGTTTCTATAATGTAAACCAGTCTGTTTCTGTAATGTAAGCCTCTTGTTATAAAAGAGGTTTATAATATCTTTCTCCTTTTGTTTAAGTTTTGACTGGTGCGCTCCTCCAAAGAAGAGAGGATTGGCACCAGTTGAATGCTACAACAGGATATCTGGTGCATTATTTACCAATGATAAGTTCCAGGTCAGCACAAACAAACTCACTTTCATGGATCTGGAGCTGAAGCTAAAAGATAAGAATACTCTGTTCACAAGAATCTTCAATGGACAGGTGATCATTTTATTCTATTAAGTATTTCTTCTTGGCAGAAGTTTGATGCATGTGTAATAGAAACTTTATTTACTGGTAATTTGTTCATGTCACTGAATATTGCCTGGTTTCTGAAGAACTTTAGCATTGGGCGCTTTAGCAGGACTTCATAGCAGGCACTTCTCTCAGTTGTGAGTATTGAAGCTGACTCTTTAAATCTCAAAAAATAAGGTTTAGTGTTTTTCCTTTTATTTTCTTAAATGGTGACTTTATCTAGCTGTTGTATGATGGGTTTTGTGGAAAGACCCTCTTCACAGAGCAGTATGGGCACTGGGGGAAAACACTTTCTGGCTTCAAGTATAGCTTTTTTAGAATTTTGTGGTGTTTTCAAGCTCAAGAATACCTTTTTTTTTTTTTTTTGAGTGCAGTATTGCTGTACTCTTAAGTGTTCATACTTCTGAAGTTGTCAGATTTAAACTTTGTAATACATTAATAATATGTATTTCTTTCATAATCTCTTTATAGGAGCAGCGTATGAAAATTGACAGAGAATTTGCTTTGTGGCTCAAAGACTGTCATGAAAAATATGACAAACAGATAAAATTCACTGTCTTTAAAGGAATAACTTCACGTACTGATTTACCGTCCAAAAGAATGCAGAGTCCTTGGACAATGTATGCTGCAATAGAGTGGGATGGGAAAATATACAAGACTGGACAGCTGGTAAGCTAGTTGCTCACTGATGCTGAAGTTTTGTTTGGTTTGTATTAGAGCATTTGAACCCTGTAAAAGGCAAATCCTACACATTTGATGAAGTAATGTGTTGACATTAATTGTAGTCTTCTCTTTACAGGTGAAAACTATCAAGACTCTTCCAATATTCTATGGAAGTATTCAGAAATTTTTTTTGTATGGAGACCATGATGGGGATATATTTGCCACTGGAGGAGAGGTTCAAATTGCTTTGGTAAGACAAATATAAAAAGGATTCACACACCTAGTATGCATATGGAATCTTTAAACATAATCCTGGGTCAGATCATTTAAACGACTTTTAAATAAGTATTGCAAATTATGGTGGGGTTTTTTTTGAGATTCGGCAGTCTAAAAATAATGAAACTGCTTAGTGACATTAGTTTTAATGTAAATATTTAAAAATTATTATTCATGATCGATTATGTGATTCATTTAAATTTGCATATGAAATAGAGTATCACAGTTGGCATCAACATTATGTTGTACCTCCATTCTTAACTCTTGTGATTTCAGCAAATTTTAGAACAGTGTCTTGTGGAGACACCAGGTAGTATTTGTTAGCATATTGCATTTTATCTGTGTCTGCTTGTCTAATTCCTTGATAGAGGGGTATTTCTTCTATGATGTATTATAATCCGGTTATTTATAACTGTGCTCAATTTTTTTTTCCAGGAACCTCAGACGTTGTATGCTGAAATGAAAACTATTCCAATCTCAAAACTTGACAGAACAGTGTCTGAAAAAGCTGTTAAAAAATACATAGAGGATGAAATGGCAAGGTAAGCTCTAAATTGTAATTATTTATTTGCAGAGTTCCTACTAACAGTTTTAGTTATTGTTTCAGGATCAAAAACAAGTTCAGTTTTATTCCCAAATGGGAAAACAGTCAGCTGTTTCAGCAGAAACAGCTAGAACTCTAAACCAAGAAGAAATATTTCAAGTGGTTTTCTTTGGTTGGTTATTTGTTTTTTGTTTTCCCCTGGGGTCACAGTCTCCTTTGGGCACATCCACCTGCTCCAGCATGGGGTCCTCCCTGAGCTGCAGGTGGGTCTCTGCTCCCCTGTGACCCTCCATGGCTGCAGGGGCAGAGTCTGCCCTCACTCCAGGCTGCCAGGGAACCACTGCTCTGGCACCTGGAGCACTTTCTCCCCCCCCTTCTCCACTGACCCTGCGTGTCTGCAGGGATGTTCCTCTCACATACTCCCACTCCTCTTTTCTGGCTGCTGTTCTGCAACAGGTGCCTTTTTCCCCTTAAACATGTTATCCCAGAGGTGATATGACTGTTGCTGATTGGGCTCTGCCTTGGCCAGTGGCGGGTCCATCTTGGAGCCAACTGGCATTGGCTCTGTTGGACACTGGGGAAGCTTCTAACAGCTGCTTGCAGAAGCTACTCCTGGGGCCCCCAACAGCTACCAAAACCTTGCCATGCAAACCCAGTACATTAACTCACAGAAAAACTGTTCATTTTTTCTTTTTCACTAGACTTCCTGACAAATTATCAGTAACATGGCCTGAAGGAGACGAATTATTACCAGATGAAACAAGATTTGCTGGTACACCAATAGGTATTTTTTTTTTATTATTCCAAATACTGAAAAGCAAAATGTCAATTTAAAAATACATTATGCACTCTTGTGGAAAAAAAAAATAAACAAGCATACATAAATCTCCTATCAGTTATAATGTACAGCATGTTTTAAAAGTCCATCATTTTTCCTTTTAAATATAGGAGCATTAAGAATAGAAATTTTGAATAAAAAAGGAGAAGCAATGCAAAAACTTCCGGGTACAAGCCACGGAGGTTCAAAGAAACTTCTTGTTGAGCTCAAAGTTATTTTACATTGTAAGTATTTCAGTATATTTAACTGAATCTTTATTATTTTAAAAATGCATAATGGATAATATGTTTCTTTGTGTTATATGCATATAATACACATTAGAATTTGACGGATGTAGCTTTTAATTTTAAGGACGATATCCTATCAGAGCACGTAATTCTCCAAAGCCACATTTCATGAAATGGTGATTGCTTCAGTGCCAAACGTTTAATGTCTTAATCCTATATTATGATTACAACCTCTGTCACATGTAAGGACAACCTGTCAATTCCAGGCTGTGTACTTAATATGCATAAGAACATGATAATGTTTCTGTAATCAACATGTAGCAGTTCACGTTGAGCTGCATAGAAGTAGGGACCAGACTTGTTCAGTATCTAACGTAAATTCACGTCAGAATTTTTAAAAAATCAAGTTTCCTATGAGTTACTGTTGTGTTGTTTTCATTTTATGGGCGCTTCACTTGATATTCTTACCCTGCATTTGTTGAAGAATGACGTTCTCTCCAAGGCAATTGAAATTACTCAGTTATGTGTTGAACACTGGATTAGAACACAGAATTTTCTGAAAACTCCAATCCTTCAGATATCAAATATATCTGAAATTTATAAAGACTTAAAATCTTGTTTGCCTTGTTTCCTTCCATATACAATAGGAAAATCCAATTCCTTTACTGGATGTAAAAATACCTTTGTGAAGCACTGTGGTTACTGTAGTGATACATGTCAAAGGAAACCAAATGGAAGTTATCTTAGCTTCAGTTTAGGTGTAACTGTCATAAGACTACATGTGATATTTTAATGGCACCTGTATGGGGACTGTCTGCTTTGCATGTCCATTGGCCAAGTTAGTGTGCATGCGGCATAAAGAGATTGACATTGGAAAAAAATGTGTTCATGTAATACAGATTATTAGCTTGTATTTGCCAACAGCCTGTGGGGGACAAATCAGTGTTTTACAACCTTAATTAGGTAGACAGTCCTGACTTCAGAATGTATGAACTTGGAAGATGTACGGTGTTTCTGTTGTTGTGTTTGGTCAGTGTTATTGCTAGGAGAAATAAAACTAAGTTTGCCTTTTGCCTCCAGTCCCTGAAAGGTCTATCAATCAGACCTTTTGTCTCTCCTGACTGCTTTGATTCACTGGTGGAAATTTATACTTGGTTTTTACTGTTTCCTGTCTTAACTTTTGTCTCTACTCAGTTTAGGATAATCCCACTGATCCTTACCAGAATCATGAATAAGTCCTGTAAGTGACAGCTTGGGGATGGCATTCCTGTCAAACTCAACCCCCTATTCTTTCTTATAATGTAAAGCTGTCACTTGTACTAACGTGCTTAGACCCGTATGAAGGCCAGCAGCAGACCTAATGTACAAAAAGTTTCTCTTCTCTTTTGAAGCATGGAATATCCTGGCAAAATATACTGCGGACTGCCAAGAGAGTTGAGCTGTGTGAAACTTCTTATAGGGTCTGTTACTGGGTTGCCTTTTACAAGGTTCGATTCAGAAGCAGGGTTTGAATTAGGGTTGAGAGAATGATAAAGTTGAGGGGTCTGATGGGGATAAAAGGAGCTGCCAAAGGGAAGTGTGGGAGAACAGGAGAACTAGACTGTGAAAAACTTCTTGTCTGGGCCGTGACAGGAGCACCTTGTCCAAGGTTTGAATAAGGAAAACAAGACCTGTCAAGACAGCTGACAGACATCTTTTATCTGTGCCATGATGAGGTGGTGATGGTGAGGTTTGGCCAAAAAATAAGGTTGGGGTTATAGGTTGGAACTGAGAGAAAAAGAAAGCTGAAGGGTCTAGGTGGAGCAGGAATTCACGAGTAGGATAAAAGGAAAGAGACTGCCTATGGAAAGTCTCTGCCAAAGGGAGGCATGGACTGCCAGGAGAACAAGGCTATGAAGAGTTTTTTGGTTTCTGCTTGTTTTGATGTGTTGGGTTTTTTCCTGGGCCATCAGCATGTTGTTTCTCTAAGGTTCACTCCAAAATTTCAGCTTAGGCTTGATGGAAGGAGGGTGCCAGTAAAGAGAGTACTCCCAGGAAAGCTGGAATTTTTTTCGAAGTCACGCCGGGGTCGTTCTTATCTAAGGTGGTGAGGGCGAGAAATAAGCATTTCTATCTCAAGATTATGATAATCACTCCTGATTACTCATTTAAACTGCAGGCACCTCTGTTAAAATAGTCAGGTGGGTGCTGTGGCAGTCGGTGTCAATACTGTGGCATCTTTTCAGGTTTTTGAGCTCTTCAGCAAATTGTTTTTATCACTGAAGTGTTTATTTTAGAACTTGTTTTGGTCGGAACAGTCAACTAATTATCTTGCCATTTCCCTCCTGTAAACCACAATGGGAGAGGCTGTTCACATGCACTTCTCTCACGTGTGCTTCCAGTTCAGGAAGGCTAGTGCTGTCGGTATTAATACGTCATTTGAAACAGAATGACAGATGGTTTTCCTCTGCCTATACCCTCCGTGGGTTTATATTATACCATAGCAGGGACATCTAGTAATCTGTTGTTTTCAAAATACTGTATGTGCTCATGTGAGCAGCAAATATTGGTGCTGTAGTAATCCTGTGAGTAAAAGGTACCCTTTGTCTCCAGAAGAGTATCTGTTTCCAAAAGGTTTCTGACAATAAGCAGAAAAACCTCTGCAACAATAAGAGTTTTAGTATGTTTCTGCATGAGGAAGATCAACCACATTTAAATAATGTAGCCTCAAGTTTGTATTTTTTGCAAAACCCTACAGTCTACAAAAATATAATTTCTTGGGCTGTTTGTGGTACACGTAGTTTGCACCACGTGCAGCCTTCCATATCTCAGTAACTGTAGGGATAAATATGTTTGTGTGGAAGTGTCAAGGAAAGAATATTGTGGTTACGAAGTCCTAATGGTGCTTTCTAGCAAAAGCAACAGAGGAGACTTCATTAATCATTATTAATACAAAGTATTTGAAGGGATTTTCCTCTACCAAAGGAAAAAAATGGAGACACTGCCAAGAAAGTTCTAAATCTTTGCATATGGCTCCACTGGAATAAATTAGTCTGTTGCTCAAATAAAACATCAGGATGTGTTTTTGTTAACAGACCACAACAACATCGGGCATACCTGATAACCCCAAGAGTAGCACACAAGAAAGTTATTTCCTCTTTCAGATGAGAACATCTGAACGTAACAGCCGTGCCTTTAAAAGCCAGGGTTTTCTTGTTTGTTCTCTTCCATGATCCCATTCTATGCCCAGAAGTATTAGATTTTCTTCACTTCTTATAGATAAATTTCCACCTTAGATAATCTATCTGTATTGGGGCAATACAAGAAGGGTGTGTGTATCTTACATAATACAGAGAGATTTTCAGTTTAACTTGGTGGCCAGTGGCACTGCAATAGGTGAACTGCACTCACTTGAAGTTCTGTTTTCTCGCTGTTACGAACTACCAAAGGTGAAAGAAAACCCCAGATATAGAAAACTGAATTCTTACTACCATCAAAATTTAGATAATAACCCAGTACTTATAGAATTACACATTCAAAGGTATACCCCCAAGAAAATGGACAGCTGGTACATTCTTATTTATGCAATTTAGTGCAAGAACAGGATCTGTAACAGTTGTACTTGTCTATACAATAAAGTGTATTTTTACTGCTTTTCTTTTTATTCTGTGTGGTCTTACTGCAGTCACATTCTGTATTTATTCTAAGTTATATTTTGAAAAACAAATAAAGTAATGCTCTCTTGAAGTTTCAAACAATAGATCTTACTCCTGTATTTATCTTAGGTTATAGAACCAATAACCAAAAAATTGCATGAAAGTTTCAGCGTGTTCTCTTTTCTGAATGTGCTTTAATGCTGCAGAAGTGTTTGTAAAGAAGATATGATAATTTGGAGCAAAAAAAAAAAAAAGTTATTTTTTCCTCGATTATACTTTCAGTCAACAGCACATTTTTGCTATTGCTCCCACTTAAGCTAACTTGTTGTGGTCCTTTGTCAAGTTGATCGGTTGCCAGTGTGGAGTGCACATCCTACAGCTGCTCAGATTAACTGGGAGCGTATAATCAAAGAGCTAATAAAATTCAACTTTACAAACCTGCTGCTTACAGTCTATGTGCCTGAGGCCAGCAATTTTTAGTGAAAATGGGATTAGGTAGGGAATTCATTTTTTGAGCTGTGATCAATGTGATTAATTGTGAAGCTGAATTTATATTTATTAGATGTAGAACTGACAGTAATGCTTAATAATGAGTGATGATAATACCTGAAAAAATGAAGCATGGTGATGTAAAATCTAAATAAATGTAGCTAATTGTTTGATTTTTTTTTTCAGCATCTACTGGGAATAAAGAAATAATTTCCCATATCAGTCAGCATGGAGGCAAATGGCCATACTGGTTTAAAAAAATGGGTAAGTTCACACACAATATTTTCAGTCTATTTATAATTCTACTTCTTTTGCTTTCTAATTGTATTTGTATTTCTGTTTAGAAAACCTTCATAAACTTGGGAACTACACCTTGAAACTGCAAGTAGTATTGAATGAAAGTAATGCAGACACTTATGCAGGAAGGCCTCTACCATCTAAAATATTTAAATTTACTATTATAGGTAAGAATTCCAGTCATGCCAATTTTCTTTTACTTTTATTGTTTCTGTTGTATATCAAAATTATTCATGTTTTCATTGAGAGATAAATAGTAGCATTTGCATGTCAAATATGAAGTATTCTGGAAAAAGTAATTTTTTGTCTAATAGGTATTGATCTCACCTGTAATGTGTTGGCTCTGCTATACAGTCAGTTTCGGTGCTATACAGTCAGCCTTGGTTCCATCGACACTTCACTTTTTTGTAAAAACTTTTCCCTGATGTGAACTTTCCTAGATGTCCTTAATAAAAGTAAACTTTTACTTAATTAGAATCACCCTTTTTCCTCATGCCATTGGCATAAATATTCTTTCATAGAAGTAGCGTTCATTAGGCCAATTTTCATGCATAAACCACAGAGAAACTTATTCAAACACAGGCTGTGCATTTAAAATGTTCATGTTGAGACTGAAGTTGAGGGGGTTCTTTTAATTAAAAGAAGAATCATATGCAAAACTAAATTCTCATTGTTACAGGTATGTATCTTTGTATTAACCATCATAAAATACTTACTGGAATACTAGGATAGAAGTAATACTGTTAAATATGTCTGATGTTGCTCTTTCTTGCCATACACTCTGGTATTTATGTATGGGCCCTAAAATAGTATGTGACTGATTATATCTTCTCAAGATAATTCATGGATTCCGATTTTAATGACACTGAAGACCGTAATATATACAGTGTACGGTTCCATCCTGTTTCTGGTACAGCCTTGCTAGTCCTGTTTCTCTCATCCTCTAAGATGTTAATTTCATTTTCAAATTTCTTTGTGTCCATTTTTCTGTTAGTAGCTGGTTAGTTTTTGTTTATAAGCCTTTCTTTGAAGAAGTTTTATTTCTTTTGGCTAAAAAGACTGTTTCCAGGGAAAATAGGCATATATTTATGAAAAAGGGTAAAGTTGTGTACTAGTTTGAAGTTGCTCTTTCTGTCCAAAAATATGAAATAGAATTTGGTTTTAATTGTATTTTAATTTAATGGGGGTTGGACTAGATGATCTCCAGAAGTCCCTTCCAACCCTGACCATTCTGTGATTCTGTGGAAGCATTTGGCAGATTACCTTCCCAAAGTCTCATATTTTAAAATATAAAGGAGTTATATGTTATTTGTAAATGAGATTTCATCAAATTAAAAAAAAAAAAAAAAGTACTTCCAATTCTGTACATCATAATTCATCTTAAAGAAAATCTGTAGTTATTTACTTGCTAAATACATGCTAATTATGGATTATACATACCCTGCTCCATCTTAGTGCCAAGACCCATCCTTTTATGTAAGTGTGCTTGTATATAGTAATGAAAAGAACAGTGACCTAGATATACATTAAAAAACCCAGATCTTCTCCTGGTCTCTGGCTCTCCGCCTCTAGTTCAAAAGGAAAATTGTTGTTCAGCCCTTTTGCCATGCTGTGACTTTGCCTTTTTATGAAGTAGCAAAATACAAGACAAAATAATCTAGGAATGATAGGGGAGGAAGAAAGTTACCTGCAGCCCTATGAGGGACTTAGTTGACAAGCAAAGTAGAGTGAAGTGATGGGCCTGGAGTGATGTGAAAGAAAAATCACAAAATCTACAAAGTGGGGCTGAAGTGCGCTCTCCTGCAGCATTTGCACGTATGCGTGGAAGTTCCGAGAAAGCACCATTATGGAGAAATTCCAAAACCCCTTTCTGGGAAATGAGCGTGCTTTGGTGCTTTTCTGAACTGCATGTAGCCTAGTGCATGCAGCATGGGGATTAAACATGGTGAGTTAGAGACAGTAAGGCTATGATCTTGCAGGAATCATAGAGACCTGGTGGGATGGCTCACATAACTGGAATGTTGTAAGGGATACAGTCTCTTGAGGGGAGACAAAGAGGGCGAGTTCCCATTAATGTCAGAGAATAGCTGGAATACATGGAGCTCTGTCTGCGGATGGATGATGAGCCAACTGAGACCTTACGAGTGAGGATTAAAGAGCAAACCAGTATGGATGACACTATAGTGAGTGTCTGCTATAGGCCACCTGACCGAGAACAACAAGTGGATGAGGTCTTCTGCAGACAGCTAGAAGCAGATTCATGTTCACAGACCCTGGTCTTCAGGGCGACTTCAACCACCCCAGTATCTCCTGGAGGGACAACAGGGCATAAGCCATGCAGGAAGTTCCTGGAGTGCATCAATGACAACTTCCTGATTCAAGTGATAGGGGAACCAACAAGGAGAGATGCTGTGCTGGACCACACACAAACAGAGAGGCTCTCGTGGAGGATGTGAAGGTTAAAGGCAGTCTTGGCTGCTGTGACCATGAGATAGTAGAGTTCAGGATTGTGAAAGGAAGAAGGATGCAAAAAGGAAGCTCACAACCCCAGACTTCAGGAGAGGAGACTGGCCACCTCAAAGATCTGCTTGGTGGAGTTCCATGGGATAAGTCCGTGAAAGGAAAGGGGCCCCAAGAAAGCTGATTAATATTCACAGTTGGAAGTCAGGCAAAAATGCCAGGAGCCCTGCACTGATGCATAAAGGAACTCCTGGCAAAACTCAACACAAAAAAGAAGTATACGGAAGATGGAAGTGGGGATAGGTAACCTGGGAGGAAGACAGAGAGACTATCCAAGAGTGTGGGGATAGGGTTAAGAAAGCCAAAGTCCAGTTGGAATTGAAACTGGCAAGGGGTATCAAAGGCAACAAGATGGTCTTCTGTAGATAACATAGGTGACAAAAGGATGTCTGGAATAAATGTGGGCCCACTGTTGAATGAGGCAGTGGATACATGACATGGAAAAGACTGAGATACTAAACACCTTCTTTGCCTCAGTATTTACTAGCAAGATGGACCTTCAGGAATCCTAGGCGCCTGAGACCAGTGGAAGGTCTGGAACAAGGAAGATAAACCATTGGTGGAAGAGGGATCAGGTCAGGCAATACTTAAGCAAACGGGTCATACATAAGTCCATAGGCCATGATGGGGTGCACACACGAAGCAGAGAGAGCTGGCTGATGTCATTGTGAGGCCACTCTTAGTAACTGAATAATCATGGCAGTTGGGAGAACTGCCTGATGATTGGAGGAAAGCGAATGTCACTCCCATCTTCAAAAAGGGCAAGAAGGAGGGCTCATGGAACTACAGGCCAGTAAGCTTCATCTCAGTCCATGATAAGGTGATGGAGTAACTAATCCTCAAAACCATTTCCAGGCACATGAAGGACAAGATGATCACCACAAGTAATTAGCATGGATTCACTAAGGAGAAGTCATGCTTTACCAACTCAATAACTTTCTAAGATGAAATGACTAGCTTGGGAGATGAGGGATGAGCAGCATGTGTTGTCTAGCTGTCTTCAGTAAGGCTTTCAGCACTGTCTCCCGTAAGATCCCCAAAGAAGCTGATGAAGTATGGGCTGGATGAGCAGAAAGTGACGTGGATTGACAACTGGCAGAATATCCAGGCTCAGAGAGTGATGATGAACTAGACTAGCATGAAGTCTAGTTGGAGGCCAGTAACTAGTGGTTACCCCATGGGTCAATAGGGTCAATACTGGATCTGATTCTGTTTAACATCTTCATTATAATCTGGTTGTTGGGACAGAGTGTACCTCAGTAAGTTTGCTGATGACATAAAACTGGGAAGAGTGGCTGATACACCAGAGTTGTGCTGCCATCCAGAGGGACCTCAGCAGGCTGGAGAAACGGGCTGAGAGGAACCTCATGAAGTTCAACAAGGGGCAGTGCAAAGTCCTGCACCCGAGGAGGAACAACCCCATGCACCAGTACAGGCTGGCACCTGACTGACTGTAAAGCAGCTTTGCAAACAGGGACCTGGAGGTGCTGGTGGACAACAGGATGAACATGAACCAGCAATGTACTCTTGCTGCAAAGAAGGGCAGCAGCATTTTTGGCTGCATCAAGAGTAGTGTTGCAAGCAGGTTGGGGGAGGTGATCCTTCTTCTCTGCTCAGCACTGGTGAGGCTACAACTGGAGTGCTGGGTCCAGTTCTGGGCACATTACAACACAGACATGGACATACTGGAGAGAGTCCAGCACAGGGCCATGAAGACAAAAGGATTGGAGTGTCTCTTGTATAAAGAAAGGCTGGGAGAGCTGGGACTGTTCAGCCTGGAGAAGAGAAGATTCATGGGGAACTTACCAATGTCTATAAATACCTGAAGGGAGGGTGTAAAAAGGCAGAACCAGGCTCTTTCCAGTGGTGCCCAGACAGGACCAGAGGCATGGGCACACACTGAAACACAGGAGATTCCCTCTGAACGTCCCTTTTTCACTGTGAGAGTGACCAAGCACTGGCACAGGTTGCCCAAGAGGTTGCAGTGTCTCCATTCTTGGGGATATTCAGATGGTGTCTGGACATGTTCCTGGGCACCTGGCTGTAAGTGGCCCTGCTTTTGAGCCAAGGGGGTTGGACAAGATGACTTACAGAGAACCCTCCCAGCCTCAACCATTCTGTGAACTTTACACAGGGAATGGGGAGAAGACAAAAAAAAGGCTACTTTCTTTGCATTTAATATTAAAATGGATATTTGCATCACAAGTTCAGACAGTAGAGCTAGCATCTGTTTCTATAAGATCAAGAAAAATGGGTGCTTTTCGTAGCCTCCTGTTTTTTCCACAAAACTAGAGGCTTCGAATGCAAACCCGTTAGGCAGGAAAGAATTCTTTGTAGCATATTCTTCTAAAAGCTTCTGCAAAAGTATTATTGACAGAATAGAAAGAGATATTCTTGTATGATAATATAGAAAATGCGTTTGGCGTTACTTGAAAAGAGTAATTATTTAAACGTATGTCTGAAAACCTGACACTGAAGTCTCAAGATCTGTGATCATGTCTGTAGTACCAAGAAGAAAAAAAAAAATCCACCACCAAACCCCCACAAACCCCTTTCTGTGAATAAATACCTAAATGCACCTTGTCTGCTCCTTCTTCATCTCTGTTTATCAAAGCAGAAAGAGAATCTTAAAGGTTGCAAAGTTGCATTCTGTATTTTAAAAATTCTTTTCCATAGTATTGCGGCTTTCTCCCGCGTGGCAGCTTTCAATAAAAGGTTCCTTCGGCCATGACAACTGAAATGAACAAATCTCAGGAAGGAGTATACAGTCTAAAAATCTAATGAACTTAATAGCTTGATACTTTAAGACAAGAGGTACCGAAAGCAACTTTTGCTATCTGTTGCTACTTTTTTATCTAGTTGAAAATAATTTGATATTTTAAAAAATAAATACTTGAAATAGTCATTTTTCAAGACTGAAAGTATTAGTGTTTTGTGTTGTCTTAGAGGCAGCCATAAATCCTCACACTCATTCAAAAATGTAACATTTGTGTGACTTTTGTATATAAATTCCAAAATCCAGAAAAGAATGAAAATCTAAGTTGAAATCAACTACTTTTTTGTTGGAGAAACAAATCTTAATTCTTTTAACAGCAGGTTGTTGCTCAGTGTTTACAGTTCTTGATAAGCTAAAAGATCATAAATGCCAGTTAAAGTTTAACTTCCTAAGTTCATCTGTAAGTTTTGTGGTTTTAATTCAGCCACATTCTTTTAGTAGTTATTTGCTTTGACAGTGCAGAACTTCTTTTATATTGTCAGATCATTTTAAAGTTTTATCATTCACATGTAAATAAAATTGTGAACACTAAAAGGTTGAAGTCTTTTTGTTGTTGTTGTAACTATTATATTAATTTTGGCCAATGCAAGGTAACATTTTCCCTGCCCCTGTGATTTTCACATCACCTGTGGAAAAGAAGCTCCCTGATAATCACACCTATAGATAGTGAAAGTAGTTACTAATTTGAGTCCAAAATAATTTGATAGGATATTAGCCTGCCACTTAGCTCAGCACTATATTACTTCTTTTTTCAAAGGCCACTTGGCCAAGGCAGTTTGATTCCACAAAACGTTACCGTGATTTACAAGCTCCCGTTTGTATTGCTCTGTTTGGTCTCATTTTTTAGTGCCTAAAAACAGGGCCAGATTTCATAGGAAGGATGCGCTCAGGTGTCTTTTTCAAATGCTCGTCATTACACATCTTTATCTCTCAAATCTGGGATAGTTGTAGAACAAAAATGCTTTGTTGAATGAATTATTTTAACTGAAATAAGGCAAATAAATGTTTAATAAAAGCTGTCCACAAGGAACTTTTCCACTTTCAGGTGCTTTATTGATATTCTAAGTAATTTGGAAGTTTTGGCTGTCCTATTGTGTTTCTTTTAACATAGTCTACTACTATTACGTTTGAACTGTTGTTTTTATGTTAGTGTAGGTTAAAAAAAAGAGGATCAATCAATAAACCATGATTTTAGTTACAGCGGTATTTTGAACAGACTGTTTACTTTGAGGCTGAAAACCACTTGACTTAATTGCACCCTTAATTAAGGAAAAAGCCAATGAACACACATAATTAATTCTAAAAGTGTATTATTCTTTTCTCTTAGAGGGCAAACCAGAGAAATTTTCAGTGGGTCTTTTGGAGCTTCCTTTTCGAATTGGAGTGCCTTTTAATATTCCTTTGGAATTACAGGATGAATTTGGTCATGCAACACAGTTGACAACTGACATGAAACCAATTCTTGAAGCTAGGTAACTCTTTTGGTGGTTTTGGTTTGGTTTTGTTTGGGGGTTTTTCTTCCTTTCTTTGTGTGATGCTAATATAGTAATTTTTGGGGTTTTGTCTGAGTGATATACTGGATACATTTCACATAAATTAACTGGCATTTTTGCTTTCATTTCCATAACAATATCTGAAGGTATCTGGTATATCAAAACACTGTCTTTATTTTTAAATTGATTCTGTTTTCTTCTCTATGTATTCTTCCAGTGGATTGACATTGCAGTACGAAGAAATAACTGCAGGAACAAAGTGCATCATTAAGGGTGTCATTGCTAAAGGCTGTATAAATAATTGCCAGGGCAAGGTAGGCTAATGAATTTAAGCTTGAAGTAACATATTTGAAAAAAAAAAATCAACGCCACAGAGCAAATAATTTTTGTGTAAAATAGACTGTCACATGATGTTATCTAAGTTTGGTCTACAGTAATGACTACAGGTATTTCTTGTGGGAGATATTTTCAGATGATGTGTTACATGAAGCGATTTGTCTTTCCCACAGCAGCACTCTGCTAGCTGATGGGACTGGAGCTGGATGGGTGTAGAGTGTACAGTGTACCCAGCGTGCTAAATCAGCTGTCTTAGTTTAAACTGTTGCTGAAATAACTGGTTTAGGCCAAATAGTCCTGGTTAATCCTGGTGACTTTTGCACTGAAATAGCACAGGAAATCACTGAAATCTTTCATGCTCATAGTTGAGGCGATGAGTAATAATAGTTAATATATGTGGTAACTGCTCAAGCTTCTCTAGACATTCCCATGTTGCTGATTTCACTTCTGTAACAAATACGTATCATCCAAATCCAAGTTGTTACTAATGGATTCTCAGCATCTAGTCAAGCTGCTAATTTACTATAAAACCAAAACCATATTTTACATGCTAAAAAAGTTTTTTCCATAAACCATATCTTAATGCTTCTGATAAATATCTATTTGAAAGGGGTTTTTTTTACAAAAGCATGTATATGGCATATTCACACAGTATTCTAACCAGGTCCTCCTTTCATTTAGTCTTGCAGTCTAATATAGTAAAGGCAAAGCTAGTAACTGAGATAGCTGAAGATACCTCATTATACTGTTGTGATTGTTGCTTAGAAAAAGGCAAATAATGTTACTGGTGGAAGGATGCGTAAAGAGAAGAGGTAGCATGTACCTGCTTATTGAAAATTGGAGGGTGTTAAATGTAATAAGTTTAGTAGGTAAAGAATTTAATGTGAAGGGCAAGAATAATGACAGTAGAGGTGGATTATGGGAAATAAAGTGTGTGTAGGAGCAAAAGTCACAGGCTGTAGCAAGACATAAATTTGGTGAGGAGCAAGACCAAGAGTCATTTAAGGAACTTGCAATACAGGCATAATACTATACCATAATAATGGAAAAGAAAGGGTATTATTTTCTCACGTTGCCTAATTGCATAAAATGTCAGAGACAATACAGGAACTGGCACTGAAAGCAGTAGTTCTAATTTATATGGGAAAAAGGACCATTGAAGATGGCAATGAAAAATAATGGCAAAAAGCAGAATGCTGGGACAGCAGAGTAAAAACAGCAGGTAATTTTAAAACATAAATACAGTGTAATTTTCAGTGTTTAATTTAAAATGAGAAGCAGAGAAGAGCATAGGAGAAATTTACAGCACCTTAAAAGTTGATTTTGAAATGGTAGCAGAACAGGTAAAGTATCTCAGAGAAACAGCAAGTAATAGGATTCTATAAAGAATTTAGGAGGAGAAAGAGGACAAAAAGAAAGCAATGGAGAGCATGGAAAAAATGAAAGTTACTGTTTTTCAGAGAAAGAAATAAGGAAAAAAATGTTGAAGGAATAATCATGCCAAATGGAGAAGGCAGACTTGATTGAGATAGGAAATACAGAATGTCACGGTTGCCTACGAAGGAAGATCTGATAGAGAAGGAGAAAGCAGACTTCATTTACTTCTGTAGTTATTGTTTTAATTCCAGCTAAACCAGTCAAGATGGAGAAACGTGTTTCGATCGTGGGTGAAATCAAAACAAAAATTTTAAGACAAGTCTGTAAGCAATATCAAGAAGACTGGTTCCTTAGAGGATTTAGAATACAGTCAGGAGTGAGTGAAGAAGGGAGTTGTAAAAAAGGAAAACAGTATTTGTTTATTCTTCTTTTCATTTTAAAGTACTGCAGTATACGTAGTAGCAGACTTGAAAGCAAAATGATAGTAGATACAACCATACCGAAGGATAAGGAAAAGAACTTCCCTAGAGGACACAGATGTTGAAAGATTAAAAGGAATTAATTTAAAGATGTAAACAGATTAACTAGAGGCAGAAAATAGTGCAGTATGAAGTGAAAAATTACTGTTGCAGAAAAGGGGTTGAAACTAAAGGAAGGGGAGCATAGGAGGAGTGTCTAGTGCATGCATACAAAGTTTGATTGAACGGACTGCTGAAGAAGTCAACTTAGTAATGTAATGTCAACTTATACCCATTTTGTATGGTTTTATTTCCTACATTTTTTCCCCTTCTTTCCCCTCCCTTTTTTTTTGGTCTTTTTTTTTTTTTTTTCTTTTAACTCAGTCCCCCAGCATGTAACTTCAGTATATTTTGCCTTCTCCTTTTCTCGTGATTCACCATGTGGTGTAATGGGGCTGCAGCTGCTATGTGCTGCTTGGCCTGCAGGCAGACCAGTAGGGTTGGCTGGCTGGTCAGAGCTGGAGAGTTTTTATGCACCCCTGTGGCCAGCCAGCAGCTGGGGAGCTCATGTGTTTGTTGTGGCTGCAGTTGTGATGCACCTGCCCAGGCCTCATGGCACTTTCTGCTTCTCTTGCCCACAAATCAAAAGACTTGCTTTATCCAGTCTACAGGGTGTTCATGTTGCACATACCCTGTCAGGCGTGGGAAGGGCATAGGCCAAGATTAGGAAACTAAACCTTTCCAGGGGCAGCATTTCTGAACGTGTAAAAAAGACAATTCATAAATTGCAACTAAATATTCTTAAATATCAAATATGTAAAATAGGAGATTCATATATCTGCAGTGCAACTAGTTTTTTTAATTTGGAGCTTTTAAGATTATTGATTATACTGCTTCATTCTCTGTTTTTAACGTGAAAATCAGTTTTAGTAATGCAGTTCCACACCAGTTGTTTTTCTCACGGTCTTACTCAAAGATGAGATGAATAGTAGTTTGGGTGGCTGGCTTCAAGCGGCTAGCTAATGAATAATGAACACAGAATTTACAGACCCTTTCTTTAAAACTACTCTTTTTTTGAGCTGATACGTTTTTTTCCCCCCCACTAAAACAAGCCTCTGAGCAGGAAATCACAAGTTATGATAGCTGCTTTTAGTGGCTTCAGAACCATGTAATTTAACATGCAAATGCTGGATTATAACATGAAAAAGACAGGTGCTTTGGGGTTGGGTTTTTTTTCATACAGGAAAAAAAAAAATCTTGATTTATGTAGCAGTGCAAGAAAATTTGGATAGGCTTTTGAAATTTACATATATATGAATTGACATGAGTATTTGAGATAATTTATGATCTGCTTTTATTTAAGACTAATATTTAAAATATTCTTTTCATTAGAACTTTAATCTGAAGGTTACTCTTCCTGGTTTGAAAGAAGACACACAAATCTGTAAAATAAGATTGCAGCCTGGTAAGTGTCCATAAAATATTTAGTGCGTTTCTGTGAACTTCTATTCTGACACTATTAATGAATTATTTCTTCTCCCAAGAAGGTAAAATATCTGGTGAGGCATAGGAAAGGATGTTCTAGCTCATCCAAGTGATGACTGAAACTAAATGAAGCTAAGGGCAAGTCATTCTTGGCAGGAATGACTTCAAACTCGCAGCCCAGTGTTGTCCATTTTTCTTGCAGCTGGAATTTGTCTGCTTACTTGAGTCTGATTTTTCACCTTTTAAATCTTTTTCTAACCTAGCACCATTGAATGAATGAATGTATTATCTTTTAAATTTTCTTCATCATTAAGCCCTTTAACCTGTACTAATGTGCATGGTCTTGTTCTCCCTGTAGAAAACATTTTGTGAGTGAGTAAGTTCTCATTCAGTTGTGTGTTAACCTGTTTTCCCCTGTTAGCTGGGTTTTTCTGGGTTTGGGATATAAGGTATAGTTTGAAGGCTGAATTTGAGCCTGCCAGTTCGCCAAACTTAAGGCTTTCCCATCTCATTTTGCAGAGAAATTATGTACTTCAAGTTTTGTTAGACCAACAATGCACAGTTTTCTCTGTTATTCTTTATTTTTTGAGAACTTAAGGCTTCATGTAAAAAATGGGGTGGAAGAAGGATTGAGATAGTATTGCTTAGTTATTTACCCGGGACTGAAGGCAGCTTCATCCTTCCTCAGAATTTTTTGGTTTTAGCATTGTAGAGATGCTTCACTAGCTCTCCTGATTGGACTTATCCTTGCCTTTTAAAGCTGTTTTTTAGGAAAGAGTAAATAAAAACTATTTCAGTCTTTCCTGTTCCTCCATGACTAAGTTTGAAATGGAAGTTAGAATGAATGATGCGTAAAGGATGTTCCGGAAAAATTACCTTCTTAGTTTCTTCAGAACTTGTCTTTTATTCTAGTAATCTACCACTTCTCTTTTTTTAAAACTGGTAATTTTATGTTCCAGTGAATAGCTTCATTTTACTATCCAAGTAATGCCAACAAAATTTTTACTATTCTTTGCATGCAAGTTGTAGCTGTGGTGGCTCTGGTAATTAATCTGCTGCACATCAGATCAGATGCCTCAACATTAATGTCTTTGGTTTTACTGTGTCAGGAGAAAGCTTCAAATTTCTTTTTAAAGGATGTGATTCCATATACGGTGTAAATACTCTATCGTGCATTTACACCTTGTACATGCTGAAATTCATCATGTTTGTCTAACTATTCCTTACTGAATTAATTAAGAACATTGGCAGGTGGTATATATTGAAGGTCAAGAAGTCTCTAGAACATGTCGGCATAAACCAATACAGTTGAATTGGGCTAAATGGTTTGTACCACAAATATCTTGGTAGCTTGGCTTTAAAAACCTTTTGAGCTAACTTGTGAGATGCTGGATTTCAGTTTTTGCTATCTGAAATATAACCACTGTTCTGCAATTCTGCACTTTTACAGGTCCTCCTCATCAATTGAAAGTAAAACCAGATTCTGAAATTCTGAAGATTGAAAATGGTACAGCTTTCCCCTTTCAGGTTGAAGTACTGGATGAATCAGGAAATGTAACAGTACAGCCAAAGTTGACAGTTCATTGTAAGGTAAATTGCATTTCATTCTGTGTCATAAGGATTTTGATACTTGCTCAGAGGCTGGGAAAAGAGCCTATTTTGGCATCTGGATAGAATTTATTATCTGTAACAATGCTTTTGAAGTTTCTGTAGCTGGGTAGCTGTAAATGTGTGGTCTGAGTCGTTCAGTAAGTGTCAGAATCAGAGGAAACTGGCCTTAGAAATGGAAGAGAAAATGATGTGAGGATATATAGCTACAGTTTGAAGTTATTTTTGGTCATATTTGCCATATATAATGCTAAAATCTCCTTAGGGAAAAAAGCTTCATACAATTAACTTTTGATTTGTTTGAAGAAGAAAATGCAGCTCTAGACCCTAAAAATAATATTATGTAAGACTGTTATCATAAGCACTTACTTAAGTTCAGAAGGGAATACAGGTGTTACTGTGGCTTTTATAAGTAAAAAACTTTGGTCTGGTTGGACCTATTTTTATTTAACCCAAGAAAGTGACTTTTCCATTTCTAGTGAAATCAGTCTTTCATCAAGAACAGGTAAATAAATAAAAATGTTTTTCCCACTGCAAAGTAGCCTGCGTTCCATTTGCGCTTTGTATGTGTACATTCTCTTCCTGTAGATTGAGTCTGCAGTAGTGTGATGATGTATTGAACTTGATGTTTAAATTATATTTAATGTGTGATTTTTAGGAACGTAATGGAAAGGAGGTCATCATAATGGCAAAAGAGACTAGTGTTTATATGTCAGTAGAAAACAAAAGTTGAATAGATAGTAAATTTTACTTCTATAACTTCTTGCTTTCTCCCACACATCTCTTATCACATAGGAGAAAAAAAGTAGGTCTTGATCTTGTGCGCATCTGGAAAACTGAAATCTATCAGATTTATCTGTAAATAATCCTATATATATTTGGACTTGTAGGAATAATAATTTCTGGAATAATCCTAGCAGTTCTGTAAAAAAAACCCTGAGGTTTAATTTTACATTTTAAATAGTTTTTAGGTGCTTCAAACCTTCCTGTGTATTCTGTGGAGTGCAGTAATGCAGGAACAAATATTTTAACTGGTCCAGTTATACACGTGCAGAATATAAAGAAAGACCAGGTGCTGAAAGCAAGGATTGAAATACTTGTAAGTATTAATTGAGTTGTTTGGATGAATTGAAGATTGAAAACAGTTTATTGTACTGTTTTGCTAGTGTACTGAAGTCTTATATAAATCAACCCTCAACAGTTACTGTTTTAATTACTATAAGCCTGATAATCAACTGCTGCCCTTTTTCCTCTCTGGGAAATCATGAAAAGGCAAAGCATTTAATTTTTTTTTTTTCTTCACCTCTTACTCTTTATTTCTGAAATCCCTGAAGTGTTTCAGAAATAATCGTTCTTCCCCTTTTTACTCCCTGGATTCTTCTGACATATCGCCTTCATTGCATAAACATTTAGAGTCAGAATAGGTATGGCAACATGTTCTCCAAAACTTCAATGAAGAAGGATATATTTTTTCAAAGGTTAAAAATCAATAGCTTTTTGTAGCATTTCAGTCTTAAAGCTCTTAAGTTTGAATTTTTTAAATGGTGTTGAACATCCCAGTTCTCTGGTACTCAGGAGGGCCACACTGCTGAAGAAAATATGACCTGTGATGTTTTACCCTGAAAAATGTGAAAACAAATACTAGTATGTCAAGATGACCTATATGAAAGGATACTTAGGATTACTCCTAAGAAATGTTTTGTAAACTGTATAACATATTATTTTTTGGAAGAAAAAACGCTTTCTAAATAGCTAGTATCAAATCTATTATCGGTTAAAAGTTCTAAGTATTCTGGCATATCTTTTTGATTTACTTTTGACCAGTCAAGCTGAAATCATGTTTGGACACCTGGTAATCAGGAGTAGTGCCATAGGCTATTATGGAGTGATGTTTGTGCATATATGTGTATTTCATATTTTAATTATATGTTTGTTTGTTTTACCCCATGTATAGAGTTGTAAAGATGTGCCACCAGTGGAAAAGACCATTAAACTTCTTCCTAGCAGTCATGTCGCAAGACTACAGGTCTTAAGTATGGACGGACAAAAAGCTATTCAAATTAAACATCAGGATGAAATTCAGTGGGTTGCTGGCGATATCATGCGCAACCTTATATTTCAGATGTATGATGAAGGGGAAAGGGAGATACACATAACTCCAGCTGTGGCAGAAAAAATCAAGGCAAGTAGTTTAGAGTGAACAGCAGCGTAATATGGGGGAGAGAAAGAATGCTGATTCTGTAAAATTCATAGACATCAGACTATGAAATTCTGTTTCCCAAGAGAGTATTGTTAAACATGGGAACTTCACTCTCTGCTTAATAATTTTTTAAAAAGCATTTTATTAAAATTGTTTCCTTAATGAGATAAAGACATTTAATGAAATGTTAAATATTGCCCCAGGTTAGTATTATGAAAAGCAGGTTAGCAATTTCCACTGTTTCTTGTAAATACATTAAAATAATTGCAACATAGTTACGATTCTTCAGATCTGGGGGTTTTCCAATATTTAGGAACCTTGAATAGGCATGTACCTTCATGAAGATTCGCTTACCTGTCTTATCCCCCTGTCTGTGTACGTATGTGGATCCTAATAAAAAGGTAGAGCTCCACCAAATATGTGATACTTTGGTGAGGTCTTTTAGAATCGGATCTTTCCTAACTCAGGAAAGTGAGGGAAACTTGATGTATGTTTCATCTGGGGGGGGAAGGGGGGTGCAGATTTGAGTAATTTTGTGTATTTGGGAGGACAGCATTGGTTACTGTTGGAAAATGCAGAGGCTTTCAATGGAAAGCCTCTGCTGACAGTATGTTACTTTAGCATATTTAGAATGACCACAGGTGTATCATGTAGTAGTCATTAACTGCTTAGCTTTCAATTAATTCAAGAAATTTTAATTTTAGGTTAACTGGACACCTAAAATTAACAAAGACCAGTTGATTCAGGGATTATTACCTGATGTAAAAGTACCAACATCAGTAAAAGATGTACGTTATTGTCTAATTACTTACCTTGATGACCATGTGTCTTTGGAGAGTGCATTCACAGTCAGGTTTGTTCATTGGAAATACTTTTTTATGACTTACATTGTAGTCAAAGGATTGTAGGTCTGTACTTTGGGGTAAAAAAATCTTTCTACAGAAGCTGAAATAATGAAAGCAGTTGGCAAATTAACAGGGGAGTGTAAGGGTGGGTGAGTGTTTTTATGCAAATTGTTTATGGATGAGAACATTTACCTGTGTGAAAGACTGCATCATGATCTGTGTCTATCCAGCCTTATAACTACTTCTGTAAGTGTACGTACACAAGAGGGGACTGCTGCTATTGAAAACTTTCAGCAAACATGAGCTTATAGGATAACTAGTCTTATAATTGTTATGCTTACAGAGGGTATTACTTTGAAGGTAAAGATTGTCTTTACCCAAATGCTGGATGCCTGCATCTGGTGTACTGGGCAAAAGTGACAGGCTGTAAATCCAACTTTAAAATTGCCTGTTTATAATTCTTAATGAGTCTAAGCAGTTAGCTTTACTTACTGCCTATCTTTATAATGTTTGTTAAGACGAATCTGATTAAAGTAATTTACAATGTATTTCATTTATTCTTAATAGGTTAAAATTCAGTACTAGTTCACAGCACATTGATGTCAGGGGTAAATTGGCAGCAATTAGACATTCACAAATCTGCAGTAGAAGAAAAAAATAATTACACGACCAAGTATTAAGATTCTTTAAAGTGTTGGGAGCATAATGCTTGTAAAAAGCTTTCCGTGATGGAGCATGTTAGAGACAGCAAGCTTTTCAGTTAAGCAGTGATTTCCATTTTCTTTTATGAAGAGTAGAAAAGAAGACTGAATTGGTACCTCTCTTCTTGAAAGGAAGTAGAACAGTGGATTGCTTTATTGACCGTTTTTAATACATTTTTGCTTGCCATTGAAAAGCAGTCTCGGATCAGGTAGCTGTGTAGAGTTTACTCTGTTGTACTTGTCATAAAAATTAACTGGAGGCCATTTGAATGGAATTGTTAAAAGATCTCACTGTCATTTTTAGCTCAGAACACACAAGAGGAGTAAAAAACCACCGTGTTGGCTAACTTGTGAATAACTTACAGTTGGCGGGTAACTCTTAAATATTTGGGGAGACAGCATGTAATATATGTTAACCTTTATCCAGTAAAGAGAAGGAAAGGCTGAGCACCCCAGAAAGTATTTTTGAGAGGCTAGTATCAGACATAGTTTAGGCTTATGACTTCTGCTTTATCATACAAAAGAAGAAATGGAAATCTGACTTCTTTTTTTATGATTGTTAGTCTTTGCCATCACTTTTGTAATGTGCTCGAGTTCTGTTTTGCTTTTAAGGAAAAACTGTATCAATAAAAATTTTAAGCTGTGTTAGCTGTAATAAAGTCCTTAAGAAGGCAGCAAATATTTTCGTAGCAAGGGAGACTGTGATATATTTGTATCAGGGTTAATGTTGATACAGTAAAGATGTATTTTAATATGACAGTTATATGTTCCTTTGGCTTAGAGGTGTTGGGGATGGTTTTTTCCCCAGATTTAAAGTACTCCAGACTTGCATTCTGCTCTGTCTGGCTAATGATCTGATCTGTGGTAAAATACTGGTAGGCAAGTTATTACAGATAAGGTAAAATCCTGTAACATTCCTGTGGATGTTATGTAAGCCATGTCTGATAAGCTCCCCCTGATAAGACTGAGGTGAAAGCTACTATGTAACTTGTATGCACAGGAACCTTGATCCTCTAAATATATGCAAAGATAAGTTTGGTTGTTTTTTTTTTTTTTAAATCTGGTCACAAATGAGTGATAACTGCTGTATGCTTTATTGTGCCTGCTGCTGTGATTACCTTCATGAGAATGATTATAAGTCATTTTTCATATGCTGACTTAGACCACTTCCTGATGAACCCAAACACATTAAGTGTAAATTAAACGGACAAAACACACTGCAGATGGGTGAAGAGCTACAAGGTGAAGTTGGTGAGTACTTGCATATTCTTCAATTTCTTGTAAGATACATTTCTTGGTCTTTGCAGTTTATTGTCCTGTTAGGTATACAGGTGGTGTAATCAAGAGTGAATTATCTTCTACTGTTTTAACAAAAAAACAGGGTCAGACTTTTCTAATTGCCATTTTACAATCCTGGAGTTACTCTCCAATAAAATTGGCCTCGTGGTTTGTGCATTGAGACACTCGTCGCACTGAGTTCAAATTGTTCATAAATTTTTGCTGAGTTCAGGTATTCCTAAATCTTACAGGCCATAACAGCATTCAGACTGTTTCAAAGGCGTGGACCTCGAAACATTTTAAGGTTAACTTTAACCTAAGAGGAAGGCATGTTAGGGATCAGTCTTCTCATTATGCTTTAGTTTCTGTACACAGTTACTATATTACACAGTTGCTATATGGCATAGTAAGAAGTTAAAAATTCTTACATTATTTTGGGGCATTAAAACTTTTGTGGGAGCGATGAAAAGCGCATAGGACAAACTAACAGGTTGAACGACATCTTTCAATTTTCAGATTTATTTTTTCTAACTTTATAGCAAGAAATAATCTTTTTAATTAAAAAAAAAAGTGGGAAGCAGAAATATGTGATTTGGCTATATAGATAGTTTGGATTTTTTTAATAACACTTTGATACCCACAAGGTGGGTGGGGGAATCTTGTCAATGTCTGTAAATATGTGAAGGGATGGTACAAAGAGGACAGAGCCAAGCTCTTTCCAGTGGTGCCCAGTGACAGGACCAGGGGCAGTGGGCGCAAACTGAAACTCAGGTGGTTCCCTCTGAACACTGGGAAGCACTTTTTCACTGTGAGGGTGATGGAGCACTGGCACAGGTTGCCCAGGGAGGTTGTAGAGTCTCCATCCTTGAAGATACTCAGAAGCCATCTGGACATGACCCTGAGCAACCGTGGCATTGGGCAGTCGGCTGTAGGTTGGCCCTGCTTGAGCAGGGGGGCTGGATCAGGTGACCTACAGACGTCCCTTCCAACCTCAGCCACAGTGATTCAGTGATACTCGTGTGAATTTTGTCTGTATAATATGTGTGTTGTATACATTTGTGTTCTGTATGTTGTGTAATGTTTCATTAAAGCAGCTGCTGAGGTAGTAATAATTTTAATCGTCTTTTTTAACAGATGTAATGATTACAGATCAGTATGGAAATCAGATTCAGACAGTGACATCTGCATGTTTAAGTTCCATAGGAGTTTCTGGGCCTGGACTTGATAAATCAAATGTGAAAATAACCTGGCAGGTACTTATAAGATGTCATATATTTTATTTCTCTGTGGCCTTTGTGTGGTAATTATCTTAATTCTGTCATGCAGAATTGAACCAAAACTGTGGAAAGGTAGTCAAATTAAACACTGGTAAGCTGTGAGAAGATAAGAGACTTCAAGCATTAAAATCATATAGAAATACAGCAGCATCTTAAAAACCTTATCACTGCCGCAGCTGTACAATATGAGGGCCAGTTTGCTTCATGCTTGACTCATGTTTGCTGTGTTTCTAGTCCATTATTCTATATATTTTCATCTAGCTTGTTTTTAGTCTTCTATGCTTGTTTATGCTGGTACTGTTCATCCTATAATGTTTTGAAGAACCTTGTAGAAGGGACTAATGATATTGTCTGCCATAGTTTAATTTAAATTGTGTTTTAACAAATGGAATAGAACTTGTAGTTTAATTTTTAGTCCGCTGTCTCACAGTAGAAACAGCAAGTAGTGTCTAGCAAGCATAAATATTAAAATACCATATTGAAAAGAAAATCTTATACTTCCCTTTATTTATTCTTGCTAAGTTCTTCTTTTTATTTCTCAATAGGAGAGTACTCTAACAATGAGAGTAAAAGGTATTCGGTTTAAACCTTGTATGCCTGGAAGCAAAGAATTGTGCTTCGCTTGGCGTGAATTTTCTGACTTTCTCAGAATAAATTTAACTGCAGGATCCCCTGCTAAACTGCAGTTTGTTGACTGGCCTGAGTTAGAAAAGGTAAGTTGACCAGTTTTTCTTTGTAAAAAACCCAACAGGGTCAGTAGTCAACATGTCTTTTATTTCCAGAGGTTTTTGGAGCACAGGATGCAAAGCTGAAAACTCTGATTTCTTAGTATGGATACTTCTAAAAATTGTCAGAATATGATAGGTCTAGAGACATTTTTTGTTCTGAACAGGACAACATAACACAATCAAAATAAGTGTTTTGCAATCTAATTGTATAGACATATTTAAATGGGACTGTAGGTGTGAGGCATTTTTCATACAATAGCTAACTATGTTAGTTTGTTTTTAAAGGAAACTTTTTTGGGGTATGTTTTTTCCTATGTGTGTGTTTACAACACTGTATTCCTTAATATCTCTTAAACTCTTTATTCTGTCCCTTCTACACATGATGTATTTTTCTTTACTTTGGTGCAGCAATTTTACTGTAGGCTGAATCCTAACACCCATATTTCACTGCGGTTTGCCAAAGATGGTAGTAATAATTGGCAGTTCATCTCCCCTTTACCTGTTACTGGGTTTTGTTGAAGTTTAGGATGTAGAAAGGTGGTTCAAAATTTCCTTAAGTTTACAAGTGTTTACAGTCAGAAAGTGGGGAACTACAGTAGTTAAATGAAAACTACTAGTTAAATGAAAAATAACCATCCACTTATTTGCTGGTTTGGTTGTGGTGGGGTTTTTTCCCCAATGTTTACTTGGCTATTCAAATGCTAGTGCTGAAGTTGCAGCAGACAGCGAAATAGGAGAGTGGAAGTAGGTAAAAAAAAAATTGGATCTTTTGAGTAGGGAACAGGAATAAAGATTGGCATGTTGGGAAAATGGAGAAAGAAGTTATTGAAGAAAAAAGTGAAACAAAACGTTCAGGAAATATCATTAGAAGTATCTAGAAAGTTGCCAAGGTATAGCAGAAGATAAAAGTTTTAGGCCATTTGCTTTTGCTACTACAAGGAAACTGTTTGATAAGCCTCTTCAGAAGCATGTCCTTCCTTTTAGTCACATCAATACAAGTAGCACATGCAATTCACTTCAAGTAATGCATTTCATAATGGCAAGAGAATGTAAATGGGAAAACCCTAGAAATACCTTCCTGGAGTTTTACAATTCTGTCATGATCTGGCTCTTGTTGGAGACAAATACTATGGAAAAGGCAGACACTATTACTCTGGGGATTCTTGACCTGCTATGAATGTCTGATATACCTAGAACAGAATAATATAATGCATTTGTATCTCTTCCAGCCTGTTGCAGTGATTAATGGTAGAGAATTGCAGAAGCCCCTTATTGTTCAGCTGTGTGATCAGTGGGGAAATCCTTCTCCCGAAGCTAATGTCAAAATCATCCTTACAAAGAGTACCAGCTTAAAGGTAAGCATAGGCCTTACTATGTGAACTTTGTTTAACACACATTTTTGTTGTCATGTCAAATTATCTTCCTCATTTTCAAGACATTTTTGGAAAAGTGAATTAAATATTCTAAGGGCACAAAAGAATAATTAATCTCATATAACAGTAGTTTCAAAGAGTGGTATAAACAGTTCTCAGGATAGATTGCTTAGCTCCCTTTCATTGTAACAGTCACAAATATTGTGATTCTCCCCTTCTGCTCTGCTCTGATGAGACCCCACGTGCAGTACTGCGTCCAGCTCTGGGGCCCCCAACATAACAAGGATATCGACCGGTTGGAGTGAGTCCAGAGGGAGGCCACAAGGGTGATCAGAGGGCTGAAGCACCTCTCCTGTGGGGACAGGCTGAGAGAGTTGGGTTTGTTCAGCCTGGAGAAGAGAAGGCTCCAGGAACACCTTATAGCACCTTCCAGTACCTGGAGGGGCCGACATGGAAGCTGGGGGAGACTTTTTACAAGGGCCTGTAGTGACAGGACAAGGGGTAATGGGTTTAAATTCAAAGAGATGATATTTAGATTGGCCGTCAGGAAAAAAATTCTTCCCGGAGAGGGTAGTGAAGCACTGGAACAGGTTGCCCAGAGAAGCTGTGGATGCCCCATCCCTGGCAGTGTCCAAGGCCAGGCTGGATGAGGCTTTGAGCAACCTGGTCTAGTGGAGGGTGTCCCTGCCCATGGCAGGGGGGTTGGAACTGGATGGTCTTTAAGGTCCCTTCCAACCCAAACCAGTCTGTGATTCTATGAAATATAACAAAATTCCTATAGTACACTCTAAGTGTAATTATTATACATTCTGTATCTTGTACTGAACCTTTTTCCAAATTTGGGATGCACACCACACCACCCATCCTCCGCTTTATCTAACGTAATTTACTGCATAATATTAACAATGATATGGTCTAAACTGGCAACTGTATCATTTTTATCTGGTGGTTCTTTGATTGTGATTCCTGAATGTGAGACATATGGTCTGTAGTCAGCAGGTTTGCTTCCTATTTGATTATCCCTGTGAAAAGCATTGGCAGTATAAACCAGTGAGATTGCAAATCTAACCCAAATTTAAGTGGTTACTGTCTTTTCCATGAGTGAGGCATTAGTGTCAGATGGTCTGCATGTTGGCCTCTCCGAAGAAAGGAGTTTGGCAGAATACTCCATTCATTAACATTCTGGTTCTTGTTACTGGGAATAAAGGAAAGTCAAACTGTCAAATGTTCCTGTGTACGTTATCAAAACAGGATATATTCATTCACCTCTGGACATGACACTTTTTCATGCAGGGCTTGTCTTGTTCCCTTTTTGTTCCTGCTTGCCATGCATTTGTGTCCCTCAGTTCTCTGAGAACACACAGCAACCAAGAACTTTCACCCCTCAAGAACTGTGCTGCATCCTCACCTTTTCCCCAGTTTAACTGTGTTGCTACCATTTATTAGAATTTTCTTTAAGGAAATTCTTTAGATCATGAATGTTTTTCTCGTGGCTCTTTTGAATCCCTTGCCCTAGTTGCCTGCCTCATGGTTTGGGATTTTGTTTTTTATTTGCCTCAACCACTGCCTTTATGATGGCAGCTGCAGCTCGTCAGGGCTTCCAGTAACGTGGTTCTTGAAAGAACATATGACCTTGACAGGGAACACCATGTGGTTGTGCTGCCTGGTCAAAGAGAGGTTGTGGTGGCATGCTCTGTCTTTTCAGATACTATGCCTTCCTCCAGGGAGGACCAACAGCATGTCTTAGAAAGTCTGCATGTTCTTTATCCAGGTGGGATGTGTCCAGGGAGAAAGTGTTCTGGAAACCAAGGTGGATCGTTGTTACAATGCTTTTATTACCGTGCACTCTCCCAGAGCTTAACACTGGTATAATTTCCAAGAGTTACTTCCGTACATTAAAAGAGCAACCAACTACATATTTGCTGAACAGACATTGGGTCAGTAGTCATGAGTATCTTGGAGGACCATTCTGGAGAACTGTCTTGCCTCAGCATTTCAGATAGGTGTTTTTGAACAATCTCCCAAGGGAAATGAGATGTTTCTGGGAACTGAATTTCTCAGATAGGCTGTCTGTCTATATTTCACATCCAGTCCTCTAAGTCGCCTAAGCCTGATAGCAGCATGCATTTCCTGTACTCCATTCTCTATCATACAGGTCCAAAACTACGTGAGTGTGGCTCAACAGAAACACTGAACTCTTACGTGCAACTCAGTCGTGGAAATGCACGGATTTCAGTATTCGTAATTTCAAATACAGACTTACTTTGTTGAGTTGAATATACTGTTTAAAAGGGTTTATGAAATGTCAGACAGTTTGCATAGCATTTTGTAGTGTATCTGTACAATGCTGCCTTCCATTTGAACCACTGATCATGCATTATTTGCCATTGCCTTGCTATAGCGACATGGCAGGATAAATTCATGCTCCCATAGCTGGACCATTATGAATCAACTTTCACAATTCTTTTTCCTAAATCAGTTTCGTTCTTTTAACTTATTGACATGAGATTTGGGAAACAAGATAATTTTGGAAGATTTCCCACTTCAAGTATTCCAAAACCATGTTTTTTTAATGTAAGGGGACACTAGACACTTAGTCTTCTGAAATTTGTGCTGAAATAGCAAAGGGAAAGCAATTTAATGCCAAACACTATTCAGATAATGACAAAGATTTGCACCACATCGTTGTATTATGTCGTAAATGAAAAAGTTGGTTTCCCTTGTTAGAGAGGAACTCAGTACTGAAGAACTCCGAATATATCTGTGGCTTCCTTTGCTGTCCTCCAAATTTTAAAGCTACTGTCTGGGGTTCTTGTGATACACTGACAAGGTATTTCTTAGGTAAGACTAACGCAGTGTGTGCACAAATGTTGCAGAAGAAACAACTGTCTAATTACTCTTTAAGATTCACACCTGTTTCTGTGAGAGGATGGACATTCTCGGTCTGCTGCACTGGGGTGCGGAGTTCAGGAAGTTGTGGTTGGTGAGGAAAGTGAAGGGAGCTTCTCTGCCATTTAATGTGTGAAGGCACGTACGACTTCATGGTACTGCCGATCGCCAAGATTTCACTTTCAGTGCCAGGGAAGTAAATGCACTTCGAAAGCACACCAGTGAGTTTACGGGGAGTTATTTCTGACAATCAAACCCAGCAGGAATGCCTTCAAGTCAGTGGTAGAAAGTTCCGTTGGCTTCAAAGGACTTTGAATCAGACCTAATTAGCGTGCTAGGTAAATAGGAGATGTATAAGGCATCTGTGCTGTGTTATCCTAAAACAACACTGACAAGAGGTTATCTATCAGTATTAGCATTTGAGTAAATGCCATTTCTTGTGGTATAGAGATTAAGTTTTGATAAATAAGGTTCTGTACTTCATCACTTGTCATAACACTTCTCTGGGTTGTCTAGCAGTCTTATGGTTTTGGCAGCTGGGCTACAGTGGCAGAGGGGGAAGAGAGGCAGGTGTTCTAGTGGTTTTTACTCCAGTTGTTTCATTCTTTAATTTCTGCTACCCAGGAATCTCTGTGCAGAGAAACACTGTAAAAGAGGAAATAAATAGTTTGTAGAAGGTTTTAGAATCTAAAACTATATTCGGCTTAACGTGTGCTATGGATGACAGTAGCATCAGTAGCAATTAAAGAAATAACATCAACAAAATACTTCTACATATTATTAAAAAAAAAAATCCTAGTTCAGAAAAAGTGTTTTCTTCAAAAACTGGCAGAGAAAATTCTGAAACCTCTTAATATTGTATTCATTACAGTGTATGTAATTGTACAGAGTGCAAAAATACAAAGAAGATACTGCTCTAATGGAAAGACAGTATGCAGGCAAATGAGAGATACATTTTATTCTAAGACTTGATACTCCTTCTGTGTCATTGAAAGAATAAGAAAATATTTTTTTTCACAGATTGTTCCTTCAAACCAGCAACATAAAACAGATGAAAATGGTATGGCTAACCTGGGAGTTATTAGTATTCATGCACCTAGGTAAGTAGCGAGAACTGTATGGAAAAAATTGAACTCTGGAATGTCACTTGCTGGATGTATTTAAGCTGCAGATTTCATAAATTACCTACCAAGAATTAATGTAGAGTTAAGGCCAAACATCTATTATTTATATGTCAGTGGAAGGCCAGATAGTGAGCTTTAAGAAATTAAGTGCTTAACTAAATAAAGTTCAATAGCTACTGCTTTTGGTCTTCTGAGAAGCTGCTGCTTTAATTTTGTGAATCTGATTTTTTTCTGGTCATCGTAAAACACATCTTATAATTCTCAGCTTGTACCCAATGCAGATGGTGTCATAAACCACTTTAAATGTTTGAAATGTACTGCCTTTGGGTGACCAGATCCAGGTGTTATGCTTTCAAAGTAGAAACACGTTTTAGGAGTGTTGAAACCCTACTTCGTCTGGGTCCTAGCCATTGTTTTAAAGGATTAGGTTAAGTGTCCAAAAGAATTTTAAATATATATTTTTTATATATAGAACTGTTGAAGTCTTCATTTACTGCAGATGTGTGTCCTGTGGCACCTGCTTCTTGATGTCAGTTCTTACATGAGTTGGAGAAGTCAGCTGGGCCATATGAGTGTAAAGTCCTTTACGCCCTTTACACTCAAATGTCCTATCTGACTTTTCCACTTCATTATTTCTGTATCCTACTCGTGTTCACAGTTCTGCTACCCACTCCCTGTACCTCTGGGCTTTTCTTTGCGAGACTAGTAGGCTTTAGGTAGTTCAGAAGCTAGCAGGAAATGCTTGTGCCATGAAACACTGCCATGAAATACTTCGAAAGTTTAATATTTTTGCATTCATATCTGCAGGATTTGACCAATAATATTGTTTTGCATTTGGAAGAAAATCTGTTTTAAATGGTATTGATGGCGGTCAGTGTATTTATAACGCCTGCAGCTTGGTAGAAGGATGATGAACGTTAGTTATCAATGTATTTATTACTAGAGGTTAGGAACGGGTGTACTTAGTGGTAACATCCTACTTCTTATAGCATAATCAAAACTGGCTGGGGAATACAGCCTTTTTGAAGTTAAATACTATATTCCCAGTTCTGTTTAAAAACTTCAATTTCACAGTTTTAACACTGTAAAAAAAAAAAAAAGAAGTTATTCTATGGCAATGAAGTCATATATTTGCAATGCACTTTGCTAGATGTGAGTTGTACACAGATTCACAGTTTGGAAACTGTCAAAGCGGAATGCTCCTCGGACAGCATTTCAATTAGCTGTGCTTGCTTTCCACCTTACTCTCTTCTGCAACTTAGAGCAGAGCTGTAGTTGCTAGTGTCTAACAGATGGGCAATGAAACATAATATCAAACTAATAAATATTAAAGCAAAATTAAATTTAATAGGCTAATATTTTAAGAATATCTTAAACTTATTACTTGTCTAATTTTGCATTAACTCTTCCTTTTTTTCTACCCTTTACTACTGATAACTTCTGGCTTTTTTTTTCCCCATGCTTTCATTTACATGATTCGCTCTTGAAGCCTGTTGAAAATTGTCTTTTCAGAAAAGAAATTTTGTAACAGATTTTATGATTTTTATGTATTTCAGGGGAGAGCACACTTTACAGCTTAAAGCCTTATACAACAAGACCACATTAGACTGTCCTATAATCACATTAAATGTCCTGCCTGATCCTCAGAAACCTGTCTACGTGAATGTTAAATATGACAAAAATGCTTCTTTTCCAGCAGGAGGCACTTTCCCTGGTAAGTATAAGGATACCCTTGTGGAAACCAAACACTCAAGAGATGGGTGGGTGTCAGGAGGATGGGGCCAGGCTCTTCTCAGTGGTGTCCAGTGACAGGACCAGGGGCAATGGCCATCAGCTGGAAAACAGAAGGTTCAACCTGAACGTGAGGAAACCCTTCTTCCCTGTGAGGGTGACAGAGCCCTGGGACAGGTTGCCCAGAGGTGGGGGAGTCTCCTTCCCTGGAGACTTTCCAAAGCCGCCTGGACTTGTTCCTGTGTGATCTGCTCTAGGGGATCCTGCTCTGGCAGGGGTGTTGGACTAGATGGTCTCTAGAGGTCCCTTCCAACCCCGAACACTCTGTGAATCTGTAGAGAGCTGTGTAAACCTATGAAAAACAATTTTGACGATTCTCCTGGTGTATTTTCTTCCTTTTTTTTTTGTTTTGTCTCAGTCATTTGTAACAGCAGTATCTGAGATGCTTCTGTGACACTTAGAGAGAAAAGATATGTAGATCACCTGTGGAAAGTATTTCAAAAGACCTCTTATTTATTTGTTCCAAATTATTGGCTTTATCTGTCTATCAGTAGTAAAACTACAGAATCTCTTCTCTGTCCTTAGTGAAATACCTGTGGTGGGATGACCCTGGCTGGAAGCCAGGTGCCCACTAAGCCGCTCTATCACTCCTCTGCTCAGCTGGACAGGGGACAGAAAATATAATGAAAGGCTCGTAGGTCCAGAGAGATCACTCGCCAATTACCATCATGGGCAAAACACACTTGACTTGGAAAATCAGTTTGATTTCTTACCAGACAAATCAGAGTAGAGTAATGAGAAGTAAAATCCAAATCTTCAAACACCTTCCCACCACCACTCCCTTCTTCCTGGGCTTAACTTCACTCCCAGTTTCTCTACCTGTTCCCCCCTGAGTGGCACTGGGGAATGGGGAATGTGCGTTGTGGGTAGTCCATCACAAGGTCTCTCTGCCGCTCCTTCCTCCTCAGGGGCAGGGATTCTCATGCTCTGCCCCTGCTCCAGCCTGGGGTCCCTCCCACAGGAGACAGTCCTCCGTGAACTTCTCCAACATGAGTCTTTCCTGAGGGCTGTGATTCTTCACAAACTGCTCCAGCGTGGGTCCCTCCCATGGAATGCAGTCCTTCAGGAACAGGCTGCTCCAGCATGGGTCCCCCATGGTGTCACAGCAAACTTATTCAGCGTGGGCTTGTCTCTCCATGGGTCCACAGGTCCCACCAGGAGCCTGCTCCAGCACAAGCTTCCCCTGGGGTCACAGCCTCCTTCGGGGGCATCCACCTGCTCTGGTGTGTGGGGCTGAAGGTGGATCTCTGTTCTACCATTGACCCTCCATGGCTGCAGGGACACAGCTGGCCTCACCATGGTCTGCACCTTGAGCTGCTGGGGAATCTCTGCTCCAGCGACAGGAGCACCTTCTCCCCTCCCTCTCCACTGAATCATAAAATCATAGAATGGTTTAGGTTGGAAGGGACCTTAAAGACCATCCAGTTCCAACCCCCCTGCCATGGGCAGGGACACCCTCCACTAGACCAGGTTGCTCAGAGCCTCATCCAGCCTGGCCTTGAACACTGCCAGGGATGGGGCACCCACAGCTTCTCTGGGCAACCTGTTCCAGTGCCTCACCACCCTCTCCAGGAAGAACTTCTGCCTGATATCCAATCTAAATCTCCCCATTTTCAGTTTAAACCCGTTACCCCTTGTCCTGTCACTACAGGCCCCTGTAAACACCCCCCCCCAGCCTTCTTGTTGGCCCCTTCAGGTACTGGAAGGTGCAATAAGGTCTCTCCGCAGCCTTCTCCAGGCTGAGCAAGCCGATGGCAGGGGAGTTGGAACTGGATGGTCTTTAAGGTCCCTTCCAACCCAAACCATGCTGTGATTCTGTGATTCGTAGCCTGAACCCTTTCTATGACAGTGTGGCTAACAGGTTGGGGAAATGGTAGCAGTGTTGGTATAGTCTCTTTGCAACTACTTTGCCTTTCACTCCAGTAGTTCTGGATTGAACACGGCTAAAGCACTTGTGAAGGAAGAGGGAGATCTGGATTTTCTGTCCTTGAAGGAATGAATCAGCTACTTAACTAGCTAATGGTTGTTCTTTCCTGAGAGCGAGAAGCAGCCTGTCTTGCTAATTTGGTAAGAATGATAATCTGGGAAAGGCAGCTTTGAAATTTGAGGTGGTTTTTTTAAGCATTTATTAGAGAAAGTATGTGGGAGTTTTTTCTAAGAATTGTTACCTAGTCTGATTACACGTACAGCGAAAGAAGGCTTTCCATATCTGGTTTTAAATTTTTTATTTATTGGGGTTTGTTTGGAATATGACTTTTGTGTCTCCCTCTAGGTATGAGGGAGACAGAAAAATTCAGGGAGTTTGTTCTTAATTCTGAATAAAAATAATCTTTAAAAAATGTTATCTTTCATTCTACAGATTTTATGGTTAGTGTTCTTTCTGAAGATGACAACATTATTAAAAATATCAATCCAGCACGGATTTCTATGAAAATGTGGGAAGCACACAGCAGTGGAACTAAGATACCGCTTGATGTAAGTCATCAAAATACGTTTTCAAAATGGGTATCAAAATGCCAGCATAGGGCAAAGATATTTGCAGTAGAAACTTTCCTTCATCTAACTTGGGTCAATATCCTGTTCTAGATTTTTAATAACAAGTATCAGTCATATTTGTTTATCAGTATCTGTCCTGTCAAATGTCAAAGACTATACTAGACAAAAATACTACTGCTCTGCAGAAGCTACCTAATAGGGAGTCTATTAAAAGTTGCCATCCTGGATTTTGCAAAGACTCCGAGAGTTAAGAATATGAAGCTAGTGTCTAAATTATAGGTGATCTCATCAAATTTTTGTATGCTCGCAATACTGCAAATCATTAAGGCTTGATAGCCTATTATAAGTAAGGTACTTTCAGTATATTGCATTAAATTTTTTGTATCTTTCTTTTCAGATTACAACATTTAGTTGTAGTAAAGTGAAGGTTGATAAGGAAGACGGCTTCTTTCACTTCAGGTATAGCAGCATTTATTTTATAGATATGTATTTTGTACCGTAAGTAGCGTCTGTAGTTTGAAATAGAAACAAGGGGTTTAGGTTTTGATAATCATAGAATGTTTTAGGTTGGAAAAGACATTTAAGAACATCAAGTCCAACTGTTAACCTAACAGTGCCAAATCCACCACTGAACGGTGTCCCTGAGCACCACATCTACACATCTCAAATCCCTCCAGGGATGGTGTCTCAACCAGTTCCCTGGGCAGCCTGTTCCAATGCCTGACAACCCTTCCGGTGAAGAAATTTTTCATAACATCCAATGTAAACCTCCCCTGGCACAACTTGACGCCATTTCCTCTTGTCCTGTCACTTGTCACTTGGGAGAAGAGACCAACACCCACCTCTGCAGTCTCAGGTAGCTGTAGAGAGCGATAAGGTCTCCCCTGAGCCTTCTCCAGACCAAAGAACCAAGGATGAGGTGCATTTCTGTGACCTTGGTCATTCTGAGAAATTCTTAGCTACATGTGTAGTTAAAACGTAAGAACTCCCTAAAAGATTCTCAAAACAAGGCACTCTGCATCATGTATTTGTACCTCCAGGAAAAAGAAGACTGGAATGAATGTCCTAATGCGTTGTCATGCTGATAAATGTTCTCCTGTGAAAAGCACTACGATGCTCAGTGTGATGTAAAGTAACCTGTATAGAACTGAATATGGAATTAAGAAAAAGAATCTTGACATTAGTACCTGTTGTTTGCTACTTGTCCACAAATGTCCAGAATTGAAACTCCCAACCTTAATGAAAAATTTCGAAGAACAAGACCGTAGGTAGAGACTACCTATTAGCAGCCCTTGTATGAAAGTATGTATTACTCATTGCTGCCAGTGTCTGTGGCATCACCGTCTACCACCTTGTTTCCCTCAAGCTTTCCTGTCCTTGGCCCAGTCTCAGGTGGTTTTAATCTATTTAATGCCAATCAGTAACATGGATGCTATTGCGCAGTCTTACAACTTGCGTAACAACTGTGCACTTTCTTCTTTTTCTAAAGCATATGTCTGGTTAGATGGTGTTCAGCCATGAAATCCTTAACACATTATTTACAACTCAGTTTTGCAATGCCTTCTGACGAGGCACATGCTACTTTTTATCTTAACCTAGATGAAATGCAGAAAATAAGGTAGGTTTTGGGGATTTTGTTTTTTTAAAAGTTAAACATTCCATGGAATCTTGAATCTTACTCCTTCTTAAACAAAATAAGAGGAAAGAAATAGCTTCATGTTATTGACAAAACAGATAACATGCTGTATGTTGAAAACAAAACCCTCATTGACCAGTTCAAGAGTGCCACAATTCATCTTGTCAGAGAAATGTTGGGATCTTCGTTAGAGACTCTTTGCATCTTCTCAGAAGTTTCTAAGCATTCATAATTCACTTCTACCACCTGTTAAATACTGCAGCAGTCTTCTGGGTGCAGTATGGCCTTCCTTGCTAGGCAAGGTTTGGTTTATAGCAGCAGAAGCACAGGCATCTGTCTTCCCTTCATGTTTTGGTGTTAGGGGTTCTTTGCCAGTGTTCTGCACTCTGGAACTCTACAAAGCAGAATGAAAACTCTCTTCTCTCTCACCGTACTCGACTCTGGCCACTGGTCCAAGTTACCAAACTTTGTACAATTTTTGAGTAAGAGAAGGAATTGGTTTCTCAGATTTTATGTAAATTCAAGCTAAATGATTGAATTTGGAGAGTATTTGTTATTGCAGATCTAAACATCTCTGTGCTGTTTCAGTAGCTTTATGAAAATTCACTGAATTGAAAGTGAAATGAGGTAGACGTGCAGATTTCTGAATACTAGACCCACAACAAACTCTTGGAGGAGACATTCCTCATCCAAGCTTCCAAAAGCCTTATTCTGGTTCTCAGGAAATTTTCATGGCGTTCTTGCTGATGGAGGAGTGCTAAAATACATTATGCCTTAAGAGGGCTCTCTAGTTTGGAGAACTACTCAGAATTTGAATTGCTTGCATACTTACATGCCTGTCACTTTATTGACTTGCTTTTGCTTGGTTTTTGTTTTTGATTTACTTAGGGATAAAATGATCCCAGAGAGAGTGGGCACGTACTGTATCCAGTTCACCTTTGCAATGGATAAGACAAATACTCTCACCAGTGACCAGGTTTGAATCTATAATTAATTACATGTAGCCAAGAGTATGTAATACAGAATCATGTGGGAGAAATATTATGAGACTTTGTAGGTTCAGGATTCAAATACTTTCATGTGCAAGCTTTGCAAAAAATTGTATTTTTATTCTTGATAGTTACTGATTTCAGACTTGGTTATCAAAATATGTTTTCATTAGCTTTTATAATGAAGCAGAAATTTTGTGGAATAACAGCTGCATGATTTCCAACCTTAGTGGAACTTTTCCTATGCATTTGTTTCAGTATTTTTTGAGCAACTGCAGTGAATTGTACCAGTCTTTATTTAATTTTGCTTTATATTATTCTTCCTCCTTTTTCTAGATCATAGTTGAAGTTGTACCTAACGACCCTGTACGCTTGTTACCTGATTCTTTACCAGCTACTCCAGCAGTTTCCAATGTTCGAACTCTTACTAGCCGTACACTTGTCAAGGATTTATACCTCCACATAATGGTAACTATACTTTAATACGAAATCATAATTAGGGAAATATATGAGACCGCTAAAAATATGTTGAAATGTTCTGTAAGGCATTTCTGCTATCTCTTTGCAGATTAACTTCACGAAAAAGATGTGAATCAGTGATTTGTGGTGTATGGAAGGTGCCTCTTGTTTTATTTACATACTGATGACCAAAACTGAAACATGCAATCCTTGCTGTCAGGCATCTCAGTTGAAACCCATTTCTTGTTGCCACAGGAAAAAAGTATTTCAAGAATAGATTCTAGTGGGAAAATACTTATGTATACAGCATATGTTTCTCTCCATGATTTTTTGTCCAGAAACAGTTTCTCTTAGAAATTTTGTATTACAAAAAACCATGTTTCCTGAACTTTGAACGTTCACAGGGATACAGGGAGATCACTTACCAGTTACAGCCGTGGGCAAAACAGACTCAACTTGTGGGGAAAATTAATTTAATTTGTAGCCAATTAAAATAGATTCAAGTAGAGAGAAACAAAAACAAAAAAAATAAAGCAGCACCTTCCACCCCACGCTTTCCCAGACTCAGCTTTGCTCTAGACTCCTCTCCCCAGGAGGCACAGGGGAATGGGGGTCACAGAGCTCCTCTCTGATGCTCCTTCCTCCTCACAGTTCCCCTGCTCTAGTGTGGGTCCCTCCGTGATCTGCAGTCTTTCATGAACTTCTCCAGCATGAGCTCTCTCCACAGGCAGAAGCCCTTCAGGAAATGTCCACCTCTTGCGGCATTGGGTCTCCACGGGCTGCCATATAGATATCTGCTCCACCGTGGTCTGTCACAGGCTGCAGGGAAATACCTGCTCCACCATGATCTCACCATGGGCTGCGGGAGAACCTCTGCTCTTGGCACCCGGAGTGCCTCCCCCCTCCCTCCCCTCTCACCTGGCTCTTCCTTCTGCTGTTGCTATTTTCTCTGCCCTTATCCACTGCCTGTGCATTTTTGCCCCTTCTTAAATGAATTTTCCCAGAGGAACTGCCATTTTGGTTAACGGGCACAGCTGGGCTCTGCTGTGGCTCCGTTGGAGCCAGCTGGCACTAACGTATCCGGCCTGGGTCAGCCCTGGCCTCTCCTCACAGAGGCCGCCCCGCAGCCCCCCCACTTCCAGCATCTTGCCACATAAACCTAATGCAGTATATAAATGGATTACTTAGTTCATGTTCCAAACTAACTTTTTTGTCTTTTTTACTTGCAGGATGAATACAACAATCACACTGGAATTGATCTAGTTGGCAGAATAATAGCAAAAATTAAGAGCCCCAGTGAAGATGATACAGAGATCCCACAGTTTCAGGGGAAAGTCAGTGCAATTGAGTTTCCGTTTGACAGAGGATCAGCTGAAATTGTAAGTGTGACTGAAATACACAGTTGGCTCCATGAGCAATGGATCTCGTTGAGACGTGTTTTCCTACAGTTTCAAAGTTGATCTTAGACGCCACCATGGCTTGTGGAGGGTTAGCATATATTGTAGCCTTCCCTTACTGATAAGTAGGTAACATTTCTTCTCTGTTTGGTTGCCGATTTTCAGAAAACCTGAAGGAAAGACATTCTTTAAACTGGTTGTCCTTGCCAAGCGAGGGAAGATTACCAGTACATTCAAAAACTCACTTAGAGTGTGGGACAGACAGGGGGATCCAGGATAAGTCTTTTCCTCATTTGAATTTCACATGTATATAACACTTAACTAATTTGCAGTTAAACCATTAATATTAATGGTATTTTACGCTTTTATTTGGAATGCTATCTGGCTGTCACATCTTAAGGTCATTTAGTCTGACCTCTTCATATATATGTAATTAAATTTTACCAGGTTCTCTTTACATTTTGTCAAGCTAGCTGGGCTTATGTATACTTTGCAGAAAGGCATCCTATCCTCATTTGAAGAATTCAGGATAAAGCTACCACTTTTCTTTAAGCTTTCAGTCAGTCATTAGTGCTCTTGACTGTTAAAAATGCTTGCCTTCTTTCAGTAACATGTAAAAGTCACAAGTTAAAACGTGCACAAAACCAGCCACTGTTCAAAAAACAGCCACACCAAAAAAATCCCAGCTGAGTGTAGAGCTGCACATTTGTTTGGAGTGGAATGGTCACACTCTCAGTCTCGAAAGCCTACAGAGAACTTCAGTCAATAGGACTATTCACGTGGTGAAATAGATGTATATGGGTTTGGTTTGGTTTGGTTTCAAGTTGATGAAATACCATGTAAGAATTGCAGAGCAAAAGTATACCCCTACTTCATTTGGTTCCTCAGATTGTCACGTTTTACTAGCTGGAAATTTATGGAAATCCTCAGTTAGAAGGTATACTGAAAGGGGATCCAACGTTTTAAAGGAATTTTCTCAGTCACCTTTTCCAACTGATCCATTGGAAGCAGCTTCCCAGCAGGCCAGCATCAGTGTGTGTCAGGTGGAGGCAGACACTGCCTTAAGCAACAAAACCAAAATGTCCCAGTACATCTTGGAAATCACCACAGTAAAACTCCAGTAGAATCACTAAAATCTACACATGCTACACACAAACTTGTTCATGACGTATTTTATTCAGTACATCAGCTGCGGTTATGGAAGTGCATAGATGAAACTTAATGACACAGCATGCACGTTTCTCTGTTGATAACAGTCAAGGACAGAAACATCCCCTTAACATGGGCAAACACTTTTCACTGAACCATCTGTCAAAACTCTGGTCTGCTCTGACCCATAAGGAAAAGTGACAAAATATGTATGAAAACAAGCTAGAAAAATCGAATATATTGACTGGACAGAGGTATCAGATAAAATTAATATACTAATTGATTTGTGGTACACTCTGAGTTTCTCTTGTTCCCCAACCATATTTCAGGAGTAATAACTTAATCGGTTTGTGAACACATTTTTCTCGGGCAGGTGGGATGGGAAAAGTGCAAACGTATAGGTAAGGGGTCAGCTATAACCACTCGTCTAATAAAATAGAGCTTTTCTCCAGAAATCTTGCATTTATACCTGTGATAGAAATTTCAGCAGATGTTTATAACTTGATACTGCTGAGGGGAATAATAGCCACATAGAGTGGACTCTGACAGTTCAGGTGAACTTACTGGGCAATTTCTCGGGCTCCTCACCGATGCAAAAATAACATTCTTTTCTATCTCCATGTACTAGTTAACCTGCTGCTGAGCCGTTGTGACTTTAATGCTCCGGCCTTGCTTCAGTGACTAAGCCACTGTGTAACAGTGACTGACCTGTGTAATGGGGGGGTGGGGGGGGTGTATGTTTGGAAGTTTTCTCCTTGGCTTATTTTGGATTTATTAATTTTTTTTGGTGAGCAGATGCCTTCTCATTACTGTGACCTGATGCAATCCTGCTGCTTCTGACAGTAACTTGTATCCCCTAGGCTTCTATCGGGAGTAATTCCGTTTCAGCGAATCCCGTATCTCTTCCCCTCTTTGGGCAGGTTTCAGCTGCCTCGTTTATACCGAGTTCTCTGACTTTAGACAACTCACAAAACTCATGTGGAAAGGATTGGTTGGTTGTGAGGCAGTGTACTTTTCATATGATTAGTAGTGGGGAGGGGACACACTAATGTTTATTTCGAATATCTTGCAATTGTTCCATCTTGTTTATAAATGTGTTCAATTAGCATCAGTGTAATGAAGCTGATAATCTGGTGTTGTTTACCCTTTCACTGAGGTTTAGGAATACTAAACTTGTTTAATGAAGGAAAATGTTTTGATTTTTATTAGTGTAAATTTTCTAAGGAAAATATATTTCCACTAAAGACTTCCCCTGATTAAATATGTAGCTGCAGTATTTTTAAAAGCCATGAAGACTATCTTTGAAGGTTATATATCTATCTCTTTTAGGCTGCAACCACCTCTCTCTTGATTTGGCCAGTTGAGTAGCAATTTCTACATGTTAAAGGTGGAAACAGTATGAGTTTTATTAAAAGCATTATTCATTTTATGCATGATACCTTTCGCAAAGTAACAGCACATTTAGTTATTACTTGTACTAATTTTATTTCTGTTTACCATTCTTTATACTATTTCCTGTGCTTGTAAAGAAAGGCCGAGGATTTAGTTTCTTTTCAATAAGGAATTGATAAGAAATGGGATGTTCATACTAATGTTTGGATATATATTGTTCATTCATTTGGGACTTGCTACCTGCTTCCATGGTAACAGCAGGAACTTAAACTCAGCACTGGGAATAGCTTGTTTTTCTTTCTCTGTGTTTATGCATTTGGTCTTTCTTTTTAATGTTCCGTTTGCATTTGTTCACATGGTGAATGAAGTACATCCGAGGAAATCTTGCTCATGGGACAGTGCAGATAATATTTGTTCTGAGCTTATGTGTCTTAACTAAAATATATAGCCAAAAAAAATAAGACACTTTAAACAGGTAAAATTACAATCTTAATTGTTAAATGATAAAATAGTTACTGCTAAATCTTTGTATTTTGCTTCTTTTTATTAGGTATTAAAGGCATTTTCAAGCAAATACTTAACTGTAGCAATACTGTGTAGACATCATGTATTAGGTAACTTACTTAGATTTAGTATTTGAAAAGTGTTTATTTTGTGTGTTATGTAGTGTGAACATAAACTTATGTATGTTTGTTTTATTAGAATCTAGTGCTGGCTGAAAACAGTCCTGGAAGAGATAGCACTGAATACATTCTTGTATTTGAGCCAGATCTACCAGCTTTGAAAAAACCTTTAGAACCGTACCGTCTGTCATTTATGTTTTACAATGGTATGTTTCAATTACCCTAAAAAGCTTGCTTTTCCTTAAAACCAACTATTTTTAGGTCCACAATACTTCTTCAGAACTGTGTAATAGCTTATTAGATTTTTGCTGATGTTTAAACCAATTGAGTATGTTACTGCATTTTCTTCTAAAAATGTATGGGTTTATTTCTGTAGATTTCAAGAAGCAGCAACAGATGGCAGCACTTACAAAGGAGAGAGACCAATTATCTCAGTCCATAAGTGTTTACAGAAGTTGGTTTGATACTACTAATCAGCTTGTAAATGAAATGAAATGTAAGTTCAGTCAAATATTTAAATAAATTTCCTGGGAATTAAACTATTTTCCTTTACTAATTTTTTTTTTCTGAGAATATAAAAAGGGGAAGAAAAATCGGTATTGAAAACATGAGATACAGTAATTAGAGGGGGGCCGAGGGAGTATATCTTTGCATTAGCAGTGAAGCATCTAGTTATTTGGATGGACCTACCTATGAAGAGTCTTGATTTGAGATAGAATGTCTTCTGTCAGAACTGTCCAAAGGAGGAGTAAAACATTGAAGTTGGCGGTCTGATTCTCTTTTTTTCATGACTGCCTTGCGTGTACGTCTTTGCAATGGATATGTGAATGCTCATCCATCTGGAAATTCAACCGTTGCCTGAAAAATATTTTAGGGAATGAACTATAGATAATCCTCTGTCCAAAAGTTAGTCTTACATTTTTAAAATGTTACTTTTTCCCCTATATTTGACCCTATGTACATCATTCAAAACTCTGTGTAGCTATTCACTGTTTATGTCTCTGTTCTTCAGCAAATGTAATCCTTTATAAAGTCTGTAAAACAGCAGAGCAGTCTGAGGGCAGTTGCTTATGAGCATGGGAGATAGGAAGGAAATGTTTTCTCTGTGTTTTTCTTCATTTGAATCATCCCGCCTGTAGATCGGAAGGTTTATTTTAATAGATGCATTTAGATTTTTTTTATTTTATGTAGTCACTGTATGTTAATTAAGCATGCTGGAATTAGAGTAGGGTGCTGTTTCTTGTAATTTTAGTACACAGCTATGTTTCTGTTACTTGCTTACTGCATGTTTCCATTATGGATGCAAATTACCGAATTCCAGTGTGAAAGGCAAAATGTAAGAGTAAGTTAGAGCACAGCATTATGCTCTAACATTTCCAGATACAAACCTGTTTGAATAGAGAGAGTGGGAAGCAACTCACCTGTTCAAAATTGCCTCAGTTCAGATCTGAGAGTTGAGGAAATAGCATACAGAAAATGATGTCCCATATATAGGAGACAGAGGAGAGCGGTGCCAGCTACCTCCCTTCCCTCCCCCCTTTGCCATTCCGCCTGTAGGAGAACCATTGGGAAAGATAATTGAGGATGAAAAGAAAAAAGACCTTACATTCTCGGACTGATGCAAGGACTAGCCCCGTTGCTTCCTGCAGCTGAAGGAGATGGCAGCTGCTGAAGTTGCTGAGACGCTGGACAAATCACAGAATCTCTGTGCACAAATCCTGCTATTCTGTACTGAAATTGAGAAGTAGATACCATCAGCTGTGGGGAGCATAATTCTAAAAAGTTGTAAGAAATAATGTAATAAATGGTCTGTTGCCTTCTAATATTTCCTTACTCTCTGTTGATTTTATTTGTTTCAGGTCAGGTTAAAGAAGCTGAAACAAGAGCAACTCATCTGAAGAATGAACTGAAGAAACACCAAATTGAAATACCACAGACAAACACAGTATGGCTTATTTCTTACTAAACTCTGCAACATCTTAAAAATAAACCTAAACTTCATGTGAAATTGATATCATTATATAACATTATTGAATCACACTGGTATATGCACAAGCACCTGTTACCAAAACCCTGAAAATTTAAACCACGAGGAAAATTCATGGATCAATGCCAAACTTAAGCTTTTTTTTTTTTTTTTTGCTATTCTTATAGTGTGACTAAGAAACTGTTAGAGAAAGAAGAAAAACAACACTTTTATATCTTGATCTTGTTTTTGCCTTTCTGCTGAGGATACCCAGTTGTGTTACTGGTACTGCTGGTTTTAATAATGGGGTTTTGCAGGCTGATCAGTATACACTGGATGTATTCTGGCGTTAGTAGAACAAAGGAAAACACTTCTCTCCAGAGAATTAGTAAATTTTATATGTTGCTGCCAAAGCTGATGTAAAAAGTAAGTTTGAAAGATTCACGGCAGTGTACTCCATTGCTAATTTCCCATAAAGATCCAATTATATTTTAAAGAAAATATTTAAAGCAAATTTTCAAGCCACTGACATTTTGGAAAATATGTACAGTATCTGTTACCTTTCGATCAAATAAAAGCAAGTGTTACGGTCATTAATGACAAATCAGTAAAATTAAATTATACGCATTCTGCAGTCATGATACCCAAGTTCCCCCTGCTGGCTACATCTTTCTGGCCTGGACATAATCCCCTTCTAAAATGAGGGGAGTTCATGCATTTGTGGTTATGTTTTCCTACTGATTTACACTTTCTTCAGTTTTGGCTTGAATCAAGCTCTGGTAGCTCTTCACAAAAAGCTTCCTGAAAGTCTTTTAAAAAAAGTAGTAGCAGTGTGAATGTTCAGAGCCACAATTGCAGTGCATCTCCCTTTGCTCTCCTCTGAGACTGTATGCAGTGGTCCCCTGTATATTTAGAGTCTGCCTCGGATTATTGAATGTTTTTTGTTAGGAACTTGCTTGACAACAGGTAAAGTCATTAATTCTGCAGCTCGGCCCAATGAGCCATGCTTGCTAACTTGAAATTTTAATTCTCAGCTTCAGTATGTGGATTCTCTTATAAAACAAAAGATGTTGGATCAAGAAGGAGTAATGAAACAGCCGAGGCGGACTTGTACACTCCCAAACTATCCAAAAGGCAACCAGGACATTTTAGGCAAGGTGAGTTTTCTCTCAGAGAGCCTTCAGATAGATTTTCTTCATTCCAGGAAGTGGTAGTGATGAAAAATTAGCCAACTGAAGATGCAAGTAGTTTTTGAGGAGTATTAAAAAAAGATAGTAGTCTCAACCCATGAGATGACCAGCTCTTCTGCCAGAGCCATCAATGGGGGAATGAAGTGTCTGATTGATGCTGCAGGGTGATCGTGATTACTGTGAAAAGGCGAGGTGGTCTTGGCTTCTAATGTGACTGTTCTACCTTCTTCGGTACAGATTGCTCATTTAGCACAAATTGAGGATAACGAAGCAGCAAAAGTTATCTCTTGGCATTTGGCAAGTGACATGGACTGCGTAGTCACACTGACTACTGAAGCCGCTCGTTCTATTTTTGATGAAACTCACGGTCGACAACAAGTGTTACCCCTTGATTCTATTTACAAGAAGACACTCCCAGGTTGGAACAGGTAGAGAAAAAACAATGAAATTTCAGCATTTGCATTACATACTTCAACTTTTTTTTTTTTGTCTAATTTCTGTCTTAAACTTGACTCACATTAAAAAATTGAAGTATAAAATTTCTGGCTTCATAATTATAGCAGCAGTAACGTCACTTGAAATGTTAGCTGAAATCCTAGCTTTATGTCTTTAACTGCGCGTCGTTCTTTATACCATAGGGCGTTTCTCTTAAAAAGAGAAGGCAATCTGCCATGGGTTTTTTTCTTCATTTCTGCATGTTTTCTACAGCAGGATCTTTTTAAAAATAGTTCTATTAAATTCTAATAAATCGAATTCTAACTTTTTTTAGAATTCAGTTCTGGAGTATGTTTCTTAAAATCATCTGTAGTAATAGAAATTCAATCTGCTGGTTTGATTTCCTGGAAGACAAAGGAAAATACAATCCTTGTGTGCCTGAAAATAATTTGCTTATGAAGACGACTGCTCATATCATAAAGAATACCTTTTAGAAAAGATCTGGTGTACAGGTGTATTCATAAGCTCCAATCTCTCAGTTTTTATAAAATAGTGTATTAAAACTCAACTCTAAACTTAGTCATGTGAATTTGTTGGATATATCTCCCATTACCAATTTGTGTTTCACCAAAACGTCTTGAATGTAACTGGTATTTCAGATAATGTTGGCACAATTTAGTACCTTATGTGGAAGTGTTTAGAAGCGTTAAATTTGGTTGGAGATTTCTGACTAGATTGTCAGAAACAATAATGAAATATGGATAAATTACTTTTTCCTCCTCTTTTCTTGTCCTTCACTCTCCTTTTTCTTTAACTAGGCCTTTACCCCATTTAAGAAATGGAAAAATCTTCTTCAGACCTATTGGAAATCCTGTGTTTGCCAGAGATCTGTTAACATTTCCAGATAATGTAGAGCATTGTCAAACAGGTAAATGATATTAAAGAAATTGTTGCTAGCTTCTTTCTTTTTAATAAATGAAATACAGAAACATCACAAATCATAACCCATTCAGTAATCTTCATTGGGAACTCTGCAAATACCAGTGTACATTCCTCGTGAGGCCTGCTGATAAGGAGAGGATGACATTAGCGTTAAGCTCTTGCAAACAACGATTGTGAAAATTTCAGCAGTGACCACTGTCTCCTGCTTTAGCTATAGATTTTAATTTGTGTCTCATTAGCAGGTAGGCTATTACTTTCCTGGGGGAATTTAAAAACCACATTGCTTGATATATCTCATGCAAGATTACAAGTTAGACTTTGTACAGAACAGTCTTTTATTAGCAGAAGAAAGGTCTTAAAATCAGTGGGATCATCAGCCTAGGAAAGTTGGTTTTCTTTGCTTTGATAACCCACTGAGTTTTAAGAAACATATGAAGAAAGTTATCATTTATGTCCTTTCCTAAAATTTGGGATTTTATTATGTGTGTCTTCATAAATGTAAATTTAAGATTTCAGGAGAGTACTTCGGTGGAAAATACAGGTAATTATGCCATAAGGCAGTTAAACATACTAATCGTTTATTAATGCAATCTTCTGTTTTCATCAAAGAATATTAATCTCAGAATAAAATTTCATTGAAAAAGGTTCATGCACATGCTAATTCCCTTGCACTTATCTGAAAAGCCGTAATAGTGATGCTTCAGAATTGATTTTTCAAAACTCAGGTTGTTTTGTTGCGGAGAATTTTCATGGTTCAAAAAATTACATTTTTCAGTGTTTGGGATGCTCTTGGGCGACACTATCATCATAGATAACTTGGATGCTGCCAACCATTACAGAAAAGAGGTATGTTTCAATTATTCTTGATATTTTTTAAAATAAGTATATCGCATAGCTACAAATTTAATACATTATAAAATTAAAATAACTGCATTAGCTGTAAGTGTCCTTATTGTCTGTAAGTCTCAGTGCACTTAACAGTGAATGAAATCTTTATGGTTGGCACTGACAAAATTACCTCCATTCAACAAATTCCATTCTGTGAGTGTTGCCATGAAGCATGGGACCATGTTGTTAAAGATAAACATTCTTAGTTTTGCTGCTGGAGTTAAACGCAAATTCTTCGATACTTTCCTAGTCCCTGTATGTTTAATAAAACACAGGAGTCTGAGGCACGTGGTGAAATTTCAGATCTACTAAAATCTTGATGTGAAGCTTACTAGGCCCTTTCTGACCCATTTCATTTAGGTTCAGTGGGACTCGTTTTAGCAGGCAAGAGTCTCTGAAGAAGTCCTGACACTGGGCACTTTCTGTTTCAGCTTATGAGTTTGCTAGAATTGAAATAATGATTTAGCATAAGAATGTAGAACTGTACTGATGAAACATTAAACTCTTGGGACTGGATATTCTTTTGGGGATTTTTTTCTGTCTCCAGAGTTATAAGAAATTGTACTGCAGGGTTGTTCTTCAGAGAACAAGTTAACAAGGAACCTCTGGTGGCATCTAAAATTGGTTGCTTGTTTCGTTTTTTCACAGTCAGTGCAATACAGATTTCCTGCTCTCTGCTCTGGGCCTGACCAGTTCTCTTCCTCCATGATTCCATTCCCTTCGTATTGACTACCGCTAGCTGGTACCCTGGGAACAAGGACTGTCTTGAATCACAGACTGGTTTGGGTTGGAAGGGACCTTAAGGATCATCTAGTTCCAACCCCCCTGCCCGCGGGCAGGAACATTTTCAAATAGTCCCAGAGAGTGTCTCAGAAATACAGATATAGTCATAGTTGAAAGTCAGATGATTGACATTAACATTTTAATTTTCATCATGTGTTACAACCATCTCACTGTCCACCATGTGAACAAATAGCTGCCTTTTTTCACCTGTGACAGGAGAATCAGATCTCGGGTGTTAATCAGTGTCAGGAGACTGACCATCTCTGTGCAGAAAAATAAGTTTGCATATGTGGTCATTTCTCAAAGTGAGGTCTGGGTCATTTCACATGGTTAGTCTGTCACCCCACTTGTTTCAGTCATCCACCACAGGTAAATTTCATCAACTATATGGAGTTTTTATGGAATATGTTATAAAAAAAAAAGTCTTTTGGAATTTAGGTGCTTTAAATCTTGTGCATTTAGGGGGAAAAGAAAATTTTAAAAGCCATCTTCATCAAACAATTGAATAAGTCCTCACATTTTTTATCAACACTGTTTATTGCCATTGCTTCATAGGAATTAGCTTTTTCCCAGAATAGATCTGAATTCTGCATTCAGAGTTCTGTTAAAATCTGAGGACCAAAAAAAAACCCCAAAATCGAGTCTTCATAATTTTCAACAGTACCGTTTAATTTTAATATATGCATTCTGTTACTTGAAAGCAAAAGTCATGAAATGTAATTTCGTAAAATACGTTCTCATTAGAGAACAAGCTGCATTGTAGATGAAAGATACAAAGCTTCACAACAGCATTGCTGAAAACTTGGGATTTTCCGTGGAGTTACTAATTCCGTATCACTTTTTCTACCTGTGTAGGTTGTAAAAATTACACATTGCCCTACTTTGCTGACTAGGGAAGGAGACAGGATTCGCAGCAATGGAAAATTTGGAGGCCTTCAGAATAAAGCCCCTCCAATGGACAAACTCAGAGGAATGGTATTTGGAGCACCCATGCCAAAACTTTACTCTACTTTCTCTGGACAGATAGGTGGGTTAATGAAGTCATGAAAACACAGAACTTCCAAAATTAAGTTGCTTGCCTATGTTTGTTTTCTCTTGTGTAATATAAAAAGGAAAACTTCAATTTAGCCTAACGTTGTTTTAAGAAACATGACCTGTAGAACCATAGGTTGGAAAAGACCTTTAAGGTCATGAAGTCCAACCGTTAACCCAGCAATGCACCGTGTCCTATTTATGAATTTCCCTTTTGTTAAAAACTTACAGCTATTAAATTTACTGAAAGAAGGCATAATAATCATGACATATTCTCATTTTGTCTTGGTCTTATTAAAGAAAGAGTATAAGCAGTGGTAATCATTCAAACAGCAGGCATGAGAAGCTTGAGCTGTTTGAATTCCAACATCCTTGAAAAACTGCAGTTTCAGATCTTTCTCCTCCAGAAACACCATACGTCAATTTAGAATTTCTTACTGTGCAACTGAGCTCGATGAAGCAGCGCTTGAAAAATTCCCGTTCTCATTAGTCACGTACAACATCATCTACATTATTTCCCTAACAAGAAGATACCTTATATTTCCTGTGGGATCACTTCTATTTCATCATGTGCTCGGATTCTTCCTTTCAGAATAAGGGTTATAAATGAAGTGAAAAGATGGCAGCTTCTGACATGTAACAGTTGACCTGGTGTGTTTGTAAAACATTGAACAATCTTGTTCACAAGTGAGGGTGTTCTTAAATACTTCATTTTCAAAAGGAAGGGCATGGAGTTTTTCCATTACATATTCCTAGAAATGTACGATGGAGAAGGGTGGGGGCAGAATGAGAGAGGGAGCACATGCACCTATTGAAGTAGCCTTATATATGAGCAAGCTTAACACTGACCTGTTGAGGGGGAAGAAAGATTAAAAAGATCTTTCCTAGGCATTTCAGTAAAAATGTATTACATGTAGGAAAAACAGAGAAAGCATTTCAGCTACAGGCTGGGTTTAGCACGCTTTATATTCATCTATCAACACATTGTCAGTTCTTGAACTCAGTTATTACCCAGCGTGAATTAAATCATAATTGTCTATAATTTAGTACAGGAACATGTTTTAATTTCACTTGGGTAGTTACTAGACATTGAAAGGAAAGTAATAATGACAGGCCACCTAAAGGACAGCACTCAAATGAATGAGCCTGGGCTAACATGCTTGAACCCTTTCTTTATTAATTCACATATTTGTTCAATACCTGGACAAAACCAAATTCGTCATCTTATATGTTAGAAGAGGAACAAAGTTTTTCAGCAAAATACGCCCTTGTTTACCCGTGCCTGCTGCTGTCTCCCTGTTTAAATTTCCAGAGGAGGGGCAAAGTGAAACTCAGTAGATGCTCACTTGTTCCACAAGGTGGACTAGAATTCAAGTCAGCAATATGACCTTCAGCTTCCTAGCGCTAAAAGCAAAACGTACTACAAGCACCCTTAATGGCATCAAAGGTAGGGAATTCCATTTGGACCACAGGAGTGACAAGATCTGTAAAGAAATACCTGTTTGCCATGGCATTTTCAGAGTTTGCTGGTATTTTACTGTGATCTAAGATACAGGCTCAAAAAGAGGAATCAGTCTATCTTTACAGTCCTTTTAAGAACAGCCACTGGGTCACTGTAAGTTTGGGTGGGTTTCTTTAGGTAGTGTTTTTGAAAGATGCTTTCTTATGGATCTTATACATTGTCTGGATTGTATTTAGCAGCCTTCTAACTCAAAATTCCCACTTATTTACTGTTTTGGGGTTTATTATTTTATTCTTCAATTAGATCTTCTGCAGCAGTACCGTGCAGCCGTGGTGAAATTTGATAAAGTGAATATGGACCTTGATTTACATTTGCAGTCACTTAACACTCCAGAAATGCAAAAGAAAAAACAGGAACTTGCCGAACAAGAGAAAAGTCTCAAGCTAATAGAACAAAAATTGGGTAGGTTATTGTATTATATTTTTGGTGTCCTGAAGGAGGGGGGATCTGTTAAGTGCATCCAGATGCATTCTACTCTTACAAAGTAACAAGTTCCAACTATGAAGGGAAATTGTTAAAATGAATTAAGAGCTTAGAGATGTCTCATTTTAGGGAAAGAACAGAAAAACGGTATGTAGTATGATGCTGTGGTTATTGCCTAGACCAGCACTGCCCTGTAATCTGTTCAAACAATAAAAACGTGGTCAGTTCGTGTCTTCTGAACGTGAAGCTATGATCTCACTAATACGAGGTTATGTAACTGTTCGTCTGGCTGCCCCAGTGGTAGAGAACATTGACATTCTTTTTGAAATGATTGCATAGTAAAGACCTGGATTGCTTTTGCTAAGGAAACGCAATCAAAACATTGTACTGCAAAAAGAAACACCCCTAATTCTGCAAGGATAGTATTTCTTTTCTTAGTTAGAAATTGGTTTTATGTCAGTATCAAATCATTTATGATCTTTCTAAATATATTTAAAGAGAACATTTACTCTGTGACAGCTATAAATAAAGCAAGTGTTTTTACCTTACCTTTTCCCTTACCAAAGTCATCTTTGAACTCGGTTTCAGACATAAAGTGACTGTAAAATGTATGGCATGTGTAAAGCCTTGCTTCAGAGGTTTAACACTGCTGTTACAGAACCCATTCATAACCAGCAGGATTAATATTTTTTAAAAATTTATTCTTACTTGCAATTTTTTCATAGGTATGACTCCATCGGATAAAGGCACAGAATCATTACTCCAGCCTATAGTGTTAGATATGTCTGATTCCCCTATCCCTCCCAAAAGAATGCGAAGAGAAACAGTAAAAAAAGTGTACGGGTAAGTCTGTGCTGACTCTAGTCCTTACTGTCACATATACTGAATTCAAAGCAAAAATTAGGTTGTTTGCTTTGCATGGGAGACTTTTTTGGTAAATCCTGTTTATATAAGATAATCAGCGGTAAGTAGAGTTAATGTGAGGCTGATTCTTAAGGTAATTTTTATTTCCTTTAAAGTTTCTGCGGTTATTTAAGCTTGATAGGAAGATTTGCTTGCTGATTCCAGTTCCATTTCTCTTTGTGAACTAATTCATTGGCATCTTTGTGTATTCACGTTCTCCATGTTTTCTGGTATATTCAATTTTGTTACACTCCAGAAATATTTAAGATGGCTTGGTCTGCAAGCAGTACTGGACAGATGAACAGAGAAAGAATTATCCTTACAGAACTCCTTCTAAGTAACTGTCTGAAGTGAGGTGGTGGCAAAGTATTTAACGCAGTTACCTCTTTACTTATGTATCTACTTCTACGTTGTCTCTGTGGCTAATGAAATCTGTAAGCCTGTATCTTTAAAATGACATGGAACTGCCTTGCCATTTCTCATCTCTCTTCTCATGACTGGTTGGACTTGATGATCTTAAAGGTCTTTTCCAACTTAAAAGATTCTGTGATTCTGTGACTGCATCACTGGCTTTGCTGAATTGTGGTCATATCTTTGAGTTTATTTAAATCTTATTCAGTTGAGTTCTGTAAGTCTCAGAATTTCTGAGTTTTCACTATATTACTATGTCTCTATTAATTATATTTATTACATTTGTACCCACATGTTGATTGAGCAACCTGGTCTAGTGGAGGGTGTCCCTGCCCATGGCAGGGGGGTTGGAACTGGATGATCTCTAAGGTCCCTTCCAACCCAAACCATTCTACTAATTCTAAGTGGTTACAAATTTAAACTATCTAATGTTAGCCTGATGCTATTCCTGATTTTAACAAAATAATTACAAGAATAAGAAGCTGTACACAAACGTGGGGTTTATAATGTTTATGCTAGTGGGAGCTCTGTGCTTTTGCATCAGTCATCTCAAAAATATATATATATGAAAATTTTAAAATACATATCTATATACTATATAGAGATAGGGGAGAAAGGCTTGGTTTATAAGCTACTGTGCTGTTTTTGTTTAGCTCAGAAGATTGGATGTCCTCCCCCACAAAGAAGCAACAGCAGCAGCAACAGCAGTCGCGGCAGATATCCTCTTCAGAACTTAATGGAACCTCACGAAAGAGAAAGGCATAGACTGATGAGACTTGATGGAAAGAGCTGTGTATTGAAAATGTGAATACGTTCTGTTAAAGCAAATATTCATGTTGTATTACCCATTGTTATGAAGACTTTTATACTGATAGAAGATACAGATGTATTTCAGTTAGTAGTAGGAGAAATTTAAGTATCTAACATTGATAGCCGGATTTTTTTATAGTTAATCTTCATTTCTAAAAGCTTTTGGAGTTTTTATGTTCATGTGTGGGAAAAAATGTTTAAAATATATCCTTTTTTATTTATGGGAAAAAAATCAATCTTTTCAATAAAACTGCTTCAATATAATCGATTGTGATAACCACGTCAACACATTTTTCTAAACGAGATTTTCATTTAGAAAAGCATCCCTGGCTGTCTTGGGGAAAAACCTTCTGGACTGCTCTTTTTGGATGGATGAGGTGTCAAGGTACTGTCCACTTAAAAGGGAGGGGTCAGTCAGCAAGAGCTAACCACAGCCGTTCATAGTGTCTTCAGACAGTTAACAACAAGCCTGTGTCCAGGGTGTTGACGTGGGAATTCGTAACTCCTTCAGACGCTGCCAATGGAAAAAGCATAGCAGTAACTTGTGAGCGTGAGAAGTGTACCAGCTTTACTGGGAGGCCCTTTTATGGACTGGGAGAGTGGGAGGAGGGATATTTCATGGGTACAAATGAGATATGATACAGTAACCAATGCTAACCGCTTTACAACATCGTGTTACCACAACCCTCATAAAAGAATCTTGCTGCTTAAGTAGATCAAAAATTGTCCATAAATTGATCCTTGATACCAAAAATATAACTATGACAGAAGGATTTCAGTAGGAAATAGTAATGTCACAAAGGAAAGAGAAAAAACCTTACAGATGAACTGTATCTTCCAATTGAAGAATTGGAAATGGACACTTAAGCTGGGGATAAAGTAATTATGTTGGGAAACTGTAGATTCCCAGAGAGAATTTTACTTCATAAGGTTGTATCAAGCTTATATATATATATATATATATATATATATATATATATATATATATATATATATATATATTATACCTACTCTAGCAGAAATGCTTCCTTCTGAAATTCATCTCTTGCCTTCCGTGGTCAGTGTCGGCACTACCAGCGTCACGTGATATATCTCCCTGCTGGCAGAAGCAAACAGGAATTCAAGGATGGTTTCCAGAGTTGTGTAATAGCTATCAGAGATGTCAGGAAATTTCACCAGGGAATTTTCAAGACTTTTCAGCAGTGGTGGCAGGTTATTACAGTGCAAGTTACTGCTCTGCGTCGCTGTTCAGGGCAGCCGATTTGGTCCTGACAAAACATTCAAGTTCTGAAGGCAAGTGTCAGTTTTTTATTTCTTTACGCATTGTTTACTCTGCAGCACAGCAAACTGGGAACTAAAAACTAGGGGGTGTATGTTGTCCTCGCTGATTTCACGAGGGGCTGGTGGAGAGCGGTGCAGGAAAAAGTGAGGAAGTGGTTCTGGCTGGGGCCTGGGCCAGCACATGGGAACAAGGAGCTGGTTTCTGATAGAGGCTGGAAGCAGCTCTGGGTGGGGAAGGGCTGCTCCACCGCAGGGAGACAGAGTAGCTGCTCAGCAGGGCTGGGCGGTGGTGGGATGGAGGGAGTGGGCTGCAGGCACACCTACAGCAGGCCGTGATAGCACTGCAGCCGGTGGCACCAGCCACAGAGCAGGGCTGGCTGGGAGTCCCTTTGGTTCTGTCTTGTCTGCTGGCACCTGTCCCAGCCCAGGGAGACACGACCTCACCTTCTCTCGTTGCATAGTTCTCACCCATTTGTTTTCAGCAGGGAGTCCCAGAGACGCTCGCATGGTGCTGCTGTCACTGTGTGAGCTGGTGTCTGCGCTGGGCACTCGTGCACAGGGGCCTGTCGCTGTGCCCTGTCAGAAGCCGCGTGGGAGACCCATTGCTGTGCTCGGTGACCCCGCTCCACACAGCGCGCCTCGTCCTCTTCCCAGCAGTTTTCCCACTCGGAAGGTAGATGACATTTCCCCCATCGAAAGACCTGAGGCCTTGCCCTTTCCCCAGCCTGCGGCTCTCATTGCTCCCTGCCCCATCAGACCCCAGGATCACCTTGTTGCACACTGGGCTCACTGGTGAAGACGGACATCAGAGCACTGGTCTCTGACAAGGGGAGATGGGCAGCACCTCTGTGGTGTAAGCTGTGGAGTTCCCATGTAGGACAGGGAACCTCCGGCAAGTTATCAAGAGGAAGCCTAATGCGAGTCCTGTGCCTGGTCTTGTCTCAGCAACTGTACTTATTTCTTATTCCCAGTTTCCCTTCAGCGGAGGAGAAAATGTCAATGGCGAGGCTTTTTTGTTTTTTCCTTTCACCCACCCCTAAAGGACCCTGGCATGACTCGATGCTTCAGCTCTGCTTCCCGTAGGCTGGTGTGTGCTTCCATGGTTTTTGCTCTTCCTGTAGCAAGCAGGGATGCAGAGACTGTGTCACGTGAGTGGGGATACCCCTGCCATGGATCTGTTGGAGCAAGTCCAGAGGAGGCCACGAAGATGCTCAGAGGGCTGGAGCCCCTCTGCTATGGGGACAGGCTGAGCGAGTTGGGCTTGTGCAGCCTGGAGAAGAGAAGGCTCTGGGGAGACCTTACAGCAGTCTTTCAAAATATATAAAGGACTTCTAAGAAAGTTGGAGAGAGACTTTTTAGCAGGGCCTGTTGTGATAGGACGAGGGGTAATGATTTTAAAGTAAAAGAGGGTAGCTTCAGATGAGGTATAAAGAAGAAATCTTTTATGATGAGGGTCGTGACACACTGGAACAGCTTGCCCAGAGAGGGGGGTAGGTGCTCCATGAGCAACCTGATCTAGCTGAAGATGTCCCTGCTCACTGCAAGGGGGGTTGGAACTAGATGATCTTCAGAAGTCCCTTCCAACCCAAACGGTTCTATTATTCTGTAATTCAATCAAAGAACTCCATTTTAGATTCATTAAAAATTGGTATTAATTGTTCAGCCAAATGTTATACCGTTCCAGGAGTCAGTTTTGCGTCAGACTTCACATTCTTTTTTGCTGTTTTTAATCCTAACAGTCATTCTCTACTGATAACTTCATCCTCCTTTATCACAGTCTTTATTTTCTGACTTTTCAAGTGTACTTCTCTCTTTTTTTTTAATGCATGTGATGGTAGCAAATGATTCAGCATTGTTTTTACACGTCTCTTTTTCATTTCTTTTCCCAGCCAGCGGAACAGGGGTTCTTAAGCAAAGACTTTTATCATCATAAAATACAGCTGGAGTTGTGGTGGTCTCATTTTATGAACACTTAGTACAGCATTAGTAAGGAACTGTCAAAATGTTGTCTGCCTTCATGCATCAACTTTTTCTCCCAATAAATTCTGCTTGCAAATTTTTTTTTTCATTTGTAGGAAACAGAGCCGGTTAGGATTGCATTTCATTAGCACACAGCAAGTATAATAATCTCCATTGAGGCAACCATCACAGAACAGATCTGCAGTCAATTCCTTCTCACCTGCCAGGATGCAGTCCGGAGAACTGCACAGGAGAAGCCCAAATTAGTTTTGTTTGCTTATCCTCTAGGCACTGAAAGACATTTTACTGATGGTAGCAGTATCTTTCAGTATAAAGCAGCTATTAGCCTCCCTTTCTGCCTGTGGCTGGAAAGGGTGTATCCAGTGATTTTTGACATTCCTGCCACGCCAGATCATCTCCCCAGGCTTCAGCAATGGGGATCATTTCTGTTTCAGAAAAAAGCATAGCCGTGTGTATGTGCATACACACACACACAGATACATGTATGTGCACGCACATAATTCCTCTACTGTTCCATATTTCCATAAACAGACTCTTCCACACCCGCTGTAAGTGTGGAAATGCACAAAATGGCAACACAGCTACTGCGTTGACTAGGTGTACTTTAGCTGTGCAGATACTGTCTCTCTCTGTGTTGCGCATCTTCTCTGTAGCAAAAGGGTTCCAAGGAGCAGAGCAGTCAGCTTTAGCGCATGGAACATACCTATAAAATGTGTGCACATAAACTAATTGAATGCAGTTTTCACAGAATCGCAGCATGGTTTGGGTTGGAAGGGACCTTAAAGCCCATCCAGTTCCAACCCCCCTGCCATGGGCAGGGACACCCTCCACTAGACCAGGTAGCTCAAAAGAATTTTACTTTGAACCATCCCATATAAGAAACTAAGGAAAATCTTCAGATATTAGAGGCAGACAACAAGCACCTTTAATTTGCAAATATATTAATTCCACAATATTTACTGTATGTTTAATGTATGCTAATGGGTTCTTAACTCCCACTAGTTTTTATAGGACTGAGTATTTACGAGGCCTCTAAAGAAATCCCTGCTCACTACTTTGTGGGTAATTGTTTTACAGTATGCTAGCAGCTGTTTATGACTACAGTGTAGTCCCTGTTTGTGTGCACACAATCAAGTACACATGTAGTTTGCAACAGAAATGGGTCCCAAGGAACAGACCTTCCTTCAACTTGCCAAAATTGAAAATATTTTACACCACTAGAACTATTTGTTTCACATTCTTATATAAAAGAACAAATTACATAAGATTTATTTTTCCATCTAATAAGATAGTCTTAGAAACTTTCACCTAAATATACAGTATTCACTCTTTTTAGCAAAGGAATATTACGTTCTAGTTGCTTGAAGGACATTTAGTGGGTTCTCATTTCCTTTTATCCCCTCACTCTTTTTCCCTCATCCTCTAACTTTGGCAAATCAACTGAACCAATTCATGTAGGAGATGCACAAATTGCTGCATTCAAGGCGAATTTCTAGAACTGGAAAAATTACTTTGTTTTCCCCCAGAGTACTTACAGGTTTGGAAGACTGGTGAACTGATTAGCTCACTGCGGGAACCTCTCATTCAGCATTTTTCACAAAAACTTGGCACATTAGGAAGTTACTGATTAAAAAACGGGACTACTGAATTAAAAGTTGCTACTACTTTGTGTAACGGAAACAATCCCAGAAAACTAAAAGTTAATTTTCTCCACTCAGCAGTGAGTGAAAACAAATACTTCGTATTACATACAGCCCTGCTTTATCACGTTCTTCACAGCTAGATCCAAAATATAGTAGAGAAATGAAATGGCAGTATCATCAAATTAGTACGTGGTTAATAAACAGGCAGGGTGGGCTGGCGTGCTCGCGCTTTGTCTTTGTAACTCTAAGAGTCTTGTAGCATGTGCGTGTGTGCAGGTAGAATACTGACCTAAATTGACGACTGCTGCCTTGGAAGAGGCAGATCGCAGGTCCAGCTCTGCTCAAGCTGGAAGAGCGGGTTGTGCAAGAGGAAGATTCATGACAGCCTGAGGAATGCAGTGAATTCTTCCCAAACAATGGAGAGGCCGTTCTGCAAGTTGCTCAAGAGCTTCTTTTCTTCAGCAGAGTCCTGGGGCAATGCTGGGACAGAGGATGTCCTGTGAAAAGTGAGAAGGGATGGTTACAAGCGCCCTTAACGTTAGGGACTTCTGGCAGAAACTGTGTGAGAGTAGTTTTAGTAATGCATACCAGAGCTAACTCAGGGATGGGAAATCTAAGCAGAGCTGCTGAAGTTGGAAGCACACTGAGGACTGGTACACATGCGAGAAGCCTCACATGCTGAAATTGAGTCTGCTTCTGTTGCCGATGGTGATTCTGGCAGATAAATTGGCTACAGAGACCTGCCTTCAGTATAGCAACTCCATCTTCCGTCATCCGTGCCTGAACTGACCCGCAGGCGTGCTGCGAGGCTGGTGGAGTCAAACTGCTGCAGCAGCGTGGTAAATCCAGGGATGGGTTAGATGAGTTACTAAGCTGGTGTGTCGCAGCGTGTTGTTAGACAGACATGCGCCAACTTGCAGCTCGTCATGTCCTTCGTTGGCATTTTAACCACCGTTTTGAAGTTTGTAATTACGTTCTGAGTGGAGAGCCTTCAGATGCCCAAGGCGGTTTATTGTCATGCGCAGCTTGAAAGGAAAAAAATCCCTCTAAAAGTGGGTGGTCAGGCCCAGACTAACTTATCCAGCTGGACTCTGGATGGAGATTTTATCTACCTGCAGCACGGAGCCCAGCGTCAGAGCATCCAACCTGAGATGTGACCCTTCTTGTCCTCCTCCTTACTCCGCAAACGCCGCGAGGCCATCAGGAGTGCTGGCGGGGGCTCTGTCTCACACTGCTCAAAGCCCAAAAGGTCTGCTTTTCCCTCTAAGCTGTTATTGAGTGTAAGCTGGTGATGCTGGTAGAGCCTCTCCTCTACCAGGCTTTGCTGCCCACACGGGCAGGATAGTTCAAACATAAACAAGACCCCTCAGAGAAGTCTGAGTGGAAGAGTGTGTGACAGGGAAAGGGGAAACATGGAAGCGATGGAGAAGGCGTAAGGAATCAGCCATCACTGGCTTTGAAATTCACGTCTGCAGTTTCACATGTCCCAAAAGGAGATGTGGCAGTTTGCTAGGCCTCTGTTGTTGGACGCTTCCAAGACAGAAACGGCTTGGGGTCGGAGATGAACCAACCACGGAGGCTACTGGCCTCCAGGTGACTGTAAGAGCCCACCAGAGACTCAGCTCTGTGGTAGGAGTTCCCTACAATTAGATGCTGATGGCACAGAGGAGATGAGTGGAAAACCAGAAACTGCTGGAGTTCCTGACAATACAATCCCAGGTGAGTGTGCGTGAAGTAACGTGACAGCTGAACTGAGCGATGGACACATCTGTCAGCGTGGGAGGGAGCTGCCGTGGTAGATTTATGGATGACATCACCACCCAGAGTCCTAAAGCCTGTTTCTGCTTTCACACTGACAGGTAGGCATGGATTCAGGATCCTAGTGAATATACACTGCAAAACCTCTGTGCAGTGGATTTTCATCATGTACCAACTACCCTCTCCCAAAAGACTTTTGTAAGCCAATTCTCCTCACTGTTGCGATCATGTAACTTCCCTGAGTTGCTGAAAGGTCACAGAGACAGGATCAGTTTTAAACAAGGGTTGGTGCTACAGTAAGCTGTTTTTCTTATGGGAAAGAAAACATTTTTTTAGATTTTTTTATCTTCCATGTGGGTTTTTTTACTGCTCCCAGAGCCTTCTAATCCCCAGTTACTCGACCACCCACTGAATCACAGCATGGGAACTTGTGTTCTAGGCTATGCAAGTCTGAATAATTTTTTTATGTTAATATTTCAGAAGTGTAAGCAGTGTTTCCTAGAAATTTCAGTGGACTTGGAAAAAAGAGAAGTAACCACGTGTATCTGCAGATACACTTCATGTGCTTTACATATAAAACGCCAGGTGTTCTGGAGAAGAGGTGCTCCTTATATATCGATACACTGATTCTTAAGTCCCATAAATACATGTAAAATGTTCATTTTGGATTTTTTTTTTTTTTCTGAAGTGCTCTACTTTCTCTTATCTTAGAACGGTAATATATATGACTGGTGGTGTAAGGAAAGATTGGAAACATTATTTTAACCAAATGTGTTGAAGTGCAAACAACAAGTGAACTTTTGAACTCTTTTGCATTCTCTGAGGGTCTGGAGGGGTCTCTGCCAGGCTTGGAGAAAGAGCAGAGTGTGGATGCTTTTGTTAGAGTTTTGGCAAATAGAATTATCTGGAATTAACGTGGTTTATTCAGATTTGTTTATCTTCCAACTTTTACACTCTGGATGCTATTAAGAAAAACTTCATTCATGTTTCACGATGTTGAAACAAATGGTATATTTTCACACCCTTTTTTTTTCCTTTTTCCTTTTTCAGATGGGTCTTCTCAGTGAGCAGAACTATGTTTTCAAGTGATCTGTCAGAACTGTTTCATATTCTAGATCCTCTTGCACTCAGCAGATAATAAAACCAGCGTAGCCATAAAACAAAGGATATTTGCAATGTATTTGTTTTGGGGTCCAGCTTATCACTTCAAGCTGGGTTTCTCTTGAACAAGCGTTACCCAGTTTCTCTTCTGAAAGTTTCCTGTATGTAAGAGAGTAACGGTGACCCTGTGTCAGATGCATGATAACATTATCAAAATAGAGGACTTTGGGGTCAAAGAGTTTGCTGGTTAGCTCTGTTGCCAAGACTGACTGTTCCAGATCCTTATAAAGACATGCTGACACATCTATGTAGTGTGTCAAGGACCTGATGATATGGAACATTTTCCACAGCACTACTTGAAATGTGAGCCTTTCCTTTGCTGAAAAACGCTCCTGCATGTGCAAAGATTGCATGTGAAAAATAATAATAATGAAAAATATGCCATCTTCCCGAGGGGTAAGAACTGGAAAGAAATCTGGGCTCTTTTTCCTGAGCTGGTAAAGCAGAAAGCAGTTCGGTGCTCCGCATTAAAATGCAGTTTTGCGAAACATTTACAATACAGTTAGAATTTTGGAAATAGAATTTCATAAAATGAAAATAGAAATCAGCGAGTTTATTAATTGGTACCTCGTTCTTTTGCTCTCCACTTTCAGAATGTTTCTGAGTTTCAGAATCACAGCTATAGCTTTTAAGTCTGCTCTGTCTTTGGAACCCATTTGCTATATTTTTCTGCACGCTGACTGTGTGTCTCCCTTTGTTCTTTCCAGCAGTGCTCCTGATTCCTGGGAAAGAAGGAAATTTGTGAGAACATTCCTCAGGTTTTAGGCAATGCCCATTATTGCTCTTGGAACACTTGGATAAAGCAACTATGCAACGACAGAGATACAGAAGTAGTCAAATCCCGATAAAATTCGCTTGGGTGAAAAATAAACAATGCCATCTCAGAATCCATACCATCTAGAGCTTTTGTCTGCATCATTTCCTCTGTCAGTTTACTATTTAAAAAAGAAGAGTTTTCAAACCCTCTGCATATATATATTTAGTAAAGATTGAGAAAGATTTGTGAGTGGTAAATGTAAATTTCCTCTCAAAATAAAAAAAGGAAAGCCAGAATCTTTGGGATGGAAAAAATAACTATGAGATTATCTCTGCCAAAGGGTCCGACAGGCTTTGAAGATGAAGTGCTGGATGTCACTTCACAGGAATAATTTTTTTCTTTCCTAAAGTTCAGGTTAAGTCTGCTGGTATAAATTCCTCCAGAATGGAAATTAAGGATGATTAAATAAGATTCATTCCTGTAGGCAGTGGTGCAGTAGACTTCTGTGGGAGCTGCTGGCTATTCTGTACTACTGAACATCAAGCCCTTGGATTTCCACCCTCAGGATACAATATGGTAGCTCTCTTTCAGTACTCATTTGTGTACATGACGGTGATGACAAGCAGACTTGATCTTTCATCATTGACTGTTACAGCTGCAAAGTCTGGCTGGTTTGGATGATCTGTCATTTAGTAACCTGTACTCAAAGTTAAGGTTTTAAAATCAAATGCCTTCTCCCTTTTTCTTTGCTTAAAATATGAGAAAAAGAACCAAGGTTCTAACAGTTACTAGAGAGCAGCTGCGGATGGGTCTTGTCTTCTTCAACAATCTGGTCCTCTGTTACACTGGATAAATGTCTTGATCAGAGAAGAATCTAGAATGATAGAATCATTCACAGATTCACAGGGTGTTTGGGGTTGGAAGGGACCTCTAGAGATCATCTAGTCCAACACCCCTGCCAGAGCAGGATCCCCTAGAGCAGATCACACAGGAACAAGTCCAGGCGGCTTTGGAAAGTCTCCAGGGAAGGAGACTCCCCCACCTCCCTGGGCAGCCTGTCCCAGGGCTCTGTCACCCTCACAGGGAAGAAGGGTTTCCTCATGCTCAGGTTGAACCTTCTGTTTTCCAGTTTACAGCCATTGCCCCTGGTCCTGTGTACAATTTTGAATGTTCCAAAAGTCTGTATTTTCAGCAGTAGCAGGTCCATGCAGTGACATCAGATGCCACCACCTTAAAGCGCAGACACAGGCTTCCCGCCTGAAACGGCTCCCAGGCTCTGCCAGCCAAGACGTACTCTGTACAAAGTGATGCCCTGTACTGTACAAGCAAATGCGCTCTCTGAGGGGAAAAGCAAATAAGAATGGGTGTTGGTGGTGTTTGGCCTAGTTTCACAGCAACTGCCCACTTTTCTCAATACCCTGCAGACCGGTCTGCTAGTGGTCTAAGAACCGCAAATGGATATACCGCTCATTATCAACAATCTCGGCTACAGCACCAACTGCACGTGCACTGAGCAACGGTGCACTCGCTGCTTTTGCTCGCTTCCGCAGGCCGCGCAGGCTTCGCACAGAGCGTGGAACTGCAGAGGCCCCTCGCCTGTCAGAGGCCCAAGCCAACCTTGTCCTTAACAGCAGTGAGGTTTTGTTGTCAGCATAAGATCTTGTATAACCATTTTTGCCAATTGCAAAACAGGACCAGACCCTAGAGACGGTCTGTGGGGAAGGATTGTTTTGTTTCCACCCCTGGATGTGTGTCCAACCTATGTTGCAATGTTTGGCTGTGGAGTTTTGTCTTTTTAATTTTTTTTCTTTTTCCTTTCTTTTTGTTAACTGTCTGAAAACAAAAGAGTATATCCATGCGAAGGATCTAGGCTTGAGTTTTAAGCCGAGCTTCTCACACGTAGAATCACTCAAGCCTGGAAGCAATTACTAAGCCTGAACACTTCATCTCAGAGGAGTTTTGCAAGTCACCAAGAAATGAGTCAGGCATGAAGTGCTGTCTGTAGATTTAGGGGGCAGCTGAAACCTAAATACCTGCTTACCACAGACTGAATTGAGGGAAAAGAAGGGAGAGTGTCTTACAGTAAATACCTACTCTGTGATTTTCACACTGATAACTCAGCCCAGAGAAATGACCCCTACCAGAGAAAGCTTACGCACAGGGCACATGGCATAAGGTAATGGTAAAGGAAGGCTGAACGGTAAGAGCAAAGAGTGGAGAACTCTGATTGCATAGCTGGATAGAGAAGTTAATTAATTGTCTTTGTTGCCTTTTAACATGCCACATAGCAAATAATGCTTTAAGATAATCTGCCTTGCCAGCACCAGAACAGCAGCTCCAGAGGACTGCTGAAAGTCAGAAGCAGTTGGATGAAGACAGTAAGTTACTGCAAAGGTCGAGCAATATAAAAAATCAGGAAACTGGCTTAAAAGTCAGGAAATTTTTAGAAGTATACAATTCTTTGTACTTGCCTTTTTGTTTCTGAATCTGTAGGATGGTTTTGAGTCAGGTTTTCAAATTACTCTCTACAGAGGAGTGCCAGAACTAACTTCTTCTTGCAGTGCATTCTGAAGCGCTCAAATCAGGCTGGAATTCCAGGAACTGGAGCTTGAATGAAAAAGCAAAATGTATGAGATGCTGCAATACTAAAAAATTCTAAAGACAAAAGAAACGCAGTAGTTGCAGGGATTACTTTTTGCGCCTCATTTTTTTAAAGAGAAAGCTAATGTAACAAAATACATCCTGTGGTATAACAGTGAGAAGACGTTCCTCCTCCATCAGGGTTTCACTGTTGTAACTTGTAAAGTCCGTTGAACTGATCAGACGTCTCTAGGAATAAAGGTCTTGGGAGCATTCCCACGTTTTCAGGGAAAAACGGACAACTCATGCATGAGGCAGTGAAGTTTTGGCTGTCTCAGGATACAGTCAGTGAAGTGGCTCTTGTGAGTTAGCTAAAACTAATCTAAACCTCTTCAGTTATACACAGCTCATGTTTCTAGACATTTGGCTTACTTCAAATCCTCTCGATATAGATGTCTTCTGTGAAAGAGAGCTGTCCCCATAATCCGTGCTAATCTTCTGCAGTACACCGTTTGCAGTGAAATTACAGCGTAATAATTTGCAACGACTTCCTTGACCTCCGTTTAGGAAACATGCTAATGGGCTTCAGAAAATTTTATTTGTCCCTAGTGGAGTTTAAATTATGTCTACAGCTACAGCCTCTGTGATATTATTTCTTTATTAATGACAAACTTCAGGGAAACAGACTTATTAATTAAACCTTCAAGGGGCCTACTGTGGGTAACATTGGAAAACTGCTCAAACTGAACGTGTAGACTGACACAAAGTAAGGCAGCATCTCACAGCAGAGGTTGCCCTGTTTCTCCACAGTTGAATTTGAAAGGAGAGAAACAATAGCCAACATATTTCTAAACAGGAATGAGAAATGTAAGCTTTTAATTTCTTTCAGAAGGAGCTACACAACGTGAAAGACAAAAACTCCCTACCCCTTCTCTGCTTCCTCCCCACTGCCTCCCCCTCCATCCCAGCCTCAGCTGGACTACAGCATTTACTGTGGGTGCTGATGTTACTGGAATATGGGGAATTTCATCTGGCACAGAGTTTAACCACTTCCCAAACTGAAACAGGCTATACTGGTTTATGCACGACAACCACATCTGTATCTACAGACCTTTTTTCCTGGCTTTGACACTGTTAGCATAACTGAAGTGGCAAAACTCTCTGTAGAGATCGGATCTTGGCACCAAACTTGCAAGTGTGAGCACCGGAGACAACGCAGCTCTGATTTTGTTCAGATCCTCTGGCATCACTGCCAGGTACACATAAAGCAACAGGATTCCTTAATCATTTCTCATCCTAGAGCAGTAATGACCCCACCGTGGTGTTCTGTAAATGGCTAAAGGGAATAAAAAGAAAAGCCTAACATCAACAGACGCAGGGAGTATTGACAACCCCTGACAGAGTTCATCCTAAAGTTTGGGTTCAGTTTTAACTGTCATTAAAAAGCATTTTAAACAACACTCTACAAGCCTGAAATTCTGTGCTCCTAAAAGTAAAAGAGAATGCTGTAAATAATGCCAGATGCCCTGACTTGAGTCCATGACTGAGTTCATTCTTGAACACATGCTGCTGTACATAAATTCTTCATATCTTATGTTCTCTAAAGTAAATTCTGAAACCATGAGTTCATTTTACCACTGCTGCATACAGCCCTGTTCTTCCGTGGAAGTATTACAGTCATTTGATCTGCCGCTTTGCAGTCCACCACAGAGGAAACACACCAGCTATGTTCACCGTTCTTACCTTCTCCCCCAGCCATCATCCCTGTAGTGGTTGCTCTTCCAAAACTGCATACAAGACAATGGACATTTCCGTTTAGCCACAGAACAGAAATGGAAGAGGATACAAGTCAGCGGCTGATCAAGAGCGCTGAACCGTACAGCCTGCAGCAGGAAGGGTGCTGAGGTGTAGGATGTGTCTGAAAGAATCAGAGGAAATGGTGTCAGCAGGAGCTTTTGATCTCAGGTGGAAAGAAGGAAATCCGAAGCTGAGCTGGACTCATCTCATAGATACTACTGAAATCTCTGAGATGTTCTAAAACCTAAATAGTTATCCGTGTGAATAAACGTTTGGCTGAAAGATGTTATGATGTTGAATAGCAACTTCAGTTGTTAGATATGAGACAGTTTAAACATATAATTAGATATTCCTCACTTTACACTAATCTCCATTAACTATGTGGCTGTTGCCTGTTAGGAGCCATGTATTTAAACCTACCTACCCTTCCCTCCCAGTACTGGAAAGAAAAAGTCAACAAGGCCAGTGTATGTGGAAAACACTTCCCCGTTCTCCGTGGACTTTGCAGTCCAGGTCACAGAATTGCTTTAACCCAGCCTGTCTGAACAAAAGAATATTTGGGTTTGTTTAATTAAGCTGTTCAATCTTGCCTGAGATTTTCAAGACAAGGCGACAGAGTGAGGCACACAGTGTGTACAGATGGCACCCAGTGACGTTATCCAGCAGAGGTTTGGTAGAGACAAATCTTGGGTGCTTAAGCTCTGGTTTTCACAGAGATGCGGGCCATTAACTCCCGTCAAAACTGGTGGGGGTGAAGTACTTCCTTACTTTAAGGGCACTGCCCTTGGCTCATTTGGAGTGTTCAGCTGGTCACACCAGAGCACTGCTATCACCAGTTTAATCACAGCCCTGAGAAGTTCAATACAAACGGTTTGTGCAGCCTGAACAACACACAGCTAGGACACAATGCAAAACTTTTCTCGAGAATAATTTCTGGACTATAATTTCTAGAGTAATCTCTAGAATAAACACAGATCATTTTTTGTAAACCCTGTGAAGAAAATAAGATGTGAACTTTCCTTTTTTCCAGTTTAACATGCTTCTTGGTGTATTTTTCTTTGCAACCACACATCCCTTCAGAAGGAATTTAGGGTTCAGTCATGTAGTATTTACCGCCAGACTCTCCCCAACATACAGGGGGCCTGAGGAAGAACAAACACTTTCCCCTCCGCCCCAGCTAATAGAAATTCATGGAGTACATGAAGTACAAGAAAGTACAATACAATAAGGCAAGTGTGTGAATAACGACGTTTCTCAGGATTTGAGCATATGACCAGAGCAAGATGCTGCCCGTCCTTACACCACGGAGCTCACCGCCTCTTCTTTCCACACCTTCTTACCTCCAAGGCCTTTTTATGTCTTATCCCCATTTACCCTAGTGCAGCCTCATACATTTCACTACTTCTTCCTTCTTTTACCTTCTCATTTTTTAAATTGCCACCTCCTTTGAAACTCTCAGATGAGAAACAGTGAAAGCAAATGAAAAAAAAAAAAAAAAAGGCGAATTTGGGTTTGTTCTTGTCTTTTATTTGGGTTTTTGCACTTTCAAGCTGCTGTAACCTTAATGAAAATTTACAGGACAGATAATAAGCAATATTTTCTACCAGTAAGAAACTAGAGAAGCTGAAGAAATTTGCTCAGTGTCCAAATGGCTGAATCAGAAAAATGAACTAGCCTATATAAATCCTCTTCTAAAAACATGGTGTGACTGCAGAGAAGCATGAAATATTTGCGGCCATGGTCTTTACCTAATGAAGTCTTATGTAAAATATTCCTGGCATTTTTGTGTTTGGTTAGCTCAAAACACAAAATTTCTTCAAGAACCCTCAATCTTTATAGTGGGCAAATTGAACAGAAGTTAAATTTAACCTTGCTTTTGAATACAAAATAGATAAGAATCAGAAGAAATGTACTTAAATGTCCTTAAAACTAGCATTTTGTTTGGTTTTGGGGATTTTTTTTTTTTGTTTGGGTTTTATTTATTTATTTGTTGGGAAATAGTTAGGCCAGGAGTTATTTTTTCCGAGAAGCCAAAACAGTGTTGTGAGTTACAGTGTTAGGTCTTACAGACATCAAGAATTTCCGCCTCTTGCTCTCGGGAAGAGCTTCTTATTTTAAGTGGATTTACTGCATATTGAATCAACACCTTGAAATAAACCAACACCTATTATGCCTAAACTGAGATTATAATGTCTGCATAGACACTGGCACCTGTTGTGGTTTAAACTCACTTCAATTTCTTGCTTCATTAAAACACCAGGAACTTCAGCAAGAGACTGGATAAACTGATGAAAGCTTCAGAATCGTTTAATTTTCTATCAGGAACTATGTAAAGTTTAAAATCCTGTTGACAATTTTGTCCCAAACCCTGTGAAGTCATGTGCCACTTCTTTCCAGCTCTTTCTCTCCTTTCTAGCTCTGAAATACCATGAAAGCTGAAATCTGACACATTCAATCAGAGAGAGGCACATTAGGAAGGGCAGCACATGCTGTGGAACTCTGGAAGCTGCCCTGTAGCGGAGGTAGGGACTGCACAGTTGATGGCCAGAGCTTTATTCTTTATTCTGAAATATTGCACTACCACTACCATGAGGTGAGATATCAAAACCAGAGTAACCAGTAGGTCTGTAACCAAATATGACAATTCTTGATTTCATAACAAGCAAGATTGGAAGAAACTACAGCAAGGGTAAACAATGCATACCATTTCAGACTCAGTCTCCAAGCAGGTTTCAGCAATTTGCCTGCAGGTTTTTTGAAGGGTCTGTGCGCAGGTAGCAGATGTAGCTTTGTATGAACCAGCTTCTCTTTCCTATGGAAACAGTGTAGACCTTCATCACTATTTCTTCAGTTGTCATCATTATCCAGCACAAAGTAGATGATAGTGTTTTCCGCAAATGTGGCATACTTGTGGTTTACAAGTCTCTAACACTCGAGCAAATCATTCTCCCCAGTGGAGAATAATAGATATTGATCTCTGCTGTCCTGCCTCGAAGCCTCGAGCAGATTGAGGACTAACATTTTTTTATTTTGTTCTCTAGCCGAAACCATAACTGTGACAATAAAGAGCATCGCTGTTAATACAATCCCTTCATGCATGCCACAACCGGGCCATGGCTCTTTGTAATACACTGATTTGTTTCTCTGTTTAAATAAGTAAACTCAGCACAAATGTTTTCCTGCAGAAAGGAAATAGCACCAAGGAAGAAAGGCTGGAGTTGCCAGGTTGCCCATCCACGCACTGAAACATCCCCATGCCTGTTTCACGGAGCCCATACGACACTGCACCACCAGCACCTAGACAGGCAAACACGGCACTTCAGTTAGGTGAGGATGTGACCTGAGCACTGGTCAGGACCACGTGGGGAAATGTACTCCAAAGCTGTGAGAGAGGATCTCCACTACAGATTTCTTTCGTGGAATTAACAAAATCCTTATAGTTGTGTAACTTACAGCCCTCCAAGGTGGCTCTCCAGTAAAAAGAGAAACCAAAATATTCTGCTCTCCCTCCTCTCCTTTGTTTATTTATTCACTCTTCACTAGGGCTTGGATTCTTTTCTTTACTAACATGTTTATAACTAGTAATTTTATTAACATCTGTTACTTACTTTTCATTCGGTCATTAATTTTCATTAAGCATTCACAGCCATGTGTCTGGCTGACCTTAGAGAGGTGATTACACATAAAATTTTCAAACTAAAGCTGACTCTGGCAGTGGGGAATAATTTTTTAAAAGATAATGCAAAAAAAGGCTCATTATCTGATCTGAGAAGGGAAAAGTTGGAGGACACCAACCCTAGACTTGAATTAGAAATGTTACTGTTAAGATTACTGTGTAGCCACATATACATCAGGCCAAATGAAAGGGCCAGGGCTGTGTCGTGTCTCTGGAAAACAGGATTCAAACTCCTCTTTCCCCACGAGGTGCTTTTCCTGGTGTATCCAAACACGCATGCATTATATACCTCAATCCAAGCCTTCCTTCATTAGCTTGGAGTTTCCTACCGCTTCCTTTCAAACTTTTTTGAGTTCCCTAGTACCAGTTTTGTCTTTCCAGAGGGATGCTGTGATCTGCTTGGACTTACGGACGGAGTTAGTCCAGAGCCAAATGTAAAGCCAGACCACACAGAGCCATCTGATGGCCAGGTGCGAAGTACCTGAAAGACTACCTAGGCCATAGAGAGCTTAGGGTTTAGAGCTTGTTTATTAAAGGGAAGTGTCAAAGGAGTACAGACATCTCTCTAAAACCCACTCACCTCGGGTTATTTTGGCAATTTTTTGAGCCGGTGGACCTGAAGAAAAGGAACCCAGAATTCACAAAGCGATCTATTGCTGACAGTGACAGAAGGAGCTGACACGAGAGGCAAACTGCAGGGAGAACACCATTTCCTCTCCATGCATCACAACATTAAGGACAGATTCGGAGTTCTGCGGTAAATACCCCAACAATGTTTTTGCCATTTATTCTGCCCGCCCGCTCTCTGCACCTTTCCCTCTCTGGCAGACCCTTGCAGGTGGCTCTAGCTCTTTCCCCGTACTTCGTAACCTCCCTGTTACACGGCATGAACGTGCGGTTGATCTTGGTGCTGAAAACACAGCCAGGCTGCGTAGTAAAGAAACAAGAACTTTCAAATTCAGCCTGTGATCTCCATCTCCCAAGGACACGTGTGCTGACCTCACCAGCCATAGAAGTCCTCTTCAGTGTGCTGGTGGACTACACGCTTCGTTTGGAGGGAGGGGTGGAGGGATGCTTTTCATGTACTGTGAAATCACCCACCTTGGGATTTCTGTGAATTTTACAGATGAGAGAATGTAGCACAGAAGAATAAAGTGTGAGCATTGCTGTCTCCTTGAGAGCACTATTAACCTTCATACTTACACTCTGAAATAAAACTAGTTACACCCATAGAAAAAATGCAGCCACGAGCAGAGCTTGGACCACGCGTTCGGTGTGCACCTGAGCTGAAGATTCTCCTGGCCAAGCCCGGTTTTTCTTCTAGTTGCTGTTGAATCAGCTGATATCATAGGCCCAGTGTGAATATCAGAGAAGCTGAGGTCAACTCTATGCATCTGCCCAAATTCATCCATTTCCATGCAGCTCAATGCTTCCCAGCACAAGTCCTCCTCTGCTGTTACTCCTTACTGAGCCATCGCGCAGCCACGCATAAAACTTCACTCCCTGCAACGGCACTTGCATTCAAGTTCCCACAGAGCTCTGGTTTCAGCAAGGAGAGGCAAATGGTCCCGCAGGATTTCAGTTTTCATTGTTAGGGCTTAATTTAAATGAACCAAACTCCAAAATACCCTGCTTCGCAGAGGAAGAATTCTCACATACCCTTTTAAAGTAACGGCAGCAAATGCTATCAAAGTCCCATTCCATAGTATTTACAAGGTAGTAAAGACCACAGCTCTGTATCAGAAAGCAGCAGAGACGCTTTCTTGCACAGTTCTTGAGTGAGTATTTTCCCAAGGACAGAGTCCTGAAGTTACTCCGGACTCGCTATCTGCCATACCCACGGGGTAAGTGAAAGGCTGTAATGACGCTCCTTCTAACGGTGCCCCAAGCTGAGTTGGCTCATGCAATCGAGTCTGTGGTTCGCAGGTTAGAAAGGTGCCCTCATGGCAAACCAGGTAATACCTGCTTTACCTGCTTTCACCAGGATATAAGCTCCGTGTTTTGCGTATGGAAACATGCTGGTGCTTTGTGCTCATTTTGTTTAGATCAGCCTATTAATTTTTGTACTGTGCAGTCATTCTCAAGACGGGCATGACCTCAGTCTTTCATTACTTAATGTCTTTCCCTTTGTGGGACAATGCACAGCTCTTCCACGTTGCTCATCACTTTTGGAAAAGGATCAACTTCACAAGTTCCTTGACTGGATGAGGAGGGGAAAAAAGAGGAAAGAGCTTTATTGCTTTTTAGGGATTGTAGTCTTGCTTTCCTCAGGCTGGAGAAACTCCAAATAATTTCTGCTGGCACAGATAATGACGCCTGAATGGCATGTTCCTGCAAATGTAAACAGTGGCACAGCAAATTGTTTAACCTTTGCCTGAAGCATTTCTTAGATGGTGAGGTGCTACCCTCTCCAAAGCAGCTGTGGAGCATTAGGAGGATGCCGTTTTATCAAGCGAAATGGGACAGATTGAAGCGACATGAATATCTCATGTTTTCCCATTGCTGCTTATCACCAGCAAAGTGTTGCTGTGTATCTGTAATGGGACGCATTTCTCTTGGGGGCAGCAAGCTTTAGCAGATATTTCCAGTGAAACTATCACTAAAAAGCAGGCTGAAAGCATAATTTTGACCTCAGCACTTAAAAACGATTTCCCTGTGAGACTCAGGGGCCGAGTGAAGTTGGGTGAGACCGACTGTCAGACTGGCAGTTTCAGCGGGTCGGGGTAGACGATGGGTTCCAGGTTCAGCTCATGCAGGTTGCTGCCTACGGGAGAAGAAAGGGCCTGGCCCTGCTGCCTACTCTGCCTGCACGTGACACCGAGAAAGCCTGAGCGGCTGCTGCTGTAGCCACGGGAGGCCCTGGAGCACGTGGGCAGGGTTGGGACTGGTCAGGCTCAGCTCAGGCACTGCTCCCAAACCTCCCACCCAACCTCTTCTCCACCCAAGCTCAGCTCTCTCCCTTCCCTTCCTTCCTTCTGGCAGGAGCAGCCTGCCCTGGCCCAGCTTCCACACTTTCTTCAGTTTTGCCCGCACCCAAAGTGATCGCTTCAGAAGAGCGGGAGCTGAGGAGGACGGAGGGGCCTCCCGCTGGCCCGGGCCATGGTGGGACCCATCACAGACAGCCTCACGCGGGCAGGTCACACAGTCAAGGTGCTCAAGTTAGATGTAACGCCTGAGGGAATTTGAACGCCCACTGCTCGCTCTGCCCGGCTAACGGCTCTCCCTACGGATCACGGCCCACTGTGCATCGCTTGCAGAGGTACCCACCAGAGGTACTTCCAGGTCTGAGAGCTGGAATGAGCCGTTGGGCCAGCCAAGGGAACACGGCCCATGCCCGTGCAGGGGTGTGGAGGGGGACCACAGGGCCGCCGCACGGCAGCCAGAACCTCCCTCAGCCGCCCCCCGCGTCCGCTGCTCCCGCGCCCGCCCCACAGCGACAGACCCAGAACTCGACCCTTGTTCGGGGGCTGCCCTCTACCCCGGGCCCCTGCGGAGGGCACGGCGCCCTGCCTGCCCCGTTCTTCCCAGGGTCTGGCCCTCTTCCCCAGCCCCCCGTCAGCTTTCCAGGCTCGGGGGCGGCCGCCGGGCAGGGCACGCGGAGCGGGGGTTTCCCCCAGGCGAGCCCCCCGCTCACGGCTGCCGGGCGCCATGTGGGGCCGGCGGCCGCCCCTCCTCGGCCGGGAGGGCTAGAGCGGGGCGGGGGCCCGGGTCCGGCCGGGCGGGGGTGGAGGGGAGCGCGGAGCCGCCGTGGAGGGCGGAAACGGGGTGGGGGGGGACTTGCGTCAGTGAGGGAGCTGGGAGCGGGCGGGACGGACGGAGGGACAGACGGACGGAGGGAGCCCGCGGAGAGGCACCGGCCCGCCCCGCTCGCCCACCGCCTCATGGAGCTGTGCCCGGGGTCCGCGGCGCCCTCGGGCTGGGCGCTGCCTCTCCTCCTCGCCCTGGGCGCCGGGCTTAGCCACGCCACCCCGCACCTGCGGTACAGCCGGCCGGGCTCCCGCAGCAAGTGAGTACCGCCCGCCCTGAGGGGGCTGCGGAACCCGCTGCCGGCGGCGGGGCGAGCCGGGGCAGCCGAGGGTGCCGGGGCGGGCGGGCTGGAGCGGCGTGCGGGCCCCCCTCACGCTGACGGCCGTTCTCTTTCACCCCTCTTCCCAGGAACTGGTGCGCCTATATAGTGAACAAGAACGTGAGCTGCTCGGTGCTGGACGGGACGGAGAGCTACGTCCAGGCCCAGTACAAGTGCGCCTGGAACCGGTTCCCCTGCCAGCCCACCCCGGTGTAAGTAGCCGAGGAGGCGACCTGTGGGAGGGAAAGCGGAGGAGCGGTGACCGCATCTGCGCTCGGGCCGTTCCAGACACCTCAGAAAAGGCCGGAGGGCGCAACCGCCTTCGGGTCCCCCAGCACGCCCCGAACAAAGCGCTCCCTCTTATTGCAAACGTAAGGCTGCCGCAGCTAATTAGAGCCAGATTGAGCGCCCCGTCGGTCCGTCCAGGCGCACCTCGTCCCATTGCGCGGCGTGGCGGGGCCCGCGGGGGGGCGCGCAGGCTGCTCCGCGGGGGCGGTGGGGAGCAACGCCAGCACCTGCCCGCAGCGCCCGGGTTCGCCGGGCTACGGCGGCGCGCAAAACCGGTTCTGTAGATGCTTGTGTGTGTTGCTGGCTGGGCGCAAGGCAAGCGAGGGAGAGCCGGGAGAGGCGGCACGTTCCCAGTCCGTGTATCCCTGTCGGTTGTCCGGCGAGGGGAGCGGCGGGTGCGGAGGTTTTAACAGGGGTAATGCAAGGTTGCTTGCTCGATTTTAAGCTTCACGGTGCAGAGTGTGACGACGTGGTAGTCTGTGGAGTGACCACCTGCATGTAGGAAGGCTGTGTGAGCCCGCAGGTACAGCAGGAGCGAGGGAACAGCTGTATCCTATTTGCCTTCTGGCTCATCTCTGGCAAATCCTCTTTCCTCTTGTTTCCCACTTGAAAACCGGTAGTGTTTGCACACTCATGTTTGAAAACTGTTGGTGATAAGCATTCTGAAGCCATTTCACACCCCCCCAAGGAGTCAGTGGAAGGACACCCATAGATTTTTGTGGGATTAAGCTCAGAGCTGGGGTAATGGTGAGGGTTCTTTTACAACAGAGAATAACTAGTTTTTAGTTTGACATGAAACAGTGAGGATGAGACTGACACTGCTAGGTCCTGGGTACTACTGTAATAAGACTGTGGAAATCAATGATGCTGCCACCCTGAGACCTGTGACAATAGGTATTGGGCGTTTGGTGTTCAAATGCGCTGTTTTCTGTTTGCTTGGATTGTTATTTTTGTAAAAAACCCAGGTTTTCTCTATTTTAATACATAAACACTGGAATTTGAGAGAAATAACAAAGACAGCAGACAGCTGAGTAACAATGTCCTGTGTAATTTCCCTTGTTCCTCTGTGGAGCGTCGAAATGGCCAGTTTGGACTTCTGATTGAGCTTATGGGCTGTGCTATGAATGCGGTGTGCCCTCTGTCCTTTGGAGTCTCAGCAGTTGAGTGGAGCTGTGGAGGAGTAAGGAGTGGTTGAAACTGAGCTCTTTGAACACATAAATCACCAAGCATTAAGATAAGGAATTTCAGAGGTGGTAAATTAAGATTTTCTCGGACTATCTGCTAGTAGATATGAAGAAAGTGCAAAGGCATTGCTTCTAGCTCAGGAAATTCCTGACCCGAGAACTGCTTGAGCGGGTGAGATTTTTGGCAGGAGTCAGAAAGGGAAGCCCAGCTTGAGCAGGGGGCTAGACTGGATGACCTCCAGGAGTCCCATCCCTTCCAGATTACTCTGTGGTTCTGTGAAATGGCATTGTCTATCCTTGTGCTTCTAAACATCTGGAGTTGGTGCTGTCAGGGAGAGAATATGGGGCTAAACAGACATTTGGTCTCGCCTGCTGTGGCCAATCTCATGGGGGTTTTTTGTTCTTTTGAGAATGGAATTAGATACTTATCATAAGCCTTTGTTTCTTCAATTTGGCTTTCTTTGGTGAACATCACTGGTTTTTTTCTTCATAACCATAATGGCAACTGCAAAATAATTCCTTATTCTTAACGTAAAATGTTTTAAGTACCTATCACAGCACCAGCCGATTGACACTGACAGCCGCTGGAATATCAACATCTTGAAGTCTTACTCAGTTCAAAACTCTGTTTATAGGCTGTGACTTTTATTTTTCAGTGTGTTGCTGGTATACACATTCTCTTAGTGGCAGAGTAAGAAAGGAACTCATCCAAAGTGTTTGAAATACACGTTTCAAATCCTGCAAACCCCTAACTTCGTTCCCCGTGAAAAGCATTGTTTAATTCAGTAGGAGTAGTGGTCTGACTAACAAAATGTGTTTCTACATGTTTATTAGCTCATGTTGACAAAAATAGGACAGGAAAGAGCTACAAAAGCAACAAGGAAATGACTGTGAGGACTTCTCTGAAGTTATTCACTTTTTTTCTCTGTATAAGCTTACACAGAGAAGTTAAAAATGAACTAAATAGCAGATATTCATCGTAATAAACTACAGTCCCTGTGTAGTTTCCTTCTGATACTCATGGTTCATCTAAGAGCTCATTCTGCTGCAGACAGTGGGGACAGTGAAATCCAAATCAAACAAAGGCTTTGTTAACTGTATCATAGATGTATGGGGTTTATTAGTACTGAAGTACTATTAGGGCTTTTTCAATCAGTCAGTGGTTTTACTGTTGATTTAAATTAGTTTCAGACTAGGTTTAAAGAGCCCTTCTAGTGTTTAGGTATGGTCTAGGTTATGCATAACAATTACTTCAATTAAAAAATACATTGCATTTTATAGGGGAGCATTTCACTGTCTTAAGCAGACAGCATACTCCTGAATTCCACGTGTTCTTCACATACAAGAGAGTGCGTATTGCAGATGCGGGTTATAGTCAGCACTGGCTTTTTATCATTTTTTTAAATTTAGAAGTAGAAAGCGCTGGTGATTAAGCCTAAAAAATCATATGTGTGCACGAACCCTTGTTATCTACCTTCTAGGCTCATTAAAATATCATTTGTCTGAAAAAAACCCCAAACCCATTGTTGGAATGACTTTGCTTCTAGGAGTGTTAACTGTAATTTCAGTTTGGCTCCAGGGTTTATTTCCTGAAACGTTAAGCTGAAATTCAGGAAATTATTATGCTTCATTGTTCAACTGTTTTATAGGTATTTGGGCTCAATAGTGCATTTCCTCGCTGAGAAGTCAGTGAATGCTTTGGCTGGTTAAGGTGTCAACGATAAATGTAGGTTGAAGTGTGGCTGCTTAAGAGATAGGAAGAGAGGGAGTGGAAAGGAAAGCAGAAGGGCCCTTTGAAGTATGTTCCCTTTGAAGTATGGGGGGCTCCTGATTTATTTTTCTTAAAACTGTGACTAGAAAAGGAGGGAGGAACTTCGTTATTAGTGGGCCATTGGACTGGAAGATACTTCAACAAAAATATTAGTGTTTTTACCCCCCAAAAAGAGCTTGTCTGTTTTGAAATTTAGTATTGCTTCAGAAATAACTGACCACTCCCCACTTCTTTCTTTGTGAATTCCCTTTCCTAGCTTTCTTATGAATGGGGTAGCAACTTCATTAGCATTATTAGCAATTTGTAACTAATGGTGCTGTCTGATTCCAAAATTAAAACGTGTTGCCCCTCTGGCTAGATCCTACTCACTCTTCAGGGTTGTGGCTTCTCTTGGACATCCCATGGTCAGTGTAGCCGCTTCAGGGTAGGATATTGTTGTACCAGTTGTCTGTTTTGTTTCTTGTACCTTAGAGTATGTTGGGACACCTGCCGGTACCAATTTACGGCCCAGCGTTTTTGGGCAAAGCCGCTTTCACCAGTAAGGTTTTAATGTTAAGGTTTGAAGTGAACTGAAGTGTCTGAAGCAGGGGGGTGCTTTCTGTCTTTGCTACAGAACTGGCAAATGGGATTTCCCTGAACGAGGTAGTAAATCAAATAGAAAAAGACTGAGATTGGGAAGAACCTCTAGAGGTCAAGTAATCCCCTCGCAGCCCCCAACTAACAGCAGAGCTGGCTTCAAAGTTAGATCAGGTTGCTCAGAGACTTGGAGAAAGGGTGTTTTATCAGATCCCCTAATTCAAGTACCAGCCCCCATTAGTTCTGCTCATGTGAGTTAAAGATATTTGTGTGCTCAAGTGTATAACGAGTGTGTCCTTAGTTTGTGGGGAGTGGATTTCATGATTTAGCATGACCTTCTCATCTTAACACTAACGATAAACGTGCAAGGAGCAAATCCATTCTTTCACTAGGTTGCACATACTTAGAAAATGGTCAGGAAAATGATGAATGAATCAACAGCTTAAATTAGCAAGCCTCTCCAAATCTCTCACTGAGCAGTATTTTCCAACTTCTTGTCATTTAATACTTTCAAATGACTGTAAATAAGCCCACTGCCAAACTAGTCACGGTTTTAGTCATTGCCAAGAGGAAAATTTAAGGCAAAAGATTGAAATAGCCTCAGAGACTGTTACTGCTGGTTTTCTGCAATCATAAATATCAGGATAGATGACTATACTTATGAGTAACAGCTTTTAATAAGCAGTGTTCAATGTTTATTAATAAAATAATATTGAGTAAAAGTGGAAATGTTATTAGTGAAGAACAGCGTATCAGATTTCCAGTGCAAGTTAAATGGCTTCATCGATTTACCATTTTCTGGCAGCCCCAGGATGACCTGGGTGGAGCACATCAGCCCGTCTAGGAACACGAAGGAAATCCATGTGTAATTTTCAACCCTTCAACCATCCCAATGTACTTTTCTCTGAGACTGTTCAGTTGCGAGAAATTAAGCATACAGACTGGTGTCAGAGCGCTGGGCACCGGGCAGGATCACACCTAAGGGAGACTCTGATCTGTGCTGACTTGTCTGTGTTTGCCACTGGCTTCTAGCAATGCATGTCTCATAAGAAAAACTTTAAAGATCCACAAAAACTTGAAGGGAAAGTGAGGGCTGTTTAATGTTTCCCCTCCAAGTATCTAGAAAGGTCTTCAGGACTTTGGGGTTTTTTTCCTACTTAGTGTATTTTGTATGAAGCAGAATTCCTTTGTACAGGCTCCAGCTAGCTGACTGCATAGGGAGGTTAGCCTAAGGGGTTGTGCATTGAAAACAGTAAGGAAACTTGAAAAACTTCAGGACGTACTTCAGTTTCCTGGAGTGCTTGTTTGAAAACCTTTGAGTGCCTGCTGGGTGTGGTAAACTTTCCTGGCTGTCTCCCTGAGCTTGAAATTGTGCATCTCTGCCTCCACACACTGAACACAACGGTCTTTCTTCTCTGTGAACTGGACAGGCAATTTTCATTTCACACATCATTCGAGTTTGTTGCAGTAATTAAAAAAAATCACACGCTGCCCCTCAGTTCACATTAATGTAAATAATTAAGAGTTCTTCCGTTTTGAGAAATGTGTGACCTGGAGGTCTGGGGCCTCTTCTGTTAAGCACCAAACTGTTGCCAAAACAAGTTGTTAATTTTAGGGAGCTGCTGACCTGTTCAAGGCCTATTTTGCCATAAATCACCCAAATAACCAAGGAACATTCTGCACCATTAGCAAGTGGGCAGTGCCTGTTTTATACGTTGCAGATTATTACTCCCATCTGACTTCTATATTGCATTCACACCTCATCTTTTCTCTCCCCTCTGGTTCACTTTTAACCTGGTGCCTTGAAAAGTATCAGCTCTCAAAACAATGCTGCATTGTATTCTGAAAGTTGGGGTCCCAGCTAATCCCACAGGTTAGCCCTTGAGTTCGTGAAAGTATCGGTTATCTATTCTGCCTCTGTGTGTTTTCAAATAAGATGTCAGCAGTAGCTCTTTATTAGAATGATCCTAGAAATAAAAAAAAAGTCCATTGGAAAGGTGTGTATTTTCAGGGTTCTCCTATCGCGTTTTATTAGTGGGTTTTCAGCAGCTTACTGTTGGTCTGTCGGCATGTGGTTGACTGACATAGGCTTATCTTGAGACGAAATGGAAGGAAGCAACCATGTAGGATACTTCAAGATTGTAAATCCCAGGAACGAAGCTCTGCTTTGAGCCTTGCCACAGACTGTCTGTAACTGTAAGTTACTTAAATGCATCCTATGTCTTGGTTTTTCTGCTCATAGGAAGAGAACACCTACCTAGCTTTCAGGAGTGGTAATTCATGAACATTAAGAGTATTGAAATTTTAAATCTGAGACCTGTTTTTGGGGGGCATTTCCTACTGGACTTCTGTGGTCAGCTTTTTAAAAATAAAATCCTTGGCAGCTGAGAGATAAACATAGATAGATAGCTCTGTGTGTGTGTGTGTGTGTGTATGGAGATATATATGTATATATATATACAACAACTTGAAACAGCTAGTATGAGACATGGGAGCATGTTTCAGTGTGTTCAGTGCCTTGGTTGTTTCTTCCCAAGAAGAAACATTTCTCTCCCAAGAGAGAAAATTGTATTTTGAACCTCAGTTTTTTGGACAGAAGAATTCTGAGTGCCATCAAAATTCGCTGTATAATTAATGAACAATGGCACTTGTGGAGATTTTGAATGGAGTTACAAATGAAACCTTGTGGTGGTGTCTGGAAAGAGTTGAGCATTTTTGTCTTCTGCAAGTTCCTGTAATCTTCTGCCCCTTTTATTGAAAAAAGAAAACCCCAAACTCTGCAGTAAAATTCAGCCAGATTTTCTCAGATGTGTGGAACTAATGTTCAGCATTAAAGAGAACCGTGTGAGAGAGACCAGACTGTAGTGAGCTGATTTGAGCATCATGATTCTCTGCTCCTTCCGTGGCACCAGTAGGCGAGGGGATGGTGTTCTTTAGGGGTAGAAGAAAGCAACTTTTCTCCCTCCATCCTGAGAGCCGATACGCTGGAGACGTAGCAGGAGGGAGGAATACAAGTCACCTGTGCCGGTTCTCTTCCACCCAGCAGTGTCTTCCAGACAGAAGGCAATCTCTGCTCCCGTTGTGTTTCCCAGGTGGTGTGAAGGCACAGAATGAACAATAAACTCTGGAAAGGTATATAGTCTCTACTGCTCATTCCTGGTTTTTGACACATTTAGTAAAATTGCAGTGCTTTTGCCGTCTGATGTTAAAGCACTCTTTGCAATGACGTGGCTGGGTGGTTTCTTGGTTGTGTATACAGCAGGCTGTTACCTTCCTGCGCATGCAGGGTACTTTGACTTCTCTTGCTTTCCTTCAGTTTCAGTCCCTGTTAATGCTCTCAGCCAGCAGCAGTTTTCTATTCAGGATTTAGCTCAGAATGGATCTGGTGCAAATGTTGGCCACGCTGCACGTTAGCGCAAACTTTATTAAAAGCACCCTTATGGGCCCGTGTGAGCCCAGAGAACCTCCTTGATAATACGCACTAGTGGAGGTCATCATAACTTTACATATTTCACAGGGTTTTTTTTTCCAGCACAAACAATTTTGAAACGCTTCCTGCTTGCGCTTGGTAATGTATATTAGGCCCTGATTATTATGTTCTATAAAGACCTGACCATGGCCTTTGGGGAACTTAACTGGGATAGCTGTGACTGGGCCAGGCACTGGGCTAGTGGGCAAAGTCAGTGGCATTTTTTTGAAGAAAAATTAATTCCCCAGACCCTAACACCTGCAAACACATGTACTGACCTCCTTTATTTTGGAAAATAAAAATGCCTGCTAACGGAAGAGTAGCAGTAGAAAGATGAGACTTTCTTTAGTCCATCTGTAGGAAGCAGCTTAGTGTCTGTAATACCAGATCAAAATCAAAAACTATTTTGGGATTCACTAGGATTCTTTTTAAATAGATTTTTGCTGCAACGTGTAATTGGAATTTATTACCGATTCTATGGCTTGCTTTCACTGCACACCTAGACTTCTGTAGGCTGATCTATTCTTGTCAGAACATCTTTTCACTGCTTGCTCTAAATGCCTTAGGATAAAGTCTTAGTAATGACATTTTTGTCTGAAATTAAGCTCATAGAATCACAGAACGGTTTGGGTTGGAATGGACCTTAAAGACCATCTAGTTCCAACCCCCCTGCCACGGGCAGGGACACCCTCCACTAGACCAGGTTGCTCAAAGCCTCATCCAGCCTGGCCTTGAACACTGCCAGGGATGGGGCACCCACAGCTTCTCTGGGCAACCTGTTTCAGTGCTTCACCACCCTCTCCAGGAAGAATTTCTTCCTGATACCCAATCTAAATCTCCCTGCTTTCAATTTAAACCCATTACCCCTTCTCCTGTCACTCCATGCCCTTGTAAAAAGCACTCCCCCATCTTCCTTGTAGGCCCCTCCAGGTAATGGAAGGTGCTATAAGGTGTTCCCGGAGCCTTCTCTTCTCCAGGCTGAACAAGCCCAGCTGTCTCAGCCTGTCCTCATAGCAGAGGTGCTCCAGCCCGCTGAGCATCTGTGGGCTGGAACACAAGGTAGCTGCCAACGCTGCTGTATAGTAGCAAGGCTATAAAAGAACAAAATCCAGAGGTGGGATCCAACTCGTGCTAGCTTCAGTTGTCTCCCATATAGAGGGATGAATTGTGAGCATGGGGGCTTAGACACCTGCAGTAGCGGTGACCCAGATGCGAGTCAGTGGTGCCCAGCATGCTCTTTAGGTGATCAGATGTGAAAAACTGATGTTAGGTTGAGAGGCAGCCCTGTTTCCATTCTGCTGGCCGTCTCGACTGTATTTCTGCTGGCCATAATGGCCATACAGCTACTGCCTGTCCGTATCTACACGGTAGGCACCTGAAATACAAGTGTGCTAAAACTCACTGTAACAGACAGGCACTAAAAGTCTCTGATTTCAGTGGAACTAGGGTTTCTGCCACCGTTTGTAAGGGTTGTAATTAGGCCTGCACTCCTGGGAAACAGAAAACTTGGGATCGACTGGTTCTAGTTTAGTAACTGTGTGGTGGAAATTGCCAACTTAGGTATATTTTCAGCAGAAGACTTTGCAGCCTACAAAACCAAAAATTGCTTGGTCAAAATATGACCGCGTTTAGTTATATCTTCTAGGTAGTATTTTGGGGGGGTGCCTATGTGCTACTTCAGCACTCCCGTTGCAGTACATTGGAGATCTGGATGCCTGAGACATGCAAGAGCAGACTCTATAATTTACAAAGAATGGATCTACGTTTGATAAAAGCATTAAAATAGTGAAGAATCAGTATCTTCTATTCAATAAGACTGTGATTTGCAGGCTGCTGAAGTTATGGGACCTGTTCCAATGACTACAAAATTTTGGACCAACCTTGAAGTTTTGTGCTTAGAATAAACATTTTATACACTGCTTATGTAGAAACATATGCTGATTCTGCAGTCCCTGGCTCATAGTGAGGATGTGGTGGCGCTTATCTCCCTGCATTTCCCAAAAGGTTGAATGTTAATATCTAGTTACAGAACTGAGCCATATGTTTTCCCACCAATTCCGTCCAAATGTTTCTGATTTGTTTTATCGCTGTTAGGTGAAATTCCAAATATCAGTGCTAACTGCTTCCTTCTGTGGTTTAGCACCATGAGAAAATTATAGTTTGTTCCCTAGTCGAAATGTCTAGCATATGCAGTATACATATTTTTAATTAAGCATTTTCCTAAGAAAATACTTTTCTCTCAAAGAGGAGGAATATTTGAATGCTGTCACCACACTGTGTGACTTAATTTCAGCTGTGAGATACTTAAATATTAAAAGTGGAGATTTGCATTAATGTTCTGAGTGTGTTTTCTCATTTGATCAGCATGTTGAATTCATGGTGAAGGTAGTAGGCGTTGGTAGTTATAAGCCTGTTGTGGAAAGACTCCTAAAAAGCAGCTGTTCTTATTTTCTCTGCTGCAAGGAAAGATTAGAGACTGCTGAAATCACCCTTTGTTCATGCTTTCTAAAAGAATGATTTCATTTGTAGTATTTAGCTCAATTCACCAAAAGGATATGACCATCATCTTGGGCTGGAAGCCCACAAGAGGATGGGGTGACTGGGCACAATAAATGCTGGTGTATTGTATGTAACTTTTAACCACATAAGAATTATTTTTAAAATACCTTTGGGACACTTGTAAAAATAATTGTGTTTATTAAGACTTGCTTGAACAGCAGAAATCCAAGTCAACTGGAGGAAGGGTTAATGTTTTACTATTGTTTAATTACATTCCAGCATATACAGGCTCAATGGAGCCTCAGTTCTTTGAGACTTACGAAGCTTTTTTGAACCCTTCTGGCCAAGTTACCTCACTAGGTAACTGTTTAAAGATTCACAGCTACAAGACAAAAGATGTGAAACTTGGGCATGTTGTGTTCTATGTAACTCTACCCAGCTGCCTAGAGGAGCAACGTATCATCTCCTTGGCTACACTGGGTGCATTTCATGTGTTTGTATGTTGCATGTTTGCTGTGACTATGAGCAATTGGATTCAGAATACTGCAAATGTAAATGAAGACATGTCTGATTTGTATATTCTAGTAGCTCCCCATCCTATGTCGTTAAAATATGTGGAAGCATAAATTATTCTCAGGATGCGACCCCTAGCAGAAAGTTACGGTTTGGTTTTTTTAGAACTCTAACCGAGAATCTAATTGTGTTCAGTGCTGTTAGTGTTATATCCTGGCAAAATTCTGGAAGTCTCCATCTCCTCCGCTGAAATCCACTGAGCGAGCAAAGGTCTGTCTTTGAAAAGCTTGTTGTATGACTGAGACTCCCCCTTGGGCTGGATGCACGCTGGTGGCTGTCATGTATCACTGCACCTGGACGGTGTTGGCACGGTGACACCATCCCTTGCATGGGCAACTGCCGCAGCTGTGTGAGAAGCCTATCCTGGGGAGAGAAGCTGTAGCGATGAAACTGTGTTTTTTAAGAAACTTTTATGTGACTGGACTGAAATTAGGAAAGCGTTAGGGTAAGTTCCTGTTTCCCAGCCCTACGTGACCAGCCTCGCTGAAGTAAATGGCACGGGCTGTGCGATTCACTCGGCTGCGCTGGCAGCACAGAGGAAGTGAATCCCAACTTAATTTCTGTGAGTATAGCCATCTTGTTGCCATAGTTCAAGATGTAAAATATGAAAGCTGTTCTACATCTGGAGTTGGAAGCATTTTGATTCTAGCTTACTTTTGCACAGGGAGAATTGTGGTTTAGGATTCAGGTTAGTCTGTATGTGATGTGCTGTAGCTGAAATCAAAACAGATCCAATCCGTGTATTTGCTTGAGCTCTCAGACTTGCAAGAATTTGTAAGGAATAGACTGCGGCAACATTTTGAAAGCTGTAGGTACACAGTGTAAATACATTATAATTTAGAATGGGAGGATTCTTCTATGTTTCAAATAATTCTAGTATTATACCATATTAAAACATTTTGTGCCTATCATGAAACTATGAAATTAAAAAGAGCGAGAATGTTGAACTTGGTTATTTTTTGTTTTTAAGATGGAATTGGCCAAAGTTTTGTAATTTGCCCATATGAAAAATGCTAAGCTTAATTTTTTTGAATTTGTTAATATTCTTCTTTTGGATTTGCTTGTGTCTTATGACTTGTCTGAATGTTGAAGTCATCTGAATGTGTCTGCATTGATGAACATTGACTAAAGAGAAGGTAAACTAAGAGAAACTTCTCACAAATATGGTAGGAATGGCAGAAACGGTACGCGGAAAATCCTCATTTTGTAATTTGAGCAAGGAAGTGCACAATTTACATAAAAGTAGTTCTTATTCCTTTTATAAAACTTATTTCAGCTATACTCTTACAACTTTGTTAGGAAAAAAAGAGAAGTGTAATGGCGTTTGAAGATAATTGAAATACCGTAATTTTCAAGACGGTGTTTGTCCCTGAAAGTATGGAGAGGAACACACACAAAGTTGGAGGCAGTTAAGTGCTTTATGGAAATCAGAGTGAAGTATGTACAACCATTTCCGGCGTGGGAAAACTGATGTGGAAGTTCAGAGTTTGCATTTCAGTAATGTGGTTGTGAGAGAGGTTGTAACGACTCTCAAAACCACTTCAAAACACTAAAGCATCCCGCTAATCCTGTTGCTCCGCTGACTCTGGCAGCTAGTTGGAAGGAAAGGAATCAAACCCAAATTACCTACACGAGATATGGTTTAATACTTTAGATAAGGGAGAAGGAAAGGGAAGTTCCTGGGTGGCCGGGATGTTGTCCTTCCCAGTGGTGCCCTCTGCATTGCACTCCCCTATTTAATTTTTAAAACACTTGACCTTGGGGGTGTCTGTACTTTACATTTGTAAACAGGATTCTGCAGATGTTTCGATGAAAACTGTAAAAGAAACGAACTGGAGTGCAGTCTACAGCTGTTTCATATGTGGTGTCACAAAGGCAGTAGAGGATTGGAAACCCACTCTGAGTTTATGTGCTCCGAGTCAGAACCCAAACAGCTGACAACCACAGCAAACCACTGCAGTTACAGGCAGCTAATAGAGCTGCAGCCCAACCTGCCCCTGCCTTCCTATGCAGATTCACAGGAGGAGGGAATCCAGGGAAGCTTGTCAAAATAAACTACTCTCTGGCCCCAAACTAGTTGGAAAAAATATGGCATTGTCTCTACTCAAAGTAACTTTTTCCCCTTAAATGAGAAGTCGTAGATAAAGTAATAATGCAAAAGAACACTGAGTATTTTCCAAGTGCAAAAATTAGAATATATTGTGGCAGAAATGGGAGAGATATGGTTGAAAAAGGAACAAATCCATGATTAATAGGTAACATTTTAACCCCCCCCCCCCCGCCCCAAGTTTACTAAGCAGCTTACCAGAAAGAGACAGCAAATGGCTAACAGATGTGAGATGTTGTATTAAAATTATGTCTCTGACGGTGAAAGATGCTGAATTAAAAAAAAATACAGAATTATTTCAGCAACTACCTGCGTGCATGGCAAGAGAAGCTTTGAAGAATAACAGTTCAACTCTTACTCTGTGACTTGCAGTAGAAGCTGTTTCACAGTCACTGTAAGGTTTAACTTTTTCCATTTGGTAGCTGATTACTGATTATTTTTAAAGAATAAGGAATTTTGCACATTGATACAAGACTGTTTAATGAAGCATGCAGTTGATTTTTGTGTGCTATCATGACTGCTTCTCATGGCCATTCTGTGCTCTATTCTCTGTCCCAAAATACACTCCCTCTCGGCCCAGACAGACTGTGAATGAAACCTGTTGCAGAGCTCCTGTCTGGTCCTTCACTGCTGTCCTGTATTTATTCTGCTGGTATTACTTTAGGGGCATGTAAGCTCTCAAGTAAGCCTTGTCGTTCATTAATGGATGAAAACCGTTGTTCTAATATGAAATAATCTTATGGAAAATAATGCAAAAATGCCGCAGGGAGGTTAGTAGTATCATGCTAGTTTTACTCAGAGAAAGGGATTCATGCAAGAAATTGGGGTAACTTTTTTGTTTCTGTGTGTTCCAAGTGTACCAATTTGTAGAGCTCAGGTGGCAAATCCCTGTTTTACTTATGTTCCTCATCTCTCAACCTGAAATAAGCAGTACCCTCAATCGATTCAGTTGTTATAAAATAGCACAGCCTCTGCTTATGGTCTGGTGGGATACGAACTGTCTGACCGCAGGCGAACGCGCCGTACGTGTGCTGAAGGGAAGTTACGGAAGACGTCTGTGGTTAAAGAAAGTTGCAGCACCAGAATCAGTTTGCCATTTATTAACTTTTGAGTGATTAGTCGGGGAACCTTAAGGCTGTATGTACATAACGTGTGAATAGATTTGTCTGCAAGATCCTCTTCAAGTCAGCTAGTGAAGTAGGAAGGAGTTGATTCCTGCTTGGTTGTAGCCCTTCATCTGACTACTTCTTTCATGTCCTTATCTGACTCATGCTTTCAGCATTTTGTTCTTCCCTGGAATATCCCTCCTAGCTTTGACTGCTCTGTACATACAGATTCCGAGGAATGGTTTAAGTGGAGACTGTGGAAAGACAAGTGGGACAAAGCAGGCAGAAACATTTTTTGATGTCCAGAAGAGTTGCTGCCAGAGCAGCCCTGGGAGCCACTGTTACTCTCAGCAGTGTCTGATGAGTTGAACCTCCACTTCCCACGAGATGTTATTCTTTGCTCATACATGAAAGCCCCTGCTCTATGGTCATATTTGTTCTCCCCGACATGACTGTGTTGAGTGCGGGTAACTTTAAAACTTAGAAACATTTATTCATTTGATGTTTGAAAGGGAACGTGAATCATAGATGAAGATAATCGATTTAAAAACTGTTTTAATTTTAGCTTTAATCTAAATAGCAGATTAGGTTATGGATGGTTTAAAACGCTTTCTGTTCTGGCAGATACCGAACAAGTTTCAGACCTCGGTACACAGTTGCGTATAAGACAGTAACAGAGTTGGAATGGAGATGTTGTCCTGGGTACAAAGGGGAAGACTGCAGAGAAGGCCCAGCAGAGAAGCCAAACACTGCTCGTCGTCCCACAACACCAGCGAAACCTGTTGCGAAGAAAGGCTTGGGTAACTTTTTGTTTGAATTTTGGTATGCATGATCACGTCTGGTCTCTTGCTTTGACTTTTAAGTGTAACAACCATTATGGTTTCTATTAAACTCAACAACTGGCAGGTACAAAAGCCATATGGAAGACACTGTGTGGTGGGAAAATAATAGCCAGGCAGTAACAGTCTTGATACAGAGAATTTCCGGAAGAATAACGGAGGAGTGGCTGTAGAACACTGGCCATAAATGCCAGCTGGCTACTCATGGTTCAGGAAAATCTGTGTTAAGGTTGAGGTATTCTTGTGTTTGTTTTTTATTTTGTTAGTGTTTACAGGGTTGTTTTATGTTTTCTTCATTGTTAAGCAAAAAAAAAGATATAGTTGAGAGGAACTATTATTAAAACAAAAAACAACACATACTAATTTTAATGATATATATACCGCTTCCTAGCAGTTTCACATGTTGGACACATAAGTTTTGTGTGTTCAAGGGCTTATGCAGGTTTTACAGATTCATGTTAGATTATCTGCCTTAATACTAAGGAGTAAGGGGATGATAGGCCTCAGTTTCTGGGGAGAAAAAATACCTTAAAGAATGAATGATACTTGTTTGTGTAAGATACTGTCTTCTGAAAGGGTGAGGAGGAATGCTGTTACTGCAGTATTGTGCCTTTGCTGCATTAACAAAAAATTATAAACAGATGTTTCCTTCTGAATGACTTTTTCCCAACATCGTTGGAGATTAGTGTCACGGATAGCACTTAGTCAGATTTCTGCTTGTGTTTTCTCTTTTGTGGAATGGATACATGCTTTCAAACCAGTCCTATAGATCATATGCCTGCTGTAAAAATAAGCTTTTAAAATATTTTGCTAGCCCACCTAAAATCTTATTTCCAAAAGATGATAATAAAGCACGGTGATATCTTTAAGAAACTTGCACACTGCTTATGTCTAGAGATATTCTTCCTCGTCTGACCCTAAACCAACTGTAATTCAGTGGAAAAATAGACCAGTGTGTGTGTAGCAGCTACATTCTCTGTGTGCGTACTTTTTTATGATTAAAGGGATCGGCCACCCTGCCAGTCTTGAGGACTACAACTGTGTCTTCCTACCTTCTTTGTCATGTCTTTAAGCTGAAATCCAGTTTAAAACCAACTGCATGTCCTTCAGACCCTATCCCAGTGTTGCTGTCCACCGTGTATCTCGCATGCATAGGTTGGAACCAGTGCTAAAATCCTTTGTCTGAAGGTGCAATGGCTAACACCACTTGTCACTTGAAAGAATTACTCTAATGCTAACAATTTGTGTGTCTGTTTTCTGCTGTGTTTAAAGAAGTATATTTTCTTCCTTGCTTCTGCTCCTTAACTTTGTTTATTTGGCGATAGTAGTATGCCTTCACTGTGCAAAGGTCTTTGGGTTATGCCTTGCATAAAAGGTATTGTGCAAATCCCAAATGGGATTATACGTGATGTATTTATAGGGTGTACCCCTCTGTGCATACTGGCAAATATATATGGGAGTATGCAAATAAATACGGTCATGTGGATCTGCACATTAAAGGGGTATTAAATGTTTGTTAAACCAAAACAGTTGGTGGTCTAGCCACAGGTTTGATTAATATTACATGATTATTTGGGATTACACTCAGTGCCTTGTTGCTGACAATACCAGAAAATAGGACTAGGGGAATCTTAAGGGGTCTGTTTATCCATCCCCTAAGGTAGGGTCAGCTTTGTCTGTCCAGCCTCCAGTGGTGGAAGTTTTGCTGCACGTGTGGAGACTCTGACGCTTCACTTTCTGTGCAGCCAGCAGGCTTCACCTTCACTTGCTCCAGCTGACACCCATTCTTCTTGTCCTGTCCCACCAGTAACAGATAGGGAAAACAGTTTATTCCCTACCAGTTTGCAGATACCTTTCAGTTTATCACTCCTCATTCTCTTCTTCTCTAGCCTAATTTAAAAATTACTTTGATTTTTCCTGCAGTTTATAATTTCTTGATCTCTGATAATGTTCCTTTCTTTCTTCTGGGTTTTCTCCAATTGTTACACATTTTGCTTGAAACTGAACTTTCAGAGTTGTACGTGGCTCTGCAAATGCGGTGCTGCAATGACGAACGGATTGAAAGGATGGTTTCAGATTCATTAATTGATTTGTGCTAGCTGAAAATCAGACTGCAGCTACAAGTCTGCTTTTACCTTTTTTCATTCAACGAGGATAGTGCTGGTCTTACTTCAGTCTAACGATTTTGGATGTGTAAAGCTTACGCTTTTATAAACATTTTTATTGCCTACTTAAATAGGCAGCAAATAATTAAGTATTTTTGAAGCCCAGATCTTGTGGTAACTAGAATATCTTGCAGAACGCCATCCAGTATTTGGACCCCGATTCAGCAAAATACTGGAGCCCAAACCAACTCTAGGCACATAAATTATCGCCACTTAGGTTTTCAATGAGAATTCCAGAGCAGCACCTCCCACGTTATTGTTACAGGAGATGCAGTGCCTCTGAGGTGTTTGTGTTGTGATGTGTATGGATCTGTAATGGTCTGGTATACATGCTGTAGCTTAGATTCCTTGCTGGACAAGCAGCAGGGTTCTGCTTGCTAATTTATTTATTTATTGCCGTGGCATGTTGGCAGGAATGGATCAATGTGCTAAAACTTTTTATTTGGAATGGTTTAAGTATAAACTGCTGAAAACAAGAATAGAAAAGGGAACAAGTATGATGCAATTGAAATAATTCGGCTTTAAAGAAAAGTGAAATTGGCCTCAGCTGATTGAAACCGATACCACTGGGAATATTTACATCCAGACTTTGTCTGTTGTTTCCCTGAAACAGATGCAGAACCAACAGAAGTGCCAGAACCTCCACCATATGAAAAGAAATTGCAGTTTCTTGAGGACGAATTGTTTAGACTTACACGATCAGTGCTTGAACTTCAGTCCTCCGTGGCAGGTGTGAATGAAAACCTAAAGTTGACCGTCCAAGAAGATGCGAGCAGGATGTTGGTCACTTGGCTGAACAACCTCTATGACCGCCCAGAGCCTGATAGCGCGGTTGGTGGGGAAACAGACACTATTCATCTGCCTGGTCTCCTCAGCAATAAAGATCAAAAAGACCCTTTTATTGATTTTGAAATGGAAGATCTAAAGTCTGAGCTAGCTGAGGTCAAAGAAGCCTTGAAGATGAGGAACGACAAGCTGGAGGAACTGAATGGAAAAGTAAAAGGCTATGAAGGACAACTGAAACAACTTCAGGAAGCAGCTCAAGGACCTACAATAACAATGCCCAGTGACAATATATATCGGGAATATATTGACTCGAAATTTGAGTCCCTCAGGCAGGAAATACTGGAAGGATTTGAAAAGAAAATGGCAGATCTGAAGAACACGTGTGAATACAAGCTACAGGATATCCAGCAGCAGTGCGATGACAATGAAAATAACTGTTTAGGAATAATTGATGTTATAAAAGGAAAAGAGAATGACTTGAGGAAAGAAATAAATACTCTCCGAATTCAGATTCCATCGAACAAGTCCAGCTGTTGCAAGGAGGGTGAGAGAAATAGCTTTGACCAGCAGATAAGAGATCTGGATCAGAAGATTGACAGAGTTGCGGAGGCGCACAGGATCTTGAACGTCAGAATAGATAATGAAATCAGTCGATTGTCAACTCCGGATCTAGAAGACGTGCTTGGTGAGAGGCTGGAGGAGCTCGATGCGAGGATGAACGTTACAGAACGAAATGCTGAAGAACATTGCTTTTACGTGGAGGAAACTCTCCGTGGTGCTATAGCTGCTGAGGTAGATGAATTGAGAGACTTGTTTGATCAAAAGCTGCGAGCCCTAGAAGATAGGCTGGGTGGCACGATTTTAGAGATCGCTAATACCACAGACCCGGATGGAATGTACATTAATCCCGGGCCCATCTTTCCCAGCGATGCAGGATTTGCAAATGAGCAATTTACAACGGAGATGAATTTCCTGAGGAATAAACTGTTGTCACTTGAACACCTCTGTGGGCAGAAGTGTCAGTTGGCACCGCAAGGTATGGAGGCCCTTCAGAAAGAGCTAGAAAATTGTAACAACAAATACAATCACTTGCTTTTGAAAACAGAGAATAACTCTGTTCTCCTGCAGTCTCTAAATAGCTCTCTTAACGAGAAAGTCGACTTAATTAAGGGTAACCAACGTGACATCCAGAAGATGCAGAGAGATGTACGTGTATTCCGTTATAGTCTAAATGTCATGGATAAAGATATGAAAAATCTTCAAGATGGCTTGAGTAGCTGCAAGGAGCAGCTTCTGGGTGTCAATTCTACCTGTAGAAAAACACAACGAGGTGTCTTCCGAAAAATCGATCAAATGCAGCGGACATTTGCAAATCAGACTGCTCATCCCAGTGATAATTGCTGTGGTGAGGTGAAAGAGAGACTAGAACAGTTGAATGACCATATCCTGAATGATCTTAGCAAGTGCAAAGAAAAGACCCAAGGTATCCAGGAGGGCGTTTCAGATGTGGAGGGCAGAGTCTCGCGTGTGGAAAAAGTTTGCGGCAAGCTGGACTCGGTCTCAGGTAGCTTGCAGAAGATAAAAGAAGGTCTGAATAAACACGTGAGCAGCTTATGGAACTGTGTCCGTGAAATGAATGGAACTATAGCGTCTCATTCCACTGATATTTCTGGCCTTAAAAATTCTGTCCAACAGTTTCATAGTCAGGTCTCCAAAATCACCACGGACATTGAAGGCATGCTGAAATCTCAGTCTGACACAAGTAAGTATGTTTGCTTTATGTAATGCTTTTGAGGGGGGGGGGGGGGTGGGGGTGTTTTTCAACTGGCTTTCTTTTCTGATTCCTTTATAAAGGAACTAAACATGGGAGGAAAAATTTAATATTACACAATTTCTACTTTGTTTTTACAATGACTCTAATTTTGGCTCTTGGCTCTAGAACACCATAGAGGACTTGGAGTGCTTTTAAAAGTATTCTCAAAAAAAAAATGAAAAAGTCATCTTATGGTTTCATGTTTATTTTGAGGCAGAATAAAGAGAGTGGGAAAACTAACATTTTTGGACAGTGAATTTAAAGTGATTTTAAAGTAATAATTATCTGTGGGTATTATTCCAGTTAATTTGATTTTCTTTTAATTATTTTGTTGGTTGAAATTATTCTTGGTTCCTCAGGAGAAATTGAAAAGTAAATGGAGAAAACCAAAGGCGAAGGAATTCAAAGTTATGATAAAGATTCCCTGTGAATTTTGTTCTTAGCACGAGTTAATGATTGTAATTCAGCGCCAGCTCTTTGATGTAAGACTTCCGCAAACAAGCTCTGGCATATCTTGGTGTGGCAAGAGCAGACTTCTGCTTCGTAGCTCTCCCAGAATTTTGCATTCCCACAGCATAGTTGGCCAGCTGGCGGTAGGCACGCACCCCAGCTGGCAGCGTTTTCACACCTCAGTCGCTGTTGGTAGGCCAACAGGTTAGCTCAAATCTTCCTCCACAGGTGGTTCCAAGTTGGCATTAGAGGGGCCGAGCAGCAGACACACATTCTCTTTGGCTCAAAATGCTGTGAAACGGTAACCTCAACAAGTTGGTGAACCTTGCCGTGAAGGTTCAGAGACCTTGCCAAATGCCACTCTGTTCCCTCTGCAGTTCTCGCTCCAAATTTCCGCAGTGGGTTGTTCCTCTGAGAGAGTTCACAGGAGGAAGCGGTGTTGCCGTTTCTGTTAGCATGACTCAAACATGGGAATTGGAGACTGTTTTGAAACTGCACTCTGCAGTTGGTTGATGCTTCTGGCTTTAATTCTGCACATGCATGAGATAAATAAAAGGCCAATTTCTGTGACTGGCCTTAAGTCAGAAGAAGAGGTGCTGAGGGAAGAGCCTGTGGGCTGTTGCAGCTGGTGGTGGATGGGGAATGCAGGACTGTTAGTGCTCTTGCTTGAATGGACAAGTTGTGCTTCGTGAAGGGTCTGAAAGTAATTTCTTTAGGGCACAGTATCCTCCTCACTCCAAGGCAGAGGCTTGAAAACCTGTGATAGATGTGTTTCTTTTGAGCGTTTAATTGTTGAAACCAGATGTATTGCAGTACTTGCCATAAACATCCTCCTGAGGTGAGCAGCTGTTGTGTGAAATGGAAAAAAAAATGTTTCTCTTCCTTTAAAAGAAGAGATAAAGGGGAATGGAGTGGGGGTCCCTAATCCTCAGATAATTTTTTGTGAAATCTTGACTTAAATTCAACAGGGTTTGGACCTTCACCCCTAAATCTTGCAGAAGCACCCCCTGTCTCCATTAAAATGCAGTGTGATGTATCTATGCAGTCCTATTTCTCATCCATCTCTCCTGAAACAGCTTGTACTAGGGACCAACACTGGAGAAAGGTACAAGATACAATCTTTCTTCTGCTGTTTAAAGGAGGTGTTTGAGCAGCTTCATGGGTTGTGTTTATCAGCCCCTGTTACAGTGCTGTAAAGCATTAAAAAGCCTCAGCGTGCCTTGGTTTCCATACAATAATGCCGTTTCAGGGCAGAGCTCTCCATCCACCACTGAGTGTTAAGAGCCTGTGGAAGGATGCTGCTCTGGATCTGGGGTACCGGCACTCAGAGCATCCCTCGCTCCTACAGGGTGCCTCTGGACTCCAAAGGATTCATGAAGCACACGCTTCAGTCCTCAAATGTTTCCAATTACAACAACACTGTCCGGCACAGCAGTCCAAGAAAGTTTGGATGGCTGGAGCTGCAGAAAGATTTTGGCAAAAGAGCCTTTTTTGGAAGTAGTTTGGGAATCCTGTTATGTGAGTTGGGGTATGGCTTGAACTGTCTTTATATGTGTGATCTGCAGCGTTGTCTCAGAGACTGACGCTAGTTGAAGACTGTCAGTCCTGGCCGTAGATCGGTGTGGAATTGCTTCTGCGCTATTTGCCAGCGTATTGTAGCATTCAAATGATGTCATTTGACTTAGGAAGGGCTGAAACAGAAACAAGTTGTTAGTAACAACAGTTGTTGAGGGCAGTAAGGCAAGGATATGTTGCAAGAAATACGATATAAAATCTTATCAAGCAGCGTAAGCCCAGCGCGCGGTAAACCTGAGCAAGGTCAAATGAGCCTGATCTTAGGAATATGGCTGTGTTTTCTTCCAAATTTTTTATCAAGAGGTTTCAGGCACCTCTGTCCAAACTAACAAGCCAGGTTAATGGAAGATTGTACATCAGATACAGACCCAGAGGCCAGAAATGTATTTAATTTGTCGCAATTTCTGGGGAAGGTGGTGCAGCATCCTGCCGTACAGGAGGAAGGGGTGGTGGCAGGCATCCACCCTAAGCGTGTAGGGGCCACGCAGGATGTGCTCACCGAGGTAACGTCCGCAATAAATGGTGACTGCCCCCAGCTACACGTTGCGCAGAATAAATTGTTCTCATTGAGCTCTGTGCCTCTCTGTGGGTACGTTTGCTCTTCAAATGGCACAAAACTGATAGCCACGTTGAATTCAGTGGCGTCTCTAACTCGCTGCCTCTTCACGTAGATTCCTGGCGTCTTCCAGGAACCGGAAGCGTGGTCTCGCAGCCAGATACCGTGCTGCGAGGGCAGTTGGCTTTGGTTACGGTTATTTGACTTGACCCGCAATTCCTCTGGTAACTGTCTGTGTAGCAGGGTTTTGAAAGCAACAGCAAAACGTTGTCTGCTAGAGTTACGGTCTGAGAAACCAAATGTGTGCTCTGCATTACAGCATCGATGAAGGGCAACGTCAGATCTCAGCGTTGTAGAGAGAATAGTCATAGCGTCGATTCGCCCAGGCTCCTGTGAGCTTGTGCAGAACGGTACTTTGTAGCTTAACTGTCAAATCCCTTTGGAATCTGTAAGAAAATTCGATTCGGGGGTCTTTTGGGCCTCCTGTGAGTGCAGTCACTGATTCCTTTACTCATTATTACAGTGTTATGCATAATGATCTCAGCTCTGCTCTTTGCCTTTCCAGGTAGATGGGGAGATGATGGGGAAGGCTTCTGTTTTGTCTGCTTCTCAGCAAAACTTAAAGCAGGTCCGGCTAGATTCACCCCAGCCTTTGTCAGGGGTTCATTTTCTCTTTCCCTTGGGAACTGAAAACATGTTATGGAATTCAGCATCAGGATAGGGTGGCTCCATCCTATCCTAAGTGTTAATATCTTTATCTAGGGATTTATTGTTACTTTCCCTTGCCGTGATGCATCTCAGTAGAAGAGACCAAACAGGTTGGCAAAGGTGGCAAGGCAGATCCCTCTCCACCCACACATCTCTGATTGCTGGCACTTTCAGTTGGGCTTTAGGCAAGTAATTTTGGATTTAGCTCTATGGAGAAGCAGTTGGATACTTTGAATATTGCGGTATTGATGTTGCAGTGCAAGGAAGCAGTTTGCACAGGAAACAGGATTTGAACGATTGTTATTTAAAGGTTTAGGAAAGCAAGCAATGCATTCATCTTGCCTGTGTCAGCCCAAGTCACTGTCTTAATAAGGCTGAGCTTAATTGACTGGAGAAATGACAAGTGCATGCATCCCAAGGTAAAGCGTTTTGTCAATTTGCGTTTTGAATGAGGTTAATCTTAAGATTGTAGTCGAAAGTCTAAATCTGTGCCACCTTGGACAGAAGACGTCCCACTGAGTTAACATCTCTGTTAATTCACTTGCATACTTTAAGCCTTTTATTGAAAATTTTTGCAAGATTTTTTTAATCCTGGGATTAATTATGAACATGATTTTAATCTGTATAAAGCAAGCATTTCACTCTTTAGTCCTCTGCCTTGTGGATAGAGTTACTGAGTGAGCTTCAGTCCAGCTTTGTGGTGCATTGCTTGTGTAAGTTTCAATTCCCACGACAGTTCAGGTCAGCCAGCAAAGCTCAGCAAGAGTTTTTTTTTCCCTAACAGGCATATCTAGCAAATGAATGCAGGTGGTGTGAGACTGTGACTTCAGGCAGCCTCCCAGTGCTCTGGAAGGCTTATGTGGACTTTTTATGAGACTGAAAGTAAGAAACGAGATTCACAAGGGTGAAGTGCAGGTGTCGCGTAGTCGCGAAACAGCACATGGGTTGCCAGTGGCACCGTCCGGCCCCCAGCCGCGCGTCACGGACAATACCTGCGTGACTTGGTTGTAAGCTCTCGCCCGCAGGCGCAGCGTAAGGCCCTGCTGGGGGCCTGGCAGAGCCAGGGGAAGCCTCACGCCATGTCACAGCCATTCGGTTTAGCCCTAGCCGCTGACGGATTTAGCCAGGCTGATATTGAGCTGTGATGGGTGGAAGTGCTGCGTTCTGACCGCTGAGACCTCAGAGCGGTGGTCTCCACTGTGGGCCATGGCAAGCATCCCTGGTGTGACGAGTTGAACCAGATAAATTTGCGAGGGGATGTTTGTCCATTTGCCTAGAAACTCACTTCCATCCCTGTGCCTAGATCCGTGCTTTAGTCTCAAAATGCAACCAAAATAACCAACGCTAATATTTAATTTAGGGTGAAATTCTAATTCTTCTGTGTAAAAGCTGTCATTGCACCTGCTTGAAATTCCTGTTCTTAATGTAGACGCAATTCAGCTTCATTCCTGGGAGAACATTGCATCCGTAAATGTCATCTAGGACTTCGTTTTTATGAATAAACCGTAATTCCTATAAAGGGCTTAGAACTGGACCAGATACACAGATGTAACCATGTCGGCGCTGTTCAACCCTGATGTCATATGTGTTGGCTGCCCTACTGGAAAAGTCTTTTCATGGTATCTCTTTTCTTTAGACAATAAAGGCTTTTCTGCTAGATTATATCCTAGGGTTCTGCCTTCGTTGTCAGAAAATATTAGTAATGGGAGTACTTGGAATTCTGAGTTTGTTGCTTTTCAAAGTGGGGGAAAAACTCTGTCAGTCAGTGTTCATTCACCCAGGTTTTTTTCTGCGGATATTTTTCTTTAGGGTAGCGCTAAAGGGTCAGCCCTGTGCTAGGTGTTGTGTGAGTTCAGGGTCAGAAGTAGGAGTGATGGGTGGGTTCCGGAGAATTGAAGGGGAGAGAGCGCACACAGTGGAGACGAAGGCACCAATGGGAATAGGTGCGATACCAGCCCGCCTGGTGCGGAAAGTCAAGGCTGGACCAGCAGCTGAATGTGCGCTGGTTACTTGGTGCTTGTCTTGTCTCCAGGCTGTCTTCATTCCTTCCCTGTGTCACGGGCTGGGAAAGGGGGGAGTCTGTAGTATTGCAAGCGTGGAGCAGGGTTTTGCCAGTGCAGTCTTGGGTCTCAGGGGAAAGGTGGCCTCAAGTTGAGTCCTCTCTTATGTTAAAGTATATTCTTTTTACAAAAATATGCGATTTGATATACGATTTTAGGTGAATAATTCTGTATCTTTCCTCTCCTTTCATCATTTCAAAGGACGACCAGAAGTACCGCGGCAGCCACTGCCACCGAGACCACCCCTGCAGCCGCAGCCCCAGCCTGGCATATCCCTGCTGCCATCAAGGCCGAGAATACAACCCCCACGACAGAGGACGCCCCTCCAGCCACCACAGCTGAGACCTCCTCCGCGCCCAGCACTGCCAGGCTCGGGAGTTGTGCCGTTTCTGCCTGGAACAACTGGGATCATCCTGGAAACTGGAGAGGCAGGGCCTCCTGGCACTGTTCTAATGTCAGGAAGAGGGCGGCTTGGGAGTGTGGATGGTCAGGCTGGTCAAAGTACCATGCCCATCGCTGAAGGTTATGCTGGAGCACCAGGTGAGAGAAGCAAACTGGGAGTGACTCTGTTCCGTCCAAGTGCAGTAGGCATGCTAGGTCTTGCTGGAGGGGTGACACTGAGGCCTGTTGCTGAAAGGTGCCTGGGAAAGCACCTTTCGTGGATGCCTGTTACAGTAATCGCCGTTGGGAATGGGCTTAGGGCAGAGATGATCTGTGAACAGGCCTCTGCAGCCTCCAGCTGGCTACAGAAATAGGGGAAATGCGTTCGGTGCCAGTTCTGTTGCCTCTGCCAAGGCTGCACAAAGCATGAGGTCAGCAGGGCTGATGTAAGATCCTTGGTACCTACTGCAGGCTTTGCCACTAGGGAAACTTCAATGATTTCTTGCCATAGTGCTTGCAGGGGATTTAGTACACTGTAGTAGGAGTTTGTTTTTTCTTTGCCATGGCTGCCCCAGCTTAACGATAACTGACCATTGCATAGGAGGTGCCAGTTGGTAGCTATTTGGGTGGGTTGCTGTTCGGTAACAGAGGCTGCTTTTTAGAAGACTGTAGCGATATTTTGTCGTAGTGTACTCTGTGACACGTATTACATTTCCTTTCTAGGATATCCAAAGGCATCTCCTCCTACCACGGACTCTCAAGGTAAGGTGACTGTTTCCTCAAAATTCTTTACACAGGCACTTAATGTTTATTTCAGTCCCTGGAAAGTCACAGTTGAGAGAACAAAGTGTTGATTTTTAGTATTTAAGTGTAGCATAGAGGAAAATCTGCCACGTATTTGTTATACCTGAGCATTAGAACATAATCTTTGAAAGTATGTTTTTTTGAGGTTTTGAAAAAGAATTAATTTTTGGTTATTGTTAATTACTTCAGAGGTTTTTTTTAAATACAAAGGGTTTTTATTTCCTAGCGAATTTCAGTACTGTCCTTTTTTTTCCTTTTAAATGACAATATATATATTTCTTTCTGACAATTTTAATATGTCTTTAACAAGATACGAATAAGGCCAAGACTAAGGTCTTGAAGCACTGTTAGTGCCTAAGCTAGTCCATGAGTTGGTCCTACTTGTGGGAGAGTTTCTGGTTTTGTTAGAATCACGAGGGCTTGTGTTACTGCCTTCAGTGAAAGCAGGAGTGCTGCCACTGACAGCCACAGTTCAAAAAGAATGAAAATGCAGTTAATTTATGGATGTGTATGATAAACAGGTATAAATCTTGTGTGGGACGTGCCAGTTGGCCTTGATAGATACATTCACTGGGTGCTGCCTGCCCTACAACCTCATACTCATGATCTTATCAAACCCTGGGGAATGGTATCGTGGATCAAAGTGAATATTCCCACACCCTCTTTAAACAGAATGATTTCATCTAGATTTGTTTGAGGAAATATGAGAAATAGAAAAAAATAAAACGTTAGGGCTTTATGGCATCCAAAATCCTACCCTCGGGTCTCAGATGGCCCTAACAAAATCACAGATACACGTCCTGAAGATTGGTCTGGGGACTGGCAAAAAGAGTTGTAAAGAGTTCACACTGTAATTCTCATATTTATACTTTCTAATTAAAAATCTGCCATAGCCTTAAAGCAATCTTTTTGCATTTGAGGATCGTGGTGGTAAGAGGAAGCAGCAATAGATGAGGCTTCTGGAAGAGGATGAGAAGTAGAGAAATGCTCGTTTATCTCGATGCCAGCAAAGCCAATATAGCTGTCTAGATTCCTGTGATAAATGGATTTCCTGGGGGGTTTCTTCCCCTGTGTACAACCTATTGCCATTTATAGGCAGCAGTATTTTGATAAGCTTATGCTAAAGCTGTGTGAAACGTGAGGTGGCTGTTAGAAGTGTTGAAAAGGCAGGGTGTGGCAGGCAGTGTGCCCGTTTGCTGCTTGGTGGGACACGTTGCAGGAAACATTATCACCCTGGGATCTGGGGAGAGGTGGGCTTGGTGAAGGAGTTCCTTTTCCTGATCCGTGCCCCTGAAGACCTATCTAAATGCAAGATATAGCTGCTCATCTGCCCTGGAACTTCCCCCCAGACACCTTGCAAACCCCAGTGATGGGTACAGTTGTAGAAAACAGAGAGGTAAGGACGGTGCAAATAGCCATTAGACTTCTGCGGAGTTGGAGCCTTCACATCCACTGTCCTTAATTGTCAGTGTCTGCTTACAAACAGCACAGAAACAGAGCATCCTGGGCCAGAACTCAGCAGTTACTAGTGTTGTGGAAATTAACAGCTGGGGAAGGGAAGTTTTGTGTCTTACTGGAGGAGGAACATAGTGCTTAAATGAGGCATCAAGGAATCGTTACTATCTAATTGGTGCAGAACCACAGTTTAATGATGTCTTTGCCAGTCTTCGCCCAGAACATTTGGTGGTACTGAAACTCAGATGTGCAAGAAGATCAGACCTTCTTCTACTATAATTCCTAACATAAGCAGCTATTAAATTGGCCTTCTGAGCAGTCCCCTTCACTTCTGTTTCTGAATAGTTTCTGTTATATAAAAGCACTGCTCAGGAAGAAGTTGAGGGCTCCAACTCAGTCCTCCAGGATTAAACTAGCTCACTTTAGCGCTTTTCTTGAATGCTGATTTGCATACGTCCAGTACGGAAGAATTTCTTGAGTAGTTCAGATTCATTAGTTATCCGTTTGCGTGCATCTTACACTATAACTTGGTAGGTAAAGATACTCAAGGGCTTACAGTTACTAATGAGAGGATGGGCACAATGTTACATATTAGCTCTGTTTTCACAGGCAGGGAGTTTATGACAGAGGTGAGTTAAGTGTCAGGGCCTAAGAGAATCCAACTAATCCCTTTTAATACAGAAAGAGTCGAACCAATTGTTATTTAAAGGCACATCAGCAACAAATGTTATTGAAGCACGGCAATTTTATAGTTAGGAGAATTTTTGTTTGCTGGAACAAAGAAATTGCAGAGGCAGAAGTAACGAATTGGCTGATGAACTAGTCTGGGAACTGATGAGAAAATGCTTGTATGATCCCCAGGTCATACAGCTAGGGCAAGGACACAGCCAAGAAGAGGATTTGGATGTTCTGATCAGCGTACAGAGAGGGTCACTGAAAAACTTCACTGAAAGCACAAGTTGTCTTCCCCCTTTGTGCAGTCTGCAGCGTTGCTTGTGTCCTTAACCCTGCAGCTTCAGTGGAGGGCGGGTGCTCCTCGCTAAAAGAAAACACTTGTTCTGTGCAACAAAGAAAACAGCCGATCAGTGAGCCCCACCGCGGTGTGAACGCTGCTGCGTAGATCCGTGCAGATAAAGCGCTAACCTTGGTTTGGGCTCTTTAATTCTTCTTGCTTGTCTGATACTCAACCATCTTTCCCTGTGTGACTGCAGGTGGCAAGCCTGTAGGACACATTTCGAATACAAAGACGTGATGTTACTGTAATGCAAGACTTCTGCTGTTGTAGGCGGTCCTTGAATTGAAGGAAGAGTTTATGGAGTACATTAATTACCTGCTGTGCTCGTGCCGGGTTCTGCTGCACGTTTAGCTCTTTCTTTTGACCACTGGACAGGGAGCAGTGTTCTCATTAGTGCGCACGGGTGATCTAGCACGGGGGAAGGCGTGTTTGCTGGCTTTGAGGTAACGAACGCGTGATCACCCACAATGGCATCAACAGTCGCGTTTTGCTGCTCCTGTTTGCGTGGAAGGACAGTGTGATTCACAGAAGCGTGCTGAAGGATGGGGTAGGAGATGGATGTTTGTGTGAGGAGCGGTAGGTAAGTGCCAGGACAAACTTTCTCTTGCAACGATGTGAAAGGTAGGAGTTGTAAGAGGAATCACAGCATGGTTAGGGTTGGAAGGGACCTTAAAGACCATCCAGTTCCAACCCCCCTGCCATGGGCAGGGACACGCTCCACTAGACCAGGTTGCTCAAAGCCTCATCCAGCCTGGCCTTGAACACTGCCAGGGATGGGGCATCCACAGCTTCTCTAGGCAACCTGTGCCAGTGCCTCACCACCCTCTCCAGGAAGAATTTCTTCCTGATATCCAATCTAAATCCACTTCCTTTCAGTTTAAACCTGTTACCCCTTGTCCTGTCACTACAGGCCTTGTAAAAAGTCCCCCCCCCCAGCTTCCTTGTCTGCCCCTTCAGGTACTGGAAGGTGCTATAAGGTCTCCCTGTAGCCTTGTCTTCTCCAGGCTGAAGAAGCCCAACTCTCTTAGCCTTTCTTCGTAGGAGAGGTGCTCCAGCCCTCTGAGCATCTTCGTGGCCTCCTCTGGACTCACTCAAACTGGTTAATATCCTTCTTATGTTGGGGGCCCCAGAGCTGGACACAGCACTGCAGGTGGGGTCTCACAAGAGCAGAGCAGAGAGGGAGAATCCCCTCCCTCGACCTGCTGGCCACGCTTCTCTGGATACAGCCCAGGATCTGGTTGGCTTTCTGAGCTGCCAGCACACACTGCTGGCTCATGTTCAGCTTCTCATCCCCCAGCACCCCCAAGTCCTTCTCCTCAGGGCTGCTCTCAATCCACTCTCCACCCAGCCTGTACTTGTAGTTGAGATTGCCACAACCCATGTGCAGGACCTTGCACTTGGCCTTGTTGAACTCCATGAGGTTGCCAGGGTCCCACCTCTCCAGCCTGCCCAGGTCCCTCTGGATGGCATCCCTTCCCTCCAGAGTGTCGACCGCACCACACAGCTTGGTGCTGTCAGCAAACTTGCTGAGGGTGCACTCAATCCCATCATCCATGTCACTGATGAATACATCTAAAGTCAAAGAGTTTTCTCATCCCACAGAAGCTGTAAAACGACTATTTATTCTGTGATTGAATCTTTTGTGAAGCTTTTTGTCTGCCTAGCAGTTCCTTCATAAGAGCTGTGCCTGTGGGACATTTAGATGGGTTTAAGGGCTGTCCTTTGGACAAACGCGGGTGATGTGCTAAACTAGGCTGCAGATGCGAAGCAATTCCAGCAGCACACCCTTAATAACTGTTGTAGCAATTAGTGCAGGGGAGTCTCGAAGGAAGCCGTGGAGAGCCAGGGCAGGAGTCGCTCCCTTACTCAGGTGACACCAACCCGCACAGAAGTGTTGCCCCTCCAAATGGAGAGGGCAGCGTTTCTGGGCAGGCAGCACACCCTTTGTGCCATCTGTGCAGTATGACTCCAGGGGAGAGAAGCCTTCCCGCGGGAGAACAAGAAGGGTGTTGAGGTCCATTTCCCGTTGAAGGGCAAGCCGAGAATACAAAGAGATGCTTTCTGTAGGTACCGTGGCGTTGAGGTGGTGGAGCTTTCCAGAAGCTGCTTAAGTAAGTAGACTTCCTGCAATTAATTTGGGTCCTTTCAAATAACCTCAGCTTACGGGAGCACCTGCAGGCGCGCTGGCCTTATTCCAAGGGCTTGTGTTTTCTGAGCGTGAGACAGAATACTGAATAAGGAGATTTCCAGAGATAGGTGAGGCAGCTGGTTCCCAGCCCCTGAGGGAAATCAAGGTAGTTATTTGCCATTTCTGAAGTTGCAGGCATCTCATCTCTTCCCTTTGCCTTCCCCTCCCAACCGCCACCCATGCCAAGTTATTCAGAATAAAAAGGATAGCAGAGCATCCTTTGTATGTGTGGATACAAATATGTGTATCCACGTTTTAGATGAAGTTGCCGTTTAACTTCAGTTTTTAAGTGATGTAACCTGAATTGAGCGTTGGTTGCTGACGGGCATCTCCGAGTGAGAGGAGGAGAAAACCAAACGTTTATTTTCAGGAAGGCAGAGGAGGGAGCAGGGGTGGAACAGCATGGAGAAGGTGTGGATCCTAACCTGAACACGGTAGCACGGAAAGAGCAACAGAAGACGGCGTTAAGTGTATTTGATGTTTACCTAATTGCCCAAAGAAAGCAGCAGGAGTTGATTCCTTCTAGCAGTGTGTCCTGCTTCTGGCAAATGTTTTGAGGGAAGGGAACTAAAATGGGATGAATAAGGGGTCGATCGCTAAACGCTTGCCATTGTCAGTGTGTTAAAAGTAAAAATTTGGCTTAATGGTCCAAGTTGTATTTCATCCACCACCACCTAAAGCTGGTAATCAGACACACACTGTAAAATACCTCAGTGTCTGGCTGATCTGCTGAGAAAAGAAGGAAAAAATGTGGAGTGAGTGAAAAGTCCCCCAAAAGACAAGTGCTGGAGAGAGGGAAAAGCCCCAGTGATGGTTCTCTTTGCTTTAATGCCAAAGTGTTGCTTCTTGTAGCTGTTTCCACTACCCTTTGGCAGAGGAGGCGAGAGAGCTGAGCTGTGCCCAGCTTCTCAGCGTGACTGCTGCCATTGTGATAGTGATGGAGAGCAGAGATGCCCAAGGGCAGCCTCAGCCCTGAAGAAGATTCGCGGAAGAAGCATTGTTGAACGGAGAGGTGGCAGGGTTTCCATGGCCAGCGTTCACAAGCCATGTACCTTTTCCTTAGAAGGGAAAAAAAAAAAGAGGCAGCGGCTGTGGCCAAGGCGGGGAATTTTATGGTGCTCAGTGAATTTTATAGTGAGACACCTGGGACCTGGGCCAGCAATACGTGTTCTGCTAACTCTGGCATCCCTAAAGTGACAGGGTTAGTCCAAATGGAGTATGTGCAGGAACAGAGGCTGGACTAGAAACCATCACAGGGAGAGGCTGTGTTGTCATCCTTGTGTGACTCTGACTCGTGTCGTTACCCTTTTTAGGACCTGCTGGTGCTGCGGCCTCTCTGGTGTCGTTTTCTGCCGGGCTCACACAGAAGCCTTTCTCCAGCGATGTCGGCGTGGTTCACTTTAACAAAGTGCTCGTGAATGACGGGGACTACTATAACCCCGACACAGGTAACAGCCACGGACGGACCCGCGCAGATGCCAGGTGGACAGTAGCATGGGTTACCCGTGTTCGATGCTATCTCAGGCCTTGCCTGTGCACTGAGCAAACAAAAGCAGCCCATCTAAACCAGACACACCGGGGTAAAAGCTTCCCGTGGATGTGGACAGGCACGTGCTTTGCCACTACTGGTTTTCCACAACTGCCCAGTGGTGCGGAAGCCAAACTGCCTCTGCTCCGGCAGCACGTCTGGCTGTGCTGCTCACCCCGCCTCAGGCCAGCTGAGCCCAGGGTGAGGTTCCTCGCTAACCCCCTTCAGGGCAGCTCAGCCAGCTGGGTCTCCAGGGGCAGGTGCGCAGGAGGTGACGCACTCTGCCTGCCCCGTAGCAGTAACTGCGGCTGCCTCCTGCTCAAGGAGGGTGTTAGGGGTGTGCTAACCCCCTGGGAACTTGCACAGCAGGCGGGTGCTCCCTCTGAGTCAGCTGCTTAGGCCAGGAGGTTTTGGAATTTGGATGATGCCTGCTTATGTCCTGAAGGACCAGTGGGCTCTAACACAAAACCAGCAACCCTTTGCCTTTGTGGCTGCTGTCAGCTGCCCAGGCTGACCCTGTCACAGTTATCTGTACACAATCCATGTCACTTTATGTATACATTATCATGCTTAGAGCAATCAGATCTCTGCATTTGGAATAACTCTGACAAGCTTGGCGTGTCTCTTCTCCAGGCATTTTCACATCGCCGTACGAAGGGCGCTACCTGATCACCGCTGTGCTGGCCCCGGAGCGGGACGAGTACGTAGAAGCAGTGCTGTCCGTCTCCAACGCGAGCGTGGCTCAGCTCCACACAGCTGGGTACAGGAGGGAACTGCTGGAGTATCACAAACCCTACTCGGGGAAACGGACCTGTGGTGGTCCGGGGACGTTCCACCTTGTTCTTCACCTCAAAGCAGGAGACGAAGTAAATGTCGTCGTAACAGGAGGCAAACTGGCCTACACAGACTCTGATGAAATGTACTCCACGTTTAGCGGAGTTCTCCTCTATCCTTCCATTTCTCAAGTTTAGGTTTGCCTTGAACAGGAGAGAAGGGTAAGATATTCAGAAGAAATTAAGTGTAATAAAATTCAAAGCTTTAATATATTCAGTTTATATATTTGATTTCAGTGATGGGTTTGTAGTCTATACTGAGACTTTTTCCTTGTCCCCTGTTACCAGAGGTAGCTACAAAAGACGTGTTTCTGTAGCTAAATTAACTCCTTCCCAAGCCCTTGTTTACCTATACAAGCAGAACAATTGTTAAACAACAAATATGTTCACAATAGATACTTTTCCACTGTGCTCTTGCTATTCCCTATTAAATTGCCTTTGCAGTCTTCTCCCTAGTTGATCAAATTTCCCCCAGTGTATCAAAGTTTACATCTGTGCTCAAGTTTACAGTCATGGTCAGCTATTTTCATGTTTTCAGGTTGTATTGGACACTGTTCATAGAATCACAGACTGGTTTGGGTTGGAAGGGACCTTAAAGCCCATCCAGTTCCAACCCCCCTGCCATGGGCAGGGACACCCTCCACTAGACCAGGTTGCTCCAAGCCCCGTCCAATGACTTCTTAGTCCTTGTGTTAATGATCTGTTGGGTCAAGTGCATTCGCATCAACGGTTTGCTCAAAGCAACGGCTAACCTTGGTGGTGCAAAGCGAAACGATACTGATCTGCAGTTTTCTTTTTTCCCCCTGAAGGGCCAAAACCAGTGCTGTGAGCGGTGACTCATTCCAGTCAAATGGAAGCGACTGTGCAGGGAGAAACTTGCCTCAGCTTTGCCCTGGGCAGGTGTAAGCGTAAGGTGCAGTTGCTGCAACGGAAAGGTTTAGAACACTTACTTATTCTCAATTGATGTAGTAAAAAAGACGATGATGCTCTTGAAATTAACACTTGGTGCTTGAAATGAATAAAACAGGTCAGAAAAATCTAACTCATCTGTGCTTAGCTAGAAAAATGGTAATTTTTAAGAGTTTAAGAAATTTTACATCGTGTGTTTCTGGCACTCCTCCAGCATTTGCATTAAAAGCAAGTTTTGTCTTCGTTGCATTGTAGAAAATAAATCAGAGGAAAAAATAATATAGGAAAATAGTCTTCTCAGCCAATACTGTCAAGTGCACAAACCAACCCTCTGCACTACGTCTCGTTGTAAGAGCCTCCCGCATCGGCGCCTTCAGGTGAGGTTTGTTTCAGTATTTAGCATCTGTTATATGGGCAAAGCAACCTTCTTGGCTTAAAGAGGTACACACTTTTGGGGCAACAGTATTTTATTTCTCACAGTGGAGGTAACAAAAATGGTTTTTTGGCTCTGTTGAGTTAGCTGAAAAAGAAACCCAGCCGTGCCTTACCGAGAGCAGGCCTGTTCAGCCGTCACCTTGTACAAACTGATGGGTTGGGCAGTCTGCTCACGCTGCACAGTCGTATTTATCGTAGCGGTCTGTGCAGTGTATTTTCCGTCTTACAAATCCAGACCAGCTGTTGGTAGCCTCAGAACAAACAATTCCTTTAGGCGAAGGAAGAACTGCCCGTGCTGTGAGCAGCACGGCGCGGTTTAGCTGAAGCCCTTCCCATCGAGGGAGGTCAGAGGAAGGCTTACGCCTTTGTTGCTTAGTTTTGGAATAGATACTCCCCAATGGCCCTGTTTCCAGGGAGTGAGATGGGGCCTTCCCCCAACAAGCTGTTGAGCTGCTTGTGAGAAAAGCAGGCGGAAGCAGCTTTCTCTCCGCTGAGGAACTCTGAGCCGCTCCCTGCGCGGGTAGGATCGCACCGGGGAGCCGTGAGCGCAGCAAGGACAGTGCGAGCAGAGTTGTAAAGCACCTGGTCTCCTGGAAGCTCTCCTGGCACCCCATTTTCAGGACTGACGGTGTTACAGATAAGCAGCGGCCAGGACCGGGTGTGTTTTGCAGCAAGACAGCTCTCTCCGCAGCAGCAGCTGGTAGGCAGCGGCTGAAGATGCGCAGGGGCTTGATGGAGGGAGTCACCCCCCGTCCCATTTCCCCGCACGTTTGTCTTGACCTGCGCTGGGGCGTGAGGCGGTAGCATGCAGTCAGCACCCGCACGCTTCTTCAAGGGGACTTACTTTTCTCTTGTCCTAAATCCCCAGCCCCCTTCTGTCCCTTGCCCTTCCGTGCCTCAAAATTGAATGGACAGACCGGAAAGATTGTTTCTGTGCTTTCAAAAGCCACTTAATCAACCACTTTTTTTCTAAAAAACCCCGTAATTTCTTGTCATGTAGGAAAGGCGGAGAGGCACTTTTCCTTTTAGGCTATTTTTCACTCTCCTCGAGAAAGCTGCGCTCTAAGAAGTTGGCTCCAGCCTACATATGACTCAAGTATTGTTGGATTATTGTTGCCTGTTCTAAAAATGACTCATGGAAACAAACAAAATGAGCTGAGCGCCGAGGGAGACCTAGCTGGCAAACACCACCTTTTCTTTTCCCACCCCCCCTCCAAGTGAGACTTTTTTAAGACTCCTCAGTGTTGCAAATTTAAGGCTGGAGTTGTAAAAGTCGGATCATCTAACTCTTACCTAACCGCCGCGGCACATCCCTAAAGCCGACACCCAAATCTTCGCAAGTCCAGTTCCGCTAACTGGACTGGGCCCTCCTCTGCTGGAAAGTTTCTCCTTGTAGCCCGGATCGGGGGTGCTGCCGCCGCAGCGATTGTTCCAGCCTTCGGTATTTGTACAGGGGTGTAAAGCACTCCCCAAACTCCGTCACAGCGGGGCCCAGGCTCAGCGGCGTGTTTTGAAGACAGCGTTTAGAGCTTGCAGGGATAGTTTTGCATCCCCCAGCTGGAGCAGCACGGTGGCTGAAGCTGCGGCCTCTGACAAGCAAACCCTGTCTTAGATTCCTGCCCTTGCTGAGGGAGACTTGACCTTTAATTTCCACTTCCTTGGTAATCGCTCTAATCAGGGTAGGGGGCTCAGTTCCTCCCCATGGGATTATTTTCCCCGGAGCTTACAAGGTGGAATGTTCACCCAGCGGGGATGGCCACAATGCTGTAGCCCCCGAATAGCAAAGGGAGGAGGGAACCCGAGTCCAGTCCCTGCTGGGGTAACACATTCATTAAAGCAGCAGCTGGAAGGGACTCAAGCAGACTGAGTCTGGGCCTGCTGAGGGTTTGCTCCCTATGGAACAGCCCAGCTTCGAAAGAAGGAGCAAGAGCTCCTGCACGCCCTGAGCCCACTGACAGGCAGAGCGCTTGCACCTTCAGTGAGAATCAGCCACAGACCGAGGCGATACCTGCACTGAAGGGAATGTTTCACACTCTCTGGGTTCACGAGTTCACTGCCACATCCAGGAGCATCCACAGGCTCAAGTGGGAAGCGTCTGGTAACCAAGAAAGCCTTAAGAAAAAGTAACCCCAGCGGTGGGAGCTCTGAGGCAGGCACAGCGCCTGGCTCAGGTCACGCCGCGGCCCTGCAGACCTGCTTTGGGAGTGCGGGGGGATTGCGGGATTCTGAAGCAAAGCAGCATCTGTTGTGCCGGGCGCTCCCGTGTGGCATCCAGACAGGAGGAACACCAAAGCCCAGCAGGTGAAGCTGTCCGGATGCGTGTCTGACAGCCCCTCAGCCAGGCACCGTGGTGTCCCAGGGGCTGTCCCAGCCAGCCGAGTCCCCCAGGCCGCAGCCCTGTGAGGCGGGTGAGTCCCTGTAGCCCGGTCATCAGCAGCACAACGGCTCAAGACAAGGCAGCACGCCAGCAGCCAGAGAACGCTCTGCCCAAACACGGAAAGTGTGTCCTACAGCAGCTATGGGGACAGGCAACAACGTGACGTACAAATAGCCATATCCCCAGGAAAGCCTGGAGCAAACCAGGAATGCCAATTTTCACCACAAAACGCGTAAAAAGATCCCTACCTCGTTATTGTAATACGGTATTAAGACTTCAGAGACGGTGAGACATTTCTATACCGACCACGCGAAGCAGCGCGGATTTTCAGTGGTATTCCGCCCCGCATCCTTTCTGCGTACGCCAGGTTACGTGGGGCAGCTTGGTGCGGGTTTGCCGAGACTCTGGTCGGCTTGGTGGGGCCAACTGGCCAGTCAGGAAAAGTTACAAGCAGTCAGGGAAGCAGAGCGAGCTCTAAGTAGCAGAAGGCATAGGAAGGCAGCTTGAAACAAAACACAGCTTTAAAATGCACTGGGAACGTGAGGCAAAGGGCTCCGCAACCTGGGGATTCACATCAGGATCTAATTGTTTCCTGAGGATACATCCTGGGTTTGGAAGCGAGTGTTCTCTCCTGAAGGAGTCAGCCCGTACCTTACAGCCCAGTAGTGGATACGGATGTGTTTCACCGCCAGCAGAAACGCATTTACAGTCTAGGCTAGGAGAGGGAAGGAACACGCTCTCCGCTGAGACGGATCAGCAGGTAGGCTTCGGCTGCTAGTCGCTCCCAGATAAAGGCATAGAGTTCAGGTTGTCAGCTTACCAGGAATTCCTGGGAGCTGTGTCCTGTGATCGCAAGACAGACTTGGCTCGAGCCAGCACCAACCCTCCTGCAACGTACCCTGCAGACTTGAGACGAGACGCAGAACAGCTCTGCCAACACTTAGGGCACGGGAGACTTCAAAGAACAGCTTGTAACGTGTTACTACATAAGCAGGCTTTGGCATTTAGCCATTTTGCTGTCTTGATTGTGGAAAAAAAAGGAACATTACTGTAATTTTTCAGGAGAGAACAGTGCATTTGAGAATATGCTTTACGTGTGCGTGTGTATATAAATATAGTCATGGAGAGAGAGAGTGTAATATCCACGAACAGGAAAAAACTGATGGAAAACGACTGCAGATGTGCCCAAATAAAGCCTACCTGTTGTTGATGTCTTGATGCTCTTTCACTTTCCAGTGAACACAGCAGCACAGTCAGCCAAAATTTCCGCTCTCCCCTACCACCTTTAACCCTGCAGCGGCCGTTTCTCAGCCAAGCTTGCACGTGTATTTTCAGTGACTGAGAGGTTTGCCCTCTTGGCTACCGACTCACACGGGGCCTGCTGCTGACTAGCACCCCCAGATCCCTTTCTGCAGGGATTCCTCTCCCCGTTGATACCCGTGCCCAGCGTTACTCCATCCGAGGCACAGAATCCGGCATTGAACTTGTTAGATTTCACCCCCATAGTCGTAGCCCAATGCTCCAATGTATCCAGATCCCCTGCAAGGCATCTTGTCCCTCGAGAGCATCAACAGCGCCTCCCAGCTCGGTGTCATCAGCAGACTTGCTGATGGAGCGTTCGACTCCTGCATCCAGGTTGTGACAAATACACTGAACCGAACTGGCGCTGGAACCGAGCCCAGAGGGACATCACCGGTGACCGGTCACCAACTCACCACCACCCTTTAAGCCTGGCCGCTCAGCCAGTTCTAGGCCTAACTGGTCAGGCTACGGTGGTTGTTCTTACCAGACCGTGAGCACACGAAGCAGCAGCAGATTAGAGAACAGCAAGGTAGGAAGAAGGCAGGGAAAGGCCAGGACAATGGAAATGACTAGGAAGAAAACACGAGGTGCCCCAGGTCTCAGTGCTGGGGTGGGGGACACTGGCAGCCACCCGGTCCTTAGAGCAGAATTCAGATGAATTCAGACTAAAGCTGAATATTTAGTCAAGTCTGCCTCGGTCTGGCACACTTCCTCACCAGCCAAGGCTTTTGTAGCACTCCCAAGGGGGTGGCTTAGCATCGCTTTTAATTACCCCGGCGCACAGTTAATTGTGCCCCGTTCAAAGGGCCGTACACAAAAGCCATTAGTGGAAGTCCTCCATCCGTGCAGCCCAACATCTGCTCTCCCACCGAGCTGTGTCCCTGACACAGCCTTCCCACCCCCACCCCCCAGCCTGGGGCCTTCGTCCCGGCCGGCAGCCACTTCCACGGTGAAGGAAAACCCCGCAGCGGGCCAGAGCGCCGAGTCTTTCCGCCGCTCTTTGCTACAGCCCCCGCACGACAGAGGGGCCTCGGGCCTCTGTGGTTTGGGACAGAAACAGCGCCGTGGGCTCGATCGCTCTGTCTGAGGCGAGGGGAGAGGAGGAAAAGCCGCGGGTACCGTCACGCTTAGCGCACACGCTGCACCGAAGTGGCCAGACGGAGACCCTGGCAAACCCTTGCTGCGTCCAACAGTGAAACCTCTGGAAGCGCTGAACCGTGCCCCCCTCCATCCCGTGCAGCATGTGGCGCATCCACCCAGAAATCCCTTCCGAGCAGCCAGAGGCATCCCAGCTCAGCCTGCCGCTGCCCCGAGAGCTCGGCCAGCAACTGCAACAAGCGGGAACCACGCGTAATTCCCAGCGCGAAGGGTGCAGGGCTGCACGCGTAGCCCCCGGGGCCCTCGGTGTACGACCTGCGTGACACTAGAAACAGTGCCCTGCACACACAGAGAGCAAGGTGCCCGCCCTTGGAAACTCTGATTCTGATCTCCACACATCCAAGACGGAAAAATCCATCCACCGAGAGTGACATGACGCCAGTAGGAGTCCAACAGGGTATGATGGCCAAAGGAGAGAAAACGCCAGCTCGGAAGCTTTCTTGCACACACAGGACATGCCACACCCCTACTGCTCGCACCGCACACGGCAAGTACCGAGACCGAGGTGCTCAAGACAGGCAGTGACGAGCGGGTGGCGTGAGGAATGAACAGACCTCGGCGGGAGAAGAAGGATGCAGCATGCCAGCAGAATCACAAACGGGGGGTTGGCGGCTGCAGCAGGAGGTGGCAGCACGCCGGTAGGAAGCACAGGGAGAGCGAGCGGGGCTGCGGGCAGCCACACAACAGATGAGCTGCAGGAGGATCGGAAGGCACAAGGGTGTTTATGCTGTGATGTGGATCTGTTTCGCTTTTCCCTGTGACTGATGGGGTCGGAGTTTCTACGGCAGGCTGCTATCAAAACCAGCAAGACACTAGGGAGAGTAAGTTCCACTGAAGGCTGGAGGCCCCTTTGTTACAATGGTCTTGCAATAAGTGCCTCGAGCAATTTAACAGCTGTCATGGAAGACAATGCTCTTTGCCTTGAAAGGAAAAAGTAAACTTAGATGGAATTAGGCAAAAACTCCAAATAAGGGCAGATTTACAAGAGCCCAAGCTATGCCCCTGCAAGACTTTCAGGGCAGCTGCGTATCTCCCAGATCGCGTATCCGTTACCTGACATTCCGCGTTATTAACGCGCGCTTGTTTTTCGCCATAACCCGGTATCGGTACTGGCACACGATGTAAGTCCGATGACAGTCATTAGTTACCAGTCGTAGAAATACTCTGAAAGAAAGTCATGAGAGCGTGAGAGAAGGCAAACGTACCTCAGTCCTCAGCAGAGCAACTCGAATTTCACATCGAATCTGAATACAATTTAAACAAACCCACGTTTACTAAACTAGCAGTACAAGAACGGAATTCCCAAGTACAAAGCAAAGAAAAATTTCAGTTTAAGTTTGTTTATTGTGATAACATTGTTCCAAACATCAATAAACATTGCACTGAATGTGGGTTACTGTACCCGAGATAGTCCAGTCTTAACAAAAACCACTGTATCGGTATGGTCACAGGTTGGACAATTTTAAACACTTATTAGTGACTGAGTTGCTTAACAATCAAGTATTCCACATCTTCAACGTAAAACTGAAATGATTGAAGAGAGCTTTCCCGCCCTCAAAATAAACCAACGTTCTAACTTTCATCTGGAAGTAATTAACACTGTACAAAAATCCAAAAATAATTCTATTCAGCAGAATTTAAACTTTGGAAACTAAAACTTCGTCAGGCAAAAGTGACACTTTAAAGGCATCTCAAACTCACTATGTATTTCTGATGATTCGTTACGGATTTGTATTACAGTCATTCAAACAACTCCCATCCATATGACAGCATTTTCTAGAAGGAAATATTCACGTGAAAACTCATCCCTCGTCTTTACCATAAGCGGATTCAGAGTTGGCTTCAGAAGTTCCATAGCAGAGTTGACACAAGCGTTAAAACTTACCCAGTTGAAAAGAAAAAAAAAATACAAAAAGGATTTAAAAGGGGTATATTGATGACAGGAAGCTAAGGATGCGTGAGCCGAGATTGCACATGCAACTGTATACTGTTAGGGATGAAAGCCTAAACTTTTGAAGTACAAACATGCTTGGTACAGCAAAAAAAACCCAGAGACTGTCCAGAGATGCGTACCACTGAAGTGACTGATCTTTAAATCACTGTAGAAACAGGTACTGTCCAAGTCACTAACAGGTTTGGAATTGCAACGTTCCTTCTTTATTCCCAGACAGGTATGGTTGACTCAGCCTTTGACACAGTCCCAGCGCTGAGAGGGTCTGCGGCTTCGACAACACAGCCTTAACAGGGTGCGCACGCGCCTGCAGACACACACGCTTCGGAGTTCCTCTTTCACAGAAAGAATGAGTTCCTTTGCGCTCCTGTTAAGTACAGCGCAACTTCTTCTCCAACGCTAGTTTCAGGCCACTTCTCTCGACTAAGGTAAGCAAGGCCAGGGTAACGCGGCGTTCTTACCCACCCCACCCCACCCCACGCTGATGCCGGAGCGCGAGCCCGCAGCTTGAGAGCAATGAGATGTCTTTTCCGGAGTCAGTAAAGTGCCCGCAGTCCGAATGACACAGGTAGGCGATGGCAGGTACGGTGACCCCGTACTCTGTCCCTAAGCAGGGGTAACAAGCGACCAGAAAAGCTTCAAATCCAAGCCAGATTTAGAAAAACCAACCCCCGCCCTACTCGTATCAGAAATACTCAAGAACACTTTTACATTTTATCAAAACACAAAATATCAAAACTGCAGCTGTTACAGAGCAAAAAAGCCAAACTTTTAACGAAGCGACTCTTGTGGCCGTGCCTGTAACGCACGACAACAGGTTCCGGGAGCGAGGGGCTCTCCACACCCGCGCAGCTCCCACGGCCACACCAGCTTCGACTGTATGCATCTGGAGATACGCCCGAGTCCCCACCTTAGCATCCGCAGCTTACGACAATCCGAAAAGATGAGTGGAACGGAAGGGAAGAGGAATCAACCAAGTCAAAAAGTCAGCCAAGAAAGACCCAGCCAAAGCTTGGCAACAGCCTGTCCCGTTTGGAAACCCATCCCAGTTTCATGACGGGCTTGTATTTTTAGAAAACCTGTGTAATGAATACCAGGGCCACTACGTTAAGCACGGTAAAGAAAATGTCGATGTCCACAAGGGACTGTTTTAGGAGAGGCAGCTTCACTCCCTTCATGTAAAATAGAACCTTTAGCTAGAATATTTCATCTTGTAATTAAAATAACTTCACTGTGTTGGATCTCTACTTATTTAAAGTATTTAAGTGACTTAAAAGCTCAAATCCCGTGATATTCAAAGCACTTGGTGATCATGAAAATTTCAGTTTCTAATGAAATCTACGGATTAAAAGGTAAGGAAAAAAAATTATGGAATGATGTTTGCAAGCTTCTGACAGTAAAAAAAAAAAAAGAAAAAAGCAGTAAGAGCAAAATATCCTTTGAGTTGAATGCTGTGAAATCCATGTAAACAAAGAGTAGGATCAAGAATCTGCTGAAGCAGTCACAGCAAGCATTGTGCTCGCTGCACAAGACCAGGGATGCCTTTCGGTTCACTTATGTGAACAGCACACCGTGACAGGTAGGGATGTTTTCTTTCCCACTCTCATACTGCTGCTTTGAAAGAGAGGTTCCCTGTTGGCTTTGCTTGCCCCCACTCTTTATTTAATGTTTGATAAACACAGGAATACACTGGTTTTATATGGGAGGGAAAAAAGTGATTTCATTTCTGTAGTGATGTAAAACTTACCTCCCCAAGCAGTTCACCAATTGTCTAGCATTAGCTGGTGTCACATCAGGACTGGGGGTTAAGACTACTCAGCCTGATAAAGGGAACATTCCCAAGGATCCTCTGGATGTGCCCTTCTGCAGAAAGAGAGCGCTCCCTTACTACGTTCAGCCCAAGTAAGCTGGCACAGAAGGGCCTGCCCACGCTGCTCCTGAAAAGAGCAACCCTGGGGCAGGCGTCGCAGCCATGCAACCGCCTTCTAAGGATCACTCACACTTCCCTGCTCCCGCTGGGAGCTGTGTACGGGGCAGAGCTCCCCCTGGAGCCTGGTGGAAATTCTGGGCCTTGCCCCCGGGGCGGATCTTTAATCCATGGCCCCAGGAACTTGTTTAAGGAGTAACAGAAAAGCCTGTGTGCCCAAAAAGCCCAGGAAGGGGGTTTTAAGTGCCTGATGTTTAAATGACTGTAGTCCTTAAGCCCTCTGGCCTGGTGGAATGATGCATCCTCACCACAGACCTGCCTGAAGGAGGTCAAATGCATTAAGTCAAAAATCAGAACTTACCTTTGCCTTCAAGTATTTCTGGAGAGAGAAACACTCGCTGCTTTTACAGCTGATAAACACTAGACTTGGAATGCATTTGTTCGCAGGCTCTGACCTGAACCTGAGAAATGACCAGCATGTTTATGAATAACCCAAAACTTATTAAAAAAAGGAAAGAAAAAAAAAAAGGTTTTATTCTGCTCTGCAGCATTTTAACCATTCTCATACCTGGAATCTCACTACTGAGCTGCATTTCCTTCCAGCTATTGAAAACCTGCAATACAGAATTCTGGAAAGACTTGCAGTAGACAATTAAAAAATTAAATACTTTTTTTTTTTTTTTTTAGTATTACAATTCCCTGAATATAATCTGTACATATGTTTTACTGGCCTGCACAGCGTGCACACACACACGCATCATCTCTGTGCTGAAAAAGGAAATAAAAATGCCAGCTCCCAACTCTTACAGAAATGTTCCAAGGTTTTTCTCGATGGAAATGTAGCATGACATAGTGCAGCCTGAAAACAACAAAAACCATACAAGTATCTGAAGACAACTTTCATTTTAAGAAGCTCATGAAATCGTTGTCAGCATTGCATGTAAAAAAAAAGTACTAAGCGGAGTTAGTTTGAGCGTGGATTGTACAAGCAGAGTCTTGTACGTGTGACAAAAGGCATATTTACATTTAAAGCGGAATTTTATGTCTTCAGAGTCTGTCAGGCTAGTAACGTCTACACACTTTTTGTGTTTTAGCTGAGAAAGAACACACTGGTCTTGGGTTCTGGCTCCTTTCAAAAATGGCCTCATTGCCCATCTGAACATTAGACCACGTTTCATATTGATAGGTCTGACATTCTATTTGGCAGTTTCCATACATTTTTTGGCTTCATTTTAGAAAATACACTATTAAGACTAACACACACACAAAAAAAAAAAATCTACGTTTACAATAAGGTCTGTATTGATGAAAATGCAAAGTCATAGTTTACCTCAGCATTCAGTTGCCCTGAAGCACTGGGGTACCATGGCCCTCAACGGCAGGCCAATCTCAAGTGCCTCAGAACAGGAATATAAAGACAAGCAATAAAGAAACAAACAAACAACAAAAACTCCACACAAAAAAAATACAGACAGTAGCTTTGCATTTTCTTTGTTCTAAACCAAAAGAGTTAAAGTGATTTCTTTAGTAAGACTTATGGTACCGGTATATAAATTAGCATCTTCGTTAAGAGAGTTCTTCACATTTAAACTGAAGTTGAGGAGCTGAATATGAAATTCCACCTCTAGGTGAGAAGTGTTTTTCAGGCCAGGTCATCCATATTAAGGTCGGGCAGAGGCTCTCTCCAATAGCAAAAGGAGCTGAATTCTGGGCAGGGAAACGCAGAACTCTGTTCTTTGTTAAGCAACGGGAACACGTGTTCCACAAGCTCGCTTAGTCTGTAATACCTATATTAAAAAAGAAGAAAGACCGTTATTTACAGTCTGGTCACTGTTCAGCTGTAGCCAAGAAGGAGCTTTAGAAGTCTAGACCAGAAAGCTATAGTCAAGTACGGCATCGCTGCTGCAGAAGCAATTTTCTATTTTATTTCAAGGGTTTACCTTTCTTTTTTGAAAAGTTTCAGTTAAGTATCCAAAGCCAAAAGCCTCTGGCACAGATTTTCACGTGTTGTATGTAACAGGAGATCAAATCATGGTCACAACTGCAATTATTTTGTAACCTCATTCCCCAACGCTTTCTTTAGCTGAAAGAACAAAAGTGATCTTACGAAGATTTGTTTCCCTTAGTCCGTTCCTGGATCAGTTCCCCCTTTGGATTCACAGTAAATATTCTGCAGTCTGGAACTCCCACTTGCATGTAGGCATATACATCCTGCAAAAAGCATGAACAAAAAAGCACATGCTTCAACACTGCCCTATTGAACGTGACAGTGCAAACAGTTTCTTGAAGGCATGAGAAGAGCTGATCGACAAAGGGCACAGCAAAACCGCCCCTTAAGAAAAGCCTTCCTAAACAACAGCCGAAACCCCCATCTCATAAAACATACACACACCATAACAAAACATTCCCCCCAACCCCTTAATTCCTGTTCCCAAGCCTGGGACCACCAACAGGCACAGGATCTGTACCATACAGTACTATGCTTGTGACAATATTCCTCTTAGAATGTCCCCTCCCTCCCTCTAGCTTTGATCTGCAGAGGAAATACAGGAACCGAACGACAGGGAGAGGGATTCAGGACTGAGGAGCACTGAATTAGCACCCTTAGGTTATAAAGCTGTCGAAAATGCTGAAAAGAATATGCAAAGGTGGAATAAAATTTAATAAAGTCCTGAAAACACTAACACATCTTTGTAGCTTTTCTGATATAAGCGGTTCCAGTAGCTTTGCTTTAAGGGACCTGCACGGGGTTTTTCCTGACCCGACCCATAAAAGCACCGGTGTCCCATTTTCTTACTCAAAATCAGACAGACGCAGAAAGAACAGCCTATTTCCTGTGCTTCCCAAGTGTTTCATGCATGTTAGCCCTGCAATCAGAAAGGGGCAGACTTACGTTGGGCCTGTTGCCAAAAGCAGCATAGAAAGGCTGTTTACTGGGAGCAAACAAATTCTTGATATCATTCAAACATTCGATTTTGAACTTTTCAGGCTTCTTTTCTATTACTTCCCTAAAATAAAAATGTCAACAGTCACATTCTAAACCATGATGAGGGCATCCTCCTTCCCTCATTTAGCTGATACTTATATTCTCATGGATTGCTGATGCTAGCATTGGCAGATACAGACATTGGTCAGTAGTTTTCTACAATGATGCGAGACAGTAAAACAGTAAAACATTCTGTTTTCCAACATCCATAGTAAAAAAAATGGGTCAATAACCTGTGCCTAGGCTAAGGAAAGGGGATGACGTTCCCAGTTGTGAGTGCAGTTTGTGAAATGCTTTGACTGTAGGTGACCAGCTGATTCAGAAGACCAAATCAAGTACACACAAGCTCGTCACAACTCCTGCCTCTGACAGAAGGCCTGTTGGTGACCTCAGTGGAAGTCACTGTCATTGCTACCCATGAATCAGTTGCTTTTTACTAAAACCAAGCCCAAACAGACTTCTCCCCTAGTGGCTCTTCCCATTGAGAACAGGCAGACTACGGCGGGTTCAAAAGACCAACGGAGTTGAACTGCAGCTCAACTCCCTACTGATCTTTAAGCAGTTGCGCACGGAGCACTCCCAGCATCGCAAGATCTTGTAGTACTATAGTCTATATACGCCAGCTTTTCGTCTTTTCCCTCTCTTGCGTAGTGGCACCGCACTACAATCCTTGCAGCTCTGTCTGAACAAACCGAATTGTACTGATACAAACAGAACCTCACAGAAATCAGTCATGGACTAGAGGAAAGAAGAAAAGGGAAAATGAACTGCTCTGTGACGGACAGTTTGTGTTCTGTAGCCCCTTCTAACACACCCACAGAAATACACTGCAAGTGAAATTCAGACAAAACAAACAGCGTACAAGTCATCGCTAGAGGGACAGCAAGTCTCCGTGGCAAATCTAGCCCAGCGTGGAACATTTGGTTAGAGCTGGACTGGTTAGAACACCCAATCTTTTTAATCTGCTTCTTTCTCTGAGATGGAGATGAACGAAATCCCACGTGCTTACCTATGTAAGGCAGAAAACAAGCTGCTGGGGGACAGCATGAGGGGGCCCCTGGGGAGAATTGTTCCTTTGTCATTCACCCAGTGTAGGTATCCTCTGGTCATATCTGCCATCCCAATGGCACGGGCGGAACAGTACAGAAACTTGTAGCCGTTTCTAGAAAAGAATTACCCGCTTAGTGCATATTCCTGCTGAAGACTTTCTCTGCCCATGTTAAGTATGTGGTTACGAGGCACCAGCTGAGGTACCGGACTCGTTGCAGTGCGCTGCACAAACACATAGGAAAAGACTGTTCCACTGGTAAGAAATCTGCAAGGCGCGTAACAAATAGCTTAAACGCAGGACTCCGGACTCAATCAAAGCCGAGACACGGGAAGTGCAAGAAGAGCAGGGATGGCAATATGAAGATGGCGCAATTCGATGGACTAGATTGTGTGTAAGTGCTGCATTGGTTTTATCTGGCTGCTTTCAGCTGAGCTGATTATTTATCTGCATCACAGTGACTGCATGCACAAAAGGCTTGAGTGTTTATGTGCATTTTCAAGGACTTGATTCGATTTGGCAAATAATTCCAAAACTACTCTGCTGTTTGCACTGAAAAAAAAAGTTCAGGTTATCTCCCATGGACTGCAAGGGGCCACAGATGGAATTCAGCCACAGATCAAAAGGTCACAAGAACACAGGTCAACAATAGATTCTAAGACCTCAAATATTTTTGGGGAAAAAAATACTTTCTTAAAGAAAAGACTTTAACTTAGAAACAAAGATAAAAGTTGATTATTTTAAGTGGATCATGAAGTGTTTAACAGTTGATCATCCTGTGATCCTCCTCAGTAGCAAGTATTATTTCTGGCATCACTGTATTTCTGAAAAAACTCTGCTAAACAAAGGACCAAATCTGGAAGGGGAGGAAATATGTAGCTTTATTCTGCCCCGAGTTACTGGACATAAATATCGCAAGGCTATATACCTCTCAGATGAACGGTACATTTGTAAGGGTGCGGCTCACACCACTTCTGAACTAGCGAGCAGCTCACGGCACGTGGGCTGCACGTTCTTGCAGGTCAGGAGGTGAGCACGTTCAGCTGACTAACCCAGCGTGGGGAAAGGGAACTGCTGTTTTGGTGAATCACTTCTCTACCGTTTCACTGAGCTGCATCGCCTTAGGTCAGAAGCGCAACAAAGGGACAGAAAACTTGAGCCAGGCTACCAACCTCCCTTCTGTGGCAGTGGCAAGGCGCTAATGAGGCTTGTTTCAGAACATGGAATCTGTCCTAAGGAGCATTCGCTTAAGGCTGGTAGCAAACACATGCAAACACAAAATATTTATGCACCGGAAGGACACAGTTTAAGCTGCAATTTACCATGTTTGTAACAGGGTTTCTCATCTACCTGAGCTGGTGGAAACAGACACGTGTATGACTTTGAGAAATGATTACTATTACGGTTCTCTCTTGTAGTCACAACAATCTTACACACAGTTTTTAACAGTTAAAACGCAGAATCAAACATTTGACAAGGGAACTAGTAAAAGTGTTGGCTTCCATTCCTGTAGAGGTCTACACCTGGGGGAAGAACTCAGTTTTGTCCGTGAATGACAGAAGTAGCTCACTTCCCAACATTCAGACCAACCAATTGTAATAAATGGCGTAGTTACTAACAACAATCCAATTACCCACCCATTAATCCCCAAATTCCAGAAAACCCTAATTGCTGCATGAATTACATACTCACTCATTTATGGAATGATAGAGTTTTGCAATGCCCTGGTGAGTCCAGTCCTTGCCAAGCTGAGGGAGGATCTGTCCTAAAGCATCAGACCTAAAAGCAAAACCAGAGGTAGCTGATACTAAGTACAGGAGTTCCGTTAAAGACAGCCACTAATAAATACACAACTCATAGTGAGTATTTACAGAGATATTTCTGTAAAAGGCCCTAAACATTTCAAAATGAATTAGTAACTACTCCAAACAGAGCAACCAGCGGGGCCATACAGCACAAGTCAGTTTCCAAGTTAAGCTGTGGCTGCGAAACCTGGAGAAGTCTAAGGGCAATAGTCACACAGTAAACATCATCACCTTTGCATTATTCTTTTAAAAGTCATTTTCTGGTTTGCTGAAGTAAATGTATATATAGTTTATTTGTACTTATACAAGTACAAATTAAAATCAAATCAAGTTTTTTTCATGACTTACTGAACATTCTTTAATAGTCTTAAATCAAGTTTCTTGATCTGATTTTAAAAAGGATAGGATCAATAAAGGAAGATATAAAAAAACCCAGACAATGATACTTACTTGGTTATTGTTCCATCAATGTCTGATATGATGATTTTATCATTCCAGTTCCAGAGATATATTGTTCCCGCACAACGGCAAGTCCCTTGATACTGGGTTGTAATACTAAATACGACATCATTAGGGCCATCTCTGAGCTTCAACTTTGCCTTTAGAATAAATCAGAATCATTGAAAAGATAAGTTTCCCTCACTATAAAAATCTTTAGAATCATAAATGAGCTACAAAAACCAGCTCGTACACTCTTCCTCATCTATTTGGATTAACTTATCAAGAAACGACCAATGCTTTAACCCTGGCACAGTTTTGCTGGCAAAGTCCGGGTTGCGGTCCGGGTACACGTTTGTCCATAGCTCCTGCATCCGCTCACAGCAGCGGATATGGACTCTGGGCTATGTTACTTCTTGCTGTTACAGCAGACTTACAGTACTATCAAACTACCGGTGTGCTACAGTAAGCAACGGTATTTTCTGCTTGGTGGGTGCCTTCCTCGAAACTCTTCCCTGATGAACACACACACAATTTGGACAGTAGCAGGACTAACTTCTAAGTTAGACTGCGGTGAAGACACTGCATACCGATTTAAATGTACATTATTACACTGGTCAGAGCCCAGGATATCCCAACTGCACAAGCCAACAATGTCATTTTTTTTCACAACATTTTAATATAGAAGTTTGACTTTAAAACTTTGTAAGAAATCGTTATTTTTTAACCCAAACCCAGATTCTTAAAAAACACAGCAGAAAAAAGAATAATCAAAAATTTCCTGCGGCTGCCAACACTAGCACAGAAAAATACTTAAAATTTCTGTTCAAAATTTCATTTTCCCCATTCCTTTTTTCTACTGCTAGAAATGGAACCAGAAGATCATTTTTTACTTTGTGAAATGTCACTTCTAAAAAGCGGAAAAAGTCCAACTTTCACAATCAGAGTGGAGTTACGAAGCATCCTATGTACAACGAAGGTTTGCCACTTACTATTTGGTCCGAAGACAGCCTAAGCGACTTCTTATAAGATGTAATGTTCCCATGGGTTGGATGCTCTACTGGGGCAGAATCTATTTTCAAGGATTCCTTCAACTCCTGTGATGCTTCATCACTAGAAGAATCATCTTCTGGAGGTCTAGCACGACATCAACCAGAATAAACATTAGCTACAGAAAATCCTTTTTTATGGTGTAAGATTCCTCCGCAAGAGTAATTTCTCTGCTTATGCTGAGGAGTTGCTGCTAGCCTGGCAGCACGGACAAATGAAGCCTCTGGCCTAGGGAATGCCCAGGTGATGCTAGCTATGCCAACAAGCACACAAGACTTGTAATGGTGCTAGTACTGGTGGAGCTCTAACCATGACTACGGCTAGCTGGCTCCGCGCACGATGGGTTTAGTAACGACACAGTGCCAAGTGGTCACTAATTCTGTGTTGATGAATTAGGTAAACTGCAGATGGAAAGGGATACTGAATGAGTAACAGGGTCTTTGCTTCCTAAAAAAGCTGCCACAGTTACTACATAATTTAAACGGTAGGTGGTAAGTTAGTGGAGTAGCTCACCTTTTAAGGTTATTCACAGACTTACTTTTCTGCTAATTAGAGATTTCAAGATTAAAAGCAGCACTTACTTTCTTTAAGTATTCAGTCAACGTATTTAGCTTTTTTAAATCTTTAAGACACCAACAATATTTACAAGCATCTTCATAAAATTGTGGAAGAATATGAATACGCATAGTAAGTTACCTAGACAGGGACAGTTCTGTGCTAAACACTGCTCGTTTTCAACCACAATCTTGGGCGATTTGTGCGCTGTAATTACTATTTTATTCTTTCAATTATTTAACGTTACAGACAACTGCACATGGTTTAAATTACGCATACAATATTAGGCTCTTACAAACAAGACAAACAGTAGCTCAGAAACGATACCACTATACTTACAGAGTAGCAGCCCATTGCTAAAGGTTGCCATGTATGTCTTTGTTGTTCTGTCAATTACGTTAAGATTTAAAACGTAAACACAAGAGGATTTAGGAAATAACTGTAGTGTATTTGTAGCTCCTACGTGTTTGCTGCCACATTATTTTGCCCAATTGTTTGCTAAACACATCTGGTTCCTCTTCGGTAGATTAGAGGATGATTCTTCCCATAATAAATTCCTACTGAATTCTCCATTAAGAAAAAACCGAGCAAAACAACCACCCCAAACCAGACACTGTTCAGTCCACCAAATAGTCTTCAGACAGGAACACACCTACTATTAACTTGCTCTTTTATAGTTGCTGGCAGTTCACTTGCACTTTGCGTCTCAGTTTTCCCCTCTTTTGCCTCTGGTATCTAAAGCAACATGATAATAAAACAACACATTGTCATTTTAAGCATTTTAACCGATCCAAGTGAATTCATAGCTCACACTTAAACAAACAACTATCAAAAAGCAAATAGCACATAAGCTGTATTAAGTGTCAGAACTGCTCATTCTGTAAACTATTTAACAAAAGGATGCTTATGAAGAAATGATCCGTTAGAGCTTTTCATTATTTCAGGAAACAAAACCCTGCATGCCAGAAGTTGAGAACTGCTAGTTTTAACAGGATGAATTTAGCATTAAAGGAGCTGACAACCTCTACGCTTATGAAATTCATCTGGGAGGGAAGTAAATTTAAGGCACGTACTCAAGGTTTAGAAAGTTTAGTCTAAAACGAGGTGCCTCAACATCTATTGTGCAGCACAGCACCTACTTATTTGTGCATACATTCCTAAAACACACTGCAGTGACTGAAGAGTAGCTCTGACAAATGCCTATGGCTTAGAAGAAAGAATTTTAAGAACACTGTGCAACAGCTGAATACAGCAACTTTCGCTGAAGCAACCAGTAAGAGCAAATAAAGATGGGGTGTTTAAGACTAGCTGCACAGAAGCAGCTACAGCCACACGGGGTAACTCGGCTGGCAATCAGTGACAGGTCTGTATGAGCAGTGTTCTGAGGCACTTCTAACACAACAGTTTTTTCATCTTTTAATAGCTAAGAAACAAGCAAGCAAACAAAAACCCAGTCTCAGTTACCTGTTTAGTCATGCTTTCTCTCTTGCGCCAGAACCACCACCTTCCAGACTTTTTTGGCATCTTTTCTTTGACCCAAGACTCAACGGTAGCCTGAAAAATTAGGCATGTTTTCAATTTGTACAGAGAAACAAAATAAAGAAATAATCATGTGTTACTACATAGAAAATCTTCCCAAAAGTATGCATGTATGTATTTACCTTGGGTAAACTCTTCTGAAACACCTGCAAACTCAGAATCATTGGAGCAGCCAGCGCCCAGTTATAATACCTGTTTTAAAACATGTTACCGAGAAGATATTACAAAACCTGACCAGAGGTCAATAAATATCAGCGTGCAAACTGCCCTTTTGCTGACGAAAATAGATATTTCCTGCCAACATCTACTATTAAAGTTCTGCAAGCAGAGTTATTTTAACATAAACACAACAGTGGTAATGGATGAAAAAAATCTCACTGCCATTAAAGCTAAATTTAATGCAAATCTTCAATTCAAAATCGTTCTCTGAGACCAAGAAGCAGATCCATCAAAAACACAAACTGCAACGGAAGCTGAGCAATGCACTCTCTTTAAAGGGTAGATTTTAAATGAGATCTGCTATGACGTAATCATATGATATAGAGAATTTACCTGTTATAAATCCTTATTACCAAATTAGGGTTGTCTATGAGTCCAGGGTTTTCAGCAAATTCATGATAAGTAATAATATGTTCCATGAATTTTTCTGCAATAGAAGCAGATTTTAATTAAAAATAACAACATCAAATCCCAAGATGTCCGATTAGTTGGTACCTAGGAAAATGCTTTCTGTCATTTCAGAGTCTTTGCTGATCTTGCAACATCACTCAAGCTACCCTACTACAGCCCCCCTTGTCAAGAGCCTTGTGGGCCGCCTCCTCAGTGACAGGGAAAGCCTCGTGCCACTTCAACAGTCACAGTAGTGAGAATTAAGAAATTAGAAGGGGGAGGATAAGGAGGAGGTAGGAACTAATTCAGTTTGCAAGCAGGGAAAAAAAAAAAAAAAAAGTCATGCTTGTCTAAGCAAGTTTTCTTTAAAAATTACTTTGTCAGGTAAGGAGCCTATAAGGAGCCTGTACGCTACACTGAACAGGGAGGGATGCTGTCAGCTTTTCAGGTTTGTGTAAACACTGACTACTAATAGCACTTTTATGACTAGTGACTATAAAAGTTTGCGAAAATTCAAGATTTAGTGTAAGACCCCCGCGGGGAAGACATTTTTCGTATCGAATCCAATATGACTACCGCTTTGCCAAGAGGGGTGTTCCAAGCCTTTATCAACAAGCATTTCAGTTTCACGATGCATTAGAGACTGCACGACCGTTAAAGAAGTAGTACTAAAAACACTGCAGTACATGTTCATAAAGGTCAGGTGCGCCTAGAAGCTCCCTCAAAAACGCATAAAACTTCAATATTAAAATTCAACTGAGCGTTAAGAGAGAAGAATCAGCTGGTAAAACTTGAAAGGTTGACAAACATTTAGGATAGGAGAAGCAAAGCAGGAGAAAAGATAGTCCAACACAATAGTGAAATTAATTTTAATGGCTTTAAAAAAAACAAAAAGAAGAAAAATTATCAGTCAATTAGAAAGGACAAGTTGAAGTTTTATAGACCTAGCAAATAACAGCAGCCAGAAAAAGAAGTGGTTGGTCAGATGCAACACGTAGTGCAAAGAAAGGGGACAGACAGCTTCAAGACATGAAGTGCTCGAGTAACCCGAGGTTAAACTCTGCACTCTCTGCTTGGCAAATACTTGAGAACTGTAGAAACAGAAAGACTATCCATTCCCTTTTCTCAACATGAGCACAGCAGTAAGCCAAAGCTCTGCAAGGTGGAAATCAGAGCATTCAAGCCACTTCATTTGTTTAGCTGCCTGAGCTTTATTACCACTTATGTTTTAGCCTCCCCCATACCTTTAGAAATCTCTCCATTTTCATTGAGACCGCCACAAAGTGAAAGCGTAACATCGGGCAAGTCCATCGCAGAATCAGACATGCACTCTGTACCACTGTCAGCAGCAGCACTTCCTACTGACTGGGGCGACTGGGAACCGGAAAGCGTATCCGACTCTGCCCACTGCCTGAAGCCTGGATCAGAATCACTAAAGAGAAGAAGTCCACATTTTCCGTAAGTATTTCACTTGAAAACAAATGTATAGATTTTAGGTTACAGAACACACTATATGATTCCTCAAAAAAAGAAATGCAACAGCAAGATGACTTAAGTACTACATGATATTACAAGATCAAATTTAAAACCAAAACCCAGACACAAACACACGCCCCCCAGTCCTTCATAATAATGGCAGGCTGGCAATTTCCCGTTCTCCCAGTGTTCACCTAAATAGGGAAATAGTTACATTTCTCTGGCCTGCAACAGAATTGGATTTAAATGAGGAAAAGATCCTCTACATTCTGTTTTTGCAGAACAATACTATGCTCCTCCACCTTTAGCAGAAAGCTGTAGAATAAAAATAAAAGGAAAAGGGACACTGCTTAATGTTTTTAGAACACTGTGTGTATGGAAGAAGTACAACAGAAAAGCAAAGTGCCCTTTTAAACAAAAAAATATCACATTGTCACCTAAGGTTAGAGTTATTACTTTGATCCCAAATAATGTAATCCGTAAATACTGAAAAGTTTACAATTTTAGTTTTAACATAAGCCAATAGACTCTTCTTTCTAACTAAACTGTATTTTTACAAACTTCTTCCTAGACAGTTACTTTCAGAGAGTATAAAATGCCTTGATTTTATAGAGAGTAAATACTCAGACTGAGCGGCCACACATGAAGATCTTGTGGGATTGTTTTTGTTGGTCTTTTTTGATATTTAAAAAATATGTTGGAAGCGATGTACAGGTACACAGGTGCTTATCTAGAGCTAACAATATGGAGTGTGCACCTTGAACTTCCACAATATATGCAGAACATATACAACCCACAAAGATGAAAACTCTGAGTAATGACCTCCCACATGACCTTTCAATGTTTCTTCTCAAATCAGAAACAGATTTTCACAGTGACATCAGTACCGATTACTCCACAGAAGCCTAGAAACCTGAAGTCCAATTCTTTTTATCAGAACTGCCACATAAACACTTGGATCATACATGTAATAACTCACACTGTGCAACCACAATAAGCGCCTCGATCTGTAGAGCCTTAATTCAAAAATTACCTCTTGGGAAAGTAGAGTGCTGCGACTTCAGGTTCCAAAGCCTTTAGGTCCTCTAAGTAAATATCATCAGGCCCCTGATGATGACTTCGCTTGTGCACCCCTATTAATTTTAACAATTAGGATTACTAAGATGAAGCTGTCCAGACACATTAAATAAAAACATAATTGCGGAAGATTCAGACTTATTTGTTACATTTATAAATCTAAGAGTTAGTCCTAGTCAGATGCCCCATCCCTGGCAGTGTTCAAGGCCGGACTGGATGGGGCTTTGAGCAACCTGGTCTAGTGGAGGGTGTCCCTGCCCATGGCAGGGGGGCTGGAAATGGATGGTCTTTAAGGTCCCTTCCAACCCAAACCGTTCTGTGATTCTGTGATAAGACTTTAAATAGCAAAAACTGAAAAGGCACATTTATACTTTATATGGGCTCAAATTGGGTAGGTCTTACTGAAGGAAAGAATCAACAGCTTTATTATATACCTTTCTTTTTTGAAGGAGAATCAAGTTTTGCTGTTGGCTTTGTTTCTGGTAAAGGGTCCACTAACAGTCTGGAATGCTGATCAGCATCTAGTGACAATGGATCTTGTGGTTCTATGATTGCAGAAGCAAGAGAATCTTTAACATCCATCTGCTTAAGCAGAGGATGGGTTCTTGGCTCAGGTTTCAGTACTGTACAGACAGAATCTTTCACATCATCATCATCGTCAACTTCATCAGAGCTGAGGATGACCCTAAAATGAGTCTTCTCTGATGGAGTAATGGTAGCTGTGCGGGGATGTTCCAGTTTATCTTTCTTGCTTATCTGAAAAACAAGACTCTAGTCAACCCTTTCACTTCACGTTTGTTTTATTCTGCTCTAAACATTAAACTTCTACTCAAAGTACGAATCCTGGTCACAAGTAAACTGGTAGAGAATCTAAACATGTATTTTAGCAACACTGAACGTGTCCCACCTTATTAGCAAAGTGCCCTGTAACAGAAGTTCATCCTAGCTTATTTACAAGTTCAATAAAGAAACTGCCATAGAGGAAGTTCTGACTGGACCAAACCATGGCAAGAAAAGAGCGTAAACGAGGACAGTACCAGGGCTTCTGTCACCAGCTGTCGTGTTAGAGCTCAGATTTACTCTATCAAGGCCACAGTTTCTCTGGGATTAACTAAATTTAGCATAAAGTAAAATAATTTCTAAAGTTTGTTTTCTTCATTTTCTATCTAAAAAAACCCCATAAAATAAAATAAAAATTAAAAAAATCAAACATTTCAGACATTCACCGCTGGCTTTTGCAGAATTACGTGCTGACGAGCTTCTGACCGCAACACCTGCGGGGATCTGCCAGCCGCTAGGGGGTGCTGCTCTCCCACGGCGGCGGCACTCGCCCGCCGCACCGCAGCGGACTGCCGCTCCGCCCTCGGGACACAGCTTCAGATACGCCAGAACACAGTTCACAGCGTTAGAGATAACAAACACACCTACCTTGGTTGATTCTGGGAATCCTCCCCACGTCCATTCCATGTGAGATTCAGATCTGAGCAAGCTCTCGGCGGGTTTAACTTCTAGTTCTGAATCACTTTTAGGGCAGACTGGCTCAGAGAAAGGGCTAGCGAACCAACAACAACAACAAGTGAAAAAGAAAGCTACAGTGTTTAAAATGCATTTGTTGTGCAGCTACTGTCGGTAGTTTTCTACAGCTTAACAGAGCTTCAATTATTCGGCAACATGGCAAGAAGCCCAGTGGGGTTTTCAGACAGTGAGAAATTAGGTTAAAACCAAAATCACATTAAAGGACTTACATAGTGATCACCCTAAAGAGATTCCTCTCACCCTAAACAGGTTCTGCCCTATACCTACAGTGCAGGCATAGTTTTCCCTTCAGGCCATGTTCCATTTTTCAAAGAAAATAGAACAAATAAAAAGTTTATCTAAAAGAAAGACAGGAACTAGTTTCAAGTTCCTTTCTTGAAAAGGAACTTCCTTAAAAATACAGGATTTAAGCTTGCTATGCCAAGGCTCGAGTAATAAAAGTCCTGAAACCTAACTCACAAGTGCATGAGACACCATCAGTTCGCGATGCAGCGAAAACAACGTTAACAAGATAACTTAGGAGAGGGAAGGGAGATGACTTGAAAACTTCCTTCAGATGTGTTTGGACTACATGACCTTTTAAAGTTCCATCCTATTTTTTCTATAGCAGTTATTACCCATAAATCAGAAACAGACCTCTGAAACGACATTAGCCAAAACTACTTTTAAGAATTTAAGAAGTCACTCTACAAAATGCTAGAAAGGTGTGATTTCAAAATCATTTTACTCTTATGATCTTAGGGAGGAAAGGAAGCACAGCTGTTGTTGCTTTGAAGTACTATTTAGTGTTGGAACAGGTCCAAGTCTACCCTTTCATGAACATGGCAATTGTATCACCTATTATAGAAATGCTGCTCTTTCTACACTGACATTCACCGAGTACGTTGGTTTGGTTTTTTTGTTTAAAATATATATAAACCTCAACGTTTGAATTTCAGGGACCAGAACTGGACACAGCACACCAGGTGTGGCCTGCCCAGCGCTGAATAGAGTGGGATGCTCACATCTCCATCTCTGCTAGCGATGCCCCTGCAGATGCAGCCCAGGACCCGATTTGCCTTAGTTGCTGCAGCCGTGCTCTGCTGACTCATGTCCAGCTTGCTGTTCCCCACGACAGGTCCCTTTCAGCAAGGCTGCTCCCCAGCCACACAGATCCGAGCCTGTACTGCGCTCTTTGGTTGTGTTGTCCCAGGTGCAGGACTTTGCACTAGTCGCACCAGGAGAGGTTTCATCTTGATATAAGAAATAAAGTTTTTACAGTGAAAATAATCATTCACTGGAACAACCTCCCCAGGCATGTGGTCCCCATCACAAGAGCTTTGCAATTTGTACCTGAACAGGGTGCTAGATTAAGCTTATCTAGTCTCCCTTTTCCATGAAAGGTTGGGCCAGATGATCTTTTGAGGACCCTTCACCCAGGAAAGGAAATCATTTAGATATTTCCCTCCTCAGCTCTCCTTTGACAACTTCCTACAGAAACTGCAGTTTTTATACTGTTAGAAGGGCTGATTTAAAGCAACTTACAGAGGAAATTACATGTACATTCTGGTTTTCAGGAGGAAGATGAAGTCATTTTCCCTATGTGCCAAAAAAACTGTTCGTCCTGTATCACAAGTCAATTGGAAGCCATGCAGACATATTAACCTGTTTCTAAGCCTGATTCTTATTATTCAACAGTACTTGCAAAAGACTGAATAGTTCAGGGCTTTGAGAACCTAAGCCTGTTCCACTTCCCCCAAAGTGTAATTTTCCCATTATCAGTCTCCAAGAGAAGTCTTTAGTCAAAAGGCCCATGTTTGTGATAGTGATCTAGTCACGCCAACATTGCTTGTTAAAACAGGAAGAACATTGATGGTATCAGGTATCGAATAATTAATGGTTATGCTTTTATTCTAGTGAGCAGACTTGAGAAGACTTAGGCTATTATCTTCCTTTAGCCCCTGCAACGGTTCTGAAGAACAAGATAACCAACCTCGATTAAAAGACAGTTAGCTTTTCCAGGTGTCCAACGGGAGGTTATTAGAACTTCCCATTTTTCTTTCACTGTACAACGGCTACATTATAGAATCCCTCTCTGGTGGCTTAGGAGAAATAATCACAGAATCACAGCATGGTTTGGGTTGGAAGGGACCTTAAAGATCATGTAGTTCCAAACCCCCTCCACTAGACCAGGCCTCATCCAGCCTGGCCTTGAATACAGCCAGGGATGGGGCAGCCACAGCTTCTCTAGGCAACTGGTGCCAGTGCCTCACCACCCTCTCCGTGAACAACTTCTTCCTGATATCCAATCTAAATCTCCCCACTTTCAGTTTAAACCCGTTACCCCTTGTCCTGTCACTACAGGCCCTTTTAAAGAGGTCCCCCCCCCAGCTTCCTTGTTGGCCCCTTCAGGTACTGGAAGGTGCTGTAAGGTCTCCCCGGAGCCTTCTCCTCTCCAGGCTGAACAAGCCCAACTCTCTCAGCCTGTCCCCACAGGAGAGGTGCTCCAGCCCGCAAATTTCATGGAATATTTCACTTCTCCTAGATGTCTCATGCAAGAGAGAACTCCTCACTCAACTCCCTTCCCCAAAGAGGGAAAGGAAGGTAACACTGCAATCTCTACTGGAGAGCTTCGTCTTAAAATAAACCAAAAAAACAAAACAAACAAACTAAAAAACACAAAAAAACCTCCTGCAAAACTATAAAGAGCCGCATTATCTCACATGATGCATAAACAAGTTGTTAGAGCAGACTATCCCCTAAATACGTAAACAAGAAGAGTATCTCGCAGATATAGCCTGCTAGTCAATGTCAGCTAGTTTTATAAACTGAAAAGGAATACCAGCCTCTATGCTACAATTAGCTAGGTGATCTAATCCATACAACGCCGTGTCAATCCTCACGGTCAAACACCGTGACTGCTTCTCAGTCACAAACCACAAACCTTTAGGGAACATTGAAGACTACATCTCATCAAGTACAATTGAGGATGTGGTTGTCAGCCCAAAACATAAGAGGAACGATAATGGGATTTCCTGTCCAACTGCTTCTGTTCATTAGCAAGCTATGCACTGGGAGAATCAGCAGGCACCAAGCACGGTGTGGGACACTCACACTCTACTGAGGCCACAGCCCTGGAAACACCCGAAGCGGAGAGATCATACGCACTCCAAAAAAGTGGTTTTTGAAGCTCTCTCTTCTATTTTGCACTCCTATTGCAGAAACAGGCACCTGTGCACTGAGCAGCTAACATGCCACAAGGCTGACCAGTAAACCTCACTGACACTGTCAATGTACTTGCTATGCGGAAGGGTCCTCAGTCAAACGGAAAAGCAGTAAAACTAGACTCTCACCAAAGAGTTAAGATGAATCAAGCCAGTGCTCAGCATGCTATATGGTGTGTATATATGTACATATATCCTTCCCTATGCTCAATGTTCAGGAAAAATACATAATTCACCTCAAGTACTACCGCATATGGACGGAATGCTTTCTCATGCAAACGGAGATCGATGTTAGAGGGATGAAATCCAAAGGGTGAGCCTTGAAAAATCTAGAAACTGAATGCAAGAGGAATACAACAGCACGAACATCAGAAACTGGAGTGCTTGAATGTATAAAGCAGAAGCGCTCTGCTTACTGTAACTGAAAACTGACTGGCGAGCTATATTATGTCATTCATAAGAATCCACACACAGCTGATACTGTTTCTGGGTTAGTATTCCAGTAACTAGCAAATCCTCTGTTCTGAAGTGGAATATGATTCAAGTTGAGGACCTAGCTTTACCTCGAGTAACTTGCATTATTCCACCTGGCAAATTGTAACTGACGTACTCCACACTTCTGCTTAATGGCATGTCAAGTGTTCCTTATGCTACGGTGAACCATAGGGAGCGTACTCCTTTTCCATACCCTTCTCAACCTAAGGAAGTCTTACGAACTGTCTTTTCTCTCTTAAATAGTGAATTTTAATAAGAAAGTGGTTTTTCACTTCAGAGGAAAAATAAAGACACAGGTTTCGTTTAATACATACAGTAGAAAAGAAAGTTCCCAAAGTTCTAAGCAAGTATCAAATGCTGCATTTTATATCACAAAACAGGCATGTTTCATAGTTTTACAGCTGGGGGGGTATATTAAAAGGCATATTAGTTTTTTTAATAATTATTCCTCATTATGGCCACATTACAAAGTGACTTACTTCTCCAAAGGGGACCAGTCTCCATCAGATAAAGGGTAATGATCCTTGGAGTGATAAATCAAAGATTCCTTTTGTTCTTCACCCTTTGGTGATGAATTTGAGGATCCTCTGTGGAGAAACATGGGACGTTAAGTCAGCTGCAATACTAATTCAGTTAAAAGAGTTACTTGTATGTTATTAAAAATCCAAGATCAAAAGGAAGAAGAGTATAGCTTAAAGAATTCATTGTTTGCAACACACATTTAACAACTTCAAATGTATATTAAAGCTATTAATACTTGAAAATATTGCAAGTTTTAAAATTTATTACTCTTGACACACAGTGAGTTAATACTGAAGAAGTCACAATAGCGTAAGTGGCATCACTCCATATAGACAGCTAATGTTACCAAAACCCAGAGGTGAACAAAGATGTACACGTAATTTTTGCTATGTAAGCCTTAGAAACACTGAAGGTTTCTGAAATAGAAGAGGTAGTTTTGACAATGCTCTTTACGACTGCACATTTCACAAATTAAAAGCACTAAGAAAACAGGGGTAAGTACTACCCTCACAGTTTACCCAAGAATTTAACAAGTAGCCAGAAGTACTGTACTTTTCCGAAGAGCGGGGTTTGTTTTGCACTGGGAAGTCTACTCCATGTCTGTTACAAACAAACCAACCACACCACCACCAGTAAGACCCACTGAGTAGGCACGCAATGTACGTTACACAGAAGTCCCTTGTAAATATTTCCATCATAAACAGTCCAGATCTTTTTTACATCTTTCTGAATTTAACTGAATAAACAGCTATTCTCAGGACACAACTAATTTGTTTTGAGGTTAGATCAAGGGAATCATGGCTACACAGCAGAGAGAACACAAGGAAGATAAGCCTGGAATTTGAGTGTAAAATGCAATACAAATCAAAGTCATTATTAGGAAAGAAAAAAAGAAAAGGCATTTTTCTTCCATTAGCAGCCCAGTTGCACTGGGATTCTTTTGGAATGCTAATACTAATTTTTATTCTGGATGGAGAAAAGATTTTAACATTTCTATTAAAATACATAAATATTTAGAGCTTACACGCTTACTCAGTATAGCCCATTAGATCCTAAGCAGTTACAGTGTTCTACCTCATTTGCAAGTCTTTTCATTTGGAAGATAAGCTAGACTATGTTAAATACTAAACCCTAAAAATGTCTTAATAGACATAAATTTTAAGACATAAAATTGTCTTAAATATCTGCACTTATTCAGAAGTATTATTATGAACCTTGATGATGACAGCTTGACTTGAGATGAGCTGCAGAGCCTGTACATCCTTTGTATTCATAAACCAAGCTAACTGTGATAGAAATATGTTTCATACTATCTTTGTCTACATCCACTGCTACGTATCTCCAAATGAGGAAAAAGATATTCTTGAACAATTAAGTAAACATACACAGAAAGTTATTACAGAGAGGTCCTCAACATCACGACTTCAGAGGGGGCAAGATGGCACATAGGTGGTACTGAACAGATGTTATTCGCTGAGAATTAGATACCAACTAAGTTCATATGAAGCATCAAAATAATCAAATTTTGTCCGTTAGTGGGTAAGTTTTGAAGGTTAAAAACACAAATGCGTCAAAGTTTATTGAAAATAAGAGGGGAAATCAGCACGCATCAACTTAGAACTTGGAGCTGCAGTATCAATTCCAAGCTATTTATTTTGCAACATTTATGAACAGTGTTACCACTTTTTCTCATCCTTATCCACTTTACACATGGTCTAAATAAATATGTAAGATTCTGGCGACAGGTAACTACTTTAACTGTTGAACACCCTTGGAATTAGAAAGATAATGCCCTTTATTTCTGAGCGTACACACTGTAATCTCAGTCCTCCTGGTACTAAGTAAGTCAAGCACTACTCACATATCTAAATCATAACTAGAAAAGACAAAGGACATTTTTTTTTTTAAAAAGCTGCATAAACACTTGGAAATGGATTTAACCAAGGAACAGGAAACAGCTTGTTTTTTGCTTTACAGGAACAGAACTAGATAAGACATTACATACCGGTACCTGTGGCTGAATTTTTGACCTTCCTGTGGGAACATCAGCCACCCTTTTCCTTTCCCGGTTTCACTTTGAAATCTGAAGCTATGTCTAATAACAGTTTAGTTTCTGTTTCTTTTTTTAGGGTTTGGTATTGGTTTTTTTTCCTCCAAGAGCCACACATTTATAACCTTAAAAAAAACTACAAACCCCAAACCAAACCTCCTGACACCACCTTACATCCCGACAGGATGTGAAAAGAAAGCTCATGAGCATTTTTTCCCCAACAGTATCTTTAGCTGTGAAGAAAGCAGCGTATGCTTATAGCACAGCATTTTATTTCCTGCCTTGCTAGGCCACTGGAACAACTGTGTATGAACCCCACTAACAAACACTTGGCCACCACCCTACTGTCCCTGGCCTTCCATTTCTACAGTGTATTGTTTCAGTCCTGCGTTTACCTGCTGTTCACAAGAAAACACCACTCACTTATAAATACCATCTTCCTTTCACATCATAACACTCTTCTCAGAGTGCATATCTATCTGTCTATATAGAGAGATAAATAAAATGTGGTTTACTAATTTCTTTTCAAATTTTCATTCAAAAGAGTACAAAAATAAAACCAGAGTAACCTTTATGGAAACACCATGGTCTCTTAAGTTTTGACAAACATTTGACATTTCAGTCAAACCTGACATTATTGGCACGACATTCCTAAATTCTTCATACATTTGTTCTAACTTATTAGATAAAGAACTGATTTCTGCCCCGACTTTTAGGACTACATTCACGTAAAGAATTCTCTTCACTAATGTGAAGGAGCACTCATTTATGCAGTGTCTTAGCTTTGCACCAGCTGGTCTATGTTTTGCTTCACCCCATAACACATCAAGCTGCATAGGTGGTGCCAGCCCAGGGCCCGTGGTACTGCAGGACCGGTGGGGAGGGGGTGGGGATGTGGGTGGAAAGGCTTGTGGTTGGGCAGGACCCTGAGAAGGGGAAGGGTCTGAGGGGGCTTCCGGCCGAGGGGGCTGGGAGTTTGTTTGTTGTGGGACCTCGTGGCAAGTGGCTGGTGCTCTGGGCAGAGCCAGCGTCTTGCCGGGCAAATCGGTCTGGGAGTTGGGGTTTGGAAGTCTTTTTTCTCTCTCTTACTCTCTCAGCCCCCGAGTGGTTTCGTGGGGAGTTTGCTCCCTTCGGGTGGGGTTTTCTTTCCTTTTTTCCCTTCTTGGGGTGAGATCCTGTATCATTTGTTCTACCCTCTTCCTCCGTTCCTTAAATTACTCATTAGCACTAGCATTGTTAGTAACTCCCTAAGTTTCATTTATATAATTAAATAGTTCTTATCTCAACTCCTACGGGCTTTTCCTCGGTTTGTTCCTCCGACCCTTCCTCACCGGGAGGGGGTGGGGGGCAGAGTGGTAGAATCGGCTTGTCGTGAAACTACAACATGCCGTTTTACCAAAGCAAACTTCAAGTTACAGAGCAGTCGAATTCAGATGGGGCGTACTACAGGCATTCCACGCTACAGTTTACGCAGAGGTTACCAAACACACTACGAGACCACTCTGCCTCAGAGAAATTAAACTGAAACTTTTTCCCAGTTGCACAACAGATCACAACAACACTTCTCCAGCAGAGAGTTCACAGTTGGATTTCATGTTTGTAACAAAATGGCCAAACTCGAAGGATTCTGTACAGAAGTGGAAGATAATGGTTTGGAGTTTTGTTTGTTTGAGGAAAAACCTACCCATAGCTTGCTGAAACTTATGCATTACTTGCATAGAGAAAAGGTACAAGTCACTTTTTAAATGTTCCAGTGACAACAGTGAAAGCAGTCACCAAGTATTTGATAGGTTACCTTAGGGGCTGAACACTTTTTTCATCATCTGAGCTTATTTCCATTTCAAAAATCTCTTCTGTCCCAGTAGAAGAGATCTGATCTTCCTTCCTGCTATCCTGTTTGTATTTCTTTCTTCTTCTTTTTTTCTTTTTCACAGAACCTGGGGTGAATACAGTCTCTGTTTCCACAGAGTGGGGAATTTCCGAGTTTGCACATGTCCTCTCATTTTCACCTGATTTCAAATGATTGTCAGTGTCTTTAAAAAACTGGTCTTCAGTGGGAATTGGAGATGTTGCCAAATATGCAGGAACCTTTTCCTAAGGAAAAAAAAAAAAAAGAACGGACCAAGTTTTTAATTTGTTTTGTGCACACAGCAGTTGTCAGCCACAGATTAATCCTTGCATCTATAGTTTTTGAAATTATCTGTCTTTGAGCACCCCAATTCTATCCATGATTAATAAATGTGTTGATAAAAATAGGCTAATTAAATCCACTGCTGTCGATTTATTTTGAAACACATTCATAGAAAGGTGTAGGTTGGAAGGGATGTATGGAAATCATCTGGCCCAATCTTCTGTTCAAAGTAGGGCCTTAGGTTAGGTTATCCAGGGCCTTGTCAAGCCAAATGTTGAGTATTTCCAATAAAAGTATTTCCCCTTCTCTAGACAACCTACTTCTGTGTTACATTGTTCTCACAGTGAAGGATTTGTCTTATATCCAGATGAAATTTCCCCCTTGTGTCCCCTGCCTTATCACCAGGCACCCCTGTGAAGAGAGTCCTTCTGTCAGCTCTGCAACTACCTTGTTGCAAGACTGTGGTAAGATCCCCCTGAGCCTTCTCTTCTCTAGGCTGAATACAGCCAATTGAAGCAACCTTTCTTCCTTTGTCAACTTCTCCAACCCTCTGACCATTTTGATGGCTCTCCACTGGACTCTCTCCAATTTCCCACAGAATCACTAAAGTTGGAAAAGACCTGTAAGATCATCCAGTCCAACCATCAACCCAACACTGCCGTACCCACTAGGCCATGTCCTCAAGTGCCACATCTACGCATTCCTTGAACACCTCCAGCGATGGCGACTCCACCACTTCCCGGGGCAGCCTGTTCCAGTGCCTGACTACTCTTTCTGTAAAGAAATGTCACTCCTGAACTGGGGAGACCAGAACTATTCCAGGTTTGGCCTAACAAGTACTAAGCTGAGTGGAACAATCCCACATTCCTCCATCAGCTAGCTATACTCCTGCTGATGCAGTCTAGGACACATTTGCCTTCACTGCTGCCAGGGCACACTGCCGTTATTTTAACCTAGTGAGATCCCGACCTGTACTGCTGTGTGGGATTCTTCCAACCTAGCTGCAGGGCTTCACATGTATCTCAGTTAAATCTTGTGCAAATCTTGCTGGTTTGGTCTCCCAGCCTCCCGAGTGAGCTCTGTGTGGTGGGCTCCTTTTCTGGCCTGTCTACCTCTCCTCCCAGTTCAGTGTTCATCTGCAAGACTGGCAAGAGTGCATCACTCTTGTCATCCATGACAGACGCTATTTATGTAAAGTGTCTTTCAAAAATAAAACCCCAACTATCATTTACACAGGTTAAATCCAACAAACAACACTCAATTAATTACAACTTCCTGCCCTTGGAAGGAACAATTCAAATGATGGAAAAGCTTTACTGATCAACTGCCTGGGATTTATTTACATCGTAACGAGAAGCAAAGACATTGACATCTAGACCAAAAGAAACACACTGTGAAGGGACATGGTGAAACAAAAGTAGAAGAGAATGGAATTTGCATAGCAGGGAGAGAAAGTTAAGGGCTTCATTTCATGGTACGGGAAGAACTAAATACAAGATGCCTGGCATTTTACAGGACTCACGCAGAAGATTAGTCAGGAACTACACTGTGATCAAGAACAGCCAGAGCACTGGTGCTACTATTGATACATTCAAAGTCTTAACATGGAATTATTTAATACTAAATTCAAATTTTCCATTGAGTTAAGAGTTACAGACCCAGTTTTGTTCCAATGGTTATAAAGGAGAGAAAAGTGGAGAAAGGAGAACAAAATACAGCCTTATACAGCACTAATGACCACAGATTCTGCACTGTGAAAGACCTTCAAGTAAAATGATAGCACCTAAAATAAAGTGAATATCCTACACAACTAGTAATAAATAATCCAGAATAACAAGAACAAATTTCAAAAGAAGCCACCACACAAACAAAGAAAAGTTAAAAGAAAATGGACTAGAAAATGATGCCCAAAAGTTACATGCAAGTAGTCCTGATTTACATGAATTGAGGCATGTGGTGTCAGTTTTGAATGTCAAGATGCAAAAACAGCAAAGACTGACCACTTGCAAGAACCTTTCTAAATGCATCAAGAACTCGAGGAGAGCTTTATTGTTTATACCTTAAGCATAGCCTCAAGAGGTGACCACAAGGACACATTCATCAGTAGCAGAAAAACTGAGAGAAAAAAATGTCTAAAAGCACTAAGAACAACTCAGTCCTCTGCTTTGTAGCTAACTTGATCTGTAGTTTCAGCATGAACTACAAGCTTTGCAGAACAAATTGTACAGAGATAAGGCACTTGTTATAATTTAAAATATACTAAGAAAGTGCAATATGTTCTTTAAAACACTGAACTGGGGACAAAGGTAGAGCTTGTCACCTTTGCTTTCTGAAAGTCTTAAGACTGATCAGTTCCCATCAATGGCTGACACAGCCTACATCTATAAAAAACTGCCTTCAGTTTTGATTTTAATCATGGTATGTGCTAAAACGGAAACCAAGCTTCCTTTCTCTTAAGTGTTATAAATCCCTACCCCAAGTTATCATTTAGGGTCCTAATGCTGATTTTCTCCTTCCACTTTAAATATAATTTCACTCCTTTCAAAATGACAGCTTCCTTCAACCCCTCACGTTAAATAAGTAGTGCCCTAAACTAAAAAGTGGATCAGGTTCATTTCCTTGAAAGATTCTGATTCCTAATAGCAACAGGAAATTACCACTTCATCTTTTAGTTCACAAAAACAAATGTTTCTTCTCTCTCCTCCACCTGATTCTTTTCATTAAACCTTCTTGAACCTTGTATTTAGAATGTCTTCCCTTCTGCCTTACTGAAAAATGCCAACAGATTCAAGAGTGATTAAAAACAAAGCTCAGGACTGACAAATATTACATGGGTCCCATATCCTTAGGAAATCAGACAAAAATGAAGCATTATTCCTGTTTTCCAGAGGCTCATCAGCTTCCAGCTGCAATAGCTTCTTGGGAAATAAACTACTGTACGAGAATACAAGAAGAATTCTCAAAGTTATTCTTCAAATAATGCTCTCTAAAAAAAAAAAGTTACTTTATCACAGGTAGCAGAACTGTACAAAACACCAAGCATCTTGGCAACATATGAAAGTGATGTTAAGATTCAGTAACAGAAAATCTAGCTTTCATAAAAGTTTCAACATTACCAACATTATATTAAACATTTTTAACCCTTTACTCTCTTAATACTGCATTGTAGCCATCATTCAGCACAAAGCCCTTACATTTTCCTCCTCAGTTTCTTGTACAAAGAAAGCTTCTCCATTGTCACCCAGTTTCATGTGAAGATCAACAGCATCGCCATTAATTTCTATATCAATCTGTGGAAAGAGACAATTGAGTGTAAGTACTTCATCATAGGAGAGAGCACTGACCTCCCGTTCCACTTCGCTCAGAGTAAAATTTGTTCCATTATATAATCTTGTCTCTTTTGCCTCCCTTTGCTTTTTCAAGGAAGTCTGTTGTAACGATGTTCTTTATTTTGTTAACCTGCAAAATACATCGTGCTCCTAGCAGAGAACCTAACGCCTACAAGAAAAAGTGGAAAAATATCCCAACAAAACATCTAAAGATAAAAAAGAGCTAGAAGCAATAATAATAATTGACTTACTCATCAATCTTCCAGGAATTAAAGACTGACTGAGACTGTTCAAGTGCCTACGTTTAAAGCTCAACCTGAATTGGGACCTAGTGCGTTTCTGCGTCCTGAGCACCAGGAGCTCGAGACAACAAACTGGAAGCCTCCTGAAGGCAGGCTTTGTTTCAATGGGATAGGGGTTTGCCACGATTATTTCTGCGACTCAGTTCATGTTGTTTCAAATGTTCCTGCTTGTGAGTTTATGGGGATATGACACAGGACCACATCCCTTCTGCAACTGTAGTGCTTCCATCAGAGGAAGAATGTTTTTATTCTCATAAAAAGGTACTTTAACTTAGATTACATTGCACAGCAGGGAGAGATTACCCTTCCCCACATGTATGAAATACAAGAAAATACCAAGTGTCTTCCTAAAATCAAGATGCAACTATTTTACTTCCTCTTTGTGAAATCTCGGGTATCCACTTAAGTTCCATCACAAATTTTTCCAAAGAAAAGGTGTTCAATATTCAGTTAAAATGACCTTACTTCTCAGTAACACTGATTATCCACTGGCATCTGTATATCTGCTTTTAGGCTAGGTAATTAAAAATGATTTCATACATGTCAGATAGAAACACAATAGACTTGCATTACTGCAGAAAACGCCAATGGCAATTCAGGTTATCTACAGACACTTTTGCCAAAAGCAGACCAAGTTAAATACTGTAGTTGCTATAAAATATCCAATATGTACATTACTCAAGTTCTAGTCTCCTGCCAATAGAAAAGAAAGAATTGCACCCCAAGCCACACAGCTAGTAGTACAATATGAATACTCATCTTCATAGTTAGTTATTGTGATATGAAATGGCCATTCAAAAAAGAAAGAGGACTCATTTCAGATTAGCACATGGACTGCCAAGGAAAAAAAATACAGACACCACAGTGCTAAGACAGACAGTATCCATACATCCTAATCCACCCTGATACTCCCCAAATTATGAGACTAAAACCATTAGCCAAGAATCCCAATCATAGGAGATGAGGTATTCCAGTTAGATAACCAAACATGCATGGAGACTCTACCCAAATCCTTTTCTTTTTCCCACAAGAACTGAAAGGTTTTGATCTGAAAATCGTATTTATTTCACTACAGTTTATTCTTAAACTATTTCCTTGAATTTCCAATTCAGTAATACGAGTTTACAAAAAAAGTACCTTAGTGTTTCTTTTTTTTTTTCCAACCTTTTATTTAAGCTGCTGTAGACAAACATCCCTAATTTTAGTACATATACCTCATGCTGTCTTCTGGAGACTACAGTATGTATCTTAAGTACAGACATGCATATTCTGTGTTCCCATATATCTTGAGACTACCGATTGGTCTTAGCCTCATGACATGCCAGAGAAAAATGTGCAGGCAATGCAGTAATAAAGGTTCGATTGACTATTGAGAGAATATGCAAACGCAGAATGGCAACTCCCAGGATGAAGGGAGCAAGAAGCAGCAGCCATCCAACAGCTGAGATCTACACTGACAGCCTGCTACAGCAGGTATCAAGAGTAGATGTTTCTACTACTCAACAACTTTTTAGAGGTACCCAGAACTGATATCCTCTCAAATTTGGCTCAGCTTCTCAGAACTGGAATCAAAGACATTTAGCAAGCTCAAGTTTCAGATTGCTCCTGTTGTGTTTCACCCTTGCTAGGACATTGGAAAAAGTACAGCTGTATGGCCTCCCTTGTACCTGGCTGAAAAACTGTTCTGCTGTTGCAGAACTGCTTAGGAAATATCAACTTTGTCATCAGTGTACTCATTTAAAAACAAAACAAAACACAACACCCACAAACCACTAGCAAGTGGGAAATCAAAACAAAACAATGAAACAAGAAAACTTCTGCTAGCCTGCGTTACTGCGTAACTCCCAGTATGACCGTTAACAAAAAATGCCACAACATAACTGCTCTTTTAGTTGCACTTTATTCTCCGTTTACAAACAAAATATAAAGATGGAGATAGTTTCCTGCCGTGTTCTTTCACTTCTTAGAAAAGCAGCATATAATCCTGAGGTATTATGAGCTGTTTACATTACTGTCGGTAGGGAACACTGTGTATGGCAGTATTGCCTCTGGGTGTGCTACCGAAGGCTGGATTGATTTAAAGTCACCCCACAATGGGTCTATTTTTCAGTCAAATTTGCAGCCCAATCCAACTTACTCCCTAAGCGCAATTGCTAAAGCCTATGGAAATGGGATGGCAGGGCAATCCACTCTGGCAGCACCAGTCTCAGACTGGCTGGATTGTCTGAGGTTTGCACCAGGTTCCCTTTCAAATATGCTCACAAGTGAATGAAGTTTCAGTCCCAGTTTTTATTTGCCTGTGGATATTATTAACTGCATTTTCTATTGCAGAGCAACACTGAACAGAGCTAACAAGGAGTAATATTTAAAATAGGTCACCAACCCTTAACACATACTCTATTTATCCTCCAGACGTTTCAAAAATAGTTGCTTGCAACATCAGGGATCAGTTAAGTGGCATTAAGCATTTCTTTCTCAGCATACTTAATAAATAAATAGCCACGTAACCATTTTAAGACTATGTAGTCTATGTGTTTGCAATCTTCATTTTTGCAGAGCTCAGGAGCTGTCAAAGCTTTTCTTTCACAGTATATTTTTTTCTGCAGAGTCCTTAGATTACCACAGGAAGTTGTTTTGCATTCCAAACTCATCACTCGGTACAGCATGTATGAGAAACTGCTCTGCACTAAATCTGCCTGCTAACTGAGTACGTGGCGGGGCTGAGGAAGGAAGGAAGAGGTCGGGGGGGAAAAGGGGGATGCATTGGTATTGAAAACATGGGTTTGGCCCGCTTTCCAAACTTACCACTTTTTCTTTAGAGCGCAATACACCAAGCTTCCCAAATCGGACATGGAAAGGAGAACACTGGTATGTACCATCTTGTTGCCGGACCACAATGACATCAATGCATCCTGACAGGGTTGCCTGATTAATGCCTTTGTACAGCTCCTTCACAGTAACCAGGACTTGTCCAGCAAGTTGTCCTACGTAGTTCATAGTCTGAGACTAGGGAGAGGAAGAGGGGGAAAAAAAGTGTAAATAAATTTAAAATATAATTAAAGAACTTTTTACAAAACAAACAGATGCACAATGTCAATTACTCTGATTATTGCAACAAGCTTTACACAAATGCCTTCAGAGGCAACAGAATTTTGAGCCAATTCTTATATTACTAAGTCTCCAGAGTTAAAAACCTATTCTGAATAGCTTTTTAACTTGAACATATGATTATTATAGTATTTTAAAGTAAATTTTGAAGCATATCATTTTTAAACCTCAAAGCCTAGATTCAAGTGATGCTGAAGAGACAAATTCATCCTCTGAAGACTGCCCATTTAATACAACTGATCCTCTATTGAAAATGTAGATTACTCTACATAACTTCTCCTGACTTTTAAGGGTTTTTTGCATCCTTATATACAGTTCTCTGTGTTTTAAGAAATCACTGACTCACCCTAAAGAAATTATCAAAAGATCTAATGGGAGACAGGAGCCTGAGAATGAGTATGGAGAAAACAAATACAGAAGAAATCCAGTTTTCTTCCTATATAAGGAAAGCACGACTCCAGTGAATTTCTTTGCCATGAAACAAGTACTAAAAAACTCTTGCAACATAAAGATCATGAGCTTGTAGAAACCTTTCTTGAAAAATGCTGCCATTGACCTTCAGAAGTTAAAAATGAGGCAAGCAAGACTTCCACCTGTGGTTGGTGATGCCAAATATGCAAAGTTACTGAAACTCTCCCATTACCTTGATTAAATAAAACTACAATACGTATAATTTATAGTTAAAATGTATACTTCCCTAAACAGCTTAATGAAGCTTGCAGGTACCCATAATTAAACAGCTGCTGAAGTAAAATTTGCTCCGCAAAACCGCAATGAATCTAGCAACATGACCTTGTCCTGGACACACTTCTTGTCCACAAGAAGCAATGACTATGAATGCAGCCAACAACCATTATTTTCACAGACATTACACCTAAAGAATACACACTAAATTCCAAATACTGCATTTTCATATGTGAAAAGCAAGTCTTAACCGTGTTTACACACTCATGAAACATATGAAGTGTAAAGAGTAACCCACCAACTAACTACTTTCCACAGGTTTCACAAAGTTTCAGTTAAGAGAAAACAAATATTTTACAGGTTTTTTTGGGGCTGCTCATACTCCTGACAGCAGAAAATTAAAAAAGAACAATATGTAGTCCAGGCAAATTAATCTTACTAGATGAGAGAGCGGAGTTCAGGTCAGACTACAAGGAAAGGAAGATGCACACAATAAGAAGATTACGCTATAGTCAAACTGGAAAGAAACAAGAAATTCAAAGATAAACAACACAGAGTCACTTACTGAACATTCTGTCTAATCCATTAAAAGTATTAGAGCGAATGAATGAATTTTGAATGGCTGCAAATCTTTCAGACTAAGAATGTAACTTAAACTATGACTGCCAATAAGAAATAAAGCCCAGAGATTTCTCTGATCATCTGAGCTTTAATAGAAAGAGGAAGGAAAACTGTGAAGGTGTTCTAATGGAAATCTAAGTGCAACCCTTACTCATTCTGCCTTCTCCTGCCTCGCACCCAAGACTGCTACAAGCTCGTTTCAAATATATCCAAGTAGTTGCATGCCTCTTAAGTTAAGGGTAGTATTTGGCAGAACAAGGAGCCACTGCAAACAAGGAAACACTCAACACTGAACAGATATCAGGGCTTAAATTGTAAAAATTCTATTTTGGGATAACATTTCTACCAAAAAAAAGTCTACAGTGAATTTTTATCTATTTGCTAATCTATTTTTATTAGCACCTTAACAAGGGTCAGGATTTTTTTAACACCTCTAAACAAAACCATAATGAACTACAAGAGTTCTTCCTCCTGATACCGTTTTAATTATCTAGGTAATCAATCAATTATTTCAGTTCTGAGCCTTCAAAGTCTCCCTCACAAAAACACAGGGTACAGAGCACTGCATTCATTCAAAAGGAAGCTACTTTTGTAGCAGCTAGCAGTACTAATGTAACTGTAAACATGCAGGAAACCTAAAACTACTTTCACAGACTTAGAGCAGCTACAGAAGTACTTTTCTCCATCTCAGGCTTCTCAAGCCTAAAACACATTACCTCATCATATTTAGATTTTTGAAAAAAAGTCCTTTCACTCCACAAGACTTGAAAAGGAAGACAGGTGTTTTACACTACAGATGCAAAACTGTTTTGAAGTTATCCACAGAATTACTATGCTAGGAAACATGTTAGAGAATTTTCTCCCATAGCTTTTCTACAACATGGTTGATGAAGACAGAAAGAACAGGCTGTCGTTGAGTGACTAATGAGATTAGCAGAATGGACTCCCTGTCAACATTAGTGATTAATACAATTCAGTTTCATCTCTAAGCAGCTCCATGTACTACTATAAAATTGATTGCCTGCTAATAAAATAAAAGCTCAGTCTTACTAAGAAGGGGACGTCTCACTTCAACGCTTCCTCATCTGACCCTCTTACGAGCTGATTTTAGCTCACTGACATAACTGGCAGAAATCTACTCTTTTTTTTTTGTTGTCATTCTTTGTTTCAGTGGGATAGTAAATTAGATTAGCTCAGGAAGAACATAACAAACACCAGTCATGAGGCACACAGCAGCACCAGAGAGCTAGAAATAAAAACAGGTTAGGGCAGGGAACTGACCATCTTCCTTTTGACAAGTGAGATATTTGCTGCATTTCATGGAACCGTAACTCAAGACAGAAAGGCAGTAATATCTCTGCTTTACTGTTTAAGCAATTAGTCTTCCCCCTGCAGTGACAGTCAATCATTATTCTTAATCTTAGGAAAAATCCTCTAGCACAGGATGGCTATACCTTAGCCACTTCCAGGAGCCCAGGGTATTGGTCTACAAAAAAACGTGGTTTTCATGTCACCAAGGAGACTGAAGTTGTTAAAAGAAATGTTTGGCACAATCAGGAATAGAAGTCCTAAATAGAGTCTCCATTCCATATATTTCATTTCAGTGAATAGGACTTGAGGAGTGACATTAGCAAGGAATTCTCTATCATTTAATTAGTGACTGTTTAAAAGACCAGAATTTCACACCAACTGCTAAGAACTGAGTTCAGTTGATAAATAATCTAGCTTTCCTCACATACATGCTAACTGACCTTGTATAACCACAAAAAAATTACAAAAAAAAAAACAAAAACAAGAAGACTGAAGCATTCACCTGTTTTACATACATTCTTGCTTTCCTGTAGTGAAATTTCTCTCTTTTACAGATCTCGGTTATATTTCTGTAGCTCACAGCACAGCCACTTTCATGATCATACTTAAACAGAATAACCTCTCACTTGTGAAAAAGTTATGAGTTTTTGAACCTACCGCATTTTAAGAACATTGTTTATAAGGAAAGAAGCTTTTTATGATCCAAGTCTTAATGTAAACATTGTTCTGTACATTGTAAGTAAACAAAACTGTAGATCAGAAACTAGTTTATATTATTGCTTATCAGGTTGCAGTTCAGCTTTTAACACAATGGCTCACTTTGCAGTATAAACATGTTATTTAAGAAGGGTCAAACCGTAGCAAGCAAATGATCAAACAGAAATACAGTGTCACTACATACCTGAGAAATACGAGATGCTTAATTTCTAACATCAACAGAACCCCAGCTAGAAGATGTTAAAATTTGGGTATTGTTTGGGTTTTTTTGCTTTAAGCTTTATTGTATATTGTTTAAAATCTTATGGTAACCCGAGTACTGAATCTGACTACCGAAAAGAACAGCATAAAATGTTACTGTCTTAATTCTTGCCAATGTGATCAAAATAGCCCAATCACAGAACGGGTATGACAAAGTATTTCCTCAATAACACTCTTTAACAAACGTTTTCTAAGCATGAACCTGAAAGCAGAGAAAAGCAGAGCAGTATGCCTTCATCACCTGCTGTAAGAACATGAAAAGCATGCCCATTTCCAGCTCTGCAGTTCAAGTCAGAAGTCTGATGGACAAGACAAGCTAAGAAAAGGCGGTGTAGCAGTATTTCACCATCCTGACCAGCTTCTAAGTTTTACTGCGGTTGATATTCGGAGTATATACAGTACCTGATGCAGTCAAATTCCAGAACTCTGCATAAAAGCTAATGTTGCTCACCACTACTTACTCTTCTAGGATAGCAAATTAAAAAGCTATCAATACCTAAGGTCTTGCAGCAGAAAACACACTTTCGGTGACTTCTGAGGCTCCAGATAGGTTGATTTTTGAATGTTTATGCAATACTACCTAGTTTGCAAAAAAATCTCATAGCTGAATATATTAATATTACTAAGATAAGTGCAACTGTGATCGGAATGGGTGAAGGGATCTCTCTGTCCTATATCATAAAAGAGATTTTATTTTCTGGCAAGAAGCCATTACATGCCAAAAGGCAAAACCAAACTGCCTTTTTTTTTTATTTTCTTTTTTGAGTGTGTAAAAGTAAATATAAAATATGAAAAGAAAACATATACTTTGGAAGTTCAAGAACTAAAAATAAAATTCTGTGCCTCCACCTATAAAATTCTCAAATAATTTAAATTAAATTTAACCCTGCATACGTTGGTTGACTTCCTCACATTACAGCAATGAGGAATAGAATGTCTCTCAAAAATAGTGATTAATCAATACTACAGCTCAGATTAAGTATCTATCATGCTCTACATGGCAGACATCTGAATTTTCAGCCTCATGCTTGATATGGTTACATAAGAATAACTTGAGCAGGAGATTTTGTGGCTAGGAATTATATCTCTGTACCATTAACAAATGTTATTTTGGCTGCTACAAAACCAATGCATTTTCTTGAACAATTTTATGTTATTCAGCAATATCCATATACAAGTGCAAGATATAATCAAAAGGCTGTCCACAAATTTGTGTCTTCTGTGCCTTTGGAGTACTGCTTTAGTAAACGTAAACTGCATTTGTGTTCTTTAAGCAAACACATTTTATACATGTACACTATGAACATGTACACTGCAAATGCCCAGTTCACCAACAGAAAAATAAGAATGCAAGTTACTCAAAGGCAAGATATCAGATTGCTCTAGAGAGATACAGCTTCTGAGGATATGAATTTTATCACTGAAAAAAAAAAGTTACTTACACGTGGATCTTGGCTTACGAAAGAGTAGGTATTTACACATGCCATTTATTTTGAGATGCATTTAAAGAATTAAAGATAGTCTAATGCCACTTGGAATAAACAGTAAAGAAGTTGAATTTGCTTGAAGAGATTAGGTAGAAAAACAAAATAAAACCCATGCATAGCAATGGACTCCCCCAATTTATCTCATCTTGCCTATATTTGCATGTATATATATTTATGAAGCAGGATCTTTGACTAGTTTCTATTTTGTGCCAAGAAAAGATTGGGGGGGAATGACCATGGAAAACAAGACCACTGTAACATCGGGTCTACTCTACAAAAACAAGCAAACAAAACCATATTTACTCCTAAGTGAAGATTTTAATTGGGGTTTAGGATTGCTCCTAGTAATGCACAGAGCACTTACAGAACAAAATTGGGAAACAAAGTAAGTCTGGTGAATGCCTTATTAAAGACTTCCACAGAAATAGGCAGTCAATTCTTTCATATTTTTACTACACTGTAAGGAATTATGTACCCATACTTAGCAAGAAATCTGTCAAACTCACCAAGATTCCAGAAGGAACCCTTTCATGGGCAGCAACAACACTTCTGAAGTTATCTTCAAAACCATCCTGTTCCGAGAAATGCATCTCAGAAAACAGGAAACTAACTTTCCACAGTGCAGGTAAATGCAAAGCTTACAGACATAACAGAATGCTGCATTCACATTTCTTCTCTTTGCATAGAAGCAGAATTATGTAAATCTTCTGGTCTCTCAGAGAAAAATGTTCGGTATACTTTCCCACGCAGTATTATGATTAAAAAGGAAGCGCTTCTTTAAGCAGGCTCACATAGAAACTCCCTCGCCAATAGGCTTTGCTTTGAATGTCACAGCCCCCTTGTGCCGCTCCAGATAAGTAATAACATGGGCAGACTTTGCCATATGTTTGCACTGATAGGTAGTGATCGTGTTTTACATCAGGTCACGTGATTTCAGCTGAAGCTCCCACGAAAAGAAACAGGGATTTAGTTAATGATTCTTAAGCAAAGTCTACAGTAGCTCACTTGGAGACTTTTCTCCCACTGCAGCAGCATTCAAAGTCCCAGCTGCACACCTAACTCAACAACGCCTGTCGACACTCCACGTGCTGGCTCCCTCCCTCCGCTGATGGTCTGCTAACTAGTCACGTTGTAGAGGACAAATTTGATGACACTTCAGGGCCTGGTATTTGTGGGCAATTGCTGCCCCTTTTTGAAACTGCACTATAATAGTAAGGAGACAATTGACTTGCTGTCAAATTTATACTAAACCATACAAAAATGCCCAGAGAAGCTGTGGATGCCCCATCCCTGGCAGTGTTCAAGGCCAGGCTGGATGAGGCTTTGAGCAACCTGGTCTAGTGGAGGGTGTCCCTGCCCATGGCAGGGGGGTTGGAACTGGATGGTCTTTAAGGTCCCTTCCAACCTAAACCATGCTGTGATTCTGTGAACGCACAACAAAATAAACATTATTTTTCCTGTTGAAATTTTCCTACTTTCTTTAAACCGAATTGTTAAAGCCATATAATTGTGTGGACAACGCATACAAGCCTACTGTACACCTAGCTCCACGACTGAGGATAAGAATTTACTTTTGATCTGAGGAATTTTGAAGTGTTATGACTTCTCTAAACAGTATCAGGATAGGTGAAATAACCGACGAAGTGTAGTAGTGTAAGGAAACAATTCTACTCCTGAAGGGGAGAAACATTCTCTGAGAACCATTAATATTCCCTCAACACAGGCACATTCCCGTTACCTTAAGCCCATGCACCTCCGCCCCAGCCCCACTGTGTTATGTTACTCTGTCTCTGCTACAGCAGACTCAAGAGGACTACTTCTTGAATTACAAGCTGAACAATAATCAAGGATACTACTACGACCTTCACTCTATCCTTCTCTACGTTTTGTAAATGTACGTATTGGGCTCTGATGCAGGACAACGGATCACATTATTGGGTGCGGCAAAATGGCTTTTAGGTTTCCAAAACAATTAATGAACTACACTCAAGCCCAAAACTAAATCAGTCTTCATGAGAAACTCCTAAATCGAGTGTCGGGATTGCTACACCTGGAGTATGGTTGCAATAAGCTCCTACCATCTCTGGGCCTTTTTCTATACACCGAATAAATTCATATTTAATGCAGCTCTTCACAGGAAAAAACTGCTCGTTTTGTTAACGGACATAAGTATTTTTATAGGATATAAAGGATCTCGAGACATACTCAGTTTTCCTCTGCTTGTCCATCATTCCTTTCTCATGTGTGTTCCATTAAAATATGGTAAAAACCACACAGTTATGAGCAGAATGGAAGCCAGCTTTGTAAGACAGAGCTTCTATTCAAACACCTTTGACTTAGCTTTATGTTGGGTTTGGTTTTGTTGGGATTTTTGGGGTTTTTTTTTAGTACAATTTCCGGTTATATTTATTCTATTTCAGTATTGTTCAGTATTTCAGACTGACATTATTTTCTTCAAAGCTTCTGTAAGTGTTTGAGAAGACAGCCTTTCTAGAATACTGATAGAACTGCAGTCACTGCACAGGCAGCAAGGTAAGATTTAGACAAATACTCAACTTTGCACATGCAGTAAGCCTCCTTGTCTTTTATTTCTCAATATTAATAAAGTAAATGAAATATAATTTCCTCTGAGTAAGTTTATGTTACTTTCAATTTACACAAGAATATTAGCTTTAGTTTTGAAAGGCAAATACCCCAAATTCAGAAAGTATTAGAAGCAGTGTTTTTCATACAGTTTTAATCCAGCTCTTTAGTGTGAGTAAAATTTAAAAATTTAGCCTCAGAAAGCACATATGAGTTTTTTCATTGGCCTCATGCAAGTTAAAACTGCTGACAAAGATCAGTCATCAGCCTATGCTTTATTTTTTTTTCCCCTCTGCTCTTTGTGGGTCTATGCATCTTATCCCATTGGCTATTACTCAAATCCCTGATGGGAAATACAATTCCATTTTTAAATAGTACTTTTCTATAGTAACCTTCATGATGTATTTGATCACATTAATTTAGTTTTAGAGCATCCTAGAGATGCAGAATTTTCATTTTCAGTTATACAATGGAAAACTCAGGCCAGAGGATTAGGAATTAAAAATACAGGGGAAGTTTAGCACAGTTAAAACTTGAGTCTGCAGGGTTTCCCTCTGTTTGTTACCTCTTTGCATATTCCTTTGCATTGCTTCCATAGGCTACATTAGTAGCTGTTAATCAGAAATACATATCCAAGATAATTACAAGAAAACCAACCAACCAACCAAAAAAATCTGCGTGCCTGTGAAAATGACACTTAATTGATTTGACTGTACTGTATAGGAACTGTCAAGCGCAGCCAGAAACATAGCTACAGGACTTTTCCCCAGCTTTCATCACTACAGGTCATTTTAAGCTGTGGAAGGGAGGAAGCAGAAATCCTATAGACATGAGCTTCTATCTGTAGATAATTGCAATTTACTCAGATATCAGCATAAATTTGCAGAGATGACGAGACAAATCCTTCTCTAACTAACATATGCTAATAGATACAGCAAGTATGGGACAACCTCTGTTCATGTCCCATATGTCTCTTCCACCCCATCCTGCCCCAAATCATGTCACTTGCTATCAACTAAGACTTAAGCACCACCATTCCTCAGTCTCACACCCTGTCCTGACACTGGAAAAGGTCCTTTCTCCCCAGGGCTCAACTCCGACTCCTAACTTCCACACTTCTTTATTTTCCTACACTTTTTACACATTGTCTACTGGGTGCAAATGAAGTGGAAGAGTTCCCAGTTCTCCTACACAGATTATGAAAATCAGACTGCGACTGAAAACACTTTCCTGTGCCAGGGTTCTTGACCCTCGCCCTGGTCTGAAGCATCTGCTAACTGAAACTGGAAACAAAGTTCTGCTCATTCCAGCTTGAGATAAAATACATTCAATGCAGCATCTTTGTTACTTCTAACTGCAGAATTCTATCCATCCTCATTATGGACTTTTAAACCTAATTCAAAGGCTAATAACTTTGTCAGATTAAAATAAATTTACACATGAATAACAGAAGACATACTGAATGAGGACCATCTGCCTCAGATCCCTTCTGAAACCTGAAACCGACACCAGCTAGAGCTTTTCCTCTAGTAGAGTGGAAACATACCATCAAGCTTTACTTCTTATAAAAAAATGAATAGACTAGCTACAATTTTCCACCTAAAGGCCGAAGGTGGCTAACTTATAACTTGGAATGAACTTTTCCATTTTAGCAAAGTTATGTGCAACTAAAAACCAAGTTCTACTCAAAAATGTTGAAAAAGGACTAAAAGGCAGTGTAATCTGATTCCACCCGCAATTCCCAGCTGTTCAAAAAATAAAAATAATGAAAAATCCCTATCACAAGCAATAATAACATGGTACAAGAATACATTATAGAGAAACGTCAGTGATACTAAAACTATGCACTGCCCACTAAATTGGTGGTTAAACACCAATAAAATCAAATGTCTAGTTTTTCATCTATGACACAAGACAGTAAATTCAATGTTTTCAAGATCTCCTGTCAGTTAGAGCCAAGAGCCATTCTAATTAGAATATCTTTCAGTGCGGCCTAAATATTTTTATATCTCTAAGAAAAAAAAAAATAGCAAGAAAGGAAATCCGTAGTTTACTTGGTCTTGGCCCTTCTGTAATGTGTCAACAGTTACATCTGTATGATCTACTATGAATCATCTGATTCCGGTACCATGGCATCTTTCCTTGTATTAATTTGAGCATATTCTTCCTTTTTTTTTTTTCCCTTTAAAGTTACTTTTTTTCCTGTTTACAAAGGAACTTTGGTGAGACCAAAGAATACTTCAGAAGTCTATAAAGTAAGTTTTACTGTTAAAATAGTCACTTCAAATGAAAACTTGGGTTACATGCACACAAAAAGATCTTATGTACATGAAGATCTTAATTTCTTTCAAGGTACTGGAAAGAAGTAACTGGCTAATCCAAGAGTGCACCCCTTTGGAATCTGCATGGGCCTATCCCACACAAGTTCCGTCCACACTTGAGGTGTCTATTTACAGCAGCACAGACTTCTACAGCCACATCATCCTCAGATGAACTTATTTCTAGACACACACCACAGAAACCAACGTTTCTGCACAGAAATTATATCTATTTCACTTTTACATGAGATGAGTGAAAGCAGATGAAGTTTTTCCCGTATGCTTCTAGAAAGCACTAAGCTTCTCCCTAAGAGTAATCCCTTATCTTTCTATTTTCTCCATTTAAAAAGGTTTCTTTCCAGGCACTGATCTGCCTCAGGTGCATTTATATTTTCTCACAACCTTCCAGGATTTAAAAGTCAAAGCAAAAGGCTATTTAAGCATGAAATGCATCCTGATCTATTAGTGGTAAATAATTTCATTACCTTTAGAACCAATATATGAATACAAGATCTCAGACTAGCACATATCTTCAGGTTGACAAGAACGAACAGAAATATACTTATTCTGAGAAATACGTATATGGAATACCCAAGAAGTTCTAAACATATGTATACAAACAATAAAACTTTTTTACTTGATTGACTCTCCATATTGTAGAGCTGATGAACATGTACCAAAACAGAACATCCATAAATTTAATTTGCATAGAAGACTTGGCTATTTTACTAGAAAATCAGGTAAAAATGCTAGTCTTACAGAATTCCCACACAAAGATAATAATAGCATGAGATGTTGGGAAGGGGAAAATTAGATATAGCTTAGAAAAGTAGCATACGCTTACTCATTCACCAAACACAATCCATGTGCATTACTGAGTTTTAATGAAGGCCAATATCAGATCTGTCTGAAGGACACATCTGCTCACCCTTACCACAAAACAGCGTGTCTGCACTGTCTATAAGAGACATGACAAACCTGTAAAGCAGCCTCACAGATTTCTTGTTTGTGTTAATATGCACACTTTTCATTTGGGGAATGAAGGGCTTTAGGTCACCACTTTTTTTTTTTTTTGAATCATTCTTTTTCAGTTCACATCACAAACTAAATTCTATTGCTAGCCAAGTGAGAGACAATTATCATAAAATCATAGAATCATAGAATGATTTGGGTTGGAAGGGACCTTAAAGACCATCCAGTTCCAACGCCCCTGCCATGGGCAGGGACACCCTCCACTAGACCAGGTTGCTCAGAGCCTCACCCAGCCTGGCCTTGAACACTGCCAGGGATGGGGCACCCACAGCTTCTCTGGGCAACCTGTGCCAGTACCTCACTGCCCTCTCCAGGAAGAATTTCTTCCTGATGTCCAATCTAAATCTCCCCACTTTCAATTTAAACCCATTACCACTTGTCCTGTCACTACAGGCCCTTGTAAAAAGTCCCCCCACTGGAAGGTGCTGTAAGGTCTCCCTGGAGCCTTCTCTTCTCCAGGCTGAACAAGCCCAACTCTCTCAGCCTGTCCCCATGGCAGAGGGGCTCCAGCCCGCTGAGCATCTTCGTGGCCTCCTCTGGACTTGCTCCAACCAGTCGATATCCTTATCTTGAGAGCTCCACAGCTGGACACAGTACTCCAGGTGGGGGCTTACTTTCATTTCTACTGGAATCTCAGCTACAATCCCTTATTGGAAGCACTTCTTCGAAAGAATTTTGCAAAGAATCCTTTACACATTTCCTTTAAAAAGCCTTTCATAACCATCAGTCCAAAAGAAGAACATTTCCTGAGGAGACAGTTATGCAGTCTAAAAAAAGACAAGTAAACCTAAAGACATGGCCTAAGACTGTCTTAGCATGTGCTGGCTTCAGCCACGTAGACCAACATAAAATTGTCACCTGGCACACTGGAGACTTTTCTATTATTACTTCACATATTTACATTTCTGGTATTGAACTTAAGCACTTTGGATAAAGAAATGGACCAGTTCCTAAGTTAAAAATCTTCACTCAGTTCACTCCATACCAGCAGCAATGAGAAATTGTCCTTGAGTTTTGGGAAAAAGAGTGACTCGGGACAACTTCTGGCATTAGTGCAAAGCTGAAAGAAACTGGTAACAACAAAATACTTAACTAGGAAGAGGAAGCTAGCACCCTTTACTTGGAAAGTCCCTTGGAATACAAACACAAGAAAAAATTAAATTTCTATCAAAATTTTAAAAAAGAAAACAGAAAGTTGCTTAAACTCAAACAGAAGGACAACCTAGCTTCGCTTGGCATGACAGTTTTGTACTGCATCAGCCTGCCTGCACAAACAGAAACCTAAGTGCTAATGTTACTACGTACTTGAGCGTTTGTAACAACCAAGGTGAGAGAGCAGCTAGGTGGAATAAAAAACCCCTTAAGTGAAACGTTCTTTCCAAAAGCAGCAAGGTTTTTACTATGGTTGAAGTGGATAACTAACTATTCACAGTTCGCAAATCCCTGCTTACCTGTACGTTGTGGTTTAGTGTGGTATAGTGTGCTACAACAGGCACACTATGTAACAGTGAGATAGTCACAGAGATGACATCTCTGTGTTACTGCAGAACAAAAACAAAATGCAACTTCAATCAGAACAAAGGTTCATAAAAAAAATACTCCATTGCCACATGCAAAAAATCACTGGGATAGAGTATACTAGTATATTACCTTCTCAGAATTTGCCCAATATGGCATGAAGACATCTGATGTATATACTTTAGACCTGATTACAAACATCTCGCCCACTGTTTTGTATAAGCTTTTTCACTGTGGGTATAGGTAACATGTAGCACTGAATCTCACACCAGTAGGTGTCCTTTCATCCCTTTTCAGATAGTTATGTACAGGTATTTACAACTCATTATATAAACAATCACTAAACGTTACTATACACATAGCCAAACCTATTTTACAAATAAAAATGAGTAGCACTGTAATCCAGCACAGATATTCTAGGATCACACACAGACCTTGAAGAACTGTTTTCCTTTATGCTGTGATCTGGCACTTAAGATGTAAAAGACTGGAAAAAAAGAAAATCGTTATCTGGAATATTATGGATCATGTGAGCATCTTCCAGGAAGAGAGAAACAAATGCAAACAATTTAACCTCTAGCTTTGACAGGGGTTCCCAACGCAGCTTTGAATAAAATCCTCTCAGATGTAGCTGATCTAGATTGCAAGTTCTCTGGGGCAGAGACCAAGTCATAAAGCATACAATGCAAAGAAGGGTTATTCTGAGGCTCAAGATATGTAAGGAGGCGTTAAGTGCAGTAAGTGCAGTTTACATTTCCCCATAATTGATCGTGACTTTACACTAGTGGAAAAAAAGGCTGAAAGTAGGGTGAAAGGACAAAAAGTTCTCTGTACTGCAAAACTGGAACATTTTACATGTATGTCTTCAAAGTAAATAATAGCAAAGAACTAAACTTAATTTTGTAACAAACCAAAATGTTAAGTACTAAGAATAAGAATAGTTCAAACACCACCTCTTTTACAGGCCATTAAAAAATGCAAACATTTCTATATGCTTATCTGGTAAATTATGCTACAAGCTTAAAAATTAATGTTGTGATTGCTTACGAGAGCCCTTCAGCCCCATCTAGTTATTCCTACTGCAATTCAGAGTAATACCAGATAATACAGCACTTCATTCAAACTTCCTAATACCCTGAGTTCATTTAGAAACTTTTTAACTTCAGCTTATCAGTTCAATATTCCACCATATAACAGTGATATGTTTTTACAGAGTACCTCACAGATCATTCCCTTACTCAAGCATAGAGACGTTCCTTGATTTTTGTAGGAGATGGCAAAATTGTTTACATTCCTGTATGTTCTGGCATGCAAAGAAACTAGAGAAAGGGCCTAGGAGTGAAGGCACAACCAAAGGCCCTGGTGGGACCTAGTTGCCTAGTGCACATGCAAGCAATGGTTAGGTACCTACTTAGGGACTGACATGCCCACACTTTCAGTAACACCAAGTGAAGGCATTTTGTGATTTAGGATTTTTCATTCTGACTAATGAGTATCTGTCCATTCTTAAAATGTGTATAACACTACGCATTTTTTCCTTTTTCAATATATTTTGCGAACATTAAGGCCTCGGTATTCAGAACTGTCCCAAGAAATGCTATTAAAATGTAGAAAAAACCCAACCAAACAAACAAAACCACAAACAATTGAGTTCTGTAGGATTGTCTATCCTCTTCTCCAGCAGTACCCTAATTAATAACATATACCATTATGAGATATGGCTAAAAAATTCTGTCTTGTAACAACAATGGTATTTTGTTTGAAGAAAAAGGAATAATCAGACCATGTGCACACACAAAGTGCAGCCAAAACACAGGTATATTTATGACATCATGCTGTTGGATGGAAATGCACACACTGAAACAGCGTACTGCCTTGCTCTATTAAAAACCATCGATGTCTGCTACGTGTACTCAGCAACCACTTAACAAGAGGGAAAAACGCCGTTCACGCAAATTAATTTAGACATACACTTGGCAAAAACTCAAACACATACACAAAACAACGCGGACTGTACTTCCAGAGATTAACACTTCGCACTCCCTACACCAGGAGCGATAAAGAGAAAAAACAAAGGAGGAGTGCCCCGCAGGTACGGCAAGTTCACAGCCCGGGCTGAAGTCAAACGGAAGGAGCTAGGGCAGCGAGGCAGGCATCGCGATTTTTAACATCTCAAGGGTGGCCACCGTCAAGCGGAGCCGGTAAAACCGACGTCTGGAAACGGCACAGCGCCCCGTGGCACTGCCAGGCTGGAGGGCGGCTCTAGGGGTCACCCAGCGCCTGCCCGCAGAGCCGCGGCCCCCCTCCTTGGCAGCCAGGGCGTGGGAGGGGGACGTGCCCCCTTCACCCCCTCCCCGCACAGCGGGACAGCCCGGCTGCCGCTGGCAGCCCAGGCAGCGGCGGGGAGCGCAGGCACAGCCGGCCCCGCTGCCCAGCGACGGCCGCGGGGCGAGAGGGCGGAGGGCTCAGCGGTCGCGGCTCGCAGCCCTCCTCGGGGCAGGCCCTCCGGCACCGCGCCACCGTCCGGACCCGCTCCGCCCGCCCCCTCCCCAGGCCGACTTGGCGGCAGCAGCCCCTTCCCGCTTACCTCGAGCCAGGCCCGGCGGGGCCGGCGATGGCCGGGCGGATGAATGGAGGGGACCAGCCAGGCAACCGACGCGACGCGGGGGCGGGGAGAGCAGAGAAGAGCCGGGGAAGCCGCGCTCGGCTGGATGCGAACTGCGCCAAGCGGCGGCGGTTGGTGCAGCGCGCGCGCGCGCGCGCACATCCGCGCGCACCGGCGGCGGGTGGCGGGGCCAGGGCGCGCGCCACCTCAGCCGCGCGGTCCCGCCTGGCCCCGGGCGCCACGTGACCTCGGGGGAGCGGCGGGGGGGGGGAATGCGCGGGGCTGGCGCGCATGCGCGGGGCGGCGGTTGAGGGGTGGCACGTAGGCGCTGCCGTGGTCTGCTGCGCTGGGGGCGGCGGAGCGGGGCGAGTTCTGGCTGGTGTCAGAGACACCGCTGTCACCCGCGGTGGTGGCCTCCCCCGGGCCTGCCTTCCTCTCCCGTCCTCCTCCCCTCTGTCCCCGGCAGCGCCGAGCCTCTCGGGGCGTCGGGAGGCCGTGCTCCGGCCCCCTGTTGCGGTCGCGGCTCGGGTGGAGCATCCCGGTTACCTACCGCGGTGACTCGGTGCCCGCCCGTGTCCCCAGGCGCGGGGCTACGGTGGTGGGCGGCCGAGCGCTCCCGGCAGCTGTTTATAGCCGTGTCTGGGATTGAACACCTCGTGGCCGGTGTGTTTCAAAAGGAGCTCCGCGCTGGGGGTGTTGGCCGCCTCCGTGGCTGCATCCTTCGTTTGCGTTACCAGTCTACCTCACAGGAGCCTGGAAAGGAGTTCTTCCTTTTTTTGTCAATGCAGAATTGCGAAATCAGAACGTGTCCAGCAGGCCAGGTCAGCGTGGCAGGTCAGCAGCTTCATCGCCTTTGTGATTCACAGGGCTGCTCACCGAAGTTGGCTTGATTACGTGTTATTATTGACTTGAGTCACGCTATTGCCCCAGGGGCCCCAGGATGATGTAGAGGCATCATACAGACTAAAACAGGGTAACATTCTCACCCCGAACAACTTGCAGTGTAAAAAAGGGAGGAGAGAAGTAGCATAAATGGAAATGCAGTTTAGCTTTCCTGAATGTGAATTGTGCTCGATCGCTACCCATGCTACCTCTTTATTTTTCTGTACTACCATTGGTCTACCATTTACTTTAGCTGCCAATCTGTTGACAAGAGTTTTGTTAAAAGCTGGCTTTGCCCGACTTCGTGTGAGAGCCATTTTGGGCTCTCAACATCGGTTTTATGTAATTGTCACATAAAAAATGGGGCTAGTTATCAGGGTAGTCAGTGCGACTGACAAAAACACCTGCTAGCTTGTGCAGTGGTGCAAGTTTAGCGACAAAGTTTACTGTGACAGTCCATGTATCTCTAAAAAGATGCTTGACAATCTTCTGTACCAGTTCTACAAAGAGATAAGATCTGTTTATTCATCCGCACCTCCTGGGACAAGCCGCCTAAGAGATTATAGTCAGTGAGTTTGCTTATTTGCAAATATATTTAAATCTCTTTGGGCATGGAACAAAAAAAAAAAAGCTATCCCCACATGGATTTTCAAAGGAAGCTGTTCCTGGAAGAAGACACAAAGGATTACATGGATAGGGTGACCATGTTGTACACATGTAAAAAGAAAGGAAGGTCGGATTTCACACCTGCCCATTTTGATGATGTTATCGTCATGTCAGAAATGCTGAGTTAATTTTGGAACACCTTCCAGGGCTCAGGATACGTGGATGCAACACAGACTGATGGAGCAATTTTCCACCCTTCAGTGCAACCGTGTTTCAGCCGCAGCAGTTCTCTGAAGAGGCCTGCCATCCCAACACGGTGTCGTAATAATAATTACCTAGCCACTTTAGCATAACATCTGTCGCAAACAGTCTGCGCTTCAGCTAGTAGATCATTTCCCTGCTTCACCAAGTTCCTTATTTGGCCTCTTAGCTGCTTAGTTTGTGAGGGTAACCACATCAGCGGTTGCTCCAAAAGGGTATTTTTGTGTTCTGCGGTCTTATCTTTGCTGGTCATAACAGCAAGTGATTTTTTTTTCAGTTAAGGGAATTCTCCTTTCCAACACCAGACAGCCCTGTTCACAGGGGGGTAAGAGGTAGGGGCTAAGTCTATCATGTGTCCCCAAACACCGATTTTAACCTAGATCCTATTATAAAATTAAGCCTAATCTAAACTCAGTGTAGCTTCTTAGGTGACAGAAAAATCTTTACTCGAAAAGAGGTAACAATTTGATACGTCATACTTTTCTGTTTCAGACCTGGCATAGGCGCTTCTGATTAAAGAGCATTTATTTGAAAACACAATGTTTTCCGTTAGGTAACCTTTTCCATTCCAAAATTATTATTTCCAGACAATTAGGAGGCTGCAGAAGTAGACAGCCCTCAGTATTTTCCTTTTGTATTCTCTACCCTTTTGCCCTTAGAAGATTACCATCAAGCTGTAAAAATGGCTTGCGTTTTCCATAGCTGTATCACGTGAGATTTGTTTCCATTCTGACTGTGAGGAGTTACACACCACAGTGATGTAGGTAGGATCTCTCTACCTCTATGCATGATTTGTGGTCCTTGTTGAACCATAACTCAGTAGTAGTTACATCAGGGCCTCCAGGCCACGGGAAACCTGCCACCTCATTTACGTTCATTTTGCCTTTTCACCACAAATGTCACTATTATCTTCCTCATCAGGGTCAGGGGAGGGTGAGATCAGAGCAACTGCTTACTTGTTTGTTTGGGGTTTTTTTTTGGTGGAAGAGAAATAATTTGAAAGCGTGTTACCTAGAGCCATATGTAAATCAGTGGCTCTCCGTCTGTTCAACTGACAGACCGTTTCCCACAGGTTAGGACACAGAGTGCCAGGGGTAAATCACAGGCCGGGGTGGGTACAGGGTGCTAAGCACGGCTTTGGTGGAGTCTCAGAAAATGTGTGGTTCTGCAGATATTAGAGAGCTGTAGGGGTTGGGATGTAGCACTAACCCCCAGCTTACACTGGTCCCCGAGTTTTCAACATGTTGCTGACATTTGTAGAGGAAAGAAAAAATGACCTTTTAGTTTTCTTTAATTGCTTAGTTCTTACAGCAATTAAAAACCAATGTCTTTGGCCACACATGGAATAAAAGAAGTGACATCAGTGATGAGATTTTGTTATGTCATTTTGACTTCTTGTGTGCATACAGTACCCAAAACCCATTGTTTGGAGCGGTCATATTATATTACAGCAGTCAGGATATCCTGAAACTTTTTTTTTTCTTTTTAATTGTTTAGATTTTGTTACATCTTACCCATAAGCCTGAGGGATTCCTTATCTCTGCATCTTAGTCATGACTTGCACATGTCCTCTCAGGAGTTTAAAAATAACTTCTCTGAGATCAGAATGACAATTTCGGTTAGTTTATCTTTTAAATCCCATTTAACAGTTGGAAAAAAATAAGGAAAGTGAATAGCAAGGATTCAGGGTTGTAAGGAAATGTACCCTCAGCCACCGAAATATTTCAGCATGCCAGTAGTCCCACTGTAGTTGATGGACTTGTTTGTAGGTTTAAGGTGTTTGGTTAAGTCAGCACACTGGGATCAAGCCTCATGTGAGCAGTATTTCTCCATTCTTTGTCAATCATTAGCAGGTGTTTCACAAATGATCTTCTGATAATAGATACGATAGGGTTTCAGGTCTCCTGTTAAGAGGTTCCTTATCCTTCCCAAAACCACAGCCTACTGAAGTAGGAGGTTTTATTCTGCTACTGTTAGTGTGAGTAATGAAAGAGTAAATGGAAATGACTGTCAAATAGGATGGATGGTAGAAGATGCTGGACTTTTTACAAGGGCATGGAGTGATAGGACAATGGGTAACGGGTTTAAATTGAAAGTGGGGATATTTAAATTGGATACAAGGAAGAAATTCTTCCTGGAGAGGGTGGTGAGACAGTGGAACAGGTTTCCCAGAGAAGCTGTGGGTGCCCCATCCCTGGCAGTGTTCAAGGCCAGGCTGGATGAGGCTTTGAGCAACCTGGTCTAGTGGAGGGTGTCCCTGCCCATGGCAGGGGGGTTGGAACTGGATGGTCTTTAAGGTTCTTTCCAGCCCAAAGCATTCCGTGATTCTGTGATTCTATGGAAGGTGGGGAAAGGGGGAAGGAAAGGTGTTGCATTTGAAAATGTGCAGAAGGAGAAACATTACGGGAAAGACATTTTGTGTAATGAAATGGGAAGTGAGACAAGGGGGAGAGTCAGCTGAAGATTGCAGCCAAATCTGGGGCCTTCCTGCCTTCCTTCCTTCGCTATCGGTCTCATCACTGCCTCTCTCACAATGCCTTCATCTCCAGAAGCCCATGTGGAATGAAGCAGTTTCTTTAACATTTTTCTCTTTACAGCTTTTGTTGCTCTTTTTCCTGGCCAACATTTCACTTTAGTTCTTAAACCTTAATATCATTTTAACAACATGAGAACTAGCGTGGGAAGATTTGTTTGAGATGTCTGGTCAGTGTAAGTGCAGCTTAAACGGAGTATCGTTCACGCATTCACCTCACAGCGCAAGGATACAGGGTAGAAGTCCACCTCTAGGCTAGTTTAAGGATGATCTCACTTTGCAATTCACTGCTTCAAATATTATGGCTTTATATACGTTCAAATCACGGTTTATCAATCTCAGGCCAGAAACAAGTCTTCCTCAGTAACTGGATAGCGAATCCAGAACTAATTCTCAGGAGAACTTAAGGACACCTGGAATCACAATGTGTTTACCACAGTGCAAGCCAAAGTCTATTCTTCACATCTTTCATCTTCAAAAATCACCCTTTGTAATTTTGGAGGGTGTTTAAATACAGCTTAATGCAGCAATTTCCCACCCTGTTAAATATGGTTGTTATAGCCCAAGAATATGAATTTATAATGGAGTTATAAATTTGAATATACAGAGTAATCTGTGCTGGAATGGAATATGTAGGCGAGAAAGAAGATATTATCCAGAAGTAGCACTTCAGATAAACATTGCAACCAGTGTCTGATTTTAAGTGTAGTCAAATGGCTCTGTATGTTTGATAGGACATTCTGTTGCTTCAGAAATAATTTGCATTCTATCACTACGTAATGGACAGAGACTGAAATAATTTTTCGTAGTTATCGTGGAGAATAGAATATAAATGATACATGTAGATTGTAAGAAAAACATATTCAATCATGGTAAGATAATGAACTTTAATATACTCAACAGTTCTGTTAATTTTGAACATTTTGTTATACATTTGTGAACACCTATAGCTTAATTAATCAAAAGGAAAAATATTGTTTTTTAATCTTTGGTATGTATGTTTGTGTATTTCGTTTACTATGCATAACCACACTATGCTTCTGGATAGCAAATAGTTTCCAGTAGAAAAACACTGATGTGACTGCATTTCCAGCTTTTGAGAAACCATCTGAATTTAACAAAACCAAACAAACAAAACCCCACCAAACATCTGAATTTTAGTTTAAATTGGTTTAAAAGTATTTCCAGTAGGTTTTAATTGGAATAGCAGGAAAATGTAAATTTTTTTTCTTTCGGAAAAAAGCTAAGACCTGATTCTGCTACAATGACACCAGAGAGATCTGCCATTGACTTCACGGTGAGCAAAATGGATTTGGTAATCTGAGATTTGGGACGTCTTTAGAATGTTCTTGTGAGATCTGGCTTGTTCACTATTAAAACTAATGGAAAGTCCCCTTGGCATTTTGCAGGAGTTGGATCAGGCACTCAGTGTTGCAGTCTGTCCTATACATAACTTACAAACTGCTGTTGATGTTTGTGGGAGATAGGCTCCAAACCCAAAGGAGTTGTAAGAAGTGATGGATTTTGGGAGAGGTGTGGTTTAATCCCAACTAAGCACCACACAGCTGTCCTAGCCATGTCCCCTCCCAGCCTCTTGTAGAGAAGAAACTGGAAACACAGGTGCAGTGTCAGAAACTGAAAAAGTTAGTGGCTTACTGTAAACATTGCTTGGCAACAACTAAAAATATCAGTGTGTTACCAACATTATTCTAAGCACAAGACCAGAAAATAGCCTCAATACCAGCTATCGTGAAGAGAATTAACTCTATCCCAACTGAAACCAGCACAACAGTATGGCACACTGAAATAATTGCCATGACAAAGGGCAGTTGTGTGAAACAACCTGCAGTTTTCTAACATTTGGAAAGGCCAGACTCTGTAACTCTCTGGCAGAGTTGCCAACTCTGCCAACCCCTAGCATTCCATGATTTTAGTTATAGTTCAGTCTGTATTTTAGGTTTCTCCCATCACTTTTTTTGTGTCGCAGTCAATGTTTTGATTTGCATCATTTTTTTCTCTGTTGCATCCAACATCTTTCTTTCACTCAGAATGGACCATCCAAATTATTTAAATCCCTTACCTTGTTTGCAGAAATGTTTTTTCTCTTAATTGGCTCCATATAAGCTCTCTAACTATTATTTCATCCAGCAGGAATCTTTCTGTTGGTTTTAAAAAGAGCTGAATAGAACCCTGTTGGAATTCTACTGGAAGGAAATTGATTTCTTTCCATCAAAAGTATCAGTGTCTTGGGTGTTAGACATTTAGATGCTATTAAGATTCTTTGTTTACTCATGCTAACAATTCCATAAGGATCAGTTTCTAATCAGAAACTGGTATTTCTTGGTTTTTTTTAGTATTTCCACATTTGTCATAGATCTAACACCCTAGAAATATCAGCAGAGTTCAGCAATCTTTCATCAATAATCCAGCTGGAAAAAGCCAATATAATGTAATTGAGCCTCCTAAGACTTGAAATCCATAAAAAATATTTTCCTAGTAATTAAAATAGCTTATTTTTATTTTTTGTATTTCATAATTTCTGGTTGCTTAAAAGCTGAACTTAGTTTGCATATTAACAAAATTAATTCCGTCATTTGGTTTTATGGGTTTATTTTCCAGCTTGAACTCTGCTTCTTCCAAGGTATCTAAGTATCCACAAACAAATCGTATTTTCTTACATCCTCAGTATATAACCATGTGAATGAACACAGTAATGAATGTCAGTGAGCACAGAAATGATTTAAAGCAGAGATTCTTGGCTTATGTTTATTCCTCACTTGCATGGACCATGAAGCTACACTCTCTTGTAAAAAACCAGTGAGTGTGATCCTAGTGAGGGGAAGAAGGCGAAGTGTTGGGCTGAGTCACTGCGGGGAAGGACAGTGGGTTTAGAAATATGATTGCTGTAGCAGAAAATGGTGGAGAGAAATGAGCATGCAGGGCAGTGGATACTTGAGTTAGTGCTGTATACATAGTACCTCACCAAGGCCAAGAGGGAATTAATGAAGTGGAGAGGACTGAAAAGCAGTGATGTGAGTCTCAGTGATAAGACATGTCCAGGTATCATCCTGATCCACCTGGTGAAACAGGTACGCATGGAAGAAAGTTGGATCAAAAGAAAACCTACTTATGGCCCCCTTGCTTCCATAGGAGATGGTTGTTTTTCTGGAGATCTTCCCCTGTGGCCAAAGCGGTCGTATTGAAAAGTACAGCCCACACGGCATTAAGAGGACTGTATGTACGGTTTCCTTGAGAAAGTGAGCGGGGCCTCTCTCAAGCTGTGATGGCCTACAAATATCAATTAAGAGAGCCACACAACTGATATCAACGTTCTTTTACAGAGTAGTAAATATCTCAGTTCTGGACAGAATTTGCTCTAATAACCTCTGTTCATCGTGGACATGTTTTAGTTATTAAATTCACCTTGTCAGTACGGGGATCATTATTAAGATACTTAGAAAGTACTACAGTGCAACTAATGTGGTGCTGAGACATAAGTGCCCATCTGCTGTGCATTTAAAGTTATGAAGTATTAAAAATGTTATAAAAAACACTAATAAACTTTTGTGTTAAAATACCATGGCTAGTGTACCATCCATGAAATCTCATCTCAGCTTGACCTTACTCTCCAGAGCATAAGAAGATCAGATTCTTCATTCAGGAACAGTGGGGTTTACTCCAGGCTTTTTTTCCAGTGGTTTCTCTCCCTGCCTATCCAAGCTTTCTGTGGGGTGAGCAACCATTTCTGCTACTGCGGCCTTGCCACCAGTCATCTTTGCTGCTTGCTGGTTGCTTTTTGTATCCTTTTCTGTTCCCACAGTGGGGATTTCTTTTCGATCAGGTGTCTCTTCTGTAGCAATAATTTCTTCCACATGTGGTTTAATAAAATCTGATTTAGGAGAAGTAATAAAATTTCCCTTATATTTACTATGCTCAGTAACACAGAGGTATGTAGAGCAAGATTTTGCTTTCATGTTGCTTATAACCTTCTCTTTTCCTTTTTACATACCCGTATAAAGAGATTCAGTATCACAAATAAATGCTTTTTACAGAGCCAAAAGCAGGCCCAAGTCTTTATGATCCCCAATTAAAAAGATTAAGGGCTAGAACCTGCAAAACATTTACAGATGTAAATACTTGTTTCTCACGTAAGTCATCTTATTTACAGGACTGCTCAGAAATGCCTAGGTTACCCGTACCAGTAAGGCAAAGAGGAAAGAAATGCAGTTAAATATTTGTTCTTGCTTTAGGAGCAGAAAGGGGAAGGGAATAAGAGTATAAAATGTTCTGTCAGCAATGATATAACATGTATACACTCTGTGTACAAAGGAAAAATACTTAGGCAAAAATACATGAAACAGATGTTCTGGTAATGTTGGAATTTAAGCCTTGTTTGGAGCTAAAACGCTCTACATGAGGGAGATGTAATTGTGAAGAATAAATCAATGTCCAAATGGCAATTATACAGTAAGAGTCTAAAAGAACAGTAAAAATACAAGAATGCTGAATCACCAGAACTTTTCATTTTCCACCCTTTCTCAAAATTGGAAAAAAAAAAATGATCACTTAAAATTCCAACTTTAACATTCAATATGGACATAAAACTAAGAGAGAATCATTGATTAAACTCAAATAGGGGCTATTTGGTCAGGGTTTTAGAAAACACTGGTATTTAGGGTTCCATAATTAGTAAGGCCTTTTTTTTCTTTAAGTGTCAAATGTCCAGCTGCTGAAATGAGTCTCACTTTGTAAAATAACACCATCTGTGTATATGTACATGTTTAGGAGGTCTTTTCTCTACATTCAGAAATTTGAAAGCATTGATTATGGCTTAAAAAGCTTTCATCAGCCAGCTGAGCCAAGGTGAGAAGATGCTGCCCAGTGGAAAGGTGATTTGAAAGTGTTGATTTAAATCTCTTTCACTGAGGTTTAAACTGGCAATTCATACTTTGCATTTGCTGTTGATTAAGAGCATACATACTGTAAGCTTGATTGTTTGGGACCTTGCAAATATTGGTTGGCACAGACTATTAACTGCATAATGTTTAACGATTTTTTCATTAGAGTAGAAGAGCATAAAGGTGAAAGTGCTCTTACCTTTCTTTTCCCCTTCCTTCCTTTTGCTTGCTGTAATTTTTTTCTTTTTAGATGCAGCTGTATTATGTTGATCGTGCCCTTGGACTGTGTCAGTCTGTCCTGACACAGAAATCACAATCACCTGAAGCAAAGCAAGAACAAAAAGCGCACAAGCGAGACATGTGGATGCATCACAAATTCAGTTTGAAACCACCGTCGCTGAATCCCTGGCAGCAGTACGGTTAGAAGCAGCTATTACTCTAACTTTCAGGGACAAGTACATCTTCCGAAGCAAAGCGAAGTAGAATCCAGCCTGTTACCTGTGAGATGGCCCACTTGTATTCCCCTCGCAGTTCTGCCAAAAGGAGGGAGGCAGGAGGACAGATTTTTGAAGACAAAATAGTAGAAATAAAGTGCTGCCAAAATGCAATCATTATTAAAAAATATGCTAATGCTAAGTAATTAACATCAGTTATCAGGTATTGCGAAGAACAAATCATATTCTTATTTGCACTCTGGAGGATGGAAGGGATGTGACACTTGCATTTAAGGTGTATGTCCTGGGACCAAGGAGCAGTGATCTGCTTATCATCCTTGAATTGGCTTCATGTCGTACTAAGCAGAATTATCAAATAATTTGTCATCAGTTCTTTAAACTCAGAAAGCTCGCTTTATCTCAAATTACAGCTATTCTCATTATTGTATTTTGAAAATTCAAAAATTAAGCTCTTTACTTTTTCTGATACACAGCTGTTGTGACTAAATATTCTGAACTTTTTTTGTAACAGATACCAATTCATTATTGTACATAATTACACACTTAAACCTTAAAATTGCAATAATGTCATCAAGATTGATACTTGAATTTTAATTATTTTAGGAGAAAAGGCCGTGTGAATACATCCACTGCTTATGTGAAACGCTGAAAACACATTAGTTTTACATAATTTCATATTAAAAATCCCTGTGATGTGCAATGTATGCTGGAAGAAAAAAAGATTTATACTAGATAAACTTAACATGCTCCTTGAAACCAGTGGTTCTGTTCATGGATGAAGTTAAGCACATGCTAATGTGTTTTGATAAGTCATATATTTGATCTAAATCTGGATTTTTTAAATGATTAGTATCATAATCATTAGCACTTTATGGAAACTGGTTAAAAAAATAAAATTATCACTTTCACCGTTGATAACAGCATTGATTCTATTGTTACCTGAGCCATTAAGAATTCCATCATGCTTCCACTTCACCTTTAATGTTAGCTGACAGCAAACCTCCGATGGCAAGGGCTTAAGTGAGCATTAACTGCACGGCACTTACTAGTGGCATCCTCACAGAAATGTCAGTACTGCAGCAAAACGGGTGCCTGGGAAACAGCACCATGCCTGCAGTCACAGCAGCTAGGCATGACAAGAGAAAGTGTGTGAAAGGTGCACACAGATTATGCTTACACTGAAGATACGTGCGTTAATTCTTTAGATTTTGGCGTAAAGAATCGTGCTGTTGTAAGACTGGTGATCAAAGGAATTATTAATATGGTACATTGCTCTCCTAATTAGCAATTGGGCTGATAACTGCTGCTGATTATGTATTTATATGAGATATATATTATGTATGATACATGGATATGATACATGGTTTATATTATATCACTTGCATATATCATATATATTCCCAGCAGGATGGATATGTATATACACATTCTGTTGCTCTTCCTCAGCTAAAAGTAATCAGTGACATTGTTGTAAAATAGCTGACATCATAGTTTTTAGTCCATATAAGTGTGTTCAAAGGTCTGGACAAATGTTTTTTGTCCAAAATATTTTATATGGAAAAAAACCCCACATTTTTTTTTTCTATGTTCCAGTGAAGATCCTTTTTTTGTAGCTTTAAAAGGTCTTGACAAGATATATTATTTCTGATTTCCAGTGTTAATTCTGGATGACATTAACTGAGGTCTCAGTCTAACAAAACACATACCCAACACCCCTATATCAAAATTCGTGAGCAGGTCCATTGAATTGCATGAGAGTACTCCTGTGCCTGAATTTCCAAAAATACCTTGTTGAGTTGAGATGTGAAGTAGTAGGGTCAGGACAGAAAGGTGTGAAGAGATGCCACTGTGCGTTTTGTTGGGAAGAGCAAAGTGAAGACTAACAGGGATCTCAAGGGAATCTAGAGGTAGTTACAGAGGTGAAAGCGTTCAGGTTCTAAGATACTGTGCACAACTACCAGAGCCGTGACTAGTAAAACAAGACACAGTGAAACAAGCTCGTGGCAGAAGGAAAGTGAATTCTGTTTATTTGTGAACATAGAGGAGAGTTCATACATTTTTGCAGACACACACACACATTCCTCCCAAGCCTAATTTTCATTTATGTTACAGTACTTTTACCCCAATTGGGCAGATTAAACAGTATTTATGGATGTATATGACACCCATATTAAGGCCTCTCTAAATTAACACAGCAATACATGAGGGCCTTAATGTACACATAAACCAGCACTAATTTCTCCATGATTTACTTCTTTTATGCATTCCATCTACGCTACCTTATCAAAATCGGAACAAATCTAAACTTCTGCCTAAAAATGCCTCGATCATTTATGATCTTTCCATCTACCTCATCAGTTGCCTCCACTGAAACAATACTGCACCCTTTCCATTTTAGCTGTACGGTCAAATGCTCCAGGAAGAGGGTCAAAGGACCTGTGTTTACAGCCGACATGCGTTTGACCTGGCTGGAGATGCTGCAACTAGGTTCTGTGCAGTGAGCAGTAAGAAAATATTTAGGAAAGCCGTGTTTTCCCTGGCATGATTAAGTGTGTTAGAAGCAAAAGTGAAATGAATGGAAAAATCCAAGGCTGCCTGCTAAAGCAGAAAGCCATTTAGACACACAGATTACGTCAGCCTGACACCCAAAATCTCCCCCATACTTCTGCTTCCTAGTCTAAAATTCAGGCTTTCGCATTCTTATCTTCTTTCTTTTTCTTTTCCTCAGACTGTCTCTCTTCCTCAGGTATGAACACACTTACAGTGACATCGCTGGTCTCTGTGCCGTACTTGTTCTTCACCACAATGCTGTATTTCCCAGAGTCGAGTGTGGACACAGCGGTAATGGTAAAGCTGACGTTTTTTCCAGATTCAAATTTCAGCATGCAATTAGCATCTGATACAAATGATTTTTCATTCTTCAGCCATGAGACCTCTGGAGTAGGATCTCCCCAGACAGTGCAAGAAAGATTAAGTGCCTATAGAAAAAAAGTACAAAAGGAATTACAGGTAAGGGTCGGCAAATGTTTTCTGTGTTTTTCGATGCCGGACTCTCCAAATGTTCCAACCCCCTATTTAGCTTCCTGCTTTTAGTAAATGGATGCATATCATCATGAGTAATCAATAATTTTTGTCAGTGTGCTGTATGGTAAAGGACAGGAGGGAACTCAATTCAAAAATTCCATTAAAACCTTTCAATATTTTATGGGCCTTCTTCTCTACTCTCATAATCATTAGTAGATCTTTCTCCATGCATATCGTTTAATATAAAATTAGACATTATCTGCATTTGTGTGGTAGACCAGAAATGAGAATTTGAGGAACCATCAAATGGAATTGTTTGCATTAAGCTCACAGAAGTAAGGAAAGAGTGCCTGCCTTTTAAATGAGTAAGAACAAAGTGTCCCTGGAATATTTTGTTTAATTTAGGATCTTGTTAAACTATTCCCTGACAGCTCTCCCAACAGACTTGAATTGTTTTATGCACTTCTGTAAAACTATTTTTAACAGAAATCAATACAGGCTTCACCCTTTCTTTGGCGTTTGTGTAAGTATTTCCCTTTGATGTTAGTAATGTTTCTAAGGGCTGAATTCAGTCCCATCAGACTGAAGGAATTATCTTTATTATCAGAGAGTCAGTTGTTGGAGAGATCACTGGCGGTTGTATACTTTCCATAGGCTGGTCAGTCTGTCATGCACACAATGTTCAAGCCTCCCCTTTTGTGTTCTCAGCTGAGAATTTCATGTTTGGGAGATACCAGTACATACAAACACCATGGGAATCTTCACCAAAGAGAGTTTGACAAAGTGGACATCACAGAGAGATGAATGAAAACATTCATATGAAAATTCTGTGGTACATAGGCCTTTCTCTGGACCTCTGTGTAGGAAGGAATCCATTTATGTCTAAGTATTAAATAGTAGATTGGTCCAAACTGAAGTTATTCAAAGTAGAATATTTTTTAATGGAAATAGAAGAATTTTTACTGCAGAGAAAATGGTCTTCAGTGGTTCATTAGGAACAGCCTAAGTGATACGTAAGGAGTGGACAAGCTTCCACTTGACTGGAATCAAGTTTCTCGTATTTTTATCAAGAGCCTTTAAAAAAAGTAAATCAAAAATGGAGACAACTGAAGAGCACTCACACTGATGTCACTCACGTTACATAGGCTGTATGAAAAAAGCTACTGTGAGAAATCTATGTAACAGGCTCCCTTCCCCTCACCTCTGTTTCTTATGTGGCAGTGTGGTGGTGGAAGGTGGGACAGAAGACAGATACCCAGAAGGCTGTTGAAGTGGGCGGAAAAAATTGATACCTCTATGCAAATAAAAGACTTTTGCACCTCTGACAACAAAATAGAAATAAATTCCACATCCTCAAAATGAGAACAAAAGGGAGGGGGAAGTCTTTCCTTCATCAACAGCACACAGTTCTCGGTACCGAAGGAAAGGCAGATTCCAAGTGAGAGGTGGTTATGGCACGGTGGAAACGGCCTCTATCTGATTTCCTGCAGCACCTGCGGCTGGTGACCGCGTGGGGCTGTTGACTGCCTTCTGTTGTAGCCCACTGGTGTGAATGTGGTTTTGACTGCTCTATCAGTCCGTCTTTTTGAAAAACAAAGGAGAAAATAAGAGGGTTTACATTTCCCCCTTTTCCTTATCGCTCTCAATACAAACATGCCCTCAGCCTCAGCCAGGCATTGTGTATGGTTCCCTTCAGGTGCTCGGTATATCTTTACTGTCTTCTGATTCTCTAGCAAACAAGAGATCACCACAGAGTGCCCCCAGCTGCCACTCCAAGATGCTAATGAGCTGATGTCCATGTCCAGGCAGCTCTATTGGTGGCATTATTCAAACCTCAGGTATTTGAAGGGGTGTCAGTAGTCTTTGCATTAAAGAGATTCAAGCAGCAGTGATGATTCGTTTGGTTTTTTTTTTTTTTCCCTTCTACATAATTCCTTAAAATAGATGCATTTTGCTTAACCTTGCATCACTAATTCTTGTTTTGACATCCATGCTCCTCTTTATCTTCCTGACTCTTAGTTATTTTCCAGTTACCAATGTGCAGAGCTGTATCTTATCATTCACTGCACAGATGGTGAGATCTTTGGCTTTATGGAAGGTAATTCAATAATTATAGAGCCTTAGCCCAGGAGAAGTCATCACTGGGGAGTGATTGCTGGGGAGGCAGAGGGAAGGACTGGAAACCTGTCTAGATGTTGTGGTGAGTGAATGAAATCTGTTAGGAAACCTAAACGATCTGAAAAATCCTATGTGATTAAAATGCATCTCTTTGAACTGGATCTTGATATTTCAGAGCTCCAAGCAGAGTTCCCATAAGTCTGGACCTGGGGCATCGAGGCATGTGCACTTGGCAGCAGGTGCAAGACCTTTTGTGCCCACCCCCCCCCCCACCATTTCTGCCTTTCACTGCAGATTGTCATGAGTAGGGTAGTACAGGTGGCAGAGGGAAAAGTGTCACTGTATTTCAAGTACTGCCGTTCTTGCATATTAGCACAAACTCACATCCATGGGTGATTTGGGCTGAGATACCAGTGAGTTAATTGAAGCAGCTCAGTCGTGGGAACCTGTGCCCTTCTTCCAGCCTACCTGTGAGGACACCTGACAGAAGGGTAGGGTGAGGAGTTGAGCAGAAAGATGCAACCTGCTGCTTCTAGGTCTGAAAGGGTCTGTCAGAATCCTAAGCCTCTCCTTTTAAAAATAAAAGCCCTCACTCACTTACAGGCCTTCATTAAAACAACTATTTAGGTTAATTTGGCCAGCTGTACACAAAACTTATGCCAGTATTCTCTGTCAGGTCAAATTCCTCCCTAATATGAAATAACACTTAGCCTTTTCCAATTATGGTACGCTGCTGAAGAGCATTTCTGTCTATCAGTGGAAGCCTCTTAGGCCATCTGGAATGCTCTTCGACTAACACTGGGTAAACACTGGTTCGTTCTTTCTCACACATACCCTTCAGCTCACATGAGAAAGCTAATAAATAGCATCACAGCCACGGTGTTAAGTTTAAGTTTAAGACACGCATATGTTTGGGAGTTCAAATTAGGGATACCAATCTGTTCATATAACTCTCTAGTTATGGCTGCACTTGCATTCAGAATCAAAGCTTGCAACTGCCAGTCCTCTGGTCCCTCATTTACTGTTTTACAAAATCCTTGCTGATTGTGCAATTTGCATGAATTACACAACAGAGAACTGCATTCCCCTCTCTCCAGCATATATGCAAACAATAGATGAGCCAACACCACCCGAACAACCACTGTTTTCCCTAATCGCTCTCTGTCCTACTCTGTTTCTCAAAACTATCATCTACTGTATCCAGAAACATAAGGTCGATATCTGTCTCGAGTTCTGGGAGTTTTTCAGTCACTTACTCAAACATCGCCCATGTCCTTGCTGTCAAGGACAGCGTGTGTCTGGGTAAGGTTTTGCAACCCATTACAAACTCCCTTTTTCTAAACACAACACATTTTGCTTTGGTGAGTTCATACTCAACTTCATATCAACTCTTTTTTGGCAGAAAGCTTAAAACTGATAATAACCACCCAAATATATCCCCTGCCAAAGCAGTACTAGAATATCATCTCCCAGAACAAGCACTATAAGCTGAGAATCTGCAACTGTTTCTTTGTCTTCTACCTGCAGTTACAATGCTCATATGAATGCTTCTTACTTCTACAGCATTTCCTAAACTGCTAAATCCTTTAATAAAAGGTTTAACCAAATTTTATTTCATTTATTCATTAAGATAGTTAATTTTCCGAGAAGTGCTCCAGTCCACTATCTGTTTGCTATGGTGTATCTCACATTGTTAAGCGATTCAGATCAAGATTTTAGACTCATCACTTTTGTTCAGTTTATAATCAAAGAGTTTTAACCCAGCTGACCTACTTGCAGACAGGAACACGAGGAAGCTGTCCTACAGCCGTTGTCACATTAGAGGTTTTCAAAGAAAGACATTCATGTGCCCAATGTCAATGTTTGCACACACTGTAAAGAGGAACCAGCTAGCGGCAGGCCAGCAGGAAGTGAGGAGCAGGCACTTCTTGGCCTCTGTTATTAAGCAGCAACTTGTAGAAGCAGTTTGCCGGGAAAAGCTTGCGAGTCTGAGAACTGACTTTCTGGGTCGTCAGTTCTGTGCTCAAGCGTCGATGCAGCTGTGTTCCTCTGGGAGTGCCTTACAACAATCTTTCGTCTAAACTCTACTAATATAATCAAGTGTAACACCAGTGACTTCTTTTGAGTCTCTTCCCATTTGTCCTGATGAAACAGAGAAAACTTTCCCCTTTTGTCCTGATGAGAATTGAGTTGTTATGGTTTACTACTTTTACACCGCTTAAAAGCCAGCCTTGACAATCTTGCCACATTGCAAGGGAGTTAATTGCAAAAGACATAGAATGACTAGCTATCTTGTAAAAAAAGGAATTAAACTTCTCTGATACCCTGTTCAAAAAAATCTGTGAAACCTGTGCATGAATTTTTAAAGAGCTGGTTATATAAGGAGTTTTAGTCTCGACTTACATTGTCATCTCACTTTTATCTAATGCTTAAGAAAAGACACTGCCCTGAATACATAAACCCATCTGTGCAAGACCGTTGAATTATGTACAGAAGGCAGAGGATGAATAAATAATGTGGCAGATTTTAAAGATGGAATGTTTTAAAAAAAAAAAAAGAATGTTTTCCTATCACTGAAAGGCATTCAAGCTGTTGGGCAAAGCTTCTGTTAATTTACTGTACCTTGCCCTCCTGGATGGTGACAACATCGGGCAAACCTCCAAGTACCCGTGCACGATCTGGAAAGAAATAAGTAAAATTTTCTTTAGTGTCTCAAAATCAACTGTGTCCCAGATTCTGTTTCCCCTCTAGATCTTTCTTTTTATCTTATTTATGTACAACTTGTCTCTGATATCTGTGCTAGCAGAGAACTATTCAGCATTCTTAGCACACCATTTGGATGCTAAAAAACATTGACTTCACAGCGAAAATGTGTTAATAGCTGGTGTCAATCACTTATAGAGGGGAATTGAGGTACATTTGCTGTATCCTGCAGATTTTGCCATTGATTCAGTGTTACTTCTGAGTGCACAAAAAAAAAAAAAAAAAGAATTTTTGAGATTTGGTGCTCAAAAACTTTAATGTCATAAACTAAAAATGTTGTGTTGCCGAAAGGAAAGGAATAACAGCTAGTAAAGTGGTGGAGATTAGGTTTTGGTCTAAATACAAAGACAGTCTCAGTGACAGCACTGAAATTCCACTGCTTTGTATATACCTGGGTGTAAATGAGATCAGTACCTGGTCTAGTTTTAATCTCAAAGTCCCATAGGAATCTTACATAAATACAAATAAGCTGATCACATGCTGATTTTGGGGCATTTGTTCTGGAATATGGAGTTTGTTCATTACAAGTCTTGGTGGAGCGTGGCAGAGGAAGGAAATGACTACACAGAATGTTCCTCTTAAATGTGCTCTGTAAAAGATGTGCTCTGGAGCACGGAGATAACAACCCTATGAGACCAGGAACAGGACTGTGTCACGTCAACTGACATGCCAGCCCCTTATAAATGGTTCAGAGTTAGAAATGAAGTGCCCAGGGCAGGGCTATTACTGATCCCTTCACGCTGTCTCAGCTGGGACACGTAGGGATCGCTGCACAGATCCAAGCCCTGCTCTGTTTGGAATATATGTCCAGGAGGAGTTAGCTCAGATCTCTCTACATGTTTTTCTCCAACAACTTTTCAGATGCCAGTTCTGCCCTCATTTTTATACAGCACTGCATATCACCTGCAGTGGGAGAACTTTTTGACATGTTACATCTTTTTCCATGCATTTTTGTGTAAATAGGGAGAATATTGAGCTTAATAGTTCAAGTAGAATTCAAATAACCTTTTCCTTAAGTAATTAATGCAGTCTTTTGTATGTTGGAATTGACACATGGGCAAAAGTAAGAGTAGATTTGGGGATTTGTCTTTAAGCAATGCAAAAGCTACTGTTGCTTCCTTATTCATTTCTGTATGTAATGTGGAGTCATTTGACATTTTAGATAGTTCAAAACTAGCCAAGTGATTTTCTCCATCTTTGAAAACAAAGTGACTTTTGTCCAGAGAACATGCATGAGAGATCTCAGCAATAAAGCTAATTTTTAGAGAAGGCTAACTGGAAATGAGAACAGGAGCTCAGCACAACCCATAACTATAGTGTCATGAGCTGCAGCGTGCACCAATGTTAAATCACTAAAAGATCGCTCCCCTTGCTTCTCCTTCGTGTAGGGACAAATGTGTTTTAGGATGAGCACAAGTGCATACACATGTGTACGTGCCCTGTCCCAACACACAACCTCCCGGGAGAGGAAGAAAACCTTCATAAACAGCTTATTGCAACCATTGTCAGAGAAGATCCACTTACTTTTCTCTGCAATCGCAGCTTGCCTGGAGTTGAGAAACAAAAAGAAAGTCTAATTCAGTTAAGGTTTATTGAGAACAATTGAAAAATAGCTTTATCTTTTAAACTACTTCTAGTGTGTAAAGGAAAATCTCTCTCAGCATTTAGCAATACTGCTTTTTCTTCGTTACCTCATTGTTATGTAAGAGTTACACCAAAGAACTCACACGCAAAACTCCTATGGGCTTCTGTAGGACTACGATTTTTTTCATAAGATATAGTTTGCTCCAGCACAAAACAAATACTGTCATTATTTTATGGCTGCCATTACTGTGGCATAATACTTACTTTAATCTCTGGAACTCAGCAAAGGCTTCATCAAATGCTTTGTGAAGAGAAAAATTGATTTTAAAGGTCAATTCAGAGATTAATCATCACAAATTTAAATTTAAAATATAGAAAGAAATGTTAAATGTAGATAACATGAAAGAAATCTTAGTGGATGGATGCATGTATATTGTATAAGCCCTAAAATGCTGAGTGGTTCAACTAATAAAGGCCATCTTGTATATGGCAGCTGTCATATATACACATGAATGCATAAACACACACCTTTTTTTTTTTCTTCTAAAAGTTAGGCTCTAAGACAAAGAGGTAGCAGGAGAGCAATAGGCTGAAATTATCTCACAAAACAAAGGAAGAAACCCACAATAGACCACCTAAATCACAGCTTAACACAGTGGTCTCCCAAACATTTTTCATGGTGCACCTCTATTGATAAAAATTCTTTTAGCATTCACCCCTAATATATGTTTATTTATCTCTACATTATATAGATGTACTAATGAGGTTCTAATATTTTCTTCCCACGCTCCAGTGGATCACCTCGCACACACCCCACTTTGGAGACCACTGACTTGTGAAATACGAGAGACCTGTTTTTCCAAGGGCTTGTCACATCTGCTCTGCAGCATCACACTGATGGCAATCCACAAACCAAACAGCAAACTGCTGTCTCCTTCGTAAACCCAGGCTAAGCTACCATGATGTGGGAGATCAACCTCTCTGCTTTGAAAGGGAAGGAGGAATATCTTCTCAAAAGGTGGGACAGATTAGAAGAGGAGCAACACAGAGATGATCATAAGGTTATTGCCCTTACACAGGGCTTGGAGACCCAAAGTGAAGCTTTAGGGATGGGAACAGCTGGGAATGGAAACTCAGCAGTTTGGAAGGAGTTAATCTGTTCCTTAGGATCTGAGAGATCGCTCAGAGTAAAAGCTTCCAACAATCAGTCCAAATAATTTTAGCTGTTCCCCTAACAGTCCTTCATCGTGCTGATGAATGGGACCAGTCTTGACATTTCTGAAGAATAAGGAGCCCTATTATATCCATCAAGGAAATGCAGTAGGAAAATAACAAAACAAATTGTCCCTCCCTTCCTCCTCCACATATTACTTGGAAGAGAGAGATACAGAAGGCATTCAGTACTACAACTTGCATCTCAAACTGCCAGTCAACGCCAGCAACACAAGGCATTCTGTAAGATAGCTCAGAAACCGGGCTGACGTCTCAGTCGGCAAACTGCAAGTGGGTGTTAGGAATAGGAAAAAGCCACTTGCCACTCATGACCTGAGAGCACAGGTTGAGGAGAACAAATTGCACTGTCCCCAGAAACACTGCCAGGCTGCTGGGTACACACAGAGACCCTACAGCCCAAAAAGTAACAGGTGTGTAGCAAGATCTTGCTATAGATGCTCCTACCCAACCACAGTGTAATGCCCACATACGGATGCTGTTAGCAGAGGCAATGGCCTACCTTGCCCAGAAAGATCCACCATCTTCTTGTGTCCTGTTTTACCATCAAAGAGTTCCATTATGTATTTGCCTTTGTCCTGTGGAGTTGGCTCATTGATCTGCAGCCAGATCTGCTCCCCAGTGATGCCAGTCTTCACTCGGTCCGTAAACCTAATCTGGGTATCGCTGGAAAACACACAGCAACAATACCCTTTCATTTTACCGGAGTGTAAATGGGATTTGCACATGACAAGTCACCGAGTACGTCTGCAGTTACTAAATGATTTCCCAGGTGCTCTGGTATGCCACCATATTTTGAAATTTTTAAGTCAAATTGTTGATAAAGCTCTGGGCCCACGGGGCAGAATTGACATGGCAGTCTTTCCCTGTTCGAGGTCTAGCTCTCTTCAAAGATTGCAGCAAGTCCATGCACTTTAGTCCATGATCTGAGACACAGAAGAATTACACAAATTTAAATCCCAGATCTCTGAAGGGCAACCCACACGTCCTCAAATGTTCATGTTTTCTTCTTAGCTTAAGTTTATTTCTGCTTGGGCAAAACAAAACTATATAGGGCTGTAGACCCCACTTTTGTCACAAATGGTGTCTGCCTAGTTGGAACGTTTTCTGACTCTGCTATGCTTTGGTGTTTACAATTAAATATGCTTTGACTAAGGTATGTCTTCTTAAGCAGTTAATTGCCCTGGATGAGGAAAAAGATATTAGTCAAATAAGATACTAATTTTCTTTTTATCTTTAAACTGATAACTTCAAATATACTGGAGGGTCAAAGAACATTTTTACTCAATTAATTTAATGTGCTTCAAGATTAAATCAGTTTCTAAAGATTAAATAGAGGAAAGAGAGAGAGAGACAATTCAGAGAGAAAGAGAAATCCAGAATACTTCATATTCACTTCCAGTTTTGAAATGTTTAGGACTCCTGGTGATACCAGGTCAAAATGGGTGCCAAGAAACAGGAAAACCTCCAGCTGCGTTCATTTCTCCAACAGCATTGCTGGTTAGCGTTCGTGTCAATAATCACAGCCAGACTGCTGCAGCACATCCTGGGTATTCTGTGCCTCATTTACATGAGTTTTATTGAGAGATCAGTAATTCAGATTCCATGCTACAAACTAACTACTACCATGTCTACAGGAAGTGAAGCAGCAAGAATAGTAATAATAGATTTGAAGCGATTCAAATCTATTATTACTATTAAATCAAATCTAAGCTGTTTTCTTTGCTAGGTTTTTCAATGCATGCTGTTTGCACCAGCTGAGAACTCAAAGCTGGTCTCATGGATTTGGATATGCAACTCCCATTATTTTTATAGTCAGCTGGGCATTCAAATTCTTTTTCAAAATCTCAGTTCTTCTGTCTGTCTTGGTTAGGTTCGTAGCACTCACAGGAAGGGCTGTCTGGATTTTACTGCCCCAGGCACATGCTGAAATTTGCTTGGCCTCCTTAACACGAACCCATGCGTTAAGAGGATGCGCCCACTTGTCCCAGTTCCCGTGAACTGCAGCATCTAGACAAGCAGGCCTGCAGGCTAGGTAACTCTGAATCCGTGATACTGGCCCCTTTCAAAGCTTGGCAGTCTCTCAGGTTATATTTGCACCACTCCTTAAAACTGATTCAGGGAAAGATGCAGCTCCCACTGAGGAGAAGTGCTCTGAAGCAAGACGGCCCTGATAGTCCCAGGCCATGGGATGCTATCTGTCTCACGAGGAGAATGACAGGAGAGCCCTGCACCACCACCCCCCCCTGCTCTCGTACTGGTTTCCCATGGGTGTTCATTCACTGAAACTAACTCATAGGAGAGGAAGACTCGTGGCAGATGAGAAGAAACCTGGGTCTCACCTCTCTCATATCTCCAGATTCTTTCAGAATCTATAAAAAGAAAATTGCACCGACTTTTGCAAAGCTTCTGCGTACTTACTTGTGCACCCAGCCTACTCTCAGATCTTCCACGTAATAAGTAACATAGGAGTACAGTCTGATACCCTCAGCTGTGCTCTGGATTTTCAGGTCTGTCGCAGATAAAGCTGAAAGAGAAGCACATGGTTTTATGTAGCCATGCAGCCGTTCACTGAGGGTCACAAGGAGGCATTCATTTGAAAAGAGAATTAAGTGCTTACCAATCCTTTTGCATACTTCATTCATCAGATCTGCAAAAGCTGTGGAAACAAAATCCAGAGACTAAGGCTCTGTGTCTGCAGCTCAAGCACAGTCAATAATAGGACAACTACTGCCTCTGAAATATTCTCCCCGGTAGGTTTGAAAAAGAAATTGGACCTACCTTCTAAAGCATATTAGAAATCTAAGTAATGCAGAAATATAGCCTGTTACTCCATGATTTCCAGACTGTATTTAGCAGCAGCCTTGATGAATACTGCTGCAGCTGAACAAAACTATATTATGGTGGGTTTTTTTTCCTGTAAATGACATTATTCAGTTGGAATGCTAACCCATCTATATACACTCTAATGGATAGGTTTTTCTTCCCTTGCTCAGAAACATAAGTGAAATTTTTAAAATATAGTAATCACAATGAGTGTAAAGGCTCTTGAATAAATGAATGGCAAAACATAATAAAAAATGTGAAATCTTTTTAAATTGTCTAATTCTCTATTTCTTTCTATACTTGTAGACTTACACTACTGATAGTTCCCTAAGGAAGCCTGTTATTTTGCCTGGTGTTCGTCATTGTATTCTCCCAAAATTACACAGAATCCAGGTGCAATAAGCTGTATTCAAATATTATTTGAACTGAAAAACCTCATTTTTTCTAATGAGATGTTCTTATACACAAAAGGAACAAAACCACAGGAAGGCGACACATGCAGTTGCCCAAACGTGCTTGCCATCCAGCAGCTAGGCTGTCAGCTGGTGTGGCTGACCGCACACACAAAGTGGCTCTGACCTGTGTCCTTAAGCTTTAGCTCACTGGAGTCCTTCCCTCTGTCGTCCTTCAGTATGACTTCGTAGGTGCCAGCATCTTTCTTCGAAAACTGCAATGTTGTAACGGTGAAACTATTCAGAATACTTACTGTAGAAAAATTTAGATTTTAATCCTGAACCCAACTGACATCCCGTCCCCATCCCCAGGGAGGTGCTTGATGCCCTGGGGCTGGAGCTGCACTGGTGTCCCCCAGCTGCCTTGCTCCTGGACAGGGGGGTGGGATGGACCTTGGCCTGTGGCCATGGGGGAGCCCCCAGCCCCAGGAGCCCCTGACACTTCTTCCCTTCCTCAGCCAAAGAACCGAGAGCAAAGAGATGAAGCGGTGAATGCAGGTCACACCCCAGTCTGCAGCAAGGCTGAGTACAGACCAGACCTCTCTGGTGACTCTGAAAGTCACACAAGTGGTTTCCAAATGCCATCTGCAACGTAAATGTGGTCTCATTCTGTTGTTAAACTGACATGCAAAGGAAGTGACAAGCTTATTATCTCTTCTGTCATCATTTCCTGAAAATCTGACCGAGCAGTTACAGACAGACATTTGCTTTAGCTAAAACACAGACATCTGGCGAGTTTTTTCCATTTTTAACACCCACTTCCTTTTTTGATTGTTCTGCTGAAATATCGGTTTAGATCGTATCATTCATCTGAATTCATAACGCTAACTTCAGCCGCGGGCTGACAAGGACCGTCACTCACCTCTGATATCAGCAGTGTACACACACCATCTTTGAAGTCATGTTCTTCATCTACCATTATCTCCCTGTCATCTTTGTACCATACAATGTGCGTTTCCTTCTTAATATTAGCCACCTAAGACGGATGAAAACCACAGCGTCATTATTCTCTTCACTTGAGCAGGGGAACTTAGAGCCGCGTGGGTTAGCCTGTTCAAGTCTCTCATCGAAGAACAGCAAGCTCTGCAACTTGATCGCAGTGAGTTATCGCAGGCCCCCGTTTGAAAAAGGGGGTGCAAGAGGGAAATCAGCAGGGATGAAAAGAGAGAGAAAAGGGCTGCCAACAGCTTCAAGAAGCCTAGGGAACCGGTGGATCCTGCTCAGGGGATTTCTACACACAGAAACCAGCCAAAAATGAGAAAGTCACAGGATTTACAAAGACTTGTCATTCCTATTCAGGTGCCTTTACCTGGATGGATGGCTGACAGACCTGAAGGAAAAGGTTCGAGCTGTTTTCCAAGGTGTTTTATTACACATGAGCAGTCATCCCAGCATGATTAAGCCTTCAGAGTCTCTCGTGATCCCACATGCAGCTGGGAGTACACAAGCAAGGACATGCCTCTTTCCCTTCCCACCGTCGCTGTCTAAGCAGTGGTAGGTCGAAGTGCTGTGGACATTGTACTCGAGGTCTTCCTTGCCCCTTACCTTGCATTTCAACATCACGTTACAGTCGTCGGTAACTTCCCATCCCAGTTTATCCACGAAGTGAGGACCTGTTTAAAATTACAAATATGTTTTTAAAGGTCACATCAAGGGTATTTACAATATAAAGCCAAAGACAAGTATGTTTTTCCCGACAGGAATACTGTTATATTTTAACATGGTTTTATTTTTTCCCATTTCTGCTTCAAGAGGTAAGCAACCATATAACAGAATAAAACCCTCTATTTCAAATTAATAATGGAAATATAAACAAACCCTCAATGGATTAAAACATGATTCTTTTATAAACATCCATATTATCACCTTGTTTTCTGTGCCACTCTTTTCTCTGGAAATCAGCTTCATCCTGCAGCTTCTTGAATACTAGGAATTAAAAACAGCAAGAAATCCAAGGTTAAACATCATGTGCCGTTTGTTGCAGTCAGGCGCAACTCTTGGAGGTCAGTGAGAATCCTGCCACAGGGTCAGGTTTTCACTGAACACTTCAAAGGTTCGGAAGCTGATTACAGCTAACCCAACTTTCCTAGCTGCTTGGAGTCATCAGGAGTTTAACGTGTCCTCTCTGATGAAGTGTAATCCCCAATCACACAGCTACTTTTTGCTCTCAGTAGGAAAGCAAACGAGCAGCAGCACAGTCAGCAAGCCGCTCGAACTCTGAGGGGTGCAGATACGTGTTCTCAGCTGAATGGGCTTTTTACATGGGACGTTTTCATTCCACGCATAGAAGAGCAAACCATGACAGGCTACAATATTTGACATTTCTGTAACAATTTCCCTTTCTCCCAGAACTTTAAAAATACCAGTTCACACCCATGCTCTGTCCTGTGAGGCAGGTAAACACTGTGACATGAAAAACCACTGGAACATCTCTTGGTATTGAAAAGAGTGGAAAGTGAAGATGACAACTGAGGTAGCCTCAGTATAATATTTCCAGCCTACTGTGCAATATGGATTATCTTACCATCACCAATGAGGACAAGGCTGGATTGATTGGTTGCTTTTCCATCCTGCAGTTGGAAAGTGTAAGTCCCTTCATCCTTGTCCTCAAGTTTATCCATAATCATTTCAACAAGGCCGGTCTTCTGGTCCACATTCATTTTATATTTCTTCGGGAATGGAGAGTAAAGGAACAATTAATGGATATCAGAGTCAGAAAATATTTGTCAAATGTTATATGGTATCTTTAAGTAAAATTCTCTGCTTTGTTAAGACTCCCACTTACTCAGTTTCCCACTATCTCTAGCTTCAGCTCAAAACATATAACGAAATAAATACGAATTTTGTTAAAAGTGTAGCCTATTTACTGATGCTGTACGTGCACGTGACATGTCTGTCGTATGGTAAGTACTGTGGGTTTTTCATTGCAGAGGTTGAGATTTGCATCTCTTCAGAAAAACACTTTCTTTGAGATTATGATATTTTTTATAAGTTTTTGTGTACAATACTCCATCCCTGCCTTCTATCAGTGTTGGAACAAAATACACCATGTCACATCCTTGACAGTAACAAGTCCTGCTGCTGGAAACAACCGCTTGGGAATTTTCCCTTGGCGTAACAAATTTCTCCAAACAGCAGAGAGAGGTGAGAACTGAGCACGAGGGTAGGATAGGGCCACAGACCAAGGAGGGAGGTTGAATCTGGGCTACTGCAGTGACTCTTTGAAGACCACAGTAGCTGCTTACCTGGGTCTACTTTATTGCAGGAACCCCTACGGGCCCCGCTAGTAACAGAACACATGGTACTCACAGGGGTGGCAGGAAGTCATTTAACTTCACTTTATAAACTGCATCCAGTAGAATTCGTCTGGAGCTCAGAACTACGGACAAGATCTTTCTAACAATGCTTGCAATGACACGTTATCTCTCACAAAAATCCATTAGCGTGGAACACTAACTGGAAGTATATTTGAGACACAGTAATACTCACTGATACTCATAAAAATTCACACGTAAGCAACGAAGAGGCTTACCTCTCCATTGAAAATCTCTTTATCATTAAATACAAAGTTGGCCTTTGCATTGCCAGACAGTTTCTCAGCTTGCAACCAGAATCTTACTTCTCCTTTTTCCAGAATTTCCACTGCCAACTCGGAGGCAAGTGGGATAGCTACAAAGAAGAAAGACAAGTGTGAAGCGTATACTTTGCCTGTGCCCCAACGTCTATTTTCTTCTATACTCAGAAAGTCACTTCTTCCTTTTGCACTCGGGCACTGTATGCAAGGTAACTGGCTTATGATAGCTCTTCACATAGAGAGAATGTCTTTCCACCCACATATACATAGGATGACAGACGAGATTTAATCTTTGATCCTTCAATCACTAGGTCTGTATAGACCGTAAGTGTTCAGGATTCAAGTTATGCCGGTGCCCCTCCATCCTACACAAGAATAAGTATTTCAAAGGTAAACTGCAAGTATCTCAGCAGCATGATGCGAGTCTGTATGGCGCGGACCCGTGTTTAATAAGTTGTCTGACAATATGACTGTAAGACAGTGAGCTGGCTCAGCAGGAAAAAAAAAAGGACAAAACCCCTCCATGCATGAAGCCGGATCAGAAAGTCAGTTGCTGGGTTGCAGGTTGAGAGGTTTTTGTAAGCACTCTGATCCTTGGCTGAGTGGAACCTCCATCTCCAGAATTCACCAAATGTCACAACACACCCTCAATCTCCCCAGTACATTTTGTTTACCTATGAGTTGTGGAAATCCCCTACATACAAACCAATTCCTTCTGTTAGCAGGAACAAAAAAAATCATGTAAAGGGTACTATAAAATAGGCAATATGTTAGGGTTTGGGGTTTTTTTGATTATTTTTCTTTGTTCTTGTTAGTCTAAGTCCTCAGCTTGCTTTCACTTTAGCCTTTTGTTAAGTTATCTTTATCACCAATATTAAATGTGACCATTTAAACTCTGATATTGGGCCATATTGCTCATTTTATTGGCTTCCACCATTTTTAGGTGTCTTAGTGGATGCTCAGATTCTCAACAAAACTCATACTACTCTGGGTAGTATTTATGCTGCCTGTGAACTCTACCCCAATCTCCACTTTCACAGCAGTGTAAAGTCTGCATTGCTAGGGTGTAACATGGAACAGCCGAGGACAGTGTACAAACACGTTGCAAAATGCGGGATGATGTAGTCTGGTGATAGTGTAAAGACACACCTCCTCCCAGGCAAATCCCAGGACAGGGTTTGTTCCTTCAACTCCATGCACGCAAAGTCCCAGCGACAGCAGGAGGGGACTGGGACTGAGGTAGTGTCTGATTTCTCTCATTGTTCTATTTTCACTGTTCTAAACGACTGGGGTGCCTTCTGGAGCAAAGTCGCCGTCCCACCCCACTGCCGAAGTTAGGGGGTGAGGACGCCCCACGTCTTCCACGCTCACCCCTTCCCTGCATCTACGCCCTCCCACACGTGCGTATATGCTTTTGGTGCCTGTGTGGCACAGGACCTGTCTCTGGTGACAATACAGCTTCTGGGGGGGTAGGGCAACAGTCACAGGAAGAAAAGAGAATTATGAAAAAGGCACAGGCTTAACCAGAGACAGGAAGAGAGTTAAAAAGGAGCCTGGAGGGACAGCATTACCACGAGCGAGCAGGGTGAAGAACAACCCCATAGGAGTGTGCTCCAGCAGTGTAAATGGTCCCCGTGAAGCTTCCTCACCCAGCACATCACTTTGCTCGTAAGAAACAAAAGGAATCTCACATCTTGCATAATTTCTCAAAACAAAGCAACTGAAATGCTACAGGAGCCAGCAGAAGCGAAGAGGGAGGGGGTGTGAATAGACATCAGGCTGCATGGCTTTTGTCTCTCTGTCAGCCCTATGGCAATTTTAAACTCCCACTTGATTTGCATGTAATTTACTACGAATATATTAGTCTAACATGGAGAGAGGAAAGTATCTCAGAAACTGTTAAATAAAGGGCTGAAAGGGTGCAAAAGCATTCTTTTTTGGCAGGGAGAGGAGAGGAGAGGAGAGGAGAGGAGAGGAGAGGAGAGGAGAGGAGAGGAGAGGAGAGGAGAGGAGAGGAGAGGAGAGGAGAGGAGAGGAGAGGAGAGGAGAGGAGAGGAGAGGAGAGGAGAGGAGAGGAGAGGAGAGGAGAGGAGAGGAGAGGAGAGGAGAGGAGAGGAGAGGAGAGGAGAGGAGAGGAGAGGAGAGGAGAGGAGAGGAGAGGAGAGGAGAGGAGAGGAGAGGAGAGGAGAGGAGAGGAGAGGAGAGGAGAGGAGAGGAGAGGAGAGGAGAGGAGAGGAGAGGAGAGGAGAGGAGAGGAGAGGAGAGGAGAGGAGAGGAGAGGAGAGGAGAGGAGAGGAGAGGAGAGGAGAGGAGAGGAGAGGAGAGGAGAGGAGAGGAGAGGAGAGGAGAGGAGAGGAGAGGAGAGGAGAGGAGAGGAGAGGAGAGGAGAGGAGAGGAGAGGAGAGGAGAGGAGAGGAGAGGAGAGGAGAGGAGAGGAGAGGAGAGGAGAGGAGAGGAGAGGAGAGGAGAGGAGAGGAGAGGAGAGGAGAGGAGAGGAGAGGAATTTTTTCCCCAAACAGATTATCTAGAGATATTACTAAGTTTTCATGTTGATCCATAGGACCTTATTATTATTTTTCCAGTTTTGCAGGCATAGCCAGATGTATCTCAACCCTCATTTGTAATTTTTTGTTTGTTTGGGTGGTTGGTTGGTTGATTTTTTGGTGTTTTTTTTGTGTTTGGTTTTTTTGGGGGGTTTTTTCTGTCTGTCCACAGGGCCTAGAGTAGCCAAAGCAAGTAAGACAGTTTTGTCCTTGAAACATTAGGATACATTTTGCAGTGATTGCCCTTTTTGCCTGTGCCTCCTGGAAGCTCCTGCACAACAAGAAGTGTACTGTTACATAATGCAATGCAAAAAAGAAGACACGATCTGTGTCCTGAGGAGCTTATTTTGTGACATTAGTTATGAACACAGTGGAAGAGCAGTCAGAAGAGAAGGGTTGGGGCAAGTAAGGACAGGTGACAACACTAAGGTTTGGTGATGACTAACTTTGCATGTGAAAATGTAATTAGGGGGAAAGAACTGGGAGGAGCAGGAATAAAGAAGGGGATGCTTGGGCTCTCATTAAGCTGTCAAGGTGATATGGTATGTTGAGAAGAGTAGAGCTCATAGGGAAGAGACACAGAAGGAAATGAGAGAGATGATGTGGGCAAAAGGCCATTTCTGCACCCAATCTTTGACTGGGCTGAGAGGCACAAAGTGGACTGAGTTGGCAGAGGTGCCAGCAGGGCATGCACAAAGCTGGAGGAGATAAAACTTGGGCAAGAGTTCTAGGCAGGTACCTGGATGAAGAAGAGGAGAATGCAGTTGGAGAATATGAGAAAAGGTTTAGGTCTCCTCATGTGTGTAATAGGATTCATTATACATCCATTTTATTATTTTTTCAATTAGTCAAGTTAAATTCCAATGAAAATAACCAAATTGTGCTACTACCAGGATATCTCAAAGGTATGGGAATTCTGTGGATTTGACAAAAACACCATCCCAAGCAGCAGGAAGAGAGTTCATATTGTGAAGTGTTACAGCAAAGAGGTAGGGAATAAATTCCAGCAGGAAAATTCTGTATGTATAGATCTCTACAGCTGTATTTACTACAGTTGCCTGCTTTGTTAACCTTAACCATATGTTAACTTCCGTTGGAGTTGTTAGAGAATTTTTCAAATTCAGTTTTTCAAATCAGGTTTGGTATGCTGAATAAGTATAAAAGGCTGTTCTGCAGAAGAAACAAAGCCAATGCAATACTTATTTTCCAACTATTATATAGAATTATTATATGCTTAGACCAGTAGACTGCAACAGATCAGGAAGAACAGCGATAATACACAAATGTATTGAAAGACAGAAAAAAAAAAGGGAATATTAGATCTTCAGTTCCAAACCACTTTCACTTGAAATTACAATACTGACTGCCCTACCTAACAGTGGCAGGAACTTTGCAATACCCCACTGCATGCAAAACTCTCCCATACAGACATGTTTGATTCACTTACTTGGAAATTTACGTTCGTGGCTCAGAGCAAGGAGGCGTTTCATTTCTGCAAAAGACATGAAAGAAATAATATAAGAAGTTGTGCATGCCTTGTGGACATGAGAGACAGCAGCAGGAGAAAAGCAGTTGTGAAAGCAAACCAGGCATGCATAATAGACATTGTGTCTACCTTCTTCATCAATTGTGTGGCTTGATGAAACTCCATCGGTGTCTGTAACAACACATGAGTAAACTCCCAAATCATCTTCTCCAAGATCCTTAAAGGTAGCTTTTGACCTTTAGGGGAAAAAAAACCACATTTTGTTAAAAATATGAGATCAGTCTGAATCTGTCCTTTATGTCTCTAACACCAGACAAAACCAGTCGTATTAGCTTTTGCTCTGACTAAACAGGCAAATAAAGGGCTCTGGCTAGCATAAACCGGGGGAGGTCCTGCAATGTGTGGTGCAGATGGAGATGGCACAGCCATCTCTATCTAGATTATTAGAAATCTGTTAATGAAGCAAAGAGTGTCCAGAAGACCATGGGGGTAAAAGGTGAGTCATTGTCTCTGCGAGGTTGACAGCACAGAACTGGGCACAAGTTGCACAACGGTTCCAGAAAGCTGTATAAAATCTCATAAAGTACCAAAAGCACTGGAACTAGCTGGTTTGAGCTAGTTGAACCATGCTTAAAACCATGTTGACAAGTCTTTGATGAGCATGGAAGGATACCATAAGTACAGGCTTAATTCAATTTTCATATGTAATACAGAGAGTGTGGTGAGCCACTGTTTCTTTCTGCATGGTTTGTATAACTAGAAGAACACACAGGTCAAACCTGTGCATTTGCATTTCTTCCTCTCTCTTTAAAAGCCTGGATTAGGCTCGTAAAGCATTACAGAAGTTACCAAATCAGGCTGTGGTGACACTGTCAAAAGAGAGTCCTGCTTACTCCAGCATCTCCAAAGATTGCAGTAGTGTTACATGGCAAAAGAATTTTGCAAACAGATAATTTTATCCTTTGAAGACTTAAAATAACAACAGCAGAAATAATAATAATAATGACACTAATAATAATAATTTGCCTCGATTGATAGGTTCTAAGATGACAGAGCACATATTTTCTCTCTCAATGCCTAAACATAACTAAATTGCCTGAACAGGAGGCGTGACTCATTCTGTGTGAGCTACAATTTCTAAAAGGTCTTCTAGAAACAGAGGCAGATGTAACTTTTACTAAGGTCATACATCCAAAAAGATGGATTTCCGTGACCAGCTAGGTCTGTCAAACATGAGACTATCGCTACCACCATGGATTCTTACTTTCCGCCTTTGGTATCAATGTTCAGTCGAGAGTCATCCTCAATTGGTTCATAATTCTTGGACCAAACAAACTTAGAGTTTGGAGACATCTGATCACATTCAAAGTTCAAGGAAATTACTCCATTGTCATCTACATCAACCACCACTTCTTTGGTTCCTGAAAGAGCAGAACAAGGTGACCACTTTTTTCCACTTTCTCAGAGAAGTCAGCAAACAAACTTGTATAGATATCATTCACAGGGTGGATTAAGCAGAATTAAGCCATTTTCTCAGTCAGCACATACATTGCCGTAAACATGGGCCTCCCCAGCCTTTGGTTCACAAGAACAGTTCTTATTCTAATCCATAAAGGTAAGGAACAGGTTAAAGAGCATCATAAATATACTGATTTATTTGAGCAAGTCTAAGCACACATGAGAGTGAGGGTATTTACTCTGGAAAATCCTGAAGGAGGAAAAAAGAAGCAAGCCTCTAAATCCACTAAATGTTTGAAATATTAACTAGCTATATTTTCCATGGTAAGGGGTAGTCAGAGCTTTCATTATGCAGCACGAGTTTCTTATTAGAGAATAATTGCTCCAAAGGGAATGCTGTGTGCAGGTACAGGTGTTTGAAAACGTGCAGGAGGCAGAAGAGGAAACAGTCGAGTTGCGCGGTCAGGGCTCCCTTGTGCAGCTGAGACACATTGTCGGTGGCTCTGGCTTCACTCCGGGCAGTTGGTTTAATTGCTGCTCTTGGCACCTGGCCCTGCCGCCGTCTGCAGCGTTAATCCCAGGCCCACAAAGGGAGTGAATATTTGCCATTAGCTGCTTACATCGCCCACCCTATTTTGCCAGTACCTACGGTCCTTGAGCTGGATAAGGTGACCCGGTTTGTCCTTTCAAAGGCCGTCGGGGTGAATCCCAGGTCAGAAACCTGAAGGCACCTATAGCCTGCCCCCTCACACCTGGCGAAGCTGAGGGAATTTCATATGGGATTCAGGCAGCCCGGCGCACTCGTCATCTGTGGCGTTAACTTTCATTTCAACATCTTGTCTGAGAATGTCAGGGAGAGCGTGTGCATGGAGAGGTGCTGGAGACCATCCAGCCTCCTTTTCCAAACAGCTCTGAGCTGGATCTCACATTTGAATAGGGCACTCCTGTTACTTAGTCTGAGACAATGTCGGGCTGCCCACCATGCTAATGACACACTTTCTCCACAAAGTATTATACCTTAAAGACAAGAGCCTTATTCCTGACACTGAGATTAAATGCTTTATTTGCAGCATAATTCTTAATGAGCGTCAAGCATACAAGGAAATTTCTGCGTTTCATCATCCTAATACTCTACACATCCTCTCCAGCACTGTGAATAGTTCCTGTAATGAAAATTTGTGTACACGCAGCTTGCTAGTCTTCGTAATTTGCCATATCCATTTAATGAAAACTGAGATTAATATTCCCATTTTGGTACTGTAATTTACCAGCCTTCGCAGCAATGAAGCACATTAAGTACCGATATATGATAAATGAAGTCTGAGCTCTACAAATATTTTACCAGGCAGCAGCATATTTGCAAAATTTTTATAATTTAATTTATTATATGCAAATTCATCACTTGACATTTCATTAGTGTTTAGTTTCCTGTAGTTCATTAGCACATGAATCTTCTGATGGCAGCTTATGTCCAAAAATTTACGGGCAGAAGGTCTATTTGAAGGGCAGAATCTTTTATGTTTGTTTTAAAGTATTATGATAAAAATGCATATAATTTATTTCCAGAAGTGATGATGGCTTTTACCTCTAATATTTATATAACTGGAAAAAATCTTTTTAAATTACTGACCAGAGGGTTCCATCTACCCTACAAAGTGCAACCAAAGAGGCTGCTGTAGTAGTAACAGTCTAATTTCCTTTCTCTAGATAGCTTGGTGGTTTCAACATATCATCTGGAGCTTGTCTTAAAGCCATCATAAGAAATACTTATATGTTATAACAAATACTGATTATCTCCATTTATCTGAGTATTTTATTGCACTGAAAGGAAAGTGATAACATGAAGATAAAGCAGACAGCTTCAAAACACTGGAGTTAGTAGCACTGTCTAGAACACAGCTAGTCAGAAAAGTTAAATGGGACAGAGTTTCATTCAGTTCAGGGTTTTGAGCCCTTCTCAAGTGACCGATGCAGGATCAGAATCTAATTTTGCTTTGCACCAAGATGTTGACTAAGAGCAGCAATGCGGAAGACTTGCAGTCTGCTCTTGGATTTTCCCTGCTTCCTGTGAGATCCCCATACACCAAAGTGCTTTGGTCTAAAGACAAAGTTACAGGTCAACTGTAGTCTGATTTGGTATTTGTCTATGTGGGTGGGGTTTTAATTTTATTTTAGAAGTTAACTGCAAAAATTAAACATGGTTTCCATCCACTTTCAGTTGTTTTGAAAAGTATCGCATCATTATATGTACATGTCATCCAATAAAATTGGTGCCTCTTGTTTTAAATCAAGTATTTTCATGCAGGATATTATTTACTTACATTCTTTGGTTAGAAAGCTCAGTCGTCTGGCAATTTTACGCATTTGCCAAAAGCAACATTCCAGTAGGAATTGTTTAGAGAGACCTGACAATATATTGTCTCCATCCAAGATGTTAATAAAGGCAGCATTCATTAGTGAGTAATTAATTCATGGTAATTTTAAAAAAGGGTATGATTGTACTTGAGATTTGTGTGGTTTGAGTGAGAAGTGTGGAAGCCTGCCCAAGAGACTGCTTTCTGAAATAATTTTTTTAATAAGCCTTTTGTCCTTTCTTAATACTTTCAAGAAGCTTAGTTTGATGGATGCCGTATCTGCAGATCTCAGCTCAAAATACAGGTCAACCAGATTTGTACAAGTGAATCATTTTGAGCTTCCCTGAGATTTCACTGGGCCAAACCCTGACTTGCCTGTGATCCCTCAGACCTTACACCTGTGAAAGCGAGCCTCACGGCATGCGCCTCATCTGAGTGAACACTGAAAACAACATACAAATTTTTTTGCTATGATGGTCATCTTCACAAGAGTTCATGTGCTTATTATTTGTAATTGTAAGGGCATGACCACACACTCACCCTTTTTTGTCCTCGTAACCCCATCTTACACCCTCTCAACATACCATCCACTCCTCTCAGTCCCTGCTTCCCATCCCAGCCTCGCTAGCCATCACCCTAGTCTCCCCACGCTGAATTTTCCAGTTCTTTTAGACTCCCATCTTCAGCCTTCCTTTTTCAGACTTTCTTGACTTACAGCCCCACTGAGAGGCTCAAGGCTTCTCAGGGCTTTTTGCTGCCCTGGCCATAAGGACCAGGTGTATGTAAGAGGTGGGCCAATGCTGCTGCAGGAATAGGAGATATAAAAATGCACCTGGGAGTCAGGAACAGTGAAAGACTCCCAAGGGAAATGCTCCTAAGGAAGCTGGGGTGGGAATGGGAACTGATTCTTGCCAGTGACATCTGCTTAACACCTCACAGTCAGTACTATCCCAAATAAACCCTATTTCTCCAGGCAGGAGCAGCTATCAACCTGGCTGTGTAGGCAGCTGTTTGCCCAGGTAGTCCCCTCCTTTGCCTATGCCCCTGTACGGCTACTCATGCCCTGCTTGGCTGCTGCCTGCCCACATTCCTGCTCTTCTAGGGCTCTTAGAAACCTTCCCAGGTGGGATCAGATATGAGAGACTGCAGGCAGAGGAAGGGACCTTGTCAGAGGAAGAGAGGGTGTATGGTGGATCAGGCTGGGTTGTACCCCTGTAGCTTATTATGTTATACTGAGTTCATACTAGATTTGGTTAAAGTATCCAGGAGTTGTTTTTCCACCTTGCAGGCCCCTTGACTTCTAAAATAATCTATAGATGTGTAGGCCACAGAGCTTTAAAATTACCTTGTTCTAGGCTTGGTTTGGGTTTAATTTTACACCTACAATTCCAGTTCTTATGAACAGGCAAAAACCTGTGATCCCAGCAACTTTCTATCCCCAAAAGAGGGCAAAGAAAGGAAGGCTGCCAGAGACAAAAGCCCATGTTTGTGTGTTTTTGTCAGGGAACTGGTGAGAAGAAGGTGTTGACTCTGATCCTAGTCACCTATGTGACCTATATAGCTAAATAAAACTCACAGGTTTTCTGGAGTTACAAGTATGGAGATTCAGCCTTTGTACTGGTCTCTGTCCTTCTCGGTGGCATGATAGACACACTGGAGCCAGCCTTCCAGGATAGACTCCAGCAAACAGTTACACTTGCATTCCTACTGGAAGTGATCTCCAAACTGACTGTTTTTGTTTTTGAAGCCTTTATTATAAAAGGCAAGGAGAAAAAAAAAAAGTAATTTCTTTTACCCTTCCCTCAGGCATATTACATAAGTTAAAGAAAGGAGGAGGATGAAGCATAAACAACTAGTTTACTATAGGAAGGGCAAAATCTACATTTCTAGATGGTTTTGGTTGAACTGATCTTAGTGGATCCTCTGCTTATGCATCTATCTATAGATGTATGCAAGTCTTATCACTTTACTGTATTTTTATATTATTAAAGTGGTAGTTATGGCAAGAAAAATCTGGTTTGACTTTAAAATATACCAAACCAGAAAATGAAATATGACCCTCAACTCATTTCCTGCATAGTAAAGAAGTTTGACTTGACAGGGGTCAGACTGTTCACATGCAGCCTGTAGGTAAACACGTTGCACAAACAGGAACCTGTTTAAACATGATGAAAAAGAGGAAGTATTTCTAACAAACCTGGTCGTGTTTCAGCTACGACAGGTTCCGTGGCATCTGATGGTTTCCCAACACCAGCCTGGTTTGTTGCCCGCACACGAAACACATAGCTCACACCTTCTTGTAGGCCACCTATCTGGAGGAAGCAAATATAAATACATGCACAGTGTGTTACAAAACACTGATTTTAATTTCACACTTCTTACAATTCCAGTCGGGATGCTTCACAATTATATTTCCTTTATTTTTGTTTTGTTCCCTTTCCAGTTGACAAATTTTTCTTCCTTATGGTTTGGTCTTTTTCTTTCCTCAATTCCAGAGTGGCATGCCTAATCTGTTGGTCTTGCTTCTTCCTTGTATGCAGAGCTAACATTTAGACTGTGTCATTACTGTCATTGATTTCTTTGGAAAAGGAGTATTGTTATTCAAACAGGATGTTTTTAACTCAGGTACACTGACCTCTGAAACAGCAGATAAATTCTGAGATTATCAGAATAACAAGCCCCAACAACACCTATTTAGAAGCAGGGGACATCTAATTGTAGAGATTTAACTGTAGTGACTTGAGGAATCATACTGACTTGTAACACCTGAAAATACTCCTTTAAAATATATATGAAAGGATCACACTTTAAAGTTGTCGTTCAAATATTCTGAGAGGCATACAAATAGCAAACCTACTTAAGATGTGTCTCTAGAACGGAGACACAGCTGATCCCTTATTTAGAAGTCATCCCACAAAATGATGTAGCATAATAGCGCACAAAGCTTGGGTTTAACTTGCTGTGAAATGTGAGGAGAGGGTAGTCTGTATTAGAAAGAATCACCTGCCACATTATTACAACATCCGTTCTTGTGCCATCTGTCTTCATGTCGTGATACCTATCTTGCCCTTTGAGCTAGGTAAAGCTAGGGTTGCCTGCTGCATTATAAGAATAGTATTTGGTTTTAGCAGTGCTTTCTTTTATTTTTAGGCTTGTCATACCAGATTGTCTTCTGAGTTACTGTCTTGTCTGACTATACCAGCATTACACATGTATCCTCGGCACAACATAAGCTACTATTTCATTAAACGGAACCATGATCAGCACAGGAGGATGCTGTTGAAGGCTGACTTCCTCAAGATCATACTCTTATACCAGTACTTGAATCTTCAGCTATTTACCTTCAAAAATTTCTTTTGAAGTGGCTTCTCATTGACACTTCTCCAACATTCCTCCTTGGCTTCAGTTTCCTTCATATCAACATAGTAACCAGCAATGGGACTACGACCAGTATAAACTGGTTCCTTCCACAGTAAAACCAAAGAGTCCTTCCTAACTTCTGTGCATGTGACATCATGGGGTGGCCCTGAAAGGTAAAAGTTGGAGTTGTGGTATCAAAATAAATCCCAAAAGGGCTAATGCATAAGACTTCAAAAACCAAAACCAGACACGCTCAGAGCTGACATAACATGTGCGGCTCCTCTGTGTCATATCTAGACCCGATGTAATATGACCCATACCTATTAAAAAGACCAGCCCAAAAAACAATCCAATTTGTTGAGATTTGGTATCTTGATCAAATATTCATGAACAAACAAAAACAACAAATAATCTCCAAACTCGGGGAAATAAGTTAATAATTAAGCTAATGTGCTGCTTCAAGGACTGCTCTAAAGTCCACTGAAGTCAATGGAGGTTGTTTTCACTCAGTTCAATGAGAGTTAAAAGGCTAGAGATCTGGCCTTGAAGTGATATACTTAGACAAGGGTTACAGGACCTCCTTCATCTCTGCCTTGTACCTTAGACAGGTATTTATGTCTACCATTTAAACTAGGAGGCAAAGTGGCAGACACAGTACAGGAACCAAGCAGGAAAGAAAGGAAATACAAGCTGATTGTAAAATGCTACTGATTAAGTGGGGATTGTTCAATGCATCAGCGTAAATGTACTCAGTCAAAGTGATGGAGGTTCAAGCCTTGGTATGAACCTCAGTACCCGTTGACTCCCCTGGAAACTGAAGGCACTGAGAACTTTGATAATCAGTCACAGAGTGCCCTTGGGCTGTGAGTAACCTCCACCTCCCACTCAGGATCCTACCAGGTACGGCAATGGTCCATTCTTCACATTTGAAAGGCTGACTGGGCAGGGAGGGTGTCCCAACCCCAGCCAGGTTAGCAGCAGCCACCTGGAACTGGTACACCATGTTTTCCTTCAGGTTCTGAATCTGCAGAATCAATCAGATGGTACTTATTAACCTTAAGACTTTAGAATAAAGTCACAATGACAGCTATTGACTGCATGAGCATGTTTTTAAGTGCCTAAAGAGGTGAAAGCATTATTGAGATCATACATAAGGCGACAACTATCTTGGCTTTTCCTCTAATCAGTGGTGAAGCCTACATGAGTGGTCTTAGCACGCTCGAATTGTAACCCCCTTTTCCTCTTGATAGACACTGGTAGTCAGGGAGAGAGCAGGGTATTGCTCAACAATCGCATTAATCTGTCTTGTGATACAGACCAAGTTCACTTAAGGCAAGAGTTGCCCTCACAGTGGGGTGAAACTCAGTCCTGGCATTGCTTTTCATTACCAAAGCAGCTCAACAAAGTTGTAGCTAGCACTATCTCTAAACTGGGTCAAGAACCGATCACAAAACAAACCGATCACAGAGCTGGTTCCAACACCAGCAAGTGCTGGGGTAGGTCCAAACCAGCCCAGCATGAATGCCGTTTGTTGTGAGAGCCTGACTTAGAAAAATTCAGGCTATGTCTAGAGCAGTGAATTCACAGATGATGGTTGGTGCCAGACTAACAGATAAGTGTATAAATAATTTTGCAGAGAAGTTTAGCAGAGCTAAATAAATTTATCATCATGAATATAAACCCCTCTGAACAGCAATCAGTACACTGAATCATAATTCATCCCAATCTGTCTTTGAGATCTGTTTTGGAGATGTTGTCTGCACCCACAGCAATAACGGGAGTCAACCTCTTACCCTGTATGCCCTCTCACTAATGGCCTTAATGTTGGCCTCCATCCATTTCCCAGGAACTCCGTCAACCACTTCACGATAGTTCACGTAGTAGCCGGTAATTTCAGTTCCACCAGTAACTTTAGGTTGTTTCCATCCTAACGCCATCGAGTCACGAACACTCTCAAGTACCATGATGTCATAAGGTGGAGAGGGAGCAGCTGTTTCAACGTGAATAACACATAATTAGGAAGTAGTATTTCCGTGTCAGACTAACATTCAGTAACCGTATTCAGGTGGCTCCCATCCTGCATTTCCTAATTAGGACAATATTTATGGGGCCAAGGGCGGCTTCTAGAGTTGGAATAAGAAATGCAGGATAAAAGATTCCATAAACCGAAAGAAAAAGTCGAAACTGTAAAGGAATTAGTTTTCAGGATCATTTGTTTTTTGAGAAGCAAGCTGATACATGGTGAAAGAATGCATTGCAATTGCAGCTCTGATGTAAGCGTTCAGGCCTCGCTTTAAAACTGTGAAAAATGAGGAACTAAAACTAACATTACAGGAAAAGTAAAAAAAAAAAAAAAAAAAGATGCAATGATTTGTTTTCTTTTGCTGAAAGCAAAGTCTTTTTCACACATACAATATTTATTGTAGCTCCTTTTTTTAAATAGGCCCACATTTTTCCCTTCCAAGAATGGACTTTATCTCTTTATCTTTCTTTTTTTTTTTCCTTTTAGATTTATACGTTCTGCAAATTTTATCATTGCACCCATCACATGATCTTACCTTAAGGGAAGGAAACGTGATCATAGGCAACTGTTGACTGACCAGAAATGGAACACATCTGTTACTGGAACTCACATTAAAAAAATTGCTGCATAATCCTCTTTTTTAATTATTTTTTTTAACCATACAGAAATCATTAACTTCATCCCAACCCGTTTTCTTATAAAGCCTTTTCTGTACCTAGTGGGAAAATGCTTGCCCACACCCAGTGTCATGCGCCAGTGAAGAGCCCTGCTTGTGACCCTGAAGTCCTACTTTTGATGAAAATCCTACATCGTATATGCTTCCTTTTGTCTTTAATGTTTTATATCAGTGTCAGCTAGACCCATGTGCCTCAGCTGTGTTTTCTGTTCAACACTTTGCACAGCCTTTTGAGTCTCACTTCAGAGGCCTAGGGAAGAATCCAGTTCACTGGCCAGGTACCAGGACTTAAATGAAATGCAAGCCCCACATTTCTCAGGCACAATGGGGGTTAAGGTGTAGACAAGATAAAATGTGATTTTCTGTGTGTGCCTTCAACTTGATAGGTTTTCATCATTGCGTATTTCTGTCAGTCAGACGTACAACACAGCATCCATTAGCACTGTGTCTCAGAGGATATGCTGTAGCTTAGGCATAAATCCACAAAGGATCTTCATATATCCTAACACAACACAGATTTTCATGCTTACCATCATGATCAGATTTTGTTTCCTTCACATATACAACCCAGAGATGAGGTAACAAGGCTCCTAAGAAATTACCGAAGTGATTTAGAAATAATACAGTATCTTGGATACATTAGTTTGTAGTCAAACCAACTATTAAATTAGTAAACGGATTCATATGTTTCACTTTCAGTAGCCACTAAATTTGTAAAGCAGTCTCCAATACCATTACATGAATAATGACCTTAACGGAGAGTTGAGCAGGTAATTAACAGGCCTGATAGAAGATGCCTCACTGGAGAGCACATTCACTTGTGGTGCAGACGAGCAGAGGTTACAACCTTCTGAAGTGGATGAACCAAAGCAGTGAAATCTGTTTACTTAATTAGCTCTCACCTATATCTTTCTTCTTTGTCACTTCTTCCAGAGTCAAAACATGCCCGGGTCGAGACTTACTTGCCTGCTTAGAAGCAGCATTTTGTGGTGCAGATGCGATAGCGTCTTTAAGCATTTCTCTCGTGTTATTGACTCCCATATTGCCCAGTTTGTCAGAGCTACTGGGTAGTGTTTCTCTATTAAATTTAGCATTGCATTTTAGCAAAGCATCTGTGTCAAAGACAGGCTGGGAGGACTCATGCATGCCTTCCCAGCTAGTAGTGCAGTCTGTTAGTCCACCAGCTTTACCACTCAGTTCAGGACACACACCATGAAGCAATCCTCCCCCTATAATTGCCAGAAAACAGCAAAGATGTTTTGAATTAGAGTACATTCTTTCCTTCCTTCATTTAGTCAACAGAATGAAGAAATGCATACGTTGAACAATACAGCCAAAGTGTGACAAATCACAGGTTTTACACGCAAAACGTTAAGCTTGAATTCACAAAAATTTGAAATGCATAGAATACGACTCAGTCTGCTCACAGGTAATGCTCTTTTAATAATGTCTGCTTTTCAGAGCAGAAGAAACATGGAAAGGTAATAGCAATCTTCATTTGCTACAATTATTTTAGTAGGAGATCTCCCAAGTCATCTTTCTGATCCTTTCAAGTTGATCCCACATAATTGCCCTAGGCCACATCTCTCTGCTCTATGGTACACGCGCTTGATATAAATGAGAACAAGGATGTTGCAGACATACAATTTATTCTAATCCAGTGATCGCATTAATCATTATGGATTAGTTCAGGCAGTGGCAAACAGAAATAATTAGTCAATAATGGGACAACACACAGGGTTATAGAACGTTTACAAAAGACATTGCACTGATTAGCAGGCTTAGGTAGGGAAGCAGATTTCTCAGGAACTGACTGTATATAGGATGGTGTGCATTAGAGGTGACAAGTACCACATTACGGAGTCAGAATGACATTCCATTTTCCAGGATACCTATCAAGTGAACTTGGCAGTGCTCTCTTACGGTGGTTCACAAGAAAAACCTGAAGAAGACTGGATGGTGAAAGTGGACAGGCTACAAGAGTGCAGTGACCGTGAAACTATGTCTGTGAGACCGTAGGAGCTATGGATAAATTATTATTTGTGGACAGCATTGTAAACCAAAACAATTAGTTACAAATAGTTGCTGAAAACATCTTTACTTAATTAAAAATAGATATTTACCGTTAAAAAGAGCAATGGAAAATAGCTTACCAATGGCTGCTTGCACTTCTATAGGCTCCGAATCCTGTGAAAATTCACTGAGTCCCGCTGCATTAACAGCTCTGACTCTGAAAATGTACTTCTCACCATTGATGAGCCCATGACAAATGAATCTAAAACAAACCAGCGAAGAAATACTTAGAAAGTATTATGAGGAAAATAAAAAACTTAAGGGGGAAAAGAAAGCTTTTCTTGCATAAAATTTATACAGTTTTCAGAAACCAGAGGATAAACCATGACCCCAGTCACTTAAATGAAGGTCAGAGAACACACCTAAGCACTTCATTCATGCAACAAAGATACTGTCTAAAACCATGTCTCTTCAGTAATACTGTTTACCAACACTCTTTCCTTCTTAAGATTACATAAGTTTTTCTGTTAGAGGGACTACCTACCTTACTTCTGCTAGTATATAAACCCCCACATTTCCTAATGGAAACAATGCAAAAATCAGCAGAGAAGGTCTATATTTGCTTGTGGGATATCTTCTTGACATTAAGTAATAGAGCCCTGTAACTGAAACTCTAGGAATTCACTTCCAAATCATAAATGAAAAATTGCAATGTTCAAAAAAATTATAGGGCATTGCACAAGAGAAAAAACGTGTCTGATTTTTTATTTCACTTTCCTGTTTCTATCCATCATACAATAATCTGTCAGGCAAACTTTTTTATTAGAATAGTTTTTCTACTGCATTACTTAGCGATCACATAAAACACCCTTCAAATTTTCTCTGGTGTTAACCCTGAAAACATAAAATTTCCCAGGACAGGAATAATTTCAAAAAATTGTGTTTTGGAAATTTACCTATTGAAAGATAAATATTGTTTTAAATTAAATGTTTATTTTAAGTGTATTTTATTTCATGTCACTTTTATTTTGTTCTACTTTATAATGTCATGTCTTGCACTAACAGCGCTGACATCGTGCAATGACGCACAAAGCAAATACAATGTTGAAAACAAAATGTATTTCAAAATCAAAATTTTATTTTGGGAAAGAAATAAAACCTGAATCAAAATTTTCAGAGCAGAATTTCTCATTCTACCAGACTTTTCCAAATAATTTGCTTTCACCAGGATATACGCAGATAATATATTTCAAAACATCAAAATATCCTGCGTAATGCAAACTATGAGCTACAGCTAATGCTTTGAGGTTGACAGAAATCCAAGGGTTAACAGGCAGCCTGTGCCTGACTGCGTCATACATTATATCACACTGACCAAAAATGCAGTGATAGGAACCTAAGCAGGGCAGTTACATCACAATAGAAAGTATTTTTACCCTTTTTAAAATTATTTTTATAAAAATCTTATATATTTTTATTTTTACAGTGACTAGAAATCATGTTTCATATTTTTGAATATGAATTTTGTGCAGCAAACAGCACAAAATGTCAACACCTGATGTAAGCACAGTATAAATCATAGAAATATATATGAAAGTAGATGATATTGGCACATACAACCATTGCAATATGAATGCACAAACCAATACTTAAAGGAAGTTTTTGTGTTTGTGTTCAAGCAAGTGGGGTTTTAGGTACTTTTGCTATACTAAGAATTTACAATGTCCTTCTAAACAACAAATTTGTCCCAAGAGCATTTGGTAGAGCCTCACAGTAATAAGGGTTGTCATGGATAGCAATCATAAATAGGCATAATCAGTCATAACAAGCAGGAACTGCTTCTGGATTGACATCAATCCACTTGATCTCAAGTTCATGAATTACTTCTTTAGACTGTGAAGATTACATCCTTATTCATACAAAACATATACATACAAAACAAAGCTTGCAAAGTTTAAAATCTTGATTATTTTTTCTGGCTAGAGACTGAGCTCCACTTTGCTAAGAAATTTGAGTTTATACCCAATACTTAAGAGTGTTCATTAATATCTTGATAATTACAAGTGAAAAAGCAGTTAGAAAGTAATATTGTTAGTGTGATATAGTCCACATTTCCTCCTGACATTCTAGATACCCAGTTCAGACATGTTTTGGAAGACTGCAGTAAACAAAGGACTTTGCTTCCAAACATTACGCGATTTAGTTTTCCACGTTTGTAACTTCAGTCATTCCTCGCTGTAGTGTTCTTCGTCAAACTGATAAGCTGTACAACAGCTAAAACTAGCAAGCTGCTTCTCTTTTCTTCACGAGCAATGTCCACGTTTCCTCTCCCTTGTCTAATTGTTTGTAATATAAGGCTGATTATAAATTCCTTTTGGACAAGGCTCACAGTTTGAAATATGTTTTATAAATTCTTATGAACTTCACCTGCAAGAGCGACTCCAGCCTGCTGGTTACCACAGTCTCATTAACTCTATGACTACTAATTGCTGGAAAGAATATATATACCCAGTAAATCAAAAACCGGTGACCATGATTTCCATGCTTTAAAATCCATTACCTTGTGCCTTTCACTGGATTGTTGTTGCATGGTTCCCAACGACCAGATCCAACTACACTTGACTCAATGTAGTACCCAACCAGCTCCTTGGCATCTGGGGGCTCTGTCCAAGTGACAACAACTGAGGTATCTGTATTCCTAGTTGGCATAATACGCCCAGGAGCTTTGGGAATATCTGTGGGAGACACAGAAATTATTCAGTGACCAGACAGTCAACATTTACAAATAAAATAAAAATGACATTCTATTCTTTATTATATTGCCACAATTAATATAGATTTAACCTCCGAAAACTCCTGTGATTGCAATCAAGTAGTCTGGCACAGCAAGACAGGATCAGTAGGTTGAAGTTTTTGGTGGTGAGGTTCCTCACGTCTCCATTGCCTATGGTCATGGGCATTTACTTAAAATCAGTTTTAGTTTATTTCCTTGTGCTGAACATCTGCACCAGAGATGTGATTTTGAGCTTTCCAAAAGGGGAAATTTGTTAGGTGCACACTGATGAATTTTGTGCAGCCCACAGAAGGCAGAAAGAAATGCCTCTGGTAAGTAGCAAAATGCATTGAAAGTATTTTTCAAGAAGAGCTGTTTTACTCTTGTTGTTAAAGAATGTAGTTAATGTGCATGAAACTGCTCTGAGAATTCAACCAATATGAAGCAGAGAATCTGGGAACTGGATTCATTCTTCTGCACTGCCATTTGGAAACAAACTGCTAACGTAGACACAGCTACTGGTGCTTTGCTGGGGTGAACATCTTGGCTTTTCTTCCAGTGGAAATAGTCTCTGTGTTCAAGCAAGTATTAAATTCTTCACTTTTGTTTAATTTGGCAAACAAGGAAGGTTAAACTCTGCTGATGTCTGGGCTTATTTTCAATAAAGATAAAGTAAAACAAAATATTCTTGTACTTCCTTGAGTTTTCGTTTTCTTTCACTATTTGCAGCCCATGAGGTTCTGGCATCATTATTTGCAGCTTATTTCCCTTGGTTTGCATCTGTCGTTTGACTGCACATTAAAGGTTCAACAATCCAAACCAAAATTATTTTAGCTAAAGGGAATAAATCGCTGACTACTCTTCATACTTGTGTTAGTTACTGGGCAGCTATCTGTCTTCAGACAACACCATCACGTCATAAACTGGAAACATACCATGGAGGTGAGTTACTACGCATGACCACACACTTACCAAGTTTGTCGTCCACCACAGTGGCTTCAGTTGCTTCCGAAGGTTCACCAATGCCAGCTGAATTGCAACAGCGAACTCGGAAGCAGTAGGATTTGCCTTCAGCCAAATCAAAAACGGCAAAGCGAGGAGACTTCACAGGGATCTCGGTGTTTACCCTTTGCCAGTCCTCTGTGCCGGCAACGCACTGCAGTCAAACCCAGAAACCACATTTGGAACAAAAGTCTCTGAAAGCTGAGTGTCTAACCCGATAACACTTTCTACCCAGACCACCAAATGCATGCCTGCTATGGAGAACAGGGAGAACATTTAGGCTTTTCCACAGAATGAGTGTATTTCAAAGCTTATGGATATGCCAGGTGTCCACCTACTCCAAAAAAAGGTACATAAAAGCTTACTGGTTTTATTATACCAAAGCCAAACTCCTCTCCACAGCCAGGAAGTGATGTTATTAACTGCATTCAGTTCTGGGCCACTTTCAAAAGAAGTTCTGCAGACATTCAACATCATTCAAAGAACAAAACTAACATTACCACATTGCTTCTAGATGCCTCTGAAACTGCTGTTGGGGTGGTTTCCAGAATTAATCAGGATCTGACCTTCATTTTTCCAGAAAGAAAACTACAATGTGCCATTAATTTGTGAATTGTTTTTATTTCTGTGGCTAGAAGCTCCACATACCATGATCACTTATACCATTAATGTTAGTAATTATTTTTTGCCTGTGATTTACATTAAGGATAATTTCAAGTAATGGTTTTGGTTTCTGAAGGATTTCAAATTCTCAGAAAAACATTATCAATATGTGACATTAGTGCTTCTTACTCATCATGCAATAGGTATTAACAAAAACTTTCTTACATGGAAACTCAAAATTCATATATTCATCCTCTCCAAGTCAGTTGCTAAGTGAAACTCACTTATTTAGACCAAATTTCATAATAGATGAAAAACACATAATGGGAAGATATTTATGTCTCCCATTATGACACATCTAGACTGATAGGGAAAAGCATTGATAAAAAGTTTTGCGAGCCATGAGATACAAGTAGAAAATGGTAATGGCATTAAGAATTTTCTAGGCTACAAGCCATGCAAAAAAAAAAAAAAAAAAAAATCTCAGAAAAGCAGGACACTGAAATTAAGACTGATTCTGTTCTAGAAAATAACTTTCCATTTGCTTCACCAACTCAACAAAGATGACAAAATTTCATGTAGAAGATAAATATGAAAAGGCAGCTGGAAAAGAAAGTGTTGATGCCAAGAAGCTCTTGCAGAATACCTCCATTCAAAATGTTAACATCTGTCTCACCAGACAAACTTCAATTATACAAATTTTATTATATATAATGTATATATGTTCATATATATAAGAAAACATGTGACTTTGCTCTGTGCTTTCTCACTATAGAGGGAGATTGCCAGCTTGCCTACTCCAGGGTAGGTCAATAAAAATTTATAGAAGGATATTACAGTGTGTGACACATTCTGACTTCTACTTTCCTATTTCCTGTCTATATTTTCTTCCTAGTTTTTCCTTAATCAACACTAACTGTTATCTTGATGAAGTTTGAGTCCTGGTCCTAGTCTGAAAGTCTCAGGTAGAAATGAAAGTTAACTACACGTTCAAAAGAGAAGGCAAAACAAATGTAAAAGATTGCCAGAACATGATTCTGATTCTGTTCAATTTTACCTTTTCCACAAAGTACATGATACCCTCATGGCCCCGCTGTCCTGGAGGTTTCCAGCTAAGGACAACATAGGTCTTGGTGGCTTCGATAACTTGGAGGTCTGTAGGTGGACCAGGAACAACACCCTCTGAAGAACAGGGGAGAAGAATAGGAAAGGGAATTGGGATTTAATTCCTTCATATTTATACCAGAATTTGTTCCATAATTAAATTATAGAAGGAGTATTAATATACTTTGGCAGCTGGGTTTTTTTTGTGCTTTTTTTTTTTCTTTTAAAGCATAGAGTTAAAAGTCTTCTAAATACTGGTGTTTAATGTCCTTCCTTTAACTGTAAGCATGTTTATTTGTTAGGTCTTGAATAATGAAACCTCACCTCAACGACCAAGTTGGGAGTTATTCAAGGTGAAGTAACTCCCAGAACAACAAACTTTGGGTGCGTGCCAAAGTCCACTGAACTCACAGCAAGTTTTTCTAATTACTCAGCCAGCTTCACATTAGACTTTTGTAGGCAAAAGGGCCATGTTTACCTGCAGGTTCTTCCTCAGTGACAATAATCTGCCCAGTCCAGGGAGCGGAAGGGTGACCTGAAACAAATATCAGAGGTATCATGGAAATGGGAGACTTCAGGAACTTCTGGAATAATGAGAAAACTGACTCTTTTGTGATTCAAAACTAACATTTGCAAGATTCATGTGAGGTCCATTTTTGGTTACTGCTGTGACTGTTGTTCATGTAACACGCTAGTTACCAAAGTGAGATGTAGGCTGACCAGCCTGAATATTGAGAGCAGCTCAGCTACCAAATAGCTAGAAAATCTAATCCACTGAAACACGTATTCCTTCCTGAAAAGTCACTGAAGTCACCTAGGTGACAAGCAGAGGAATTTGGCTCACTCAGCTCATCGTTTTCAGAGAATTTACTTCAACTTTATTTTCCGTGCTCTATTCATGTGATTTAACAGCTCACTCATTACAGGAACAGCTGAATTCCTGCAGGCTGCTCTTTGTCTCTTTTTAACCGCTTTCTCTCACATTACCAGCTTTCAAATCATGGGTCACAGTCATAAAAGAAATGGCTCACTCGGCCTGACTCAACACAGACACTTGATATGATTTTGGGTGGCTCTCTCAATGCTTCTACGTTATCTTATTATTGTAGTTACACATTCAGCTATCATGCAGGTCAGTGCACTTTCAGAGATAATTTTTGCAAATGGTATTCTCCACCTCCACGTGCTTCACCTTATGTTGGCTGATCCGATTTGGAGATGTGAGCAGAGAAGGAGCAGGTGGGGAAAAAAGAGGATCATGAGGGACAAGAGTAGGAGACATAATGGGAATAGGCCACCAAGAGCAGACTTCATCTCCTGAGACAGCTTCCACATTTCCCAGTGAACAGAAGAGGCCTCCTCCAACCTTCAGGTTTCACACATCCTTCTGACCACAAAGTTTCCTGGCAGTGCCACACCTCCTTCCTCCAGCCTTTTGTTTTTATTCTGAATGGGAACCTTGTTCATCTGAGTGCAGTCAGTAGCTTGCAGCATTATATATAGTAAGACATACAAACCGAGAGTGAGGGAGCCCAGTAGCTTCACGTACGATACCTCTTCACACTGAACCATTTCATACAGTATAACTTCAGAAACAAGTAGAAGTAATTGCATTTTAGGCATATGATTTTGGCTTATGAGTAGAGAGGGGGGATTTTGAAGCAAATTTTAGTTAAAATCCTCAGCAAAACCATTTTTGACTAGGACATTTCCAGACAATGAGAAAAATATCCTTGGCTTGTAAAATGTTAACTTTAAAGCAGAGAGCTTGGAAGCTGTTGGGCTACCCTGGTGTTGTGCCAATGTTACTGCCAGACTTTGATGGTCATATGAGCACAAAATCGGCCACCCCTGTGTGTGGCACAGAGAGAAACTATTCACAGGGTCTGATCAGCTTTTTTTGCTGGTTGAAGAAAAGCAAATCTCTTTAGGCTATTACCTTTCCTGTGCCTTTTCCTCCCTTCCTACAAGTTCCCAGCGTAGCACCAAAGCCAGCCAAAGACATTTGAGCAGACAGAGCACTTTGTGCAGAGAGCATTGAGGTGATTGCTTCTGGGCAAAGCTGCCTCTGAAGAAAATTTTGGTTTTGCATTGCTCCCTCTAGTGGGGTTTCAATGCGTTATAAGTAGGCAATCATACTTATTTTTAAATGAGTTGTGACTTCATGCAAACCTCTCCAGCAACCTGCAAAAAGCACATCTTACTTCTAAGCCTGGCTCTGTCAGCAGGATCCAGAGCAGCCACGGGCTCTGACACTCGGGACGGTAGGCTAATGCCAGCTTTGTTCACAGCTCGGACCCGGAAAATGTAAGAACGGCCTTCGATCAGACCAGTGACAGGAAAACGAGCAAACTTCACAGGAGTCTCATTGCACTGGGTCCAGTGGGTGGTGCCAACCTCACACCTGAAAAATACAAGCAGCAAGAGCAGTGATTGGAAGGGAGAAATGCAAGGGTACCCACGCCCCTGTACAACTGCACCATCTGTTGTGTTCATTGGCTGGACCATACCAGTTTCCTCGACAGTATTATATTCTGGTGGCATCCAAGCAGCTACGCCAAGGGTTGAAGTACCACCTTGGCAAGCACTAAATCCTTCACGGCTGCGCTCCTTCTTTCCTGAACTGAGGAAGGGACACCAGCAGAACTCACTTCACTGTTTAAACCCTCCAAACTATGCTCCATGATGCTTAGGGAGTGTCAGCTTTAGCATGCTTGAAGGGACATGAAATACATGTATCCTTTGCACTTGCCAGAAAGCAACTACTTCTTCCCTGCACAGTGCTCCGCAGTACATCCTGCAAAATGATGGGCTTCATGGGGCATGGAGACCTCTGCGTGGTGAGCTCTGTGACCAGCCCAGCACACGGATGGCTGTGAACAGGGTTGAAGTCAGGCACTCAGCCGGACTCTGCTTCCAAGGGTGCCTGCAGTGCGGTGGCTGCAGCCTCTACAGCAAGACCCGACAGGGTGGTGCTGGTCTCAATGCTGCTAAGCCTCGTACCTGGCAGGAGGATGGTTTCTGGCAGAGGGAAGAGATAAGCAGCAGCAGGGAGGGGCTATTTGGGTGCCTAAATACCTTCCATGGGATCATATACTGGAGAGCAGGAACACAGCTTTGAATTTAGGAACAAATGTAGAAAGGAGGTGGACACATGAGAAAAAGCAAAATGCCATTTGTCTTGCAGTTACTCTCAGTGCTAACATCCCTCAATAGCCAAGCTTTAAAACAAAATATTTTTCAAAATCTAGTCCTGTCTTTTGTTTAGGATGCTTTAATGAATGTTAAAAAGCTGTGGCTTAGAGCTAGCACAGCATAGTTACAGCAGCAACTGACACTCATAAGTTATCAAAGCAGTAAAATTGTATTTGCATTGAATATACTGACGTTAGACTTGTTTCACAAAGCAATGTCCTTTTTTTTATGCATATGTAATTTATGTATATATGATGGCATAATATAGTAGCATATTTATAAAAGTATATATAGAGAGATGTATATAAGAGTTTGGGGGGTTTTTGCATGCATCTGAATAACCTCCATATTATTGATGATGTATTTTATTACTGAAATCCAAACAAATGTTACTAGTTCTAGAAACTTCATTGCAAGTCTCAAAATGCTGACTGAATTTCTTAAATCCCAGGGTTTTGGAGTCCTGCCACTATATGACACATTCAGTTTTCGTATTTTTAAAAATTCTTTCCAATTCTTATTGTTGCAGAGAGACACTGAATACAATGAGTTAGAATGAACAGCAATATGAATTCTCCAGTCCAGCAAGCTCACTGACCTGTCAATGAAGTATCCAAGGATGGAGTTTCCTCCATCAACAGCGGGCTGCTTCCAGGAGACAATGACATAATCTTTGTTGGCATCTAAGCACTGCACATCCAGTGGTGCGCCAGGGGCTCCAGGGATTTCAGCATCAGCATCTGTGAGGATGGAAACATATGTTTGCAAATGTGAAAATACATCAGTTCTTTCACAATTATTAATCTTTAAGGACCAAACTCTGCTCCTACTGAGTGAAAAAAATACAAGCTCCGTTACTGGCTTCAAAAAGTATTTGTTTTTTATAATGCCAGTGTTTTTCTAGGCTTTGGTTTTCTCTTTGCCATGTTTACAAATGCTTAATATGTTACAGCATACTGTAAACATAATTCACCTAGACACTTTAAATAAAATTAGTAACATGCATTCTGGTTAGATAGCTGCCAGAGACAAAGCTGAACAGAAAACTTGTCAGACTATATATTTACCTGCTATTCTATTTAGGAGAAGAGGCTAATTATCTTGCCTTACAGCCAGGAGTAGCACAATCAAAAGTATTCACTCATTGGATACAAACACCAAATTAAATATCTTATCTCCACACATAGTCCTTCATCATTGGGTTAGTTATGAACTGCAAAGGTATCAAAACCTTTTGAAGTTTCATTATAACATACATTATCACTGTGGAATATAACCTTCATAAGAATGAGCATATTATTTCTTTCAAACATTTATCACAAACTGCAGACTGCTGGTATCAAAGGGTCTTGACTACAGCATCAGCTTCTAGACATATCTTATCTAAAGCTTTAAAACTCAGAGCACAGTGCTGGGCATGGGGGAATTTTACTGTTTACACAGTCGAGAGTCTGATTTGTGAGATGGAATAATTTCCATGTGGAGAAAAATAAGCTTTGCGGGCAGATTGTATGAAAGACTTTCAAAGAAGAGTGTTTGTTTCTCTGAAGAATAACATCAATTTTTACAGTTACATGTAACATTTTTCAATCCCGCTACTTCAAAAGAAGACCAGAAAGATGTATATGCCCAAAAAAAAAAAAAAAATTTGCTAATAAGTATTATTCATACATTCCATCTGAGCCTCAGACTTCTTAGAAAGGTTTAACGTTTCAAGGCACTACAGGATTTTGTATTACCATATACAGTAATCCCTATTTTTTATGCTTTTGGCTTTCAGAAAAAAATCCTTACAGGAATATTTAACATACTTCATTAAGTAAAACAGTAGCCTTCAGAAAAAAAGAAAAAACCCACACTTAACACTATGACTTCTCTTATAGGCAGAGTAGCATCACAGGGAGCTTTTGAGACTGAGCCAAAGTTACAGAGTCCAGGTTCTAATTACAGCTACCTCGATTCATTTTTAAATCAACAATGCACAGAGTAATCAATCGAGTTACCGTAACAAAATAATGAGAACATTAATATCAATACATCTTCTGTGATCTCCATACGACAGGTTTTAAGTACCCATATTTACCACTTGACTAACATGAGACACCACAGTTTCTTTCCAATACAGACGGAAATAACTGGGACAACCAACATTGCTGATCAACCTCAGAGAGGCTAGGATTTCAAATGCTGACCTGTAGCCATGGCAGAGGAGTCACACATGCTCTCAAAGCCTGTTTAAAGTCCTAACGTTACAAGCTAGATTACTGCATTGCTCACTTCCATCAATGCACGGGAATTTCTGCATATGACACAGAAAGACAACTGCTTGTGCTTAAATACCCTAGCTAGCCGTTTATAGCAAATTTGCCTGCACTCTAGGAGGACCAGTGAGGCATATACTAGCCAACTGAGACTGTGGGACCATTTAAGTAATTTAAGTAATAATTAACTTAATTAGAATTTGGAAAACACACTGATTGGGTAGTAAGATACTCCTGTGAAAGGGGTAGTGGGTTCTGGGTCAGCTCATGCCTGCATCACTAGATGTAAAAGGAACGAGAGTGATCATTTATTTATATGGCAGCACAGTTTAAAACAAGACAAGAAAGACAAGTCCTATTCCTTGTCACAGATGCTCAGTTTTGTAGACTCTTCAGGTGATGAAAACATCTGCTTCAGTCATATTTTCTGAGCATGCTGTTATCTCACACAGCTCTGCTGGACTTGGCAACAAAGCACCATGCTGAGCATGGTCTCAGAGCCAAGAATTTCCAGAGCCTTTTGAATGAGGATTTCACGCTTCAGCTGCTTTTAGCAGCTGGGACTGATATAGAATCAGCACGCAACCTGATAGCCATGGCTCCTTTTAAAGAAATATTTCTCTCATAGACGTTCAAGAAAGTTCTGCCTGATAAAAGGAAACAATACCCAGAGAAATTACATTTTAGTTCTACACTTTGCTGCTTTGCTTTAGAGAAGCGCAGAATGGTTGAGGTTGGCAGATGCCTGAAGAGATCGCCTGGACCAAACACTGGCTCAAAGCATGGTCAGCTAGAGCTGGTTGCCCAGAACTGTGTCAAATCAGGTTTGGTGTATCTCCAACGATGGGGATTCCACAGCCTGTCTGGGTAACCTGTTCCTGTGTTCAACCACCCCTGCATTTAAAAAGTGTTTTCTTATATTCCAGTGAGCTTTCCTGTATTTTAATTTGTATCCATTGCCTCTCATCCTGGCAGTAAGCACCACTGAAAAGAGCCTGGCTTTGTCTTCTTTACTCCCCTCCATCAGGTATTTGTATGCATGGATAAACTCCCGCTATGCCCTCTCTTTGCCAGTCTGAACAGTTCCACCTCTATCAGCCTTTCCCTATATGGGAGATGCTCTTAGCCCTTAACCACCTTCACAGCCCTTTGCTGGACTCACTCTGGTCAGTCCATGTCTCCCTTGTGCTGGGGAGCTTAGGACTGGACACAGCACTCCAGATGAGTCTCACTAGGGCTGAGCAGAGGGGAAGGATCACCTCCTCAACCTGCTGGCAATGCCCTTCTTAATGCAGATCAGGATGCTGCTGACCTTTGCGACAAGGGCACATTGCTGTCCCATGTTCACCTTGGTGTCCACCAGGACCCTCCGGGTCTTTTCTGAAAAGCAGCTTTCCAGTCAGTCTGCCCCCAGCCTGTACTGATGCACAAGGTTATTCTTCCCCAGGCATAGATGTTTGTGTTTCCCTTCCACTGTGTTCTTTCCTGCATTTTGTGTTAGAGAGAACCCCTCAAATGGCGCACAAAATCTTGATCAACACAATGAAGTTTAACTAGCAGTGAGATGGTTACAGAAATACATTTTAAAGTTATTATGGAGATTTTTCCTGTTTATGACTTATATTCAATACTCTTCACAGGCTGAAATTGAGAAAGAGTAGTGAAGTTACATCAATACTCTAAATTTCCTCCTGAGAATGCCAATGTGCTTTGCCAGTTGTCTAGCATGTGACACCAAAGCCTGACATACACATTCAGTTTTTCCAGAGGTAACAACTGGAAGCTATATTGACAGAATCTATTAAAAATTAATTATTTTATTTTTATTGGAAAAAAGGGACCTGAATGGCTGAGACCGATTTTGCCAGCATTTTCCTCATTTCCCTATTGAGTTTCATTCACGAGACAATATCCTACCTCGAACAAAGACGTAACTACTGTACTCTTCATAGTAGTCTCCCATCACCACCCGTAGAGTGTAAAGACCTTCATCTTCCTTGTTTGCATGCGTGAGTGTCAATGACGCTCTCTCCCCGCTCCAGTGCATCTGGACCCATTTGGATGGTGTAATGAGAACACCTAGAAATTAGAGAATTTCATTATGAGAACTAGCTGGATCTACTGAGGAATAGATTCCGAGTATGGGAAACAGATAAGTTGGAAATACTCAAGAGACCATACAGTCTTCAAAGACAATCACACATTGCAACTAATTCTGCTCTCATGCCAATTTTGGTTTCATTTTCAAAGTATAACTTCAGAGAACAACAACTTTTTTATCAGCTGTTACACAACACATTAGTGCAACTACTTAAATGTCTTGGCATATAAATAAATAGTAAAAGCTATGTGGGATATGCAGATGGGCCACATAGATGTTGGAGCTGATAGAAATGCTTGTAATTCAAATTTTCAAGAAAGAAAGACATTTTCACAGTGCTTTGACTGTTTTCTAATTGTGTTTCCATTTTAAAGTGCTAAATTTTGAAAAACTTTTAATTGAAAAAGACAAAATATTACTGTTTAGAAATCTGAGAAAGTGATTACCAAATCATTATGTTCACATATGCCAAAATAAGTAAAGACTTATGTAAAATAGTTATATTTCTTCTTGTAAACACTCTTACCATTTCTGTACCATTCAATGTCTGGCTTGAAGCGTTTGATATCAGGACTGATGACAACTGTGCAGCCCAGGCTAATCGTCTCGCCTTCTCTCCCAAAGGCTACATCAAACTTGTCAACAAAGCTGATTTCAAACCTGGAAGCATAGCCGTGAGGGGTAACGCCAACTGTATAAGGAAAAAAAAAAATCTGGCTGTTGACTTTTTCTTTCCTTTTGTGGTGAGTGTAGTAAGCAAAAGTACCCAATGATTATGAATACAAGTTCAAGTAAAGCTTAAGATATAAATAGAAACAATATATATCCAACAAGCATATTCAGAGATAATTGCAGTGTCCAATAATCCAAGGCCTTACTATCACAGAGGATCAACTATTTCTTTGTTCACACAACTCTAGTTCTTACAGCTGGTTCATTTTATCAGGGAGAGGGTCCTGCAGAATTTCATTCCAGAATTTCTAAAATTTCAGATTCAGCATCCAGAATCTCAGATCCAGCATTTTATCATTTTATCATAAGGTTTGTCTTTTAACTTAAACAGACTTCTTTTTATAATTAATGACTTGTTCAGGTCAAGCTGATCTTTAACTTCTTTTCTTTCCCTAACTCCTTGCTCCACCTCAGGGCAGCTGTGTGTCCACTCAACCTTCATTTTTATAAGCTAAATAAGCCTTTTGGTGGGTCTCTTAATATAAAAAGAGCTCCCCATTCCCCCAGGCTTTCAAGTAGCCTGTTTCTGTACTTGGTCCCCAATTTACCTTTTCTGATGTTGTGTGACCCAACTTATGCAGTATTCCAGACAATATCCTAAGTGCCTTACACTTGCTGCACATACATGGCACAGAGGCTTCCATATTTCTTTTGAAAACAGCTCAGCTGATAAACATTTTCCTTTTCCACAACTGCCCTACACTTGTAGCTCACAGTCTTCCTGTGATCAATAAATATATGCAGGTCATCATCTTCCTTTCCCTTTGCCAAGTGACAAATCCCAAATTATATTGGAAACTTGTGGTCTTGCATTTTGTAATATGGTGCATAAACTTGTTTCTGTTATTTCAGAGCTTCTAGATATCTAGTATGCCTTTGCAGCACATCCCTGATTCTATTTGTGCTGCAACAATAAAATAAATGTCCATAAGTGTCATCTGTCAAACATTCCACGCACAGGAGCCCTAGGGCACTTCACACACATCGCCTGTGTGGGTGGATTGACTTAACGTTTCTCATCACGGAAGTATCTATGCAATACTGTAAATCACTGCAAAACGTGAGGGTATCAGGTAAAACAAACTACAATGTTTACCTTGATACATCCAAAATATTCAAATTGGATTCTTATCTTTTCTACATAATTTTGGAACGTGTAAGAATCACATAGCAGCAGACAAGAACGATTAAGCCAATTACTGTGCTCACGCACATGCACCCCCTAGCTTTTTTCCAGACCATGTTTTACATATCACAAGAGATGAAGTATCTCTCTCTTTGACAGATTTTATTCTGCAGCCAAGGGCAATATTAAAAATATGTTTCTTATATAAGCAAAGAGTCACAGACCCAGAAGGTAATGCCATTTCCCCCTATGGGTGAGGCTAACGCCATCTGAAATTGTAGAGCTCAGTACCTTTGTAAATCAGATCTACTTTCTTTTTTAAATAATGTTACAAAATCTTCTGCTTAGTCATTTTTCATGATGTCACAATTGTAAATGGATGTGTCAAACAAATACATGTATTGCAACTTACAGCCTAGAGGCATGGAAACGGTTCCAGCGTGCAAAAGACTTGCATCGATTTCTCCTTTGTACCCTAGACAGAAAAAGAGCAACTCCAGTCACTATCACCAAGAGGCAAAGGCTCTCTGAGCCACCAAAATGAAATTGGTAATGTGCATCTTAAAAATAAAAAAAAAGAAGGAAATATTTTGCAAACCTACTCTTTACCACAAGGGAAGCGTAAGCTGAAATTTCTCCTTTAACATTCATAGCAGAGGCCCGATACTGAGCAGTGTCATCAAAATCACATCTAAAACAATAGAAATGATTAGGCATGGCACTTGTTTACTCCTTAGTATACCCTCTCCTATGTTTTAGATCAAATAAAACCCTCAGAAATCTGCATAAAATCTATAAACAAGAAAAGGTTGGGAGACAGACACACTGGACTGATCGTAGCCGCTAAGGTTTTCTCAATACTAAAAATCCAGTCTTTGGAATACAAGTCTCTCTTCGAATGTCACTTACAGATTTGAAACTGAGAATGCAATGGAAGTAGGAAAAACTGTCTGATAATGTTTATCTAAGTTATCTCTATTTTACTCTCTCCTTTGGAGAGATATCTAATGTGGAAGCTGTAGAAACAGAACATATCATAAAATAATTTTCAAGGGCAACTACCCGTATCTAAATTGTCAAATCTGGATTGTTGCTGATTGTCAGATTAAGTGATTAGGTCTCATGTTATCAATGTTGTTTAATGCAAAGTGACTGCAAAAATTTCCCATTTGGAGGATAACTACTGTTAAAGATTTTTCTTGTGTGTAAGTGAGAATATCACATTTCTGTTCCTCATTTCAGTAAGAACCAGGGACTTTGCTATATTTGAAAAACAGTTAACACATATTTTTACCCTGAGCTAGATTTTTCTCGTGTTTAACTGTATTCATGCAGCAGACAAATGGAAAAAGTAATCACAAATGTTCCACATGTTTCTGACTCAGCCATAAATAGAATAATAATCCAGATAAATTATTCACTTAGGTAAATTGCATATCCTCTATTGAGGAAAGCCAGAACTGCTTCAACATTTAGTAGACAGCATTCACCCCAGCTGTACAAACTTGATATCTCTTACACCCCTGAGATATATATTCACATTTTGTAGGTCTCAGTCTATAACAACATTTCATCTTAAGCTATTATTAAATTATCTGGTATTCCCTTACGTGCTGATCTCCAGTGAGTGCAGCCCATATCGACTCTCAATTATATACTTGCCAGGGTGAGTCTGTACATTGATGGGCACATTGTTTTTATACCTGTGGAAAAGCAAAGAAACATTATGTCACAAACAGAAGTGTATGATTATATACTTTAAAAGGCCAAATGCTTGGCGTTTGAGACACAAGTTTTCTTGTATTTCTGTATGTTACTCCTAGATAAACTGCTGTCTAATTTCCTGAAAAGACATTATTCAGAGAAGCTTGACCTCTCTCTCTCTCTTTGTCTTGCCCCAGGTGAATTTCACTTTCTAATTAAAAGGAAAAAATAGTATTGAACAGGGTGAAAACCAACTTATATTAACATGAATTTCAGGTTACTGGTTGTAAAGGAATTGAGAAGTCACATGAGCAGCATCTCAGTTTTGTGAATCACACACAATGAAAGTTCTATAGCATCCTTACCTACTAGGCATCGTACACATTTTGGTTGGTTTGCGTATTTCATCTACTTTAAAAGCCTGCATACTCACAAAATTTTCAGGTAGATAATTAACTCTCTTTTTATTATTTGCATAGCTACATTGGCAGAAGCCCTGATGTAAATAGGGTTAGACTGGTAAAAACAACTGTCTTGGTGGTAAAGTGCATTGCAGCGAGGGATCTGGCAGAAACTGTGCTACTGAAAACTTCTCTGCCTTTACAAGCATAAAGTATGAGTGTTTTCTGGTAGAGGTATATCTTCAGGTAGGAAAAGGTCACTGCTCAAAATTCCTAGCAAGTAATTTGAAGGAATCAGTACAACTCAGCGGTGAGCTGGCACTTCTAATTTCAGATCTTATATAAACAACTTGAGACTCACGGAGGGAAAGTTCAGTGGTTCACAATAGATTCTTCCTCACCAATCATCGCATAAAAAGTCACTCATTCTGGACAATACATGGTGTAACCAAGTAAATGTCTAAGTGATTCCTGTCTTAAATAAATACTATTAATATGGAACAAACTGGCGATAGGTGTCTAACAAAATTAAACACCAAAACGTGTTCAATACATTTGGGATTGATATGAGGTCTATAAAGAAAGAAAGGTAATGTCCTCCTTTAGCACAGCTTGCCCTGTGCTCCATAATGTGCATATATAAGGGAAGTAGAAATAAAAATGATGACAGACAAAAGTATCTTCATCTTCTACTTTGATATAGCTTAAATAAAATTTTCATAAGTCATGACAGATATCCAGACAAAGGGCTTTTCTTCTTCATTTTTTATTTTAAAGGTCAGTTTCTCTCATGATTTTCAATCAGGAAAGGGAACTACTCTGCTGCCAGTGGCATGACCCACTTCACCAAACATGTCAGTAATAAGCTATTTTATTTTCACCAAGAATATTACTAGTTTAATATGTCTCAAGATGCAGCTATATCCACAATAAATCTGAAAATTGCCTTTCAACAATTTCAGTGTTGTGGAATATGAAATCCTGTGAAAAGAGATTTGACTCCATAATCTCTTTAACTTTTCTCCAAAGGGTTGGGTGACCCATGGATCCTATTGGCAGCAAGGGCATGCAGTAACATGCAGTGCTGTGCAGAAACAAGCTGAGTCAAGCAGCAGCAAGAAGACTTTCACTTCTCTTGTCTTCATTATCAGGTTAGTAAAAAATAATTGATTCAATTTTCACTTATTTATATTCATCCATTGAAAGAATAGGGCTCATGTGGTAGAAGGACCACTTGTTATTTCTGGAAACGCAAATTCCAGAACAGCCAAGTCATTAGCTAATGTTGGACTGCAATCTCCCACTGTCGTTATGGACTGATAGTTTATGCTTTCTGCTACTGGTTTCAAATGTCCTGAGTTTTCCATATGCTTTTTCCAAGGGAGTCAGAACAGCTGCATCGCACAGTAAAGTTTTCTTTAGAAAAAATTCATGAAGCTTTGTAATTTATCATGCACAGCATGAAAAGGTCTCCATTGCTTATACAAAGAATGACTGTTTGGAATACATGACTGGCATTTCATTAGAAATGCCTAACACGAGCTGGCAGATCCAGGTCAGCACTGTTCTCTATCTCAGAGCAAAAACACCTGATGAAATGGCTGTGAACTCTTTTTTTTTTTTTTTTTCCATTAGTAGCCTGTGGCAAAGAGAAATCCCTTTGGAATTCAGATGTACGGTAAAATGATGTATTAATTTCCACCATCCACATTTAGCACTTAGATGAAAGGCTGGTTTGCAGTGACAGCCAAGGCAGACAGCTGAAGGCTTGGTTTAACCACGTCAGGTTTTTGGGATAAGGTGAATCTCAACCAAAGTGAAAATGGGCCTGCTCTTGTGTTCTTGGTTAGGATTCAGGTTACAGAGATGGATTACAACCATGAGGGTAGCTGACCATTCCTTGTGTCCAGCTGAGACTAGACACGAAGGATTTATCTGGAATCCTCTCTAGGAGGAATGTCAGAACAGGGCACTCACCACCCTTACATGACAGGAAAAATGTGTCCGTGCAGAGCCTGACTATCAGTTGTCATTGTCTAAGGAGAGAGACCAAGTCACTTCATGGGCATCAAATCTGGCCTATTTACGTACCTCTTAGTAGCACTTTTTATCAAGCCCTGAGATTAAGGTTTTTAAGACCTAAATAAACACAGAGTCCATTAAGAAATTCAAGTCGTAAATTGCCAAATATGGGTATTACTTAACATCATGACATAGATGTTTTCTGTTGTCTTCACAAATAGAATCTCCATTGGACTTCTTATTGCTAATTAATGCTTAATGCTACTTATTCCTAATTAATGCTTAATGCTGAACACAAGCTTATTCTTTTCTTGTTTTATAAACACATTCAGACATTTTATATACACATTCTAGAATAATCTTTTAAATTAAACAATAATCTTTAACCCAAGAGTCAGATTAGACCTTTAGCTATGACTAAGAGTGTATTTTGGACTCCTTAGATTAAAGATTTAGTCCAAAGACCATTCAAGTGAACAGAAAGTTTCCAAACGACTCCAGAGCTTTCAGAAGATTTGGATGGTCCTGGATGTGTCTGTGGTCTTTGACTTCAAATAATTATGATGTGTCTGCTATGAACACCCTGCATCATGAGATTTCAGTTTCATGGAGATTCAGTACTATAACTGCTCAGCAGCCCAAAACATACTTTAATGCTTCAGGGACATTAACGACATTTGTAGACTAAACAGAAGTATTTGGAAAACATTATTTTAAGGATAGTACTGACAATAAATTAAAGTACTATTTTTATTTCATCAGCGGACAGAAAGAATACATTGGATGTGACTATGAACAAAAAAATCTATGTATTCATATTGTTGTAACACAAAGCATTATTTTGCCTTTCAATATTTTGCCTTCTTTTAGTACAAGGTGACTTGAAAGTTGTTTGACAGGCTTCTGTACCTGATTTTTTATATTAAACTAGTATCTTTCCTGAAAATATACCGTATTCACTGAGATGACTTCAGATATTGGTTATGTGGTGACTTTCAGAGATAGAGATACAAACTTACCATGTAACACGGGGTGCTGGCCAGCCAGCAACCGAACAATGAAATTTGACATTTTGCTTTTCCCAGACAGTGTGAGAACGAGGTTCGATAACAAACTCAGGGGCATGTAAAAGTTTATCTTGATTCAACTTTTTGTGGAATGCCTGAGTGTCTTCTAGCTGAAAAAAAAAAAAAATCCAGCAGTTGTAAGTGCAAAGTGTTAATACACAAAAAGCATATTATTTTTTTAACAACATTAAAAAATTATGCAATTTTTATTTAAAAACCTTGAGAGATGTACTTAATGTATTTATCTCCCCTGGACACAGAAAACAAAGTTTTTATCTTCACGAAATTGTCCTTCCAAAATAGCTAGATTTTATTTTGCAGGTGGTTTTTGTTCGGTTTTTTTTGTTTTGGGGGTTGGATTTTTTTTTTCCTTAAGGCTATTCTAAGTAAAATAATTTTCCACATTTTTTTTTAATATAGAGTGAAAGGGAAAATAGGTCTGAAAGTCAGATGTCTTCTGTATTTTTGTTTTAATGCAAAATTGTGTAAGCCTAGATCATCTCTGATAGAACTTTTCTCAAACCTGCTGACGGGATCTTTCATCTTCCCAGGGTAACAGTTTCAACTGCTTGGCTATCCACGAGCTGGAAAAAAATTCCTAATATGCTATAAATCTTGCTTTCTTCAAACTAAAGTTTTTAATTTCTGCCCTACATTTCACATATATGGAGAATTACTGTTCCCTGTATTAAGATTATTAATAGAAGACAGCTTTCATAACCCTCTCAGTCTTTTATAAACTGCACAATACCAATTTTCCTTAAAATTGTTGTTTCTCAGCTCTAGACAGGTTCTACTTGTCCTCAACAACCATGAAACAGTAACTGCTCATTATCAGAGGTCCAACAGTCTCCAAAACAAATAAAAAATTACCCCCTGTGTTTTAATGACAATACTTTTGTTATTATACTCTAGAATGGCATTTGTTTTTATACAACAACTGACATTAAATTGACTGACATTAAATTTGTGACCTGTTATACTCCCAGATCCTCCAGTACTTCTACCTGGCCAGGCATTAGTTATTTAATTGTTCTTTGCCTTCTTTGTGTAGTAATTTCCATTGGTTGTTATCAAATTGCACCTTCCCTGTTTCTCAATTCTTGAGATGATTTTGAATTTTTACCTTGTCCTTCAAAGTGTTTACACCCTTTCCTACCTCATGTCATCAGGATATTTTATAAGCATATCACCAGTTCTCCTGCTCAGAACATTAATAAATTTGCTAAACGAAACATATTTGCACATGATATATTTTGTCAGTCTTCTTATAACGTATTTGTAACTACCCTGAGTGTTATTTTTAAGAAGTTGCACAATAATATCAAAGCTACCCACAATTAGACATTCAGTTCCAGATGTCTTTAGTAATTCCCTCCCTAATTTACACCCTGTGATTAAAACTCTGGGGTAAACACTTTGGACGAGTTTGTTCCTAGGCCATAAAAATTCAGAAATTACCCCATCACCTCGTTATTGGCAAGTTACATACACTGGCACCCTTCTTCTCTGCCAGTAACTCATCGTTCAGGTGAAAGATGCTGTGCCATTTAACTAGGTGTGGACATGACCAGAGAGCATTCCCTGGCCCCACTCTGCCAGCACAACAGAAGAGTCCCTGGTGCCTTCCCCAGACACTGAACCTCTTTTCTTATTGACCAGACACCACGATAACATCACTTTAAGTCATTGAAAAGACTTCCATTGAAAATAGTTTGGGAATTTACTACCATAATCGTGCTTGCCCATGGTGTAAATCAGGGTGCTATTGTGCTAGGCATGTTACAAACACCAAACAAAAAAGGCCCACACTGTTTACAGCCTAGGTGTTCATTTCTACTCCTTTACCGTTTTCTTCAGAGCGACACGTTCAGCAGACTCCCGGATTGCTACTTTCCTTGATTTTTTTTCATGATGTTCCTCTTCGGAGGTTGACTTGGCCACTTTGCTGACACTAACTCCTTCACCTGTGGCGAAAAGGTTCCTCTTGGCAACGTACGCAGCGCTTTCTTTAATTCTTTCTTCTTCCGTGTCTGTGATCCCACTGACACTCACTTCTCTGAAAGAATTTTTAAAAAACAGAATCCCATTGGGAAATGCTGAAAACATATTCCATTTATACTTTCTATCAAATTAGCCAGGTACAGTGGCCAACGCTTTCCTAGCATATTTCTGCTATTGCAGTCTCATTCAAAGCAGAAACGTGGAAGGGTACTGCAGAATGACTATTTCAATGTCTAAGGTCATGGCCATTTTCAATGCCTCTCTGTCTAACTGTGACATACGCATTTTCAGTTTAACCATTATCCTGCTGTGGTTTTATATCTCCATCGCTATAAAGATTAGTGTAAGGCATATCCATTGATCTTCAGTTACTTACTTAAAGCGGGGGTATTCATGATAACACCACAAAAAGGGTGGGAGGTAACCACAGCTGAATAACAGTATCTTCATTTATGATTTATATGAAAAAAACCCATAAATGTATATCACAAAAAGTTCTCTTTATTCACAGAAAATTCAATCCTGGAATGTCTGTAGGGTGACTGTTCTTCAAAACATTTTCAAGATGATTAAGGATTTTCTTGAAGCACCCTTCTCAGGTTGTCTACAGAGATGATGCAAAGAAAGGTTACTCTCAATGGGTCCAGCCCTGTTACCATATGCACATGTGGAAGTACCATTGCAGCCATAATTTTTGGCACTGTTGGGACATTATAGCTGCTATAGTAGTGCATATACAATGAGAGTTCCTTGACTTAAGGAGAAGTATCCATATCCTGCTGCTGAGTTTAGTTACTTTAGCTTAACATTAGATGGCACAAGAAAAGAGGTTCTGTTTAAGTTCTCATTAAGTGCCATCATGCAAGCACTATAGAGAAAGCAGCCTGTTTATTTCCAGAATGCACTCAAGCACAGCCTCACTATTTTATCATAAAACACTTACTTCCTACTGCTACAAGGCAAAAAATTAGGAAGAACTATTTTTTTTCTATTTTCTTTAAGATTGCTAATATGCATTTTATAGCACATCTCAACACTCAATAAAATTTGAATTCAAGACCATAATTAAATGTCCAGCTCCTTATCTTTGGGCTATGAAGTCAGTTTGGTGAGATGCAAGACAGCCAAGCAGTGGAAAGTGCTATAAACTTAATTATGCATAAAAACTGCTCAAAAGACTAAAAAACTTACTTAACAGCATAGAGCTTTGACCTCCCTCATGTGTTCAAACTCTGTCTTGAACTTTCAGTGTTTCAGGCTGCTTTAACAGGATGATCCTTAAAAGTGTCAGCGGGATGATTGATTCCCTTCACTTAGGCACATCAGCTCCTCCCCCTACCAAACATCATCTGAAGATGCAGAGATATGGCAGAGATTTCTAAAGACAATTTTGAAAGCTCAGCTTAAAAATATGGATTTAGTTATCTACATTCGGTTTAAATGACTCAGTGGCTTTTTTTTTTTTTTTTTCAAAGGCAAGCTGGCATTATTCCCTCCTTAATTACAGTAGTTAAGATCTCAGCAACTTCACAGTATGGACTCACTCCTCAAGGTATAAGGCATCTTCTGGGAGCTGATGAATATCTTCAGACTAATACAGGACTCAGCCTAGTCAATGGCAGCAGTGGTCCCCAGATGCTTTTGATCAACAGTATTAAATATTTAGATTTGCTAATCATTTCTTCCTGTTACAATCTTCCCAGATCAAAGAAAAACATGTTCCCTGATAGGATGAATGCATCAGAAACAGCATGCAGTACCATTTAAGAATTGATTCTGCAGTCAAGTCTCAGGGATTTCAGTAGAGAACACTTTCCAAAGAGAAATAACAGGATTAATTCCCAAATGACACACAAAGTATTATTTAAAGGGTATCTGACATCTGCAGTTCTTTGGCGTAGGCTTATTAGTGGTTGCAAATAGTTTCACGAGCCACATCTAGTATGTTTATCACCTATGGTATTAAATCAAACTGTGGTTTATTATCTAGAATACTGGCTGGCTGTCCTTAATTTTACTTTTCAATGATTAGGTTAGATGTTTAAGAAGAACTGTTGTGAAGTGAATAATCTGAGCAAGGGATATTTTTACAGCTGAACCTCAGAGCTCAGAAATAGAACCAAATAATGGAAATGGTGACATGGCACTGAAGGTCATCCAGAAGCATGGGTAACAGTTCTGATGAACCCACAGAAACCTGACCTTTATAAATAACTATTCTTGTAAAAGCTATCTGCCCATGGGAAACAACACATCAATTTCACAGGGGAATTTGGGAGTGACATATAACATGCACATGGTTCAATGGGCTTCAGCTGTTATCTTTCAAACAAAAATAAATATCTGACAGGAATGTGGCATGCAACTTCTGCAATCTTGGCATGCAGTCATGAACAGGATGACAACAGTAAAAAAGCCTAAAACAGATACCCCAAACATCTCATGCCATGTTGGGTTGGGAGCCCTAACAATTATCATAGAATCATGGAATAGTTTAGGTTGGAAAAGACCTTTTATGTCATCAGGTCCAACCGTTAACCTGGCACTGCCAAGTCCACCACTAAACCATGACCATAAGCACCTCATCCACATGTCTCTCAAATACTTCCAGGGATGGTGACTCAACCACCTCCCTGGTCAGCCCGTTCCAATGCTTGACAATCCTTTTGGTGAAAAAATTTTTCCTAATATCCAACCTAAACCTTCCCTGACACAACTTCAGGCCATTTCCTCTTCTCCTATTGCTTGTTACATGGGAGAAGAGACCAACATCCACCTCATTACAACCTCCTTTCAGGTAGTTGTAGAGAGTGATAAGGTCTTCCCTGAGGCTTTTCTCCAGGCTAAACCTCAGTTCATATGCCTTTTTTAAAATTTTTAATTAATTTTTAAAAATTATTTGGGTCATTTCAGTGTCACAAAAGTACGCACAACTTTCTTAGTTTCCATGTGAAAAAAGTAAGAATAATACCAACAGTAAGAAGAATAGTTACGGTAGTGTAAGAACCCAACAGTATCTTTTAATGTAGGATCCCAAAGTATTGCACAGACACAAATAAATGAAGCTACACATCATCACACTGAATTAAATATTACTGTATTCATTTTACAAAAAAAAAGAAAAATAAAAAGAGATGAATCATTAACATTTGTTAAGATGTTAACATGATGTGTTAATATCACTGGGGCCTCTAAAAATGCTAAGATCATCATCCAAGAGTGCTAGCCATCAGTCACATTTTTCAGCTACTGACCAATATAAATTTTATTTTTGTAGACTCTTGACACAGTAAAAAAGAGAGGATATTTGTGTTTAAGTGCATGGGATACAGATGATGGTGAACCTCAAATCTACTGCTACATAAGCAGAAACACTGGATGAAGTGCAAAGATACTGAGAAACCTTGAAAATATGTCACTGCAAGATTTGTGTGAGACATATTTATGTATTTCTGTCACAGAAGATATAGCTGAAACTCTGAAGAAATTATTTTAAAAAGCGACAGTGTGTGCTTCTAAGTGTTGGTTGGACCAAAGAGCAGTGAATCTGACACAGAAATGCACAAGGGGTGAGAAAAAAATTACTGCAGGATAGTGGGAGGGAATTAATAAAACCCAAAACTGCTGGTGTCATCACAAAAGCATCACAAACACTCAAAAGGCCAAAGCAATAACATCTCCCACTGACAAGATGGAACTCAGTTTCACAGGAAAGCACAGGTTTGGACACAAAGCAGAAGTGACATTGGGTGTTGATTAAGCAGTACGCAGAAAAGCACTGGCTCCCAGAAACAGCTTGGAGGTGTCCCATGAAAAATGCTGTGCTGCAGGAGAAAGACAAGCTGAAGGAAGGTTTCTGTTCAACCACAGGTGAGCAAGAAATTTTTCTCCTGGCCTCCAATCAGGAACCAGTTTTCCATGGCACACCCTGGTATTTATTAATCTGAACAAGTGACTGTGCTCGAACTGTGGGAGACTCCTAATAAAATCAGTATGCCATACCCAAAAAGGGCAGGAGAGCCTCCTTGCTCATGTTGGTTCTGGCTTCCACATAAAGTTCACATTCAGCTTTACTGAGGACACTGCTGCAGTATGATGCATTACATCAGTAGTAACCATGCAATAAATACCACCAACACGTGAGATCGGTATGAATCATTATGATGATTTGAGAAAGTATTTGGTTTCATTCCAGGTTTTCCCTGTGCCATGATAAAACGCTAGCACAACATTTCATTGTTTCTATGTTCAATGCTTGTAAAAGCCATTGAATTACAGAACAAGTCTTCAGACCAAAAGAATAAGCTAAACAATGTGGACAACATGCTTGTCTGGTTCCCAACAAGCAGGGTTATAATTATATCTATATTTCATAGAAAGTGGACCTGGCGACATGTTCAAAACAAAGTCCAGACACTTAGGTTCATTTGTCCTGGCCCTGGATGCTCAGTGTCTGATTTTCTGCCAGTCAGTTGACTTATCTTTGTCTTTTTATCACTCATGCAAAGTGCAAACAATCACCTTGAGTAACACAAGTGTAAAAAAAGATTAATGGATTTGTTATTTTTGAATGTGTTAATAAAATGTCAGAAATAAGATGCCAAACAAAAGCAAAATGAACATACCGTCCTGTGAATATGGGCACTGAGTAGTCTATGGCTTCATTCTCTTTGTCCTCAGATACCAAACTCTGTTTTGCTCTCTTTGCTTTGGGACTCATTTTATAGGATTGATCTTCAATCATTAAATTGGAATCTTTCAGTCTGAAATAAAAACAATATTGTTCATTTCAGAAAAAAAGCTGTTAAGAAACACTCCAAAATAAGGTTAAAGTACTACAGATTTTTGCTGTCTGTTGTTTGTTAAGCAAGAAAATATAATTTTTAATAGTCATGGCTTCAGAGTTATTAAACACATGACTAAATGCACCTTTGATAAACTCATCATTACAAATATAACACTCCTTCCCCTTGATATTAAATACAAATAAAGAGAAAAAACAGTATACCTGACAGCAATGCACATGTAATAGCTTTTTGGTTTGGGACTTGGACCGTTTTTATACCCAAAACTCTTTTTTCATAGAACCTGAAGTCACTCAGACCACTTAAGTAATGCTGAAGATTGTATCTGAACTCATAACCTCTACTTTTCCAATATTTACAGTCCTGAAATTATCTGGTCCCCAGCCAAAATGCTGGTGTACTAATGTGTTTACAGTAATGATGCATTTAAGTCTACAGACATTGTAGGGCAGCGTATTGCTCAGTAACCAGTGTTACCGTTCCGACTGCTCTCCTATACCACCCCAATCCACTGAAAGCAGAGCTGTGTGAAGTAACACCATTTAACATAACACAGATAAATGGAGAATGAGTGGAAAGAAAAAAGAGCAAACCAAAGGGAAGACCAGCCTAGGAAAAATTCTGAAGAGTGTGAAGCATATTTGAGACAGTCTTTTGGGGTTCGTTTTTAACATGGTTACAAATTGTGCTAACAAAGCTCCAAATACCTTTGTCCTCCTTTCCCAAAGCAACTCATCTCCAACTCCCAGAGCTATGGAATATCATAATTAGCTGTCAGCCTTTTATAAATCCTCAAAGTGTCTATTCATCTCTGTCTCAACATCGACAAGGGAAATCATCTGTGAGTCTGTTCCTGGTCTGGAGATCTGTCCACACAGCACAAGCTCACCACTTATGTGCATAGATGCGGCAGCAGCATTAAGGCACATGGTTTCTCAGCAAGGCTCGTTAGCCCAGACATACCACTAACACGGCTAACCTGCTTCCCACACCCTGGGCAGCTTACGCTGGGGTCTCTACGCGGCATGGTGTACACACATAGTCAAAAGCCATGTTAGCACCGGGCCCTTGAGGATGTCGCACATGGGTAATGTAAGATTACAGATACACACTTGGGCTGATGTTTTCCTTAGGCTGCAACCCTGTGAAAGTACCAAGCTCCAGAGGTGCCACCAACACAAGTCATACCAGGAAGAGTGTTTACTTTCCAAAATATGTATTAATAATCTATCCAAGTGAGACCGTGTGTGTGAGATCACGTGGGTCCAGTTTCATTCTCCCAATTTTCTTTGTTTTTTTTGTGCCTGTCCCTTTGCTCAGACTGAGTTCTCTCCCTCCCCCAGTGTCTGTCAATCAGTCTCCTACTCTCTGGCTCTCCTAATGACTTTCTTACTGTCATCTCCTCCCCTTCTCCATCTAGTTGCCTCCCTGAACTCGACATCCTTTCCCACATCTCCTTTCCGTTCCTCATCTCTTTGCCCTGCCACTCCCAGCACCGTCAGTAAGGGTTTCCCTTCTTTCCTGCTTAGTCCCCATCTCATCAAACTTGACTGTATCCAGCTTGCCCAGCATTGCAGCGAGGCAGGCCCTCTCCTCTGTGCTCCCTGGGTGCACATTCTGTAGCCGCTGTCACTGTGCTGTAGCACCACAGCCAAGAAATGCTCAGTACAGAGTGTAAAAACAAATTTGCCCCACTTCTCCTTCCTTCTTCCCTCCTGTCCCTGATTCCTGGTTTCCATGCAAACAAAAGCACAGCCAGAGAGGGGCTGTATCACACACTGCAGGACTGAGGCCAAGGGTTTACCATGGCAGGCACCCCTGGGTCAGCCAAGGCACAGACTGAGCTTACGGAGAGAGACGCTCTCTGCTCCTGGGTCTGATGCCAGCCTCTGCTCAAGGCAGCCAGGGAGGGAGTCCAAGGGAGGCAGATCCAGCTCTTGGGACAGAAATACCAGCAGAAAACACTTGGAAACAGCCCAGGTAGGGTAAAATAAAAGGGAAGAGTTGGAATGAAACAGGGTATGCGGTGACCTCGCTTCTGGGTTGGGAAACCATGCAATCACTACAGTCAACCACGAATGCATTGGGAGAACTTGTCAAATAAATGGTGAGAAATATCAAAGGCAAAGTATTTTAATTATTTTTCAGAGATGAACTGTGGTCTGTAAGGAGCCGCAGTTCTTTCCTTGGCATATGGCTTTTATACCTGTCCTATTTTAAAACGGGACAAGCCTGGAATTTTGACTTGGACACCGGATTTTCTAGGGGCTTTAGGCTGAACCCTTTAGGAGGCCACTTGCTTCCTGGTTGTTTCTAGGTTGACAAGGATCACAGTATCATTTGAACTTCAGTTTAAAACGTCAAGAAGTTTTTATTTTCACGAAAGTAGATGAAATGTGATGAGAATTTCAGCTCAGGCATTTTCAGCACTGTTAAACCCAGGCTTGCTCCTTGTTCCTAAAGGAGAATTTGGCTGCCCTGTCGGTTTGATTTCTAGTTAAGGACCAGATTACACCCTCATGTAGGGAATTAATGGGGAGTGTACATAACAGTTTCCATAACACTCTCTGCTAGGCCTTTTGTTGATCTCTTTTCTATTTTTTTCCCCCCTATATGTTGCCTATATCTCTCTAAAACTATTTGAAAAGGAAAGAATAAATTATTATAGGTTCTGTTTTTTTGAAGTTGTTTTTTTTTTTTTTAATTGAGCACACCAAATTTAATAGTTCACTTCCATTTTTTATGCCTTTCACAGCTGGCTTTATGGAAATATCCCTGAAATCCTTCAGATTAATGCCAGAGATCTCCACCACAATACAGCCTGAGAAGCAGGGTTGAAACTGAGACTTTCATTGAGGTATGATGACTAAGATAAAACCACTGTATATGCACAGCTGATTACCACTCTCTTATGAGTTTTCTAAACTGCATGTCTGTTGATCAAGGCACCTTTCACTGCAGCCACCTGATTACATTCTGAGTTACTGCTCCTGGATCCTTCACGTTATTGCACCCTTCGGTTGACCCTTGTGTGTATATGCTCAGGACCAGAAAAGCACCTTTCTAGATGCCTTTTCCTCTCTTCTTCTTTCTCTGGAAGGGGCAGCTGCAACAAGGGTCATTGTTCTGTCTTCTAAGAGCAAGTGTTGGGTCCCAATATGTTGTAGTGGTATAGAAGAGGGAGCGCTCAGCTATCTAAAGCGCAGATGACAACTGTGAGCTGCATAACGAATGTATGTGGATCCTGTAATTGTCTGCTGTTCTCAGATTGCTAACATGACACACTGACCAATTTACTTCAGCAGTTTACACTTCCGAAAACTTGACCTGGACCAAGCAGAACCCCAGTGACAAGTGTCTCGTTGAATAATGCCAATGTTGCCTTTAGATCTGTTTCCTCTTCCAGCAATGGTTAAGAGCAGGTAAAAAGAAAGCTTATGTAGAGAAATACTTCTCCCAGTAAATCCTTCTGGTTTCAAGCAAAACACCTCTGAGTCACAGGTCGAATCCTGGTTGTAGCAGGGAGTTTACAATTTACTTATATATGAAAACGGCACTTTCTTAGAACCTGTTTTAGTCTGCAACTTTATAATATTTTCTGTGCTTACGTGCCACTCTGCATGAGAAACAGTGAAACACCGTTCCTTGTTCACCCTCTGCATGTCCTGCACCGTTTTATGTGTTATCATTACATGCTCACCTTTGCTTCCTTCCCAAGGTAAAAGAGGCCCAGTGTCTTACCTTCTGCAGGTGGAAGGTATACCACACCTCCCACTACCCTCCTTGCTGATCTGTGACGGATTTCAAACTGTGCTTTTTAAGATGAGATGGTCAGAACTGCACCCAGTATTTCAGCTGTGAGCATACCTTGGATTAACACACTGATACAATATGCTTTCAAGTTTGTTTTCACTTTCCCTCACAGCTGTTCTGAAATTTCTAATTGCTTCATGACCACACCAGAGCATCCAGATGGTGTTTTCAGAGAGGTATCCAGAGTAACTCCAAAAATCTTTTTTTAGAATTGCATAGCATTAACCAAGAGCTGAGATGAATAAGCTTTAAGCAGCAGAAAATGTTTCTCCTTTCCAAATATTCCTATTCTTTGCTTTTGTTCAGGCAGAGCTATATGAAGACTAGTAGAAATGCATATTTAAATGGAGTTCTTTGCATAGGAAAACAAATTGGTCACTACTTCTATCATGAAGTTTATTTCCCTGTTTTTCTTATTTGTTATTACTATTTCTCCCTCTGCAAAACAAAACCCAAACCCTGCCTACAACCATTATTTAGGTACTCCAAAGGAGGACCCTGCTTTCTTGAACCAGATTTTAGAATCTTGCCCTTTATTTTAAAATGTTCCAACCTTTTACCTGATATGTGGAACAGAATCTCCCCAGAGGAGAAGGAGCAGGGTATCAGTGCTCTCTAGTTTCACAGGGAGGAACAGTACCATGACCTTTTAACAGCTTTCAGCCTTATTTGATATGCCCAGCTAGTGTATGTATGCGTTTTTCCAGGTCAGATACTGCCTTATCAAGGTTGGTGACCCAAGCTTAGTGTACTCATTTCGTGATGTTTTTCGGCATGTTAAAATATCAATGCCAGCATTTTCTTAGTTTCTCAGTAGAGTCACTGAATTGGGACTTGGTTGACTAAATACGAAAGGCACAGATATTTTCCTGTAGAGATGTGAAAAAACAGATAGACCCTGTTGGCTTTTCTCTCTAGCCCAACAGAGGAACTAAATGCAACAACATTGTTCAGGGCCTATGAAACTCTCAACCAGAAGTTTTGTTTGATGCCTTATTATTAGACATAAATATACTTCAATGTGTTGGCACCAGCCTTGTTTCTGTACCTGAAGGGACAGGTTTCCCACTCTGCATGGAGAGCCTGCACCCAGCCGATGTAGAAATATGTCCTGTGGACCACAACACCCTACTTCTTAGATAATCCACCCCGACATGAAAAAGCACCTGTAAGTTCATTGACACCTCTAGAAAATCAGATATCATGTCCTTAGCATGCATTTGTTACATCTCTCTCACTTTATTTCAACAGCAGACCTGGGCGCATCTGGCATACACAATAGCTGTACCTGCTGGAGAAGTTATGTTAGCCAAAAGGCATTTTCCAGGTTCTTTCCAGCAGCTGCTTCTTTCCTAATATGCAATGTTTGAATTTACTCACCATAAAGAGGAGAGAGTGGCTTGGCAAACCCAGCTATAGAAGAGGAAAACAAAAGCAACCCCAAAAGTTTTCACAAGAGCTCTTTAAAGCCAGTTCCTAAAGGTGAGAAGTGCTGTCCAGTAACTATATTCATTTTAAGTTGCTGACAGATTTGTCACAGGCCCAGGCAATATTGCGGCACTTATCACGCTGTTCCCTAACACAGCTTCCGCAACAAATTTTTTTAAAGGGGAATTGTTTCCACATAGCAGGTCTCATTAAAACCGTTTCCATGCTTGGCTGTGACGTTTGGAAGCCACCTTCTTAACCCTCACCTATAATAAACCAATGGATGAGCAGTGCCAGTAGGGATCTCAAGATCACAGGCTTCTCATGTTTCTTAAAGTGTGTTATTTACTCAGCCCTCTCCCAGTCCTGGTTACAATATTGTTCAGAATAGCATTCACTCTTACTGTCTGACAGCAATTAATTAATTAATTTATTGCTCATTAATTGCAAGCTACTAAGGCATCTCTCCTCTGTTTGCTTGGTTCACCTGAATTATGCCATGTCTTCTTTGCTATTTCTCCTGACCTGCAAAATACATGAGCAAATGCAAAATGCCTGAGCCACAGTAATAACTTGTGTTTTCTGTCTAAGCAAGTTTCTGACCCATTTGGTGGCTGATAACCAGCCTGTGACACCACAGGATCATCTGATGCTGCCAGCCAGGAAAATAACACATGGAAAAGCAGTGAGAGTTTGAGCAAAGGCAAATGACTAAGCTTCCAAAAAGGAGGTAAGAGGGTTTAATCCAGCAGTCCTGTTTGACAGGATGGTAGTGCTATCAGCAGACCTGACTCAAAGCTTCCCAGAAGCACATGGAAATTGGAGCAGTACCATGGGAAGAAGGTTCTCCCACAGGAGCCAAGCTGCCCACACTGGCAGCCCCCAAGGACAAGACAGGGAGGAGGACAGGTCATCACAACAACAGCTTTTGGGAGGGAGCTGCCACCCCTTGCCTGCACAGACCCTGTCCGCTCTTCAGGGCAAGCAGCACACCCTGCTCCTCCTGGCTCTGCGGAGGTCAGAGAACCAGCATTCGGCTAGAGATGGCCCCACGAGCTCGTAGGGAGGGCTCGGTGTGAAGTGGCAACCTTCACACGGTGAGACTCGCTTTCTTTAGGGAACACAGGGTTTATCAAACTGTAACCAGAAAAGCTTCATGCTTCCATACTTGCTCTTGGTTTTGCCAGTTTTCATTTCACTCCTTGTACTTCTTCGAGCTGTCATGGTGTGAAGAAGACTTGGGATGTGGGGAAGGGACAGCCCACTTGCAAACAGACCCTTTTTTGTCCTCATGAAACAGCAAGCTGCAGCTCCTCCAGGCTATCTGTGTCCATGCTCAGGGCATGTTTTCCACTCAAGTGAGGCTTCAACATCAGGGAATTTTGTTCAGGTCAAGATCTTGCAGGTTACCTAGTCCCTAGTCCTTCTCCACTGTTTTCCCATGATAAATTCCTCACATAGCACTAACTGCATGTCAACACTGTTGCTTTATGAGCACTCTCTTCTGTATGGCAGCTACAGAAAAGGATGCAACTGAAATTTTGCAAGTGCAGTAAAGTTTAGCAGAAGCTACTTGACATAAAGATAAGAAGTGACCTGAATAAAAGCTTAGTATTTGAATAGTACATTCTTCCTGTTGGGCTTAATGGGGTTTATCCACATAATTATATCCCTTATACATAAATGTAGATTTGATGTTAAAACCCAGTCCTATGCAATAATCAACTGCTAGCTGAATAATTTCATTTGCATTTGGATTCATATGTGTGTTCAGGTTTCAAGGAACCACCACTGTTGGATGTCATTGAGATACAGCATTTCCATTCAGGGCTCTCTCTAATTTTTGAAAATCAAAAGTTTTTCAAGGCTTTTCTTTTTCTTTTTTTCTACACCATTCCTTTCATACAGGTGAAATCAGAAAGTCTTTGATTTGCCCAATTTATTTTAGTAACACTTTTTATCTCCACATTATCCCTTGAAGTGTTTTGGGCTATCTGGAGAAGACAGTATGAACTTGGAAAGAATTACTTTAAATTGACACTACATTTAACCAAAAAAACCCAAATAAATACTAACATAGAGCCCACATTAACCATAAAATTCAGCTAAATACTGAGATTATAATTCAGAACCATATTCTTTCATGTATTAAGTTTCGTGCAAGACAGTTTTAAATCACGTCGTCTAACTTCCTGAGTCCTAGTCTTAAATAGGACCACTGAGCTTCTCAAACCTCCAATACAAGGACAGGGTCACAGAAAAAAAAGAAGTTACAACAGTGACATTCTTATCTCTGCTTACCAAGGTCGTATACCAATTTGTGGGCAACTCTTGTACTACACAGCAGCTTGGAAGTATCACCAAATACGATATTTTAAAACAAAAACTATTACATTAGACAAAAACCTCAGGAAATCTGTGTTATACATTCTCTCCTAGTTAAGCAATTCCATTTCCTTTAATACTACTTTGCTGACATTAGAGTTCTTGCTGAGAATATACAGGTTTCAGAAGAAACTCACCTGACAAACTGAAGCGTTTGTAAGTGAGACTCAGAAGCAGGTTTTTTTACAACCATTTTTTACATCTTCAAGTAATGTTCCCATTTCTCATGGAAGCATTTTCTGTGAGAGGAAGGAGGCTTTGGATTAAGGCCACCAACAGTGTGTAGGTACAGCTGCATCACTGCAGAAATCTGGAGTGCCTTCCCTTACCCAACTCCCTCTGGAAACATAACCCTCAGTCCCAACATTTCCAGTTTGCTTCTCTTCAGCAGCAAGTTATAAATGAACTTCTCACTGCCCCACTCAGTGGCTAATTATTTGCACAAGTGAAATTTTTTCAACAGCAAAGACTGGATATTACCTAGCCCTAAACAGTCAAGTAGTCAAGTCATTCACCTGGGCACTAACAGCCTGAGATTTAAATTCCTGAACAGACCCTGGCAAATAGAGACTTGACTCTGAACTTCTTGAAAGCCAAGTGAAGGCTGTAATCACAAGGTATTGTTCACCATGGTAAAGGTAGTCTTTCCCTCAGTGGTTTTGGTCAAAATTCCATCTTTATCCACAATTCTTGGAGGATATGCAGTTTTCCAAATTTAATTTTTTTCTGATGGACAAGTCTTGATTCATTCTGCTAATAATACTCTAAATTTTATATTAATATAACCTTGAGCAGATGTTTTAGGCTATAATTTGTTAATAATTTCTTCTATTGCTAACAGCTGCTCTAATCTTACTTTAATACTGCCCTAATTTCTGTAAACCTCTGACATACATGCCAATAGTGTGAGGCTATGGTATCTAAAATATTCTGCTAATATAATTGCTTGAGCAACTCTTATTATCTTAATTAAGCAAAATAATCATAGCTGCTCTTCTGGTGCAAGATGAACACTTCAGGATATTCTCACTTTGAAAACAGTATGCCTTAACTGATTTACAGTGTGAAAAGTTAAATTTCTTGAATTACTCAGTACAAAAATGAAACCATTATACCGAGGAAGAATTACTTAACGATATGTGCACATGTCAACTCAAACTTGTGTGAACATCCCTAAGTTGTTCTACTGCTCCAGTCTGGCCAGCCACAAACCAAAAGTTATCTCAACACTGCATGTTACCTTCGGCTGTGCTAATATGGGTAAACAACTTACTTGGGAGGAGAGGTGGCTCTTGCCTAACCACTTTGAAACATGGATATGAAGCTCGTATTTGTCATCATTCAGGCAAGTCAGCACTGTTGGTTCTGTTCTTATGTCAACCCAACCATTACACGAGTGAGTTAGTTCAACAAACTGATCTGACCACTGTCATTCCCGCTGCCAAAGGAAAACACCAAGTCTGGAAAATACATTAACACCAAGTTACAGAGCCAATCTCTGTGGAAGAGGAGGAGGGTTCTGCCATTTATTTCAATGGGAGATGGTTGGACGTTTTTGTTCTGGGATATTGTTTCAAAGACAGATTTGCTTACCCGAGACTGTAGGTTTCAGATCCCAGCCTGTAGGCTGCAGCCAGTTTGTTGATGGATTCAGAGCCATGACTGTAGGCAGCTGAGCTCTTGCTGAGGGATTCAGAGTCAAGGCTGTAGGCAGCAGATCTTTTACTTTGTGCAGCAGAGTGATCATAGGCTGTAGATCCATAGCTGTAGGCTGCTGACTCAAGGTCATAGGCTGAAGAACCATGGCTATATGCTGCTGAAGAGTCAAGGCTGAAGTCTGTTGCAGATGCATGGCGATAGGCTGCAGAGCCCCTAGCGTAAGCTGCAGATCCTTGAGCATAGACAGCAGATTTGCTCTTTGTTTCTTTTTGGTACTGGCTGACAGTGGACTGCAGTGCTTTATGGCGGTACGCACGGTCATAGTGCTCATGGTGTCTTTGGTAGAAAGGTAAGGACATCATGAGTGTCTTCTAATTTTGTTTTCTCTGCACGCTTCTGAATGTAAATATAACAGGACAGTGTCTGAAAAAGAACAGGTTAAATATAAAGACTAATGTCAAAGAAAATCCTGAGTTAGCATACAAATATTACAGAAAATAAAAGCTAACACAGAATCTAAAACTTCAAAAATCAAATGCAGTACACTTAGTGTTATAATTTTGTGATGCATTTTAGACTTCAACATAGATTTGTATTCAAGTTTCAAGATGTTTGTATGTCATTCCTTAGGAGCAGAAAACCTTGCACTATTATGATTGTACACGTATAGTTGGTCTCCCTGTTACTGCAGACTATTGAAGTTTTATGTGCTCAATTTCTCCACTCATTACTGCAAACTAATGACATTTTATGTGCTCAGCTTCTTCAGAGATACTGTAAATATTTTTGTTAAATTACAAAACAGAGAATAAAGTCATAAATTATTTTAAAAGACATGAGCAATTCCAACAAGGCTATTCAATACTTTGTAGGCTAAAATAAAAATATATGAACATTTCCTTAATTTTTGTAATCCAGCTTTCAGATTTAATTGATTATTTCATTTAAAATTTTAACAGTGAATTAAAAACATTGAGAAGAATGTTACTTTTTTCTGTAAGCATGCATTACATTGATTATTTCGTATGTGATACCAGAGATCCATTTAAAATGACTTATCATACTTTTACAGTTTGAACAGGGATACAGTCTGTATGCCATCACTATAATAATATCATATTCATTGCTTCGAAGGGCCCCTTTTCTTAACCTAGAATGTCTTGTTCCAGATTGTCAAGAAATTCTTCCAGACAATTATCCCTATCTAAGTTTTACTTTGCACAGTTGTCAATAGGTTGTCTTGTAGTCACTCATAGTAGGAAATTTCATCAGATGAGAGGTAGTTCCTCTCTCAAAATGGGATGAGGGTTGAGCACAAGAAAGATTTCCCTTTGGGTTGGTTTTTGGTTGTTTGGTTGGTTTTTTTCTGCTGGCAATCCTATCTTCATGTTGTTATTTTTTTATTTTGCTATTGTTAAAACTAATGTTTTCTTCTCTGGCATATAAACTTGCATCTACTAACCCCTCGTGATAACCTTTCTCTCTCTTATGATTGGTTACAACGCTGTCCCTGAAGAAGTATGTAATTATTAATAGAAATTAACTACAGTGGGGGAATGTTAAGAAGAATTTAAAGAAGATCCAAAAACAATGATGAAAGGTGTTTATTATGTGTTTTGGGGGGTGTGTGTGTGTGTGTGTGTGTGTGTGTTATATCAATCAAAAAAATAATAGATTTGTTCTGCTTCTGGATTTGTTTATGTAAATTAAACTATTTATCTGATGTCTTGATATAAAATACACTTACAGAGCTGGAGTGTAATCTTGTTTTCATGAAAATCAAGATCTTTTTTTCCCTGGTCCTTATGCTGCCTAGATTTCAGTCCTTGGCTTTCTTTCGTGTTTGATTCTGATAGTGAGTCAACAAATTGCAAACTGTTCTCTTTGGTAACTGCTCAGGTACTCACCCAAACCAAGACAAATTATGAAAAAATATTTAAACTTTCCTATATTTCAGGGCTCTCTCAAGGGAATTGCTCTTTGTGTGATAACACAACAGATCATTTGTTTGCAGAAAGTCAACAAGAAAGTAAGAAGGTCATTCAGAAGTCTTTAAGTATGTACATGAAATTGCTGATATCCTAGCCACAGTGAGACTATGACATCAAGGAGACCACTTGATCCATTTAATTTATTTTTACCTGTGTAAGGGGGAGGAATGGGAAAGAGCATTAGCCCATTGTTCTCTATGGAAAAAACTGATGTTCTTCTTTAATTCCCTTATTTTTCCCACTGACTATTTTTTCATGTAAGTCTAAAATATGCAACTATTTTGTCTAGTAAACTTGTTTCTAATACCTATTAATATTTTGTGCTGTTATTTATTTTGCTTTGTCAGCTTCCATTAGTTCATAGTTCCTCTTAATTTCCCTAGTTTCAGAAGATTTCTTCTCCATTTTTCTTCATTGCTCTCTCTCTCCTAGCTCTCCAAAGCTAGGTTTAGGGTTGGCAAGCCTTAGTGATCCCCGCTGAGCAAAGTAAAGGCATACAGATGAGCCTTGTTTTGCACACCAAAGGGGAAAGAACATGAGAACATCCTGGTTTCCTTCTGTAGAGTACTACAATTTTCTCCCTTCATCTTCACCAGCTTTATTTGCAGTGTTGGCTAGCTCCATCACAAATACAATGGCCACGAAGCTAACAGCACTCAGTCCTATTGCTCAGGGCTTCGCACAACCTTCCAGGCCTCAAAGTAAGGAAGGTGACACAAAAGTAAAATGCATTTCATGTCTTGCCGATTAAGGAGAAGTTAAGTGAGGCATTTCATTTACATCTTATCAGAGCAAAAGAACAAAGAGTGGACTTAAAGTCAGCTTGTTTAAAATGCATAAAGGCAACCATTTTCTTCCAAACATAAAAGGTCTGGACCTCACTGTCCTCACAAGCAAGAGGAGGAGCCTAAGATGGGAGTAAGAACTAAGGCAGTAGGGCAGTTGTTGGGTAGGAAGAAGCTCTCCTGGTTCAAATCAAAGGCCAACTCTTATGTCATATAAAAGGGAAGTCCTTTTATAGGTATTTTATCACACTATGAGTTGTGTTTGCCTCTGAAACATCAAGCACTGCTCACAGGTCAGGATTGGTGAGTGACACTAGTCTGATCAGATATAGAAGTCTGACGCTATTGGAGATGACATGAAACTCTTACATTTGTAAAGATTTTGCTGCTATTTGTAGCACTGTCTGATTATCAGATTGACTCCCATCTTTTAAATTTTATATAATCCATGCTACCAGCACCTACTTAGTTTATGATCACTAATCAGCCACCTGTATTGCGAGGGCAACACTTCCTCTTAAGATCTGTGTAGGATTTCCTAACTGCAGAGCTTGGCCTAAAAATATTTGTGTCTGTAGTTAGGTGAATATCCAGATTTTGGAGCTATATGTTAGCAGCTGCTGAACTGAATTTGCAAAAAGACTACTGAGCAGACAGACGGTTCTGTACTTGTTCATAGGTTGCAGCTACACATTAAAGGATGTGATTTTATTGGCATTACCTCTTGAGTTGTTTACCAGTCTGTGTAATTCTTTAAAGAACTACTCCATCAATCAGTAACAACAGTGAAACACATAAAACCCAGAAACACTTGTAGGCAGGAAAAAAAATTATAACATTTCCTTCAGCTCAGTCTATGATTTCTCAAATCACAAGACATGCTATGCAGCTAGAAAATACTAGACTATTTACCCATTCTCTAATCCCAAAGGAGGCTACATGATGAACTCTTCCTGTACCTCAGTAAGACATGCTTCATTTGAGAGTACTGCGATAGTATGCAAGGATAGTTGAGTTGCTAATAAGTGAACCCTTGCACTACTTTGCTTTGCTTCACAGCTGAACCCTCACGTCTTCATTTTGTGTCCACAAGTCCCTCAGATCACTGCTGAGCTGAGAAGAATAAAGGGAGCTGCTATCAACTCGGCATTACAGATTCAGATTAAAAATAAATGAACACATAAAATAATCTCTCATAAAGGAACACTCACCAGGGCCCAAATGATCAGCAGCACATGGGATAGCTCTCAAGTGGATGAATAGCAGAAAAATACAGCAACAATGAAGCCAGCAAAGGAAGAGGTAGTCAGGACGAGAGGTAAGGACTGGACTTCAAGGTTCAGAACAAAAATAATGCCTGCAGTCAGTGGAATGTCAGAGCCCCAGTCCCGACCTTTTATGGCCAGGGGGGTGATAAATATAGCATCGAAGAGGGTGAGAGACAGAGACAGATACCGATACCCTGTGCTATCTCTGTGCAAAGACACGATGACAGCAGCTTCAAACTAAGAGTTCTCCCTTCTAAGTATCTTCACTAAATTCAGTGTAAAATCAGCATTCCAATTCAAAATATATCTAGGATTTTTTTCCTTACTTAAATCAGGTTTAGGAGAGGAGAAAAGAATTATTGTGTCATGAACATGAAAGAAGGAAAGATCAGTCTTTGTACCGACCTTTACCATGGTATTAGAATATGAATGTTTTATGGTTTCCTATCTTCTTTTCTTTTACGCCAAGCCACAGTGCACACAATGTAGATATTTCAGCTTAATGACAGAGAACCTAGAGAAGTAGCTATCTGCAAAACTCTATAAAGCCATACAATGTGTTGCAATTCAATAAAAATGTACTTTCTGTGTTCTGTTGACAAGGTGTTACATCTTTATCATCTCATTTAAGATAAAACACTAAATTAAGAACACGACCTCATGAGGCATTTAAGTAGATATAAACAATGCAACTCTAAGACTCAACTTTTTTGTTTCTAAATTAAACAATATTACTCCTAGGGATAATTAAATGGGCTTGTCTTCTTTCATTTTGATCACAAAAATGTACAATTGGTGAAGCTGAATATTACATCAGAACAATTTTTGTCATCTGAGGTTTAGCACGCAAAATGCACTGTGACTTCATTGTAAATATAGATTTTGCTCTGCACTACACATGTAACGTTCAATACAAGTGATTAGTCCACTTTATTTGTGCATTTGCATTGACAGAAATATTAACCCTCTCAGCTGTGGTATAGATGCTCTCCACCGCACTCACCATGCAACACAGCTGAGAACTTTTCAGATCCTCCTCTTCGACCGAGGCCTTCTCCCTTATGGGTGGAACCACCAGCAGAAGGTCTGGATGAAGCCAGTGGGTCCCAGGCTTTTCTGTACAATGGCTCACCAGTATCTTCTTCTTCACCTGCCTCAGTTCTACCTAAAATCTTTTCATTCTTCCCACTAGCTACTTGTTCCCTGGGGTACTTCTACCTGCTGCTTGATGCTACACCAGGGAGTAAGGTCACACGTCTCTTCATCTCCCACACCAGGAGCTGCTCAGCCACATTACCCCCTGGGCTTTTGGTCTTTGCTCCCCAGCACAGGAGGTATGGCCAGCAAAGACCTGTACAATCAAACAAATTGTGTCTTGCCTCAGCAAACTGGCCAGAACTGCAACAGGCAGTGAATGTGAACCCTAATATAGCCTTTTCTTCCCCAGAATTCTGTGCCAATGGCAGTGCCGCTGAGAAACAGCATCTGGGCTATAATACACATTTTTAATTAGAGAAGGAAGGGGCCTTAGTGGATGGACTCCTGGATGCTATTACAGACTCCTGACCTACTCCTTCAACGTGGGTCATTTGCACGGATGTTTTAAAATACTTAATGACATGTAAATTGCTTTTGAAAATTTCAGAGAGAGATGTAGAAATTAAAACAATTAAACATCTTTCTTCTCTGCTCTCATTGCAATACAATTTGTGTAGATCACAGATGGGATATAAAAATCTAAACAAAGTGGTTTATGGGTGTAATGGTACTACCAAGTCCAATACAGTTTTCAAATTCTGTGCTGGCTGTGTTTATTCTAAAAATAAAATGGAGATTAAACTGACAGCAAAATCTTCTGGGTTCTTTAATTATTTTGGCACTCAAATTTGCACACTTTTTTCTGTCTTTAAAATGAGGTAATAGCCACAGCTAATTTTAAACTACTTAACTCCTATTTGAATATCAAAGTACATTTTTCAAACCTCTTGGAGTTCTATAAGTCTCAGAATCCCTGCACTGTGTATCCACATGTATTTAGTCACATTGGTCCTTGGAGGCAGAGTCTTTGGAAACGTTAGTTCTGTCTAATTAGAATTACATAGTGCCAGAGACCAGTTTGTTTTTCTGAATGGGAAAGCTGGAAGATGAATTTAGAACCTGACACAGCAGAATAAATATCTTTCTTGACTGTTTGTCCATGGAACTTTTGAGAGCTATAGCATCCTGTAGCTGTGGCTATTAGTCAAATTCCACAACATCCAAGCCCAGCTCTTCCACTAGACAAACAGTAGGACTCTAGACTCCCAGCTTCCTCACCACCAGTGCATGCACAGGAGACACCAGTCTGCACTCCTTCCTTCTGCCTGCTGACAGGCAATGATGGAAAATCATTTTTTCATAAATTTAGCAAAGCCCACCTGTACCTGGTCCTGCTTGAAATTATCCTTCTGTGCCATGGGTGGCCTGAACCACACACAGTACTCCAGAAGAAGTTTCATTATAAACCATTACTTTCATAGTGTGACACACTCCTGTCTCTGATGAAGAAAAAAAAAAACACAACCCTTAACTGATAAATTTTAGAACGGCATTGGTAGCTCACTGTCATTCTGACTGACTAATGTCTTCTGATCTCTTTAGTCCTCTGACACTTCCAGATGAAGCAATCTAGTGACACCTTATGTCTTACGTCCTTACACTTTGTGCTACTGAATTTCATCACTATTATTTTAAGACTTACTCCTATATAACACTCTAATCCTTTGCAGGGCAGATGCCCCTCAGTGTTATGCAGTCAGCAATTTACATCTGCACCTTCCTACTTTTTTACAAGTTCAGCAACAAAACCATTAAATATTGCTCCCAAAACTGCACCTTTGCTACTAAAGTCTCTCCCCTCATTCTTGCCCTCCCAACAAAACCTGGTACTGCTAATGTAGCCCACGGGCTAGCGTAGGGCTTTTCTGCCCTATGCATCCTGTGTAAATCATCCATTTTAACCATCAGTTCTCCAGGTAGTAGGGTATTGCATCTAGGTGGACTCAATTAGTTGCATTTCTATTGTCTGGAAAATTATTTATCATGTTATATAAAAAAAGGTTACTTGATCTGTTCTGCTTGATTTTGTTCTTCTTCCTCTAGAAGGGTTACATGACCTATTCTTACTGAGAACATTCCATCCAGATTTCCATTTTCCTTCAAACATGTTTTAAAGCAATTTTTTTTCTGAAAGCCTTTCAAGCTATTGCCTGTTGGTGCCTAGACTGATTTTTCATTGCACAGAAATATTTGCCTTACCATTATTAGTAACATTCATTCTGAAGTATCTCACTGAGGACTGGATGTCTCACAGACTCACAGATTCACAGAGTGGTAGGGGTTGGAAGGGACCTCTAGAGATTATCCAGTCCAAACCCCCTGCCAGAGCAGGATCCCCTAGAGCAGATCACACAGGAACAAGTCCAGGTGGCTTCTGAAAGTCTCCAGGGAAGGAGACTCCCCCACCTCTCTGGGCAGCCTGTCCCAGTGCTCTGTCACCCTCACAGGGAAGAAGGGTTTCCTCATGCTCAGGTTGAACCTTCTGTTTTCCAGAAGAAAGTTAGTTCCCATAAGAAGTTAGTTGCTGGCACCATTTATTGTCCTTTAAAACACTTTAAAGGTTTCTGTTTGTATCAAAACCTCACCCTGAGTGTCTACAGCAGACTCCTAGGGCTATTCCAACAAAAAATTCTTATCATTTCTTTAAGTGCCTTTGGCACTTACATATTTTTTCAATCCATAGTATCTCTTGTCATTTTAAATGACATACTGAAACAGATGGTTGTTAAATGTTGTCCCACACTGTATCTATCTGTCAATCTTTCCTAAACACCACAGTTCCTTCAATACCTTTATTCCAATATTGATGGATAGTTTTTGCTATTGTCACTCCACTTAGTTTTGCATCTTGGAAATACTGGCCAAAACACCTTGCACATGACTAATGATGGACCAGAGAGTTGCTCCAACCCCAGATAACCCAAACCCAGAAAATTGAGATATAGTATTTGAGCTCTTGCCATTTAGTTATGCAGCTTTTAGAAGCAGAATATATACTTCAAAATATGAGTTAAGTAGCTTGGCCACGATATTGGTCAAACAGAGGTACCCAGCTGCACTGCTCCTGGCTGGGGCAGTGGGATGGGCCCCGGACCCTTCGGGGGAACCCTGTGGCCCCCAGACACTTAGACAGTGACTTTTTATTAATTCCCCTTTCCTGTTATCAAAGGTCTGTTTAACTGTATTATTTCATTACAGAGAAAACAAACTGTAGATATCATCTCACCCAGAATTAAGACACTACTGCAATAATATGAAGCAATTGCCTTAGGTATTACAATAATCATTACCACAATCATTCAAACATAGATAACACGCAATAACAGTACACAATAACAACTTTCATCTTCCTTGTCCTCACATCGACTGATGAAATACTTTTGAATCTAATACTTCCATTAAAGGACAGTAGCTGTGTCTCAATGAAAAAAACCATGGTTTTAGCTATCATACTTGGAAATTATTTCCAATATAATAATTAAGCTGAACAAAGTTTAAAGGAAAATTTGCATCAGAAATTTACAAATTTATTGTTTTGTTCAATACTCCCTGCAGGACAAAGACATGAAATTTAAAAAACATCAAAATAATTATGAATGTAAAAACTCTTTCAGAAGTTCAGGCCGTAATGCAGAAAGACCTAGTGAAGAAAAAGTGGAGCAAACAGAGTGGAGTTTAGTACTTGAAGACAAGAAGGAGATACACTCAAGGAAAGAAAGAACAGAGATTAGAAAGGTATGACGCATGAAGGCACAAGGCAGAGATAATTCTGGTGATTATTTGCCATGGGTGGTGTAGCTTTAAATGAAGTAGCTCAAACATCAACATTGTAAGCTACAGCAACAAATGGTTTGAGATGACTACCAAGCCCACCAGGACTTTTTAGAAATATGTAGACAGGTAATCAAATTATTTTAATAATTTTTCTCCAGTCACTTAAAGCATCTCCTCTAGCTGGTGGCTTCAGACTGCAGCACAATCATATTCCAGGAGGGCAGCAGAATATTTAACATTGAAATTCTGTTTTTTATGTGGTGGGTTGGTGTTCTCGTGTCTTGATCCATGCTGTAGGACTTTCCTATGTTTCTGAGCAAGTTCAAGTTTGGAGCCTCAGCAAAAGGAACCAGCATCAACTAAAATAAGATGCTTTGAAGACTGGAGGATGTATGAATTTGCAGGGCAAGATCAGTCCAGGAACCTAACCAGTTCCTGACTGACGGTGGTCAGCACTAGATGGTTTAGGTAAAGATGCAAGAAATCACACCATGGGCAGGTTTACAATGTCCTTGCCAAGGGGATGTTTCACCTTAACTTTCATTGTTTATCAGTTATTTTATGACCTTATAACTCATGTGAATTATAAGTTGTGGTGGTCCTTTCATAAGTCCTTTCTTAATTAAAAAAAAAGATTTGACATAGCTGTTTATACTAAAACTTCAGAATCCAGTACAACGCTAGTCCTACAGATGAGAGCTCAACCTTTACTGACTCTCTGAAAATCAATTTGGATTTGGTTACTTTGCAAGCTGTCAAAAGTTACTAGTTCCCATCTGTCTTTTTCTCGCTATAGCTTGTTCCTGGCTTTTTACCAGAAGCTGTCAATGTCCTGTTAGCATGTCCGTGCCTCTTCCTCTGAAATCTTCCACATGACACGCCAGCAAGGTGGCAGCAGTCTTCCCCCACAGTGACTGGAAAGGAGCAGAGGACCTCTGCCCTGTTTTGAACTGGGATTCACAACCCACCATCTTTATACCTGAAGCAAGCCTCGTAACTCACTGTAAGGTTAAACAGCATCAGTGGCAAAATGCGAATCCTAATCTAGCAAACCTACCTCCTCCACGTCATTTAGCCACATGAAATCTCAGAAGGGTTCCTTCAAAATACTGTGCTCATGTATGCCAGCAGTGAAAAATACTTAGTTCTGGATGTGTCATTTACACCTCTTTTCAGTGTCTCCACCATGCAAGCTGCAGCGATGTAGAGTGGGAGACCTGCACCATATGGGCAACAGATGTGTCCAAACCCCACTGGCTGCCATGGCTCCCAAGGGAAAGGGACTGCAGGTTCACTGCCAGAGAAAGAAGTCTCTGGGATTGCAGGAGGGGGAACTAAGAGGAGGTACCAAAAGCAACTTACTTACAGGGCAGGGGAGCCAAGCAGAGGGTGGGTTTCAGCTGTTAAAATATCCTCCTCTGCCTGCACAAGCAGCTGCCCTAGAAAGCAGAACATCTCTTTTTTTCCTGATATGAGCTATCACAGAGTATAGATTTATCCATGCTGGATTTCACTAGCATCAGTGATGGTGTCACTCTGGCAACATGAAAGCTTAGCACAGAACCTTTTTACCTGCTACTTACTGAGCTAATCCGTTTGGGGTGAGTTTTTCTCACGGCACTGCTGCAGGCATACAGCTAGATCAAACGAACTAGTTAGTTTAAAGGTATCTCAGATATATCTCTAGATGATGGCTGTGTGGACAAATCATTAACTATTTTTTCAGTGCAAGAGCTTGAGGTCATCAAGGCTTTGTTAAAACCCAGATGATGTTTTACTTTGAGACATACTGCAACAGCACGTAATGAAAAAGCCCTGTCTCCTAATGAAACAACAAAAAAAGAAAATTACTTATTGAGCACAAAGAGTGCTATTGAGTTAAGGCTGTGCTTATAGGAAGGAGGATCCAGGCAACTGCAGGCCTGTCAGTGTGACCGCAGTGCTGGGGAAGGTTACGGGGCAGATCATCTTGAGTGCCATCACATGGCATGTACAGGACAACCAGGAGATCAGGCCCAGCCAGCATTTGTTTATGAAAGGCAGGTCCTGCTTGACTAACCTGATCTACTGCTGTGACAAGGTGACGGGCTTAGTGGATGAGGGAAAGGCTGTGAATGCTTTCTACCTAGATTTTAGTAAAGCCTTTGACACCATTTCCCACAGCATTATCCTGCAGAAACTGGCAGCTCATGGATGGGTGTACTCTTTGCTGGGTAAAAAACCTGCTGGATGGCTGGGCCCAAAGAGTTGTGGTGAATGGAGTTAAATCCAGTTGGCAGCTGGTCACCAGTGGTGTTCCCCAGGGCTCAGTACTGGGGCCAGTTCTGTTTAATATCTTTATCAGTGACCTTGACAAAGGGATCAAGTGCACCCTCAGTAAGTTTGCAGATGACACAAAGTTGGGTGGGAGTGATGATCTTCCTGAGGGAAGGAAGGCTCTTCAGAGGGATCTGGACAGGCTGGATACATGGACCAAGGCCACCTGTATGAGGCTCAACAAGGCCAAGTTCTGGGTCCTGCATTTGAACCAAAACAACACCCTGCAACGCTACAGGCCTGAGGGCAAGTGGCTGGAAAGCTGCCCGGCGGAAACAGACCTGGGAGTGTTGGTTGACAGCCGGCTGAACATGAGCCAGCAGTGTGCCCAGATGGCCAAAAAGGCCAATGGTATCCCAGTTTGTAACAGAAGCAGTGTGGCCAGCAGGACAAGCCAGTGATTTTTCCCCTGTACTGGGCACTGGTGAGGCCACATGTGAGGCCACACCTTGAATAGTGTGTTACATTTTGGGCCCCTCACTACATGAAGGACATTGAGGTGCTGGAACATGTCCAGAGAAGGACAACGGGGCTGGGGAAGGGTCTGGAGCACAAGTCCTGTGAGAAGCGGCTGAGGGAACAGGGGTTGTTTAGTTGGAGGAGACTCAGGGGAGACCTTTTGCTCTACAACTACCTGAAAGGAGGTTGTAGTGAGGTGGGTGTTGGTCTCTTCTCTCAAGAAACAAGCAATAGGATGAGAGGAAATGACCTCAAGTTGTGACAGGGGAGGTTTAGATTGGATATTGGGAAAAATTTCTTCACCAAAAGGGTTGTCAGGCTTTGGAACAGGCTGCCCAGGGAAGTGGCTGAGTCACCATCCCTGGAGGTATCTGAGAGACATGTGGATGAAGTGCTTATGGACGTGGTTCGGTGGGTATCGGCAACGTTAGGTTAATGTTTGGACTTGATGATCTTAAAGATCTTTTCCATCCTAAAAGATTCTATGACTCTACGATTGTAAAGCCTTAATTCTGTCCCTGTATCTGATTGCATGTCTGTACTTTCTACTTCTCCCAATACACAGTACGTCCAAACTACTTGGATGTGGATGTGCATTGATCACCTGCTCCCTCACTCCTCTTCTTGTGCTATTCTTAAAACTCCTACTCTTGTCTACTTTTCATCTCCAAGTTTTCCCTTCAAAACACCATTCTGCTTGCCGATGTTGCTCATCACTATTTGAGATGAAATATTAAACCATGATATTTGGCGTGCCTTGTTTGGTCTTAGAAATATATATATAAAGTTACTGTTCTACACACTGTCAAACAGGTAAATGGTATCCCAGGGCCTCAACTTCTGAGACCTTAAATAAGGTCTTAAAAGGTTGAGGTATGAAGCAATATGGAAGAAAAAGTCACATATGAACTTTGTTGTTGTGCAAAGCACAGGCTGTAGCACTGTTGAGTGTATAGTCTGGCCTGTTCTCTGTACTCAGCTTCTCATCTACAGTATTTTTCATTTGTTGCTCCAGTAATTTTAAATGGCTGGTGGAAACATTCTCCAATTCAGCTAAAAATCTTTCTATTAAATATCTTTGTAGTGTTCCACACCAACAACTTTGATTCTCTTCCATGCTTTGCCACTGCTCAATCTCTGTGTGGAAACTATAGGAAGATTTTATATGTACTTGTAAATTTGACAGGCATACGTAACACAAATTTAATCAAAATATGCAAATTGTTAAGGAGAAACATTCTCTCACACTCTTTTTTCCTGACTCTGATGATGATTACTCTTGCATAAATCACAGCAGAGCTGTGAGAGCTGGAGAGATATAAGATTCAAGTTTCCCATGTGAAGTAATTTGTCAAAAATCTTCCACATGCTGATGTGCTTTCAAAAGGATCACCATTTTAGATTTAAGATGTTGTATCTCACATCTCCCAGTTGAATGGGATGAATATTTTAAATATTGTTTCATTTAACTTTTATTTATAACCCTGGATTTTTCATCAGTTCTTATTTTCTTATAACATTTCCATGTACCACCTGTCATGCTACCTCAGCTAAACTGAATTCCCTATGTGTTTTAAATTGGACCTCTTTCTATTTGAAAGAACAGTTGGAGGGGGTTTTTTACCTATTTTATGAATTTTTAGATAATGAGTTTCTGAATGTTGGCATATAAAGTATTATATTCTTGCCATGTTTGAAAACAAGCAGGAAGACTGCAGATATAAATGAAATTTATTTTAAAAAGTCTTTTGTTCGAAAACATCAAAGATCCGTCTAGCAGAAAAAGAAAATAATTTTATGTGGGTTCTGAAAGAAAAGACAGCTGCAATATAATGGTTCGCAAAAGGAAAAGCTGATTTTCTCCATGCCTTTGGGTCCTGTTCTCACAGTCACAGGCTTTTCTAAAGTACAAAGTGAACATGAGCTGGAGAAACCCTGCTGGAGGCTCTCACAGATAAGTAGCTGTCAAGTGTTGCTAGTAGGCAAAGTAGGTTAGTGTTGCTAGAGACAAAAACATACTCTGCTCCAGAAAAAAATGAACCTTGAGAATGTGATTAACTTTCCATTCTTTTCTGAAGTCCAAGAAAAGAAACTCACCCAGTGACTGGGGCAAAACACTCCCATTTTGCTGGCCAACTTGGTAATTTGGCAATTTACCAAACCATAGGAATCTGGGAAATTTTCCCAGCCTGTAACCACCACTGCTGCATGCTACCCATGGCATAAGAATCCAAAGACTTTGGTTCATATTTTTTGCTTTTTTCATAGAACATTTTGTCTTGGTATTCTGTGCTCTCCCTTTATTTTCTTCTTGTTTTCCTCTCTTTCCCCTGAGTATTTTGATCTTCACAGGATCTTAGAATTGCTTGACGGCACAAAACACTGATGTCTAAATTTTTCCTTACACCAGCAGAATTACTGTTTAAAACAGTGCATCACCAGCAGAATTTCTGAAGCTAGCTCTGCTTCAGTTGTGGTTTTCAATCACACTTCTCTCTAATGAGTTTGAAATGTGTGCAGCAGTGTAAAAGACCAGCTTTTTAAGCTACTCTGATTGGTTTGTATGGCTGAAATAAAATAAGAATTAAAAAGCAAAGTAAAAAGAGTGGTTATTACTTTTATTGGGTTGCATTTATGCACTTGGAACAATGTTCAATTGTCAAGAAAGTCATTACTGATGTTAAGCAGAGAAAAATTGCTCTTGGGGAAAAAACTAAGCCTATGTGTAAGTGAAAGGCTTCAGAAATCAGTCATGAATTTCTGTAAGATAAGATTGCTGGTGCTAGACAGAGGAAAAGTGTCCCATTGTTTTACTGTGATGTCTCTATTGTCCATTATTTCTAATTAACCTTACATTTGTAGAAATTAGCATACTCTTGTTCATCTCAGGGTACCATAATGCTAGCCCAGCTAATAATTTCTAGTAACTACTTTACTATCAACATACATTAAAGCACATCTGAATGGTAATTGGGATCTACAATGAGAATCACAGAATCACAAAGTAATTCAGGTTGGAAGAGACCTGAGAGGTCTCTCATCAAACCTCCAGCCCAAAGCAGGGTCAGCTGTGAGATTCAGCTGTCAGATTGTCCACAGCTTTGTTGAGCTGGGTCTTGAAATGCTACAGCAATGGAGACTGCACAACCTCCCTGAGCCCTTGACTATTCTAACAGCTGAGACAGAAGTATAATCCATAGATGCTCACAAATTTAGGGTTTCCCCTCCAGAATCATAGTTTGATTCTTTGTTTGCATTTTTTAAAAACTGTGACATGTTTCTGGCTCTACAGTCTGGTGTTTGAACTCCTTCATATAGCCCCAATGCACACAGGTTGCCCAGTAACAACAGACCACTTGAACTGATGACAGATTTGTTTTAAAAATATCTGCAGTTTAAACATTTCTGTATTTTACTATTGTTACCAGTTCAGTTCTGTTAGGACCAAAGTCATCCCCAAAGCCAGCAATTGCAAAGCAATTTTGCTCTATTGCACAAGTTTCCAGGGTCTATCTGTAGATACAAAGCTTTTCTGCAACCCACGGGCTGAATTTTGATAGTGACAGGCTCTAAAGAAGATTTCAAGGGTGTTTTTACATAGCAATATATTTGCACTATTTTCCATCTCCCATCCTATGTCTCTGTCTCATGCTTTCTGAGCTTTGCCTTACCATGGAAAACCAGAGGCAACACTGAAGTCATTGGTCTGGGAGCATTTGAAGGGATGCAGCTGGTGAAAGCCTCTCAGGAGAACAGGTTTCCTTCCCTACAGTGAGTTGGGTGCTATCATAAGAGGGGAAATTTTTCCTAAGAAGGCAAACCTTAACATCTGGATGATCTCTGGACGTAGCTCCAGGAAGAGTGACTGCTGCATCACTGCTAGATCATCATGAAGGCCCACAGAGTTACAAACATTTACTATTAGCAAGCATATGATGTCCACAAATCCAGTTAGGTCTTTAGCTGCATGTCCAGGTAAAGGATGTGGACATGAGAAGAAGAAAATAATGTTTCCATAGGTTCTGGAAGAGTTGTATACTAATCCACAGAGGCTGTAGTGGTTTCAGGAGTCTAAGGACACAAACGAAGGAAAATTAACTTCTTCACACTGGACAATGGCAAGGGAAAGCCGCTGACAGCAGTTGTCAATGTTAGAGACAAGAAACCTGTATTTACCTTATTTAACACTGAAAGCACTGAACCGTGCAGATACCACAATGTGTGAGAACACAGAGCTGTGGCAAAACCAGGCATTTTAAAATTTGAGTCTGCTCACTAAAATTGCTGAATAACATTAATTTTTAGAGCACTGCATCTCTGAATTATGTGTATAACTAATAGATAGGTATTCTGAATATAAGCTCAGACTAGCTAATCAACAACATAGTTATTTGTATAGATCAGTGAAAGTTTCTGGAAGCAATAGAATCATAATCACAGAATGTTTTGGGTTGGAAGGGACCTTAATGATCATCTGGTTCCAACCCCCCTGCCATGGGCAGGGACACCCTTCACTAGACCAGGTTGCTCAAAGCCTCATCCAGCCTGGCCTTGAACACTGCCAGGGATGGGGCACCCACAGCTTCTCTGGGCAACCTGTGCCAGTGCCTCACCACCCTCTCTGGGAAGAACTCCTTCCTGATGTCCAATCTAAATCTGTCTGCTTTCAGTTTAAACCCGTTACCCCTTGTCCTGTCACTACAGGCCCTTGTAAAAAGTCCACCCTCAGCTTTCTTGTTGGCCCCTTCAGGTACTGGAAGGTGCTATAAGGTCTCCCTGGAGCCTTCTCTTCTCCAGGCTGAAGAAGCCCAACTCTCTCAGCCTTTCTTCATAGGAGAGGTGCTCCAGCCCGCTGAGCACCTTTGTGGCCTTGCACCTGGGTCGGGGCAATATGCACAAGTACAGGCTGGGTGGAGAATGGATAGAGAGCAGCCCTGAGGAGAAGGACTTGGGGTACTGGTGGATGAAATCTGGTCATGAGCCGGCAGTGTGCGCTGGCAGCCCAGAAAGCCAATTGTATCCTGGGCTGTATCCAGAGAAGTGTGGCCAGCAGGTCGAGGGAGGTGATATTGATATTCACAATCTACAGCAAACACAGTAATGCCTTATTTGTTTTTTAGCTTTTCTTTCCAAGTGTCAGACACAAGCATAATATTATTTCACTGAAAATAACTTTGAAGTAATGAGCAGAGAAAAAACAACCATACAATTCACAAAGTTCTTTAGGTTCAGTCCCTTCTCAGCACACATTCTCAAAACAAGGTTGTAATGTCAAATTGATTCTGGAATTCAAATAATTTTACCTAGGAGAAGCAATTATGTGGGAAAGACACCTCTGAAGAATCCCAAAATACTTCAAGGAAGAAAGACTATACGTTAGGGTGTTACTATTCAAGATGTAGTGTTCAGGGTGTTTGTGAACAGCACTCACGAGCTGAGCTGCATATACATTTAATTAACAGCTGGCTTTTTATAATGATGGACTCGGGGTTCATGGGGAACTAAATATTCATTCGGCATTATCACAGCTTGAGCAGGCAGATGTAGGGCTGTCAAATCTGTATGCAGTCTCAGGGAATGGCTCCAGTAGGGTCTAGGCACACAGGCGTTCTCCTCTCCCTGCCTTTTGTACACTGTGATCTCTGTCTTTTCAGTCTGCCCATGGAGATGGAAGGCGACAAGGAGATAGGACGTAAGAGTCAAATATGTGCAAGACTGACCAGAGAATGTAGCTCTGGAAATGCATTTCAACTTCCAGTCATCTAAGTGAAATTTGCAAACATTAAATTCCTGCCACATAACTGGCTTTGTAGTGTTTTCTTTCTTTTTTCTCTCCCTGTAGCACAATTGAAGAGAGATCTATTTCCAAAGTGCATTTGTAGACTATTTTGTATTTAAACCTTTAGAGCCATAATCACTTTGCTGCTGCATAGCCACGTCTTATTCTGAAAATGGTTTCTCTTGGAGTTTGTTCAGCAGGGCAAGTCAACCCCTACTTAGTGCCAGTATTACCTTTTCTGGTCAAGGAAGATGTAACTTAATTCTCTTCAGCGACTGGAAGGCTGATGATCTCTTTGCTTTGCTTGGGTTTCTCCTGCTCACCTAGTAAACGGGCAACATGGGCAGCCTGGCACCCATTTGAAACCTGCCTGGGATCTGGCATTAATAATATGGAAATTTTGTCACAGAATGTCTTTCATTCTGGTGTCCTTATTACAGTTCTTTTGTGATTAACGTTAGCTATCTCCAGTACAAGAAGCTGGAGAGATACCAGCATCTTGATTTTTGTCTTTCTGTGAGTCTCATAATTGTTCTGATAGCGTGTTATAAAAATCTTCATCTGCCTATGCCCTTATTACTTGATCTCGCTGTTGCTGGTAGTGAGCTGGTAATGGGGCGGAAAAGTCTCCTTTGCCCAGGTACTTCCTGCATTTGAGCTTCTTATAATAATAGCTCCTCCGGCACTCATCCCCTGCTTAGATTAAAACAGGCTAAATGAGTATATTTAGAGAACTACACACAGAGGGCTGTACGATTCATGCGTAGGCATGCACTCACTGTACATGATCCTAAAATGCCAGCTAACATAATTGCAACACGATCTCTTTATCGCAAGAGATGCCGCCCTGCGTGGCCCATTACACTGCTAACCCCAACGGACATGATTTCTAATCTTTATATATATCATAAGAAAAGCAGTGGAAGGAAGATAGCCTCTAGAATTATTATCTCTATATACACACAGTCTTTGGAATAATTAGAAACACTTTCACAGGAAACAGCATAATCTTTGTAGGAATAATTGTAACAGTGATACGGACCCACAACACTCAGTTACTAGATTAAGTGAGAAGAGTGTGGAGTCTATAGTTCAACTGTGTTATAAAGCTGGTACCAGCCCAAGGACTAAATGTGTACAGCAGAAAATATGGTGTGTATCTTTGTTTACTATTTACAGTCACATGCAAAAACAAAGGGAAAGCATCTGTCCACTAGACTGTGTCTCATTTTCTATGATATGGTCCAAATTTGAGCCCATCTGTTGACCGTTTATCACCTCCTGGCAGTTCTTTGAAGTTTAGCCACAGTTACTGTATTTGCCTTTGCAAAAAAGATTTATTTGAACATTGCTTTAGCTCTGGCCAAAGGCCAAAGAAAATTGAAGTTAGCTACACGGGAGAGATCAAACTGAATATTTCAAGCCTATTTTCCCATTCTATGGTTTTATGAATTAAAGTTTTAGGTTACTTAATTCACAGAGACAGAACTTTTTGAAAGTTTCACATTCCAATAGGATTTTAGGAAAAAACCTTTGCAATTGATCACACTGGGGGGAAATGGCAATATTTTGGGATGAGAAACATATTCTTTTTAAAGATTTTTGCCAGTGTTGTCTTGCATTTATGTATATATGGTGAAGAAACAGTTTTCATCAAGCCATTCACCTTGAAATTTTTAATATGTTGATCTATCATTATTTCTGCAGTTCTGAAATTGTCATTAAAATGAAACACACAATGAGCACTTTTCAGCCTATTTCAGTTTTCTCTCATTTTGCCTGCAGAAAAAAATGTTGGCTTATTAAGGCTATCACAGTACTTCACATTTCCCATCAACAAAAAACTCGATGTGTTTGGGGTTTCAGAGTGGAAGCATGCTTGCTTCTCTGACAGCAATCACGGGCAGACAGCCGAATCCTTGGCCTGCGCCTGTGAGTGTGGGGCATGTCTGAGAACAGCCCTGCAAAGGGTACCAATGGCTTCCTGACGCAGGGCTGATTTTCTGCTTACGCTCCTGCATCTGCCTAAAGTTTTACTCTTTCATTATAGCTCTCCAGGGACCGTTACGCCAGCTGGCGGAGTAAATATGGAGGGAATACATTCCTTCCCTCTGCTAACGCCAGCAGGGACTCACGACTGAGCGCAGCTGCGTAGTGCCTGCTAGAAGGTTAATAACAGCTGCTGCTGAGCTCCAGAAATTCTTGGTGAAGCAATTAAATGTTTTTTTGCTGCCGGCTGGCTAATGAAGAGGGGAGTAAGTCTGCCTGGCGGCAAAGCTCAAGTGAGCAGCGCCTGGTCTCCTGCATGCGCTGCCTGCCCCAGCAAGGGGGGTACCTCCCCAGGAGGGTGTGGGAGCAGTGGGAAACCCAACCTGCAGCAGGGAAGCCAGAGTACCGTGTTCCGTCCTCCAGCAGCTGCTCCAGAGAAAGCAATGAGGGCTGGGCAAGTGCAGTCTGATGGGAAAAGTGCTGGATGAGGGCTTCAAAAGTTCCAGTCAGAAAAGCAGGAGCTTTTCATTGAAATCAGTACAAGGGGAAGAAGCATGGAAGAAGGACTTTGTTTCATCTGTCAGGTAGCCCAAGGAAGCCTTTCTGGGGGAGCATGGTCTGTCAGCAACTGTTCTGCAATATGAGGCACCCACAAGAAGCCTACCTTTAAAACGTGAATATTTAGAGGGACTGCAAAACAGTTTGTGTGATTCCCCATACCATTTGCAACCAGCTCCTGTTCACTATTATCACTCCAGAGCCACAGGTCAGATTACAGTTTGGGGTGGAGCATTTCCCTTATCCCCACTTTCAGGTGAGTCAGGTTACATATGCCATTTCACCTTATCGTCCAGTTTCTGGTCTCAAGGCTGATTTCATGCGTAAAATTACCAGAGACAATGCTTTGTTTTTTAGAGTGAGATTTCCTTTTAAAAAGCACAGAAGCCAGCTCACTGAACAAGAGCTTTTGAGACATCCTCCCGGCCCATCAACAGGAAAAAACATCTTTCCTTCCATAGCTGGCAACAGGGAGCCATTGGAGTCCTGGGTGAACATCCAGATAATGTTCAGTGAGATAGGCTTACAAATAGGAAAATTTCAAATAGTTGATTTTAAAACCGTTTATGCCTTTCATCGATTTTTCACAGTCCTCATCACTTTTTCTATGCTGCACAAGGGAGAGAACATGTTCTTAATCCTAACATGTTCCTGTGGGCTGTCCAGGCAGACTCAAACTAGGAAGCATGGCTAGAGAAGGAAGGTGTACCTAGGGCTCTGTGAAGCTGGGTTTAGTTTGCTGTGATGGTTTGCTCATTTTTTCATTGCAATTTGTTCGTTTGTTCACTGCTGTCCACGTGCTCATTTCACCAGTTCTCGCTGAAAAGGGTTCATAAACTATGAGTTCTCCATTGGCTTTCAGGTTTGAATGAAACTCACCCGAAATCTCATTTTTTCCAGCTCTTGGCCTACTCTAGAATATTTGTCTTCATATACTTTCCAAGCACTTGGATATTCTGTTCAACCCAGATTTGTTCAGAATTTCCTTCTGGCCTGTTCCAAATTCACTCCAGATTCAGAGGACGATTCACAAACCTCATTCGAGTGGTGGGTCAGCTCTGGCTCATCTCATCCCGTCACACAGGCACAGGCTGCAAACAAGGAGACTCATTTTGTTATACAAGCAGAAGATATCTTTACCAGAGGTGGTGTTGATTACTGTGATGCTGTACCTGTTACTGCATTTGTAACTTTGACTGCCATACCGTAAAATGCTTTCCATCCCAGAAAATAATACTCTTGCCCCATCCTTTTCTAGGCTACAGCAGGATTTAGCCCCAAATCGGTTTAATGCCATTTTACAGCGTCCTCTCCTGCTTGGGTCGGTCCCGGACCCGGCCGGTCCCTCGGTTCCTACCCAAATGAGGAGCTCCCCTTGCTGGTGGCAGCCGGTACGGGAGCTGCCCGCCCGGTCTCCGCCGCCCTCCGCCTGTCACGCTCCCGTCGGCCGGGGCGGCTGCAGTGACAAAGCGTGCCCAGCTCAAGGTCGGCATTAGAAATGAAGGTGAGTAAACCATCCTCATCCTCGCCGGAGGCTGAAAGCAGGCAGCGGCAGGGCCCCGGTGTGGGTTGCTGGCGGCGGGGCGGGAGGGGAGCTGCCGGGAGGGCGGACACCGGGCCCCCGGTGTTCCTGCCGCCGCTGCTGCGGGTGTGGATGGAGCCTCGGGCTTTGTACGGACGGTACGGCAAGGTAGAGCACTGCTGCCGTAAGTAAAACGGGCATCTTCCTCCTGGAGCAAGGCACAACTGTAAGAGTTATTTTGTCTTCAACGTAGTTCAGTCAACATCCACAGCCATCCGGGAAAGAAAGAACCTGGAGAAAAAGAAAACATTTTTCGTGCAAGACATAAACAAATTACAGAATAAAGATTACAGTAGGGGCTTAATGAAAGAAGGAATGCTGATACGGCGAGTGGGGATGTGTCAGCTGCCAACCAGGGAGGACTGGGAGTCCTCACAGTCAGGGAATGTGGCCGTGCTGCTCCCAAGCCCGTTCTGCTCACGCAGCATCCACATCGGGCTTGTGCACCCCAGTAACTGCACAGCCCACCCACGGGAGAGGAAGGTGTGACAGAAGTTGTCACAGAGCAGAACGGGTACAGAGGGCGGATGGGCTGCTGTTCCTTCTACCTCCAGTGCCTGCAATGCCTAGTGCATGCCTTGTCCCTTTGCATTCAATGCAAGAACCGGGTTTTGTCCCCAAATGGAAGGAAAAATCTACTTCACACGTAATGCAACAGTAAAAAATTAGAGAGACGTGCACGTGGCAGAATAAAGAGAAAAGAGCATTGCAGAGATGTTCAAACTAAAAACGTCCCTGTAGTACTGATCAGGCTGGGAAAACAGTAGCATAGCAGATAGAAATCTCTGGAAAGAGCAAGAAAGATAAATACATATGACCGGCATATAAATAAAGATAAAGATAATATAATATAAGATAATATAAGATAAATACATATGACCAGCATACTGTAATCAAAGGTAACTGTATTTTTAACCATTACTCTGTAGTCATTTGCTGTTCAGCAATACCAGAGGACTCACTCACTACCTAGCCACAGCTGGTCAGTACGGCAGCCCACCTAAGCGTTCCTTTTCAACACCTCAGATATTTGGGTCATTGCTCACGGCCTGATGGTGCGGGAGAACGGCAGCGTGTCTCAGGCAGCGCTTTTGCTTGGTTTGCTCCCCAGTGTACTGACGTCACTGTGCACTTTCAGAATGTTTCTTCAGCTGTGAGTGGGACATATGAGTTGCACAAGATGCGGACAAGTAAGGATAAAGCAGTGCAGCCTGCGCTTGCAAGGAGCAAGCAGCAGCACCTCTGGCTTTTCCACAGGTACATCTTCACAGGTCAGTGAGGTGCAGGGCCGTAGTCCCAAGCTAGGAATCCTCACCGGATGGCCCTGCCAGGCCCGTGGTGCGGCCGTAGTCCCAAGCTAGGAATCCTCACCGGATGGCCCTGCCAGGCCCGTGGTGCGGCACCCTCCTTCCATGTGTGGGTACCAAGCTGCCATTGCGCTGTTTAAGTAAATTTGTATTCTTCACCGTAGCGTGGAAGATGTGCGTTGATTGCTGGAGCTGGTAACAACTCGAAGCATGTGCCTTCTTCCCTGACTGTCAGTATGGGCGATTCCCAGAATGTAACCATAGTCCGGCTTCCTTGGTCTGTTTTATTTAGTAGTCTGGCTATACTGTTGGTTACATAACTGAATACCATAAAACAATATATTCTCTTGACCTCTGTTGAAAATGTATTAAACTTATTGTTATTCTTATTGTTGTTATTGTCATTATTTAACTACTTTGGTAATTGTTTCATTTCTAGACTAAGATAAAAAAACATTTGAAAAGCATTAGACAAATTGCTAAATTTCATGTATGGTTAGAGTAGGTAAATCATCTACTTGAGGACAGTGCTCTGCTTTGATTTCTTTGAATGCTTCAGGTCCCGCTGCGTTGTTTGTGGCGTTTTTTTTTTATGAAGCCTGAGCGTCATTAAAGTTTGCAGTTCATTAAAGTATGCTTCTCCCAGGAAAATGAATCCTCACAGAGGAGACACACTGATGAAGAGGTGTGACATCCTGGTCCTTTACTTCCATACGGCCAGGATTTTGCTGGCTGCAGACTCTTCTTGGTAAGTTGATACAATTCATTTTAGGCTGGCGTTGCCAGTCTCGATTGCAATAGGATCATTTCCATGGAGGGGAATCACACTGTATGAATGTGGGAAATACCAATCTACATGCAGAATAAGGTATTATTCACCGTGTGAAGTTCCTCAAAAGTATATAGGAAGCAGAAGTGGAGATCCCTAACAGCAGTGGAGCGTGAAGACGTGGAAGATGCAAAGTGCAAGTATTCCAGTGACCAAGCGGGCCCTGGAAGGGAGACCCTTCCCCAGACAAGTCACTGCAGAGGAGTTCTTGGGCAAATTGCCTGCTAGCCAAGAGCCTGGTTGCTCCATTAATACTGTGTTTACTGCAATGAGGCTATCGCCGCCGTGTACAATGAGACACCAAACCAGAAGGATTAGCCTGTCTCGCATATATTCAACTGATTTTAAAAGCAGCCCTTGAGAACTTCTGTCTGTAGGGGCCTCTGGCCTCTAAGGAAATAGCAGGTAAGTCACTTTAAGGTAGATTCTGAAGTTAATTAGGTGTCCAAAAACTGGAAGCTCAGAGGAGTTGTGGAAATGTGCAAGCTTCCAGTGAAGGTAGACTCTGAAACTACTTACCTTACTGAAAATCCTTTTACGTTCCCAACTGCGCCTTTAGCATTTATGTATCGCTGGTTGTCTAGCCTGCCTATGCTTCAGTGTCGCCCTTTGTGAGGTGGAACTCATGATGCTTTTATACTGTCTAAAGAAGTTTAATGAGCGCTAATGAAGAAGAATGTTACAAATTAATTGTGTTTTTTTATAATCAGTTGATTACTTTTTGTGGAAACAGGATTGCTCTTCATGAATCACTATTACTGCCATCTGTATTTCTTAAAGATGCCTGAAACCTACTGAGTCTCTAAGTTTCTCCCTACTTCTCAAAATGAAAGTTTGCACATCTTTTCCCAATAAGAAATGATTCCGGAAAAAATCTTGCAAAAGGTCAGTGAGTAATAAGGTAAACTCAGCTATGGTAATTTAGAGTATAGGCTGAAGTCCTCTCTTGTTAGTCAATATATTAAGTATTAATCAGTATGCTAAATATTAAACCTGGAAGCTACTCCTATCTAGACACTTCAGACACAGATCCCAGATACAAAGGCTTATGCTGACAGGTCTTCCTACATCTCCATTATTCACATTTTAGCCTTTGATTGTTCTTTTATTCATACATTTTTCATTATTCCAATTTTGGGTAAGCTAAAAAATTATTTTGGAATAAGTCATAAAAATGAACATAGATCATTAGAATTAGTATTAAATTAATTTTTGAAGGAAAAAATTAGGAAATCATTCAATATTATTCATTTCATTGTTGGATAAAAATACCTCTAATAAAGATTCCCATTCCTGCTCCCGTCAGGGCTAACTGCTAAATTACAGGTCAATTTTACCCCTGACTCCAGCAGTAGAAGTACCGGCCTCTAGAAACACGAGACACAAGGATTGAAAAAAAGTGGTTCGGAACAGGTATGACTTTCGCATGTGGCACGGGGAACTGGATCAAGAAAGGAAAGGTTGTCTCAGCTCCTCCGTCGTGGTCACTCCAACAGAAATGGGTGTGCTTGGGCTCAGGTACTGCCTGTTGCGATGCAGAAGGCTCGTCAGAAGCGGGCAGCCGGCAGCATACCACCAGCACGCGGGAGAAACGCAGGAGATGTGACAGAAGCCACCACGCTTCCCTATAAATGAAAAAAACTGCCAGCAGCACCAACGACAGGGAAAACTGTGCAAGCAGGAGACTTTTTTCTGGACTCAGCTGCAGCCTGTCCCTCAGCCTTGGAGAAGAGGCGAGGTTCCCCTTGGGACCACGCTCTCTCCCCCAGCCCTTCTTTCTGCCCAGCAGCCTGGCTGTCACTTTGATAAAAGTTTTACTTCCCCCTGCTGGCATGGGCCAAGGCGAGTAAAAATCATTCCAGGCTGGGACAACATGCAGACAAGACACCGACACAAGCCCCTTTTCCTTAGGAAACCAGGCCAGATATGCAGCCTCACTTATTGTCTCTGGACCCAAGATGGACAAGAAATCAGCTTGTCAAAAACAGTCTTCAGGCCTACCAGCTCCATCGCTCACTGCAATGATGTGGACCCCCCCAGTGATGTGCTTTTACACATTACCGGGGTGATCACCAGCTCCCCCTCGCCGCACTGCACAGCCAAAGGCAGCTGGGAGCACGGTTCATTCTCCTGTCAGAAAATGGGAACCGCTGGGGTCTGTGATGCTTTGTGTGGCAGTTACAGCCCTAACTCAAAGAGGTCCTTGGAGAGGCAGTGCCAGCCGCTGGGAACAGCAGTTTCGCGGCCGGTGTCAGGAGACCTGGACAGGCTGGATTGATGGGCTGAGGTCAATTGTATGAGGTTTAACAAGGCTAAGTGCCGGGTCCTGCATTTGGGTCACAACTACCCCAGGCAGCATCCTGCCCTGTATCAGGAACAGTGTGGCCAGCAGGAGTAGGGAGGTGATTGTGCCCCTGTACTGGGCACTGGTGAGGCCGTACCTCAAATACTGTGTTCAGTTTTGGGCCACTCAGCACAAGAAGGATATTGAGGTGCTGGAGCGTGTCCAGAGAAGGGCAACGGAGCTGGGGAAGGGTCTGGAGTACAAGTCCTGTGAGGAGTGGCTGAGGGAGCTGGGGGTGTTTAGCCTGGAGGAGGCTGAGGGGAGACCTGATCGCTCTCTACAGCCACCTGAAGGGAGGCTGTAGGGAGGCGGGTGCTGGCCTGTTCTCCCAGGTGACAGGACAAGAGGAAATGGCCTCAAGTTGCATCAGGGGAGGTTTAGACTGGATATTAGGGAAAACTTCTTCACTGAAAGAGTGGTCAGGCACTGGAACGGGCTGCCCCGGGAAGCAGTGGAGTCACCATCTCTGGAGGTGTTCAAGGAGCGTGTAGACATGGCGCTTGAGGACATGGCCTAGTGGGTATGAGAGTGTTGGGTTGATGGTTGGACTGGATGACCTGATAGGTCTTTTCCAACCTTAGTGATTCTGTGACGGAAGGCGGGAGGGACGTGCGGGGAGCCTGAGGCCGGCGCGGTCGGCCCCGGGAGGGGAGGTAAAACCCACCCCGCGGGCATCTCCCACGGCGCGACCCCACCCCCTGATCGGCCGCCCCGCGGCGAGCGCAGCCGTGCCCGCCCAAGGGGCGATACCCGCCGTGGGGCGGGTCGAGGAGGTCAGGCCCCGCCCACCGCCGCGGGCAGGAAACTCCCGCCGTTGCCTTACAAGGGCAGACGCGGCGCTCCTTCTGCCCCTGGAATGCGGTGAGCGCACCGCGCCGTACCAAGGCTCCGCGCGGCCGGGGGGGGCGCACGGGACAGAGGCCGAGAGCGGGGCCCTGACCTCATTCTCCCGGGGAGAGTAGAGACCCCGAGAGGAAGTGCGAAACACGCAGTCACCGTGGGGACACCCCTTTGCACGGTCTGTCCTGCCTTGCCGCCAAAGTGACGAGCCTCGTCGCCGCTCCACACACACACACCCCCGCGCGGATGGTCTCGCCCGCGCCTTCCTTCCTCCCGCTGCGCCGGCGGGGCGGTGGCCGCGCGCTCTCCGGAAGTGTTGTCCCCGCCGCAGCCGTTCCGTTCCCCGCCGCGCTCGGACCAAGGACCCTCTCCCGTAGACGCCAGGTGAGGTGGGGCCGCTGGGGGTCTCCAGCTACCGCCCGCGGCGTCTGGAACCGGGGGGAGGTGAAGGGCCGCCTGAGGAGCCGGGCTGGGGGGTCGCTTGCGGCATCGCCTGCCTCGGGAGCGGGCCCCCCCCCCCCCTCCCTCGGCCCTGGCCTCGCCGCTGCCGGGCCCGGCTGCGGCCGTGAGTGGCGCCGGCCCCGCGGGTCTCCCTCAGCGGGTCTTTGGCCGTGGCCTGCGCGGCCGGAGTTGAGGGGTAACGCCGCCCGGGGGGCCGTTACCGCGGGCACAGCCTGTTGGAAGGGATCGGCCGCCTCCCGGCCGCCTCGACCCTCTCCGGCTGTTTCCTCGCGGCTGCTGGAGCAGAGGAAGGACTAGGCTCCTGCAGTTGGAGGAGGTTGGGATGCCCTGCTCACGGTTTGTGGTAACTGTGGCCGCAGCAAAGCTGTTGGGGACAGTTCGTGGTGGCTTCCACTCTGACTTGCAGATGAAGTCTCTGGTGAGTCACCACAGGCCTCTGACGCAGGTTTGACTCCTCTACAAGCGTTTAGGACAACTTATTAATGAGGGAGTGTATTAAGATGGCTTTCATGACTGAAGGAGATTGCATAGGCATTTTTTTTCAAAGTATGATCTGTGCTTTCTTGAGCTTTGCCACAGATGTGCTGGAGTGCCTCGATCTTATCTCTTCCTGCTACCGCCCAGGGTGTGATAGATGCGCGGTGGTACCCGATGCTGTAAGTGCTTACATGGACAGAACTTGGGGATTAGCTTTGAGGTCGACTTTTGAATTTGATGATTTAAGAGAAGGTGACCATTGCATGTTAGTTTAATAAAGTTCCCAAATAATTGGCAGTGTTCAAGTAAAATATTCAGCACTAGATTTTATGTAGAAACTTTCTTGGATGTGTTGTGTTGTAGCTGTTTGGGTTTTTTTGTTTGAGTGATAGACATTCGCAGTCATTATAAAACCACTCTTGAAACACGAGGCTGTTCTCCTGAAGCATAACTTTTGGTTGCTGCTTCTAAACAACTTCCATATGCACCACTGCTAGTGGGCTGTACAGTTTCATGTCTTGCTCTTAGGCTGAAGCTCTTTAGTTGCTCAGTTTTGTTTCCTTCCAGGATTTATCTATTTTTCCCAGAGGCAAGGAGCATAAGCTGACTTTCTGTGCTTCTGGAGTTTGATACCCATTGTTACTGCCTGACTAAGCAAGTGAATGTTACATGTACAAGCGGCACAGTGCTATTACTGCCTTTCTAGTCCAGTGAGTGCAATTTATTTGTATTTTTTTAGTATGTGTCAATCTTCCTAAACAAAGGTTGTGTATTTGGAAATATCTTTTATGGTAAGTCTTACAGGCAAGATCTTACATTGGAAGTTTCTTGAACAGTTTCCAACACAAGGCTCAGACTATTCAGTGCATCATAGTATTAAACACAGACTAAGCCTGCCTGTCATGACTTGTACTATCTAATGTGAAGTATTTCCACTTCTTATCTACTGAAATTCTTCTGTTTTCAGCCTATGCTTACCCTATTTCAGTTATAAAAGCATGGGGGTTTTGTCTTCATAAATGATCTGGTGGATTTATCAGATTAAATTCTTTTTTCTTTAAAATGAGTGGGTCCGGTGCATGACAGAAATGAGGTTAGTTCTTGCTCGTTACATCGCTCACTGTTGTACACAGAGAGGTAATGCTAAATGTGAACACTTGGAACTCTTTCATCTTAAATTTATGTCTGTGCCTAAGTGGATTGATGTCCGTGTTTTTTCTGAACACTTTCCAATTTATCGCCCTCTTTCTAATAGAGTTTCCTGGAGCTGAGTGCAGTGTCTCAGGCATAGCAGCACCACACACGTGCTGAAAGGCACTACAATCTTGTGAGAGCTGATGTTTCTCTACACGAAGGCTGACAGGTCTCTTTGAGTGCAAGAGTCGTGCCTTCTGTGTTCTGCACGGCTGTGTTCCCTGCTTGAGAGAAACTGAGAAAGTAGTAACGCAGGCATTGGCGAACTTACCTTCTCTGGTGCGATACTCTGATGTGGGATTCTTCTGAAGAGAATTAAAAAAAAGGAAGAGGCTGTCTTCCCACTGTGTGTAACTACAGTTGGCAGTTCCCTGCTTTTGTTACCTCTTCTCGATTAGGATTGAATGGTACCTGAGAGACTCGCAGGCAGTGGCTTGCTGGGAGCTCTGCCTTGCACCACGTGAACTTCTTAGTTTGTTGTGAATAGGCCATATCCTGAAAACTATGAGTTATTTCAGAGAACAGTATACCAACAGGTATTGTTGGACTCTATTTTGGGTAGTGGAACTCTTAATAATTCAGAGTTTAACGGTAACATATAAAAGGGTTTTTACTGAGGTAAGAAAAAGGCTGAAGTTCTGCACAACCCTTGACTGCAGCCTGAAAGCAAACTACCTTTGTTGTCAGCTGTCTTCATAACTGTCTAGATGTCAGGAGTTCATATTTATTTGTTGAAGCGTCCTTGGAGGCCAAACATCTCAGATAGCTTGTGGTCAGTGAATGCAATGAAGAGAACTCCAGTGTTGTTGAACGATGTGCAGTTGCATTTCGTAGGCTATTTTTAGTTCGGGACATAATAGTTTGTTTTATACGTCAGAAGAACGTTGCATATGCATGTAGGATTTAAAAGTGTGGCATTAGCAGGGGCAATCAGTAACACGCTTTGTAGACGGACTGAGAAGGACGTAACCATGGAATATCCTTTTATGATCCAGATGCTTGGTACAGCGTGTCATGTATCTGATACAAAGCAAGGTAAAATGGCTTTCCTTTAAAACAAAAAAACCCCTAACTGGTTTTTGCCTGAGTATTGGATTGACTGACCATGTAACTGAGTTACTTTGCTTAATTTTACTCCCTTTTTTTTAAGGATTAATCCAAATTGGTGACTTCAGTCTTGCTTTTCAGGAGTCTAACAGAAAATAGAGTAACTGAGCAAGCTGGGAAACCCTTAGAACTGTGCTTTGATTAGAACTGCACTTCTGACATTTATTTAAAGTTCTGAAATTAATACTCGGTGTAAATTTCAAAATGTTGGCATTCTTGTGACTACAGGTGCAGCTTAAATTTATCCTCTTTCAGGACACTTGCTGCAGGTGCTTCCTGTAAAAATCAAAATCAAGGATGGAAGGAATCTGGTTTGTGTAACGTTTGGCTTGGGCATCATAAAGGATTATAGCAGCATGGATTGCTTGCATCAGATAAAACTAAAGCACAGAGGTGTACAAGACTTGTTGAAACAACATTAAACAGGGTCTACCTTACTTAGATCCAATATTGAAGTCTTGGTGTTTGCATATCAGTGAATGACTCAGGTTTTCGTGTTTGTACCATCAACCATAGTTGAACACAAAATGTATCTTCCCAGCTAAACAGAAGCAGTTAACTTGAAAGCCTCCCTTCTGCCCTGATTATATTTGTCTTCACATGTAAAGTACCACATTTATTTCTTCATTTGACAGCTCAAGGGTGATAAATGAAACTACGTATGATAGTATAGATATGTGGATACATATGATACTGTGATAATGTGTAAATGTTTTAAAAGGTTGATAATTTAAAAGAAACAATCTTCAGATTTTTAGAACTGTTATGTCATTAATCCATTTTTAAAAAGACTATGCTTGCATTTGCATGTGTATTGTGTAAGAGAATAGCAATGTAGGGCTCCTGAACTGAGTCAGTGACCCGTTTCTAACACACACAGACCTTTAGCTGACTTTGATGAAAGCACTGCAGTTGGAGTTCTTTGGTGGATCTCTCTCCCAGCACCATTCAGCATTAGGTTCCCATCCAGGTCACTGTGTGTCCTAAGACCTACTGCTCTTTTAACAGCTATTTTAAATAAATCAAGTAGTACACTAAAGTAACATTTGGGAGAAAAAAAGAAAATATAAAGTATTTTAGGCTCTGAATAGCCTTTTGTTAACTGCTACGTACTACTCTAGGTTAGCAGCCCAGATTCTTCTATGTGATAGGTCAACAGTGCCTCCTAAACTGCAGAGTACGTAGTCACCTTAACTTGTGGAAGATGTGGATAGCGTATTGAATTAGCAGTCCAAGCACTGTTTGAGTTTCATTCCAAGAGCTATCATTTGATTTGTTTTTAGCATAGCCTGCTATTTGCTGACAGTGGCAGTCCCTGAATCCTGAAAGATGTGATGCTCAATAGCAATTAAAGTCCAAATGAAAGAAAATTGAGCAGGAGACAGAAAAAAATAAATGTGGAGTTTGATATTCCTTTATCCATTCCTCACTGAAGGACTTGTAATCTGATTTAATGAGGTTAAATCTTGGATACGTTTCTGTCTTCCCTAGAACCAACAGCCAACATGTCCAGCAAAAGGGCAAAGACGAAGACCACCAAGAAGCGCCCTCAGCGTGCCACTTCCAATGTATTTGCAATGTTTGATCAGTCGCAGATTCAGGAATTCAAGGAGGCCTTCAACATGATCGACCAGAACCGGGACGGCTTCATTGACAAGGAGGACTTGCACGACATGCTCGCCTCCCTCGGTAATGTCACTTTACTGCTTATGGTTGCCAAACAAATTTGTGCTGTTACAGTTAAAACACTGCGTTTGGGATAGCTTATGAGAGCTGTCTCGGTTTGCGTTGCACTACTTAGATTACTTTTAGTTTGAAAGGTAAACCAAGTAGGAATGCCTTTATTTGTAGGGAAGAATCCAACGGATGAATACCTAGATGCCATGATGAATGAGGCTCCAGGTCCCATAAACTTCACCATGTTCCTCACAATGTTTGGTGAGAAGTTAAACGGCACAGACCCAGAAGATGTCATCAGGAATGCTTTTGCTTGCTTTGATGAAGAAGCAACAGGTACGTGGGTGAAATAACAGTGTACGTGTGTTACTTCTACTTACTTTTGTAACAGTAAATACTTGTATTCATAGAAGTGGTGATGAATTTGTTAAAGGTCTGATTTCTGCAAACTAAAGATCATGCCATGTATCCTCAGCAGCTGAAATTACCTTTTCAAACACCATGAAACTTAAAATCCCAAACTTCTGGCACTTAGGTTCTGTTGTTCAAGATGGATGAAAGGCAAAAAGGTGTTGATTGGGAATCAGGGTCTTAAACATTCCTAACACTTCAGGGCAAAATTTTGTAGGGGGGTGCTTGTCTTCAGAGCTGTTTTGCTTTTATGAACAACTTGTTTTCTGCCAGCAACTTGTATCCACCTTCCCTCTGTTAAGCTGCACTTAAAGGAGAAGAAATTTAATACAAGAAAAACCTTGTATGACTTGCAAGAGCTGATAGAAGGAATCAGCAGTTAGATAAGGCTGCTTGTTTAGTAAACAATGCCAAAAATTAATTCTTTGTGAGCGTTCTGGCAAATCTGCATTTTGTCACTAATCTTAAAATCAATTTAAAATATTTGAAATATTTCAAACTTCCCTGTGTTTCGTGCACCTATTGAACATTGGTAGTCAAGTTCCATCATGTTTAGTGGTTTTCTTTAGGAATGTTTTAGACAAACGGATCCCCTTTGTGTAAAATGTGCAGTTGTTAGGAGGCAGTCAGTACTACTGGGAGCATAGCCCTGCTGTTGGGAAGAAGGCCTCATGTACACTGACAGATTTGTATATTCTTTGAAACAACACAGGCAAATCATAAAACAGCCTTTACTTGGAGTAGTGAGACCATGCAAATTAATGAAGAGGCTTGACTTGATTGAATGCTTGTAATTATTTGGCAATTATAGTAATAGGGTTTAATGGCTTTGCTTTCATTTGGCAACAAAGACTGTAGGACTGTAACTGAAACAAAGAATTCATAGACATGATCTTCTAGCTGTTAGCAGATGAATGCCAAACCTCCTTTTCCTTACATCCTCTCCAGGGTTCATCCAGGAAGACTACCTGCGAGAGCTGCTGACCACAATGGGAGACAGGTTCACGGATGAAGAGGTGGATGAGCTGTACCGCGAGGCGCCCATCGACAAAAAGGGGAATTTCAACTACATTGAGTTCACACGCATCCTGAAACATGGAGCAAAAGACAAGGATGACTGAGCAAAGCTCCTGATACCTGCGGATTACCTTTACTTTACACTTACTGAGGGTTTCTTCCTGATAGAACTTGTTGCATGCATTTAGCTTTACAGCTTTTGACTTTCTCAATGTATTTATCTATTCCAGGCCTTTCAGGCACATTTGCACCTGTGTAATCAGACTGGAAGTGGGGAAAACATTGCGAGGAAAAGGATGTGGGGACAAAGATCTGTGGACGTGATAGTCCAGGGACTAATCTCAATGTTTCTGGTTTAGCTGGATTTTTACATTTTTGTAATAAATGCCATTTTGAAATAAAGATTGCTATATAGATAAAATACCTCAGATTCTTTTGTGAAAAACACTTCTATTACGCATTTACAAATGTTAACAAGTGTGTTAATTGTGTTTTATTGCAGCTGGAAATCAAGCTGGAAAACTATTCATTATGTTTTGTTCAGTGTCACACAGTTCTGAAATGCTCTTAGCAGTGTGTGCTGGTGCCTTTAAAAAAGCAGCTGTACAAATCTCTTATCTCAGGTTTTTGAAGTGGCATCTGACTGGTGTAAGTTGTTAGCCAGAGAAATGGTTAGGGAGGATCGTTACAACTGCCTGATGGACAGCGGAGAACACCCACGATTCTTAAGATGATGTCATGCCCAGCTTTTATTTCCTTTTAATATTGATAGTTTTTTAGCAATATTTTCATGTTGAAGTTTGCATTCCTGTTTGCCAAGTTTTTATGCTGGCAGTAAGTGGAAAGTTAGCATCTTCTTTTCCCTTCTGCTGAAGAAAGCTTGTGTAAAGGAATCTGTCTCTGAGCTACAGTGTCAGTGCTAGCGCTAATTAACAGCAATATGTGGCCAGAAAACCTACGTAAAGCTTTGTTGTTCTACAGCTTTTAATTTGCATGTGAGAATGTGAGCAAAGGAGTTCTGAGAATTAATGTGGTTAAACCCTATACATAGAGTCCCTCTCACTCTTTAAGAAGTCATACACTTTCCTCAGCTACACCGAAAAGATGGCTTTTAAGCAAGCAAGAATCTTTCATTCAAAAACAGGTGTGCTGGTGCTGTTGTCTCAGATCCCCAGAAAAGAGGAAGTTTGTTCTCTTGGCTCTTAATCTACTGTGAGCCAAAAAGCATACGAGGAATTTCTTACCTACATATTTATCATTTGAAGTGTTGACCTCCAGAAACCATGCCCTGAGCTATTTCACATCACTGAAAATACCCCAAGGAACGGGGGGTTTAATTCACCTACGGGACTTACGAAGGCTGAGATAGCATACGCTGCAAGGAGGGGGCTGTCTCCTTTCCCATCTGTTAGCACAGAGGCTTGGTTACTTCGTCTTGCCTGTGTTCCCAGCATAGCAGTTCTTGAAGATACTCTGACTTTAGTTTTGTGAATTAGTTAATGATGTGACAAAGTACACTCAGTAGACATACATACCTTTTTTTTTTTCCCCTCCTTATTCCTGGGTGGTTTCTTCCACTTCTGGGCTTAATTAAAAACAAGTTTTCAGCCATTATTTTTCCAATCTTCTGTTTTATCTGCTAACTGGAACTTAGCCTCAATTTTTCTTTTTTCCTTAAGCCAAAGAACAGTTATGCTGCCACTTCCTTAGACTGATCTTGTCACACCTGTGGGATTCAATACTGTGTGTACCTGCAAGCAGCCTGCACTCAGGAGAGAGGTTAGACTGTCTTGATTATTTTTTCCCTTTGAATATCTAAATGGATTCAGAGGATCAGTTTTCTTCTGTTATGAACACAGGGTCCCCAAACTGTTCTTTTCCTGGTCGTGTCTTCTCAGTAAATGTTAGGTGCTGGTATGTTACGCTGAGTAATCGGCAGATGAGCCAGCTGGATTTTTCTTGCTGGAAATAAGTTTTGAAGCAATGTGTTTTAACTCGCAAATATGTATGAACCATGTAGAATAGAATCTGGTATCCCTGAGGAAATTGTCCACTTCAAACAATCTTCTGTACTGCCGCTCTCAATTTTTGAGCAGCCAGCTGAGATGCGGGATGTAGCTGCTTTGGTCCTTGCCGTACCGCATGGGTGCTTTCTCCGATTAGGGGGTAGGGACAAGGAACTGTATTAACGTAAAGGTACCTACACGGGAAGACGTGTTATTGCAAGAGAGTTGCCCAGGGTGTCAGAGTATAACTAGTGATGACCTTACAAGTTCAGGTTTCCCTAGTATCTGTATTGTAACGTAGGAGACCAGTTAGGACCAGTTAGCACAAGCCCCTGAGCCACTGGAAAGCTGCAAGATCTGGAGACCCTGCCAAGAGACCATATAAGAGCATCAGATGCGTTCTGTAGCTAGGCAGCGAGGAACGTCCAGGCAGCTGAGGTTGCGTGCCGAGGGCTGTAGGGATGTGTCATCAATAATCCACTTCCAAAAATAAAAATAACTTTGGTCACTGGAACAGCTTAAGACTCTGATGACTTAGACTCAGCATTCTGCAGTGAAAATCTTGGAACCTAATCTCTTCTCCCTTGGGGTTCATACATAATGGTCTCCAAGCTCCACGCCAGACTAAGTTCATGATGGCAAACCGTTCTCGTAGGCTGACGCGCACATTTAACAGCCTTACGTCTACAGCGATACGTAATGCCCCGTGAAGCACTATTGAAAAGCAGTGATTTATTTTACGTGACCCATTTACCCTGTTCTAGGGCTACATCTGCGAAGGTCGAATTGAAGCCAAAGAGCTATTGCAGCTGCATGAGAAACCTCCAAAGAGGACTCCAGTTGCGCGGAGTGCTGCCAGTGTAGGCTTGCCTGCTGCTTTTTTTCCCCCCCCTCCTCCTTGACTTGCTGCAGAGACTGGTCATATGCAACGTTTTAACCACTCTGGATGCACTTGTTTCTGCTCTGACACTGCATTTAAGCAAACAAAACCACCTTTTATCACAGTCATCAGTTGACTGAAGCATTTCACGAGGTGAAGTCAGGCTAATGCACTAGCGTGGCGACTAACTGATGTCACAGAGGCGGTGTTCATACCCTCTGAGGTAAGGCTCCGTTTCACCACTGACCTGAGAACTATCTTTAGATTGCTTGTTTCTAGGATTGCTATCCTATGTTGAGAAACAAAATACAACACAGAGGCCCCATCCTGGCACAGGACATCAGTAACTGTGCCTCTGTGTCCTGCCCAGTGCGTTTGTTCCGAAAGCTGGAAAATACCTGAAATCTTGTCACCCTGTGTTTGCCGTGGCCTTTTCTTGGCCAGGATATTACTGACCCATTGTGTGATATGTTCCTGGGGAGCTTCAAATGGCAACGAATAGCTCTTTTACCATACTGAAGGCATTCAGGCAGTGAAGTCCAAATAACGGGTGAGTAACAGAGTCAGGAACATTTTAGGTATGAGCAGTTAATCCGTCATTGGCGTGGCCTACATACCCATGCTCCTACTTTGGCTCGCTTACTTAATTTTTCAAATCCTGCTGTCATTTTTAGATAACCTTCTCCCCTGGAAAAAATTATTTAAGAGGACAATAACTCCGAAACAGTACTACGGAAGCCAGGAACAACATAAAAGTAAAAAGATATTAGTAAATGCCCCTGAAAATGCAGCTTAAAAATAAATTATCATGAAATGCTGAAAAGCAATGCCAGGAACAAAAAAAAAAAAATTCCACACAGCTCATTTTTGTTGTGCTCTGAGCAGCAACTCCATAGAGATCACTGTTTTCCCAGATTTTTGATATAATAGATGCTAAAAAATTTGTCATATTTAGAAACTAAAACAAAAGCGGAGCACATGGCTGCGCTTCCTATTTTCCTCCATGGCCCGTGGGCCTGTAAGACACCCAATTCCTGCTGCTGTGGTAGCACACCCTCCAGGAATCCCTGTGCTGGACCTGTATTGCAGAGTTTAACAATACAGAAAAACATACTGCCAAGGAATGTTTTCAGACCAAAGGTGTGATAATCCCTAGAGAACGGATCACACAGCGTAGATGTTGCATCACAGGGCTTAGGGGGTCACGCAGTTTGTATGAATGTAGTAAATCTAAGGGAAATGTCTGCAGGTTTCTCGGAAGCATGTAATTAACTGGGGAGCAGGAAACCAAACTACCTCCCGAAAAATCCCAATCGCTTGCTGCATGCAGGCTCCTCAGCCACGCAGCCGTGGCTCGACCCCTTAGTAAACCAGCCTTGCACTTTGATAAAGCTGGAAAGGCAGTCACAAATACTACAGGATTAGGCAGGTCAAGACTAGCTTTAATACGTGCACCTAAAGAAGCAGATGGTGTGTGACAGCAGCGTTCGGTTTACATCCTTCTAAGCTGTCACTGCTCAGTTTTGCAAGGTTTATTTAATCCTTAACTTGTAATTTCCTCACTTTTACTATTTTATGGTACCAGCACGTACAACCTCACTTATTATTGAACTATGTTTTGTTTGGTTTGGTTTTTTTCCACCCTTATGAGTGCTGTGGGCATGGCTCCTTGGGAGTTAGACATCATTTCACAACAGTTTCCAGCCTCTGTCTAACACACTGAAGTGAGTGGGTGTAAAATAAGGCCTGTGAACCCCGTCTTAGTATTTGCTAAAATAGAGATGACATCAGACATGAGTAACATGAGCCTTGCCTTAACATTGTATCTAACAGATAGTGCTTCTTTTTTCCCCCTCTATTGAATTTTTCTTCCCTAATTGTGAGTTAACCATCTCTAACGCAATAGGTTTTACACTGGCAACGTGTTACCACCCTACAAGGAGCATGTTGATTTTGAAATCACTCCACCAGCCAAGCAAGCTTGCACAGGCATCAGCTGCTCAGACAACTGGTAACAGCTTAATTTTCATGTCAAACACCTGAGTAAATACACTCCCTGTTTTCTGGGTATGTTTTAAAACACTGTTTTATGCCTTTGGCCAAGCACTGAGCAAACTTTTTCTTCCTTATTTGTACATTACACGCTGTCAGACAGATACAAACGCTAATTTAACGTGCTAGGAGAGGGCTCACGTTTGTCCTTAGGTTTAGTGCAACTAATTACATGTGTTTGAAAGAGTGGGGGCCTCACTCTCTTTTTACTAGGAATAACCTTATCAACACTTACTTTCACATTTCACTTATAAACATTCTGGAATTGCGGTGTCTGGCAATATTTCTGTTTAAAACTAGTGCAAAAAGGGGAGAAACCCCCCACTAAGATTTGGCTAAAATTACTGCAACTCACCAGCTGGGATAAACAAGTGATGGACATACAGCACAAGTAGCAGTACAGTGACTATCACAGAGAACAGGTAGCAAGTGACAAAAAAAAAAAAAGTTGAAAGTACATATTAATTTGTGTTCTTATAGATAAAGGACTTTGGACTTGGGAATGCAAGGAGCACCTTGTCTGCTGAGCCTAGTCCCTCAATGCTCCATCAAACACATTTCAGTGCCCATTCATACCGTGATTGAGCTGCAGGTTTAAATAATTGCGTTGGGTGGTTTGTTCTCTCCCGTTTTACAACACTTCAGAGACTGAATTTATTTTATTGATGTTCCATTACGTTTCTCTGCTCTGTCCTTGGCTCTGGCACATCATTGCCATACAATGCTCCACAGAACTTATGTTCTTGCCTTTTCCTCAGCTATGCACACTGGAAGTTACCAGAAAGTCCAAACAGAGCTATTTCTCATTTACAGTACAGAGAAAGAATGTATCTTTCTTCTATAGGCTCCAGAACATTCTCCTAGAGCCTTTATTTTTCATGCTTCAGCACTACACTGTGGCAGGGACCACACGGGAAAGCAGTAACTTACCATTTTTATTCACCAGGTCTTTGAAGGAAAACAGGGAATACCTTGCAGCCAGTTAGAAGCTGGGGCCGTCCAAGAGATCCAAGTGAAGACATGCACTCAGAATCCCTTTTTTCACTACAGCTCCTCAAATGTTTTCCCTTTGGATCACAGCGCTGGAGCTATTTTTGGAGAAATTCCAGAACAACTCTGGGACATTCCCAGTATCACAAAAAGAATGACTGTCACACTGACTGATAAAACACTGCACTTGGGACAGCTTGACAGAGACAACAGATGCCAGCTGGAATGAGGGAAGGAGGGATGGAAAGCTGAGAGATGAGCAAAAATACTAGGTGAAGCAATTGACAGTGAAAATGCTTTTGTTAAATGACTGTTTTGACCTAGAAATTACTTAAAAGAAGATTTGGAAATATGTGATTGTGCTGTCAATACTTAACCTCTGCAAATAGCTTTTGCTACTTTTGTTGAAGTGATAATATGCTCAGAAAAATCAGCTGCCAAAAAATAAAAAAATTCAACTTTCACACATTTCTAATTCTTAATTCAACATGAAAATTACAATTATCCTTTGTCATCTAGTCTCCTTTTTCATACTCCTTTGTTTGTTTCTTATGCATATCCTCAGTCTCACTTCTACAATGACCAAGGGTATGGAATAGCCTCCGTACAAGAAAAATTACCTAAGTGTGACTCTTTGCTACAGCCTTTAGAACTCCCAAGAACTCGCTAGAAGCAGAAGTAACACAGAAGAGTGGACGCACAATACAGCCTTAGCACTTCTTCCAATGCAAAGTCTAGAGCATCGAATGAAAATAGGAATAGGTAGGATCAAAATTAGTAAGGTGATGTTCTTCATGTAACAAATAGAAAGGCCTGCAAAGGAAGAAAAACACCTGCAAAGGATATTGTGGATGCTAAATTTACATCAGTTCAAGGACTACGTATTTGGTAAGCTCATGAAAAGTTCATCACGGGTTACTAGCTACCACATCTGACTCAGGGTGGCTTACCCCTCCGTGAGTTAAACACAGTAGAGGTTGGGAGTGCGTTCTGGGACGATATCACAGGCTTCCATGATTCTTTTTCTTCCCTCAGTACCTGCAGATAACCATTGCTGCTGCTCTTAAGAACAGGCTAAAAGCACCCAGTGCTCGCCCTCCTCCAAAGAGGAGAGGAAGTATAGAGAAAGAGTTTTTTAAAAAAATATATACTATTCCAAGTTTTGGCGGGGGGGGGCGGAGAAGGCAAAACCAAAACCAAAGCAATGAAGTTCTCCAGGGACCTGCCAGGGGAGACCTCACAGCATCTATTAATTGCTGAAGGCATCCAAGGAGCCAGTAGACACATCCCAGTGGTACTCTGTCTAGAAATGCAAGAAGCAGGAAGAAGAGGAAGCAGCTGCTGGACTTCCCCTTCCCCACTACACTGGCCAGTTCTGAGTTGTTGAAAATCAGGGTGAGACTTGGACAATCTCATTTAACCCCAGCTTCATGGTTCTCACTTTCTCAGGAGGCAGGAAGACCTGAATGTTGAGCAAGACTTCAGCCTGAGCAATCCTGACAGGCTTACCCCGCTCCTCGCTGTTGTGTGTGGCCGAACGCAGGCGCTGGGAATGATCCTGGTATTTTTTCCAGCCTGGCAGCATGCAAGCGGTACACCATGACTGCAAACAAGCAGATCGGCCCCCTGGCCCCGACCCGTTCAGTGCAGTTGCCTTTGTGGAGCAGACAGTGCAGACACAGTCCGTGGGAATGACAGCTCACCAAAGGATGGCCAAGACTATTTGCTGCTTTCCACAGCTGGAATATGCACCGCTTTAAAGCTACCGTATGCTGGACTAGGCAGACTTTTACTGTGAGCCAGTACAGCTGCTCCCGTAACATCACTGAGATTCCTAAAGAAACACCGAACAACACAGACGGGTTCTGCTTCATGAAGCAACCAAGATGATCACAAATATTTGCACTGTGATCATAACCCAGCAGAGGTGAGGGAATGGAGAGAATTAAATGAAGAGAGGGAAAAGGTTTACTGTAAATCGCTTATTGTCTGTAACAGCCTTAGAACTTAAGCGTGAAAGAGATAATTTTGAAGGCTTTTAGACAGTACAAAGAAAAGTCTAGGAAAACATTTCAAGTATTTTAGATGGGAAGGACAGGAAAATTTTAAACATTTTGCTTAAAAGGGCTTTTTCTTAAACAAGACTGACATAAACAAGAGAGAAGGTGGGAGTAATGAAGGAAAAAGTAGTAGCAAGAAGAAAACTGAGGGAGTTAAGAGCTCAGCACGTTTCTTTTAAAAACCGTGTTTTCAGAATGGATAAATTGATTCCTGTTCTGCATGGTTTGTGCAGGAAATTATGCAATAAGAAATCAAAAAAATTTTTGGCACACATTTTTTGATGTGGTAGCGCATTTTTCTCCAGCCCACGAAACAAGCACTGTATAACACTGATGCTCATCACCAGGTGGCACCATTTCGTGGTACAGTACCACGACATAGCGCGAGGTAGCACACCAGCACCACAGAATCACGGAACGGTTTGGGTTGGAAGGGACCTTAAGGACCATCCAGTTCCAACCCCCCTGCCATGGGCAGGGACGCCCTCCACTAGACCAGGTTGCTCCAAGCCTCATCCAGCCTGGCCTTGAACACTGCCAGGGATGGGGCATCCACAGCTTCTCTGGGCAACCTGTGCCAGTGCCTCACCACCTTCTCCGGGAAGAATTTCTTCCTGATATCCAATCTAAATCTACCCACTTTCAATACAGCCAGCCCAAGAACACTCCCGCAGCACCCAGCCTGCAGGGTGGTTGTAGAAATGATTCGCTCCGTACTTGGCACTGTGCAGTGGCAAAAGTCTGGATGAACCACATAGCAGCAGAGCTAGCCATTTCAACCTCAGGTTTTCTAGAACATGTTCTCCATAGGATGTACCTGGACCATTCTTCTAGAAGAGCCTGAAAGGCACCTTCAAGACCAGGCCTGCTGTCCCACCAGACAGCAATCTGCTAGCACAGCTCTCCGTGCAGTCAGGGCGCACCTTCAGAGCGCAGAGGAGCCTGCGCACCCAGGAAAGGAGCCCGTGCCTTCGCTGTCCTCTCAGAAACCATCTGTGAGGCCGCAGATCTGTAATCCCACCATCCATGCTCTTCTCCAGCATCAGCCAGGGATGCACGGTCACAGGGAACTAAGCATTGTTCAAGGCTGCGGGCAGCTCACAGATACAAGCAGCATCCCCTCTAGAGGGAGGTGTAAACAGCAGAAACTAAGTCCTGGCCACCTCAGAGACCATCACAACACATCTTCTTAATTAAGAGCTGAAGCACAAGCTAATACATTCACAAAAAAAGACCTTTACTTTTTTTTTTTTTAATCTTTTCTTTTTAAGGTTTATGTCAATGAGTAAAAGCATATTCCTGAAATATTACAAGAAGCAAACCAAATCCCTTTTTTCGCCCGTTTACATTTCTTTAGTGGTATCACGAACCCCGGAATCAAGTAAAATTGAACCCTTTGTTAAAGCATTATATAGATTTACATCACAAAGAAAATGGTCTGCATTTAACAACTGCTTCTCATTCCATTATGATGCAACAGATTGGAGACAAAAGCTTTGAAAGAGAGACACAGACAGACAATTTCATCAGTAAGAACTGATCTCATACTGAGTAATATTACTGTACCTATCCTCACATCTTTGGAAGATAAACACTGGGAACAACATACACGGTGACAGGTTTCATGCAACACCTTTTTAATAGCACGAAAAACAATGCAGTACAGAGCAGCATGTTTGCAGCAGTAGTTCAGTTTAAAGTGATTAAAAGATTTTAAATTAAGATATCAACTGTTTTCAAAATTAACTTTCAACACACAATTCAGTTGTTCAAGATTATCACGGGATATTTTAATAACTCTATTACTATCTTGGTGTTTCTACTGCTCTTCTGCCCACTCACACACATAATTATCCTGAAACTATATGCCACGTCTAGTAAGTACAAGGGATTTTTCTCCAAAACTTCTTCCATGAGCATGCTCAGTATTCAGAAAAGTTTAGTATTTCTCTCCGTGGCACTTTGAGGCAAATTTTAGAACAGTGATATTAAAATTCATCAGGGAAGTATGTTTATAAGCTAATTAGGCCAAATTCTCAGACCTCGTGAAATAACTCTTCTGGTTTGAGGGGAAAGCAGATAAGAAAGTCAGGCCTTCTAGCAATTCAAGTGTCTCCCTTCAAATTTAAGACTGCAACTTCTACACTATATAGTAACTTCAGTATGTACAGTGCCTAAATGCATATTTATATCTGTAAATATAATGGATCATTTCAAAAACAGCCTGCTCATCTATTTTTTCCCTTTTCTTCTTAAGGGTTATTGTTTACCAAGATACCGATTGTATACCAACAGCACTGACAACAAGTAGGAAAGGAGCTAAAAGAACGCACTTATGATGTACCTTTCCCATCTGATGGTATTTGGCAAATTTTTGTGTACTAAACAACAGCTTCTTGAAGCCCAAGTGAATTATATGGGACTTCAATGTGCAAAATGCAGATTCTGAAATTTGAAATTACGAAAAAAATTCCAAAATGCAGAAGCGGTCATGGACTGAAAACAAACTGCTTCATAAGTCACTCCCCATCCTCAGGGGAGCATTAAAAAGAACTTGCACCTCAGTGAAATTGGGTAATGAAGTAAATTAAGAAAGAAAAAAAAGAATAGCGTTATCCTTCACACTGTTTTCATGAAGAATAAATCTTCCAAGGGGTTCCATAATCTACGGCTGTGAGTGATGCCAAGTCTTGCTCATGCGGGAGTGCTCATTTAAAGTGACTTAAAAAGCTGCAAGGCAAAACTTTTCCCATCTCTTAAGCGAAACCCGAGGAAGACGGGAATGTAAGGGCAGCACCTTACACTTAACGCAGGCGGGACGCCACCAAACGATGCGGCTTGGTTTACCTCACCGCCACGACACCATGGCCCTGTCAACTCCGCGCTCGCCGGCTGAGGCGTCAGGAACACGGACCGAAGCTCCATCTCCAACGTGATACGTAAAATTAAGCACACGGGAAGAGCTCGCTGACCTGAAGATGCCCTTCAGGACTACGTTGTCACCTCTCAAAACCACCGGCGCGAGGCGGGTACCAACACCCAACCGACCACCGCAGCTGCCCTATGTACCCCCTCATCTCAGACACGCGTTTTTAAGGCGGAATTTACCCTTTCCCATCAACTTTCCGGGTTCCCCCCCCCGGAACGGCTGCCGCCAGCGAGGTCCCCTCCATCCCTTCCCCCGCCGCCCGGCACCCGGAGGCGGTGGCGGCGACTTCCCCTCCCCGGGCTGCGCCAACGCTGCCGGAGGAGGGGGGGGAGAGAAGCGGTTATGGGGTCGGTCCCGAGTCAGCCGCCACAAGGAGGGGAGCTGGAGGTGGGCTAGAATCGTTCGAGGAAAGGCCTCGCTGCCGTTTCTCTGCTCTCCGCCGTTTCTCCCGCCGCCCCCAGGTGTCGGCCCACCGCCCGTCCCCCCCCTCCCCGTTCGATGGTTTCTCCGGGAAGCAGCCGGGGCTGTGGCCGCCGTTTCCTCCCTTCCGCCTCTGTGTCGTACCGGGTCCTTGCGGCGACCGTTGGGGTGAGGGTGCGGGTTGCCGGCGGTGGGGAGGTGTTTGGGGGCGGGAACGGGCTGTGGGAAGAGTGACCGTTGGCGGCGGCCGTTGGGGCAGCTGCTGCTGAGGAGAAGCGATGGCGCCGGGCCTCCCCCACCGCGTTCTCGCCGCCGGTTGAGGCTGAGGCTCCGGCAGCTGCCGGAGCTTGAGCCTCAGCCTCAACCGGCGGCGAGACTTGAGGGTCCCTCACCGGGCGCCATCGCCGATGGCATCTCTTCATGAGGGAAAGAGGGCGCCCTTGAAGCTTAGGGCAGGACGTTGCTTTTGAAAAGAGATCAGCCTAACCCTGGGGCCCAAAAAATAAATGATACTATTAAAAAAAAAAAATAAACCTCAGTGCTGGAGTGCTGAGCCATGTCGCTGAGCTTTACTATCGTGACACATAGGCTAGGGCAGGGGGTGGCTGCCCAGGTGGCACCGTGGCCGTTTCTCTGCGTTGTTCAGGCCCAAGCTCTGTTAGGCCTGAGTGTTACAGATGAAGATGCCTTTTTCTGAGCAGTTTTTTTTAGGGAGATGAGCAAAAGCAGTGTGAGTTGGTTGCTTTTCCTTTCTTGCTTAAGGGAGTAGGCAGCAGAAGTCGGATCTGTAGTGTGTTTCAGGTAAAATTAAATGCATAAAAGTAAATGGAGGTCAGGCAGGACTTACTGATATGAGCAAAAATACAGCTTGCACGGTTTTCTCCTAGTGTTAGGGTGTTTTAAATAGTGGAAGGCAAGACAAGGACAGACACGTATCACTATACGAAACAGCGACTGCTTATCCCGGTCAGGTATCAAGTGTGGGCTCTTCATAGTTTGTTCAGGTGAAGAGAGCTGTGTTTCTCCTTCCCTTACTATCTAATAGTGCACACAGTTATCCTATATCCATATTCAGAGTTCCTTCACGGTCTTAACAACAGCTCTCAAAACCTTGCATTGCTCCTTTAGATTTCAGACCAGGCCGATTTCCGTTCTAGCAGAGGCATATATCTAGAAGGAGTCCCAGAAAAAAAGCTGTCCCTTTGAAAACTAAAATTTATGTCATCTTTTAGTGACTTCTTTTGGTTAGGAGTCTGTCTGTCATTTGTTTGTATTTTCTACTTTTTTTGATTAGGGATGTATGTTCCAATGGGGAAACAGAAGCGTGTTAGGGGTTTTTTCTACCTGTGAACTCTACACCTTGGTATAGGGGTTTTTTTTGAAGTCCTAAATCTGATTTTACTGTATTTACCATATTTACTTTTCTCCCTAGTGTCCAAAAATCAACATGTCTAGCAAAAAGGCAAAGACGAAGACCACCAAGAAGCGCCCTCAGCGTGCCACTTCCAATGTATTTGCAATGTTTGATCAGTCGCAGATTCAGGAATTCAAGGAGGCCTTCAACATGATCGACCAGAACCGGGACGGCTTCATTGACAAGGAGGACTTGCACGACATGCTCGCCTCCCTCGGTAATGTCACTTTACTGCTTATGGTTGCCAAACAAATTTGTGCTGTTACAGTTAAAACACTGCGTTTGGGATAGCTTATGAGAGCTGTCTCTGTTTGCATTGCACTACTCAGATTACTTTTAGTTTGAAAGGTAAACCAAGTAGGAATGCCTTTATTTGTAGGGAAGAATCCAACGGATGAATACCTAGATGCCATGATGAATGAGGCTCCAGGTCCCATAAACTTCACCATGTTCCTCACAATGTTTGGTGAGAAGTTAAACGGCACAGACCCGGAAGATGTCATCAGGAATGCTTTTGCTTGCTTTGATGAAGAAGCAACAGGTACGTGGGAGAAACTCAACTGTTTGGGGGTGGTGGGGTGGTATTTTTATGTTGTTTATTTAGGTTTGTAAATAGTATGCTGATTTTTTCACCTTTATAAATTAAGTATGACACAGTAATGCTTCTGGATCGCATATTCTACCAAGTAATGAGAATTTGAGCAAAAACTGGCTGTTCTGTGTGGATACTGAGGACTAGTAGTAATGTTCTTCTGTGAGGCTCTGAGGAAGAGTATTTTAACTAGGCAGCGTGTGTGTTCCTCCAAGTGCAAAATAATATGCATTTGCTCTAAGAAGATGAGGAATTCAAATTAGTAATATGTGATTTTCTGTGGCATTGAAAAGGTAACAGCTGTGAAATGTGTAATACAACTGAGTTTGTCTTACGCCTGTGGTAGATCTGAGGTGCATCTGAATTCTTCGATGTATTTAGTATTTCAAGAAAGGCTGCCCAGGCTAGGTAAACTCTTTTGAACCCTCATCTTGGCTAGTGTATGTTCTGGCTGTGATGACAAATGCCATGTGTCATGCCCTCAGCCGCAGCTCGGTCTTCTTTCGGGCTGCAGGAAGGGCTGTAGCCTTAATGTTGTAAAGATAAAACCAGGGTGAGGTCTAGAAGACAGAAATGACTGATGGACTGACTTGCATAGCAAGGTGGGGGGAAAGAGGAAAATGCAGAGCTCAGTTTTGCTATATCAGATTTTCAAGGTTGTGCCTGCAATCTTGAGGTTAGAGTTTATGCTTTATTTATGTGTGTAGGCTGAGATTCCGCAGGAGCGTGTAGCAACCAGGGATGAATCCTTGCCGCGATTCTGTGAAATTACAGAATATCAGTGCTTTGACGTGTTGTGAACCTGACTGACTAGCGTGTGCCGAAATTACGTAGCCTCTGTACTAGAGATGTCACCGCACCCGTAACTTCCCTCACAACTGTCCACCGCGTATTTCAGTCTAACCTGTGGATATGTGCTCTGAATCTTTCAAAGGATATTATTCCATTTCAAACGGCTATTTTCAGTCTGTGTATTTTTAGCACCTTTTGCCTTTTCAAAGAGTATCCCCTTCCTGCTGAGGGGTAGGTAAACAGGCTTTCTATTGGTAAGGCCTTTTCAAATGTTAATTGACTTCCTCCCTCTCAAGGGAAATCTCTTTACCGTCTCCTAGAGAAGGAAGTTTTGTTAGTAGGTTAATTATTTTCTCTCCACAGGTAGTCTGACTCACTGTGCTACAGGGTTTTTTTGTGTGCACCAAAACAAGAGCCTGCAAATTAGGATATAAAGAAAATGATTGTGCTACCAGTTCTTTTGAACAGTAACCTTCTACGTCTATGCAAACAATAAGTTACTAGTTCAGGCCCCCATGTACTGATAAGATTGATTTTTATTATCTTTCAACTCTGCGTGGTAAATGTTTTAGTCTAGTCCTAGGATGATTTGAGGATAATGGTTCCACAGTCTCTTTTGTGTCTTATGCCATCCTCAAATTTTATCCAAGGAACCATGTTACATAGTTATGCTCTTTTATTGATTTTTGATTCATAATAGTCAAAATGCAGTCTTCAAAATAACATGTAAGGTATTTGTAGAAGCTGTGCTATGTTTATGCCTTTTATTAATTTTATTCTCAGGTTTGACTTCTGATCAGTTTGTTCCTTTTACAAATGAACAAAAAGCATTTCTAGCAATGTCAAACCTTTTTCTGTGGTGGGTTTTTTTTTTGTGTTTGTGTGTTTGTTTTCATTTTTTCCACTTCATAATCACCATGTGTGTGTCTTATGGGCCTGATTTTCTAACTCTACATCAGTGTAGTTCTTTTGAAAGAGAATAGTACAAATCAGATCCTCTTGGTGAGGATAAGGTAGTTATACCTGTTGGATTTTACTTACCTTTCCTGTATTGCTGATCCAGTTGGGTATATTGCTGCAGCATTGCTGCCCTATATACTACTAATCAGTCTGCACTGAGTATAGCTTTTGTCTGCTCTTTGATCCAGCATTGTCATCTGGTTTGTGCTGTCTGCCACAGGCTGAGTCTGAAATTTTGCTTCATTAATTTATAGCTCCCCATGTACATTGAAGCTGTGTGTGAGGGAGAGTGGGAGTAGTGTTTGCTTCACAATTGTGTGCTGCTAAAAGTTTTAGTGTATTCCTAGGCTGACAACCTCATTCAGTGTTTCAACATGTAGCTGTTTAGGCAGAAGCCATTAAGTTCTTGAGGCTAAATTTGCAGCACCAAAGGCCTTGCATTCTTTGAATACTAATCCTATGTCATCTCTCATCACTGCTTGGTCTCAGTGGGACTGCAGAAACAGAGAACCCAATCGTTTAGCTGTTTTTTCCCCTTCTTTAAGCACATCTACAAAGAGACAACTCCAAAATCTAGTTCAATTAAGATGGGCCTCGCTAACTGAACATTCTCCTAGTTTTTAAAGGAGAACATTGCTGATGGTCATCTTCATTTGCAGTCAAGGACTTGTCTGTCCTGCAATGTGATGCTGTTTTAATTGGCAGATGTTGTAACACGCTTTTCTTCCTTTTCCTGCAGCATAGGCCAACCCTGTGGTAATTTGTCACGCTGATTGACTGTCTTTTGGTCCCCCGATTCCCTGTGGTTTTGTCTCTCTAATGAACTCTGTTTTTCCAAATTTTTTTGATTGTTGTTTAAATCCCATTCTAATTGAATCTACATCCGTTGATGTGGGTGTCTGCATATGATTTCCAGCTGTTCTGCACGGTTTACATATCTTTGGTTTTGGAATACTTCTACCTCCTCTGTTCTGTTCTTGAAATTTCTCCAGCTAAAGTTCAGTAACCGATTTCTTTCTCAAATGAAGCAACTATTGTGCCTTTAAAGGCATGGTAGGTGATTCAACGACAGTAGGTCTTATTTCAACATTAAGCAGTGTCTGCATTCTCTGTCTGTCCTTTGTTATGCACATTCCTTTTTTAATCTCTCAACTTCCCTGGAATTAATTTGGCAACTGGTGGTTCTGCCCATCTATTGCAATTGAATTAACAGAGCAATGCTTAGCAACTTGCTCATTTTTATATTTTTGTTAATTTTCTTCATAATCTGCTAGTATTTTAATATAAAATAAATTACTTAATATAGCCTACCTTTTTGTGACTAGCTTCTCCACCTCTGCCCCTCCACAGTAAACATTACTCCTCCCTCCTGAGTTAACTTGTTCAATCCTGCCTGAAAGTCCTTTCTGTATAAACTCTTTGCCTGGATGCTTGCCGGCAATTCACTGCATCCATGTAAACCGCCTCCAGCAGCAGTGTTGTGCTGCAGTGAAGAGCCAACCAGTGTTATTTAGTCCCCAGAGGAAACTAGTTTCTAGAGGATGCACAAATATATCTAATTAAGTCAAGAAAAATGTGATTCAGTTAAGAGAACAGCTTGTGTAATGAAGACTAGCAGTGACAGGAACTTGTTTTTCCACTTTGAGCTGTTGAAGATCAGTAGAGGGAAGTAGATACTATTAGGTCACAGCAGATCAGGCCCTCTCTTCAAAAATCTGCATGAAATGCATCGAACTTCCCCGCCCCTTCCCCTTTGCATTCAAGGAATTTCTTTGGGATTCAATTAAGAAAGTGTTTTGGGTTCTCGGTGCAAGTGGATCTATGACATGCTGTATTAGTCAATTGCATGTGTCCCTATGTCTGTCTTACTGCTTTGGGAGACTCCCAAGGAAACGGCTTCCCTTTTGTGTTCCTCTCTGCACATCGCATTCCAGGGTTCATCCAGGAAGACTACCTGCGAGAGCTGCTGACCACAATGGGAGACAGGTTCACGGATGAAGAGGTGGATGAGCTGTACCGCGAGGCGCCCATCGACAAAAAGGGGAATTTCAACTACATTGAGTTCACGCGCATCCTGAAACATGGAGCAAAAGACAAGGATGACTGAGCAAAGCTCCTGATACTCGCGGATAGTTTCCCACCCCCACCCCAAGTAATTTTATTTCTCAGGATGCGTTTTTTTTCTTTTTTTCTTGTCGGGACCTTTTGCATACAGTTTTAACATTCCCGCTTTTTCCTCTGTGGACTCTGGGGCTGCTCAGGCATACCTGCACCTGTGTTGTAAGACTGGAAATGGGCAGGGAGAGAGGATGGATTATAGCGATAGAAGTTTAGGGACAAAGATCCTTGAGGGTGGAGGCCCAGGTAAAAATGTCAGTGCCACTCATCCTAGCTAGATTTTTACATTTTAATGGTAATTTTTCAAATGAAACACTGCTATATTAAGTATGTCATTAAAATTTTCCTTCTAGAAGTGAACTGTTTATCTAATCAGATCTGTAAATATTTTTGCAACTGTATGCAGTTGTGCTATTTTTGCCTTAAAAATGAAGCATAAGTCACTTAAGCTTACTGATTTTTGTACTTCAGCGATTGAGCACTTCGCTTATTACTGTGAGCATAAACAATTAAGAAGCTCCCATCCTTCAAATCTTAGTGCATTGTAGATGAATTATTTCTGTCCTAGACTTGCACATTAAAAAATTTAAACCTTATGAATGTAATTGAGGGGGTATTTTACCAACTTAGTGCCTCCGTTTCTTTCCGCTGAGTGCCATATTAATACTGCTTTTTAAAGACTTCATGTGGTAAATGCTAGTACCTTCTTAGAAAAAAATAGCATGTGTGAGTAGAATGGTTGAATGATGCTTCTCACCTGATCTGCAGGACTGACAATACAGAATTCATTACATTTCATTGTAACTCTTTATTTTTTTTTCTTTCTTTCCTCTTACCATCTTTTTTCCAAGCACAGTGAGAACGTGGCTGGATGAAGCAGCAAGGTGTGCTGTCTCTGTCCCTTTTGTTTTCTTTCTGAAAACGTTATTCTTGCTTTCCAGATGAAACCACATACAGTGTATTTTTCAGAGCTTCTGCTGAGAGTGTGGTGCTTTTTGGGTGTGTGAGAAGGAGGCATCCCTTTTTGTTCCATTCCTCATGATCATATCCCCTAGTTTCTCCTAGCAGATCTGCTATAGTACTCTGAAGAGACTTGGCCATCATCTGAATACTTGTGGTTCTGGCTTTTTGGTCTTGAGAGAAAGTGTGGTCGGAGTTGCCTCTGTCACTTCTAGGAATTAGGCTGTTACCCCTTAAAAATTTAGGTTACTAAGTTAAGAAATGTCATTTGGCTGAGGGCGTTTTGCTGTTTCTTGAGAGGCTGCTATTGCAACTGAACTTCTGATCAGTTGCATTAGAGGGCAGTGATTATTTGTTTTTAGAAATACCCTGTCCTACCAGGAGTGCTGTCTTTTGAGAATGACACTGCCCTAAAAATCATTCACCAGTTCCTGTAAGAAAAAGCTCTCAAGCTTCTGCCCTACTTCAGTCCCAGTCAGATTTCGCCGTGTGGGAAGGAGACGAAGTCAGCCAGGTGCTCGGCAGCCCAGCAGCTGGGACCGCCTGGCTCGCTCCCTCCCTGCCTGTCTGCCTGCCTGCCTGGGCCCCGCGGGCGGGTCTGCAGCGCCGCCGGGCTCCCCTGCGCAGGCAGGCCGTTCTCCGGAGCCGTCAGTAGGTGGCATTAAAGCCCCGAGCACTAACCCGCCTGACGCGCAAACGGCTCACAACAGCGTTTTGTTGGGCTTTTTTTTTTTTTTGAGTCCGGAAGAGCTCGTTTGGTGCAGCCTGCAGAGGGAAATAGGGGCAGTTCGCACAGAAGCTCTGCTCGTGCCACAACAGGGACTAACGCTGCCGGGAATTGTCACATTGCTGCTTCTGTATGCCCTGAATTTTGACTAATAATTCATTACAAAAGAAAGTGAAAAGAGTATCTGCGAGCCGTTGTTAGTGTCACCTATACAAACACACGTGGTGCGTGTTTGAAAAAGATTAGCTTTCAAACGGACTTAAGGCAGCCTTTGTAACTCAAACCTGGTACGCTGCTTGTACCTTTCTCAGTATCTCAATGAGCTATACTGTATGAGTGAGTATCTAAGATTAGCTTGGAAAAACTACCCCAAATTCAAATTTACATGTTTGCATAACTTTGTTTACATATGAAAAACGAAAACCTGAGACACAAACTAAACTGCTGAGGCTTGAGGGCGGCAGCTGCTATTTATCTAGGGCAATAAACCAATTGTTAAACCCCAGTTCTTGCTTATGGGCCAGGGTGGTCTTGCTGTATAGCAACCCCTACATGCCATTTGGTCTTGTGATGCTGTTGTTCTTAGCCCTGTTTTCGAGAGAACCTTTGTTTTACCCTCTCAAGTTTAGTGGCATTTATTGCTCTGATACAGACATGTCAGAAACTGATAAAAACGGATTTTCGGTGGGTAATCCATAGGCCTGGGATTTCTCTTGCAAAGATATTTTAAACCCCTGTTCACCTCTGAGGCAGGAGGTGCCTTGAAGTCTGTGTCTGTCTGGAACCAGTAACACTGGTTTTATAGATGAACTGCAGTTCTCAGTCCTGGCAAAATCAGTCTCTGTGAAAGCCACGCAGAACCCCTGAGTGTTCATACTGAAGGGAGAACATGAAGGCGATTGTAGTGGGAAGTCCTCCTTTTATTTTTATTTCACTAATTAATTCAGTTGTTGTGTAGCTAGGTCACTTGAGTGGAGGGCTGGAACAACGTGGCCTTGAATCCTCTCAGCTAGAAGAGAGAATTAAAAGTAGGCCTGCAACATTCAGGCTGAATAGTAAACCACTGAACAATTGAATAAGGGCGGGTGGAACCATCGCAAGCAGCTGTGTTTCTTATTGTGCTGCAGTTATTTTTTTTTCCTTTTTTGGCAAATGAAGGACTTTAGGCAATGATCCCAGCAGAAGGGATTAAAGAGATCAATTCTACCTGAAGAAAGACTTTCCTGCTCTTCAAGGTGAAGTTCCCAAAAGCTATGATTCACAAGTGGAGCTGGTATGCTTGTTTCCTGTGGTTGCGGAGGCAACAGAGCTGAACGCTAAATCAGTTTTACCTTATAAACCGTTTCCTCTCCAGGACTGTTGGTAAACACTTTCCAGGGCTGTTTGTGAGAAGCAGTGCCTCACCAGGGAACTGTCTCACACATCCTGTGTCTGGCCTAACACCCCCACACACACTCCCCATCAGCATAGGTAATAACTTGTAAAGGTTGTCACTGCCCCTACTCTGTTTTAACATGTGGGGCCGCAGGTTGCTGTGGCTCAGCATCTGATTATCCTTGAGCAACTCGGCTGTTTGTACTGGGGGCAGTCGTTTTGTAAGCCGTGCTGTCCCTGCTTAGAGCCCTGACTCCTGTAGGAAAAGCAGTGGTGACTCCTTATCTTCTTTTCACTATTGTTGATGAGATTTAGCAGATCCTCACTCGGTATGTTTGCTTTAATAGTGGCTAATTTTAGTGCCTAGATGGGGAGCAAGCAGCATCTGTCAGTCTGGCAGGCATGCCTCACTGCAAATACTACCAATGATGTCAAGCATTCTTCCCTGTCATCTAGATACCAAGGAGCGGGTATTTAATACTACAACATCCAAATGTCAAATAGAATGATGCTTGGCCTAAAAAACGTGAGAGTCTTAAGAGAATCCGTATCACCAGGGTGGTGGTGTCTAAATACTGACACACTTGGTATGACCTTTGTGGGCCGTTTCCTGGCGGCAGGCATGGTTTGTACTGCTATTCAAATAACCTTGGCTAACTGCTGACTCATCTCCAGTTCCACAGTACTACGCATCCATCGCTTCAGTATAAAATTTGTTTTAGTAGCACTCATTAGCTGTGAAAGGCAAACCTAACTAGAATTTCTGTATAATCATCACAAGATCAGAAGCGTCATGTAAACCGAGTATTTAAAAACATAAAAAAGCATTCCCACAGCTTTAATAAGGATGCATACCAGTCCCAGCAGGCTTCTTTCAGGGAGTAGGTAAGAGCTGCAAATTAAAGATAGTGGCAGCTGGAAGCTTCCTTTTCAAATAACTGCGGGTCACTGTGACATTGGAAAGGGTTGCAAAGAGCTGCAGTGGGACCACAATCATTGCACGCTGCCCCCCACACATATGCAAGATTTCCTGAGAAATCAGCTCAGCTCTGTGCCCCACAGCCCTAGGAATCTTCAAAGCTACAGGGCTGGAGTCAGTTAAAAGGGGAGTTGTCAAGTTTCCCGTTAGCAAGATAAGCTCGTGAACTTTGTGATACATTTTTGGAAGAGAATTAAATGGAACAAAATTAATTGTAGTGCCTGCACTGTTTCTTTTACTGATTCAGGGGATAAGGTATGGTGTATTTATAACCTGAGATACATGTTGGGCAAAACGCAAGTTATAGCGCTGTTAGTGCTATCCTGTTGGCAAACAGGGCAACTTGGCCATGGATCTAAACTTTGTCTGCCCTCCTCCTCTGCTAATTAAAAAAAAATAAAAAGGCAGCAAGGCAATTTTCAGTTATCAGAAGACAACATTTCTTTCAGACTTGGACTTTTTTTGTAACTAATTGAACATTGTCCTAGAATTTAACAATAACTAGTTTCCGTGCTGTAACAAGTGTAGGTATGCAAACTGTGTCTGCCTTGCTGGCGTTTGTTACTGGTGAGTTTTAGCACATCCATCTGTCCAGGACCCCTTTGCCTAGGGGAAGCAGAGAGCAGCAGCACTGTTACAACTGTGTTTGGGTATGTCCTACTACATGCAGGCCCAAGGGAAGGAGGAGTCATCCAACTTGTACAAAGGGATGAGTAAGGAATAACACTGCAAAAACACCAAACTCTGATTCACTTACAGGAAGATGACTGTGGGCTCCCTGGACCCCCAAAAAGGAGGATGAGCTGTTGCCATGAAGTGGTGGTTACAACTGCACCGGTAGCAGCTGTAGCTGAATTCGGAGGCACGTTGCAATGTGGATGGGATAACAGCTGATCAGAGATGACTCTTTAGTTGAGATCCCAGCAGTCAGCCTTCTCCAGAGGCTGGGCATCGATGCCTAGGTAACCCTGTTGGTAGCCCATTACTTTGGCAATCTACAGCATCTATTCCAGGGTTCTGTTTCATATTCGATGTTTCCACTCTCTCTCTCCCCCTCTTCCTATCCCTTATGCAAGCACTTAAACGCCTTCCACATGTCAGGGGCCTGCATCTACCCCTTCTGTTCCAAGCTTTACACATGCCCTCAAGCAAGAAAGGCATTCCCTTCCCTTGTGTACCTCACCTTAGGCCTCACCTTGAGATAAGATTCAAAGCAGCTAATAAGCTGTAAAAGAAGGCTTTGCAAATTTTGATGAGTAAAAATTCAGGCACCTCCAGGATTAAGGAGTAATTCAGTGGCTGCTTTGAAAATGCTGGCAGTATCTAAACAGGATGTCAGTACCTCAGACGTTTCAGGCTCTTGGCTGAAAGCACAGATCAGATTCTTGTGCACATCTCTGGAAGCACAGCACCAGGGCAGCACATGACAGAACAGTCGTCTGAGGGCAGTAGGTAAGTGTGCTAGGAAAACAGGAGACTCTTTTGGCTGATGTTCCTGCTAGTGGTGCCTGGAAGATCTCACCCTATGCCAGGTTTTCAGGCCTGATAGTTATGCCTTTTCCACCACTGATCTCAAGTATTGCTATGAAAGAGCAAATATCAAAGAAAGGGGTGCTGGCTGCTTAGTTTCACAACCACTTTCCAGACTGGAAGGGTACTTTACACCTATGTGACTGACTCTGGATTACTCTTACCTATGGCAGATGTAGTGCTCACACACACCCTTTGCAGGAATGTTTTTGTTACCTACTGGCGGTTTTTAAAGCAACTATAAAAGCAAGGAAAGCAGTTGGGAGATGCTGTTAGGAACAGGTTAGGGTGTGTTTATTTTAGCTATTTATTCTCTTTCCAATCCCTCCATGCCTCCCTTAAGCCTATTCACAGGTTTTTCCTTCAACAGGGAAACTGTACTGAATTCAGCAAGATTATGCGAGTTTCCAGTATTTACCTTTACATACCAGTATGTAATTCTGGCTCATTTCCTGACTGCTGTTCTTAGTTTGTGGGGTTTTTTTTTAATTTTTTCTTTCTTTTTTAAAGGTACAGTTTGCTTGAGTTTCAGCCTCTAATCAATAGTACATCAATGACTTTCCTATACAGTTTGCCCCATTTTATCTCTGTGGCAATTGAAATTTTCATTTGGTGAATCTCCCTACATTTCTCTGCTCCATATGGCTGATGTCAGACACCTGTGATATCTGGGCATGTTCTTACACAGTCCACAAAGGTTTGTTTCAAGCTTTTGTTCCCAGAACCTGCAGAGAAAAGTACTGTATAGAATCTGTTTTGAACAGAAGTTGGTTGAGGGTAGGGGACAAGAGGGCTTATCCCTGGAAATAAAAGCAGTGTGGCATGAAGGTATTTGTAATATGGGTTCCTTTTAATGAATCTTAGCCACTTAGTTGACTGAAGACATTAAATTGGTCTTTCCCTAAAGTAAGTAATTAACTTTCAACACAGCAAATTAAATTGCTTAAGATTATTACATAGCTATCTGAACAATACTTCTAGTGTCTTGTTGCTTTTATTGCCTTTTTGCCCCTGGCATTTTGTATGTAATCATTCAGACACCATGAGACACTGATTAAATAAATTGGGGCCCTGTGCACAGTACAATCTTGCTTTATACAATCATATACAATATGCTATTACTGTAGCCACGTAATAAATAAGAGCAGAGTTAAGACAGAAACGTTGGGCAAAGCCAGTCTGTCCTGTAATCCATAGGCATAAGTAAGTAGTTTGGACTCCTGAAATAAGCTACGTCTTTACTGAGAGAGAGCCAGACTCCTGAGTTGACTTCAGTAGCTATTTTGCTATTAGGCTGAGCATATTTCCTCTTACCACACTGAAAAAAGCTGGCTGAAGAGCAACTTGTGTGCCAATGCTCACAATACTTGCAGAGCTCCAGACAGGTGAGTAGGTCTCTCTGTGTTTGTACAGTGTCTAGCAAAACAAAGGGGGGTGTGGGCATGCATGTGCAAAAATATGGTGTCTTAAGGCTTTTCCATAATAAAAGTATTAAGTGCTTTTTCAGTAGAGGTGACAAAAGCTATGTTTGAACAGCTTCTACTGGGCCCTCTCTAATTCGTCAGAGCATCATTTCCCCCTCTGGCTTTGGCTGGGCTGATTAGCAGCTTTCTGTTAGCCTCGTTGGAAATAACAAGTGGCAACCAAAATATTCCAAGGCTGCCTCATCCTTTCTTATCCCACAGCCTAATGACAAAAGGAGACAATTGTACCTTGTTTGCTAATTACATGCTGTGCTTTATCTTGCATTTTGGCTTATGTTGTCGTCAAGTTGCTAATCATCATTCTGTGACGCTGTCTGCACAGTTCCTCCACGCAGCTCCTGGCATGCTATCACAAAACCGGCACGGTATCACAAAAGAGCAAACACAAGCGTTGGCACCTGCCGATAACTGTTGTTTAGAGGGAAGTTGTTCCTTTTGCCAGCCAGCGGAACATCAGATCTCCAGGCCACTAAATAAATGCTATTATACATCATCTGGGCACCATATGGTCTGTGTGCTTCTGACTGTAGCTGAGCCACAGCCCTCGAAGCAGTCAGATGAGAGAGCTAGCTCCCAGCCTCAGCAGCTCTCTGCTTTAGCAGCACTTTGGCTTCCGCACTGCTGTGGTGTGAGGAGAATCGGGGAAAGTCTCTCATAAAGCACCAGACGGATTTTGTTCCCTTGTGGAAGTGCTGAAGTTTCTGCTGATCCTTCCAGACAAGAACGAATAAGGAATCTAGTTGTTCAATGCCACTTGTGCTGCACAGCCTACAGCTCTGCACCCTGGTATATCTGCAGCTCTAACACCCCCTCAGAGAACTAGTTCGTCTTGTATTCAGATGTCCCAAACCGTGGCTTACGTGAGCTCATCTCATCTCATACAGCTTTTATCACGTCTTGCAAAAGAAGTCCATTCTGCGTTGCAGTCTTGCTTTGGCACCGTGCTTGAATGGCCAGAACCGACGTGTGCGCATAGCTGGAGGTGACTGGGTTAAATGTGTCAACAGGCTAAGTCCTTCTACCAGTGAAGAGGAAATGAGGTCTGAATCAATTTTAGAGTAGCACAAATTAGTGAGCTACTAAGAGCGCTCAGAGAGGTTCCCAGAGAGCCTCGCACTTAAGGCAGGTAATTACCGCTGCAGGTGGCTACGTAAGCATGAATCACATCATAGGTGAAAGTAGTGCTGAAGCCTCAGCAAGGCTGGTTTTATAAGGCTAGGAACCCAGTCCAACTACATTTTACTGACCTTACTGCCAAGACACCCTCACTTCTTGCACTAACGGCTAGCCAGAATACAGTGTGTTACTGCCGTTTGAAACACCTGGACTGGGACAAGCTCTATTGCCCAAATCCTACTCTACATCCATACAAGTAAATCCAGTACTCATACAAGCTTGACAGGCAAATCTTGGCTCTGTGCCTGCAAATGAAGATCTGTTTCCATCCTAAATTGCTTGAAAGGAACTTCTGTTTTTGAGAACACGAGATAATTGAGGTAACAAATTACATGCTCATCTAACAGTGTCCTCTAAGAATGGACACACAGGTTTTACAAAGGAATTTAAAAATTCCAGGTTTCAATCCACACTGAACTTAGGCTTTGAGTTCTGAACAGAGTGAACTGTACTCTTCCTGTCCTAACTGCTTACATGCCTGATTGTCTGGAGTGGCCTTTTAATTTTTTTTTTCTGGAAGACTCATACCATACCTAATGTTCTAGGCTGAGGTGAACAGCTTCACTGTTATTTTCAAGCTATGTGGCCTACAATGTGATGATGTCTTTGGGCCTAACTCACTCATGTCCTGCTCCCTCACAGCCTGAGTGCAGCAATCACACTGAATGTCTTTAGGCAGGGTGGACAGCACTGAGTTAAGCACAGTCACAGTGGCATTCCACGCAAAATCACAGCTGATGAGATTCGTGCCTTTTACATTCGAGCTTAGAATCTGGAGCTTACGTATGGCAAGTAGAGACCTGGGTGCAATTTCCTTTTGAGCCTGAGAAGACTCAAGGCTTTTATACCAGAAGATGTTCTAGAATGAGAACTTTAGCTACTCTTCCTGTTGAAGCTGGACCTTTAAAGGAAGGTCAGATTCATGGGAGGCCAAGGGAAGACAGAAAGAGACAGCATATGTGCCTGTTTCTGAAGAACTTGACATTGGGCTTCTTCAGTGCGAGGCCCAACACGGTTCGTGCATTTTGTTCACAGCAAAGGATTCCTCAGAAGCAGCCAGGCTTGCCTTCTCTCCTTACTGAACACTCAACGTGGGTTCAGAATTATTTCCTTTTTCTGCCTCCTTTTCTACTTTGTACATACGCTTATTGTTGGCATTTCTTTTTGTCCAATTAATAGGTTTCCCTTCCTAGTATGATGGTGGACATCAGTCTCAATTTTGCATACAAGATTAAAAATTTTTGTTGGCTATAGTGCTGGTGAACTGCAGATGTAAGCTGGGTGATGGGACCTCATATGCTGCGTTACTCATTATGACAATTCCTAACACAGGGTCTGAGTTATTAAGGATTATTGCATTTCTTACTTCAAGGAATACATTACTCTCATTTGTAAAGGTCAGATGTATAAATAGGTGTTATGATTCTGTGGACAGAAAATTATATAAATGAAAAGGAACTCTTAACAGGTCCCCTTCCTAAGGATAAAATCCCAATATGGCAGCATGATCTCAGGGTATCTGGAGGTCACTGCAAATAAGCCCTAGTTAAATGGGACCGACTGGAGGCTGGATGGGAATGCCAAAATTGATGTGTTAATATCAAATTATCCTAGGAGCGATGAGTTGGGGGTTTTTTGGTGTTTGTTTTGTTTTTTTTTAATAGGGCAATTTTTCTATCAGGATTTAATGGAAATGCAGCGTTAAGGTGCTGGTTGCCTGATTTTCTGTCTATTTGGTTTGGCTACTGTGTTCTGCAAGGACACAGATAAGAGAAAAAGGCTGTCTACACTCTCCACTTCCACTTGGGTCTAGACTTCTAGACAGTGAATTTATGCAGGTTTTGAGAACACACAGGCAATGAGGCCTTGACGGAAAGATGCTCTTCTCTGCCCTTCATCTACAGTCTCCTCCACTGTACATCCAGTGGAGCATAAGTTTAACCTCCATCACAGCTATAACTAATTGCTGATGAGGCTGAGATGTGTGCAGGCCAGGGATGAACTTCTTTGCTGTGTAACTCAGGAGCAACCGCACATCATAAATTCCCCCACCTGAGGAAAGGTCACTGGACAATCTGGACCTGCCATTCCTGGTAAAACAGCTGCAATGTACAGCTCTCACGCATTCTTTCTCTTGACCTTCCTCCCTCTTCCAACAGTCCTTAAATATTCAACAGAAAGATGGCCAAAGCCCTGTAGAGCAGCTACAGTCAAGGTCTATGAGGTATGGAAAATCATGGAAGAGCTCCTCAGAATGGTCTTCTGTGCCACAGCACCTGAAGCAATGTTTCAAGTTTTAAGCCACATTTAAAGGATTAACATTTGTCAAGCTTAAATAGCTGTAAAAGGTAAGGGGGGGGGGGGGGGGGGGTGGTACATAGGAGCATACCAAGTCTGTGCTACACGTGATGCCTGCTTCTGCTCAGGTTCCTGCCCGACCCCATTCTCAGACACCGGTCTTATCAACATTTAGCTCCCTCTCAGCAGACCTGTTATGCCATAGCCCAAGCATACCAACACACAGGACACTCTGCCTTTAAATAATGCTGCTTTTCCATGCATGGATTTTCCCTTCCCTCAGCTGCCCAGTCAGAGTGCCTCTCTGGTACGGGATTAATTTGAGAGAGGGAAACGTTCAACACGCTCCCACTGTATTAGTTCACCAGAATGGAGAACAACAGGATAATGGTCAAGCACTGGGGGGAAGGGGGTACACAAATGCCTGCGTAAGTGAAGTCATGCATTCACCCCATTCCATTTTTTCCAGATGGGGTGCTTAGGGTTTGTAACATTGCACTAGGTTGTGTAGCTCTGTCAATGTTTTTACAGCGCACTGTGGGAGAACTCATCTGTCCCTACCCCAGATCCTGGCAGAAGGAGCATGGGTATGGCAAGTCATGAAAGTGAACTGGTTCTGGCTCCACATCTGTGGTTCCATCAGTGGCAAGGCATTGATCCAGTGGTTCATTCTCTCATGTATGTTTAAGTTATGCAACAAGCCTGCTTGTCTGCAACTCTCCCTCTTTTAAATTGTCTGGAATCCATGCGTTTTGAGCCCATTCCATGTCCCAGATAGGTCCATATTCCACTGTCTGACCCAGGCAGCTCTTTGCATATCTGCTGCATCCCAGGACATCCTGCTCTTAGCTTTGGTGCTACGGAAGTCAGCACATTCCCTTTCTGGCACCCTTCCATACAAGCCCACCTCTTCTCAGCTTTCCTAGCCAATGTTGGTGGTGTCAGCCTGTGCCACAGTCCACACCTTTCTAGTCCCAGGTTCTATCTAAGCTCTGTGAATCCACAGAACGGCCCAAGATAATCTGTTCACAGCTCCTGATTTGGTCCAAGCAGTCAGAATATACCCAAATGAAGTACTTTTTGGGGGGCAAGCTGACATGACTGCAGAGGAGAAAGACAGGACCAAACGTCACAGTCTGATATGACCTTTCTGAGCTGCCACGGAAGGGAAGTTGTGGTACTAAAAGGGAATCGCTATGGACTAAGGGAAGCAGGTATCCTAACAGGAAAGATGCTAGCATAACTAATACATAAAATTAGTAATTAGTATGCAAGCTGGTACCAAGTTCAGGAACACATAGAAACTATCAAGAGAAAGGAAAGCATTCGTAATATTAATTACTCACTGTGAAAGATTAATAAAGGTTAAAATTAGTTTCAGCTGTATTTGGTGAAAAACCTAGAGACATGAAACAAAGGTGCTTTCATGATTCGCTTGCTGAAAAAGGGAGCTTTTGAGATTCAACAGGAAGCAGTCGGACTGTCAACATGAAAGGAGCGATTGATCAGAGGAGAGTGCAGAGGGGCTCCTGCTACAGAGTGAGCTCTGGAAATCTGTGCGATGGGCAATAATAGTGATGAGGGAGAGCCCAGACCAAAAGTTACAGGGGAGGTTCTTAAGTGATGGGAAGGCCTAAGAGCCTGCTGGTGTGAGTCAGAGGAGGCAAACTAGTAGTAGTAGAAATTGATGGGGGGGTTTTGAAGGAAGGAGAGAATTTAGTTTAATACAAAGATCAAAATTCTTTGCATGTGGCTCAGGAAAAAGGCCGAATGGGGAAGACAAGCTGCGTAGAGAGATGAAAGTTACTGGTATTGAAAAGGGAATCGGGATTATTAGTGTCTTCTGATAGCACTGAATGACAGAAATTAGTGTGCTGCTGAGAGCACTGTAGAATAGTGTGGCATCACTATATCTGACAGATGAGGAAAGCTATTATCTTTGGCTTTTCTACTTGAGATTCCCAAATTACCTTCTGCTGTGATACCTTGAGGCTTGGAGAAAGTTCCTGGTCTTGAAAGGAGACACCAATGGGCCAAATACAACTGTTCACATTCATAATAGCTAGAGGAGAAACGTTAGCAAGGGATGGAACAAGATAGTGAAATCTGGCTGAAATAGGAACAGTATATTCAGAAAGGCACTGGCTGGTCATTTTCTGAGTGGTGAGATGATGGAAAAACTTACAGAACAAAGGAGTATTGGGTAGGTGAGCCCAGGAGCAGTTTTGGGAGACAAGCAGGAGAATCATTTCTAGCAAGGGCAAGAACAGAACTGACGTATGACGCGAATCAGGCTGAGACAAAAGAAACCACAAAGGATCAAATTCAGATCCAACCACCACGTCAGTTCTGCTGATTTGCCTCATTGAGAAGTTTACTTAGTATTTCATGTGGAAATCAAGGGGTTGCGTTTATTCCACTCCTCTGTGGTCGGTTTTAACAATGTAACCCCAGAACTCTGACAGCCATTTTAAAGCAAAAGTGAGAAACTTCCTGTAAACCACAAGTTTTTCTATCCATATGGCTGGCACAATCCACTCATGTGCGTATACAACTAACATGCACAAAAAATAAAGTAACACTAAGTTAAAATGTTAGTTGACTTCTGTGTCCCCCTGCTTTTTCTACCTGGAAAATAGGTTTGTAGATTGAGCCTCCTCTTTTCCCTCTAGTGAGCATTGTCCTTGAGTGCTGCCCCCAGGACAGAGGATGGAGGCTCAGAAAGCTAAATGCAAAGGTTTGGGGTGTTATCAGCCAGCAGATGAGGAGAGAGAGATGGATGGATGGATGGATGGATGGATGGATGGATGGATGGATGGATGGATGGATGGATGGATGGATGGATGGATGGATGGATGGATGGATGGATGGATGGATGGATGGATGGATGGATGGATGGATGGAAAAACAGCTTGTGGAGCTCATGGTTTGACACTGCAAGAGGCAAGAGCTGCGATCAGTAGTGCTGCACAGGCCACAGGTCCTGGGGAGGGACCACAGCACATGGGCTGTGGCCAGGGCAGGTGTGTTGGGAACCAGCCACAGCCTCCTGCAACCGGTGAGAGAAGGTGACAGACTTACCTGGCAGGGACAGAACAGCCCTGTTTCTAACCTTCTCTCCCTTTACCTCTTGAATTTTTTGAAGCCATTTGTCATCCTTACTCATGCAGATTCATTCTTACCCTGGAAGTGACCCTACAGATTTCAATTCAGCTGTTAACTGTACAGACACAAATGTGTCATACAAAGTATTTAAAGGTAGAATTGTGACCTAAAAGAAATAAGCAGGATAAATATTTGTTACTCAAAACAGTTTCCTGTGTATAGGTTTTGTTGTCAAAGGCTGTGTTGCAACATCATTACATGACTAAGGCCAGGCCTTTGGGCTGGTTAGGGCTGTTTTGCTATCCTGCGTGGGCTTTCTGAGGCAGAGACCCACACTGCCAGTAGGGTCCTACAGCCTTTGGGCTGGTTAGGGCTGTTTTGCTATCCTGCGTGGGCTTTCCAGACTCACACTGCCAGTAGCGTCCTACAGCAGACGGCTGTACATAGCTACTGAGTAAAATATCAGGGCTCAGGAGGACAAATGCCACTATCAGTGAAGAAAATACTAAAGGTGGCTGAGGACCTAGATGGCAAGTAGATCCAGTAGAGACATACAGGTAGAAACCCTGCCATATTCACAAAATATATAAGGAAGCCCAGAGAACAGTAATACTGAGGTGGCACCCACGTCTGAGTCAGGTACTGCCTGTCAGTATTCATGCTCACAGGACCTGATGCAGCAGGGCTTCAACAGAACGACTTCTCCTCCCTCCTCAGTGGCTGGCCAAATACCAGACCTGATGGGCTCTGCTGGCTCCTCGCACCCTTCCACACTGCAGACAAGAACGGCGACTCCTCCCGAGCGATGAGAAGTTACGTAGGCAGCTATTGCTGCCCTTCAGAGAAGGGAAACAAGCTAAAAAGCCACACAGGAGCTGAGATTGAAACTGAACAGTTTCTGTCTGGAGGTCATAGCCCTCTTTCTGATTAGAAAGAAAAACATCTGATTTACATAGAAATATTTTTGGCAGGAACAGGGAAAAAGACGTGCTGTATGATGGATATGGTTTTGATTACACTTTGAAAGTTTGCCTGAGTGGAACAGTAGCAGCAAAATAATTTGCTGTTTAAGCTATCCCCCTCCAAACTTAAAATAAGGCTTTTCTGCTTAGCCAAATATTAAAATGACATTTCACTACAAGTTCAGTCATCTCCCAAAGCTGCTCTCTCTTTACTAAGAAAACTTTTGACTTGCACATTAAAACAATGATGGGTGAAAATAATCTTGATCAATCACTTATGGATCATCTCCTCCTGTTTATTCAGATGTTAACCCAGTAACTTTTCATTTTCTCATTACAGCCATCACTTTAACAGCAGACTTGCATTCAGTGTTACAGGAGCCCTTTAATGATGACTGATGAATGTGAACAGAGAGAGAGGAGTTGTTTTTGCAAGTAATGATTGCACAGTACTGTTGCTGCAGCAAGCACTCTGTGTTAGAATGTGTGCAGCAAAAGCCATATAGCTGAAATTATTTAACAGACCTCCGTTTTAAACTCCAGCTTCATGTACTTGAGACGTCCCATTTGTGGTCTCAATCCAAAGGAGAAGTATTTCTCCTCCTTTTGTTTAAAAATTATTTCTATCTCAGACTTTGCTGCCAGTGTTCCTGCTGTTCTTTAATCTGTGGATGCTGTGGATGACAGGCTGGAACAGATCCGTAGGATACCGTTTATTTTGGTGCAGATCTCTGAACATTAGATAAAGGGCTAGCAAAATAAGGATCCAAATACTGGACCTGGACTGTTCCCATTTGGTCAGGATATGAGCAAAGAGTTTTTCCTTTTTATCTGCATACTCATACTGGGGTTTGGGTTTCTTAGTCATTCTCTTATACCGGCATCATGAAAAACATGTCACTTAACAAATCACTCTGACTCACTAAGTCTCTTCTGTGCAAGGCCTCATCTCTTATATATCTCACCAATCTCACCGGCATCCTATTTCATGGCACAGCCAAAACTGCCTCTTTAATTACAAGTGATGACCATGGCAGTAGTGCAATTCCAAGATTTGGCAAACTGGATCTCGTGATAAAATTAACATGATCTTACAGCAATGAGCACATATTTGCATTTCTAAACCAGAGAAAATAATGTACAAGGTAAATATTAATGTTGGTGGATGCATTGTACAGCAAAGACCAAGGTACTAACACAGAATTTGCTGTTTCCACAGACACCTACTTTGACAACTTACAGTACCAAGGTAATCTTTAATGTATCCAGCATGCCTGGGCAAAACTTCTTTAATATATTACGCTGCCATTCTACTAAAACAGCATTCTGAACCTAGGCACGCACTTCTTCCACAACCTTTATTCCAAAGTTTTCTACCAAAATCCTGTTGTTGGTGGGCAGCTAATTACCTTTTTAAGCAGACTAGGGTTCTTTAATAAAACCAAAATTTTTCACGTAGAACTGGAAATTAAAACAGCCCCATCAAATCTGGTACTCCGGAAGCACATCTGATTAAACAGGGATCCATATTTTGTGACTGCCACTTTCTGCTCTGAGGACGCCCTGCACCCATTATATCAGGACACACTAAATCAGAAGTCCTCTTCTGTGTGGAGACAGAGCTCTTCCTCAGTGCTGCTGCAGGGGCCTGCTGGCATACTCCAGGCAGGACTGGACTGGCCAGTGATGTCCAGCCACATCACCAAAACTACCCTCCCTTCCATGGACAGATGAGGCACGGTGGTCACAGGCTTCACCTTACACCGTGAGGCTGCTGCCTTGAATACTGGGGAAGACCCGAGTACAGAACAGGGAACTCAAGGGAACGGAGGTCCTGAAGCTGTTGCAATGCCACGGGACTGGGCCCCTCTCACAAACCCAACTGCTGACAAGGTTGCTTACATTGGTGGAGCTGGGTGTGCTGGGCAAAGCGGGGACACATCTCAAACGGGGTCCTGCTGGATATGTTGCTTTGGCTGCTCCGGAAGAACCTCCTACCTCACTACGGCATGGCAAAGATTCCCACCAGGGGAAGGTAGTACCTTTCACACTCACCAGGCCAACACACAATGTAGGTCTATGGAGCAGAGCCATGCCTGTAAGACCCATCCTGCTTACACAGAGCCAAACATTCAGGCCCCTGTTGTTCTCTGTCCCCGCTGGCAGGTGAAGAAAATTCTCCCTGTTGAGATGCCACTGCGCTTTGCCCTTCTGACAGAGGAGAAACTGCTGACGGGACCACTACCTCTGGTGGAGGAGAGCTTAGTGTGCCAGATGAAGGGAAGCCCTCCTAGGCAGCTGTCTCCCAGACATGCTCCCTCCAAAGGATGTACAGACCCTCCTCCAGCCAGGCTGCGTGCGAGGTGTTCCCCTGCGGCTCTACTGGCTCTAGCCAAGCCATACACCTCTCCCCAGTTCTGCGGAGCAGGGGTGGCACACTGCTTGTAAGGTTTTGCCTTGCATGCAAAAGTCTGGGACGGTTTCAGATGCTTTTCCTTAAACATCTTCCCCAGCAAAAGCCAACCTCACTGCCAGGAAAAACACTCTGGTTCAGAGGTGGTGGTACTGAGACCCTTCCCAAAGGGCAGCTGCAGACATGACCCCTACCTGCACGTAGCATAGATCAAGGATGCCGTAGGGCCCTCTGAAGGTTTCAGTGAAACCTGCATTGGCTTTGCCTTGCAACTGAGACGACGGATGTACCAGAGGAGCTTGGCTGTGCCGTCACACTGCTCAAGGGTGCCGTCAGAAGGAAGGCATGGATGTGGGGAGTGTTTGTGAGCCCTCATGTTAGAAACTGTGATAAATTCATAATCTTAAGCGTATCAAGGAGCAGCATGCAGTGCCTTGCCAAAAGAGTGACTAATTTATTTTTACACGTAATTATGTATCCTAATCTTGTCCTAAATTTATTCTGCTGTTGCTGAGACAAGGGAAAAAATCCTCTAACTCAACTGTTAAGTCAGGCCTAAACATCAACTGCACTTTTTTCAAAACAACTGTTCAAAAAAGACATGTCAAGAAAGCATGCACTATTTGTCAGCATAAACTGAAATAAGCACTGAAAAGAGAACTGTGGAAAAAATACGTTGTACTTGCTATGGTTTAGGCCACATCCTGATTTCACATCCTGATTTAATTCAGCACAAGTCTGAAATAATGCCGCTACATCCACTTTGCATTTACCCCAGGTAACTGAGCAGACAAAGACCTGGAATGAAATTAAACTTGATGTTAAACTGACAGTTAGGCTTAGTAGCACAGATGAAAGTATAATCCCCAAAACTGTTCTTCCCCTTCCTTCAAATCACACTGCATTTGGAACATATCCGGACACAGAAACTATTGCAGAGTTGGGCAGTTCCTTGGTTACAGGAATGTAGTTTTCAGAGGCATCAAAGGTTTGTGCTTTGAATCTGCATGGGTTACTTGTGCAGTAGCAGACTGAACTTAAGCTGCTGGTTTTGCTTTAGATAGAGCTCCGCGCAGCCCTCGGATCTGTCAGGTCCTGTTCCATGCACAGAGCAAATACAGCCTGGTGGCTTTCTCCAAAAAGGTTGTTCAGCTTCCCAGTGCCCACCAAGACTGAAATAGAGCAATTGCTTTTCTGATCTTCTGCCCATGCTGCAAAGTCCATATATTTTCCTGACTGTCAGAGCCTGGGAAAATGCACCCGACAGCAAAAAATCCTGACTTTGTTAAATCCTTCCTTTTGAAGAGGAAGGGGTAGGTGGTGTTCCCTCAAGCTTACTATGATTGTATCTTTAGTTGAAATCCAGTCACTCAGTCTTTTTGCTAGTCACGTTTTCCCATGGGTCAAGGAGCATCTAGGAAAAAGACTAAGTGTTTCTTTCTTAGGAATGAGAACCTAAAAACTTACACATAGTTATTTAGATCTGTTTATTCCCTAGACCACTGAGATACTTTCCCGAATGCTTCAAGGACAATTTAACTTTTTTTGGTTTTCATTCTAAAATGACAATACTGGGACACATAACTAATCCCTTCCTAAGTAACTCCAACCTAAACAACTTATGAACACTTAAGAAAAGCTCTAACATCTAGTGATACAAGATGACTAAGGCCACTATAAGCACTACTGATTTCTGCAAGAGCTGCTTTCTAACCCTGCAGGTGGGTACACTTTCATGATTCGGTGTCCTCAAACCCATCCTATCATTGCTCCATAGGTATGTCACTGACAAGCAAATCCCCAAGGTCTCAACGCAGAAGCCTTCAATCAGGCTCTCCCTCCAGAATGTTCAGCAGGACAACTGGAGTCTGTAGGTGAGCTCTGAATGTAGTGCTCGCAAAGCCAAAACAAGGCTTCCCCGCGCCCCCCCCCCCACCCCGGCATGTTTAGCACTTACCCTCTCATAAGAGTTTAGTGGTCAGAGTATTCAACTGGACTTTAACGCAGGGGTCTGTAACTCTGTGTAACACAGCCTGTTCATGGGTAAGTCTCTACTAGGTAAGCTGTTTAATAACTTTATATAGCGTTGAATAAATAACTACACATCCATTAAAGCAAAGACATGAACTGCACTCGGTGACAACACAGCTGAGCGAGAGAGGAAGTCATTCTCTATCTGACCTGATAAATATTTAGTTACAAGAAACTGGAAGAGATCTCTTACAGAGCACGCAGGAATCCGGGATCTGGAACATTCCCTTGGGACGCGTATCACTTCATGACTCAGCAGCACATGCTTGTTCTAGCTAATGACTGGCATTACCTTTGAATGACTCGCCAGATTTAAAGACCACAGCTTTAAAAAAAATAAACACAACTTTCCACAGTGAGGTGGGGAAAGAGCTCCAGGAAAGGATGATGACAGAGAGAGAAAGATTACAACCTTAAGCCTTAAGGAGGCTGTGAACAGTCCACGTGATACTGGAAATCACAGCTATTCCGGTTCACTCCTGTTTGCACAGGCAGCTGAATATAGTGACTCGGAAAAACAGAGATCCTTCCAAAAGGGGTAATAAATGCAAGGGCAAGACTAGCTACCTGCTCACAGGGGGAGTGAGTCTGAACTGAAACTGAAAAAAATATATAGTTGACTGAAGACAAGGAACACGTCCCTTAAGCCCAAGACAAACGTGAAACTGAATCCTTGACACAGAGTGAACTAAAGGGAGGCGAGAAAGGAAACTTCAAATCTCACATCCCACAGTATTTAAATCCAAACAGAGGAAAACAGCAAGATGGTCTGAAGACATAAAATTTTCTAACCACCACCTTACTTTTCCTTTCCTCTCTCCTGCCATGTTGGATATAAACTCCTAAAACAGTGAATTCTTCCTCTGGAAAATATCAAAATCAACTTAGCCCCATTTTAGTTCTTCTATATCATGGCCTTTTCAATACGATCTCTAGGTCACAGATCAAGGAGAAAACGTGCCGCACAAAGGCATGTTTGACCCAAACCTCCGGATCACTGATTTTTATCAAATTACCAACAGTGAGAGTTGATCTCAAGGCATCCAAAATGGTACTAAGCACGATGTAAACAGCTTTCTATAAACAAGCACATGTGGATACAAATAAACATGAGGTGTAGGGGGGTATAACAACAGTTGATTTAGACATATGTTTCATCTGGTTGTGAAGGGGTAAACCATTCCAGCAACATTACACAAAACGTGTCCCTGGGTGAGATCTGACATGACTCAGCATTCCCTAGGCTGTTCCTCCCAAGTGAGACAGCCAGGCAGGAACTGGTGTACACGCTGTCCGCTTTCCCTCTTGGTATGAATGAAGGAACAGGACGTAGAGTGCAAGCATATCATTTCATGTATTCATCCCTTAAAGTAAATTCAGGCCAAGCCTTCCCTGGACAGTCAGCGTCAGGGATTAAGCCAGGGCTGACTGCCCAGTCAAACAAATGCCATTTACAAAGCTAGACTTTGCACTTCAGTGAATGCAGGGATGACCAGCACTAAGAACTCAGGTCACTGGTCCCAGAATACTTTTAAAATTGCATAATCTCTCTTTCTAACAGGATAACTAGATCTAATTGAAACCTTTCTCATTTAATCCACTGTTTTGAAAACAAACGACATTGGCAGGAAAGAAGCAGCATTGCAGATCCAGGTTTTAATTACTTTAGCAGGGCAGTTCCACCCCAGGATCCTTGATGCATGGCTGAATTATGACACTTCGCAGAGTGCTGCAGGAATACGGTATGTGGCTGCTTTTAGCTTATCAAAAGGAGACAGAACGATTTAGCTTCAACCTTCTTCCTGGCAGTTCATGCTAACACATTTTACCTTAGGCTTCCTATGGCCCAGCAGCACACACACGCTGGCAGTTACCACGACACAGCTGGCACGCAGTAACTGAGCAAAGAAATTCAAACGTGTCACTTTTACCCAGATCTCCAGTCCCAGTTTCTTCACAGACCACGTCTCAGAAAACCTGATGTCATTACTTTCAGTAAAATTTTTCTCTTTTTATCCTCTCCTCCTACCTTTTTAACTTTTTTTTTCTTAAATGGTAAAATAAAAGTTCATAAAGAAAGTACTCATCTGTTGCAAACTGGTGCGTGACCATTACAGCCTTATCGTAGTGCTGTAGCACTGAGTTTATATGCCTGGCTGTGCCTGCGAAGGCATTCTGTTAATTACAGAAAAAGGGAGTGATTCTTAACAAACCTGAACTTTGGCAGCTAAATCACTGTCTTATTAGCAGATACTGAAAAAGCTGCGTTACAATTAAGCTTCAGAAGTATCTCAGCGCTATCACTGAGAGGTGAAGCTACACGGAGCAAGGGAGGACTACAACCGATGTCAAGGCCTCCCCACAGTTAGAGAAAAATACAAGGAACTAATTCTTCCACTTCAGAGGATAAAACCTGTTAAGTGATAATTTTACTGGTATGAAAGATAAAATCATTATAAAATACTATCAGATTGGGAAGAGGTCCAATGTGTTCTCAGTGCTCATTACGCGGGACACGTCACCTCTTAGTAAGGCACTAAGTAAGAACATACAGTCCCTAAATATACGCACTGTAATGTTAACATTTGGATCCAACTCCCTCGTAAGAATCTCCATCTTCCGTTCTTAAATGGAGATCACGACTTGCCCACAGTAACATGGCAAACAAGGACTCGCAAGGAACCACAGCAACACATTGTTCCCATTCCATGGAAGCCGCCTGACTAGAAGTGCCCAAAAAATGCCATGGAAGACAACAACAGCCATTTCGGCAACTTCTGCTCTCCTGGAAATTGAGATTATTCACAGCATTAAGAGCTGCAGGATCAAAGATTGCTACAACTCTTCACTGAAATCTAAGGCTGAGCCCCTAGGCCTGGGATGCCAACTAACCTGCCACAAGAGTCACATGAATCCAAAGCCATCTATCTTTAAACTGACTTGGCTACTCTTTCTACCTCTGGAGCAGCATTGCTCTGACCCAGGCCCAAATTTCTTGTGTAAACCCTTTCCTGAGCCACAGTACTTCCTGACCCGGCTCACAGAGCTCTGAACGGCAGCCTTCCACGTCCAAGACTCCCCTTTCCCATTCAGTAATCTTCTTATGTTTTCTCAGAACTCCTCCTCAATGTTGTAATTCTAGTTTGACACCTCCAGCCACTCTCTCACACATACACACACAAACCCAACCCAAAACACATGGTACTCAGGCTCAGCAAGGGAATTTCTCACTCAGTTGCTTTATTTTTAACAAGTGCTGCAGAGTCACAGAATTCGGTAAAGCTTGGCCGTGCCCCCATGGCAGTCCAAGTTTTGTCAGTGTTTCAAACCAGACTAAGATTTTCCTGCTTCCTCTCTCTCCACACATCCCTGTTCACAGAGAATCCAGGTCTGCCTCCTATCTGTCTCTCAGCCAGGCAGGCTCTCCCTCTGTTAGGCACTCCTGCTGGGAAGCAGCAGGTCTCTCAGCAGTGTTGCTTCCCTTTCATAAAAACAAAGGAAAAAACCCAAAAAGCTAAGAAAAACAAACTAGAGCCCTCCACTTCAAGGGCCTAGTCCAGCAGCCCTCAGATCAAACTGAAAATTGTCCTACCACGTCTGTTCTCTTGAGATACCTAAACATTTTTTTATGGGAAGACAGCTCATAATTCAAAATGGATGTGCTAATGTGGTCTCCGTTTTGGAAAGTGCAAAATTCTCCAGCAGAATGATGATTCACATCTACCAGATGGATTATGATGGTGATGCAGAAAACTTAAGTCTTTATACAGTATATGAAGATAATGTTATAATGTATCTATGACACTTTTTTACCCTGGTGCATATAACCATATGTGGAGACACAGACATGTGACACAGTTTAGACTCTCTGGGGGCAAAAAGGAAATTCCAGGACATAAACTTGATTCACTCATAATCACAAGTAAAGAAGTGCTAATTAATGAATTGTTCTCACTGGACAGGCAGCTTTCAAGGGTCCTGTTTTCAGGTCCATAAATCAGATTTTGTCAGAAAGCGAACTGACCAGTGACAGTTGCATCAAAATCCAAGAGCTTTTTTCTTAAAATACATTCTTACAAAGTCTGTGCAATGCCTGATGTATGCCTCTTATTTTTCATTAAAAATAAATCACACAGTACCTCTAATAATTTTGGTGCAGACCATGAAGAGCTGAAATAAAGTTGAACAGAAACGTAAGCTTTCAAGATCTAAAGGACAAACTGAGGTTATCGCTTCGGATGCTTTAAAAGATGAATGTACAACTTGACCTGAACCAAACTTCAAAGTCAGTGAAGGCCAAGTGAAGATAAAAAGAAAAATGAAAAAGATTTCAGCAATTACTTAGCACTGATATTTCAGTAGTAGAGAAACAACATGTACTCAGGTTAGAAGCCTCCCTGCCTCTGATAAATAACCTGATATGTTAAACAAAACAAAAACCACCAACACACCCCCAAACTGTGAAATATATTACTTTACACTCTAATTCATTCTTTTCATATTACAGTACAAATAGCAGTAACGACTGTGTTTCTTATAACACAAATGTTCTTCAAATATGTAATAGCAAGAGGGAAATAGTACCAAGGGGGGAATAGAACCAGGGGAAATAGTAGCAAGGGGGGAAAAAGGAGGAAAAATTCCTTTTCCACCCTACCACTAACCTACAGACCTACTGAGCTATATAAACATGAGGCAGGGAGAGGGAGAGAGGCAGTTTCTTTCCTAAACCCATAAAGTTCACCACAATTATCTTTATGGATCCACTTACATCCATCTCTGCAGAATTTTACTACTTCAAAATAGCGTAATATTTCCTTAAAGAAGAATCACCCAAGTTCCTCCTGAAAGGCTAGAGAATTCTGAGGTCTCCCAAGCCGATCGTTCACTGTAACAGCTAGAAGAACTTGGAAAATACAGCTAAAGATATAAGTGGCACGTGGGAATCCTTGCCAAAACTCCCTTCAATCAGCTTACCGTCGCCCTCCATCCTGGCTTGTATCAGGACTAGCGTGGCCAGCAGGATTAGGGCAGTGATAGTCCCCCTGTACTCGCACCTTGAATTCTGTGTTCAGTTCTGCACCCCTCACTGCAAGAAAGACACTGAGGTGCTGGAGCGTGTCCAGAGAAGGGCAACGGAGCTGGTGATGGGTGAGGAGCAGCTGAAGGAGCTGGGGTTGTTTAGCCTGGAGAAGAGGATGCTCAGGGGACAGCTGATCACTCTCTATACAGCTACCTGAACGGAGGTTGAAGAGAGGTAGGTGTTGGTCTCTTCTCCCAAGTGACAAGTGATAGGACAAGAGGAAATGGCCTCAGGTTGTGCCAGGGTAGGTTCAGATTGGGTATTAGGAAAAACGTCTTCGCCGAAAGGGTTGTTGGCCATTGGAACGGGCTGCCCAGGGAAGCGGTTGAGTCACCATCCCTGGAGGTATTTAAGAGATGTGTAGATGTGGCACTTAGGGACATGGTTCAGTGGTGGAGTTGGCAGTGACAGGTTAAGAGTTGAACTTGATGATCTTAAAGGTCTTTTCCAACCTAAACGATCCTATGATTCCCACTTCTTCCTCCTGCTGCAATCTTTACATCTACGCTGGGTTTTTAGATGATGATTCTACAAACTACTAAAAATTACTTTTATGTGGGATACTGGCAGCAGCATGGTCAAAACATCTGATCCGATATTTTTGGCCCAACAAAGGCTCTACCAGCAAGAGCTGCCCCAGTGTCCTTGCCATGTTGAAGAGAAAATTAACTAGTAAATCTGTTGACAGATAGTAATGACAAAGAACTGTTTCCAACTGATCATTATTTAATATGAAATGAGCTCATGATCTCAGGATGGTTCTGGCGGACAGGTGGCATTACATCATTCACCCTCCCTGTTGACACTGGGGCTTTTGGCACACTTTCGGCAGACAGCACCTGCCTTGCCAGAATTCAGATATGTAATTCATTACTAGTTCAGCTCCCCTGATATACTAATCAGGGAAACCACAGCTCAGATAAGAATAGGCTCTTTTGTTGTTTGTTTTGGCTAGGCCATCCACATCGGACTCGGAGGAAGACCAGATAGTACAATCGTTAAAAAAGTTCCAGTCTTGTCTCTGCAGCGGGTTCTACATTCATTATCACCTGCAAAACCATCCCAGCAAACCATAACTTAGCCACGCTAGTGAAGATATGCCCATAGAGAGACCACTGACTTCACCACAATCACATGCACACCCACGTTATCTGACCCTCCAAACTACAACTCCCCACGTTCATTTCCTAAGTACACCCTGCGCCCACAAACTCTCCGAGGCATCCAGGTACATTTTGGCTTCTGATACACTTTTCTTTGTAGCCAGTCTGCAAACCACACAGCCCAAACCCAGGGCCTCTCCTCACTCCCTGCTCCTCTCCTGAAGACCTCCTGCACACCATCTGCTCCCTCGATTCCTGAGTCTGGGTAGTGCTTCATAGTTTCTTTTTCAGCCTTTGGCCCTTCACTGTCCACATGAACAGGCCCAAGTGGCAAGGAGTTAATCCGCGCTCAGGCTACCCAATGAGGCACTTTCTTGCATGACCCTACATAACTACTTCTATGTCTGTAGGGAACATGCTGAGCACCCTTTCACTGCTACGGTGTAATTCCAGAGCTGCCCGGCTGGCTGGACTGCTATCCTACCACACTGAAATGCCCAGAGAACAAACATATACAATAGCTTTACATGAAGGCAAAGTATGCATACCAAAACAACACAAAGTAATCTTGGCAGCTTGGTCATATTTGTGGCAATGCAAATGGCATCACATTAACTGCGGAGAACCTTTTCCCCAATATTTGCCCAGCAGTAAAAGCTGTTCTGGTTTTACAGATAGGTAAAAACCACTGCTGGTTCCCCAGACCAAGTCCTTCACTATCAGATACGGAACTCAGGTCCCTTGACTCTTAATTCCCCTGTTCTAATACCAGCTATCCACATATTTAAGATGTATTTCAAGTGTTTTGTAAACTATCAGGTGTGAGTATTGCAATTTGACACTGCAAATACCAGACAAAGCCTAGAACCAGGATAAAATCTGAGATCTGGGCACTATGTCTTCATGGCTGGACGTACTTTTTTCAAGCTGTAAATGCTGTGATCACTGCTGTTGACAAAACAGCATCACCAACTTAACAAGCTCTCATAGCCATGAAAGTACGAGTTAGTAAATTGGGAATCAGAGATCAGAATAGGTTCTGTCCTCAGCGTAAGAATGTGGAAATCGTGACATCACTGAATTAAGTAAGGACATCTAAAATAACCCTCTTAGGTTTTGTGAAGCAATATGAGAAGCCGAACTTCCTTGCAAATATTCACTACTGTTAATTTTAAAATCCATCAAAATTATCTCCTTGGCACTCTCAAGAGGAGGGGAATTTCCTCCATTCTCAGCACCAAAGTAAGAGGCAAAACCACACAGCTCTGAGAGCTCCCGAATTGCCAGCACCCGAGGTTCACAGATAATCTCTGACTTGGATATTATGGTTTGGTTTAATGTTTCATAAGCATATCCTCTTTGATCTGCAAGTCTTTACATAGGCAGTTCTGTGCTTTGAATTTATAGGAACAGTCACTGCTTCAACTAGTTTAAGATAGATCTGATTTCCAATACTTATTCAAAATTAAAAAGAAAAAATTCCAACAACATAATTGAAAGCATCATTATATTATCAGCAATTTAAATAAAAGCCTTGTTAACAGTTACATGTCGTTTAAATTCTACCGCTGATGTACTGTAATTAAAAAGAAGAGGCAAAACAACCGAACGTTTCATTGAATTCTTTGTGCTGGACCCTAGAAACTGAACTCTGAGGACAGCACTGTTCAGATAAGCCAAGCTATCGGTTTCACATCTTTGCACAAAAATAACTTCACCAAGACAAATATTTGGTTTGGTGTGGTGGGTTTTTTTTTGTTTGTTTGTTGGTTTGGTTTGGGTTTATTTTGCAAAGAGAAATCAAGTAGACATCAGATTGGTGTTAATAAGTCACTCATCATCTGTGCAATCACTATAGTTACACTTGTGGGTTTGTAACTGTAAACAGCCCAACTTTGGCTTTACAGACACAAAATGATCCATCAAACCTTTAAAAGGCCCAAATAGTTCCACAGGGAGTAAAATGCTCTTCCTGTTTACCTGCACCTTTGTGCCTCATGTTTGCGTTATCCCATTTCAGCTAAGACGGAACGCTGACTGCCATTTCTTTTGTGCTTGGAGCATTCAAAATTTCCCCCTTGCAGGTTTGTCACTGTCTTAAGAACATAACTGAACTCTGGTCAAAGCTTTTCCTTATGTGAGAGATCCAGGCCTTTACCCACTCAATCATTTTCATCAAGAACAAAGCATCTTTAAGACTTTTGCATTCTGTAAAATGTATCTGAAACTGGCCTACAACTTCTACAGCTACCGAGGAACCCAGGCAGAACAGCAGACAAAGGCAACACAGCTGTGTAAGCCTCCTTTCCTTCAGAATCCCAGCTGAAATTCCTGACCTGGTTCTTCTATGATGTTATGACTGTAATATTTCAAGGTTCATTCAGTGCCACCGGGTACCTTTTATTGCCTTAGAGAGACACTCGCTTGTTCCTAAAAGGAAACTCCACGCCAAAGCAGCACCTGGGAGCACCAACCTCTGCCCTGATGCTCTGAAGGCTTTGCCCTGTTTTCTTGATCAAGCCTTAGGGGTACAGCTTCCCTGGGACAGGCCATGGACACAGAGCACACGAAGGTTTTGGTTTCACCTCTGTTCAACTTCCATGAAGCTCATGGCTCCTCCTGCTTTCTTAGCTTTGCACAGGAGCAGTGCATGGCATTAAAGAACAGATGACCAGCTAACCCAGAAGCAGCTCTGAGTGACTGCATCTGTGAGGGCAGGTTTTCCCTATCCCTCTCCCCACTTTTATTGAAATCCCCGAGTTCAAATGGCATTAGATGATGTTACAAAACTGCATTAGGCACACTTAAGGCCCATCCAAACAAAAAAACCCCAGTACTGCCGTGATTTACAATGCATCAGGCAGTGATTCGGATAACTGGCTCCCCTGAGAGCTCTTTTGAAGTGTACATGAGTCAACAGACTGACAGCAAAGCACAATATGCCATCACCAGGCATTCATGGGCAGCCTCACTGGTTCTTCTGTCTCGTTCTCCTGTCTCCAGTATATCTCTTTTATATCTCCCTCTGGCTCTGTCAATGCAAGTTACACTTTATTAATTTGCTGATCAGATCCATTTATACTGCAGAAATTAAATTAATGAGAAGTGCAGCATCTTTGAATACTAGCAGAACTAGAAGTTATAGCACCTTGCATCACTGGAGTCCCTGGAAGTTTTTCCATATATCTCAACTAGGCCAGAATCTCACTTCCAAACTCTAAGACCATCTAATCACTAAGTGTGGCTGCTTGACTAACGCTGAGCCCCCCACTCAAAGCAGCTTACTTGTCCATGCAGCCTGCAGTCCCACGAGGTCTTGTCTTTATCTATCTCCACCAACACCTGCTGTCCTTTCTGCTGCCTTAAGCTACTCCTGGCATTGGGCCACCAACAACCCTTGTCTTATTTGTACTGAATTTTGCACTTGAAGTGTAATGAACATTTTCTGCACTTGAAATATAATGGACATTTCTGACAGGCTCACTGTTTTTCTGGAACAGCGGTTATCAAATCATTTGCCCACTTCAAGGAAAGTGCATTGCTGAAAATAATCATCAGCAAGACCTTCTTAGCAGTTGTCATGTCCACTGTTATGTGGACAGGAAAGTCTGAAGCTGGCTTTGAGAGTGAAAAGTGGTATGGCTATATTAGTGTGGCATTTCATCAACACTAAGCCTTGCATCTCAGCTAATTAATGAAGCAGAAATGCCACAATGACAAAATCATACTGTTATCAGTGCTCAAAATTAATTTAGCGTGACACCTATCACTTGGACGGGACTTAAATCTGGCCAGTCTGCAGAGAACTTTTACAGAGGCGACTCACTTCCCAGCAGTTGCTGGCACAACACGCACACCAGTATGGTCATTTCTGCTAGACATTCCATTTGCTAAGGCTTCCAAAAACTGTATTGTTACCAAATTTGCAAAATAGTATCTTCCATCTTGCACGTGTATTATTAGTGTAGTAAGACAACAAGGAACACCGATAAAATGGCATCGTCAAGAATCAGCTATGTAACTAAGAGCATTGCGTGCACATTTACACACACATATAGATACCCAGATGTATGCAAACAGTGCTTAATGTTCTCCGCTTTGCGTCTTCTTCTAGGATTTACACCAACAGTCAAGGTCAGGAGGGGTTACTACATTGTATGTATACATATTTGTAAGCCAGACGTATCCATACGTATAGAACAGAGGAACTGAAGTGTTAACGTGAGGCAGCAAAAAAAAAAAAAAAAAAGATGAGATAAATGCACTCTGTTATTATTCTTTTCCACTTAGATCAATAGGATCTACCCATTAAATTAAATTTTGGGTTATTAGCAATGCTCATGCTTTCACACCAAGACTATTGATACATTAACTGTATTACTGTGGAATAAAGGAAGAAACAGTACAGCGCTAAGAAAGCAGACATTTTCTCTTGGTGTTTTATCGCCATAGCACAGAACAAACTTCATTTAAACTTCTGCATTGAATAAAATACTGCGTAATACAATGTCATTAACATCAGCGTGAATAAGAGCTCTCAAAGATTTAACCTTTATACGATGCAAAGCTATTCCACTTTTAAAAACCAAACAATTTGAGAAATCATGTTTTGGAAGGTGACACTACCACCAGAATAATTACCAAGCAATGAGCGCTGTCTCTTGCGTAATCCTTATCTGTCTCTCTCAAATATGTGGTTCAGTGTCTGTGTTAAAGAATCAGATAAAAACTTCAGTTTAAAAGGGGAAACAAAATAAACCCAAAAGGAGCTACATTTATTTCTGACTTCTGTAACTGCAACACAGATTGTAAGCCTGTGCATTGCATAAACCCCCCTTCTTCCCCACAGAAAACTTCCACACTCTCAGTGAGGGGACACTGAATACCTCTTTGGCCTTAGAATTCGCATCCATTTCAGTGTTGAACATCACATACAATGCAGTGTCATTCGTTCCAGGTACCATTGTTGACTAAAAAGCTCTTTATTCTGGAACGAGAAATGAGATACACCAGAAGCAGCTCTTGCTGTACTGCCTTCCTGACCAGCACTGCTCATGGCAACACGGGTCCCGCTAAGTACACGACCTAATCACGCATGCCTGGCCACTTCTGTATTTCAGCCTGAGTCATGTTCACTGTGAAGAGGTGTAGGTTAACAAATCGACAGTATCGATTATAGAGCATTTTGTGTCCATGTCGTGGTTTAACTCTGGCTAGCCAAATACCAGGAATAGAGTTTACGGAAGGTATATATGATTATCTAGTATTAAACCTGGCAGCAGTTTCTTTCCAGAGAAATGAGCAAGAACACATTCATTGGTTCAGTATCAATTAACTTTCAGTTAACAAGTCAAAAATAAATACGGGATTTTTGAAATGTTTTCGTTTCACATTTAAGGCTAAGAGGTTCTATCTTCAAAGGGGAAGTTACTCAATCTTCAACTAACGTGATTTAAGAACAGAAATGCTAGCCAGGACCAAGCTGTATGCAGCTTGCTCAGATTTTGTGACTGCAGGCACACTTCCAAGAGATTGAAACACATGTCAATCATCTGCCTTAACTGCACACAGGTAAGACAGACAATTAGCACCTTGTAAAGTTGTAAACAATTCAACACAAAGACTGGAAGTCATTGGAACTTGCTGTAGCCTTCTGTTAGTTTTCTAGGATTAACCAGTGAATGGAACACCTGAGGTTTATCTCTGAACAGCTGAAGTCAGATCCTCAGCCATTTGAAGATCCTAGGTAAAACAGTTGGCACCCAGGTGAATCAATTCCAGCTCCCCAGGAGACCAACGACCTTACTGCTTAGACTTGACAGGCTTTGTTACACCTCAGGAGTTGCAGAGGTGGGGTAGGTAAAAGAGATTCTGATATTTACTTGTATTAGGATGTGTAGTTCTTATCATGCCCCTTAAGTATAAGGGAAGGAGGAAAGACCTCTATTTTAGCGTTTTAATAGTTAACAGATCGATATACGATTAACAGCTGTGTAAAGACTTAGGTTTGCTCCATAAGGACACAGTTTGTTCATCGAGTTTCATTTCTCCCTTAAGTGTCCTGAGACCCCTTCTTATCAAGACATGAAATATCCACGCTATAATTTTAGTGTTCAATCCAAGGTTGACTTTCAGTCAGGCTGCTAACGTACTCACTTTACGCTGAGGATCCAAGCTCAACTACTTGTACCTTCAGTACCTCCTAATGCATTACTACAATGTCCCTGAGCACCCAGGGCAGTTATCCCCTACTCCTCCCAAAGGACAACGTGGCTCTGCCTACTGCAGGACAAAGAACAATTAGCTACTTCTCACCTAGCTCATTATGCAGGACACAGAGCACCCACGAAGCACTGAGAACTTCCCCGTGATTCCTGGCATTTGAGATGACTGTGTTTAAACAATCCCAAAGCAGATCAAAATCATGAAGACGACTATTGAAAAATATTTATGTGAAGGATGGTTTGAGCATTTACTCTCTAAAACCCTGCCCAAATCTTACCGCAGCAATTGCCTAGAATGCACACAGGTTTAGGGACTGCCCGCCGTAATCCCACACGCTTTACACAAGGCTCCTCACACTGTGTCAAGTTGTGCTGTCACAGGTCCCCGTATGGTCCCCAAGACCGACCGATATGCACAGGGTCACTGTGTTTTGAGATCCATGAACCCTCACCTTCATTTCCTGACACTGTGAAAGGGTACTTGGTGGCAGGTTGCCTTAGGCCTTCACAAAGCAATCTGGGTGTCTCAAGCTGCTTATGGACTGCCCAGAACACCCGTATCTTTAAGTGCCACGTTCCAAAAACCCAGTCTTGGGGATACCTCTGGGTTACACCCTCCACCAACACATCATAATTTAAAAAAATAAAAACAACAACACCAAACAAACTGAAAATCACAATTCTGTAGGCTGCATCATTTTTACTTGAGCATTGACAAACATCTTGATGTGAACAAGAGAATTTTATATAAAAGCTCCGTCTCAACTTTTCTAATGGTGCCTAGGTTTGGGGCTGTTTGTTTGTTTTTTTCTAAATAGGCTATTTCTTTCATTAAGCAGTAGCCCTTTACCTACATCAGGCTGGATCCTCTACACCCAAAAGAAAGGCTGGAGATGATAACGGTGTGCAGGAAGAGCACATGACACCGAGAGCACAAAGCCTCACGCATACTCAGAAATGCCAGCATTACTGACACACAGATAGCATGCATTCCTGTTTCCATCCCTTGCTCAATCCTCCTTTAGCTGCAAACCTTCAGGATTCGGGTTTTTAAATCAAGCACCAACACCTGACTTATGTTCCCTAGTACAAAAGCACTGAGGCTGAAAGCAGAAGCCACCACACCATTGCTGTGTTCCTCCCCCAGAAAAAAAAAAAACAACACACCACAACAAAATGGTGACTAAACTAATTTTAGTTTAGACTGCTTGCTCATTGTCTCCTGATACTCACACTTGGATGGGACATGTCCAGGTGTAGTGACCTTCCTCAATCCCCTAAATCATAACTGCACAGTCCCAAATCACCACAATGTTCGTTTGCCTTTGGAAGACGATGGCCTCAGGCTGCCTCTAGGATTTTATAGGAAGGTAGCCAACACCCATTACCTGCCACTTTGAAAACCTTACACACCTTTTACAGCAGTGAAAACTTAACCCTTTCTTTAGGTCATCAAACATCCTTTTCATGGCTCCACCTAGGTGTAAGCGTCAGCTCACAGGTATCACCTGCAAGACAGATGCAATAGTCCCTAGCTCTACAAATTTGCTCCTTTAGGCTGGGCCTCTCAAGATCAGGCGCTGAATCTTTCCAGCTGAGTACTATGTACATAAATGCTCAGTAAATATACTAACATTAACAGCTTGCTTGTATGTTCAGTTGCAGCTGTGCCGTAATGCTGTAAATTCGACTGGTCAGTCAAAATCTCTGTAACACATCTATGATATTGGAAGAATATTCTGTTTGTACTTAAATATGTGAACCGTGCAGCTAACTTGCAATAATGTAAGCATTAATTTTACATTGTATAATACCAAATATTAATAAAACAATCACAGCAGCAAACATAATAAAGTGGATGCAATACTTATACAGGTACACAGCTGACAACTTTGAAAATAAAGCTCCAAGCATACGTTCCGAGCAGGTACAGCACAGACAGCAGTGAAAGCTGTCTGAATTTTCTAAATTAAATCAGAATTTTCTAAATTCAATATACAGTGTTTAATTGTGGCCTGTCATAAATAAATCTCACTATTTTTTAACTGGTCTGCATCCTTTCCAATCTTTGTTGAAGGCAAGGTTATGCATCTGAATAGGTTTTTCTATACCAAGATACCTAATAAATAATACCCACATTTAAAAAAAAAAAAGACATGGAAAATCTGCAGTGCCATAAGTTATTTTTATTTTCTAAATAAGTCTTCCACCCTAATGACAGGGAATGTCAACAGTGTGTCTTCAGCTAGAACTTTCTTTACCCCAAAGGGTTAAGCAGGCTTTCAAGATGTCCATCTTCTGAGTCTTCCCTAATATTTGTCTTTGCTTTTACTGGTTTGTGGTACCATCACTTCCTTAGTTCCCAAGTCATAACAAATACTCCAAGTTAAGTTTTTCTTATAAAGAAAACTAATTATGTTATTGTTATACCAAATAATGCTTAGCATAATAATAAATAATACGTTGCAACTCATTATGACTGCATGTTGTGTCCTCCTGCAAGTCAAACTTAACCTTGTCTTGTAAGAACAGAAATAACTTCAGAGACAATGATGTTCCTTAAATATAATTCTTAAAAAAACAGAACAAACCCCAAACTTTTACTGTAGACTTAACCAAGCAAACACTTGGCTGACCATTAATTTATTTTGTTTAGCATAGACTGCACTGAACAGAATAAAAGTGCCCAGATAAAGTTATCAAGAAAGAGTTATTTCATTTTAAATTAACATTCAGACCTGAAAAAAAACATGTTGTCAAGTGCAGACATCTCTTAGGCTTTGTCTTTGTTGCTTTATGGGGTGGGTTTTGTACAGCTAGATATAGTTTGCTGATGCAAAACCTGAAGTGGAGATAGACATCGTAGTATTTGGTTAACAAGGTCAGCTAAGCGAGGTCACTCTCGCCTCGCAGTAAACCTCCTGCCTTGTCTTGGGTATGCACTAACCAGCCTGTGGCAAAAGCAAGTTAGTCATCCCACAATTAAAAAAAAAATACAGAACAAAACACCACTAAACCCTCATATTTGTTTTGGTCAGCCATACCTGCTTTACTTGCTTAACTTCTTACAGATAAGCAAAAACTGATGACATAAATTGCAAAATTGCACCCACAGGTTCAAATTTCAGGAAAGAGGGATCTGTTTCCTTGCATGCCCCAAGTTCTTGGGCTAAGCTGAGACTGTCAACGCACATATCATTTGTCACGCTGATTTTGATACGCTCACTTGTGTGCCACAAAAAAGAAAACAGAGCCGCAGCCCCCACTCTTAGGCAAGAGGGCAAAGCAGTTATGAGATGCACCCGGTGTGGACGAAAATTGTAATTTTTGCACAACTGGGAGGAATACACGAGGTCTGCTCCTCGTCAAACTTTTAAGTGAAAACCTGCAAGCGAACACTATTACTCCGAGCAAGATTAAACCTAGAATTCACTTTTTTTGAATTTTTAATTTTATTCAGTGGCCTGACTTCAAGCTACGGAGAAGAAACTGCTTTTAGATTAATGCAAGTTTCATAAACCACACCCCAGAGTATCTGCGCAGCTTTTAGTCTCAGAGCAGAAGCGACTATGCCACTTGGGAAATTTCTGCGTTGTCTCGTGATCGTAACTAACATTACTGCATAAACTTAAGCTGCCCCGACAGTAATCAGTGTTCTATTTCCATATGTTTATATACCGAGGCACAGAAATGGGGGAGGAACACCTGGCGACGAGGGAGCATGGGCTGGCAGAGGGAAGAGTTGAAGGAGGCCCCAGAGCAACTCCTCGCTCCAACCTGTTAGAGAAGCCATTGTTCCCCCTCGCCAGTAAATGTGGGAAAATCCCAGTGGCAAGCACAGATCACTCCGGCAGCTGATCCTCATCAGGAATAACTACTGCCCCTTAGCTCGACTGAGGACCAAAAAGGTTGCAAGCCTGATGCTCTACCAGACAGGAGTTGGTGTGATTATACATAAGGAATTCCTGGAGGGTTTGTTCTTGTTTGATCTTGGATAACCACAAGAATGCCCACATGAAAAAAGTGAAAAGCATGCTCAAGTTGCAGAGTCTAATATGCAGAAGTTCTGAAACCTTACGACTGTGTTCACGACTTTGATTTACCCTCTTTGCCAGTGCACAAAGGTGGCAAAGCAAGCTCTGATTATGGGAGTGCAGCTGGTTGGCATAGTTTATTTAGATTTCCAGAAGGTTTTTGACAAGGTTCCATGCAAGCAGCTACTGGAGAAACTGAGATACTGTGGGGAAAAAGGCAAACAATTGTCATGAATGAATACCTGGTTGGAGCAAGAGAACCAACGTGTAAGATTAAATGGTTGGATTTTGTTATGAGAAAAGGTTAACAGCGGGGTGCTTCCAGGTCCTGTACTCACTCCAGTGTTCTTTAGTATATTAACTCAAACAAGTGACAGAGAGAAAAATAGGGATGGGTAAAGAACAGTGAGGTGCCAGAGTCTGCAGCTATCAAACATGTATTTGGAAAAGGGAGATTTGTGAGTAATTTCAGTGTGACTTCTGTTACGTGAATGAACAGTGCAATGACAAGAAATTCAGCACTGAAATTAATATGAAACCGTGCGTGAGAGAAACTTCAAATCAGTTTTATCACCTCCGAAGTTGATAGAGCCCTGTGTTCAGTATGTAGCAGCAAAGATAAAGCGTAACATGCTGGATTCCATAAGAAAAAGGTCCGGGAGCAATATCAAATACATCTATATTGTAATCAGAGGCATAACCTTGCTTCGAATACTGCATGCAACATCACCTTTACTGAAAAATATAATGTTGTAGGACTAAACAGATTTGGGAGAGAACGAAGGCAATGATTGAAAGCTAGGAGTAACTCTCACAGGAAAAGATTGAAAAGAATGAAAAATTTCATCTGAGAAAGCAGACAAGATTAAAGTATATAAAATAATGAATGGTACAGGGAAGGTATAAACCAGGAACTTTTGTTTTCGTTGTCTCAATGCACAAAAGGATATTCAATTAAATAAATAGATCAGAACAAAAAAAATTAAAATGCATTTTTATGTAATTCACAACTCAACATGCTACTGTGCCACTGACTGCAATTACAGAGTTTTAATTATACAGATATTAAACTTTTATACCCATGCAGAGACCATCCAGCTATCTCGGTAACAAAATATTGAACTATTGCTCCAGTGCTTCTATCGAACCATCAAGGATTTTGGATGGGACATCTGTGGGAAAATATTACCTCACATCTGCCTTCTGTAGCCTCTCCTTTTCCTCTGATACATCTGAGACTAGTCAATGTCATGGATAAGAAAAGGTGAAGAATGGGTTTGACGCACAGCAGCGATTCCTGTTTTTCCATGCCTGGGACAGATTTATTCACTGGAAGAGGAGTTATTTGTTACATTGGTACCAAATTCTGTTCTGAATATAAAGGAATACATTTTCTCACAAACATTTCAGTGGCAGCTGGGCATTCCACAAAGATCAGTAGGTTTACTTTCATAAACCCCTATAAAGCGGGGGGAAGAGGAAATCATAGTCTCCTGTTTATATATGGGAAACTGGCACAAACAGACTAAGGTAACAAACATCCACGAGCCTGAGATGCCTAGGTCCCAGTTTTCCAGAGCACTATGCCCAAAGCACAGCCTTGGAGGCTTCAGTAGTTAGGCAAACACCAGCATCACAGAGCAAAGTAAGAAACATACAACTAGTCGTGCATGATATCACATGTGGTAGCGTGACAGGACAGAAACACGTGTGCATCACCGCAGAACACTGATAAAGCTACGATATGGACAATCATCGCGCAATTGAAAATCTAGGCCCTCCAGTTTTATTTCTCTCCCACCCTGGAATCCAGTTTTACAAATACAGCGTGTCTACGCAGATGGGTCCGGGCAGAGCTGAACTTGCTCTGACTAAACAATGCTGTTCAAACCTGTTGGCACAGATATATCTTGATGCACATGTACACCATTACTTGCCCAAGGAGATACACAGGTGCCAAGGTTGTTCAGTGAGCAGTTTGAACTGCTTGTGAGATATTATTAGTTCTGATGCAGCTCCAGAAGATTAAGTCATACTAAAAAACAGTCTCGCCAACACGCGGAGGAAAAACTGCGGGAAGTTACATACTGTTTTCCATACCGTCTACTTCTTCCTGCAAGAAGCAGCAGCCAATACCAACACCCATTATGGGCCACTAGGTTACTGCATTCATTGTAAAATCCAGTTCTGTTCCTTAGATTTGAGCTCAGGACAGAGAGGACAATCACCTGCTTTCTCTTTAGATTCAACCTTGTTTCAGGTGTGATGAGACAGGTTGCAGGGGTTTTCTTCCACCCACCACCCTACTTCTTTGCAAACTTTATCCACCCTTCCACCTCGAATGCACATGGAGTGGTAAAGATGGGCACGGTGTGTAGAGAGACAGGAGATCCTGCCCCAGCCAACAACTGCAGGGTGCACTGCACAAGCCCACTTTCTGTCTTTTCCGGTGGTCCCAACTACGGTTACACCCCTCCATGCTCAAATCCATGGAGTAACTTGGATCAAAACCATGCCTCTCCGTGTATTCTGTACGCGGGGAGCTAGGAACGAACACCCACCGGCCCACCGCCTGCTCCTACCAGCTAAAGAGCTGCCATGCTAAGTGGAAATCCAACTTCTAGCACCCTTTGAGAAAGTTCCTAGGAACCGACGCTCCAGCTGGAGCTAGAAAGGCTGTTGCTGATGCTCTTAAAAGCAAGCCAGAGCTTCGCACGAGAATGAAAGTGATTTTTTTTTTTTCCCCTTAATAAAAGTGACCAAAAAAATACAAACCAACCCCCCAAAAAATCCAACCTAAACAAACCTCAAAAACCCCAAGAAAAACATAGAAAGAAAGGGAACAGTTCGGTTCACACACTCGCCGGCAGCCCCGAGGGCAACGAGCGAGCGGGAGGTGGCTCGGGCTGCGCGGAGAAAGGGAAATCTCTCCGCATCCCTGACGCGCCGTTCGGCAACTTCCCGTCATTACCTCTCTTTTTGGGGGGGGGGGGCGGGTGGGCATGACTATGCCCGGACGCTCAAAACACCAGTTTGAGGAGCCAGCCCTCACAGCTGGGAAGCGGCACCGTCAACAACAAAGGCGAAAAAGAGAAGAAAATAAATCGGGCGGCGCGCACGCACCCCCCCCCCCCCCCCCCTCCCCCCAGCGCCCGCGGCCGGGCACCAGCGACCAGCCCCATCCCATCACCCAAAACCCGGGCGGCGGCCAACACCGGGGCCTCGTTAACTGACTCATCCCCCCGTGTCCCCCATTCATTCAGGATGTAACAGCTGTTTTATCTCCGGCGAGGTCGCTGCAGTTACGCCGCATTAAAGAAAAAAAAAAAAAAATAGTGACGAGGTACTCGGGGAGGATTTGCTGTTAAAACGCTGTCGCTTCCTCTTCGGCTGTGAACGCGTTTGTGTGGATGCCCGCGCCGCCGAGCAGCGGGCTGGGGGGGAAGGAAGGAAGGATGGAGCCCTGCTCTGCCGTAGGAATTCATCATTTCATCAGCCCTGCCCCCCCCCCCCCCCCCCGTCCGCAAACAGCCCAGCACGTGGCGGTGCAGCACTAACACAAACACGCGCGCTCCCCCCCCCCGCGTAAACCCCGCGCTGCAGCCGCACGCGCGTTTCGAGGGGAGGCGTCTGCACTGTTACTTTCCACGCCAAAACCCCTCCCGCGCGTGAAATCTCAGCTCGGCGTTCGGCACTTTGAAGTACGCGCCCGGCGCCCAAGGGCACCTGGCTTTGACCGGGGGGGGGGGGAAGGGGAGCGCCGGGGGCCACCGCCGAGCCCGCCCGTGTTCCGCGGGGCTCTGCTCCGGCTGGGCTCGGCGGGGAGCTGGAGCGAGCCCCCCCCCCCCCTCCGCGAACGAGCGGTTCGCAGGTCCCGCGTTTCCCGTCCCGCAGGAAAATAAACTGTTGCTGCCCCACGTGCTCGGCTGAGGAGGATGAGTCAGGCTGCGAGACTTGGGGTGTTTTTTTATAGCTACGAGCATGTGTCGCTCCAAAACCCACCGGGCTGGGGCCGGGGGGAGGGAAGAGAAAAAAAAAAAAAACCACCTTTACGGGCTGTGATGTAAAAATAACGGGGGTTGCCTTTCCCCGTGGGAGGGGCTGGGCAGGACCGCCCGGTCGGGGGGCTCGTTCAGTACCGGCGGGGGGCGGGGGGGGTGTCAGGAGGCGAAGCAGCCCCCAACGGGCCGCTCGGGGGGCAGCGGGGCCCGCCGGTCTTTGGAGGGCTCCTCCTGCCGTACGTACTCGCCTTTCTTCTCTATTCACGCGAAGGAGTGGGTGGTTCATCCGGCAGCAACAGGAGGAGGCTAGTCAAGGGCAGCTGTCAAAATCTTTCCCTCCCCCCTCTCTCCCTCGCCCCCTTCTCCTTCCAGTTTAATGATCAAACGTCTGACTGGAAGAAAGGAGAGGGAGCGGGAGGCACGGAGGGCTCCCCCCGCCGCTGCTGTTGTGTGTGCATGAGCGAGCGGGTACGGGCAGACGCCCCCCCCCCCCCCTTTTCCTCGGCCCGTCCCTCCCCTCCCGTCTGACAGAGCACAGCGGGCCGGGAGGGGGGAGGAGGAGGAGGAGGAGGAGGCAGCGCGGCAGCCGCGAGTGCCAGTGCAGCGCTCGGTGACTCTCCCGTACTCGCTGCGGGAAGGTGGGGGAGGGCGGGCGCTGTGCACCTTTCCCTCCCGTGCCTTTCCTCACTTTAACGAGCCGGGGCCAAGGGAACAAAGGGAAGAAGAGGGGAGGGAAGCCCACCCCGGCAGCGGTCGCACCAGAAAAGCCCTCGGGGAGGCGAAGCCCTGCGGCTCTCGCTGACAGCAGCGCGGACCCGGATCGGGTGCCTGGCTCCGCGGCGGTGCTGCTTCTCCTTCGTCCTCCTCCTCGTCGAGTTTAACGTGGGAGCAGCGTCCTGCAAAGGCAGAGAAACTTGGGTCGGCGTGCGGGGTGTCCGGCGGCGGCTCGGTGCTGGCGATCAAGATGAAAAGTAAAAAAGGTAGTTGCGATGGGGCGCGCTGGGCTGCCGGGGGGAGCGGGGTGCGCTGCGCCCGCTCCTCGCCCCGCGGGAACGGCTCGGCGGGGGGAACCGGGCGGCGGGGGGGGGGGGGGGGGGAGGCTGTTGCCGAGTCGGACGGGGTCTTGTTTTCTTCCTCGGGCCGTTTTCTCCCTCCCCCCCCCGTCCGAGCGCCCGTGGAAGATGGCAGTTGGTGCTCCTCTCCCAGACAAAACATGCGGAGCTGTTGTTTGGAGGCGGCCGCCTCTGGCTCCCTGTCAAAAACACGGCCAGCGCCCGCTTTGTGCCTCCGCGAAGTTTTGTTTTCCCTACTCCGCCGAGCCTTCTCCCTCTGCCCTCCGCTAAAACCTGCTTTTTGGGGCTTTCTCTGCTTTTTCTTTTTTTTTACTCTCCGTTTTTCCGCACCAAACCCGTCCGGTAATGGGGGACGAGGGTGCGGGTCGTTTTCCAAACTTGGGGGGGGGGGGGGGGGCAACTCGCCCAGCAACTCTTTGTTCGCGGCGGCGCGGGGGGGGAGCGGGCAGGCTGGCGTGGGGACCTCGGCAGGAGGGTCTCAAACCCCATCCGCCTCCTCGGCTGCCTTGTTTTGCTCAAACTTGCTGCCTTTTCCTTCCCTTTTATCCCTTAAAACAGATGGGGAGGGGGGAAATTATAAAAGTTTCGACACAGTCTTAAAAGGAGGAAGACTTTTTTTCCTCTCCCCCCAGAAAAAGAATGCTCTTCGAGTCTTTGTGTTAATTTACAAACTTTACGGTTGGAGGATCGTTACTCATTGCGCTTGCGGTGGTTTTAAGTGCCTTTTCAGTTAGAGCTTGGCCGCAGAGACGCGTAACGCGCTTTCAGATTGAACACATCTGCGCTGTCTGGAAAGAAGTTTATAGCAAAGCTCTATCTTTTTCACTTGCGATTTACCAGCCCGTCGCGTGGTTCTGCATTCAAAGACCATTAAATTGCCCCAAGTGGAGGGTTAGAGGGGAGCACTGCGCATGTGCAGTACTCCACAGTTGTGCTGTTTTTCCCCCTACTACGCATTCCTGCGGCTCTATAGTAGAGCAGCCCGGCTCATTGTTAATATCCCCGGAGCAATTAACGCGTATGTGGTTCGTGAAACCATTGGGCTGCTGGAAACGCGATGCACTCTTACGGTTTGTAAGCCCTCGCCAGAAGCTTTGGACGTGCCGCTCATGGGAGCGGGGCACGCACACAAAGGGAGTGGAAGCCACGGAGCCGAAGTTTAAAGAGGTGTTGGAGCGCCGAGCGCTCCCGCGGGAGCCGGCCGCGTTCCGGTCCGCACGGGCTTTCGCGGTCCGGCCCGTGCTGCGCGCTAGGCTCCGCCGCCTGTGCCCGGCGACCCTGACAGCCTTCGCTTCCACGTGTTGGCGTCGTCTTAGGTTGAGATTCTTGACCTCATTGCAAACAGGTGTGGGTTTTGTCCTTTTTTTTTTCTTCCCCCCCCCCCCCTTTTTTTTTTTTCTCCCTCTTTCTGACGGTTTCACTGAATTAATTCAGCCCGGTTATTTTTAGGACATTCCTACGCTCCCTATTTGCACAGCAGTGGTGAGCTGGTTTCCTGTCTGCTCTCGCTCCCATTGTTCGGTCTTCTCTCCCCGAGGGCAGCTGCTGGTCGGTGAAATACCAAACTCCCCGCGCGCTCAACTGTTGTTCTTGCCACCCCCCCACCCCCACCCCCGCAATAAATGCGTGTGAAAAAAAAAAAAACCAACAACCAACCAACCCGCTGACGTAGTTTCTAGGTATGCCATGTGTAGGGCTTTGTGTGTGCATGTGTGCGGGAAGGAGAAGGTCTGCCTGAGGATTGCAAGTCCCGGGCTGAAACAATGGAAACAATGAAAGGTGACAGGCGGGGGGGGGGGAGAACTTTTGAGAGGGGCGGTGGGCCCGGGGTTTGCGTGGCAGAATGTGAGAGGTGAGGAGACAAAGACGGAAACTTTTTAAAAAGATGTTAGGGCTAGGGGTGCCTTTGTTTTGTTAAAGGTTGAGCTTGGCGTTATTGGTGACCCCCTGGCATTCGCGGCTCATTCAAGAAGTTTCAAAGAGTGACTTTGTTAGAGATTTCTTGCTTGCGCTCCTAGAAAAATCCCGTTTAAAGCGGGGCGGGGGGGGACCCCCACCCGTACAGCGTGGCCAAGCCTGGCCGCTTCAGAAGGGACAGAGCTCAAGCTGTGAAACGCAGAGGAAAACAAATAAGTTGGTTCCTCAATTGTGAAACCTATTCAGATGAAAAAGTTTGGTGTGTTGGTCTTTGGTTTGCTTTTTTAGCGTGGAAATTCCCTTCTGCATCCTTGTAGTTCTTGGTTACTTATGAATAATTTTCAACTAATTTATTTTTGTTACCGGTTTTTAATTTCACATTATATTTTAGTTAATTTTTTTGTTTGTGTGTTGGTTTTTTTTTTTTTTTTAAATCTGACAGGCTCCGGGTTAAAACCCCGAGGACTCTTCCGTGGATAGTTTCATTTACAAATAATACCGTGATAGCAATCGCGCTGAACATACTCAGGTTGTTAATTAGCTGATTTAGAACACAGTCTCGCAAAGACGCAGGCATGTGCTCAAGTTTATACACGCGAGGAATCCTACTGAACTTGGTTACAACAGGATCGCGGCCTTAGATGGGAACTGGTTCTGTTTATCTGTACTCGGGAACAAAAATCCGGCTTAGGAAATTCGGAGAACCCTAAGGGGGGGTGTGAGGTGGGAGGCTTTCTCTAAGGTGATTTTCTCCATCCCTTCTCTGGAGGGCAGAGATTGTTCCCTGTGGTATACTTTGTCCTGGTTTGAATAACAATTGGCTTCTGCCACTTGCCCTGCAAGCTCTTCCTCGACACAATGGGATAGTTGGGGTGGGTTTGTTAGTGTTTTTTCCCCCCTGATACTCAGTCTAAGTTTTTCATTTGCTTAACTTCCATTTCATTTGGCTCAGCCTCTCCAAATGCTTCGTCTTCCCCCTCAGAAGTATTTCAGCATGCCTTAAGTAGCAGTAGTTTATTTTGAAATCGACTTTAGTCATCGCTGTACTTCTACTCGAAGTTGTTTCAAGCTGTTAACCGTTGGGTGTTGAGCCTTGACGGGATCCTCCTAGGTGTAATCTTCCCTGAGCTGATTACGGGAGGACCTGTAAAGTCTTTGGGCTGTGATACAATGCAGCAGCGCGTTCAATCACGTGTATGACTTCAGCTGGGAAGCCAGGAGGATAAAGTAATTTATAAAAGAAGGGGTGCTGATCATGTAGTTCTTAAGTCATTAGCAGCGTGGACTGCTCATCTAAGTGGCGATGGCGGGAGTGGAGAACTGGGATTGTGTATTGTTTCTCAGACCTCGCTGCAAAGGAACTCATGCTGCTTTAATTTAGTCCTGTAAAAGCAGGGTTTTAGGTAAAAAGTATTAAGAAGGAAATTTAAAATAGAATATAAATGATAACCTAGTGCTAGCCTGCTTTTAAGGTTAATGAATCGCTAGGTCAGCTGGGGCTACTCATCGTGTCCACAAGCCTTTACTCTGGGTGTAAATAGGAACAAACCAGTGGTCCAGCCGTGGAGGCTTGCCAGAAGCCTTTTCAGTTGGGCCCTGTTAAAACAGGAAACCAGCAGCGAATAGCCTGATTACTAACAAGACGGAAAAACAAAGCTGGGTTGTAATCAGCAGGAATGCTTTAATGAAAACAGAGCCTTGACAGAAACAACGTGGCTCCTGCTCTAGTAAAAAATATCAGCTGGGATAGTGCGAGATTTCCAGCCATGACTTCCTCTTGCTGCCCGCGCCAGAGAGATCTGCCTGCCACAAGTTCAGAGGGCCAATCGTCTATTTAAATGAGCTCATTTAAATGAGGAGAAGTTGTACTACACAGGGTTTCCTGCTTAACCCAAACCTGCCTTGTGTCGCTAACGTGGTGTGTCAATTAATATGACACACGGAGCGAGCGGGTCAAAGGGCAGGCTCCGGCTGTTGACTCATTTCTTGCTAGGTAGGTTACGGTTAGTCAGACGGCAACTTTTACTTTAGCAAAATACGGTGTTTGCAAAACAGGGAAACGTTCCCATGCTGTTGGCTTTCAACTTCTACAAGAAGTTTTGCTGTCAAGTCAGTTTTCTCAGACTCGGAGCGGCTCCCGTGGGGTCTTTTAGCTGTGCGTTAGCTCCCTGAGAGGTTACTCCAGATGGAGGGGTTGGTGCGTGTCTGGAGGACTTTCTGTTAGGCCACGTAACTATGGCGCTTAACTTTCTCATAGGAGTAGTTTCCTTGGCTTCTCTTCCCTCTTATTTCCAGCCCTCGCTATTTGCCTCCCCCTGTTTTCCAAGGTCCTGTCTTGCTGCCCATTATAATTAAAACCAGCCGAAAAACCCCCAACCCGCCGAAGCGCCGCAACCCTTCTGGCTTCTGACAGACAAGAACAGCGCGCTTGAAAACGCCGTCTGCGTAGCGTAGGCTAGTTTCAGCTAGTTTTTAGACTGAATTTAAAAAGGGATGAGCTGCTTTGCAGAGCCGTGGTTTGGTGACGGTGCAGCGGGATCTTTGTCCCAAGAAGTGCTCCTCGTGGCTCCAGGAGCCCGTTGCGCGAGGGGTGTGCTCAGGTGAGGTTGCAGGCGTGACGGCGCTTTCCGTGAGGCTAGGACAAATACAAAGCAGTTTTCTCGGAAGCGTTTTAAAGCAAACGACATACTTTCTACATGAATTAAGAACCTGTTTACATAATTTGGAGTTTATCTTACGTTGGCTATTTAAATATTGTCCTACTGTTCCTGCTCCGTGACTGGATAATTTATGTGGCTAATCCTCACAAGGAAAACTTTGGTATGTCAATTTGGTGTTTGTCGGTTACATAAATCAACAACTGGGAGTATGGAAACAGTACTAAGTTAGTTGCTGAAGTAACTACGCCAGACACATTGTAGATTGATCATCCTGCTGGGAATGCTTGCGTGTCAAACATGTGCATTGAAATGTGGACAGCTTAAACTAAATTTAAGGGATGCTAAAGCTGTTCATAAACAGGGAAAGGAAGAAATGGTTTACCATGTCAGCTTTGGCTAAAGTTTGGAAGTGTGGGGAAAGGTCCTTCTTTGGCTCTCTCCACACACACATACACACACACCCCCAAGTATTAAGGAGAACTTAGTCTTACACACCTTCTTTCTTTCTGTGTTGTGGATTTTTTTTGAATTACATTAATTCCTTCTATTTCTTATGTATATCTAGAACTATAGCTTTACATAGTTTTGTACTTTCATGGGTGCATTTCTTATATAATTTCACTTAAAAATTAGTATTAAATTCTACTAGTTGAAAATGGGTGGTGTCTTATTTGAATTTATGTGTAGTTTGTCAGATTCCTAAAATTTCTGAGGTGATAAATATCAACCTGGTGAGTATTTAAAGCATGGTTTTTCTTTTTATTTTACAGTACAATTGCTTTCCTCAGTTACTTGTATACCCTACCAAAGGAGTAGAATTTTGTAGACTTCCTAAGGACTGAATACTTTGTTTGTTTGCTCTAATTTTATTTACATACTGTAGGTCTGAAGTTAACTTGTAAATCTGGAGCCTTTGTAGTAAGTGTAGCAGAGAACACACATTTCAAGAGCTTGAAACATGAGATGAAACCAGTGAAGTTCAAAAAATACTCAGGATACACAGTGGTACATTTAAAACAAACCAACCCACCCAAACATTAAATGACCATGATTCTTATCTCCTGATAAAACTGGGGGACTTAGGCACTTGGTTCTGTCCTTTTCCTGCACTTTTTTTCCTCCTGAAGTGAAAATCTACTCGGAGGTGGTGGCAGATGCAATTTTTCCCTTTCTTCTTGTCTTGTTTCATTAGTTTTTCTTAATATATCGAGAATGAGCTATTAACTTACAAAATATCTACAAGGTACCTTTCCCAGGAGGGAAGCATCAGAGTGTTAAGAAGTAATTAAATAACCCATTGCTTGAGTTGGGTGTTTTAAGTTCCTGCTTACTGACCTTTTGCCCAGCCACTCAATAGTTATCCTTGAAGAAAAGTGTTGGATGCATACCCTAGCAAGCAAATTTGGACAATATTGGCGTTAGATAGAAGCTGTGTGATAACATGCAGCAGATAAAAGGTTGCCAGGGGAACAAGAAAATGAGGATTTGCAGAGAAGAATTCCCCTAGGAACAGATCATTGGTGCTACTTTTTGTTCAGCTGACAGAAAAGCTACAGCTTGACAAGTTAACGCCACAGCACAAATCTTCTGTATAGGAAACTATACCGTGATTCATAATACAGATGGTTGATGTAATAAATAAGTGAACCATAGAACGCTGGAGCCGAGCAGTTTACGGATTTAGGAGGCTGATTGTTCTTGTCTTCTTACAATTGTAGGTGTAGTTGCAATATCAGGCAGTGAAACAGAGGATGATGACACCATGGATGTCCCACTGGATCTCTCCTCATCTGCTGGCTCAGGCAAACGGAGGAGACGTGGCAACCTGCCCAAGGAATCCGTGCAGATTCTTCGGGACTGGCTATATGAGCACCGATACAATGCTTATCCTTCAGAGCAAGAAAAAGCGCTCTTATCCCGGCAAACACACCTTTCCACACTACAGGTATTAAAACAAGTACTTCTCACTTCAAAAGGAACTGTTTTCTTCTTAATTTACCTGTTGTCTAGTCACTGATACAAGTGTTTACACTGCCTGTGAGATGTCCTTTTTTATTGTTGCTCACTCTGCTTCTGATGGCACCTGTGAGGAGAAACACAAATTAATCGTGTGTTATGATTGTCTTTATTTATTGGGAATAAAATTTCTTCTCTGGGAGAACAGGCAGCTGCGAACTTGAGCATGCATGCTAATTTTCGCAGACTTGAGGCCCAAAAGGCATAAAGTGTCTGTACAAGGTAATTCATTGCAAGGAGAATGTATTTATTTGTCAACAGAGGGTTTATGGTGATAGATACACAGCTTCACGTGTAACTCTTCGCCTCTAAAAATGCGACTTGAGGCTCATTCCTGTAGAACACGCACGTGTGTACGTAGGTGTATGATCACTTCTGTAAGATCAGTGGAGCAGCCTATATGGGGTAGAGCTACTCAGGTGTGTCGGTATAGGTACGTTGGGGCTTTTCTGCGGTTAATTTGGATTCTCACCCCGGGATACTGCTGGCAGCTGCGAGGCCCCTTGAACACATTGTTCTCCTCTTGTGTGATCACCTCTGGGGGAATAGCTGTTGACAACTGCAGCTTTCCACCCGGTGGGAAGGTGGCTGCATGGGAACTTGGGTAACCCCTGGTTTGGTTTTGAGAGGCGCTAAATATAGAGCGCTCCTGTTGACTTCTGGGCTTTGTTTTTCCAGATGAATTCGTTAGAACAAATTTCGTAATTGGCTGTAAACTAAAATTTCCTTAATGTAACATCATAAAGAAAACCTCCTGTATGTAGTAAACAGACGTTAAACTATAAACTATCCTGTATCGCCCAGGAAACTGGTTTGATATTTAAACAAGGACAAACTTAAATGAGGTAATTCATGTTATGTCTGTCGACACAGTCAGTTGAACAAGGAAAATCAGTAACTATTTGTGGGAGGAGTGGCTCTCTTCAGAGAGAAAAGGTTTTCCTGTTGTTAATTAACCTGAGCTAGGGAACAATAGCTAATAGGTTAATGTGTGTGCACAGAGTTAAAAGCTAAACTCCTCCGTTGGGGCTAGCAGTCTTCAGATGTCCCGGGGCTTTCTGTAACAGGAGCAGGAGCCGGGGGTATAGCCGGGACAAGGGAAGGGCCTTTGCCAGGCATGTCAGAACTTGTCAGTAGATCTCTCTTTTGTTCTGCAGTTAAGGAAACTGCTTGGAGGGGTTCATTAATCTAACCCGACGACTCTTAATGGCACAGAGTTGGAAGTGAATGAAGGTAGAAATTAAGATGTCATTATATTCCCAGGTCTGCAACTGGTTTATCAATGCGCGCCGCAGGCTTTTACCTGACATGCTGAGGAAGGATGGCAAAGACCCAAATCAATTCACCATCTCCCGGCGAGGTACCAAGCTTCCCGAGGGCGGCCTGGTGGAGTCTTCCATCAGCACCAAGAACTACATTCCCTTGCTGGAGGACACTGCCTTCCTTCCCGCTCCCGCACCGCTCGGCAAGACTGTGTCCTCTTCCAAGCCAGCTTCCCCGGGATCGATCCTGGCTCGGCCATCGGTGATTTGCCACACGACTGTGACTGCATTGAAAGACGCCCCTTTCCACTTTTGCCAGCCGGCTGATGTAGGCCAGACCACGGACCCACAGCAGCCCCCAGCCAACGGCTTCACAGACAACTCGCTCTCCTACCACGAGGACGCATCTAAACTGGGACCTGGTACGAATGCACAGAGTGGGCTCTTTAACACTCCTCCTCCAACCCCACCAGACCTTAACCAGGATTTCAGTGGATTTCAGCTACTGGTGGATGTTGCACTCAAAAGGGCGGCAGAGATGGAGTTGCAGGCGAAACTTATGGCCTAAATCCCCCTTCGTTCTCCTTCCCCGTTTTGTCTTTCCAGGCAGGGATCTAACAGCTGTGTGGTTATTGCCACCCACACGATATCAAAAGACTTCACTGCATTATTATTATTTTTTTTTTTAATAATCTTATTTGCACAAGGGATTGCTGAAATGAAGCTTCCTGTCACTGAGATGGTCTTCAGTGGAATATGGTCATTCCAAGAATTATAAACTTAAAGCTACTGTAGAAAGAAAGGATTGTGTGTTGGGGTTGGTTTTTTTTTTTTTTAAATGTTTTCTTTGTAGGTTTTTCATAATGTGAGATGGTTCCCAAGATCATGTGACTTGTTTTTGTTTCTTTCAGACTGTGCAATATCTAGTAATGATATAGAGTCTTCTTATCATTCCCATGTGGAACAGAATATACCGACATGCTGTCTAAAATAAATTTTCAATTTTTTTAACAATACGAACTTTGGATGATTATGCTTTTTTCCCATAATGTAATAAAATATTTTCTTTAAAAATGGACCATATAGAGTATTTTGTTGAATACGAGCTTTGCAGAAAACACGGCTTTACTCTGGAAATAAATGGAAGTAAGAAATACTTTTTGAGCTCATACTGACTTTGGTTTAGAAAGTTACGCTAGCCATTGTAAGGAACGCTGAAAAGTGGGGCAGAAGTACCTGGCCAGGTTCTGCAGTGTTGAAGTTTTTTAAAGCAGTCCAAGGGAGCCGTGTAGGCAACCTCACTACATTTTGAGGGGGTATTTTAGGCCTCTCTTAAATGTTCCACCTTTTGGCTCCTAGTTTGGAAGTACTTTTTGAAGTACTTCAGGGCTGGGAGATGTGACAGACTGTGGGGAAGTCCTGGTGATGAAATAATGAGGCCAGAAGAGGGGTTGAGGCAAGTGTTCTTTGCCGGTCTTTGTGATAGAGCTCCTAGACATCGCTGGTGACAAATTTGGAGCGGGGAGGACAACTCATCCCACACTTTTCAGGCAAGCAATGTCAAGGTTTTGACTCAATAGTTCCAGTAGACTGAAATAGATAGGACTGTATTGGGTTGAAATCTTGAGTTATGGGAGCAGGGTCTTGGTGAGATACTTAAACAAGTGGTTGCCTAAGATTTAGAAGAGTTTCTTGTACTGGGGTATGGTTCTGGCTAGCAGAATCCAAGTTACCTTTCACAAAAGGACTTTGCTGTCAAAATGACTTACAACTGAAGAATGTGAAGACTTGCAGCTCACATTTCAACTTACTTGAATGTCAGTCACCCACCCTTATCCTTCTTCCAACAACGGTGAAATAAGAGATCTCTGGGGAGAAAAAAATCAGATCTGGCTAACGCTTACAAAACAAACCAGTTGTCTGTTTGGGAGGCTGGGGGGATGCTTTGTGGAGCAGGAGAGCTGACGAATTTAGGGATGCCATTATGAATAGAAGACTGCAATATTCAGATTGCAATGTGTATGCATTTTGTTTTGCTGTGGCCTTTATCTTTTTTAATGTCAGAAACACTCTTATTTGTTCTCTGGAGTACTGAATTGCTACCTTTCTTTAACCTTCAAGTTGAAAATCAATGTTTTGGTTTTTTTTTTAAAGGCAAATAGTAAACACTGGCTTACTCATGTCTGTATCGGCTTCAGTAACAGCCATCCTAATTACTGTATGAATGTTGAATTCTTCTTTTTTTAAATACTTTCTATTGAAATAAAGCTAGAAGGAATAATTTTGAACATAGCCAGAGATGGCTGTATACTTTGTCTTCAAGAAATGGCATGTGGGTTGCGAAAGTGCCTTGCGTCTCGTCTCTTCGAACACACTGTACTTCATGCTTCTAAGTTATTTTTCATGGGATACCTAATGTATATTTTTTTAGTTGTTTGGATTTTTTTAATGTGTAATTATAAAATAAAATGGAAGTACACTTTTGTGTAACTGTGAGGTCAGTGTTGAGGGAAAAGTTGGTCAATAAACATCCTTTCGTGGCGTAGATGACTGTTCCGAAAGGGTGCTAGACACTTTTAGGAGGAGGAGTGTCGTCCTTTGGTAAAGGTTTGGAAGATGCTTGCTTGTCCACACGCAGGAAGGAACTGAATTGCAACACTCCTTGCGCCCACGCCTCAAGCACTGATGAAGGAAAAAACCTCATGCAAATATGTTTGCATTGTTTGATTTGTTTGACGATTGACTTTTTACTTGTTTTTTTTAAGCAGATTGCTCATGTGCTGTGGGGTAGAGAAAAAGTGAGGGACTCGGATCATTAAAGGACATTCTCAGGGATCTTAACTCTTCGTTACTCTGCCCTTTAAATAAAAAAAAGTCAGCAAGTTTAGGAAAAAAAAAAATTGAGCTTTGCTTGCTGAGCTGACCAGTTTTGTAATTCCACTAGAACAGCTGCAGTAATGAAAATGAAAATAGGCCGAGGAAGAAAGCTGTTGCCATTCAGGTTAACAGTTTTCATTGAAAGTAAAAGCCTGTGGTCTCTGCGCTGTTTTCATTTACTATTATGCCACACAAAATGGCATTAGTGTAACTGAGCACCAAAGTCCTGCCCGGGTGATGAGCGCTGCATTTCCATTTTGCTGACTGACTTACCCTGGGGACTTCACTTGTGACCCGTTTTGCTTGAGGCCAATTATTATTTTTTTAATTTAATTACTACTTGTGCTAAGGTTACACCTAGAAGTTCCGCTGTAGTCATAAGCCAGACCCCTTTGGCTGAGTAGCACCTGGCACACCGTGTAAAAGCTTTTCCGTACCCTGAGGTGTTAGTTAACCTGGAGGAAGAAGATGACTTGTATTGAGTACCCGCTTCATAAAATAACATCAAAAGAGTGTTTCTTCTCTCCTGTAATCTAGAACTGATACGTTTTGGTGCAGGCTATTGAAGTTTGCCTGCACCTGTTTTTTTCAGAGCAGAAACTTGAGGTAACTCCAGATAAAATTATCAAAGGTAGGTAGATGTAAGGGCATCAGGTGGAGCTAGGATCCAGAACTGAGCCGGAGTAACAAACCAAAGGCTTTGTGTGCTGGCCACTCTTCCCTGATAGAGCAAAGGAAAAGTTAATTTCTGGAAACCTGACTGTGGAATAAGAAAAAACCAAAAGGCAGTAGGAAGAAACTACTAGACAACATGGGTAGTTTGCTGTTCTCGCTGCAGTGATAATCTTAATTGCAAGGTGGCTGTGTTAAAACCCAACCTCTGCCTGAAAACACGCTTGGGCCGACTCCCAGAGCTGGAGGGAAGGCATCGCCAAGCGTTCACTGGAGACCACGCCGCCGGCCAGCGCGTCAGTGAGCTGGGAGGTACAGCAAACCCGCGCCAGGGAGAATGGCTCGCACGCAGGCTTCGTCAACCTTGTTTTCATGGCTTTTGTGTCTTGTAAACAACTTGCGGCAGCTGCATGTGATCAATCTCTGCGCAGAGCAAAAATAATTACAATAGGGAATCTTGAGACTGGCGTCGCCGCCTTGTGCGCGCGGGGCGGTGTCTCACTGCCTGTTTTAGGGGGGGCTTGTGGTATCCCACATGTCTCCCGGCTTCTGCCATGAGGTCATTGCACACGTCTGTCGAGCCGTTGAAGCTGTAACAGCTGGCCTCGTGCTATGGGGGAGGGAAGGGGTGCAGGGAGAGCACGAAGCTGGGATAACTGGTTGTGGGAGGGCAGTCCAGCTGGTCTGCGAGTTGCCAGGCTCTGCCGGCGCCGTGGCCGGAGGGATGCTGCTGCCCGGGCAGAGGTGTGCGGGCAACAACCTCACCAGAGAAGGGGTGGCAGGAGAAAGCGAGCAGGGGAGAGCGAATGTGGAGGGTGGTGGTGGGGGATGACCATGGTTTTCCCCTTAGAGAGGAGGGAAGCCTGCAGCGGGATGACCAGCCAGCAGAAGGTATAGCTGGAAGCCCAGGTGTGCCCTGACCCTGTGAAGCATCACTTTTGTACCTGTGGTGTTCAGGCCATTTGCAGTTGTCTGTGTGCTGCCTGCCAAAGCCTGCTTTCACTCATCGTTTCTCTCACAGTGCTTCATAAAGTTTTCTTGCTAATGCTTAAAATCTATTCCTGGAGTGCTTTGTAGTTCTTTTAAAGCTCATTTGGGTTTTCTTTTTTTTTTTTTTCCCTTCCTCTTCTTGGCATCTTGCAGTTGTCAACTTCCCTCCTGGCTTTTGCCAAATGGGGATTACTGGCACGAATCCAGAGCATGTTCACTTTTCAGGACATTACTTGTTCTAAGTCTCTTGTTCGCCAACTGCCAGAGCTGTTACCTCTCTATCCTGTTTCGTTGGCTCAGCAGGCTCTTCTCCCATAAACTGCAGCGTTCAGACTGAAGAGATTAAATTAGCCACTCTCTCTAGCAAAACGTCACTTAAAGCTGTTCCAGACATAATAATTGCATCCACGTGTTCAGTTTGCGGTTCAGTGTTTATTCCGGCCCCTATCACGACAATGAGTGCCTGGAGTTGTGCGCACACAGAATATCACATAAAGTGATGCTATCTACACTGCAAAGTCAAACCTCAAGCTACCTTCTGCATCTAGATTTTGCATGCATTCCTGCTGACAGCTCAAAGCCATTAGCCATTTTGCTCACCTTTCCCTTCAAAACTGGCTTTACTTGCCTTAAACCTCCCTTTTCTTCATGAAGCTTTCTAATGCCTTTAGCTCTGAGGCATCAGGTCTGGGACTAAAACTGGCAAGTATTGCAGGTCTTGCTACACAGGCTTGCAGACTAGGATAACTTCCAACAACAGATAAACTTCACAGTCCTTTATAGCACTGCAATGCTGCCTTGCTGCGTAACGTGAATCAGTTCCTGTGGCTGATGCAGACATGAATAAGTCACATCTGCCTCCCAGCTAATCCCAGTTCCACTAGATAGTAGGGTGTCTGCCAAATTTTATAAACCTGTGAAGATGCACGCAGGTAACAGTGCTTTGAATTAGTGACTTAGCTGGGGGGGCAGGTGGCAGCTTGTGAGGATGGGTTGAATGAGTGCAGCTGACAACTATCTAATCCTGTTTATTCTTAGACAACTTCTCTGGGACCACAGACCAAGGCTGTGGCTGGTTTCTTTAATTGCAGCCTAGCCAGTGCCTGCCCCGGGCAAGGAGCGCTGTCTGTAGGTGTGTAACAACGTGGCCCCCTTGGAGCGAAGAACTCTTGTCTGGGCGTATATAAACCCTGCACATGGTTTTTGCTGTGAGCCTTTCATCACATCATCCAGCTGATGATTGAGAGTATTGACTTGACTGCAAGATCAGGTCAAGCCCAGTGCTGGGGGTTTTGCAGTAGGTATATATGTTTGCATGGCTTCTCTGAGCCTTTCCCTCTCTGCACCGTTGCCGTACTGCTGGGGAAATACCGCCTTGGCAAGTGTTCCTGGAACTCCTCCATCACAGACATTTCATAGGTTGGCAGGGCTCAGCTTCTTTTTGAGAATATTCATTTTTATCAGTAGCAAGGAAATAATTCCCAACTGTGAGGCCTCTAAGTTTTACCAATATAGTGTTCAATAAACATACGGCAAATGCTTGGTCTTGCCTCTGAAGTCCCTGCAGTCTCATAGCTCTCTGGGAAATGATGTGTCACACACTTCAATCTTGCTGCTGTTTCCTTCCCTGCAAACACACCTGGGGCCAGAGTGGCTTCCATTAGGGATAAACCATTTGGTTTCTCTAACTGATGTGTCCTATCTAGTTTCAGTGTAAAACATTGTTTCCTATTTCAACTTTGCCTCTAGTGTCCTAGCTCTTTTGCAAGAGCAAAATTGTTTTCTGTTGATTGGTGAATAGATTTTAGTGCTTGGTTGGGGGCTTTTGGCCTTTTGACCTCTCCTTTAGATGATGTTGATGGAGAAGAAAAGCATAATTTGCCACCAGCTTGTAGATTTTACCAGGACACTATATATAAATATATATCTTACTAAGGACACCATACATACATGGTGTTTATATTAAAAAAAACCCTCCAAAATCACTTGCCCAATTGTGGGAAGAACGTGATGTCCTCCAGCTTGCTTTTATGAATTTGTGTAGATTGTCTTGGAAATGGTTCTGGGTAGCAGACACATAAGTGATGATAAGGATCACAACTGTTTTGTAATTTTCCTGAGTAAGCATTCAGCTGTTTTGCCGGAGCCTGTAATTTCACTTCCTTTTCTAGCCTGCAATGTTCTGATTCCCTGACCTTGTGCAGAGTGGCTTATTTTATTTTCTTTTGTACTTCTAGTCTCATTCCTTGTTTGAACTCTCCATCATCTCTTTTCCTGTTTGAGAGTGCTTACATAGTATCACACATAGTCCCTTTAACTGGGTTTGAGATTATTTTGACTAGTTTTGTACTGTTTTGGAAGTCATCTGATCCTTGCTACCCGGCTAGACTAACCACAACAGCAAATCTTGCTCTGATGCAAACAAATCAACTTCTGTTCATGAGAGAAAGCACATCTTCCCTGTGTGGATAGCTCGGCTTTTTTTTCTGACTTCTGCTTTCGGTGCTGTGAGAGGGGTAAGCTGAAGAGAGAAGCAGTTAGTAATGAAGTCCACTGGGCTTTTTTAAAACTGGTGGGATTGCTTTTAGTTTCAAGTTGGTGGCGTTTCTGGTTTCAGCACACGGCCCTGGCTCTGCCTCTATGGGCCTTCCCCAGGTGGATGTCCCACCAGGTGAGGTGTGAAGCAGACATTCCTCTGCCAACCTTGACTGAAAGGTTAGTTCAGGTTATCGTATTAAACGCTACTTAGGCAGTTGCTGCTGTAACTCATTCTTCATGTTAAATTCAGCTGGCTTGCGTTCAGCCAAGGTATTTCCAGTGATGTGCTGCCAACTTTCTCCAAGGGCTTCCTCAAAAGTCTTTCTTCCTTAGCTGGTGATACATGGAAAAAAACTCCTGTAAATATCTTTCAGTTTGTAGATTTACATCTGCAAAGCATGTACTGTCTGTTGTAAAGCTTCCAGTCCCTCCGCCTCCCTTCCTCTACCAAACCAGGCCTCCTTGACCCCTGCTCCCTCCATCCTGCCACAAACAGCTTCAGCCAACTTCCCCTTGCCTGCTGGGACTTGCCACTTGCCCTGGCCCTGGGGGCTGTTCCTAAGTTTCTGGAGACTGTGGATAGCTGCTCAGATGCAGAAGGCCTCCTTCATTGCCTGGTCAGTAAAATCATAGATGTGCTCTGGGTCTTTGAGACACATCTGGTCTTATTTCTCACCCACTGGATCCCTGACACTTAGGGGTGGAGGGTAATGTTCCAGTCACCCTCTGAAGGGAGAGTGTCAGGCCCTACTGTGTTTTTGGACCCTAGGAGGAGGTTGTGGGAACATGGGCATAAAGGTCCCTCCGTGGGACAGTTCCCACTCGGTCCTGCAACACCTTACTCCTTCACCTGGACGGGAGCATGGGAGCAGTGGAAGCGGTGCAGGTCCCCATGCCAGGAGGGTGCTGGTGGTCTCAGGGAGCCCAGCTGGGGAGCATGCCAACAGCCAGCACCGCTCTCTGAGCTTCCTCTGGTGTGGCAACCTGAATTCAAATCAGCAGCACGCATGGAGGGTTGGGGGAAACATAATTTTTCCTCCTATTTACACTGATGAGCAACAGGTATTTCCACTGTGAGAAATTTCATTGCCTCTCTTTTCAGGTGCAGGGATACAGAAGCTCAGCTTTCCTCCCACGTGGCTGGAGAAGCAAGGAGTGGAGCGCAGACCGACTGATGCCGACAGCAGCCAGGCTCTCCTGCCTGGCAGAAGTGACTCGTCGGTGGCGTGACCATGCTGCTCCGTGGTGATGCTTGTTGAGCTCAGGGGGAGCTTGGCTTCAGATCTTCCACTTCCCTGAAGGTTCGCCTTTAATCCTCGCCTTCCCAGCCCTCTTCCTCGTCTGCTAGCAGGTCTAGGCTGAAGCAGGCTGCTCCGGACGTCTTCCCCAGTGAGCTGGGGGAAGGGTGTGGGGAGCTGCCGTTGCAGAGCTGGAGCTGCTCCCTCCACCTGGGACTCATTATGCACCACGTCCGGACAGAGAGTGTGGAAATCGCTTGCCAGACGCTTGTCAAAGCTGCAGCCTGACCCTCAGAGCCTCGACCCTTGAGCATCCCACCTAGGAAATCCCCTGCTGCAAGGCAGCCCGGCAGACCCACCGTGGCGGTTTTGAACCGTGGCCACTCGGCGCTGGCTGGGTACAGGACGAGGGCTACCGGTTTTGAGAAAGCCCTAATAAACCTTTTGATTATGTGTAAGGAAAAGAATAAATAATCCTTCCCACCCCTCAGTGATGTGGTTTGCCTAAACCCACTTCCCTGGGATACAGCAGAGCTTGATCTTTAAGAAATGATATCTGAACAGCCCACGTGTTAAAACTTAACTGTTCCGGCAACGGGATCATAATCTGCCTTTGATCCCGTAAATTGTTGAACCACAACCCTCTCCCTTGCCCAAGGACTGCAGGAAATGTACACAGGCTTATGCAAATTTCTAGGAGAGGGAATGTTTTGCAGGGCTGGAAGGAGGAGGAGATGGCTCTTGCTGCAACTCTCTGTTTCTGGGTTGCAGCTGAATAGTTGGGCAGTCCTGACGCTCTCCTGTGTCACCCTGCTGCCAGTTCCCACGGCTCCAACCCCTCATTGCTCGCAGCCCAGTTGTGCAAGCCTGGAGCGGAGAGATTTTTCCAGAGCTCTTCTCATGTATGCCGGTGGCATTTACAAGCAGAATCTGCGAGCTGGGTCCTTTGGCTGTGTTTTTCTCCCAACAGCCGCAGTGACTGCAGCGTTCATGTTTTGCTTCTAAATCCCCATGATTTTTGCCATTCGGGGAATGTTTGCATAGGGGTGAGTAAATCTGACGGTAAAAGACAAAATAATTTCTTTGGGAGTATTCAGGGGAGCCAAGGCTGCACCCCCGGAGCCCGACCGAGGCAGGAATGCAACACCAACACAGCGGGAGCACAGCTCGCAGCTGGGGAGCTGTCAGGCAGGGCTTTAATTTTGTGTAAAATGTGAATTTTCCTCTTTCCCAGACTTGTAAAAGAATATTCAAACCCTTCTAAAGGGGCAGGTTGGGCGTAGTGTGGGAGTACATCCATCACAGCATTCCAAACAACTGCGCTTTACATCCTAAGCCTGGCTCAGAGTAGCAGATCCTGCTAAAAAACGCTGTGATTTTTTGTGGGTTTTTTTGGTGTGCAAGCCAAGTGACATGACACTGGACTTTGCTACTTCACCTGATTTACTTTAATTTGCATGTTGAAGAAGGGCAGGGTGAGCCCGCCATCGTCCAGCCGCCCTGGCAGGACTCCCGGGGCAGCCATCCCGCGGTGCCGTGCCGTACCAAGGGAAGCCGTGCCACGTCCAGAGCACGGTCTGGCGTTTTTCATGTGTCACGTGTGCCACGCAGGTATGGGGTTGAACACAGCAGAATGTGGGGCAGCGCTGCCTCAGCTGGGCACGGGTTTGTTTTGCTGTTTCTGTTTGTTTTTTTCACCTCGGTGATAATTCTTACCCAACGTGCGATCTCTGCTCTGTGTACTTTACTACTCCTTGTGATAATCAAAATCCGGCCCTGAACTTTTTCACTACGAAGGAAACAAGAACTTTGCCCCGTTGGCTGTTCACAGAGTGTTTGGTGGTGCCGCAGCCTTTTCTCACGTGTAAAAAAAAATACCCAAAGTCTGTGGAAATCAAGATTACGTTGATGGCAGAGCGCATACTGGTGTGGGTGGAGATCAGGCGCTTTGACACGACATGAGATTTCTGGTGTCAACCTCCTCTTAAAAAAGAGAAGGCACCCAACCGGTCGGTGGAAACAAACCTGTAAATGCCAGGATCACCAATAACGTGCTGTATACGGCTCAAAGTGCAGCCTCTGATGGACGAGTGCTGAAACATTAACCAGACCTTGGGACACCGTCTGTACTTGCCGCCCGGTGTCCACGCTATCGCTCCCGGGAGAGGGAAGCGAGGGCTGCATTACTACTACGCCCTGTGGAGAAAGGGCGCAGCGGTGTTTGCACAGCACGGACGGAAGTGCTGGCGGCGGCCCTGAGGCGTTGTGTGTACGACAGCCGGGACGGCAATAAAAAGGTATGAGCTTCCCTGTGCCGGGCGGGTGAGAGCCGGGAGAGGCCGAGAGCTTTCATCTCAGTTCCCGGCTCTCGTTGAAGTGCTGTGGCAAGCAAGGTGGCGGTGGTGTGAGGCCATCCTTACATGTGTTAGCAGGCATAACCTTGTCTGGGGGTGAAACCCCTAAGCCTCTCCCTGCCCCCAAATGAGGGAAGGCTTGTGGGAAGAACAGGTGTCGTTTAGGAAATTGAGGGCTGCAATGGCAAGGGAAACGGGGAATGCTAGAGATGCTTCTGCACCCACACCTCAGATGGTTCGGATGTGGGTGGTGTTGTTTTGCTGTTTGGTGCTTTTTTTCTTTTTTAACACTGGTGAGCTGTCCTGGAGATCAGGCGAGGAGATACGAGGAGCCAGGAAGCATTCCCTGAGTGCGCGAGTGTTGTAATCACATTACTGCTCCCTGAGCTCAGCTGACACGGGAGACGGGCAAACATCTCACTGCCCGGGTAGGTGACAGCACATAAATCTTTAGAGCACCCTGAGGAATAACAAGACTTTTGCAACTTTGCCTTTGAACTCTGAAGGAGCTATGCTCGCACGATGGATGGCGGCGGCGCCTGGCAGTACTCCGAGGGGCAGCGCAGCTCCTGACTCCCTTGCAGTGATTTTATCCTCACCTGCAGGAAGGGTATTGCCAGGCTCTGTGCCAGCTGTACAAACTGTCATTTCCTTTCCAAACACCAGCACCCTCAGCAAGACGCTTGCAGCCACCTTGCGTGTTTGGCATTGGGCCAAAAGCCATTTCTGTAGCACCCCATACGTGTGTCATGTTAACTTACCCGATTCCCGCTGTGGGTTTCTCCACAGCCACTACCGCATATCGGTGTCTTGTCAGTGGGGTGGCTTTGGGGGCGGACTCTTCCATTAAGGCTTAGAGTGAGTGCACCTGGCAGCGTGTCCCCATTCAGGAGCAGCAAAGCGATGCCTTGGTACCTGGCAAGGTTTTGGGAACCAAGAGATCATTTTTTATTGTGGTATATCACAGCTGCAGAAAAAATATTGGATTTTGGGTTTATATCCAAACACTAATTCTTGGTCAGGATGATAAAGTCTTTAGGTATAGGACTTTGCCTTCACAGCGCTTTGTAAAGTAATTGCTCTCCTAGTAGTGGGAAAAGAAAGGACATGCTCATTTATGATGCTTTAAATCATACAAATAATTTCCAAAGACAAATAACAAAATCGTAGCAGAGAGCTCTGGTGCAGGGCTCCTTTTTGGATTGCAAACACTGCAAGAGAGAAACCATCAATATTTGCAGAGTATTCAGCCCAGCTTCTCCAGCTGGGGCTTTGGAGGCACGCTAATAGGGGTATTAAATCACACTGAATACCTTCTTACGATATTTACAATTTAACAATAACCGTGCATGTGTGTGCCCAGGACCGTGAATTGCGACCGTGCAGCACCAGAACCAGAAAACCCACGATGAGGCCAAGCATTGCCATACAGCCCCCGACTCATCCCCTGCTTAGCGCATGTGTGCCGCGGCGGCTGGGACTTTTTCAGGTGCTGAAATAATTTTTGACATCCTCTTCTGATGTCAGAATTCATCAGAAGCAACTTCTTAGAAGGAGCGATGTGAGAGTAAGTGCGTTACTGTGTGAGCTGATGTGCCAAGGACTGTGTATTGAAAAGTCAAGGGGGAAAAAACCCCCAACCCCACATTGAAAATACCATTGCCATGTTGTCCTCTGTGCTTACACAAATGAGGCACAGAGAAGAATTAGACCTTTGCAGTTTCATGTTTCCTTGACCTTTTGAGAGAGAGGAATTAAAAAACGGATCCAACTTCTGCTCCCAGTTACAATGCTCAAAGTCCAGAGCAAATAGGCTCCTGAGGTGCGAGAGCAGAGATTCTTGTTGTCTATTGAAAAATCAAAGAGAGCGCGGGAGCTGAGGTGTAAAGATATTTGAACAAAAACTGGATGAGTTGAAAGGTAAACGTCTGTCCCAGGTGAATATAATTATTGGTGCTTAAGGAGATTCGTTCACCCTGCTCTGCTGGGATTTCTGACTTGGCGTCAGTGCAAGGTGAAGCAGAAAACACGTGGCTTCTATGGCACAATGTCCTCTTACTGTACGAGTGAGGGTCATGCCATGAGGGAAGGTTCCCAGACAGCGGCAGCTCGGTCGACAGACCCTCACAGTGGTGGCTATGGCTAATGCAGGTGGCAGAGGTGCTGTGGCAGCACCCGCATTGCGCTCGCTTGACACTGGGAAGGCCTTGGACCACGGGTGTTACACTCACACGTGCTACTTGACATGAAAGCGTTTCCAGTGAAAAATCATTTCAGGGTATTGTTATATTGGCTCATGCAACTGTTGACAAACAAAGTCTGCTTGGATTACTTAACGACAAGCTCTGCACGCCTCAACAGGTTTTCTTTGTTTTGACTTCGTTTCCTGCTTTTACTCCCCACCTTCTAGTAAGAAATATTTTAGCTCAGAGAGGACAAGTACAGAGTGTGGGCTGCTTCCCACCTGAAACCTCAGCATTGCCTGGGAGAAGCTTTTCGACGTGAATCCCGACAATGGATGTGGTACTGCACACAAGTAGCTTTTTTCCCCTTTTGTGTACACCACAAAGCCGTTAAGCAAAGGACGAGAAGTGCGCGGAGTCCACCGCAGTTTGCTAACGTATGGCTGGGTTCCCAGGTCCGTGCGCATTCTTGCAGACAGGCAGCAGTTGTCATGATGCCATTGCCGGGAAGGATGTAAACAAAAGGAAACCTCCCGTCGTCAGTTGAAACATTAGGTTAGTAATACAAAAGAGTAATTCATAGTCTTTCAGATTGGTACACCCTATCTATTTTTCAAAGATACTATTTGTTATATGTAGTCATATGGCTTTGATGATGTAAGTCACCATTTTTAACATTTTTTTAAAATCACAGCAGTATTTGCTATGTGGCGAGTCAGGGCAGTGAGCAAGGTCACAGGATCCTCTCGCACAGGATTGTGACTTAAAATTCAGGTGGTTTAGACATAGCTCTTCTGGGTTCACTGGGAGGCAGACAAATGGACTTGTTTCCATTGAAGCTGCTAAAGGTTCATCTTTATGCCTTGGCTAAATATTACAGCTGGCAATTAGCCTGGAGTGAAGTCTCCTTTCTCTCCCAACCTTGTAAATGTAACTGTGTACCTTCACCAAAAATCAAACACTGGTGTTTATGCTGGATTAAAACAGTTGCTAGCTATGAAAAAACAAGACTCACCCTTTCACACTCTTCTTTCCCACCATAAAAGCTTACTTCATGGAAGTAACGGCCATGAACTGACCTGGGTTACTTCTGGGTTACGTTATTTGTGTTAAATCCGCACCACGTTCTGCTAGAGCTGGCGTTGTTTCAGTAGCGTGCGACAAAACCCTGCCCCGTGCGAGCCCCGGTGTTGCCCAGGGACTCGCATCTCCCCTGCCCTCACCTGGGGGCTCAGGGGCTCTTTGAGGGCATGATGCCACCCCGGCACATCGTGTAAATTGTGGTTATGGTGGTACTGATGCACTGGGAAGGGATGTCAGATATCTAGAAACTATTTAACAAAACATTGCTGAAAGATGGGAAGGAACCTCCCCCTTCAGCTGTTGCTACGGATTGCAACAGCTAACACTTTGGTCACGGATTAACTTGTGGTATCCAGGCTCTTCTGCCAAGTCCCTCTCCTTCCTCCTGCTTTCCTCCTTCCCTAGGGCCACTGGTGGCACTCCTTGTTTTGGCTCTCGGTACCATGGCCTGTGCTCTTGCTGTTTATTTCACCCCTGTACCACCGCATGGCAAAATGCCATCGCAGCTTTGGTGCACTGCCTGTGAAACGCCTCACCAGTACCGAGTTTTTCCCTTTCACTGTCAATTAGTGTGTGTAAAGATGAGGAATGACACACACTTAAGTGCATCTGTTATCTCCATTTCCCCCCTTAGGCCCAGCATAGCCATGATTTGCCAGAACTAGCTACAAATTGAAGAAGTTTCAGCATTGGGGTTTTTTTATATACAGGAAAGATTTCTTCTGGCAAAACGACTGGAGCGCAGCGAGTTATTTTACGAACATTTATTCCAAATCAAAGGAAAAAAGAACATGCTGTAAGATGACATACAACAGCCCAACTAGTGCAATGCATTAACATCTCAGTGTACGTACTTCGTGGAGCATGCACAACAAAAGCAGGGGCGATCGCAGTTCTGGTTCAAGGACTGCAGCAATCCGTCGCCGAAACACGCTCACGGAGTGATCCCAGATTGCTGTTTTCAGCACCGATAGCCAATACAATAGGAAAAAAAGCGCCATACTAAATAAGGACATAACTTTGATAATTCTCTAGGCAAAAGCCAGGAATAAGTGATAGCCAGGCCTTCCCACTGGGAAAATAGATTAGTTACACAGGAATGTAACTAATGTAGGAACATCTCGGCTCCCTAGTTAATGTCTCCAAACTGAGATGTTTGCCTCAGCACGCGCTTGTTTATCCAAGTGATTTATCTTACCTCCGTGAGGTATTTGATACCCATGAGACATCCTTTCACACTCTGTCCTACTGCTTTTCTTTAACTCCAGGAAGGCCCATCCCTTTGCCCAAACTTTTGACAGCTTAGAAACTTGGCAGGGCATGGGCATCGGCGTCAGTGGTGCGGCTCGGTGGCCCTGCAGCGTTTGCCTTCTCTGGGGGCTTTGCAACGCTCCCGTATTTCTCCTCTGTGAGTACAGCTGGCAAAATCCATAATTGCTTACATTCTTCTTGCCTAAAAATGAGGAAAAGCCCAGTGTCCCACCACAGGGATCGTTCAGCGTGGAGCCAACACGATGAAGGCCTCTGCGCTGGGAGCCGCCCATAATAGGTGGTGGCAATGTCGCAGCTCAACTTGTTTTTTCATATCTTTTTTTTTTTTTTATTTCACCTTTTGTGTGTTGCTTTTTTTCCCCCTGGGTGGAGCACAGCCCGGGAGGTGATGGCTTACTTGCCAGAGCTCGGTAGATTGCAATCTGGAACTGGCAGACTGTTAACACAATGCTCCAGCAGAGCTTTTCTGTCTCTAATTTCTACGATTATGTTGTTACCGGAGCGGTGAAGAGAACCATGAAAAACACAATTACCAGGAAGCCCTGTTCCTTTCCTCGTCCCTTTGTCTTGCTGCGGATCGTGCGTGTGACTCACAGAGCAATAGAGGACCTGCTGTATTCGCCCGCGCTACCGAAAAGGGTGCTGCCCGCCGCCGATGGGACCCAAGCGTGGGAAAGCCTGACCGCTGGCTGGGAAGGCCAGTCGTGTCATGTTTTGCAGCTGGCATCCAATTGCATCCTGATGGATCCAGTGATAGCAGCTACCTTCTCCTGCTGCAACAGCGGCCAAACAGCAGCGCACGAGAGGGGCTGTAAAACCACCCTGCCTTATACGAAAGCACCGGGAAGGGAAGATGGTTGTGAATGAGCTTGCCGTGGCAGGACAGCAAGTTTTTTTAGGTCACCGGCATCGAAGGGAAAAGGGACAGGTATGTTTCCCTGTGGGTGCTGGTCCCAGGTTTGCTCAGTGCAAGCCCACCTGCGCATCACAGGCTAGTGGGGCTGACCCAACCCTGTTTTGTGACGCGTGGTGGGAAAGGAGAACACTTACTGACTGCGCTCCAAATCATGTATAAACCTACGGCTCCAACGACAAATGGCAGTAGCAGCAGAGCGGCTGATATTGTTATTAATTGCTATCGAAAATGTCAGCTCAAAGTCAACACCAACTCTCAACAGACCTGATAGGCGAGCGTGCTCCAAACTGATGGTTGAAATGTATTATTTGCCTGTTGCGTGCTGCAGAGATAAATGTACAGCAGGAGAGAACAGACTTTGGCAAACAAACTGACAACAAGCTATGCTTGTGGGGAAGGCTCGTGATTTGATCTGGAATGGTACATTGAGTGTAAATAGGGACAAAGTTTACCTTAAGCATGCATGAAAGGCAGGGCTATGAGCCATGGTTTGGACTTCTTCGTTCTTCTGCCAGAGCACAGCTTGAAATATATCTGCTATTTGACGCCCTCTGATCTACTCTCATTACAAAAGGATACCAGCCACATCAGAAAGATTTTTATATAATAAACCATATTTTTTTCCCCCATCCCTGGTGTATCAGTTTATCAGTGACCAACAAGAACATAAAATTCAGCAGATGAGGAGAAATCTCTTCCTCTCAGTGGTAATAAACCTTTAAGCAGAAGTTTCTCTGCTTCTAGATCCCTGGCACAAATCCTTCTGATCTTCCTGTGCTGAGGGTCTAAGCATGGGCAGATGGTACGCGGTGCAGCGCTGGCATGCTATTAATACTAGGCTCTACAGACTGGATCAGAACCTGTTTAAATGCTGGTATAGCCATGAACAAAACCATCCTGGATGTATTTCTATGGGATTTGGTGACTGTCTTTATTTCACGTACTGGGAAAAACCTGCCTGGAAGCAGGATTCCAGTGAAGGGAAAGTCAGCTGCCTCTTGACAGGGATCTCTTTTGCCCCCCGCGTTTCAGCCGTCAATGGAGATAAGTGCAAGATGAAGGGACCCAGTGAGAGGAAAAAGAAGCAGGCTGAGGTTTTCTCGCTGCTTCTTTTGAAGCCACCAGCATAACTCCTGACATCTTCAGCGGGATTTGGCTGGGGTCCATGCAGAAATGCCTTTGCTACGGCTCAAGGCCTTGGTCAGGGCAACATTTATGCCTGTGAGTAACCCTGTGCTGATGAGCACTTCCAGGGTGCTCAGTGGGGCTCTTCGTACGAGACTGTGCAGGATGGGTCCTAAGCAATGAGCGTTTAAGAGAAACATTCTGCTGGTCGTGCTTTTATCCTTGACCACATCAAATGAAACGCCTTGGCAGTCCTGGGAGAACGAATTTGCATTGAAAACCCACAGCTCTTACAAGCAGTGCATTAATTATTTTATTAATTTGCTCTTTTTACATTATGGGAAACATTCATCTATTTACATTTTCCTGTCCACACACAAACTAGATAGATAATCCTATGGAAACCCAAATCGTTAAGCCATAAAAACGCTCTCCTCTGTCTAAAGGCTTTCAAACTTGTGTCTTTTGTGTCAAATCAAAAACATGTTTAAAATCACATTTGGGAATGCAGGTAGGCCAGTGATTTACATTCTATTTACTTAAAATATGCATTTGACCATTTTCCTTAAAAAAAAAACAAAACCAAAACCCCAATAAATTCACAGAGGTACAGTTTAAATTAAAGTGATAGTGCACATCAAAGCATTAAGGGAACACCAATAAATAAACTGAAATATATTACAAATAAATTATTTCTATTTACCTTTTGAAATATTAAAAATCTTTAATCCATTTCTTCATCTTTCTTTACAAAAAGATTATGAGAATTTTATGGAAACATCTGCAAAAAATATAATAAATACTTTTTCTTTTTTTTTTTTTTAACTTTTGAAGCAGGAAACAAAAACAACCTTTCCTAAAATTTCTCCCAAGGAAAAAAAAAAAGCAATACTTTAGTACCAAAGTGAAACAGAATATAGGCATTTTTAATATACACTGGGCAGGTTAGACTAAAACCAAGTAGTTACAAATGATACTAAACCAGATGATAGAGCAAATATACTAGCATTAGTATTGGTAAATGAGTCAAGTGGTTAACTAGTGGCATTCTAGGGGCAGAAGTATTCTCTTTTACGTTTCCTGGTGTTGGCTGTATTTTTAAATTTTTGCTAAAAAACTAAGCAAACATGATATTACCCTCTCCAGTGCCAAATGAACTAACAGGCATTCAGCTAAGAATAGATTCATTTAAAATAGATACGAAAAATATTCTATGATATACAAATACAATAATTTGTAACGTACAAGACTAGATAGTCTTCGCTTTTCTGCTTTTTTAGGGGAGCTCGCTCGCTGGATATAAATTTCTGTAGCCACTTGTCAACCCATGTCTTAACTCATCTTTCATAAAACGTTCACAAAACTAAATAATTCTGCGACACAGTTGTGAATGCGGACTCTCACCTGGATACTGCTTTGAATATTTCAGTACAAATGAGTTCCAAATAATCAATACTCCTTATGACTATATATGCTCAAAAGTGGCAGTTGGCACTATTACGTACTGCAAACACGGTGACATTTCGTTGCTGCTAAAAGTTAAACGCAGTGTTTCGAAACTAGCAAATACACTGGTATTCAAACGCTTAGAGGGTCAAACCTTTCGAAGCTCCTGTAACACAAAGCACTCTAGGGTTACGCTGGATTTCTGATTACTCTAGTTAAAAGTCTTTTATATATTAAATTATTAGCCCTTATCTTGTAAACCACAGCAGTAAATAGTTGTGCCCTGTTTATAAAGACATAGCTCAGATATCAATGGCTTTGAGAGGTAGCAAATTCTCTAGTGGTTTTAGTATGCTCTCATGAAAATACTTGGTGCCAGAACCTATTACCTCTCCTATTTTCTTGAATAAAATTAAATTAGCACCTGGCTGTGATGTCGTAGGAAAAGAAGCTGTCTGGCACGGTCTCGATGAATAGTTTTAGCAAGAGCTGAACTTTTTGATGACGGTTTTAAATGCTTTTTAAATGCGAGCTGCAGAATTGCGCCAACCGTGTAGCGGGATTTTTCACGGGTTGGACCGTCCGTAGAGGTTTAACAGCTACGGGAACAGCCGACCAGTGCTGGCGTGAGGCGATGGATGCAACCTGTGCCCCTCCATGGGGACGGCCGTCCCTGCGCCTGCACCCACTGGGAGCAGAAAGCGGCCTGTCTTCCTCTCCCCCGTACCCCTGCCCTGGCAGCTGGGAGGAAGAGCGTGCAGGCGGCGGTGGAGGGGTTCGGAAAGCATCACCGTGTGGCCACGCACACACCCCGAGGGTCACACGGTGCTCCTCTGCCCCAGACCAGCCCCATCATCCAAACCAACTCACGCCAATTCTGCTTCCAGCAGCATGTGCCAGCGGGGCAGGCGTGCGCGCGCGCGCACACGCACGCTCGCACGCGCCTTCGACAACATGCCTGGCACAGCTTTCCTAGTGTTGGCACAGGAGGTTTCGGTAGCGGCGTGGTCAGCACCATCCCCTGTCAGAGGAGCTGGAGGACAAGCTCAGCGGGGGGCTGGCTGGGGGGGACAGACACGCAGGGGCTGGCCCCTCACGCTCCTCTCCAGCCCTATTGTACCCCCAGTATTAACGAGCTACTTGGGACGCATATTTTTCGTGATGGCAAAACAATGGCAGAAGCCAGGGTAGGAAGGCTTGTCGTGAAAAAAACAATTAAGTTCATATTGATCCCATAACTTGTGAAAAATACTTTATTGTTCTTCTTCAAGTGGGTATTTTATACTATTAAAAGGAGGCTGCGTTAGAAACTGACTCCTAGATACGGACCGTGGGGTGATAAGCAGTCTGAACTGTAGCATACAACCGGCTGTGGATAGAGCAAAGCAAGCCTGGCCTGGAAAAGCATCAGAAGGCTCCATGTACAGCAATTCGCCTACAGGTGTCCGTGTGTGGCTGCGTGGACGTGTGAGATCGGATGGTCCCACCGAGATTAAGACATCAACAAACCCAAGCTTTTTTTTCTTTTTTCTTTTTTTTTTTTTAAACCGATATAATCCGTACAATACAATACAAGAGGAATTGACAATACAGTACAATTTTAAAAATTCTTAATACTTGGACAAGAAAATCCTTCTTTTATATTATCTCTTCAACTGTCATTGCTTCTTATCTCCTTCCTTTTCACTCTTTTATTGCCTTTCAAAATAGATTATTTCCCTGGAAGATCGAATTTACAATCTTCTGCTGATTGAAATGTTTAAGTAGTGATTGATGAAATAAAAATGAGGCAGTTTGTGCAGCTGTGAGTGTGCAGGTATCTTTCCACAGGATTTTTCTATCCCTTGCCATCTCACCTGCGGGATATACTTCCACTTTTTACCCCCACAGATCTGTGTTTTGTTCTCCCCGCCCCCAACCCCACTCCCACCCCAGCCCCGTCCCCTCGTGTGACTCCTTAAATTCAGGTGAGAAGGTGTGATTCGGAGGTTTAGAATAAAGTGCGCCATCTGCTTTAAAAAAAAACAGTAATAAAAAGAAGGGAATCCGAGTCATAGCTCCTTTCATCTTTTGTGAGGAAGACGGCAGAGTCCGAAAGGATCACCCTGCATGACTGAAATTTCCATAGTCCCCTACGGTTTGATATTGCTGTACACTGGGTAACAGACTAGCTTTAGGTCAACTAAAGATCATGAGTAAGTTAAACGGAGCATCTACTGTACAGGTGCGCGGGGGCGTGGAAATCTGAGCGCCGCGTTTATTTGTTCCAAACAGAAAAAAAATTAAAAAAAAAAGGAAAAGGATCGTACTCGTTTACATGAGGCAAAGTGGCAGCATCAGTACATGTGACAAAGCATCGTGATGACATGGGCGAACCTTCAGAAAGCAAGGGTGATTAGAGGACATCTCTCGGAGGACCGACAACTACGCCACGGCAGTGGAGTTCACTGGGAGCATCGGGGCGGCTGTGTACAGAGAGAGGGGAGGGGGCGAGGAGGGGAGAGAGAGCGAGAGAGAGGAAGAGGAGGAGGAGGAGGAGGAGGTACAAATGCTTCGTGGTGACCTTGAGCAGGAGCCTAGAGGGGCAGATTATACATGAGGCTTGTCTTGCCAGAGAGAGTCCTCCCGGTTGGATCCCTTCATAGCCTGGTCTGGGCTTCGGGGATGTAAATCTCAATGCTTTCGGCGCTCTCGGTAGCTGAGTTCTGGCGGACCGATGCAGCGCGCTTGGCAGCCATCAGCCGTTTCCGGGCCTCTTGACGCTGCGAGCTTTCCAGAGAGCGTTCTCGTATGAGTGGCACCTGACCTTTCGATGGCTTCTTTGGCACTGGAGGAGGGACCCTTCTCTCCTGATCAAAGCAGAAGGTTAATGGCATTATACAGCTTCTCAGGGAAAGGCGGGAAAAACTAGGATACGTCAGTAGTTAGAACACACATTTTACCTAAGGTTTGTTAGCTCTTATCTGCCTTTCTGTCTTCAGTGAACTGGCTTTTGTGCTCAAGGGTTCATAAACACGGGGCAAGGGCATAGGGGAGGGGAGGGCCAGCCGCAGTGCTACTTCTCCTCGGGGACGGTGTGTGTGAAACGCCCGGCGCTGCCGGGGCCGAGGTCCCCTCCTCTAACCGCTTAGTGCGGCTCCCCGGGGCGGGGGGGATCCAGGCGTCTCCTCCTGGTGCCAGGGACTAGAAGGGAGAGCATCTCGGACGCGGCCTCCCGCCACCAGTGCAGACGCGTGCAGCTGGGGAGCGGGTGCCGCTCTCGGCGGAGGAACCCTGGAGAGCCCCGGCTCCTGGGCCACCCTCTTCTACACGTGCGTAACGCTAGGCGCTCCTGCAACACGGAGATACCGTGGCTTTGGTGTTCCCAAATGCAGGTGGGAACTAGCTGTCTGCAGCTGGTCCATCAGGATAGATATTTTTTAAAAAACACCATATATATGTATAGATTTTGTAATGGCTTAATGACTGCTCAAAAATCCCACACTTTGGGTCTCACTGTGCAAGCTCATAAACTCTAGCCTCCTGCTAAATAGGCATGACAAGCTACAATCAGCTAGAAACAGAAAAAAAAAAAAAAGGTAGGAAAAACTTAAAAACCGTTAAGAGAACATGCATTAACCATCACGGTGGCAGCTAGCTCCAGATGCGTGATCAACAAGGAGGACTTTCATGTATATCCTGGTGCATGTACACACACACACAAAAAACCCCCACCAACAAAAAATACCCCTCAGAGAGGGATCTCTCCCGCAAAAGAAAAGTGTATTCAGGTCTGAATTTCAGGCGTCCACAAAGACTTTGTCAAGTTAATTAGATTGTCTTTTAAGTTACATCCCCTTCCAACTGTGAACATGGTCTCTGAGCGGAGGGGTTTTATCGCACTACAAAGGTCCCATTCTGCCCTTTCGTTTTCTCTCATGCTGCTCACAACAGTTTCCACGGCTCGAAATATAAAGGTGCTTAGTTACACTTATTCATACTTCGCTTTTTCTTTCCGTCCAAGGATTAATCTATGCTGCTTAAAAAAGGCTCAGTGGCAAAGGCCAAAGGCAAATATCAATTCCGCAGAAAGTTTTTTCTTCTTTATTTTTTTATCCTTTTTAAGAAAGGAGATGATCTGTTCCATCTAAAATCATAGACAAATGCTGTTGAAACAGGAACACAGTCAGTGTAATTCTTTAAAATCTTTACCTTCCTACCGTAGGTCCCTTTGTTCAGCACTACATAACTTCCTTTAACCCGTTAGAGTCTTCTTTTTGTTGGAAACTCTTTGAAATGTTTTTTTTCAGAAGCAAAGAAAAGGCACATTTTTTTTTAAGGAAACCTCGTTTCTTTCTGCTGTAATTGCAAACACCCGGCCTACCCGCTTTACTGTAAAAGCTAATGAAAGACCATACACCAGCGTTTCTGTGCATGCATGTCTGACGGGTTTAACTTCCTTTTCTGATAGATACTGAAAAAAAAAAAAGAAGATAAGAAAATGACTTGCCTTCAGTACCTTGGGCTAGGAAAACACATTCCCATTCATTCCCCTACAAAGCACACTAGGTGTGCACAAATGGTGTGAACATGGCAATCTTAAATCAGGAATGAGTATTTAGTCTTGATCGGAGGAGGAGGGAGTGCTACCAGCACTGCCTTTGCAAACTTCCTGCTGCAAGATTAACGGGGTTTGATATTATTATGGTTATTTGTTCGACAGAAAACACCACTCTGGTCATCGGCAGCCAGCTGACGGTAAGTTGGGGTAACCCGGACTCCTGTCTGAGTCACTGTACCTGTAAGTGACGTTCCCCCTCCTTCTGGTGACCCTACCTGTTGGCTCTATTCACTGGTATCGGACCAGCCACAGGGGCAATTCAGCCATCAAATTGCATCCCCTCAGGAGCGTGACATTAGACCGTTGGTTCCTCTAGGAATGGGTCTGTCTTTTAAGGGTTTTCTGAAACATTTGTGTGTTTTGGCTCACCCAAGTGCTGTTTGTCTCAATGCAGATAGTGAGGTGAAAAATAAGGCAATGGTGCCAAACGAGAATGGAAAGTGAAATGTGGCTCACACTGGGCGATGTGGTAGTTTTTTATGGTGACAGAAGAAGACTACATTAAAAAAAAAGAAAAAAAGACCAAAGCTCCAGATGATTTTGATGCTACCTTGGGTAAACAACACTACCAGCAAAGTGAACCTGTTCATGAAGTCACCCATTAAGAAACACCCAAAATAAACAAAAAACCAACAAATGGACAAAAAAAAAAAAAAAAAAAAAGAGATGTAGTTCTTTCACGTAACATTTTGGAAGGCATATTTTTGATATCGCTTTGTTTGTAATCTGGTTACCAAAGTCAGCGATGGTTACAGTGCTTCCCTATTTTTTTCAGTAACACAACCTAGAACTCTTGCTATATGCAATAATATGAACCGTAAATGTGATTTATTTAATTTTAAGAATCAATATATAAGGCAGTTCCTTCCAACGTTTGATCAACTAATATGATTAAATGTAAAGCTTAACAAAGTACCACATTCCCATTATCCGATTCACAAAGACAGATTTGGTTTAAAAATATGCCTGAAACATATTACAGATAATATCCCAGATGATTATTATGTAAACATTGTTATTACAATGAAATTAATTTGATATGAGCTTCATTTCACATTTTTAACGTCAACGCTGTAACACAGAGGCCTATTTAATCTGTCCAGTATTTGTGCAGGGTTTTAAATGAAGCATACAAAATCTACAATGTTCTACCTTCTTGTCATGAGGATCCATCTGTTTCCAATTATTGGCCTTTAACTGATGAAGTTCATCAAATTTCATACTAATGTTTTCTATGGACAACTGCAGCATATCCCAAAACCCTGCTAAATCCTGGGAGGTCGGCCGTGGATGTGCATTAGGATTCTGTGCAACAGAAGAAAAAAACACACGTTGGCTTTAGTACCTCTTAATGTAAAGCATTTGTGCAAACGGTTACAAATCTTGCTAGCAAAGCAGTTTCAGCAGATCCAAGCGACCGGTGAGACAGGGAGAGGGAAACAAAGCGGAGTGCTACTTACTGGCGGGGTTTTTTTACAAACCGCTGGGCCCCCATAAGTCCCCGTTCACCGAAGGCAGTGGCTACCCGCCATGGACCATGTGGAAAGGGCAGATGGCAGGTACCCTGTGGCAGGACCTGCCTAGGGATGTTCCTGGGCACAACCGGTGATATCCTAACTGCGTTGGAATCAATTGCCAGTCTCCACTTTCATGAGGAAGGATTCCCTGCCATGTTTACACTTGCAGAAAAAACTGGTACCTGTGTAAACTCACGCTTGCTGCACGTGCAAATAGTGATATACTGATATGTGAATGCTTTTTCCACACTCTGAGAAGCTAAGGGCTACAGAAATATAGCATTTCAAGTAAAATTGCCTCTTACACACCTCAGGCCAATTTCTCATGTTGGGGTTTTTTTTAGCAAGAACAATCTTTGCAGAGCGAAAGGCTCAGAAGAGGACATGCAGAAGCACAGTAATCCCAGTTTCACTGGCGCATTTTTGAGAAGAGTGGGACTGGGACATGTATGGGGAGTGTTGCTTTGCATGTGCAAACTCAGTCCGGTTCATCACCTCCAGAATATTGCTCAGAAGAGCACACCAAGACCGTTAGCATCTCTAGCATGGCGTGGGGCAGAGGCTGGTGACCTGAGAGGTCCTGTTCCACCCTCTGTCCCTTCAGTGCAACCCAGCTCTGAACGTTTTCTGCATGCAGTGGACACGCATGCATACTTTGCTCCCCTGGCAAAGTATGAGGGAAAGCTTTCTGCAGGAGGTGTGTCTGTACGCTGGTTCCCATTTGAAACGCTTCAGATAAAATGAGGTGTCATTTATGCTCACTTCAAGCAAGCTTTTTTGTAAATGCTGAGCGATCCCCACACCAGCCTGAGTCAGCAAGGTTTTGTGGGTGCTGTGGCCTTATAAGATTACATTGATATATTTCTATAATAAATAAACAAGCAAACAAATAATTATTAGAACTTTGCGTGTTGTTTTACACGTCTCAGGTTTTAATCTGTTTCAGTTTTCTCCCTCATCAGAACCAATAAACCCAGTTTATTGCTTGCCTTACTAAATTTCTATTTGTGCTTTTCACAGCAACACTGATGAATGATTTTTGAAGGATGGTTATAACGCCAACAGAGCAATTATTGAAAACAATGTATTTTTAGATTCATAAGGACACCAGAGCTTATACTTGGAGTCCCAGTTTTTCATTGCTCAGCACTAGCAGGTTGCCCAGTTGTAAGCTTTGATTTACGCAGATGCACAGCTGGAATGCTTTTTGAATTTTTGTTTTAAGAACTGGAAGACTTATGCAGACAGAGAAAACTTCTGTTGCATTTGTCCACTTAGGCAGATTTTAGTCTGGGGCTTGATTTCCAGAGGTGCATCGACTAAGATGGAAGATGTTGACTCCACTCTGGTGAGTATCACAGGGCTTGCCTTCCCTTCCTTACTCTGTGCTGACAGAGCGTAATGATCTATGCTTTCTGGGCTTCTAGAAATTTATTCCAAAACTGGGAATTAAATGCACTGTATCTACTACACAAGGATAGATTATTAATAAAAAGCTTCAAAATTTTTGTAAGTAAGTGCTATCATTTTTGAGAATACTGCTTTAGATACATAGTGTGTTTTTATTTGTCAACAAGAATATCACTCTGATTCTACTACTACTAACAGCATAAAACCAGGAAATAATAATAATAGTGGTAACATATACCAATTACATACAGTAATAATAATGGTAACATACTGGCTCTTTTCCTCTTTATTCTTTTAGCACTCTGGAATATTATTTTTCTCTTTCACTATTGGGGTGTAGAACATGAAGCATGAACTTTCAGTGTCTGATTTCCTGGTACTTCTGTCTTGTTTAAAACAGGTGTCATTGGAATTACATGGGAAAGCCCCACTCATGAGACTTCTGTCCCACCCTGAAAGACCTTAAGGTCTTTTACCCACGTATCTCTGAACCCATGCAAACTGAACTCACAGGTCAAGGGACAGATCCTTGCTCCTCTGAAGTCAGTAGCAGAGCTTCCGTGATATTTCACCCAAAGCTTTTTGCCTGTTGTTGCTTTAAGGTGCTCAGGTAATTGTGAAACTCACACTGTTGCCGCCAAGTTTCAGAGTTACTCCCAAATTCATGCCAAGGCCTTTAATGGATAAACTACCACGTTAATCAGAAATTCTGTCTAGTTTAGGTATGATTATTCACAGGGTTAGTAAAAGGCACACAACGGTGTCCAGCAGAAAAGTTACATACCAGGTTTTCTTCGCAAAGTTCTCTGAACTGGTAAAATTTCTGGGCCATGAGAAGCTGGGCACTGCCCACTGCAGTTCGAATTTTCCCTAGAACTGAGAGAAAAAGAAACGTAAGTCAAGATGTTTTCTTTGCTGCGGGCAACTAAAAGCCTATAAAAAGAGAGGAGAAAGCTGCCCAGTAGTCAGGTCCGGCTTTCAAAAAGCATGTTATCTCTCAGTCACGGATTAGTGAAAAGGGAATGAAACGAAGGCCAGATCTGCACTGGGTAAGAATACTCTTCTGTTGCTGCATCTTACTGTCATTCCCCAGGGAAGACCAGTTGTAACCAGCACTTCCCTAGCAGTATAAATATGGCTGATCAATAGTTTTGCAACCTGTAACCAGAACTTACACCTCGTGTCACTCCTGTGACCCAGGCTCAGGCTTTGAACACAAACCCAGCTCCCTGTGTGAGGACACGCGCGGCTTTCAAACCCTGCGATGCCACCTACACTGTCTGGAAACCACCGCACTACCAGCATTTCTGCCACCTCCCTTAGCAACGCGGCACCTCAGTCCCGGGTTCAACTGAGTGTTACTCGGTCTGAGCCCCAGGAAGGGAATGGTGATTTTAATGCACACCCATGGCTCTCATTTGACCCTCTGGGTATTTTTCATGAGCACAATCTGAAGCAGCTTGTGCCTGTGAATCGGGATGCCCTGGCATACTTCAGGGACCACCCATGCCCTGTCCTCTCCTCCGTGCTGGTGACCTGGAGGGAGGTGTCAGGGTCTTAGCGGTCCTAGCCCAGCTCCTGCGCTGTCTGGGGACCCCTCTGTACAGACAGCTGGGTACTTACACGGTCCCTGTGGACTGACTGAGTGCTGCAGTGAACCAGAAGACAGCCCATAGTAAATGCCTCTGAATAAAACAGGAGCTCACGCTGTTTTGGTTGCATTCAACCTCACTGAAACGGTGGGGTTTTACTGCTGCAAGGGGTAGCTGGGAACACACTACCCAAACCCGAGGCATACACCGGTGTGTTCAGAAACCTCTGTTTCTCTGGGGATTTGCTGAGTTCTGGTCCAGGAGGAGCATATGTGAAAAAAGAAGCGAGCACGCCGCAGAAATGCGACAGACAGGCATGGCCTCAACTGACATGAAGACAGTGAATTCAGAAAAGAGAGTGTGATTTTGGGGACTGCTGATTGAAAGGACATTGATGCTGTGAGCAAGAAAGCAGCTACCGGTTTGTTTGAGACTTTCAATGCTCAGGGAAAAAAGAGCAACAGCTATGCTATATGCGCTCTTTAAATAAACAGGTTGGCATCACAGATGGATCTCGCTCCACCATTAATTTTCCTTCTCAGTTGAAGCTACTTACTACCTCTAATTCTTTGGTTAAATATTGATTTAAAACTGACTTTAAATTAATAGAAAAAATATTATCACTTCATTAATGAAAACCATGAATGGCAGCCACTTTGTCACAATTTTCACTGTCACAGATATTTGCGTAGTCCCAGCCCTCAAATAAACACAGCAACTCTTCCACGACAAATTTACATTCTGTGTACATGAGGCTGGTGAGGGAGGAACAGGAAAACCAAAGAGGTGAAGAGTTCTGCTCAAGGTGAGTGAATCGTTGGCAGAACCCAGACGAGATATTACAGCCATCCTCTGTACCATTCCCTGGGCACAGTCACTTCTTGTATAAAACTTAACACAACATCAGCAGACTACCACTGGGAAAATACTGCTAAGTATTTTGACTTACCACAATGAAATAGAAATAAAAAGATAAATAACTAAACAAATAAGGCTTTGTTATAACCCCTTCTGACAACATTTTTAGGGTCTCACGGTCTTGTGACTGGCTGCAGTGCCTGTCGGCAGCTTGCAACCAGAATGCCACCATATAACATTCGTTAAGAGAAAGGCATCTCTGTGGGATTCACTGGCATAACCACACGCTAAGCAAACTGGCACGAACACTCACGATGAACTGAAACCAGACGCACAGTAGTACAAAATCTGCGTTCTGCTCCTTCAAGGGAAATGGCTTTTCCTTCAGCAGTCTTAAAGCTCGCTTCTTAGGGCTGCTGAAGGAGAAGTGGGATGTGGAGTTCATTTATACTTCAGACAGACAAAGGAGGGAGAAAAAGAAAAGGGGAGGGAAGACAGAGTCTTTCCACATTTCTTTTTTTTTTCCCTGAAACTATAGGAGAGAGGTCTGTGAACACACACAGAGCCCAGACTTTCATTTTGTTCCCAGAACTCAGCTCAGCACTGCCAGGAAATAGCCGTGAGCTGGAAGATTCACTAGGCGGAATATTTTCAGCATATTGCGCAGGGAGTTTTGCACACAACTCTCATTATTGTTAGCAAGGCTTGCGTGTCTAATTCTATGCGCACAGTGCTGAAAATGGACCCCTTGGTGTGTCTAGTCATTTATGCAACCCAATATGCAAACCACTCAACTGAAAGGACTTTTCAATAGTAGGAGGAGCTACTCCGGGAGCTTTCATGTGGTTCCCATTGTTATGAAAACTCTTCCCACTGAGTATATTTGGGAACAGCTGCCTCATCTGGAGCTCGGCCACTCTGACGCTTCCCAAGACATGAGAAGGGGAGAAAAAACATTCTCTCCACTTCTCGGGACAAAAAAAAAAAAAAAAGGACGAGGCGAGCTCTTCCTGGAAACCTGCACCACCCAAGTTGGAAATCACGTCCCAAGCACCAAGAAATGTAAATACACCTTGTTGGTGATGGATGGGAATGTGCCCCTTTCTTTGAGGGAAGAAGAGCTTAATATTCAGAGATCTCAGCAGAGGGAAAAGGAAGTCCTTGTCCTTGGCTGCCTAGCGACTGGCTATTTGCCTAAAAACCATCATCCCAGCTGACTGTGGGATGCATGCTGATGCTGTTCTCTATTGTTGCCACTTCTGCCGTAGCTGGGGCTGTATCTAGTCAAGTGTCACTGATTCCTCGCTCCTCAAAAGCAAGCGGCCTGTTAATGTGCAACCCCTCAGCAACCAACTCTGTCACAGCAACCAACTCTGTCACGGAAGTTGGGGAGGTGGGGGAGGTGGGGAAAAAAAACAAGACAAAGCAGCGAAAGACTGAAAGGAATCCCCCCAGAAGGCACAAAGCTTTATCAACAGCCCGAGTTTTGTTTCCAAACCCGCGTTCCTTTGAGTGTTTCAAGGCAGCGTGCTCGTTTCGCTTACTCAGTCAAAACCTCTGGTGCCAAAGAGAAGGGCCAACATGTAGTAAAAAAATGAAAAGTAAAAATAGACCGATACTTTACTTAGGAGAAAAGCCTGCGAGGTTTAAAGCCAAATACCGAGAAAATAAAAAGAAATTGCAAAGATAATACTCAAAACACACCAGAAAAGAATCAGAGAAATCTTTAACAGCAAGGGAGATGGGGTACAGGAGAAAAACATATGAACATTAAAATCGATTTGTTCAGCCAATAGGATACAAACAAAATGTATAAAAACAAGCACCACCAAAAAATACCGAGCCATCAGGATGCAATCATAACGGATTTAAACACCTATGTAATGTTATTCACGTCTGCTTTCTATTCCATACAGGGTTATAGAGCACACTCAGCACTGTCGGTTCTGAATGCTGCCCAGTAATGCATTAAGCAACATTACTAACATCCATCATATGCTTTGCTGTCACCCCTTCCCCAGGGGGAGAAGTGTGTGTGTTGCAGTGTTTTGTTTTTATAGTTTGATCTTTTTTTTCTCTGCTCCCTCTTTGCTTTGACCTCTCTTCCTTGTAAATCCAGTTCTCTCCTGTGATGACATTTAAGAAATACAGTTATGTCTATTCTGGAAGAACTGCTTTGGTATAGCTATTTTGATATAATTCAGCTATTGTGGGGTGTCTCCTCACTTTTATTGTTTTTGACTAGGGGTCACAGAATGTTATTGTAGGATAAAAATGTGCCAGTGAATTTTCTTGGGTCTCTATTCCCAGCAATCTGTTCTCCTTTAAAACTTTCTTAAATACAGACTTTGACTACGTGCTGTTCAAGCAGTTAAATTCTTGATTCTCTTGGTTCTAAGAACTTCATAGGACCTACATTGGGATTGTATAGGTCTATGCATCTCCCCCTCCATGTGAAAAGAAATGAAACAACAAAAAAAGAATTGCAGGCACAAGCGAAAAAAAAACCAACAAACAAACCCACCCCAAAAAAAGTGATATTGTCATCTGCTCTACCTTGGCAGGAGCCTGAGTGTGTAACAAGGATAGCAACACATAAGAAAACAGCAACAAAAAGCACCTGAAGTGATGTGAAAAGTCATCACGCAGAAGCCACAGTGAGTTTTTGAGAAGCAGCAGCATTATTTGGCCTTAAAACACCAACTGATCTCTTTGCAATTCAACTTTGATAACCCTCAGGGTCTAACAAGTGACAAAAGAGGCACTTTAGGACTGTGACTATCAGATGCCCTTAATGTGAAAATACCTGGTTGGTAAGCAGGGTGCAAGCTAGGGAGCTGAAAACCGCGACTTGCTCATTGCCCCAGGAGCAAGTGGCAGAAACAATAGCCGAAATTACAGGGACATAGCCTGACATTTGCCTTGCAGATGTTGGCTGAGCACTGTGCATATGAAGCAATCCTGCCATAGAGCTGTCACAATCCATTTCCAAGCCAGGATGGACCAGCATTTTAGCCTATTCATGTTGACAGACCTACATTTAAATAACGCCAAGCATGACAATAGCCAGGAAATTCAAAGTTAAAGCTACTGCTCAGGTCTTAAGCTCGGCTATTAAGGAGAAAACAGCCAAATGGAGTAAACTGTGGAAGGAGCAGTCCTTGCTTTGAGTCATATATACTTATAGGAGTGATCTCATTGAAATTAATAGGGCTGTCTGCATGAGTAAATGCTCTTCACTGGGAGTAAAACAGTTTCCACGTGTTCTCTGACTTGCTCTGTCTTTTATTAGCACGCTTCATGTTTTTTTCTCCCCCTAGCTAGATTATTTCCTCGCTGGTGGATGTCTCTTTTTTCCTTGCTAAACTTTGGACACTGGCAGCACTTCCAAGCAGGAGCTGGCTTTCCTTGGAGAAACCCTTGTGTAAGGAGAAGTCCCTTCTGGGGAGAAAAGAAAGCCAGAACAAGAAAAGTACGAGTCGGGCATTCATCCAGAGGAACGTAGCCAGGGGGACCCCAGCAGGACCTGGCCACGTGTCAGGCTGGTGACCGTCCCTCTGCAAGGCTGCCCGAGGAGGAGGCCGCCTCGCTCCTCCGAGCAGAGGAACCAGGGCAGCTTGGAGAAGGCCCTGTAGAGGACTGGCAGATGGTTTTCCTTGCTCATGGCTGGGAGTGAACTCATGGGTCTCCTTTCCTTTTGCTGTGCAAAACTGTTACAAAAAGTATATCTTCTTAACTTTTCCCTTGTCTCTAGCCTTTGACTCTAAGTCTTCTTTTGGAACAATCAAAACAAACCCAAACAGCAGAGTGTACCAGCACTGTATAATTTGCCCAAACTGGGTGAATTTGCAGCCTCTGGTCCTCAGCAGCGAGGTTACTGCAGATCTGAGGTCAACCTTCGTTTGCAGACTAGCCCAGGAGAGTATAATATACACACAAGACAGTTATAATGACGTGTTTTGTCAGAGCCTTGGTTTTCTATTTTAGTTTTCACCCTGTTGGTCTGACTCGCCACTAAACCCACACCACACCTGACTTGTGGTGAATCAGGCCCACTATTTGCTTCTGGTCATTATCTTCACATTGTGGCCATGTTAGAACCCCATGTGAAAAAGAAACACTGCTGAAGGCGGGAGCAAAATTAAATGCTCTGGTTCTTCCAGAAAGGGAAATGCCCCATGTGAAATAAAAACAACGGCAAAGAATCCAGCAAAAGTCAGGCTGAGGCCGTAGGTGTATGTTCCCGTGCACACTGCCCCTGGGAAGAAAAGCAGCCAGAGGCTGCTCGCTAACAGCAACGTGCGGGGAGCAACTCCTGTTGCTGCTAATTCTGTGTGCAAATGGTTACCCCAGAGGCCTGAACCAAAATTCACCAATGTCAGCGGTGAGGCTCCAACACTACAAAATGTTGTAGGGGAGAGGTAGGAGGAGAGCGCAGAGTGTTGAGGAGAAAACAATAAAAAAACCCAGGTAAACAATTCATTTCACTTGAGGCCTGATCCAGAACGTCAATCAATTCTCACAAGGTGTTTAGCCTCATACCTCTAACGTACTTTTTTCTAATGGGAGCCCTAAGGTTTGTAGCCAGTGCCCCCATAACAGCAAAATACACGGAAACCATATCAAGTATCCTAGCTTAAAGTGTGAGTGGTATTCATCTGCCTGTTACACACGCCGCAGCTTTATCAGAAAATGATTTCAGATAAAACCAGAATATACTCTACAATAAATAATTCATGGTGGAAGGGGAGCCACATTTCTCTCTATATTGGCATTTCATCGTGCAGCCACTGAACCACAGCTTGTTTTTATACACAGCAGCAGACTCCATTTCCCAGCTAGAAACATTCAATCCCATCTGGTAGATTCATTCCCAGCTAGATAATACCCAACGTATCTATGTAACATACAAGCTACTGTCAAACAGCAGCGAGCCGTCTCCCCGAGACAGCTGTTTCGCACAAGGGCCGCATTGTCTGGAGGAAGCGCGGATCGTTTTACGCGGAGCACTGGGGGGACCAGCCCTCTGTCAGCTGCCATGGCATCGAGAAAACCTCGCTCATCACACGTTCTCATTATTTTGTTATCTGGCCAAACACACGCTGGGGATGTCAGGTGGAAAACAAAGGATGCATTCCCTGCTCTGGTTATATTTCATTAGGAAAACCAAAGCAAACACACCTCTTCTACTCCTTTCCTTCCTCCCTTCAAAGTTTATAGACATATGAAAAAGAAGTATTTTGGGGCAGGTTTTGTAACAGCCAGACTTTTGTTTCTGCCGCTGCTGAGCAGGCAGAGTGGCCCCAGCTATATGCTTTTCCGTGGCACAAGGTAGAGCAGGGCATGCTAAGGTGCAGCGGAGAGCCCCACGCAGCCTCTGCGGGAAGCAGCTGCCATGTGCTGGTGCGGCCGATGGTGTCAGACCAAAATCAGTACCTCACCAGTGACCACAAAACACAGGTGACCCCTTTCTTCCTCCCGTTTCCAGGAGAAAAACTTGTTTCCATGAGAAGTGCCAGTCAGAAAAAAGAAGAGGAAGAATAATCTGCATGACACATGCCATGTGTGCTGTAAGGAGGCATTGGGATTAACCAGTCTAACCACTCCTTTATCTCCCCTATAACTGACTTCTCCCACTGATTGCTCAAAGAGGAGCCCTTTAAAACTATCGTATATCAAAGACACCAAGACACTGAGAGAAAATTCTGTACATGGATATACATATTCTACCAGCCTTGTAAAATTCACTTCCTGTTTGTTTCCCAAGGTTAAAACTACTTTGGCACACAAATACAATATTTGCAAGTTTTCCCATTATTATTGGTTTATAGAATCACGGAATGGTTTGTGTTGGATGGGACCTTAGAGATAACCTAGTTCCAACCCCCCTGCCATGGGCAGGGACACCCTCCACTAGACCAGGTTGCTCAGAGCCTCATCCAGCCTGGCCTTGAACACTGCCAGGGATGGGGCATCCACAGCTTCTCTGGGCAACCTGTTCCAGTGCCTCACCACCCTCTCTGGGAAGAACTCCTTCCTGATATCTCATCTAAATCTCCCCACTTTCAATTTAAACCCGTTACCCCTTGTCCTGTCACTACAGGCCCTTGTAAAAAGCCCCCCCCCAGCTTTCTTGTAGGCCCCTTCAGGTACTGGAAGGCTGCAATATGGTCTCCACGGAGTCTTCTCCAGGCTGGATGACCCCAATTCTCTCAGCCTTTCCTCACAGGGGAAGTGCTCCAGCCCTCTGATCATGTTTGTAGCCTCCTCTGGACTGTCTTTCTTATGTCCAGTCTAAGTTGTTGTTGCAAAGAGGAAACAATGCGTTTTGTGTCTTGAACTTAAAATGTTGTGAATTTCCTATTTGTTATGTGTTCACCCTTCTTTTTCAGTCTAAAATGTCTTAGTTCATGGGGTTTATTTCTTGCATACTAACAAGAGAAAACCTTTGTATTCTGATACATGTTCAAAGAGATTTTTGAACGCATTGATGATTTAGGTTAAGAATGAGGTTCAAATACTCTAAAACTTGTGGGATCTGGATCTGCTCTGAAGGCTAATCCTTCCATATTTTTCCCTCAGAAGAAATTGTTAGCCTATTATATAACAGAAATTTTGCAGAAATAGAGAGCCTTAACACACCTTAATGTTAAGGTTATCTCATACTTTCCATTAGATGTCAATTCACAGAGGATTACAATAACATATAACTATCTAGATCAAATGTCTCTATGGTTATTTCTTTTATTGAGTTGAATGGAAAGTTCCAGCAGAAACAGTTTATGCATTTCTATGAATTTAAAAAAAATATAATTTTTGCCAGTGTTAATTCCTTTCCAGACTGAAACTTTCATATCTCATAAGAATTCTAGTACCTCCTTTCTTGAGAGGAAGGGTTAGAAATTTGGAAGAAGCAATCCTGGAGCTAAAGTAGTAGTCCTTGCTTTGGCAGGAGCTAATTTGGGGGTCAGAAAAGTGTTATTTGTCTATCCAGGAAAATATACTTAGGTGTGCTTAAATTATACGATATTAAACTCTCTATATGCAGCTGCTCCTTAGAGTTTTCTAGAAGCTCCCTGCTAGAATTTGAAAAAGCTTCACTCACAAGGAGCATGCTCCTAAGCTCACAGGTTTCCCTATGTCCAAAAGTTGACAGCTATCAACAGTACCCCTCCTTGTAAAGGAAGTAAATGGGAAAAAATGTCCATTTTTACTGGGAGAAAAAATCTGGACAGGAAGGCACATGTTCAGCTCTTCTTCCCTAATTTGAGTGAGTAAGACGTGAGCTACCCCACCCTTCTCGCTGATGAAGGCTTACTAGATGTTCCCATACCTTACAGGTGGGATGATACTTCTGGCAGTGGTGACAACTGAGATGTAGTTTGCATGTGTATGTTTTTTATCACAGAATATGGAGAGCTTGTTTTACTGGGAAGACCAAAGTGGAATGAGAACTGCAAGGGAGATGAAGGGACGCTGCAGAGGGAAAGAGAGGGAGAACAACTTGGAAGCACAACTGCAATCTCTTTCAATTGGGAGACTCTGATGCCAATCACCATCTAAAAAAGCAACTAAAATATGAATTTAATGAAAAGGAACTAGAATGTGTTCAATTATATTCTAAGGTTATGAGAAGTTATTTCAAATGAAGCGTTAAGAAAAATTAATACTACAAGATCCCTAACCATGACCTCCTAATTATCCGTTGAACTATGCAATCCCAAATGCTAATGCCTCTGGAGTTTCAGAAGTGCCAAGCATTCGCATTCCCTGTCAACTTTAATAAGGATTATTATATACGTACATACAGTCCTTATGAGAATCACAACCACAGCTTCATTAGCTAAATAAGAAAGGGCACGATACGGAATTCACTGGAGTAAATTTGACCTATATTAAATAATTCTTTTGCAGTTGCAGTATTATTGTACGCAGTTACTTACTGTCCTCAGGTAAGTTGTTTTCCCGTTCTTCTCTCTCCATCTGTTGGCACCAGCCCTCCATACGATCTCTCTCTGCCTGAAGTAGCTTCAGAAACCAGTGGCCATCTCGTGGGCACACTGACCTTTGAACAGCTTCCAGAGGATCTTCGGTAATAGAGTCAATCCAGGGGTCAGGAGGAGGTAAAATTGACGGATCAAAATCTGTATCAAAGTCATCATCCACTGCACACGCATGGTAATGGTTTCCTGACCCTTGTATGCTAACGGTAGAGGTGCTTGCATCTCGAGAAAATTGTCTTGATATTTGTCCAGAGCACGTATTGTCCTCTTGAGGGTCGATTATTTCAAAGTTCTCATGGAAATCCAGGTCTGCTTGCACAGCTGTTGTTACACTATTAGATCGTGTAAACCTGCGAAAGCTTTGGAGAGCACAAACATAAAACGTTTAGAAAGATTTTTCTAGGTAACTCAGTAAGAAAGGAGTTAAGATTCTGCCACTTCTCCTAAGACTAGTAGTCATGGCTCTCAGTGAAAGTGCTTTTTCTTGAAATGATCAGCGTAAACTTTTTTTCTCATCGCAAGCCAACAAACCCATCTATCTGTTTTTTCCATGCAAGCTCACTGTCTATTGAGAGAAGTACCCTTAAACGCTGTGTGGTTTAACAAAGCCAGAGGCTAGCCCCCGAGAGAGCTACTAGTGTCAATTGTTCAGTTTAGGTTATTGTGGTTTACTCCAGCTAGCAAAATACCACGAAGAATTAATTAACTTTCAATTAATGAAAAGTTAAAGAGGCCCAATTTTAAGAAGCGTCTTATCTTTCAACTTTTCAAACTCACACCCCTGTGAAGTTACACACCCAAACTCACAAGCCACATTTCAGAATCATACATGTGAGACTGATGAGGTAGTAATACCGATGAGTACACTATCCACGTTACACATTCCATTTATAAAGAAGGTTAAATATTTTTAACCCAGATAAGTATTTTGTATTGCTTTTTCATAATTATGTACCTGCTAATACCACTGCCAACTCTCACAATTTCAGCGCCCATTCCCAGTGTTTGGCCATTTTGTTTTTCACATTAGACCTTCAATTTCAAAATGTTCTTCTCTTTTTCACCAAAGCTAGTTGCTGTCTGTGTTACCCTCATCGTGATGGCTGCTACACTGTAGGTGGCTTCCTTTCACCCTGCGTAGTCTCCCTGTGTTGGACACTCTGAGGGCAGGGGGCAAACCCTGAGGTATGGGGCTTTGGTTTGGGTGGGTTTTCTTACATAAACCACTCCAGATTCTGGAGTCCAAGGCATCTGAAGTGAAGAGGCTGACAGAGAAGGAACAGAGGGAAGCGTAAGGAGTACCAGACACCTAATGCTGTTGCAGGGGGTCGTAGTGAGAGCAGATATGACAAGCAGTAAATTATGAATGGAAAATCTGCAGGGAAACAATTACAGAGAGCTCGGGTAAGTCTAGAAACTGGTGCATTGAGGAACACAGGAATACAAGTGAAGCAGACATCTGTCTTGCCCCAAAATGATAAAAAAAGGTAGAACCATGAAGTAATTAATGCGGATGTTACTTTAATTAGTAATATTTTGGCTTCAGAATGAACATAGTTTTGAACTGAACAGGAGCAGATTCCCATCTTTTCTTCATACTAATCCAGGATGCCTGTGCACTTATGCTTCTGGTAGTCTGCTTCTGACTTGTTCACAATCTCACATTTACTCTTGAAACCAGTGTTAGGACCCATTTCCCTGTGATATTTTGTTTGTTTTGCCCTTACCAGTTCAACCTTTACTTTGAGTTCAAGCAGAAATGCAAATGCTGAAGAGCCAGTGGAGCTGGATGCTGGGAACCATTTTACTCCCTTTCATTTATATTCCACCTTCCACTGGAAAGCAATAGCCGATTAGACAGGTACAACTGACAGCAAAACTTCGTCAAGTGTATTTAGTCTGCAGTTGAGGAGGGAGCAGGTGGAAGGATGCTGAGGGAGAATTTCATGTCCCATATACCTGATGCATCCAGATGCCTCAGGAGGAGTGCAGCAGACTTCAAAGAAAGAGGACTACACCAGGTCCTGCTGATAGAGGAAATTAATGGCTGTTGATCTGGGGCTTTGAGAGGAGTAGAACAAAGCAAAACAGGAGTTGAGAAGGGTTCTCCAAATAAAAACAAAAAGGCCAATTCTTCTGCAGAAGAAAGCTCAAATTAACTTCTCAGCCACACCGATCCATGGAAAACTTTAACAATAGCTTGTGTATATATTTTTTTATAATGGCCTAGAATACAAACATTTTAATGTAGTGCCTGCCACTTGCAGTTCTGAAACAGGTGTTGTTAAACGATGCAAAAGTCACAGTTATGCTACTGTAGTTTTGCACAACATGCACCACTCAACTGGAAAATATGGAGTGAGCAGAACTTTTCATCTTGGTAGTCTGTATCCTCTGACATGCAGAGGAAAGCATTTTGCTATGGACTGATACAGCAGAAAAAGTTCAAAAAGGAGGACAAGGATCATTGGAGATATGGTATGGCTTCCATAGGTGGAAAGACCTTTCTTGGTTTAGAAAACAGATGGCTGAGGAGGGATAGGTGAGACCTCTGAAAGCCCAACTAGGTGATGTTTCACCATTTCTCAGAGTACAAGAACTGTGGGGAGGAAGGCAGCCAGTTGCAAGGCTTAGAGGTCTAAAGATTTACATCCACTGAAAGGAAGTATTTCTTCACACAATGTGTAATTAAATCACCACAGGATCCTGGGAAAACCAAAGGTAAAAATAGGTTCAAAGCGAACCTGATCAAATTCACAGGAGATAGGTCCAGGAAGAGCTATTACACAGATGTCGTATCTGGCTTAGGAAGTCCCTGAACAACAGACTGCTAAATTGGGAAGGTCTACTGGGACAAGTAGTGCTTTATACACACTCTTTATACTTTTCCTTTGCACACACTCCTTTATACTTTTCCTAAGTATCTGCTACTGGCCCGTGGCAGAGAAAAGCTGTTAGACTGCTGGTAGTGGTTAGAAAGACTTTAGCTTTAGGCTGACACTGCAGTGAAAATACTTTGGTCCAATCTATGCTAGTTTTTTTTAAAGATTGCTTTAGTTTGGCCACCAACCTGACAAATCCCTTATCTGCACTGAAGTGTGTGCATGCATACACACACACACACACAAAAGTCACCAAACCCAACCCGTGTGTGCTCACACAGACACATGCTCACACATGATTTATTTTCAGTAATTTAGTCAGGGTTCACTGAGAGCCAAGGCATTAGTACTCAGTGTATTCTTCCACACCTTCCAGGATACTGGAGAGAAAAGCAAATGCCTTAACCCGGTCTCATTTTTCTCCATGCCCCTACCTCCGTGTCACAGCTGCTTTCCCCAGTGCCCTAGACTGTGATATCCTTCTGTTTCAGATGACCATTTGTATTTTCATTTAACACCCTGGCTTTTCAGTGTACACCAAATCCCAAATGTGAAAACATCACGGTATACTTGCCAAGAGGATGTATTGCTGGAGGCACTACATTTCAAAGCTTTCAGGAGTGTACTCTTACTGGGTTCAATACGAGCTAGTACCACCATACCAGACTCTGCTCAACAAATCAAATAGAATGACCTACTTTTTTTTGCCTTTGTTTTATCTATATAATAGTATGCTACAGGCTTGCTTGACAGATTCTTGGCACCAGATTGTGTAACCTATCTGTCTTCAAAAGAAAAACAACTTGGCAATAGAATATAGCATCAGTTCAAAATTAAAAAAATACTCCCAAGGAAATGTATGTTGAGTGAAATGGAAATGCAGGAAGGCACCCACTATCTGCCTGCCTGCAAGCACATCTATATAAAATGCCTAATAGATGGTAATTTTAGTCTCTGACATAGCTTCCTCACTCAGTTCCAGGATGTTTTACAAAATACCATTTGTCCCCCACATGAGCCTTTGCTCTCAGTTAAAAGTCCATACCACAGGAGAGATGTTGAAGATAATGCCTAAGTTTTTTACTATTTCTACACATACAAAACATTCACAGGTCTGTCTAAAAAAAAAAAGTTTTTATAAATTGCTGCTAATCGTTAAAAAAACAAGATTTGCTTCTTCCTTTGCTTTCAGGCTTGGCCCTTTTGTACTCAGTTGTGCCCTGCAGGCACAAGGTGTAATAATTACAGCTTCAGAGAACTGCAGCAGATATCTGGCCTAAGGTGCAGAAAGCCAGGAAACCTCAGACTGGATAAACCAGTATGGAGAACAACAGCACGATGTGTTTTGAACAGCAACAACAGCGTCACTTGTTAGCATTCACCTCTGCTTCTAAGACTTATTTTCATTTCTTTCGGAAAACATGTTTACATTTCGACTCAGAGAACTTCTTTCTTTCCTAAAAAAAGCCCCCCAAACCCAGAAACTATCTAGGTTTCAAATCAACTGACGCATGGTGAGTTTCAGAGGTGTTAAATTAATTCAGTTCAGCCTGCCTCGCTTTACCCATTGGCTGTACTCCCTCTGTTGTGAGCTTCCCTGCTAATGTTGCAGCTGCTGTCAGCAAAGCAAAACCAACTGCAGGAGTTAGCAGATAGAGTACCATGTCTTCTAATGGTAGGACCCGTGGCCATACGTCTTCAAGCTACACACTCGTGTGCTTTGCTCTATTCCTCCCCTCTCTCCCATTCACGTCGTGTTTTTTCATCACTAAGAGTCTTAGCAAGGAAACTCTAATCCTTTATGGAAATGTTAGACTAGACTATTTCAGTTGGAAGGGGCCTACAATGATCTTGCCAACTGCCTGACCATTTGAGTGCTGACCAAAAGTTAAGTGTGTTGTTAAGGACATTGTCCAGATGCCTCTTGAACACTGACAGGCTTGAGGCATCGACCACCTCTCTAGGGAGCCTCCAGTGTTTGACCACCCTCTCGGTAAAGAAACACTTCCTAATGTCCAGCCTAAACCTCTCCTGGTGCTGCTTTGAACCATTCCCAGGTGTCCTGGCACTGGATCCCAGGGAGAAGAGATCAGCACCTCCCTCTCTACATCCCCTCCTCAGGAAGCTGTAGAGAGAAATGAGCTCACCCCTCAGCCTCCTTTTCTCCAAGCTAGACAAGCCCAAAGTCCTCATCTGCTCTTCTCAGGACATGCCATACAGCCCTTTCACCACCTCTGTTGCCCTCCTCTGGACACATTCAAGGACCTTCACATCCTTAAGTTGTGGGGCCAGAACTACACAGAGCACTCAAGGTGAGGCTGCACTGCCACTGAATACAGTGGGACAATCCCCTCTATGACCGGCTGGTTGTGCTGGGTGTGATGCACACAGGGTGTGTTTGCCCTCCTGTCTGGCTGTGAGGGCACGCTGCTGGCACGCATTGAACCTGCTGTCACACACAGGGTGTGTTTGCCCTCCTGTCTGGCTGTCAGGGCACGCTGCTGGCACACATTGAACCTGCTGCCAACCAGCACCCCCAGATCCCTTTCTGCAGGGTTGCTCTCCAGTCACTGCTTTCTCAGTTTTATACCTGTGCACTGTGTTACTCCATCCTAGGTGCAGAATCTGGCATTTTGATTTGTTAATTTTCACTCCATTAATCATAGACCAATGATCCAATATCTAGATCCCCCTCTGCAAGGCTTCTTGTCCCTCAAGAGCATCAACAGCACCTCCCAGCTCGGTGTCATCAGAAAACTTGCTAATGGTGCATTCAACTCCTGCATCCAGATCATGATAAATACATTGAACAGAACTGGCCCTGGAACTGAACTCTGAGGGACATCACTGGTCACCAGCCTGATGTAGCCCCACTGAGTACAACCCTTTCACAGAATCACAGAACCCTGCCCTTCAGCCAATTCTTCACCCAGTGCACCGTCAACCCAGTCATCCCACAGTTGGACAACTTGTCCAGAAGGAGGCTGTGAGGGACAGTATCAAAGCCTTTCTAAAATCCAGAAAAACTACATCCACTGCTTTCCCTTCACTCGCTGGGTGGGTGACCTTATCACAGAAGGATAACAAATTAGTTAAACAGGACTTTCCCTTTGTGAACCCGCCTTGACTGTGCCTGATGATTGCATTGTGCTTTAAATGCCTTTGAATAGTACCCAGTGTAATCTTCTCCATAATTTTTCCAGGAACTGAGGTTAGACTACCATGTCTGTAGTTCCCTGGGTCTTCCCTCACATCCTTCTTGTAAATTGGAACGGCACTCTCCTAGCTTTCAGCTATCAGGGACGTATCCAGACTCCCAAGGCCTTTGGTAGATGATTGAGAGGGCTGATCGAATGCCATAACATTTGCTAGCTCCTTCAGTATGCTGAGATGAATCCCATCAGGCCCCATGGATTTGTGAACATTCAGCTGATACAGCTGGTCCCTTACAATTTCAGTGTCCAAGCAAATGGATCCAAACCAAAGGAAACAATATTCCTGCTCCAATCCCTCTCCCCATAGCAATTCATCTTTGTCCATCACCCAGAAGCAACAAGCCATGCTTGTCATCCACGGCACCTGAAACATCCAACCTTTCTCCCCTGGGATCCCTGAGGGAAAGGCAGCAGTCCTTGGTGCGCTCAGCCTCCTAGGGGATGTCCCACTGCAGACCATGATGCCCCGCAATGCCCTTGGGACACAAGTGTGGAACAGGATGAGGTAGGAGTGGGTGAGCGATGCTGCTTCGGTGTCTGTCTTGGTGCCTGCAGGACCTGAATCCCCTACTAATAAATAACAATGTCAGAATTTCAAGTAGTGTTCCTGCTGCCATGCTCTGCACAGCTTCTCCCTCTCCCACTGCTCATTGCAATAGTTCTGCAGTGCTGATCCCAGGCTGTCCTTGAAGGGAGCCTGTCACGCTGAGAGGGTCTGGCGCCACGCAAGACTCTATCGGCGTGGGCCCAGCTCCTTGCCAGGTATGATGCAGGTGGGAAGCTGAGGCCTTAGTGCAGCTAGCCTGCGCATGTCTCCCAGTCATCAACCAATCAATTAATCTCCATCTATCAATCTCCCTTATATATAGTGGAGCTTCAAGTGCTGCTTGGGCTCTTCCTCCCTGTCCTGCACTGCTCTGCTGCACCACAGATATTCACAGGGTGACTACACTGCCCTTTCCAGTGTGCCAGTAGCACAGCAGTGCAGGGAGGAGGTCAACATCAGGGAATACACACCCTGTGCTGGGCACGTCTCTCACCAGCAGTTTGCAGACAATGGGATCTCCCATCCTCAGATAAACCTGTTCTAACCTTTGCCTTGTGACACTTCCTGGGCACCACTGGGGGAATAGAATCATAGAATTGTTTAGGTTGAAGATCATCAAGTCCAACTCTTAACCTGTCACTGCCAAGTCCACCACTAAACCTAAGTGCCATATCTACACATCTTTTAAATCCCTCCAGGGATGGTGACTCAATCACTTCACTGGGCAGCCTGTTCCAATGCCTGGCAACCTTTCATTGAAGAAATTTTTCCTAATATCCAACCTAAACATTCCCTGATGCTACTTGATGCTGTTTCCTCTAGTTGTAAGAAGCAATAAGGTGTCCCCTGAGCCTCCTTTTCCCCAGTCTAAACAACCCCAGTTCCCTCAGCTGCTCCTAACAGGACTTGTGCTCTAGACCCTTCACCAGCTTCCTTGCCCTTCTCTGGACATGCTCCAGAACCTCAATGTCCTTCTTGCAGTGAGGGGCCCAAAACTGAACACAGAATTTAAGGCGCAGCCTCACCAGTGCTCAGTACAGGGGCACAATCACTTCCCTGGTCCTGCTGGCCACACTGTTCCTGTTGCAGCCCAGGATGCTATTAGCCATGGCCACCTGGGCACACTGCTGGCTCATATTCAGCTGTCTGTTGACCAACACTCCCAATTCCTTTTCTGCCAGGCAGCTTTCCAGCCACTCGTCCCCAAGCCTGTAGTGTTACATGGGGTTGTTGTGACCCAAGTACAGGATCTGGCACTTGGCCTTGTTGAACCTCAAGATATTGGCCTCCCCCCACCAATTCAGCCTGTCCAGAGCCTTCTGAAGAGCCTTCCTACCCTCAAGCAGATCAACACTCCAAGCAACCTGATCTAGTGGAAGATGTACCTGCTCATTGCAGGGGGTTAGAACTAGATGACCCTTAAAGGTCCCTTCCAACCCAAACCATTCTGTGATTCTATGATTCCAACCTGGCTGCAAGTGACTGAGCTGGTATTCAGAAGAGAGAGGCAGTTTCAAAAGCAATGCTTAATAGTGTTCTCTGTTTAAAGCCCTGACCTGGTCTTGTGTGCTAGATCTCAACAAAGTCTTGCCCCCTTCATGTTGCAGCATCCAGCAAAGGTAGAGAAAAAGGTTGAGGTACTTAATGCCTTCTTTGCCTCAGTCTTTAATAGTAAGACCCGGTGTTCTCTGGGCACCAAGCCCCCTGAGCTGGAAGACAGGAACAGAGAGCAGAATGAAGCCCCTATAATCCAAGAGGAAACGGTTAGTGACCTGCTACACCACTTAGATGCACAGAATTCTATGGGACCAGATGTGGTCCACCCAAGGGTACTACTGAGGGAGCTGGTGGAGGTGCTCACCAAGCCACTTTCCATCATTTATCAGCGGTCCTGGCTAAAAGAGGATGTCCCATTTGATTGGAAGTTACCAAATGTGATGCCCATCTACAAGAAGGGCTGGATAGAGGATCCAGGGAACTGCAGGCCTGTCAGTGTGACCGCAGTGCTGGGGAAGGTTACGGGGCAGATCATCTTGAGTGCCATCACATGGCATGTACAGGACAACCAGGCGATCAGGCCCAGCCAGCATTTGTTTATGAAAGGCAGGTCCTGCTTGACTAACCTGATCTCCTGCTGTGACAAGGTGACAGGCTTAGTGGATGAGGGAAAGGCTGTGAATGCTTTCTACCTAGATTTTAGTAAAGCCTTTGACACCATTTCTCACAGCATTTTCCTGAGCAACTGGCTGCTTATGGCCTGGATGGGTGTACTCTTTGCTGGGTAAAAAACCTGCTGGATGGCTGGGCCCAAAGAGCTGTGGTGAATGGAGTTAAATCCAGTTGGTGGCTGGTCACAAGTGGTGTTCCCCAGGGCTCAGTACTGGGGCCAGTTCTGTTTAATATCTTTATCAGTGACCTGTATGAGGGGATCAAGTGCACCCTCAGTACGTTTGCAGATGACACCAAGGACTGGCCTGCTGTGCAGGGAATACACTAAAACCCGAGTACTTTATGTCAGGACAGTACGTGACCAAACCCAAAAACCCTAAATGAAAAAAAGAGAAAAATATGGCTTTATAGAGTAACAAAAGCCAAAGATGTGGGTTTTTTCCTTTGAGACACAGAAGAGGTTTTGTTTGTCTGTTTGTTTGCTTTGTAACATAACACGCATACAACAGGTATGGTGGTGTGAAACACATTTTGGTGGTGTGAAACTACAGAAAGAGATGGGGGCACCTTCTATGGCCCCACAGAAACCAGAGAAAATGGAGAAGGACCATCTGTCTATGGTCTTGGCCTCCCATGGCAGAGTTCTTAGTTCAGAAACCACCATTGTTTCAGCATTCCTAAATTCTTGTGATGGCAAGCGAAGTGCAATTACCAGCTGATGGTATGACTAGAGCAATAAGCAAGAAAATTTTAGGGAGGAGGATGTAACAGCAGGAGATCTTGGGGCAGACAAAGTAAAATGCAAGAGAGACTGAAAGTGATTACGGAGATATGGGACTGAGAGCCTCTTGTTCAATAAGGCTGTTGTGCTAATTGGCCTGGTGCAATATATGACGACTTCTTTTCTGGTTCAGTAGCACTGGTTGACTTCCAACAATTCAATTATCTTCTGTAAGTAAGGATTGGAAGGTGGTCCCTTGAGGTCAAGAAGAAGTCGCAGGTAGAGAGAAAGGACAAACAGAAATGGACAGAAATGGAAGTGCCCTGAGATTGCACTGATCAGCTTCACTAGATACACATTTCCAAATTGCCCTGGAAAGGGTGGGTATTGTGGGGAAAGGGGAGGAACATTTTGGCTGTAGTTTTGTTAGCATCATGTGGAGATAAGGTGAGAGAGAACAGAGTAACAGCAGGAAGATCATGAGGTTGAAAGAAATGCATACCCTTTTTTTTTCCATAAGAAGGACTGGACAGAGATACTCTATAAATGCTAGAACTCATAGAGCTGCACTTAGGGAATGGGTATGAAAAAGATTATTGCGAGCAGGCTGCATAAGGAACTGAGGATAAGATGAATAGTGGTGATGGATCCAGTTGTAATATGGTCAGGTAACACTAGGCACATCTATCCTTTGAACAGCACAAGAGGAGGAGGACTCATTTCTCTTGGCAGGAAGGCCAGGTTAGGGAGAGTGAAGGGCTAATGGAAGGTCTGAGTTGAGGTGGAAGATGGAAGAGAGAGCTGTCCTCTGAAGATGCTCTTGTTTTGAGCTACTTAGGTCAAGAAATGGAGGCAAAATTTTTTGCTTACTTGCTCCGAGCACAGAAGCAGGAATATTTAAAAGGACATGAGGAAGCAAGGCTCCTTAGCATGAGAATGTCAGTCATATGAGGTGAGGGAAAGGGGGAGGAAAGAGCGGGAAGCAAAGAAGAGAAGTGAAACAAATTTTGTATGGTAGGCTTTTGGTGCATTAAGCAAACTGCTTTCTTGTTTTCTAACAGTGCACTTAATAGCTCAGTCTGGCAAGGAAACATGATCAATTTACTGTATTCATCCTCTTTGCTGTGTCATTCTTCTCTTCTTATTTTATATTTATTTAATATTTCTTAATCCTGGAAGATATTAAAAAATGTTAATTTATCAAAGATTCAAAGGAAAAGGGCTTTTCTGAGGCTCTGCAGATGTTATGGTGCAGGGGCAGGGAAGAATGCACTGTATTTACAATTCTATTCCTGTAACAGATAATCAATACATTGTGCTCTGCTGTGTTTTTTTTAAAAAAAAGGAGGAATATGAGTGCCAAACTGTGATGATAAGCCCTTTGTGTCTTGAGTGCACTCATTTTCTAAGGATTAGGGGCTGTCCTTTATCAGGCAGTTAACTTTTGAAAGTCCATGATAGACTGCTGCTTGCCTGCCTGCTCCAAACAGCAGCAACCTCGACTTTATCAGCAAGGAAACCCCCAAACACAGCTGTCAGTAGGTAATGCAGAAATATTGCATTCTGAGGGCAGACCCTCACAGGCAGATCTTACCTTTTTCTCTGGAGCAATAAAAACTGTAATAGCAAGAGGACTTAGGAAATAAGGTATTTGCAAACAGCCACTTCTTTCTTTGTTTTCCTGTGGGTTTTTTCCTTTTTTTTTTTTTTTAAGTGAGGAGGAGGGTTGGGCTTTTGGGATAGTTATTTCCTTTGTGCTCAGGCTGAAGGGAAATGGTCTTTCAGAATCTATTCTAATGTGCTCATTTATCTAGCGCTGGAAGAGTTGTGGGTAAATGGGGCTAAGGTCTAACACATAAAGCAATATCTGCCAGCAAGAGATGTTTTAACAGGTTAATGAAGAACTTGGTAACATCCTAGCAGGGTCATTGCAAAATCACATTTCTTTTTGTTGAAATCACTGTAGCCTTTTAAAACCACGAGAAAACACTCTCTGATTTTATGGGGAGATTTTGATGAATTGAAAATGGTGTAGGTAACACGTTGGTTTTGAGTATTATTAGCAGAAGCAGGAAAAAAAGTGTGACAATGGACAATGTCTACTCCCCACTGCAGGTCGGAATAGGGCAGAGGGGCCAGGTTTTGTCAGCACAGGTTTGCTTCACTCAGGTTTCCTCTGGAGAGATTGTAAGGGTGACTCTTCCCTCAGCGACAAGCGATAATGCACCGAGGCTTCTCCTGCGATACCGTACAGCGAGTTGTCAACAAAACAACTCCAGGATCCAAAAGTTATGCCCTGCCCAAGCAGCTTGTGAGAAATGAACAAAGGCTTGGGAACGCTCAGAGGGGAGGGAAGAGTTCGGCTTTTCTTCAGTCACTGAGTCCAGTTTTGGGCAGGAATTAAGATTTGTAGCTGTGGTCAAGCACCCAGAAACTTTATGTGTCTGGAAAGTGCTATGCAGAGTTATGCTGCCCTGCAACGTAACTGCAATTTGTCATCCAAAAGAAACCTTAAAGATAAAAACTGTTCTAGATACTATTTTTTTTTGGAGCATATTTGGTTACTAATTCAGGTTATACTCCAGACTGGAGAGACCGCCTAGTTTTACAGGCTTGCTTTTTAATCTCAGCAATTTTTTGCAAGGGAGCAGCTGTAATGCAGAGATGTCTGGGTGAGATACCCGAGCAAGAGCAATCAGTTTGGCTCTGCCACTGCACTGCTTCACGTGGCTGAAATTTCTCTGCTGAAAAACAAGGTAAGCTTCCCCATCAACTTCCCCATCAACTTCCCCATCAACACGCTGCTGCAGCTATCCCGAGACTAAAGTTCCAGCTGTATCACATTTCGCTGCTCAGGTAGATTTTCTGGGGAAAAAAGAGCTTATTTAAAGTATATTGACCTTCAAAATATGTGTCACTTTTCTTCCAGTTCTCCCACTGCTCCTGAAAAATCCCTTCTGAGAAACAAGAGCTCCAGCATTTATAAGACTCAGCTTTTCAGTTGGATGATCTAACAATTCATCCAGGAAGCAGGTTTATATGGTCATGCATGCAGGAACTAGGGCTCTTAAAAATCAGTTGTGGCATAATTGTTTACTTTAGAAAAACAATATTAACTTTTACTCACCACTTCTCCTCCTCTACTTGAACTCCTATGGACTGGAATTTACTGGTTGCTTTATTTTCACTTGATTTGGTGGATTCTTCAGCGCCATCAACCTTAAAAAAAATTAATGAGCTAATTAGAATGTATTTTATCGGAGATATCATCCAGCTGCTTACAATTTCTATGCATGATAACTACTAAGTGTCTGCAAACACACCTTGTACCATAAGTACCTTCATCTAGTCAGATAGTTTATTTGTGGTGTGCCCATTTCTGATGTTATTAGTGGATATTCATCATTCTTATTAATCTATAAAGCATTTCTGGTAAGACAACATTCGGCCTGCAAAACGCAGATGGAATTTATCCAGTAATTAATGGAGGCTGGATGCTCCGTTTGCCAGAGCAAATCTCTGTTAACTCCACTTACTGCGCTCCACCATTTGTTTGATTTCACCTGTCAGCCTGTAGGTGCATGCGTATGTGGATGCATGTCAAAATTATGTGTTTACTGTGTTTAAATGTTAGTGCCCCAAAACAAAGCACTGTACAGATAAGATTTAAAGAAAGTAGATGTGGTCCTTGGATGCATTTTCCTTACTGCTTCATCGTGCAAACAGGTGGTCCTCAGGAGCACAGGCAGGAACTTTATACCACCTCTCCGTCTCTGTGAGGAGATTTATACCAGTGGTATGAAGTTAAAATTTAACCACAGATGTGTCTTTGAGCAAAATCACAAACTTCTGGGTCCAATCAGTGTAGTTGTTAATTCCCAATGCTATCTATGACACTGTTAGTGACACAAGAAAAGAAATTTCCAGCACACAAATTTTCTGGACCACAGCAGTGATACAAAGTGACCCATGGATCCACTCTGACCCTAGGTGTAATTAACATCTGTTCCATCAGTAAATAAGCTGTTGTTGGGAGCAAATGGAACAGCCTATGCAGGAAAAGTGCCTAAGGAGGGATGGGAGTTACAGAGGTGTCCAGTCAAAAGAGGTACTTACCTGATGGTGAGGTTTTTGGAGAGATAACTACACCTTAAATCCCCTAACTGACAGAGGGAAGCAACCTGTTGATGGAAGGGCTTTGCTTTGCTTTACTTTGCTTGTTTGCTAAACAGATTTACAGCAAAGCCTCGCGGTGTCCTAAGAGTGACTGAGGGGTATAGAGGACACATATGGAGGTTCACCACAAGTGCACGTTAGGGTTTTTTGTTAGAGGAGGAAGGAAAGCAAGAACATGCGTTTGGCTAATGCAGCTTGCCAGGCTCTACAGAGATGGGCCAAACTATAATTAAGGTGCATACCTGGTCTGAGTTCAGTCTAAGCCTAAACTAGGCTCCCTTTACAGTCAGTGGAAAGAGACCAACTCCATACTGCCAGTCAGAGGGCTGACAACCTACCCACCTATTTTAGGGCAGTTGTTTCTAAGAGAAGTAAATTCTGGCAGCAACAGCTATCTTACAGTATTTCCACTCCCACACTACCCCTTCAGCTGTACCAGCATGACTGCTTGTGCAGTGATGCTGCAAAATGAACCAGACAGCGGACTAGCAAGTAGTTTTCTTTTCTTTGTGAAGCCTGTCTGACTCTAAAAATGTCATTGATGGGCAAAACTGGGAGGGTGGCACGGTGCACGGGCAGGAATCCTGTAAGGCTGCATCACTGCTGAAGGTTTCGCTTCACGTTATCCCAGTTTTAGGCATCTCCATGGGTTTGTACACAAAAACTGCCCTGGCAGCCTCTCACGTACCATCCTCGGGCAGCTTTCACATATGATTATGTTGATCATCTGTAAATTTCAATGTTTTAGAGGGAGATTGTCAAAGGCTTGAACAGCATTTGGAGCTCTGTTTTCCTCAGATCTCAGGAAACTGAGGCTCCTATACCTCTCAAAAGCAGCATTTGTTACTTGCAGCAACACTACCTTAAGAACAGACAGCATGGAGATGGTGTCTGAGGAGCTGTGATTCACATTACTGTTGTTCATTTTGTCTTCAGCAAATGTGGTAATTATTTCTTTCTACCCATTATTTTGCAGGGTGTTTGCTTGCTAAAGAGTCTTTGTAGCTCTGCTCAGTGAAATGAGGGATTACAACAATAAAATGGCACCTTAGGCTTGGCTGGGAATGGGAATAAGTACTAGAAGAGCTTTCCTCTATCCCTGTCCCACCTGGATCTTGCTCCTGTGTTTAAGACTGAATATCAGCCCTTCTTTCAGAACATACCCAAAACAAACATCCGTGAAGCAGAAAAGGGCTACAACAAAGGCAGTGAGTGAGCTGAACCCACAGGCAATAGTAATTATTGCCCTTCCAAAAAGAAGTAAGAGAAAAGTCACAGCTTCTCCAGGAGCTGCCCCTGGGATGGCAGACTTCTGCACAGCACCTCTCATCTCATCAGGCTGATGCAGAGATTTCACGGTAAATTGTTAGGCTTTGCTAATCAGATAAGCCTGTCCAGGCACATAGTGCTGTGCTTACAACCGCCATCTGCAAGAAAAGAAACCGTGTCTTCTTGTAAAGGCTGATAAACGGTGGATCGCTATTCTATTTGCTTGGGATTCATCTCCTGTCAAAACCTGTGCTGATTCTGAGTTGATTGCAAGGAACTTTGTTGCAAAAGCTAATCCTGCAAGCAGATAGTTGGAGTCCCATCCACATTCTTTTTTGGGGCATGGGAAAGATTAATTAAGAAAGCAGTTTACATTGGTCTAGTTTATTTGCTCTTCTTCTCATTTTTGTAAATAGGAGTGAACTTTGGCAGGGTTAGTTTTCTTGTTTCATTCCACTAGAGGTAACAAAATGTAATTTTCTTTAACAAGGGCAAATCAGAAGGAACTTATCCTCTGCTCTTGAGGCTGAGATAGGAACAATGCTGCCTCATTCAAGCGGCTACCAGTCATTATGAAATGCATGAATAAGCAGGGACAATTAATTCAGTGAGGCTGGACGAAAATATTTTTTGGGTGATAGTGTAATGTAAATCATTGTTTTACACATTCCCTTTCAGTGATTTAATTCATGCCTTTCTGACCCCCGCTGTGTTATGATTCATAGATTAGTGCTCATGTGTGTAATTTAACAGAGCTGAATAACAAGCAGCAAGGAGACTTAAACAAATCCTTGCATCTGATGTTTTTACAATAAATTAGGAAAACATCATTAGTACCATGCAGAATGATTACGCTGCTGCAATTTCTACATAGGTACCTGTCAAGAAAAGATGAAAAATACACAAAACATTGCATAATGAGCAGTAAAACAGATGTAGAAATCCAAAATAATGGCAGGCATATAATCCATGTCCTGTACTGTACCTGTATTCCAATAGATAAGCATCTGTTTTTCTTGAAGTGGTCCTTCTTTCTATCTTCTACTGCAACCGTGGCAATGGTGGTGGTGGTGGTGACGGTGGCAGTGTTGTTCCCCACATGTTGACTTGCAGGGCCATGGATCTGCGCGTTGGCAGCTTCAATAGCAGCTGTTAGCGCCTTCATACTGTCCAAGCTCTCTGTGGAGTTGCTAAGTCCAGACTGGCTGATGATATCTCCCCTCTGTCCATGTCCGTCCATATACGCATCTTGGGCAGACTCTGTGCTGCTCTGGGCTGTGATGGAAATAAATGGTTTGGTGGTAGTTCTCGGTGGGACCGGAGGCGGTGTCTTCTTATAGGTGGTAATGCAGGAGGACACTGGAAAAAACACATGAGAGTTCTTGGTTTATTGACGCTGCAGGGAAAATGGATGCAAACATGATCTCGAAACATCAGTGACCATGGACAGAGCAGATGTAAGGAGGACACTGATAGCCAAAGAGCCCCCCAAAACTCCAGTGTAAGTGCCATGGAAATTCCTCGCTTATCAGTTTTCCTCTGTTCCTACTAACGTGAGTGGCAGAATTGCCAGTAGAGGGAAAGAAATTATCTATTTGCCAAATTCCTCCTTAGTCTTGTTAGGATTGTTTTCTCCAGTGTATTTTCTACTAACTGTTCTAAATCCCATGGGAACAAGCCTTCCACCAAAACGTTTGTTCCGCTCACAGCTTCCAAACCAGATTCACAAGGATGAATCTCCAACCACTTATCCTGTCTAAACTGTACGTCATGCAGTTTTATGGCAATGGTTTGCTGTCTCTCCACCCTGTCTCACTGTATTTATCAATCTTATGTAGAATTTTAAACTGCATTTTTCTGATCAGAGAGAGATCCCCAAACCGTCCTAGGTCAAAGTCCATTAACACCCACCGTGCTTGGACTCGTGTATTTTTTGCTATAAAACATCTCACTTGATGCACAGACTTCTCAAATGCTTTGAAATGCATTGTAAGCTGCTGAGGACATATTTAAAACAACATTTTGCCATGCTTGAATTTCTCATCATAAATGTAACTATCAGTTCTGGAGGAAAAAAAAAAAAGCTTGATTTTACACACAGCATAGTGAAAGCAATGGCTAAAGCCTGTCAGTCAGTGGGACTGCTTAAAGGAAAGTGTGAGTATAAATGTTTGCAACAACAGAGGCTTTAATAAAAGTTTATGAGAACTCCTCTTTCTTTAGCTATTTTGAAGGCCATGCTCTCTTTGTAAGTGCTGCTATATGATTTAGAAGTGTATTTTGAGGTTCCCAGGTTACAAACTATTGGCCTGCATATACAGAATTGCATGCAGAAAGCAATACATGGAGATAAAACCATCTTCCTTTAAGGGATAGTTGGCAGCTCTGCATTTCTGAAGTCCTGGAATGCTTTCAAATGAGGAAAGAAAGTCCATTAAGAACAAAAACCAATCAAGTTATGCTCTATTCTTCAAGAAAATAAATGCAGGCATGAACCTGTGCAAAGTTCAGACACAAATATGTTAACATAAATTCTTATTAACAGTAATCATACGGCAAGAAATGATTCATCAGATCATTTTAATTGGCAGATGTCTATGCCACCCACATAAAAGGTAACTACTACAGCTGTTCTGCTCTCTGTTTGCACTGTACGTGCTTGTCGAGCCAGAAGCCATTATGGTATTAATTTGACTAGCTCAGATCCATATACCTCATATCTCCCAATAGCTGTAGGAATAGTTATAGTGTAAAAGGTGTTTCCAGGGCATGAAATTACATGGGATTTTTTTTTAAAGGACTCTCGTATAAGTTTCTGATAACATGTCTGAACCCATGTTACACATGTTGAATGCTAATGGAAAAAGAGTGTTTCACTGAGGTAGTGAGGGTTTTGAAACTATGATTCACTTCTGAAGAATCAAAACAGAAACTGCAGCATTTTTGAGAGTAGAGATGCCTAAAAATGAACTTGTCACATTTTAACTCTGGGGAAGTGAATAGTTGATAAGGGCTGAAGGTGTTTTTTAAAAGGCTTGTGACAAGACCGATACCTGGAACTAACAGAAAGGATGACAAGTGTACAAAGGGGATTGTGAATTTTGTGCCATTCGTTCTTCATTGTTTTTGATGCTGCCAAAAAGCATTTGTTGCGACTCTGCGCATTCAGGTAAATCTGCTGCTGTTGCCATGGCACAAGCATTTATTCTGGGATGTGTGGAGATTTGTGGAGGCTGCTTGCTTGGGTGATGACATCCCAGAAATGACCCGGGTGGTTCGTGGTCTGGAGAATGTTCTCTGAGTGGTAGAAATGCAAACTGAAAATCACCACTGAAGAATACCTGTGCGTATATCCAGGTAATGCTTTGGGTAGCCGGTGCCAAACTTGTCTAATAGAGGTTGGTGTGCAGCGCTACTTTACAATTCAGCAACGTATAAAATGGCCCATTTTAAATATGCTAGGTTGGGTCGTTGTGGAACTTCTGGGGAGATGTCAGTGCCTTCAGGACATCCCCGTAAGGCATGTAAGTATAATTTTTCCTACATAGCAGATAGATAGGGAAATGATAAGGAAACACTCTTGGAAAGTGCTCTTAGGTAGGAGAGAGAACTTCAGAAATAAAAAGCAAGCCTTAACAAGACTGGTCCCCACATCACTGGTCATATCCCCCTAGAAAGAGAGTCAATAGCAACTGCCTATTGACTGCTACCAGGCACTCTGGACACAGAAGTACAAATACAGAAACGCCTGATTAAGATGTCTTTCATTCTGTTGGTAAGCATACTCAATGAGGAGTCTAATCCACACGGCAGTGAAAGATGTTTGCACTCAGCTAATTGAATCTTAAGTTATTCTTAAGTGGGGGAGAGAACTGACAAGTTATACGGTGAAATTGTAAAGAGAAACAGCAAACGCTCTTTCAAGCAAGTCAAAACAAATCCTCAGTTTCCTGGAGTCACGCAGCACATACTGTACAGCTCCGGAGAAGCGGAGTGTGCAAGTCATAAAAGAACCCCAGGCACTTCATTACTGGAAATGATGTAAGCTCCCGCCGCTCCTCTGCAGAAACGACAACAAAACAAGGCTCGGGCCCCCGCCGCCACCGTCGGGCGCAGCTGCGCTCGCGCTGAATGTCGTAGCTGGCCGAGCCTTCCAAACGGCTGAAGCGCAACAACGAGAGGGATTCTGCGCATCAGTTTTTCTCTGGGCACTTTCAAGAACCTGGCAACTTGTGACATGGCAACCTGAAGGATCTGCCGGCTTTTCAAGTGGCTACAGTATTTTAAATGCCAAGCTGCTTGAAAAACGAAATGAGTGCTCTCCAAGAAAAATGACAAAACCATGGTGCTCTCCTTGTGCAGCCAAGAGAGTCCGAGCATTCGGTTGGTGCGGGAAGAGCACGTCGCGTTACTTTCTGTCCCTGCGAGCAAAGGGGGAGCTCATCCATCCAGCTGTCCTCCAGCAGAGATGGACTGTCTTGTAGAAGGACTATGAGGGAGAAGATTACAGGATCATGGGATGCGTGAAAAAGATGGAGAAATCCTCACTTCATGCACAGGGGACTTTCAAAGGGTTCTGCACATGAAAGTTAGTTTAATTCACATCAGGAAGTGAATTTAAAGGGCTGTATAAATTCCCTGATAAATATGTTCTTGGACATGGATCAAGGAGCAAAGTTCTGTACAGAAACCGATCTGACTGGAGGGTCATGTCAAAGCAGTCTCGTTTTTCATTAAAACTGTTTACACATGGAGTTAATCAGAAATATAATTTTCTGAATAGCAAATGTGTGTATGAATCCTAAGTTTGTCACAATAGAGAGAAGCTTTTCATATTAGTTTCCAGAGCACATATGCTGCTGGAGCAGGTATACATTCCTCTCTTAGGGCATATGCAAGGTTTAATTCAGAAACTAGTTAAGTCATGTGCAAGAATCCTCTGACTCCAAAAGCACCTTGAATCAGGCCCACTGTTTCCAGCTGTATCAATCCACTAAGCAATGCTCTCCTTTTCGTTTTGATCTTTATCCTATTTCTGTGGCCTGCCTTCAGGTTACAGTTTAATCCCAAATACCCAGTGAAAAAGCACTTTCTCCATAGTAAAAAAAAAAAAAATAATAATCCTGGTGTTTGTCCTCCTAGCCAGTATTTCCAAACAACTAGCTCATGGGACAGGAATTTGGAACAGGGAGTGTCAACCACCCAGTTCAGAAGGAAGTCTAATGATAAAAAAAAAATAATCCCAGATTGCATAATAATAAAGGCTTGAATTTGAATGTTTCATTGTAAGAGCACTTCAGTTGTTTAAACATGCTCGCTAGGGAGATGAGCCCTCGGGACCAAACATCAGCATGCAAACACAGATTTTTAGCTCAGTGAATGGGTGCTCAGGAGAACCCCAAGGCGAATTAGTATTTGCGAAGAGATCAAATTCATGCAGTACTTTGAACAGTTCAAGTGATGAGATACGTAAGCAATATCTTTCTAATTTGGCAGTCACATACAAGCTTGGTTAACAAATACAAGAATAAATGAATGTGCAAATTTAAAGTTAATTAAAATAACAGTGGTTCTCTTGAGAAAAGGGACTAATTCCATAGTTTGGAAGGAGCAGCAAAGGACACAACTTGTGCACAACTAAGTATTAAGGTGCAAGGCAGGAGTTCTTCCACCCCACACATTTAGACCTCAGTCTTCTGGTTTACTGTCTGTTGAACAGGTATGTTTACAGTGGTGCCCTTGCACCTCACGCTACCGCCACTCGAAACAACCAGGCCTGAGCCTCACACCTGCAGCCCCCGAGCACCCCATACAGGGGTGCAGTGCTTGATTCGGCTTCTTAGACTCAGAGCTGTCATTCTCTTTACTATGCACTTATTTCCTTGCTTGGTTGAGGTTTGGGGGAGGGGGATAATGGGGTTTCAGATCTCGTATTGTTATTACATGAAAAAAATGGTATGAAAACAGAGCGTGCATTTTCTTCATAAAAAACTATTTTCATATAGCGGATGGCTTCTGAGGATGCAGAGATTAACTATTAAAAAACTGAAATAAAGATTTTCATGAGAAGTTTTAAACTGCCCAAGGGAATAATACCAGAGTGAATTATAGATATCATTATCCCAAATGAGAACTACTGAAATCCCTGTACCACACCACCTTCATGGTTCTTCCATGCTTTTTCTGTACCTCCCCCACCACGAAGCTGCATACCTTATCCAATGAAAGCCTAAAATATGCTGGATTTGGAAACAAGCATAACTGATAACTAAAATCCTGCAGAAATCTACACAAAAAAAGATTTAATACCCTGTGTACGCTTGAGGTCTAAAAGCTGGTGCTGGTGATCTTTTCATAGACCTGGACGTTTTGAAGTAGGGTGCCTCCAGCTTCCTAGCTGGATACAGTAAAGGACCTCCTGAAACCTCAGAGACAGGTGAGACTCAGTATGGCTCATCCTGCATCTCAAAGGAGTTGAGTTAGAAAATCTGCACGTGCACAGTCAGGGGATGACAGGTGAATATTTCTGCAGCAGACTTTTCTTCTTCTAATGTCTGCTGCTGGAAGCTGCTGATGCCAGTCAGAAGTTTAATTGCTATCCCAGGGAAGCTGAATTAGTGTACAGAGAACAGGCGAGACAGCCAAAGGTGCCTGCTAAATGCAGTTTATCACTAGGATATCGCCACAAATTATGGATGCACAGGCAAAATTCAGTGCATGTCAGCTTCCTATGAGACCCACTTCACTCCTTGTACTACATAGTCACAGCTGAACTTCTCTATACATAAAACTTACCAGTATGTTAACAGCACACAAATTGAGCAATTCAACTCATTTGGCCTCAAAGCCAGGAAGTCTATAAACATCTGAAACACTGGAAAAAAAGATTTCACGTAAACTGAAAGTCATTACCCGAAGTGAATTGTTGCTGGGATGGCTTTATCTTTACTGAAGACAGAGATAAATGAAGTAAGAATACGACCACGTGCAAGCCCCAGATTTAATTTCAGTTGTGGCATAGGAACTAATTTGCTTTTTTACCCGGAGTGAGCAGTTGGAGGGGACAGCAGTAGCATTTGCTTCTGCTGTTTCCTCGCCAGCAGCTGCCCCCATGAGCTTGAACTGCACCGTACCTGTGGAGATGGTGCTTTACAGATGGGTTCAATCCTGGCCATTGGCCCACGTGATGTGATGAAGTTATATACCCACGGATGGCATATGAATAGCTGCTCAAACTGAAATTGAGACTGACTGAGAAGGAAGACAGCGGTGAAACTATTCTGGCCTTGTCCTTAAGCTCTGGCTACCGACAAAGAGCCTGGAAAAACACCACCAAGATGAGCAAGGATGATGATGTGAGTCTGTTCCGGACAGATACTCTCAGAGAGCTTTGAAGGTTCAAACTGCTTTAAAACAGCCATGGTAGAAGGTATCTAATACAGAACATCAACCTCTACTTTCAATTAAGCATGTTGGAGAAGAATGAAAAGAAAAGCAATACAGCAGCGTGGTCCATTTTAGTGAGCATAGGAATTATTTACCATCTCTTTTCATCTGTACAGCATTTTTTTTTCTGAGAAAATCAGGGAAACACTGCTCAACAGCTTAAACTAAGTCTAGCAAACCATTCAAATGCTTTTTTGCACTTAAGTACTTCACCGCATTCTTCATGCTTACCCCCTTGCAGAGCGTTCGTGGAAAGCAAGAAACATTAGAATTTTAGATTAAGGAAAGGATACTTAAAAATACTTTATATTTCAGAACTTACATGTCATAAAATCACCATGGTAAGAAATTCATAAGCTTTCTGAATATCAATACATTCATCTTATAAAAGGCATTTATGGAAAACAGAGGGAACCTTGTGAAATATGGTAGTTTATCCCAGTTAGACCAAGAATGTGTAACAGTAAATAAATGTAACAATATGCAGCTTGACGAAATCAGATCCTTTTCCCATATATTTTCCAGGAAGCAACTTCACTGGCACTTTGATATAACACTTTGTTATGTGTTATTGCAGCACTCTCAAATTCCAGAATTTGCATCCTTTTCCCTCTGGCAATACTCAATAAACCAGGTGATTTTCTTTTTTTTTTTAATGTGGAGTTGTACTAACCAAATACAGACATATATGTAAGCAGCTATTTAAGTAAAAACAGTACAAAAACCAAAGCCCTTGTAACCACAGGGCATTGGACTTTTTGCCAGTATCCAGCCACCTTAGCTAAGGAGACGTGTTTAAAAAGTTTCAAATGCTAGCATACTCGGAAAAACTAAACACTTTTTTTTTTTTTTTTGGCTACTGAGGAATGGTTGAATGTAGAGGCATGAGCTGCAAGTGCACCCTGCAAGGTCTTGGGGCTAATCACTTGAAAACCTATCTCTTATTTACATTTCTAAATTGGATTTGGATTCTTGAAAATCTGACCTGAACTGTGAATACACAACCTAATTTTCAGACTATACCAGCAGCTCTTTCAACATATAGTTATGCAGCAAGCATGCAAAGTGGAGCCCACACTTGCCACTCCGTTTGGGCATATTACCCTAGGTGCTCTTTCTCAAAATTATCATCGAAGTTTGTAACTGCTGGTTCTGGACATATTGATATACTCGTGTATATATGGTTTCCCCTCAGTTACAAATGGAGTGTTTAATATCGGAGCAGCCAATGCATAGGAGACTTGAATGCTGTCAAACCTGGAGATAAATCAGGGCAGAACCAAGCCCACATGTTACTCATGAAGCAAGTACTGTGGGTCATGCCCCCCTTCGCATGCTTCATGATGAAGCACTGCATTTTGTCCTTCCTGAGCCTCTGCTGCCAATCTCTCCTCCTCCCACGGTGGCAATGGAGATGGCTGGTGATGAAGCAAGTTTAGCAGTCAGTCATTTTAGGATGAGCTCCTCACGAATTTGATGGAGAGATTGCAGGTTGAAATTGCATAGCTTTTGTCATGTAGGAGGTTGGACTGGAGAATAATTAGGTTTCTCCTCCTCTAAATCTACGAATTCCAGACACTAACCTGTGAACCTAGAGGAGACTTAAGCAAGCCAATTACCTGTGAGTAATCTGATCATGTAGCATTTAAACTAGCTATATATTAGTGCAGTTGGACGTCATCGTTTTCAACATTGCTGCAAGGTTTTTCTTTTTAAGCTCTTCCCTGCAACTAACTTTCAAAATGCATTATTTGGTGGGGGTATCGACACTTCAAAGTGTGATTCCTGTATAAGAAAGAAATGACTGAAAAAGTTGTTCCCTTTTCCTCAGTCTGGAAATGTACCTTCTTCGTTTGCTGCTGATGTTTTAGCAAGTAAACAAGCTTCTACTGGTTTTTACTCCCAGTGGTTTTCTGAATACTTAATAAACTTAAGGTAGGGTAAGCAGAATTCTGTATCATTGCACACGTTGGCATCAAGCTGCTCTCACGGAGTTTGACTAGTGATGCATCTAAACTGGCTTAGAAATCAATTAGTTTAAATTGCTGCAAGCCCACCTCTGATGTGGACACATTCAGAAGTGGATATGACTGATAAGGTCTGTTTAAAAACTTAAATGAAAATGCAGTGGAAATAAGAGTGATTCATTCAAAGAGTTTATTCCAATTAACTGTATCATTTCACTGATGTTAAACTGATTTCCTTTTGTGCCATGGTGTGCAAACAAGCTTGCACACTGCTATCAATTACATCCAGTTGAATCCACTTTAAACTATATAGGTATAATTGGACCTGATGGCAACTGGTGAAGTTTAAGAACCCTCTTTAATTTTCTGAGTCAAACCCAGTTCTCAGGGTTGCTCTTGTTTGAGTTGATTTGTGCCTGCATGATTTAGTTACTTTTATATCTGGGATTTTTTAAAAGATACAATAAAACACAGAACACAGTGATCAGCATTGTTACTAATGAACTTTTCAAAGCTGACCCACACAACGCTAGTACAGAAGTGTAAGTACGCCAGTTTTGTGTTTTATTTGCATGTTGTATTTGCAAGGTTATTGAGAAGATTTTGAGCAATCAAGAAAGCCATCGCTCTGACATAGACAATCCAAATGTGTTTAATACAACCTATATGAATTGGAATTTGCTATTTTTGGTACAGTAGCCACCTACTTTATTAAGCAAAAACTACCTCATGATGCTGATGAGTATAGGTTGTGAATCCTGACAGCACAAAGCACTTTGTCACCTGACCCAGCAAAGGACTGAAATCTCTTTAAACACTTAAAAGAAAGTATATGCTTAAACTTTTTTTGATCAGTTCCCAATGGCACCAAGGCTTTACTGCTTTCACATCGTCTCAAAAGTCTACCTTTCAATTTGTCTTGAGAACTTTATTTTATGCTACTTGATATCTAAGATTATATTAAATAGCTTGGCTAGGAGTTAAAAGTTATTCAAATGACAGCAATGATGAAGGGCTGCTGTGTTTTAATCACATATGTGTTGGGAAGAAACTGCACAAATGCCAAAGACAAGAAAATAAAAGCCAGTACAAACTAAAAGAAGAATGTGATTGATAAAAGTGACATGAACAGCTTTTTAGCTACTATAAATTGCCATGAAGCACCACGAGAATTGGTTGATATAATTTTATTATCTATTTCGATGTAGTTCACTGTAAGTGAAAAGAGCTATGCAGGTTTAACAACACACTGTGTTATTCTCATAGAGAATTACTAATAAACACAAATGTAGAAACCTAGCATTCAGGAAGGAAAGCATCATGTGGGTATTGAGCAAGAACATCTGTTCAGCCAGGGAAGTACTGACTTGTTTTTACACAGCCAGGACTGCATTTTTCAGCACACTTACCTCTTCTGGGGTGTTCCAGGCGAAGCAGGAATGTCTAAAACAAGCAAGTTATGATGGCGTATTTCTTAAAAAAACCCCAAAGCCAAACCAAAAAGCCGCTTGCAGCAGGAGGAAGGAAGGGAAGAGGGAAAACTACAACTACATCCATACTCCAGGCTGAAGAGTGACTTGTCACCTGAGAGAGAGAATTATGACCCATCTCCAAAGTTCTGCCTCCCCCATGGTCCTGATAAGGTTATCAGATGACCTGCTAAAGTCGCTTGTCAGGGCAGATCCTCTAGTGCCATAGGGGAAAATCTAATCCCTTCTCAAAGGAGGAGGAAATGTAGGCAAGGGGTTTACACAAGAAATTATACTTATCTTTGGCCTAATTTCAGCTAAAATAGAAAAACTGACTCAAGCCTGAGGACGTGAACATTTTTCAAAACCTAGAATTGTTCGGTGAACTAGGCATACGAAGTATGTGTATGAAATATGTATTCTATGTTGAGAGGAATTAAAATCTACTCAAAAACGTGATTTCTGTCTTCCCATTTTACATTCAAATTAACAAGTTACATCCTTGCTCAGTGACAGGGTTGAAGTCACTGTGCGTGACCTCATCCTTTTATTTATTTGCTTGTTTTTATGACAAGAGTCCTAGCTAATAATGTAACAAATCAGCTGAAAGTACTGGCTTGGCATGAGAAATTCCTAACAATCAGGCTGAGTGTTCTGAGCACAAAAAATATTGACATCTCATTTATGGTCACCATAGTGTGCATTTCAACAAATCTGAGCACAAAAATCACTTCTTGTTGGGACCCTGAACTAGCAAGAGGGCAGCACGACCTCCCAGAAGACATTTAGACAAAGACAGACAGTGTCCCTGGCACACATGAAAGAGGACAGACAAGTCTTGTGTTATTTTAAAGAAGATTTGAGTGAAAGACTTTCACATTTCTTTCCACGTATTACTCAATTTATGAAGGAAATGCCGGTAAAACAGGCCTTGAAGAAATTCAGATTCACAATTTGTAGGAGGTGTCAGATACAAACTCCCATAATGTCCTTGAAGACATCAGCTGCATGTCTGATGATAGTCCAACACCTTCTTTTTTCCCTGTTTTGTTTTGTTTCTTTTTTGTCTTAAAAACCATCAGTTTAGTAGAGGTAGAAATTTTAAAACTTGCCAACACGATCCTGAAACCCTGATTGCTGAATTCATCTGATATGATTCCAGTGGGAAAAATCAGAGTTTGATTTTACATAATTTCCACAAGGACAAAGAAGCATTGCCACGGTACAGAACCAATGTGAGAAAACTTTCCTCTTCCGAGTACACACAGGATTTATCTTTCAATTACAATTCCCTTTAGCCAGAGATTTCGGAATTAGGGCTCATGGTCTCAGCCTGGGATAAACCTCCCTTTTCCCTAACCCCTAGACAGCAAAATAATATTAACATTTCTTGTATTTACATAATTGTCAAAAATGAATGATGCATTTTGAACTGGTTTAGTTAAAAGGTAAACCCAGACGTTTTGTGCTGGCTAAGTTAAAAGGTAAACCCAGGCCATCTAATACGTCAAAAGAGAAAGCAAACACACCCAAATGAATTTTGACACTTCAAAGTATTTAGACCTTTTGAATTTCTAGACTACAGAAATGCCTTCTGAAGATCACAAGGCCGATGCAAAATCTTTGCAAACACCAGCAAAGTGAATCCTACAATCCGTACATTTTCACAAGCACACAGCAAATCCTCCACACCCATGAGTGCATGAGATGCAGGAAAGATCAAATTTTTAGCCAAAGCTCCATTTTTTGAGTTCTCTCCCTATCATTTTCTGCCCCAGCCTGAAATTTCCTCTAATCATCCCTCTAATAAGTCCCATTCATTGCACACACACCCATTCCTCCCACAAACTTGGTGTTTCTTTTGGAGTAAAAATCTGCCTCTGAGACATTGCCAGCTCTCTGTGAATCGGAAGGTAAATCAAACCTCTGACTGAAGATCCTCTCACTGGCATATGGGATGTTAAAGAAGGGGTAAGAATCAGGTCTGGACCTCCTTGTCCAAATTGGTCAGTTAAAGAAAGAAAAACAAACCAAACCAAACAACAACTAATAGAAATAGCTGTGAATGTTCTATGAAAACAAGGATGATCAACGCAGCAACAGGCAACCTGGTTCAACTCAGGCTTTTCAGTGTGGTTTTGCTTTGCTTGAAAACCTTTACATGACCTCTGTTTCTGCTTGCATGGATGTTTGAAGAATGTCTGTCTCAAAACCAGCACCTTCATTTGCCTGGTTAACATTGAGGAGAACATGTGGTTATTCGTTACTTGTTATTCTCATCAAATTACAGAGTCTGAGCAGTATCACTCTCAAATGCCCATCACCCAGCACAAAAAGCAAATAAATAAAATGGACAGATGACGAATAATCCAGAGGCCAGGGTCTGCTTTTCGTGTATTGTCTGTTAACAAATGATAAACAAATACATGTGTAACAATCAGGAATGTTCGCAAACAACTTGGGAACTGTAAAAAATGATAAATTCAAGATTAATATCAGTGAGTAAATCAGTCAGCTCTTATTACCAGCAATATTAATATCATTTACTTTTTATCATAAGGGATCTAAGACGATATGCAGACTGTGTGTAGCTGTAGGTCACAGCAGCATCATCCACTGCACCCAGCTGAGAGAACAAACGGTTTAAGGCCAGTTGGATGTTTTCCAGAAGAGCTATTACTCTGGAGTAATTATGCATTTGGAAGTGGTTTAAACTAAATCACTACACCCCCACTTTTTATTTGGGATTAAGAGTGTCCAGACAAAGAGTTATTCTGGAATAACCACGGTACTTTTGGAGTATTTCCAGAGTTAGGGAGACTGCTGCAGGGAGGAGCACGGCACACTGAGCCAGCAGTCTCCTCCCGCAACCTTTGTTTTCTTCGGAGTCTGTCAAAGTGCTGGCAGGTCTGATTCCCTTCAGCTTTTAAAGACTAAAAAGGGCAATATTCAAGGTATTTCGGCTGAATGACTTGGGTGAAGAAAACAGCAACAAAGGGTATGCATGAACTTGTCTCTATCTAAGATTTCTCAGGGCATAGACTTCCTGACCTGCAGAATGATTAGAGAAAACATGAACAATTAGATTTTAATAATTTCAAAGACAGGTTGTTACATCCACAGTCATTCTTTTGTGTATAAAATTGCTGTTTAATTCATGTACACCAGGACCGAAATCTACTCATAAAGTAAAAAGGACCTTTCTTAACAGTTTTCCTGAATTTAGTGCTTAGGAGACTGGATGAGTCATATTTTCCTTGTTATCCCATTCAGTTGACTTTTCGATACATGTCTTGAATGTGCTATGTATTAACAGCCAAGTAGGCCACCACAGCAGTTTTCTTTGAGATTGGGAACCTGCTGATTTGACCTGTTTATCAAGAGAAAAGTGTCATCTCAACAGGACAAGATTGTTTCATATTTTTCCTCTCTATTTTCCTCTTGTGAGCAATTTCTTTTTAACTACACAGAGCCAAGTAAAAAGTGACTGGACTAGAGGATTTTCTTATTCTTTTTCCTCTTTTCTAATATTTGTACATCATTCAATGAAAAAAATACAGAAACGTATTTCTTTATATGAAGGTTTAAATTGTGAAGTTGGAAAAGCATACTCTTCATGTTCTCTGTGTAAGTCATTGTGGAACCTCTTTGTGTCTTTTTTGAAGGACTTGCAGTGGGATTTGGACTCTTAAAAGTGAAAATAAATGTCTACATTTACGAACAATCCTATAATGATAAAAGGAATAGTGCAAAACCTGTCATGATAGAAATGAGAAAACATTCATTTCAAACCTTACCCTGCTCACACAACAGAATGTACTTGAGCTCTGTTGAATGTGTTAGAGTCCTTCAAGATGCAAGGCACTATTCACGGTAATTTAAGTTAGTGTTACAGTGAAAGAGCTTTTGGTTTTAAAAGTGTCCTAAGCGGTTCTGAAATGTTCCAGAGCTTTATTCTTCTCTCTTCCATGGGTACAGGCTGAGTGGACAATGGATTCAGAGCAGCCCTGAGGAGAAGGACTTGGGGTACTGGTGGACAAAAAGCTGAACATGAGCCGGCAGTGTGTGCTGGCAGCCCAGAAAGCCAACCGTGTCCTGGGCTGTATCAGGAGAAGCGTGGCCAGCAGGTCGAGGGAGGGGATTGTCCCCCTCTACTCTGCTCTCATGAGACCCCACCTGCAGTACTGCATCCAGCTCTGGGACCCCCAGCATAAGAAGCATATCAACTGGTTGGAGCAAATCCAGAGGAGGCCACGAAGATGCTCAGAGGGATGGAACACCTCCCCTATGGCGACAGGCTGAAACAGTTGGGCTTGTTCAGCCTGGAGAAGACTCCAGGGAGACCTTATAGCGCCTTCCAGTACCTGAAGGGACCTACAAAGAAGCTGGGGAGGGCTTTTTACAAGGGCCTGTAGTGACAGGACAAGGGGTAATGGGTTTAAATCGAAAGTGGGGAGATTTAGATTGGATGTAAGGGAGAAATGCTTCATGGAGAGGGTGGTGAGGCACTGGAACAGGTTGCCTGGAGAAGCTGTGGATACCCCATCCCTGGCAGTGTTCGAGGGCAGGCTGGATGAGGCTTTGAGCAACCTGGTCTAGTGGAGGGTGTCCCTGCCCATGGCAGGGGGGTTGGAACTAGATGGTCTTTAAGGTCCTTTCTATCCCAAACTATTCTAGGATTCTATGATAAGTTAAAAGTAAGAGCTCCTAGATCATTGTATTAGCCTCACTAAGGAGAACTGGGCCAATGGTACTTCCCTCTCTCCCATAAATTAGATGTTGTTGAAAGAAAACTTGGGTTAAAAAGGCTACTTTTCACATGTTTTCAGACTGCTGCATGCCACTTGGTCAAGAACGGAGCTTTCCGTGAGCTTCCAGAGCCTGCCATGTGTGAAATCCATTCTATGTGACAATTTTAACATCAGTTGCATCACTAACAGATGTTCCTGCCCGCACAATGTTATTTTTACTTTGCCAGATGAAGCATAGGCTGGATTATTACTGTGCACATGCAATTTTCTAATAAAAACAATATGGGCATTATTATTCTTGGAAACGCATTCGGAAAATCTTACTCTACATTGTATAACACGCATTAAGGTGACAGGTAGGCGAGGTGCTGGAAGTGTATGTGGGCTTAGAGGAGCCTACAAGTACAACAAATACCTGTGTGCATGTGCATGTCTGAACACACAAATATAGCCACCCATGCATACACATACAAAACTGTCTTCATTTTGAACCCTGTCTTTGAGTTTTGCTTTTGTTCTCCTCTCGTGATCCAGCATACTTCATACTTTTCTCCTGAGCTTCGACTTGTATCTTTGGTTTTTTAGAAGGTGCTCCTTTTGGGTGGCATTCTCAGCTTCCTTAGCATATGATGCTGCTTCCACACTATACATGTTAGGTCCCAAAGTATCTCGTAACACTAATCATTCTTACTCAAACCCCCAAACACCTCAAACCTAAATGAAAACACATAGAAATTGCAGTAAAAAGGCTAAACCCTCAAAAGTAAAATGCTACAGGAAGAGAGCAGAAGACCTGGCAGGGCTTGGCCTGTGTCATGGGCCCTTCTAGCTGAGGGTGAATCTGCCCAGGTGATACTTTCCTACAGGTAAACCAGTTTATTTGACACTGCAGACTGGAGTTTAGGGATTGGTGTCCCCAGCATTAACTGGTTTGAACCTAAATACAGCTTAGTTCCCCGACAGTTCTTCACAGAATGGCATATGAAGAGATACTCAGAAATCTTTTTCCTGGAATCAGTTTTCTTCAGCGTTAAGGTAAGTATATATGCATGTGCATGTATTTGTATAAAGGTGTTACATGGAGGGAATTATAGTTAATAGCACCAGATGTCCTACGGCTTTGTGTCAAAGACAAAAACCCTGCAGCTCTGTTGCTCACACAACCTGCTTGCTATGGGCTAAAAAAAATTCTGCTTATGAACAAAATAACACACATTATTTCACTGCTCATTCTAGCACCAACCCTATAATTACTGCATTCTCAACTATCTTCCACATTCCCCTTGAGCTGTGAATTACAAGCTTTCAGCATATTGGATACTAGTACTGTGCCATGATTAGATTACCATTTCCACAGGTTGCCAAAGCAGAAGAATAGCTCATCTAAGTATGAATAGATTCATTTACTTGAAGAGAATTTTCTTTACCTTTCAGACTAATCATCTGTGTCTAACACAGGGTAAAAAGAACAGAAATGCTTTGCAGGTCAGCTTCTCTTAGAAAATAAAATTAAACCCCTAGTTTTTATATCCCAGCATTTGAAGGTATGCAGATTTGAGGGTTTTGTCTGGCTGCGAAGAAGAAAGTTGTTTGCAAAATGCAGATACAGACCTGTTTTCTGTTGTAGACCAAATGCATTAGTCACTAAGGAGGCTAGAGCATAATGGAAAGTGGCCATTTTGTGTTCATTTTAATGCATAGCCTTGGAGGGGAGAAACACACATCTCCGTGTCATTTTTGATGTGCTGTTGAATAGAATATAAAGATTATAAATATTTTATTAGCCGTTTATGGGTTAAAAAGGTAATTTGAACAGAGTAAATATTTCCCTTTGGAATTCACAAAAACGTAACAGGTTTGAATTTGAAATAAGAACCAGCATTTGGCGATATTTGTTATTTGCAGGCTGTTTGTGGTGTGGAAATTTAACTGTGTATGTTCAGAAATACTCAGATCCCCAGTATGCCAGTTAACAGCCGTACCAGTGCTACCAAGCAGTCGTAAGCCCAGCCTAATGGGCAGTGCCTAGCAGGTTCAAAGCTCTCCCGTGCTGATAGAGCCTCAGGCAAAGCAGGCAGGCGAGGCCATTCTACTGTCCTTTCCAGTATGTAGGTAATAGATCACATGCAACACGCTGGGCTTTTTTATGTGGAAGCTGATACACCGCACGTGGCCATGCAGCTTGGAAGCAGCCTCAGTGGCTTACCGGCTCCACTTGCCTGCTGTTGTTGGAAAGCTGGTTTTATTCAACTGCATCCACACGCCCTACACAACAGCATAAAGCAAATGACCTCACAAACTGCCTTTCCAGCCATTTGCGTCTTACAAAAGGTGGATGCAAAGGCTGACCCATGCCGAACGCGGGAGAAGTCGGTGAAAACTGGTAGGTGCTTCCATCAGCAAGCAGCATTTGTGGCTCATCCCTTATGTTTGTAAATGAAACTCCTGCCACACATTTGTGGCCTGCTTGGCACTCTGATCACCCCATGTTTTTAATCTCCAGTTTATGAATTTATTATTTTAATATGGTCTCCAGACCATCTGCAAACCACCTACAGGGCCTGGCAGCTCACATGGTTTGGGAAACATTGCGTTATGATACTCCTCTGTAGTTATTACATTAAAAGCTTGTTAAAAAGGCAAATCTAAACAACTTCAGAGATGTTCAAGGAGAACCACAGATTTCTTCTTGACATGCATCATTATGTAGTAAAAGAATATTCGCTGAAACACAAGGGTATTTATTATTCAACAGATTACACTCTGTTAGAGTTTAAGCTAGTCTGGAAAAAAAAGGACTGCATTATTTAATTAATGATGGTTTGCAAATTACATCCAGACAGATAATAGGTGCCTTTTCAGTTTTTGTTAGCCCACATGTGGCAATGTGAGCACTGCTCACAGAAATACTACTCCTGCCTCCCTTGCTCACACACAGACACACACATCATTCTCCTGACTTTGTCCGGACCATTCCTGAATGCTTTTCCATTCAAACAAGCATCTAGGCAAACAAAACCATGCAGCCTGTAGGAAAAGGAAGCCCTTTCCCTTGGGGTGTCCAGGTCTCTCTCTGTGGGACAGACACTCACGGGGTTTGCTGTTGTGGCCTCTTCCCAAGCTTTTCACCCCTGTTTTCCACCCCCATTGCAGCCTTTTGGATGCTCTGCCCTGAGTCTCACTGCTTCCCACAACGCAGTGTGATTACAGCCAGGTTCCTCCTTCCTTACAGACTCTCAGGACACCACATTTCTGTCTCGTAGTTCAATGCATCATGCCATCAACAGCCTCTTGTGCACGTGCTATTTTGCTTGCTATAACAATGCAGTACACATCACACTTGTTATCTGGAAGAATAAAGCGCCTGTGTAAGTGCCTACTGCACAGCGTATGCACAAAATGCCTGAAGTTTCCAACATGCTGTTTATGCCCTGCTGCAGTACTGTCTTTCTGAAAATCCCCATTATCACCTGACTCTTGTATGCTGGGTAATTTCAACCTGGCTAATTTTATTTCCTTGCTATGAAAAGAAATCTGAAACAAATACAAAGCACACTCACAATCCACTTAGCAGGTATTTCCAGAAAACAAAAAGCGGAAAAATCTGGAAGAATCTGTATAAATGGCTATAAATGCGTAGAAAACATAGGCACTCTGGGCAAGTAACTTATCTCACCCTTCCTATGACAGCTCTATTTGGAGGGGATGAACTGCCCTTTAGCAGTGGCTGCCTCCTTCCCTGTACTAAATGGCAGGCCCAGATGATTAATTTTGGATGGACACCTAGGCACAAGGAATCCCAGTGCTAAGCAACTCCAGCACGTTGTTGCACAAAGTTGACCCTATTTGTATTTGGACAATTTTCTTCATTTTTGTCAAGCTCTGAGATGAAAATCTGGATACAAAGAGACACTATTCTAGCCACAGAGTTTATCTGCCTGGAATGCAGTGCTTGTAAATGTGCAGAAGGGCTGTGCTTTGCTGTTTGTGTAGTGCTGTGCAATAGAAATAAGCAGTTTGTAGACAGCTCTTTCAAAGATCAGCAAGAACAAACACTCCTTTCTTTCCTCTCTGATTTCCTCTGAGTTAATGACAGATATTGACCTTATGGAATCACTGTAGCACATTGTGAATTATGTATAAAATGCAATTTCCCTGTCTGCTGTGAACAAGTTTGACTGTGCTGTTTGCAGTACCATTGTCATAGGACTCACCGTATTCTCAGAGACAAAGCTAAGGCAATCCAACTCACTAAAAATAAACTTCTCATTTTCAATTAAAAAAAAAAGACCCACCAACTTTTCCATTTCTTAAAATCCTCCCAGCAAACAGCTTGTCATAGCTGCTGTTCCACCTCCTAACAGTTTAAAACCTTTCAAAAGCACGTTTTATATACTCCCAAGTGTTCGACGTGCTTAAAAGTAAAGGGCAATGTTAAGTAAATTAGAATAGAGTAGAGTAGAGTAGAATAGAATAGAATAGAATAGAATAGAATAGAATAGAATAGAATAGAATAGAATAGAATAGAATAGAATAGTTGAGTTGGAAGGGACCTACAATGATCATCTAGTCCAACTGCCTGACCAATACAGGGCTGACCAAGTTAAAGCATGTTGTTAAGGGCATTGTCCAAATGCCTCTTAAACACTGACAGTGATGGGACATCAGCCACCTCCCTCGGAAGTCTGTTCCAAAGAAAACCCACAAAACAAGGGAGATCCAAAAGTGTGGGCAGATGCTTTGTTGGCAAGCCTGGAGTCAAGCAATCAATGACTATATTCTACCTATTCTTTTTTCCATCCAGCAAAACTTACTTCAGTAAAGATCTCACAGATTGCATCAAATTAATGATTTCAGATAACAGGTCCCATATACAGAAAACTTAACTTCTACGTGTGACCTGGCTTGTGCTGGTTACCCACTCAGCACATTTCTTGTGCCCTAAGGTTTGATCATCAGAGACCTTCTGCAAGGTTTACCCATGTGACTAGTCCTGGGGACTAAGATGGAATTTGGGCTATCTTAATACGGCTCTAGAAGTTTTGCAGCCCACTAGCAAATCAGTGGGAAAACATATTTTTCAAATTCTAATCAGAACATTTCTTCATAGTTGGGTTGGAACATGAGCACATTTTTATGGCATTTTTCCTTTCTTTTGTAACATTCAGTTTTAAAGCTTCTAATCAGTGCTTTTCCCTCATCCTATTTTTACTTGCATTCTAGAAGCAAAATGCCAACATAACAATGAAAAATAAATGGAAACATTTATTAACACTTATTAAAAATATATGAAAGCTGTAGAAGAGGACTGAATTACTAAAGTTATTACGTGGAGAATTCAACTAGGCATTTTTTTCTCTCCTCTTGTGCAAGCCCCATTAATGATGTACAATGTGTACATTAACAATGTACACATGGTCCTGGACATGTACTAGGGTAGGAGTCTTGCACGAGTTCTCCAATAGCATGGGAAAAACATCCAGCCTCACTGCTGTTGTTCTGAGACTCAGATTTTTTTTGGGGGGTGTACAAACTACAAACTGCACTCACACTTGAGCTAGTAACATAAGTAGGGGCAGAAAATGTAAGCAAGCTGCTGTTAACTGCTGACTGCATGAGCAAACTGGAAAGAAAGTACAGCAAGTAGATTTGTGTCAACAGTTCATTCTGCTGATGCAAGGGTTGTCCTGTAAGCTGCGCCCAAAAGCAAGCGGAGTTGGCGTGGAATGCTTACTTCTGAAAATGAATCATAAAACAGGTTATTTTAAATGCACTGAATCTTGATTTCCTTATGGGTATATATAATTTGCACTCACGGAAACCGTAGGAGCCTCCTTTTCTTCTGCTCTCAAGTAATTAAAAGTGAAATTGTTCAGCTATTTGCATGCAATGGATTTGCTGTTCCCTCACTTACGTTGCTATGTCCTGTTATACATTACACATTCAAGGATTACATATTTCATACACATAATTGCTTTTGATCCTGTGGTGGAAATAAATTTTATAAGCCAGCCAAACTTTTCCTAACCACGTATACATCTGCTGTCTCCCTGAAGCTTGCTGACAGTTAATTCCCTTCACATCTCCTGTAGCTGCATAAGAGGTACTGTTCCCAGTGCCCTTGCGAGGTTACAGCCTGCTCCCACCCCACATGACTAAATCAAAGCATTCCAAAAAACCAAAGGGACAGTCAAGACTCTGGAATTTCAAAGCAAACATTTTTCTGTATGTCTGGTGCTTCAGCTCCTGCCAAGTCATTCCTCCTGGTAATCGTGTTTTGTTTAGCACACCAGCCCAGCTCCTGACTTCCATTTCACTGACGGAAAACGGAGGCTGCAATTCTGGTCCGACATACACTTGGATAAATCTACTAAGCCCAACAGAACTGTACAGGTATAAACTGAAAAGAAATAGATCCAGATCTGCCTTTGTGTACACGGGTGATGCGTACTAAGAACACACCATGATTTCTGCAGTAAAACGGCTCGGCCTGTTGCAGAGCCCACATCCATAGCGACCGGCACCGCACCGACCCGCCATGCCCAGGAGCTCTGCTGGGAATGAGAGGTGGCAAGGCAGCAGGCAGCTTGTGATGGATAACACACCTATCTTAACCGAGGACAACTCAAATATAGATTTTTCATTCAAACAGGCAACCTGTCCAAAGAGCGGTAGAGCTCTTGGAGGATGATAGTCCCATATAACATGACTTAATCAACATGTGATTTACAAAGTGTTGCCCTGTACATACGGCGATCTAAACCAGGACTGTGCTATGCTGTAAGGCAGAGCTGCTAGCTCGTGCCACTCCACCAACTCACGGCCATGCTGGCAGGAGCAGGAGGTCAGATCCAGAGCTGCAAGGGTTAAACATGAAGGTTTGCCCAGCTGTGACTAAGGGTGAGTTGTTAGCAATCAAGAAGAGCGAATGGGCTGATCAGAGTCAGTCTCAGATGCTTCTGAATCAATTGCACACTGTCCTGGGCCACCTCTGGGATGGCGTGGCCTGTGACCAGCGTGGGATGGAGATACGTCACCGTGCAGCAATCCTTCCAGGCATGATAATACTGTCTCCTTCTGTGGACAACGGCCAGTACCTACAGGGACCTAGTAGGAGCTGGTAGCTCCTGATGAGCCCACTCTGGGTGTATTTCCAAGGCAATGGTGCTCTGGCACCTCCCTTTTGTTCCCAGGAGAAAGAGCCACCTACCACTCCCCTGGCTCAGCCCAGATTAACAGCTGTCTTTTATTCTCTGCTGCGGCTGCCCCAAACGGAGCCTTTCAGCTAAGAGTCCCCTTTTGTTAGCGGGTGTAAATCTAACGAGCCTCCATAAGAACAAATGCTATTTTTTTGTATGGAGTCTGTGCGTGGCAGGAGAGGGAAGTAGAAGAAAGGAAGGAAAGCAAGCAGGTCCAGACCCGACACTGGACTCCACTCACCACAAAACCTAAGGACAGGTATAATTCTCCTAGCTTTACTCATAAAGTAAACTGCGCTGTCTCATACACTGCTCCCTCACACTCTTTATTTCTCTTTTCCTAAGGCTCTCAGAGACTTGTGTCTTTACTCAGTCATCCTCGCTTCAAATTGCATTGGATAATCTCCCAGGCTGTGGGGGAACCCCTTGTCTGAGGGATCCCTAGGGACATCACCCCTATCTGACAAAACTGTTGCTAAATTGATCAGGGGCTGACTAAAGACTAAAGGTTCTTTCTTTATAGGAGAAATCCTGTTTTACCAGGAACTGTTTTTAAGGAACCCCGTAACACAATATGTGTGCTTGTACACTCCTGCTCCTGTATCTTATTTTCTGTCAAATAAGACTGAATTTCTGAATATTGTTATCCGTGTGTGTGTCACATGGAGAATCTGAACCTTAGCCTGTGCACTTGCTACCCTCAATGTTAGAGATCCCAAATGTGCATGCATCATTTGAAATAATTTCCTCAAACCCATTTCACTTTTTCACTCTCTCTGCATATATATGTAGCTCTTAGTCACATGCAAAAGCCCTGCACATAACACTCAGACAACCCTGCAGTAAATGTAAACAGGGGATTGCTTTATTCCTTTAAGTTCCCAGTGTCCTCTGTCTCTGCCCTGAGCTATGTCCCACAATCTTATTTGCTTTAAAGACTAACTCTCAAAATAGTTTTCAGGAACTTGGTTAATCTGGTATTACTTATGCTTCTAAAATTTTAAGGAAGACCTTGAATGACATTTAGCTAACAGGCAGCGTGTAGCTACGGACATAATTATTTCTGAGGTAAAGACCTTGAGCTGAATGTGCATATGGTTTACATTTGTTTTTTAAGAGAATTCCCTAATGAAGCACATTCCCCATCCCACAAGGCACAATAGTCTGCAAAAATGTTGGAGATGAAGTCTTCCCATTAATAATTAAAGTTTTGTTGCTACCACGGTGGTGAGCATTAGGCAATTACCTCTTATTTTTGGAGCTGTTTGTTCAGATAGGTTTGTAAATAAATCCATGCTTTCATGGGTCCAATACATTAAAAATAAAAAAAGAAAAATAGCAAGCTACCTCCTGTTCCAGAAGACATCAAGGACTTCTGCAAATATAATGCCCCAACCACCATTTGTATTTTGTCTGCATTTTGTTCACAGTCTTCGATATATATATCAATAAGCAATGAGCAGAAAGCAATATCCACTACTTGTACTCATTTCAAAATTAGTAAAATGGTATTTCTGAGGAAGTGTATAAACTCTGAGTCCATGTAAGGAGTTGTTAAGGCCACTGCTGCCAAGCACATGAAGCACTCGGGACATGTGTGTGTCACCTGCACATCTCAGTATTGTGACTTTACACACGATGGACCCAGACAGAAGAGGCAGAGCTCAAGGTTGTTCTTCCTACTGCCACTAAAAGCGACACAATGGATGGGCCTTGGTGATGGCTCCTGGCCAGGTGCCCTCAACAAATATCGGCCCACCATAGCTGCCCCTTCCTTCAAGGGCAGTATCCCTTGCAAGTCTGGCTGCCCAGGACCCCAGGCAAGCTGGGGCTCACCAGTGTCCCTGCAGATGCTTGGAGCACATACAATTTAGACTCTCATCTCGTCTAAATGCCCTCCCTCCACCCCAAAATCCAACCATGAGAATTTGCAGTTTGAAGGTGTGCTGGGTTTTTTTTGCCACAAGTTTTCAGACATCAGTAACATGTTTGAGGTGATGCCGCTTTTTCGTTCCTTTTTGCTTGTTCGTAAAAACACATTTTTGTGGTAAGGAAGAATGAGGATGGCTCTGTATTTTGGAATGTAGAAAGCTGTGATTGTGCCAGTGGAACTATATTAAGAAGCAGACTGGGCTATAGTGTTTATAGCCAATAATGAATGCATCCACCCCTTTTTCTATTCACAAAGCTTGCAAAAAGGTTTTTTTTTTGACATTTTTTGTTATGCAACATCATTCTATAACACCTCATGGATCTAAGTCAGGTTTTAGCACTTGTTTATAAACAGCTCACTTCAAGTATACCTTGGCATAGTCAGTGTCTGTGGTGTGTGGCTGAGCAATTTTCATCACACCTGACTGTTAACGTTCTCTGCTTGTTAATGGAAACTTTTGTAAAGGGCATAGAGACTGGCAACTTCAAAATGCCCGCTAAAACAATCTGAATATCTGAGAAGTGAAAAGTGCTCTTTGAACTTTCCATGAAAAATACCTGAAAAGAACAAAGTATACTGTTCAAGAGACTTTATGTTACTTTTTAGACAAAAATTACATAGGGGAATTTGGTTTAAAAGTCCTATGGCCAGGTCAGAATTAAAGAAATGGAGTGCTGTAGTACATATTCCTAAACCAAACATTATACAAGGTGGAATTCAGCAGCAAAGTTAAATATAAAATAAATCCAACAAGATTATAGAAGGGCACCGTAACCCTGTCCCTGCAGTGACCCATGTAATAGCTCTGTGCTGGTGCTTGCGATGACATGTCAGCAATCCCACGGTAAATGTACTTTAAAGGCACATTAGCTTCTCCTCTTGTGCTTCCAGAGGTTTTCTTCACTCCTTCATGAACAAATTTCAGTGCCTTCTGCCCTCTTCCCCTTACCCCCATGTCACCTGTGAACAGCATTACCTTGTTCTCTTCTGACCTCCCTCCTCATCTGATTGCTGCGGTGAGGAAAGTACTTCAAGATACAGCTCTTCTTTTTTTTTTTTTTCCTTTTCTCTCTTCTGTTTTTAGCAGAAATTCCTTCACAGCATCTTGTTTAAAATAGCTGCCGTGTGCAAGCACTTTTGCAGCCACATTTGCTTTAACGCTGGCAAACAGCTAACGCCGTCTTTGTGAGACACGGGGGGCAGACACAGCCCTAGAGCAGCAGCATCAGGAGCAGAGATGAGTCAGGGTGCAAGGAGCAGGTCTGCGTACCAGGTAAATATTATCTGGGGTGAGGGGAACCAAGTTTTCTTGATGAACTGGGGGGATGGACAGGTATGGGAGTATATTTAATATCGCATTTTACATGTGCGAGGTTACACGTTAGACAGCATTTAATATAGGCTGTTGTCACTTGATTTCAATTAGCTCTCTCAGAAGATCAGCCCTAAAATTGTAAGTTTTGGGGGAGCTCATCTGAATGAGAAACCCACAAACTTCTTATTTTGAGGCCACAATTGCAACCTCCAAGCTTGAAGGCTGGCAATGTTGAGGACAGTGTTTACATGAGAAACAGAGTAGATGAAGCCTGTTTTCCCCTGGATTACTTCGTTGTCGCTTCAGCCTCTCCTCTTGCTGTATCTCCATCTTTGCCAAGTGCCCTGTTGCTTCATCACTTTTCAGTATCTCTGGGTCCCTCGCTCCAGGTCCCTGGTACCACCAGCTCACCGGGGCCAGGGAGGGCGAGCAGCACCCACCTTTGGGGCTGCTGGGGAGGGAGCTGCCAGGCTTGCCAGCTGGGATGCAGACCTAAGTTGCGCTTTCCTACCCTGCCACTGATTTTCACAAAGCCCAGCAGAACGTAAGCACTCCTGAGAGCTTTTCCTCACTTAAAGGTGGTTGAAATGGATCAATGAGTTAAATGGTGATTCCAAGGGGCATGGGTTATTGGCCTCTGCTCACCTGCAGGCAGCGAGAGAATAAAGGTTTAGGAAACCGAGCTTAAGTAAGTCAGCTATGCTTTTTTAAAAAAAAGATAGGAAAATCTTTACTCAGGAGTAGCTGATGCATAATTTTGCTGTGAGGTGACAATGATGGGAAGCCTGAAACATTCATAGCAGTCTGTCATTAATGATGCTTGTGACAGAAGTGCCGCAGATGGGCAGTTCTGGAAGTATCCGCTCCTAATGAACTGTCGTCCCTGAACTCCTGAGCTGTCTTCGCTTGTGCATTGTCAGAAACTCCTTTTCTATTCAAACAGTAAGTTTTGTTAATGGCAGTGGGGGGGACACACCTTTTCATTCATGAGAGAACTAGGATGTATTCCTGCTTTTAGTGCAGAACTCAGTGTTAGGAGCTACTGTGAGGAATTGCATGTCACTCAAGAACGCTTTAATGAACATTAGCAAATATCACCATTTGCTGCGGTTTGAATCTTGCAGAGAAATGTGGCTGATTATACATGTTGGAGGTAGGAGCTTTATTAAAACCCACCAGTTCCCATCATGTGCAAATAATAAGAAAAAGGTATATTCCCTTGCATGTACAGCTAGTTTCTCTGTGCATAATTTTAATTTACACAAAACTCTTTCAACACTTTTTCTTGCCGAAAATAACACAAAGTTATTCCCTGTGCCATTTGCACTATTCCTTTTCACATGTGCTAACATATATGATGGGAAAACGATCACAGGCATGTAGAAAGCAATAATAGAGTTTACCCACGTTTCTAAGTAGTCCCATTTCTACCAAGTATTGCCAAATCTTGCCATTTTATCAGAAGGTATTTTCTTTCTGAAAGCTCTGATCCATGAATTAGGTTAATATTTCTGTAATAAATCAATTGCACCTGAGTAGTTTGAAAATCAGAATATAAGTAGAAAGACATTCCTTTTTTGCATCTCATTATTTTTAGGTATTAATCATATTTCAAGATTTGGAGTTGCTGCTGCACAAAAATGACCATAAATGGTTTGAGATGTTTTAGACCAGGGAAAACCTCATAACTGATGAACACAAGTTAAAATGTATCCTTCCAGAAGTCATGTATGGTGATCCCAGATTTTCTGGGAGCCTCTTATGGGCAGGTAGAATAGAACTTACACAATTTCTTCTCTTTTTTCTTTTTTCCCCCTTAATATTTTAAAATCTGAATCTTTCAAACCACACCTCTGCCCTAGGCTAGCAAGTCAACCAGAATAATTTAGAGGGGAAAAGAATCTTACATTTCATTTTACTCTTTCAAAAGATAAAGGATGTGGCATTTTATGATCTCGAAATGTGGTAGTACTTGGAATTTTGTAGTGGGTATCACAGAAATAAAACACATAAAAGCAAGGTTAAATGGGAAATGAATAGCCTCACAGTCCTGAACAATTCACTAAATATTTTTTCAGGAAAGGGAAGCCTTCAAGCCCCCACACTATCAGGCAGGGGTCTGCACCATCTTGGTATTACAAGCTCTTTTTTTTTTCTTATTTGTTAGGTCCAGAAAGCATAAACACAGACTAATACTACTTTTGGGAGACTCAGCCTAGCATAGTTTGTGTGGGAGTTTTCTGAAAGTTTGTCCCAGTAAATGATTTACCAGGACAGTAAAAAGATCAAGAAAGTGCTGAGCTGGCCTCTAAAGACAAAATTACTTTCTTCATTGACTCCTTCAAATCCTTTAAAAACTTCTTGTAATGATTAATTTTATAGAATTCTAAAATCTGTTGAAAATCAGGGCCCGTAACTACCGCATATCTCTCCTGGGATAAAGACACAGCGCAGTCTTGGACTGAATCCCATTTGGTGCATACACACGTTTGCTTTGGGTAGCTGTTTGTTTCACTTGTTAGATGAATTTTCCTAAAGAGTCATTAGGGTTTCAATAATTTCTGGTGCTGCACGTTTTTCTGCTACGCAAAACACAAGAGAGTGTTTTGCCCTCCTTTTTCATATTCATTTTGTCAAAATAATTTGTTTCAGTCGTAGTAAAGACAAAACCAGACTCGCAGGGAGGAAGGAAGAGGGAAGTGGGAAGATGCCAATAAAGGCAGAGAAGAGAGATAAGGGAGCTAGATAGAAAGAAATGACTGCATGTACTTGGGGGGGCTCCCCTGCCTTTCCACCACACTGATGCATCGCTGGGACCCCTGAGGAGTTTTGCAATACGCATAATAAAGAAACGGTGGTAGGAGACACATGCAGAAGAACAATTAAGAACAATGAGAAAAAAAAAATTACAGGCATAATTGTGCCTCGTTAGAAGTACTTTATGATAATAAACAATGATATGTATTTCTGGTGATAATGAACCTGCAGTTCACTCTCTCCACTTATTCCCCCTACTGTGCCACTGTTTTCTAATATAAGATATTTATGCAAAAGATGAGTTAGAAAATTAGATTCCATTAGAATAGCATCAGGTATAATAAGCTAAGCTGTGGAAAATAACCTCTCTCTTCCTTTACTGCTTTTACCTTTCATTTCCAGTGGTTTCCACCACCCACCCATAGACATTAAACATTTTACAACCATCACTAAGTCTCATATTCTCTTCATTTTACTCAAGGAGAAACTGAGGCATAGAATAACTTGCCTACAGATATGGACCTACCAAGCAGCTGGGCTAGGCATCGGGCCAGTTCACAGACACATGCTTTAACTGTTTCTGATGCTTCTGTACAGAATATTATTAATTACTGGCAATTTGTAGTAGGCAAACCCATATGAAGGCCTTATTAGCAGTGTGCGAACACAGTGAGAAGAGCTTCTGCTCCCCAGAGGAGCTCGCGAAAGGCTCGCGGCTTTAATAGCCCATAGAAGCTCACACTGGGAACAAAGATCTTTTAAAACATTGCTCCCACAGTAATTTTAATTATGGCAGATCATTAGTCAGCAAACCCATGCTTGGGGAACGCTTATTGGGCAAGGAAAACCTCGTACCCACAGCTGCAGCTGTGACTGCAAGCTGGAGTGCCTCGCAGCGCTAACAAAAGCAATTACAGAAATATTTGCAAGACCCTTAGCAGACCCAGGCAGGGCAGTTCATTCACCTACCACTACTGGTCTGACTACCTTGCAAAACCAGGGAGGAGAGAAGGTGCTGGTGATACAGATGCTGCCTGCGAGGCAGCCAAGGGTCAGGCGTTTGCCCCCTTTTTAGCTGTAATTTGGTACCTAAGGGCTGCGTGTGCCTTTGAAGAACAGTGCAGTTATTTTTAAAGGCTCCCATCAACCAGCCCATCATGTAACTTAAGCAGAAACAGAACTGTAATAGCAGGCATAATATTCTTCTTGCAGAGCCTGCAGTTCTCCTGCACGTCTGCTTGACTCACAGCGGACAAACATCCCGGCAGGAACCAGTTAACCGGGCAGCACCGACAGGCAGCAGCTCTGGAGGAAGGCAGTCATGTATTTAGAAAGGAAAAACCACCACCAAGAAGCCCGCAAAAGAGCCACACTATTTATTTTTTCTGGGAGGTGAGTGGGAAGACTTTCAAAGCGTGGCTGTTATGCTGTTTTGGCACAAAACGTGCTTTTCCAAATTGAAATCTTCCATCGGGCTGGCTTGGAAAACGGCATGTGGTTTATAACCACGGCTTATTCCTTTCGGCTTTGCCTCCTCTTCCAGGTTAAAGTCAGCAGCTGGGAACGTCTCTGGGAGGAGGGAGGAGCGTGTTGGAAACACAGCATCCCCAGCGCGTTTCTACTGGCTGGCCCAGGGACCTCCAGGTAGTAAACACGAGCGCTCTCCCTAAAAGGACCTTGCTTGGCAGGATACCGAGGGAAAAAAATGAGACTATTGCAGAGGTGGGGAGCAAAAAGAAGTTGTTATTTTCTGGCACAGGAGAAAGGACCAAAGGATGCTGAAAGGGTACTGGGCAGCTGCTTTTCCAGCTGCTCTGGGAGCCAAGGGAAAAGCCTTTGATCTGCTGAGCAGGCCTGGGCTTGCCGCCAGGACCTATATCCTTTCTCCAGCAGTGACAGCAGGCTTCCTCGCTAGTTCCTCTCCAATTGCCGAGTCAAAAAACAAGTGACGTAACTCATATAGGGACCTCACTGAAATGTTTCTATTATCACCAGCTCTGCAGAAAACATATGCTACAGAGGCCTCAATCTGAAATTATCTTCTCGTCCAAGGCGGAAAGAAAAAAAAAAAAAGAAAGAAAGAAACCCTGAGGTCCTCTGGATTACATCTTGCAAAGCCTCATAAAAACCCATCTAGTGTACTGGTGAATTAAACAGACCCATTGGTTCTACAGCTGAACTACCATGTCTGCATAGCACCTTGGCCAAGCAAGCCCTGACCCAAATTTTAACATGCTCTTACCTGTTGCGACTGGGAGATTTAAATAGGAATATGGCTTGCAGACCTGTACCTCAAATGATGTCATCAAGATAGTACTTCCTAAAGAATGAGCTGTTTCAAAATAGCTGCCGACAATTTTTAGTATAGAGTGATGTGAAGACCAGCCTGCTTGATTTGTGGTGTTGCCCAAGAAAGGGGAACATGAAGGCAGCTGTGTTTGTCAGCTCTCAGACCAGAACAACCGGAATATACAGAATTTCCTCCAGCACCAGTGTGCCTTCAGTACTTATCAGTGTAACGTGCTATCACCGTCACCGCAGGTAAATTCTGCTTGGTTGAGATCCAGGCTTACATCTTAACCCAGAACCAGCCAGGATTTGAAAGTCTCACGACTTGAAGCACAGCAACGTGCTATGTTCTGTTTCTAATGAAGCTGAATCATACATTTTTGCATGACATAACCAAAAATTCACTTCACCTTTGCAGCACAACAGCTTTTGCGTTGTCACTTCCCCTTTCTTTCGATGCTCACCATCACTACTGAGAATTCAACCTTGCAAGATGCTCAGGAGTTTGGATGGTCCCATAAAGTTAACTCAAGCAAGCACTTCTCTCAGTAATGCTTCCCCCTTGCTACCTGGGACTTGCTGCTCTGTGTTAATGTTACTTGCATAGCAGGGGCAGAGTCCCTCAGGCAGGGTCCCCTGCAAGATGCGCTGCGTGGCTCTGTATTAGTTAGTTCTCTTTCCCAGCTCAGAGCTTAACACCACGGGATGCAATAACACTTGTACCAGGTGTGCTGTTTTCACCGTGTTCAGCTCTGCTGAACTCAGCTGGAGTCTTGATATTTGGGTCAGGTTCTGTCTCCAGCCATTTCCATACTGACTTCCACTTGCTCATGCTGAAACCCTTAGTCCCTGGTGCCACTTGGGGCACCAGTTTCAATTTGTGATGCTGCTTTTTGTGTGGACAGAACCTGCAAAGATTTCGTGCTCTTTTCCCCCCACCCCCTGCTGTGTTTTACTGAACGTGTCAGACTTTGCTACACATGAGAAGACATTTTACACGCGAACTCATTTATGAAGTTGAGTGTATTCAGAAAAGAAAAACCACTTAATATGAGCAATGAGTTTTGAAACCATTATCTAAATTTTGCCTTCTAGCACACACAACTTTTGTAGAGTTCTTCTTGAACCTATGTACCTGAAACCTGATTTTTTTTTCACTTGAGACACTGCTTCGGTTGTATGCAATTTCTTGAAAATAGGGCAAAACACATGTGGGTGGAACTCTAAGCTGGCGTAAACCTGTGCTGACAATTAGGGTCTCTATGAATTTTAGGAAGCTGTTTTGCTCGCTGCGACACTGCAAGAGCAGCTAAACCTCCACCTTGCTACAGCCATCTCGGACAGTGGCTAAGGCAGCTGCTCAAGACAAGAACAAGGGAAAGTATGTTCTCTCTCCCTGATACTTTCCCAGCTCCAGTGACTTGCAGCTCAGCAGTTTCCCTAGTCTGATGTGGTATCCTTCACAATTATAGACATTAGCAGATTTTATTTCATTATTTGTATTGTTGCTTCTTGAACCCACATAATAACAACAAAACATCTAAGTAGTTTTGCACATTTCATAAAAACAGTGAATTTTCTTCCCTATCTGTGTGCAATTCAGCGTCAGCATTTTTAGCACACTCAATATACCATGTGTGCGATTGCCTCATTGCTTTTTTCTACCTGCAATTGTTCACCTTAGTGCTGACGACATTGATGCAAAGACAAAGGTGTAAACGGAAAGGGGACATTTGCAGATGCGGAAACACTTTAAAATAAAATGTCTGTCAAATGGAAAATAACAATACTCATCAGGAAAGAAATTATGTTTTCCATCTTCCAAACGTGCACATTGCAAAAGCTGCAAAATTTGTTAAAAAGGGCAGCTTTGAAAGAGTAGTTAACCCTTTAATTTTTTAAGAGAACTGAGTGATGAAATTTTCTGCTGTGTAAATGCTTGAAAATTCATATTTTATTTGTCATCAGTAATAAACACACAAGCTGTAGAAATGTCAGTTGGGTTTATAGGAACTTAACACTAATATAACTAGAGATCACTCTGCAGAACAACAGGAAGCGTTCAGCAGCAAAGACCTCTTCTCTCTGTCCACAGCTGCATAGAGGGTTAAGTTGTGAGAAGTCAGCCGAAGGACTTGTCAGAATTATTATATGGCAACATATTAAAAAGATGGGCTTTGGCCCAAAGAGATGACACAAAAACCATTTTGCCATGAGAGATTTTGCCTGCCATTGACTTTTTGAAGCTGAAGACTTCCATTGACTTGTTTTTTCCTATGACTGGGAAGGAGATGGCCATGGCCTCCAACAGCTCCTGTCACTTATCTTCTTGAGGCATCATCAGCAAGAACTATTAGGACCTTCCTTTGGGCATTCAGTGCCAAACAGCCCAAATTTGGAGGCCAGGAGGGAGACCTAAAGCCAGTAATTCTTTAGCTAGTAGCTCTTCTTCCTATCCTTCTCGCATGCCTGTGACTCTGGCAAATGACTCAGTCACTTAAAGGGCATCACATACTTAGAGCACTTCCTAAATTAGTACCAGCCGGCTCTTGCTTAGCATTGCAGGCTCCTGGGAGAGCTGGGACTAAGCCTGTTGGAAAACCAGCTCAGGCTATATGCTTTTGCAATCTGGTGGTAATAAAAACCAGCAGCATATCTCCTAAGCCTCTTCTTCAGACTGCTGACAGTTCTATGTGTCTAGTGTGCAACTGGCATCAGACAAAGGGAGGTAAGCCCGTGGAGTCAGAAATAAAAAACACTCACTAAACCAGATGTGTTGCAGCTATCATAGTTTCCACTTATTTTTGCACATCTTTAATAATTGCCAGTCTGAAATGGGATCAGCTGACTGGCTGTAATATATAACAAATATGTTCATGTTTATATATGTCCTTAGTTTCCTTTCCCACATGTACACATTTGAAAAGCCTCGTGTTTTGCAGCCCTCACCCAAACATCTGCAATCATTTACGGAATAAAACAGTCTGCCGTCTCAGCCTAGGTTTTTCAATGCACGCTACAACTGATGTCATTTTGGTATTTTGGATTTTCAAAAGAAACAAATAGGTTTCCAAGCAAACCACATCACAGAACATGTCACGGTTATCAGTTCAAAGAGCCTCACTGGCTCAGCAGCTAGCACTGTGTTTCATCACATCGTCCTGAGGTCAGGCAGGGAAATGATATCCCAGGAATACACATCTGTGTGTATACAAACAGCTACAGTCTTCGGTTGTTCTCTCTCTAGCTGGCTGCTGAACTAATCCTCTGCAAAGCACAAGAACTGTCAAGTACAGGCTTGGCCAAGGATAGACTTTAATATGAAACACGCTGTGTTCTGGAGCGTGGGTGTTTTGTATGTCACTTTAGAGATGAAGCAAAGCAGACTGACTAAAACAGAGATTGTTACGGCACTAACCCATCACCGTACTATGAAAAGGTCTCTCAAACTTATTTACAAAAGTGTATTCTGCTTACATTTTGTCTTTCCTACAGCCCACACCAGAGCTAGGATGAGAAATAAACTCCTTAACGATCACAGAGCATGGAAGTAATACTGGATTCAGGATGGACCACTTAGACCTTCACTTCTCCAATTTGGCCAAGGATGCTGGGTGTATTTTTGGTTCCCCAAGAGGACCCAGCATGGATTCAGGCTCCAGCAAGCGACAGATTAGACCGGACACAGCAGAAGCAAAGCAGTAGTGCCTCTGGGGCTGCTCCTAGAGCATGTTTTCAGCTAGTAGCCCCCGGCAAATCCTGGACTGGTGCCTATGCAACTTTTCTGAAGCAAATTCTGCTGCATAAATGAAACGAAGGTGTTGTAGGAAGGGGAATGAGAGCATGCTCACAACTCAGCATTGGTAGGTATTGATTAAATGCTTTGCTGACTAATCCTGACAGGCTAATAGTGATAAAATTACATCACACTCTGGAGACATCAGGTAAACTTTCTAAACAAACAACCTTTATTAAAATTCGGGGAATAAACTGGTCAGGGGACTCAAAGGAATACTAAATATTTATTAATATGTAAACCCTTTGGAAAAAGACATTACGCTGACTTGGAAAATGGGTGTGAACCTAGCTGAGCTAGGGAAAATATGGCATAGGAGACACTGCATTTTAGGTAGATGAAGTGTACTTCTGGAAGGGCTACAGTTTTAGAAGACCACAAACATCAAATTAAGTGTTCCAATACCTTGATGTAAAAATAAGCTAGAAATGAGGGAACTGCAAAAGTTGGCTGTAGAGAAAGACACATGTAACTCGAATGTCACCCTTGGAAATCAGTCCCTGTGTCGTCACTGGGACTACTGTCCAGCTCTTCCCTATTTGCAGCCTGATATGCAGGCACACACTGCTATGAGTAAGATTCATTTATTGTAAGTTGTAAGTCCTCATGAAAGGGCCCCAAAGGGTGGGTGTTGTTCAAAGTAGGCATTCAAAAGCATGGGTTTCTAATAATGTATTATTAAAGAGGAACTATATGAGCTTTGCAAGCCATATTTTCCCAAGGGCAAACTGACCTTTTTAAACTTGTTCTTATCCCTCAGGTGTGGCATTTCTTTTCACAGACACAGATCCTGAAAGATACTAGTGAGAAATAATTCTTCACATTACAAATGTCTCCTCTGCTGTCTGCACATGCTGTCTGGCAAAACCTTCTGAGCTTTAAGGTAACATAACAACAATGACTTCTGAATATAAGTCATGCTTGGCATTGCAAATTTTAACTGTTTGTAGTGCCCTGGTTTTACACAAAAGCGATTGCTCCTACAGTTTTGAGGACTTGTCCTTTCCACAGGGATGCCTATCTGATGAATAAATTTAACATTCATAAGCATGTGACCTTGCTATTCCCTTTTGACTTGAGATGCTAGTCAGTTTTGGATTAGATGGTTGCTGTTGCTAGGAAAGGACTGTGGTGACGGAATAAGCATCAATTTTGAATCTTTGTTAACAACGAATAAAGGGAGTCTGACTTCCTTTAACTCTGGAAGAATCAAAGAGACAAAGATTTCTGGCTTGCAAATCTAATCTGCTGTCAGCACATACTTTAACAAAAATAGTCACTCCATATTCCTACCTACCTTCAGTGTCATGCCCTGAGGTTTTCTGTGCTATATCTAGCATTTTTGATGTACCCGTGTGAGTTTCTGCTGTTTCTGTCATGCACCAATAGGTACAGCTCAACAAATCAATGCCCCAGCTCGAGTGTTTGATGTTGCACTTTGGTCTTAAGAGCTACTCACCCTGTTTTTATTTTTTGGGTGGTGACAACATATTGCTTCAGGTCTACAAACCAGCTTGCTTAGGATAGCTGTACTCAATGGAGGACAGTTGCTACACCCACAAGCCCCTGTGCAGATTCTCCCCATTCCTCAGCAAACCGGTGTTCTCTGGGCCAACCAGGACAATTCATCACATAAGCTACTTTACAGAAAATATTATTTCCCTTTACCACAGTGCTACAGTACTGTTGTGGAGGAAACGTCTGCGTGACTCAGGAGTTGTGGGCAAGTCACACGGAAATGTTTTAGCCTCATGTAGAAATGTCACATGGGAATGTTTACAGGTCTATAAGGATAATGTCACCAGTGAATGGGCTGTTCACAGAGGATCATTTCAGCTCCCTTCAGAGCAGGTATTAAGGTCTGACAAGGTCTGACAGTATCTGTCTTCAGTGGTAGGACTGATGCAGATACCTTAGCCATTTCCCACCACTTCTGCATTGCTATGACCCACCTGTACTAAAACACATCAGTCGGATGGTGCTGTCAACCAGATCAGGTACATGACACACATCACTGCTTTTACATTCAGGTTTTTTTTGGTTTTTTTTTTTTTTTTTTTTACCAAAAGCCAGATTTACAGCACATCTCCAGAAAACAGACACATTAGCAGAGTGGAGGGAGCAATAAACTGTGAAGAAGGGACAGATACACCATATGACAGTATTGCTTCTGAAGACAGGGCGCTGTCACTACAGCCTAACTAGGTGCATGGAGGAGACCCTGTCTTTCCACTGAGTATGAGAGCAGCCCAGGGAGATTTATTTTCCTAAGCCGAAGTTGGCCTTTATATATAACCTTTACTTCTTTCTATACTGTAGGAAGATTAAAATCTGTACACTGGTTTTTACCTTCAAAATCTGGAGCAATGCATTATTTTGCAGCTAAGAAATCAGATCTGAAGTTATAGACATATTGATATTTAAATAGATTTACAAAACCAAGCCTACTTAAACATTTGCTCTGCATAGTGGTTTCTGTGAATTTTACCAGGCACCTATTCACATCATTAAATACCTAAATACATTTATCCTGCTCTACATTTATGCTGGTGTGATTAAGATGAGATTTTGATTCTAGTTCTCTCAAAGTTCGTTTTTACCTATCAGAAGAAAAAGATTTACTGCCTGGACAATCTGTGTATGGTTCTGATTTAATGAATCAACAATTAAACACCCACCTCTAATCATGCCCAGATCTTTTAAAAGATCGCTACAATGCAAGTCATTCACCTGAATGTATGAAGAGTCCTCTATATGCACCGTTATAACAATGCCAAGATTCCTTTTTTTTGTGCTGGTGAGCTCTGTAAAGCTCACACACCTCAGAAGAGAATAGGCTCATCTCCATTAGATCTTATATACCTGCAATAAAACTGTTAAAAAAAAATAGCTTTGTTGCAGAATCCTTCACCTTGGCAGCATTGTAAAAGCCAGGGGCATATAATTTAAACATCAGCCTGGATTTACTTTGATAATCATCAATGAAAGGGTGATTTTTGCAGAATAGCCTTTTGAGAATAGAAGAGAACTTTGAAGTCTTCTGCTGAAAAGACAGCTGGGTTGTGTAATGAGCAGGTCTTCGCTTGGTGTTGCACAGGTGAGCCTCAGTGTAATGGCTGTGGAAAGTTAAGCACTATGCAAACAATAGAATCTAAAAGCTAGCGCAGAAGCATTAATTACATGTGGGGAAAAAGTGGAGTGAGTCTCCGCTTTAGTCCATTGTCTTGGAAGTTCTGCAGTGAACTAAAAAAGCTTCCCACCTGCCCCGGCTTTGTGTGAATTGTAATGGAGTTGGGTCCGTTTGTTTGTCTTCTAAAAAATATTGGCATAGATTCACCTTGGGGCTGTCCATGTGTTTTCCTTCAGTTACTGAAAATTGAGCCATTGCAAGAGCCTCTATATGGAGAGTCTGGGGGATTCACTTTTCCTGGTCCAGGCCAGCTGAGACTTTGTGGGCAGGACGACAAACTTTTAGCATGTACAAAATACATGCATAGCTGCTGAAAGGGCAGAGCCAAACCCATGGTGGGCTGAAGTACAGGGCACTTGGACAATCATTGGAGGCTCACAGGGCTGTATTTGTTGGCACTGTGCTTTTTGGGTCAAGAGTATGACGTATATGTACATAAGAATCCTTTTCACTTAGGGGACAAAGGCACAGAAAAAGGACAGTGATGGTCCTCAGGTATTGAGATCTGTGAAGTCTAGAGCTGTGATATATTACTGCAGGGAACAGCTCTGCAACTTCTTCTCATCTGTGTTTCTCTAGGTAAAAATATATAGGATCCTGGAGAGAAATACATAGGGTACCATGAAAGTTCCTATGAAATGAGTAGATAACTCCCTTGCTGCTTTCTTATCTGTGTTCCCAGATTTATTTCAATAGAAAACCAGGGCACCTGGGGAGATGGTTGCATCCTGGTCCCTTTCCAGCATGCAGCACACCTGGGGACCAGGACTCTGGAGGTCCAAGAACTTTGTCAGTTCAGAGGCAGAGGTAGAGCATGTGTGGAGGGACCAGGAGAAAAGACTCATTTGATAAACAAGTGAAAAGCTTATTTCCTGCTCATCTGGCTCTGGACACTGAACTGTTACCCTCTAGTATTGCAAACAGGTCTTAAAGAGTTACTGGGGCGTTAGGCGGGTGTGATGCAGCAGCTTCGTGGTACAAATCCATCATACAAACATTCAATGGTTTGGGTTGGAAGGGACCTTAAAGACCATCCAGTTCCAACCCCCCTGCCACGGGCAGGGACACCCTCCACTAGAAGCGTCGTCACATCAGACTCCGCACTGAAAAACGACGACGAACGCAGGCTCGCTCAAACATCACCAGAATGCATGGTTTCACCGCTTACATTTCTGTAAAGTCACGTCATCTGAACTTTTTTCTTTGTTTAGAAAGCTCAGTCACGCTATTTACAAGTACCTTATCCCGAGGCTTTCCTTTCCCACATCTCCAGTAGAACAATAACTCCCTCTGGTGTTTGCCTGCTACTGTTACTGCCTCAGCCACAGCCCCGGGAAACCCTGCCAGACGGTGCCCGGCGTCCGCACATCAACCCTCCACCCTCGGTCCGAGGTTATTTTAGGCTTTGGGCGGAAAGGAGAGGCCCCAGAGGCACCCGCGTCTGCAGGTGAACATCAGTGCATCAGGAAAAGTGGATTGCCAAACTCTGCGGCTGCCGAGCGGCTCACGGTGCCAAAGACTCATTAACGCGCTCCCTGCATTTATTTAATTGCACGAACAGTAGGCTTATTGCAGTGTGTCTGGACGCTTTATTTGATGAATAGTGGAACTCACCAACCCAGTCCCGGGAGGGTCAGGATACATATAGGGATATGTCAAGTGGCTGGATGATAGTTCAGAGTTAATGAATTGCTGTGCTCTGCTCTTGGGACAGACAATGTGGAACTGTCATTCAGCTGCAAACTTATTTAAAGGAATGCTGTCACAGCTTCAAGGCTCTGATCTGACCTACAAGTGAGTTTCAAGCTGTATCTGCAGGCGGAGGAGGCAAAATGGGATGCAAGGGAACTAAGCTCTTGTTCTTAGGGCAAGACCTTACTGACCTGTTGCCACAGTAGTGTTTATTGTCTATTTTCTTAATGCAAAATTTACAAGAATATATATACTTTTTATGTTAAAAATGTATCACACGATAAATTATAAGTAAACACCCAGTATAATTATTTTTTTCCAGATTTTTGCTGTAATCAGTCGATGAAAACAAATCTGCAAGACAAGATGAAGGAAACTAAATATCTGAGATACTCCTTTTGCCAAAGAGAAGAGGCTGTTTTGCTGGGCAGTTTAATAGAAATTCCTTCCAAAGAATCATGTGATCATTCAGCTGGGTGCTCTCTTCAACCGGTCCACAGGCTTTTTATATTTGACCTAAATGTCTGGAGGTTTTTTTTTTCCCCAGCATATCACAGAACAGAAATCTGTAAGCTGATTTCTGTTGCTGTTAATTCACTTCTGAATGCAAACATATTTGCATTTTTCAAACACTGGTGTATAGAGCTGGAATCATAAAATTTAAAAGACCTGAAAGCTCATACTAAATCCTAACTGGCTCCCTAATCCTTGTTACAAATAGCCCTGTGGCAGAAGAATCCCTTGCCAATGCCTTGTATTATATATACAGTGTGTAACAATACTACACCTTGGATGTAAAACAACTCCCCTTTAATGTGCTGCAATCTCTTATCCCCTTTGTCTCTCAGATAATAATCCTCTTGCATGTGTTAATCCTCAAAATCACATATGCTCTTGAAAGCTTTACTTTTGGAATTGTTCATATCCATTTTCTGGGCACTGGCTACTAAATATCACAGAAAACCTGGTTCCTCTGTTTTTGACCAAGAAAGTCTGATTTTTTTTTTTTTTTATTCCAGATTAACTGCTTTGCTGGAACTAGGTCAACAAAATGAGTAAACAGATTTTAGTTCTACAGCGAAACAGTAGCATGCTCACTTTTTATTTGGTCAAGACAGAGGCACAACGAGGTTGGCAGAATTAACAGGAAAGAAGTGAAACAACATTTTCTGTTTGTGTTGTAGAACAGAGAATTGGAAAAGAAAGATCTAGTTGTCTAGAATGATTTAAAAATATCTCCTCCTGGACTACTAAAACAAGGTAGTAAAAGAAAATTTCCAACCTCAGCAGTAATAATGAAGCCCCCTAGCTCTGGCACATGGACATTTACAAGCATGCTACCAGCTACTCAAAGTTTTATTATTGCAAGATTAAACTTTCTTGGATATTGCTACCTTAAGTCAGAGGTAGAGGTTGAGACTAGAATTACTTCATCGAATCAGCATGTTTATTCAAATGATCTAAACGTGACAATAAGTGATGACTATACTGTGAGTCTCACCAGGTCAAATGCAAGATCGTAAATGACATAAACTGCATTAATTGCAGGACATGATGAATATTAGCCTGAGTGCAAAAAAAAACCTTTTTATTTGCTGACAGACATGCACATTGCCATAAGAAACTTGTAGCAAGCAGAGTGATGAGCTTCCAATGATACAACAGCACAACCTGCTGATCAGACCATCTCTTCTTGTCTGTCCAAGCCCAGCCAGCTTGCCTCACTCACTCCCCAAAAGACCAAGCACAGAAATTTCTCCAGGTTTGCTTTTTATGGAGTGTGCTGCCAGCAGGACAGATCCTGGCTGTAGTGCTGAGGTCTAGGGGCATTTTGTTTCTTTTGCCCTTGTTGGGAGGCGATGCCCACTGTCCTTGGGCATGGGGATCATCCGTCTGCAACTCCTCGGTTTTAGTCTGTCCTACACAGACATGTTGTCCTCCCCTCTCCTGGGCCAGCAGGCAGAGCGATGGATCAGCTGTGGGCTCTGGGTCAGCTGCTGAGCCACAGCAGCTGCCCTGGGGATGATGGATAAATATGCCTGAGCGAAACAGCACAGCTCTCTGGCATCCTGAGTTAGAGTTTCACAGTGTTTGTGTCATTTAACCTTGACTACCAGGGGCTTAGTTTCTACTGAAGTGCTGTGACACTCTCATCCTTGTACAAAATCAAAACTATCTTGCACTTACTACATTCGGGTTATAACTTACTTCTCATGAGTCACAAACCTGAATGCAAACTCCCCAGTTTCAAGAGTTTGACGGAAGAGGACTTGGTGGTCTCTCAGTCTCGGTGGCTTTGAACTTTGTGGGAGGTTTAGGGATGTCCCGCAGACCGGCGGGTCCTTCTCTGCAATGCACTGTGGTAGCACGTGTGTAGTAGCTCAAAGACTACCACCCAGGCGTAACAAGAACAATAAATAGCACTGATAAACACTCCAAGCTGAAGTGGGCTGCACGTGGGAATCAGGCAGTACTATTTCTAAAAGAAAGGCAGGAAATTAGGCTCTCTTATGCCGTTTCAAATGTTTACAGTAAATCAGCAAAATTAATGGTTCTAGCAGAGAGAAACTCTACTCTCACTGAGAAATCCACTGTACTCTAAGCAAACTAGCCAAATATTAATTTCCTTACATCTGTTTTCGCTATTTATTTCCTTGATTTGCCAAAATTAAGTCAGCTGAATTTTCTCATGAGTGCAAACATTTGTGTTGCGAAAAATAAGAAACTCAAGTATTTAATCCATTTTTAGGAAATAAAGTTAACAACTGTAAGTGCTAATCTTCCCATCTCACATGAAAGTTGAGAAACTCCAGGTAGATGTAAAACATTTGGGCAAGTTGATTGTTCGCATGAAGTTTTGATTCTGAACATTGAAGGCAAACACTTGTCAAAAGGAACAAGGTTTATTCTGGCGAACAGAAAAAAGGGAGGTAAACCACCAAGGTTATAAGCAAGACTCCTAGGAAGATGCTAAACAAAATTTTTTCATATAGATGCATCAATGCATATAAAAAAGAAGTAACCTCATCCATTCCTCTCCCTAAGGAGGGTTAGAAGTCCTGCTGTCACAGTGAGCATGCTTGCTCTCTTTAGTGCTCATTTAGGTGATGACAAGCAACTCTAGTTTGCCAAAGCCTCATTAAGTAACCACTTTGCCAAACGTTTTTAGCCTTGTATTGATTAGAAAAACACAACTTCTAAATTATGAAACATGTTGCCCCGTTCGTTTTCTGAACTTTTAAAATCAGCATAATCACTCCTAAATCACTGCTTTAATGTTTGTTGATTGAAAAACAAATTATTGAGCTAATAGTTATAATTAATACTCTTTTTATTTCATCTTAATTCTTGAAACGAGATCAAGTGAACAAGAATTAAAATAGGAGCCAATGTAAACCCACTGCATATATGTTATTACTATGAAGAGAAGAAAACTTTAATATTAAGATGAGCAGCTTAATATTATCAGCACTTACAAGACCGGAATCACAATGTCCAGATTAAAATTCAGGCTCTAATTCCCTTTTTATCTCAGCTTTCTCATCAGTGATACAGGGCTAATAATCCTTGCTTTTCTCATTCACGGTTTGTTTCAAGGATGAAAAATACAATGTCAGTGTAGCGTATTATCATAATTAGTTTTAAAAGAATGAATGAAATAATCAACATGTATCATAGAAGTAAAAAAATGGGGTATTTGAAACCCTAAATGCACAACAGTGAATTCATCAGGAAATAATAATAGTCTGATTAGGAAAAGAAATGAATAATTTTTTCTTCAGCGTCAAGGAAACAAAATTTCCAAAATCACCATCTGACTATTTTTTCCCCCACATATTTCCCACTAAAGAGGTCAATTCTGAAAAGGTATATAGAATAATTTCTGAGAGAGTTAAACCTATTACAAGTGCAAATATCTTTTGATGTACGTACAGGTAGAGTCTAAGATTTTCACTTTATGGAAGCGTGGTTGTACAGACAAAGAACAGGAGTAGGGAACTAGCAAAATTGAATGGGCTTCAAAACACCTAGTAATGCATATAAAAGCAACTACAAAGTCTTATTTAATTTGCTAACTGTTTTAAAAAACCTGACAAACCCTCCCACTTAGAGAATTAATGAAGAACATAAATGGCATAATGGTGTAACTAACTACAGAAGGAAAAGTCTTCTAAAATATTAACATTAATGCCAGCAAGAATCATCCATCACAGATTAAGATAACACATGACAAGCATAATTGGCTTATTATTTTTTCAAGCCACAAGTAGAACAAGATGAATGACAAACATGATAAGTTACAGCCATTTATCAGTTGCTTGTAAACTAGTTTATCTATATTGCCTTAAAAAGTGTGTTGCTATGTATCAGGTAATGGTTCCATTCACTTTTTCACATCATCGGTATCACCTAGTTACCTGATCTACACTGGATTTTCAGGACTCACTCCACTGATAAAAATGGGAGTGAAATGCTTTGGAAAATTTGGCCCTTTAACTTTTTAACTCCTAATCATGGCAAAACTCCACACCAAGAAGCATCTGCTTATCATTCAAAGCAATATCACTTAGTGGCCATTGGCGGGTTTCCTCTCAGAAAAGAGAGTCAAACCTCGAATCTTAACTTTACATTTAATCATACATTCTGAAACACAGAAATTCCAACCCACTTCTCACTTCTAGGCATTTCTAAATCAATATGAAGGCTTAAGCTCCAATGGGATTTTTGGTATAAATTAGTTTGGGTTGTTGGACATGGAACTGATCTAGTTATTCTTTCAAAGGCAAGCTCAAAGTCACCTTATATAAAAATCTTTCTAAAAAACTAGGGGAGCAATTAAGTGCAATTAAGGGATACAACAGGGATAATCTGCGGCAAGGTGTATGCTAAGGTCTACCTTTGTACATTGCTATTTGCTATGGAAACGTGTCAATGCTTTCTATGATCTGAGGATCCATCTGTATACTATGCAATGTAAGGATGCGACCAAAATGACAGAATTTGAAAAGTAACTGTAAAATTGTCAAGTTTTACATGCTGACACACTTGTGTGGTGCTACACTGCTCTGTCCTCTCTGGTTAAAATTTGGAATAATTTTAAAATGAACCAACATGACATCCAAAGTTACAACGCTATGATAACACAAGTGTGTTCTGTTTTTCCTGCAGAAAATGAATCCTTTATTAATTGCATTTATGGTTAATATCACAGTTATCTGAAGAAAAATATTTTAATGATAGGCGTTGAGACTAAATATTCAATTTGTACAGAAAAACAAGGAAGAACATGTGATACCATTTGGCTGTCATAAAATCCATGAAGATGTCATCCTTTGTCATTTCAAAGTAGCTTTAAACCCTTCAGTCAAGACATGCAGGTCTATCATTATGTCAAATCCCGAGCTTTCAACACCAAACACATGATTAGTGTTGTCAGAACTGTCAAAACTTAACAACTTCTGTAGATACTAAATGCGGTAGCACCGACTCGGTTGTCGGCAGCTGGTCGGCTCTAGCGGTGCCCGCTGCGGGACTGGGTCAGGATGCTCCTGGCAGCCTCCTGGGGTGACCTTCTGGGCTTTCACCTTCTCTAAAAGACCCTGGGCAAGCCTGAGCATGGGGTGAGCTTTCTTGATGATAGAGGGACAGCGAAAGGATTTAACAGGTGGCTGGTTGCTTGACTTTCTGTTTAATTGACCATTTTAACACTGCTGAGATCAAATGATGCTGTTTACAGTGTGTTATGAAACACTACTTTGGATGGGGTATTTTTCATTACTATTGAAACCAAGTTACTGAATGCAAAGGGCAGCTGTGCAAGAAGCATATTTTGTAGCCAGCACCATATTGTAGCACAGTATACTGCCAAAAGCACACAAGAATGTCAGCGGGTGTAAGTTTTCACTGGCCCAAGTCTTCTGTAGGTTCGTCTTTTCTGAATGAAGACATATTATGAGAACAACTAAAAATATTTTAGAGTTTCAGTTTTCAAGGAGTGTTTTCTTTTACAGTTGTTGTGTGCCCAACTCTATATGGCTCAAGCTTTGAAAGCTTAAAACCAAATACATGTATAAAACTTATGAAAGCTTTTCATGCTAGAAATTGATAATTTCAACTTTGATACATCAGATCCTTACAGGATTTGAAAGAAGCAGCTGCACAGAACAATTAGGCAGCTGGAGATCAACCCTCTGCAGTGATATAAAGCTCTAGTTTCTGAGCCTGCAGGGATATGAGATATCAGATTTTAAGTAGTGACGTCTTAATATGCAGAAGAGCTGTCACTGCTGTTTTCCGTTTCAAGAAGGGAAATTATTTCTGGGGATAAAGCCAAATTTAAAGAGGAAACATTCTGGGGGTGTATTAAGGCTAAAGCTGGAAACTCTTTGAAATGGCAAACATGCTTGAAACAGCGTAGGACAAATCTTTCTTTGAAACATTATGGCTACATTTACCTTTTCTGAAATACTTGATTTTTAGCCTTGTTTACAATGTGTTCTAGTGCATTTCTGTGTGATAACCCTTACAACCCAATGGCAGAATGGTAACAGCCTGTAGGATCACTTTATTCAGTCTCTGCCAATTTATTTTTAATAATAGCTTTTTTATAGTTGTAATTTTATTATGATGATTCATCAGACCTGCAAACCCTTAAATACTGCACAGAGAGCATGTAGAACTGCATAACATATACTGGCACTGAATTCTGCAAGTGTTCAAAAACCTGGGGGTTCCTCTCTCAGAGCTCGCCAGGTACTATAGGATCCCCAGCAGTACTTAGCTCCATTTGCATCTTCTGCCTAAAAAAGAACTTTGTATGATACTTGAAATTACTGAGAGTGAAAAGCCCAGACGTCAGTATGAGCATGAGTGGTTACAAATTCCATGGATCCCATGGTCCCAGGGGAAAACGGAGACACAGGGGCATAAGCTACAATTTAAACTAAATTCGAGTTAGGGAGAAATCAGAGGACAGAAGATTTGATATAAAAGGTATATTGTGTATTTTTCTACATAATCAATATACTCTTATATCTGCAAATAATACATCAGCCTTCCTAGAGGATCCTGGAAGAATAATAAATGCCCTGTACTCAAAATGTACAAAATGACAGCCCTTATAAGCCTTAACATAGCCCCTCCGGCTAGTTCTGCACAAAATGACTGTTAATTCAGTACACGGGCACAGCCCTGCTCGTCTGATCAGCAACTCTGTCATTCAAGGGGTTTTCCTTCTCGTTCAACGTGCAGCCCCATCACAGATCTATTAAACACAGCTCACACTACACCCCAAAGACAGAATTACTATATTCTTGGTGACTAACCTTTTCTTTCAGAAAAATGACTGTATTTCAAAAGCACCCTTGTGAGGAAAAGGGACATCAATTACTCCCATTTCAGAGGTGGCGAAATGAGAAGCAGAACAGCCAAATTTACGATCACGTACAATTTTTAGTGCCCAAACACAGATGTTATCTGATTTTCCAGATTACATTCTCCTCCTGCATGCAAGGGAGTGCTCCTTGTGACTTCAGTTCTCAGCACTTCCACAGATCAAGTCTGCATCTTCAGCCAGAGACCTATGTAACAAGGATCTCAAAGCAGGGAGACGTGACCCTGCCCATGGCAAGGGTTTGGAGTAGCTGATCTTTAAAGGTCTCTTCCAAGCCAAACCGTTCTGTGATTCTATGACATCTGCAGGAAATGACTTCCTTAACATCACACAGGATGGGAAGCAGGGCACAATCCAGCTCTCCAGGGCAGATTCCATGGACTTAACTGGGATACCATTCTTTGTGTCGCTGCAGTTCCCTGGTCTGATTTGGTACACACCTGGCTTCTGCCACAAAAGAACCTTGGCCTCCGAGGACAACGGCTTCAAAAGGTTCAACAGACTTCTTTATTTCTATGTTGTTTCGTTGAGCCACTTGGAGTATTCTGTATTTTAAAAATTAACTACTTCAGGTTATAGTCTGGAAAAACTTCCCCTTTTGAGTTTAAAAGCTTTTGTGTGTCTTTTTGGGCTCACTATGAGGAATAGGCTGAGGCTGATCAACTTCAAACATTAACAGTCATCTCGTCTTGACAGTCAACACCCTCCTAACTTTCAGTTGCAGGCTTACCCCTGTGCAATTCGGGCTCCTCGGCCACGTGAGAGTCATCACCAGTTCATAGGTGTCCTATAAGGTGACTGCTTTGTCTTCCTGACATGTTGCTCTTGCAGCTCACCAAGACAGTTTGCTTAGGCAAAACCTTTGCCCTTGGTTTGAACATCTACCTGTCCAAGGTTTTGAACACCTTCCAAGGTTTGGGTGAAAACCTTAACACAGGCTTTTTTTCTAAACAAAGTACATGGGCACGTTTGAGTTTTATTTTTTCCTCAGCACATGAAAATCTAGCTTTGGAAACAAAACCATCTTGTTGACTATGTAATGTACTATCTTTCTTTTGTAAAGGTGACCATGGAAGACAGTAAGTGTGTGTGTTCTGCTTTGGTCTCTTAACCAGGAAGCAATGCTTGCTGCAAAATAACTTTGAGGGAACCAGGCATCCATATATTAAGTGAAGGTCTCTGGAAGAAATCATTAGCTATTTGCTTTATGTGATCCCCTTTTTTCCAACATGATATGCATAAGTAAATCCAGTTGTTCTCAGGTCTTGCAAAAGTGATCTCCACATACACCAATGGGAAAGGCCAGAGACCTGCAGCACTTCTTGGTAGGGCTTACTGCTACTGCTGCTGAAGAACAATCACGTCGGAGGAGGAAGCAGCCACATCTTAGTTTGGTCATCAGTCTTTAGGAAAGCTATAACCCAGATTTGCAGTTACCTCCAAAAGAGTTCTCATTAATTTTTAGTTTGAAACGATCTTCTGTCAAAACACAAGCATGTACAATTTAGGGGAATGTGAATTCAGACTGGAACTTTCTCCCATGACCGATTTGTACCCTGAATTAGGGGTAGAAGCAAGGGAATTGATTGTTGCGAGTAACGTAAACAGAAAGATCCATGAAGAAAATCCTTCAAGACTGAATAAAGCTGACAAACTAAAAACTAACAAAACTGAGGCACAACAGCAGCTTTCAAGAAAATAAGCATTGTTTAGTAATAAATTTGCAAATCTCTGCAACAGAAAGGTAACATTTCCAGTAGAGGACCTGCTGAAGTATTTTATTAGCCTTCCAAATCAAACCCATCATTCCACATTCTTTGTTTCCAGGATCAGATATCAGTCTCCCTGGAAGCAGAAGGTGCAGCAGATAATGCCCTCTGTTGTGCTTTAGCAGTGCTTGCTAGTTGTCACTTTCCACGCACGTCTTTCTGTTTTTCCAAACGTTAGGAGAGCAGTTTTCATTTTTGCCAATGAAGGGAATGATGGTATCATGGCAGTTGCACGATTTCCCAAAAAGTGAAAGACAAAGGGCCGGCTGCCGGGGTTCATGCTGTGCTGCAGTTCACACCCAGATGAACTTCGCGCCTCGGAACTGTCTGTCCTCACCACTCGCTGCAGTTGTGAGATTCAGAGCTGCACCTGGGCTGCTGCTGGCTACAGCATGGCACGGTCACACATCACAGCCCGTCCAGCACTCAGGCTGTAAAGGAACCAGTGCTAAGCACACCGGCACAATTTTGTTGTGATTTCATGGATATCCTCAGCTGCTCAACTTCCAAAGACATGAAATAATGGATTTATGTTTGATATCCAAAGAGGATAATCTAGGATGTATTTATGTCAGGGCAAAATTCACTTTGGCTATGGAAACAGCGTTGCCTTCAGTGTTTAGTAAGAATTTTTAACATTTCAGTTGGAATACACAAAGAGGAAAAAGGGATTAGCTCATAACTTTTCTGATAAAAGAACTAGGCTTAATCCATACTACTGCTGTTATTATCAACCTAATTTTTGTAAAGGGAATTGTATTTAGTTTAAACCTACTTAACAGTTTTGTGTCTTGTGCTGGAGTAGATGCTTATAGCCAATTCTGACTCATTAATGAGATGAGGACTCCCTGAAGGCATCAAATGAGATAAATTGGCACAAGCAGATGCACTTATTAAAAAACCTGACCCTGTGCCACACGGTCCTTACATCAGAATGAAATGCAGGCCTTACTTTTGCCTGTAAATTTTACATTTTTTGAACTATAGGTTGAAAGAACACAATATAGTATAATTGTACTGTATTTGCAACAACTTATTCAAAAAGAGATTTTTGTAAAAGAACAACCATGGAGTGGAATTGAGCCAGTCAGATTACTGGCAAAGCTTCCTGCTGAATATGATTAGATAAAGGGAAAACGGAGACTGGAGAAAATTGATCCTCTCAGCAGAATTTGCCATAATTATATGCAGGATGAGAATTAGCTATTATTCTACTGTTAAATTCCTCAAGTGGCCAGAAGGAAGACTCTTGCATAATCTGCTTTTTCAATCATCTAGCCTATGCAAAATGAAGATCCTGTTAAGAAAAATGGAGACATGGCTGACGAGATTCTATAAACCTGGTAAGTTTTCTCCCTAAAGGTTAGACAGTGGAAGGATGTATTGGGATGACTTTACCAGCACCTCTCCAATAGCCCACTAGCTTCTCTTCAACAGAAGTTTTCATTTCAAGAAAATGAAACCCAATGAATTTCACACATGCATTCATCCCTGGCAAGTTACGATGCAAAAATCTTCTAAAGGTATTCTTGTAAGGCAACCTCTTTGTAATGGTTCACTGCTGGCATGACCTGCACTGCCCTGTTGCAAAAGCAAGGCCATGGTTGTGAATCAAATTCTGGTGTTTGTACCAATGAAACAGGACTTCCCTGAGTGCCAGCTTCTGTTCATGCAGGGGACACATGGCTTCCCCATTGCTACTTAATTCAAGTGGAGGCAGTCCTGATACGATGAAATAATCCTGAGAAAATACAAATGGCTCTTTAGCACAAACAGGGAATAAGCTATGTAGCCTAACGAGAAGGGGGGATTGCCCTTAATGTTACCGAGTGCGGTGAAATAGCAACAATGCAATTGTGATAGGTTGGCATTGCTGGCCCATGGGCTAACAGGTAACAGAGGAACTGTGAGCACTGTTACTCGAGTGGAAACCTTCTTGGTGCTTCTCCTTTTCAAAAATCAGAAACTGTTACATCATTATTCAAATTAGCAACATGAAAGAGAATCAAAGGAAAAGGAAACAAAAGCAAGAAGCTATGAAAAGGGACAGCTTGTCTGAAAGATAATTATATATGGTTAAAAAGAGTAAAAAATAAAGCACTGTGTTTAGTATGCATCTAGATTAGCAATGCTCCTTCCTAAAATGCAGTCTGCTAATTCTTTTACTATAGACGTTGCAAGCATAATGATTTTATAGTTCACGACTGGGTGGGTGATGTTAGCTGCAATACTACTACAAGCCACCCATATCCAGTCTGCTGAGATGGCCTCACTGTAATCCTAACCACTGAAATGATCACTAATTAAAACATAAAAAGGAAAAGAGGGAAAAAGAAAATCTGATTTATTAGTAGGGCCCTAGAAAAATCTCTCAAGTTGTCAGAGCTGTAACACTATCATCTTTTTGCTTCCTGCAGCCTCCCATGTAACCCATTCCCTTTCTTCAGCTGGGATGACAGTTGTCTGCTGGAACTGCCCAGTTTGTCCAACAACACATTTGACTGTGAATGCACAGAGTTCCCCTTCCTGCTAACCAGAAGGCTGCCACTGGGAGAAACCAGAAAATTAACATATAGAAAAAACTGAGAGGAAATGACTGTTACAGCCAGGGGTGACTAACACGTATGGGCACAGGAGGCAGAGCTGCAGACCAGTAACATTAGGATACAATAATTCATTTAGCAGATATACAATATGACTTTAATTTATATGATTCCAGAGAAAGCAGATGTATTCAAGAGGTGGCTGTGGAGGTGGAAGTTCAATTAAAGTCCTTGTAACAACAACATCTCTAACTATCTACGTGCCATGACTGATGGGCAAAGGGCATCTGGAACACTGTCTGGGAGTTCTTCCCTAGAAAGGCATTTATTTATTCTGTACATTCCACCGGATCAGGTGGAGCAAATACTTTTACGTCATATAATTTTTAGATATTCTAATTTGCACCTTTAAGATAGAGGAAGATTAGCAGCATATCCTTAGAAGTTATCTCAAAATATATAGGTATGCATTACGGGTTGGTAGTCCCTCAGTTACTGTGGCAACGTTAATCGCATGGTGTTGGTTCAAGAAAAAGTCTGTTTGTTTGCTGGAGGTGTTGCTGGCTGACAAACTACGAGACATCTGCATTTTTCATAGGCAGGAAATGGGGAAGGATAAAAGTCTCTGTGATTAAAAATAAGTACGGAGACATCATTGGTTTTCTCTAAATCAGTATTACAGAATGGTTAGAGAACCATTATCTGTAAAAATCAGAATAAATGGCCTAGGAAAAATGTTGACTGCATGAGTATCATGAGGTCACCAGATATAGTTTACTAAGCAGCAGTTTTTATTGACTAAACGAGCTATCCCATTAGCTTCAACTTGTCCCCAAACAAATCTTCATTAACTAACCACTTCTGCCAAGCATGGCAAACAGCTTGGGCTTGATTATTGTGAGGAGTCATCAAGGACTGAGCCAGAGAAATCACAGTGTAAATACAAGTCTAGAAGAAGACATGCCAGTTGCCTTCAACATCAGCCAAATATTAAAATATGAATTCAATGGAGATAGAATAGGAAATCTGCAGTGAGAGTAAAGGCGATTCAAAATGTGCAAAATTCAAAGTTCTTTGCAAACCCACATTTTAAGAGACAAGCTGATAAGAATCAGCAAAGCAGCTAAAGTGAATAGTGGAAAGCTGGATGTCAGACGACTTGTGTATCGACAGCACATGAAGTGTTTGCAGGCCTCGTTTTACAAAATTATTTGCAATGTGGGCTTCCTTTCACTTCAGCATATTTGAAAAGTACAACTCCTCCAGTTTGATAAAAAGCCATGACTTCATGACTTACTGCACTTTGACGAAGATGCATGTTAATTTGTTTTTTGCAAAATTTCTACAAACTGACCTAGTAGAAAGATACTCACTTCTTCCTGCTACATTATCAAAGAGCAAACATGCACCAGTTTTATTTTACAAGTGAAATGTTTTTCATAACAATATGAATGAGGCAGGTATTGCTGACAGCTTGAATTAATAATTTCCCTAGGCTTCTTTCTCTCTCCTAAGAAGATAATGCCATGCTCCAATAACAATAACAGATTTTTCAGGAGAAAAAATTAGATATAAAAGATGATGCCAGATGACGCCAATGCAACCAGTGCAGTTCAGTATCAGAACCTAACAATGCCTCAAGCCCCAAAGAAGTCAATATCATGTTGAAAGTGAGAAAAAAGAGAAGCAGTTTTGAAACAGAAAGCCTAGACCAGGCTGGTATGCACCCCATAATCCTGCACCCCTGACTCATATCACATGTCCAGAATAACTACAGTGAGGTTGTTCGATAACCACACTGGCTATTTTTGGAGATCAGTGATAGCAACATTTTGCAATCAGACAGGTTCTGACTTGGGATAAAGACCTTCTTCCATATGCTTCTGCACAGGGTTTGTCCAGAATGCCACCATAAGACTCCCTGACTCCTCTTCAGACATGCTGGAGAGGCCATTAGCTGAGGATGGAGTAAGGCTTCCTCTCCCCATCAGCCTGTATCTAGCAAAATTTGTTTTTTGCCAGTTCTTCAAAGGTGACACAAAGGACATGCATGTATCAAACCTAATGTGTTGAGGAGGAGAAAACAGATGGTTTGCGGGAAGTGCGGTGCAAATAGAAATAAGCTCTTTATCGGAGACATGCTAGTTTTGCAATGGGTGGTCTTTTTTTATCGTCATTTAGCACATGTATATGAAATACCATGGCAGTGGTCAATTCTCAATATGATGTTATGGACAACTGATGCAAGGCACCCGGGACCGCTCCATCGCATTCTTGCTGAATGTGGTCTTCTTGCTAATTGTGGGGGTGAAAAAAAGATACAGCCAACCCTTCTGTCTCTTCCATTTATGAATGTGACAGAAACAATCTTAACATTCAGCAAAAAGTAATTTTTTCTTGTGCTGCAAATTTATCTGCTACTATAGCATAGGGAAAGTGTAAATATTTACCCTACTGACATTTCCCAGGATTTCATCTTTTGTAGCAGCATAATGGAAAAAAAAAAGGCAGCATTTGAAAAGGTTGCCCAGAAATTATGTGTTGCAAACCATTTCTATATTATTCCCTAGGATCTGGTTGCACAGTTTAAGCTTTTGACTGAAAAAGGACTAGAAATGCTTACATTTTTATATTCTTAAAAATATCATAAACTGGATTCCAACAGATTCACGCTCCTGACCCAAACTCTTCCGGTTGTAAAGGCACCTGCAGTGAAATAGAGGAGCCAGATGTTTCTGTGACACCAGGCATATGGAAATTATGAGCTGATTCTATGATGCTGGCAGCTGAGGACACTCAGCACCTTTTACAATTAGATCCTCAATGAGCAAAGTTTGCAGGAAAAGAAAGGTCTGTCTCACTTCTGCAGCTTAACAGACTGCTCTGGTCTGCAATATTGTATTAAAAATATTAAAAAAATGTCTCTGTAAAACAGATGGGCAAAAGACCCTTCACTTGATGCTGCTGTGGTCCCATGAATCACCACAGCTATTTAAGCTTTCTATCTAGCGCCTACTCTTATCTGTCATGTTCATTATTTTCCATTCACTAGTTTTGCCAGCCTTTTGAACGCAGTAAAGGGATTCTGGACGCTATTAATTTGATGACCATCTCATATGCCTCCTCATCTCCTGCCTGCGGGGGAACTGCAGACTCGTCACAACCAGAAAACATGTTCTAAAATAAGTGTCAAAACTGGCTACACTGGGGGATCAAACAGCATCCACAAAACGTGCTAGTTAGCACACCATCTCCATTTAGCCTACACACTAAGTCGTATGCGATGAGGAAATAAAGAGAAGACAAAGCATTTTGGAAAACCTGAGGTTAAAAGCTCTGTGCATCTATTTCTCACCATTAACTATTCACTTAGGGAAAGGTGTATACTGATTCTACATTTTGTTGAAATTAATGATTTTTGAAGTGCAGGACACATTTCTGCTTTATGAAACTATTCTGGACCCACTTTGCTATCCAAAATTAGTTTCTTCCTTGTCCTTTTCCCTCCCCATTTCTTCCTTCTCACCTTTTTTTCTTAACCAGCAAACTCTCTGCCCTTCAATGAAAGGTTGTGTGTTGAACTAAGGAAAAAAATATAATATTAAGAGAAAAAACTGCTTTAATTCGCACTTATTTACAGATACACGTTTTCTCTATTGATGCGTGTCAGCTGTAGGGTGAGATATAATATTTTATTGAATAAAAAAAACCCAACCACCTGCATTCAGGCTCAGTATCCTTTCACCCTACAGTTATTACTCAACCATCCCACCCAAGGACATAAAACCAGTCTTTGTACTCAGCGCGAGTCTTCTCAACTAACTTAGTTGTACATGCTCTCCGTAAGGGAGATATGTATGTACATTCTCAGTAAGCATTGACAGGAACAGGAAAAGGGTCTCAGGACTGCAGCATTATGTGAAATCCAGAAAAGGGGATGACTGGGAAGGTAAATAAGATTATGGGAGGGTGTTCTCATTCATAACGCCATGCGTAATCTGTGGAAGCGCGTGAAACCAGAACAGATGTTGAAGTGCTGCAGGCTGCAGAGTTGGCGTAGACAGGACTGCCCTGCAGGTAGCTGATGTGAGGTTTAACACAGCCACCCATTTACACGAAATGACATCCTATCCTTTTGGGCAAAAGCGATGCAGGTTTTTAGCTGTGGATAAAGTCCCAGAGGAAGATTAGGGAAGGGTGAAGGTTGGTATAGGAAATCTTAAGTAACAACTTCTTGCCCTTGTTTTTCTCCCTTTTTCTGAAAAGAAAATGAGATTTTTGGTCTTAGCTGTGCATTAATACAATTTTTAACATGATCTAACTTCTCCATAGCAACATCACAAAGCGTGAAAGTGATGGCGTAAAGCGATACATATGAAGACAAGAGTCAGCTGCCTTGGAAGTACCTAACAAGACAATAGCTGACTTCATGTAGGTCAGAGCATGCAGCCTTGCAAGCCACACTGTCAGAGCTTCCAACACAGGCCCACAGTTCCCCTGACCCCACCTCCATCTCTCTGAATACCTGCTTCCACTGCTTCCTCTCTTTTCTTTTTTTTTTTGTAGAGGCAAATGGTAAAATGCCACATGAGGGATCAGGGAACTGTGTGAGATAAGACAGTGTAAGGCCAGGGCACCAGACAATAGCTAATTCTGTCACTTGAGTGTAAATTACCCTTCACGCAAAATGGAAAGCAGCAGATTTTCTCAGGGATTCCTGAGGCAGGCAGATTGGGGCTAGTAGTTCATGGATAGGTTGGGTTTTATTCATAGGTTGTTTATTTTTGGTCTACTAAGACCCTGGTTTTTTTCTGCCACAGATGTACAACATTTTATTGGACTCTCAGCAAAGTTCAGGAGAAGAGAGTTAAAAGAAATGGAGAACAAGGAATTTTAAAACAGAAGTAGCCTGCTTTGTTTAAACAAAGATTCTGCCAGCATTTATTTTGTTACACTATTACAGTGCTCTGACTTCCATCCTAACCTTCCCAGGGGGATACAGATCTACATTTTACTTTAGCTAGACAGAAATAATTTGAAAAATCATTATGGCAAAAAAGAACAGTTACCAAGCCACCATCATCTTGACTGTACAGTGACAAGAATTAGGCATCTTTCTCAACCGAACAAGCAAGAGATCTGTCACTGTAGAGGGTTCTATGATATTATTTATTAGTTTTTTTTCCTCTCCTCTGATAGCTTAGCTCAAATCCCTGATCAGCACAACTAGGAATTGTTCTGCTCAGATGGTTTACTGCATTTTAAGTGGAATGCAATTTAGCGCGCTCCCATCTGACCAAAGCCAAATTCAGTAAGGGAAAACAATTTCCAAAGACCAACACATCCTTTTCCCCCTTGAGAGGTCAGACAAAGGTTGCAGCATTAGAACAGATTACCAGCATCTGCCTGCAATGTGCCTTTGATAAAAAGGGACTATTAGACTGTAATGGCAGCTAGACTGTCCCTCTTTGAAAAATTACATTAGGCGTTTTCCTGATCCCAGTATTAGAGTTGCATTGTGCTTTGTTATCAAGCATTGTAGGCAGCAGTGCAGTAAGAGCAGTGTAATAGCAAGAAATACAAAGAGTAAATCACATCTCTGTGTATACTTCAGAGCTTCTGTAATTTTTTTTAAATGTAGAGATTTCTCTGCTGCCAGATTTCCTTTGGGTTTATCCATGGTATTACTAAAGAAAAAAGGCAGTCTGTTTCAAAAAGTGGTTAATAATATACGCACCCCATAGTCCACCATAGCTTCAAAGAGCCAATTACTGTTAGATTGTTGCATAAACACATATTTAGTAAGCATGAAAATATGTAATTATTTACTGGATCCAGTACCTAATGCATCATATCTGAGCTCTGAAATGGGAATTACTGACATGATGAAATATAACGACTCCAAACAAATTGCTGTAGCACAAAAGGGGCCCTGCAGAGCTGTACTCATTAAACCCACTTATTGAAAATTCTTACATAGTTTTTTTTAAATTTAAAATCACTCAGTTACTTTAAAAAGCCCATCATCACCAAATATCTTGTCTGTAACTTCTCAGAATATGTTATGGCTCAAGAGAGCTTTTTAATTATCTGAGGACAGCCAAAATATTTAAGTTTATCTTAAAGGAATGACTTGGAACTTACTGCAGGTTGGTGGCAACACAATGCTGAAGACTGGACAGTAGCACACACTAAAAAGAACAACCTGAGTTATTTTTACACACTGGATGTATTAATTAAGCATAGCTCCATCAGGAAAGAGGCCTAATTCTTGTTTCCCAAAAGAAGACTGTAGTTAAAAGCAACCACATTAGTCTATTTTAGGAAAATGGCAGGAATTATTACTGAAAATGTGATCACATTATATAAACTGAGGCATGTCTTCAGCTTACTGATTCAGCTCATTTCTGTCACCTCCATCACAAAAACATTGCATTGGAAATAAGCCAGAACAAAGCAAAGATTCAAGTCTTTGTTGTATTTCTCCATAAAGTGAAAAATGATTTATTTGTCCTTCACCTGTTATCGGCATCTTAGCTAAGGGATGATGTCTCCTTAATGCTCAGCGTTCTGTTGGTTTAGAGCAATGACTAGTCCCTGAATACAATATTTTGGAGGTTATACTGGCCTCTCACAATATGTAAGCGGAAATGGACTGCGGGTTTATTCTATATTGTGATGCACATTCTACCCACCAGTTTGTGATTAAGTTTGCTGGGAAACCTGCTTCCTTGCAATGTAATTCCAGGCATATCCTGCTTGCAAGTCAGAAAACATTGTCCCCAAAAGTGCAGATCCACAAGGCTGTCAAGTGAGGGCTGTTGAAGTCACATCAGCCTGGCGCTGCCCCTGAGCTCACTGTGAGGACACGAGACCCGAGCTAAACTGCTGCCTCCAACTGAGGTAGACCTGTCAGCCAGCCCTAGCTTGACTGCACAGGTGTGCTGGGTTCAGTCAGGAAAGGGCTAACTCCCTTTACTCTGGTTGCCAGGGAACTCTGTTGCTGGACAGTAAGTGAAAACATTGATAAGGCCTCAGCTAGTACTGGGGATGGCCTGTACTGAACTCAAGGTCTTTTGTCCACTTCGGATACTGTAGCTGACCCAGACTAACCAAGGAAGTATTTCATCCCATAGTACGTCATGTTCCGGTCTCTTTGGGTGGGGAAGAGGGTCCGGTAGCCATTACTCTGCCCTTCTCTCTCTCTCCCTTACTCCCTTGCTCGTCTCTCTGGGCACTTGCTAACCCTCCTGCGTTAGCTGCTTTGCCAACTCCTGTGCTGGCTCCTTCGTGTGGGAGCTGGTGGATTGTTTTGAGTTTTCTGGCCGTGTTATCAGTATAAGGTTTGCTCGGAATCTGCTGCGTAGGCTCCCGGGCTCCGGCCTTCAGGCCGCGGCTCTCGGGCTGCGATCGCTCTCGGGCTGTGGGTCTTGGGCTCTCTGGGTCTGATTTTCATCCCTCAACATCTGGGTGTGCATTGGTCAGTGGAAGGTGGGAAATTGTATCATATTGTATATATTGTACTATATGCTTCATTTTCTACTATTTTAATTATTTATTATTAGTAGTACCTGTATATATTGATTTAGATTTAATTAGTAAATAGTTCTTATCTCAATTTTATGAGCTTCCTTATTTCTTTTTCTTCTGATTCTTCCCCTCCACTGGAGGAGGGGAGGGGGATTTGTGAGAGTGGCTTTGTGGTATTTTGCTAGCCGGAGTTAAACCACGACAACAGGGCAGACTTGCCTTGCAGCAGCAAGCAGAGGAGACGGTTGAGTTAGCCACCTCTTCTAGGATTGTGGCAAAACCACTGAGGTTTCACGTGTGTTTACAGGCCTAGAAAACAGTTAATTTTCAGCCAGTGAGACTTGAGGCATGCAGTGCTCAGTCAGCGCATTAACCTTCAAATTACTATTTTGCTTGTAATACCCTCCTGTACATTTGTTTGAGTAAATCAAGTGGAATTTTGTCTCAGCTAGGCGTTGGACATTCAGGTGCTTTCATATGCTCAGACAAGAACGGAGCTGCAGGCTCCATCAGGAGTACTTACACAGAGTACATGCACATCAGCAGGACCAGGGTTGCCTCACTGCGTTGGTGCACCAGGGGATCTCCATCTAACTAGGGCTCTGGACACTCCTACAACATCTCCAGACAGTGGTGCATTTGATAATACACATACCTAGTCTGAAGCAATAGCGTGGCTCAAATCCAAACACAATCTGTACACCTTCAGGGAGAACTGTATAAATCTGATCGCGTGCAATGATTATCATTTTAGTGTGTGCAGTATAATCAAAAGAAATGAATTAATGGCATATTCCATATAGACCTATATAAAGGGCCTTCATACAATTTTTCATTTCTGTAAAAAGATTAGGAAGGGCCTAACAAATAATGAAACATTAAATTTTATGTAACTAATTACTGCATCCTCTTTATTTGTGCTGCCACTAGTTGAATAATCTCCTTAAAAGTTCTTTCCATAGAATGATGTAGATTTCTGTTAAAGACCTCCTTCTCCTGAAAAATCGTGGTTTTTCCCGTTTCATTTGAGGTTGTCAAATCTACAGGTCTGATCAGAAAAGGCCCGCTGGGTCCCTCAGAGCAGCGAGCTGAGCAGCGGTCAGCAGTGTGTACCCTTGTGCTGAGGATGGCTGACTGCAAGCCAGGCAGTCTTTGCCGAAACACGTCTGGCAGTTTGAGGGAGATGGAGTGCTCGTGAGACCACATCTCGAGTCTGTGCCCAGTGTGGCACTTCCCAGCATGACAGACACATGGACATTCACAGGGATAGTGGGACTGGAGTGCAATGTACCTGTTTTCAGCCTTGGAGATGCCCAAGTCATTTGGACAACTGGAGAAGTCAACCACACAAGCGCTATCTGAACAAAATAGCAGTTGTTCTGTGCTTCTGGAAACGCTCACCAGGACAGACAATACATTCCTTCAAGACATTTTAAGATCATAGTTTCAAACGCGTAAGGTCTTTCTCATATTCTTACCTCACTAAGAGCCTTAGCCCAAAAGTTTAGAAGCATATCAAGCAAATGAAGAGTAAGAAAAGCAAGCAAAGATTGAATGCCAAAAGCTATTACAAATATTTGATTTCCTGCATTTGAAACACATACATAACTTTGGACTTTTAACTCCTCTAAGTTTTATGTTTTCAGAGGTGGAAAAAGTAACTAGGCCATACCCAACAAAACAAAGTCCTTCTCTCACCCTTTCTCTTTAGGAAGTTCTAAGCCTTTTCTGTGTCCTTATGCTCAGCAAGTTGCCTCAAGCTTTACCTGAAAGTACAAGGACTAAGCACATTCTTGAAGTGTTGTGAGGGAAAGTGGACTTGTCATAAAGAAACCAAAATCACCAAGCTCCAGGTTGACTGCCACAGGTTGTCCCTCTCCAGATGTGGGCAGTGTCTCAGATTGGACCAAATAATTTAAATTCAATATTCATAATCACTCAGAGAAAAGAGGCAGAACCGTGGGGATGACGAAAAAATGATGTAATACATTTCACTACATGATATCACTTAAATTGAGAACCAGCTGTAACTACCAAGCATACTTAAGACACCTGTGTAATATTTATTCCAGTAATCCCTGTCTTTTAGGCCACAAAGTTCCATGTATCTTCAGGACATACAGACTTTATATCCAAAAGGTAAAATGGAATTTACCATACTTACTTCAATTCCTGTTCTCAACTAGCATAAAACAACACCACATGTAAACTGACCTGGAGCAACCTACCAAATGTTTGGGTAGCCTCTCCATGGCTGATTCTTTCTCATGGCTCAGTACTGCTCTGTCTCAGGCGCTTATTATCAAAGCAATTTCCACGAGTGCCTTACATCATGCTTTAAGTCAGTTAGAAATGTTCCCGTGAGCTCTGTTCCGAGCTTCTCTCATTAAAAACTTCCACTGGCTTCATAAACATGCTTTTTTTTTTTTTTTTTTTTGGTGTGATGTGGAGCTTAACATTCATAAAGCTGCCTTGTGGGATAGACATAATGAAACTTGCTCCAGCTACAGTCAGATGCTTCTGAAATTGGAAACAGTGTTCTAGTCCAAGGTCAGCTCCTCATTAGTAAAGGAAAATATTTTAAAGTGCTGGTTAAGCAATTTGATAGTGGATCCAAAGGCAGACTGCATTTCAGGATTACTCAAGAAACAGAGGAAATGAACCATGTAAATTCTTTGTCGAACAGTTTTCTACACTCTTCAAATCTATTTTAAGGTTCACATCTGTATGAAGGCCTTATCTTAGTTATATTTCTTCAGACCTTCTGCAGAAATATCTTAATTTTGGTACAGATCCAGAAACTAATCCTAGCTTCAGCTGGAAATCAAATTTGAAATCCTAATTCCTTGTTTCTTTTTGGACAGAACAGTCTCTGAAAGGACAGCTCTGAGGACTCCAAAAGAGCTTGGACACAGCTGGCATACAGTCAGTTACAGCTTCCTTCTCCACAGGATTTGATTTTATTTTTGAATTCTGCCTGGCACAAATCTATTTTTAAAGTTGTTTGCATTTTTCTTTTTCCTTTTTCTTTTTTTATTTTTTTTTAATTGTATTTTCTTATTGGTTAAGCAGTCCCTTAGAGAATTTCTGCAAAATACCTGATCTCTCTTGTTCAGATGTTCTGATGAAGGGAAGGAAAACAGCTTGCTCAGCTGCAGCACCATTATTAGCATATACTGTGATAACTCTCAGTCCTTTTCTAAGCTGCTGGCTACACAGCATGATTTCCTTGGGATTTGTGTTTGGTTTGCTTTTAAGCATAAGTGTAATATTACTGAGAATCACCAGATGGCATTGCTGCAGATAACTTGGATATTCCTGTTTACCTGACTGTACAGAGGTTAGATATTGAGAAAATACTTATTGCAATTTAGTGCAGAGTTTTTGCTGATATTACTGCTTCAGCTCCATTACTGAGTCGTTATTTTCTAATTAAACATATCCAATTTCAATTATATATTTGTATCCACCTATGCTAATGCCTGTGCCCTCACAATGCCCTAAGTTTGCAGCAAAGGAACATACACAGCTGCACAGGCATGGTATAGAAACACAGACACAAGAAATGTGGGTGAAAGATGTTCTGTAGACTGCTTTAAAATTTCATTGCTTCTTAATTACTGTATTCTTTAACTCACTGAAATGATTTACAGACTTTTTAAATTGTTAAGAGGCTGCCCATTTAGTGACTGAATCTGTTGGCTGAAGAGTTTCGGCTACAATGGTTACCTCCGCAAATAACCTGGGACCAAATTATACGATAACTCACACCTCATTAAATTCCTCTGAAGAGACCAAATGACATGGGTGGTAATTTTTAGTGCAGGCTATGGTGTATAACATATGCCAGCACTTCAGAGTTGCTGTAGCTGCCAGCACAGCAATGGGCCCCGGCTGGTGCAGGGTGCAGCTGTCTCCATGGGTCTGATGGAGGCTGAGTGAGCGCATACGAGGATGAATGGACCTTTTTAACTGCTTAGCTTTCAAGGGATGATGAAGCTGGAACGTGGCACCTTTTTTCCCATATACAGTGATAAGATCGTATTTTCTTTCCTTCATTTCAAAACCCTTCATTTAAAAACAGGGATAAAAATTCATTTCACATATAAGACTGCCTTATCAACAAAGTACTCACTTCCCAGACACATGTAGAAGCTTCACTGTGGTGAGGTTTAGGATTTTTTGCCCCACTCAGTATAACATTTCACCCTGTTGATGACAGCTAGATTTGTGCCGACAGCCCCATTTTCACACTCGGGCTCGGCGTCAGCCAAATGCGGCATTGCCGTGATAGCACAGACACCAGTGCAGGCTGCAGAGGCCACCACTCGGGCAGTCACCTGTAGGTGAGCTCTGTGCCACTGCTAGCATATTAGCACTGGATTTATAGTTAGATTGAGCACATCCTCAGGAACCGGCCACCTGCACCAGTAGAGATGCATTCCTAATTTCAGAACTAAACCTCCAATACTATGTGGCAAAAGGAAATTAAACCTGAGGCTGCAACCACGGTAGCATAATCTAGCAGGCAGAGGTAAGTGTGATTTTTGTCCATAGTGCTTGCTTAATATTTTCATCCATGTGCCCTGGATAGCTGTGGGTCATTGCTCTGGAGGAATAATTTCGAATCTCTCTTGGCTTTTCCATCATCATCGAGTTAGCATTTTCCTGGGCTTCCATCAAAGAAATTCCCAATATCAGTGTATGATCCCTGCTTTGCACATTAGTGAATGAAAAGCCAGTTCCCTGAGGGATTTGCTAACGTTGATGGAAGGAACCTTGCTTGGCTGAACAGGCAGAGGTGTTTCTGGGGCAGGAGGACAGGTCTCTCATTTGGGGATGTTAAATCCATAGTTTAGATCATAACTGCCCTTATGTCTCCCAACAAAGTTTTTGAAATATCATCTCAGTGGAGATAAGTCTGAGATGCCGTTCTGCCTAGTTGTTGTGCCATTTTCCATTTTATTGAAGCAGATATTAATAGAAACCATCAACGATACCTTTCATGTTATTTCTTTTCCACGAGCCAGCCACAGGCAACAGCAAGGTAGTCAGTATAGATGCTTTTGGAATTAATTCAGCTGTAATCCCTATTAAATGGATAATGGTATGTAAGTCAGGTAGAAAAATAGGCAAGTTGTCTGAAATGCTACCAGTGCAAGGGATGGGCTCTTGGGAGCCCAAGAATTAAGAAATGAGAAAGATAACTCAGTAAAATTCCCACAGCAGAAAATGGATACCTACAGCAGTCTTTAAATGCTTCTACGGATGTCCAAAGAGAGGGCTGCAAATCATTCCTCTCCCTTCATTTTAAGGGGCTGACTACAGAAGCAGTAACCCAAGACAGAAGCACTGGGTTAGATTTTTCAACAACATAGCTTCGTTCACGTGATTTTTTAATAAAGCCAGCTACCCAGAGAAGAGACCAGGCCTCTATTTGTTGTTGTACTACAAAAAGGGAGCATAAACAAGAGACAGTTTGCAATGATTTCCCTCTTTTGGGTTTTCCCATGTTTCTGGCTGATACGTACAGACAATCTTCTCCATTTATACACCATCATCCCCAAACACAGGCACCATTTTTTCTAAGTGACAGAAACAACTTCTTATACAAAGATAATTAAAAAAATAGTTAGTCTTTTCTGGATTAATGATTACAGCTATTTTTATAAAGGAAAAGTGTTAACAAAGCCATTCTCAGAGAACTGAAAAACCTCTCTGGGATACACAAAGTCATCTAATAAAGGGAAATGCACAGTGAAAACCCCCTGAAAACTCCCATCCTTCAGCTTTTTCCTCAGAATACATTCGACACAAGCTAATACTGTGCAATGAAGCAACACATACCTTATGTAAATCCTGTCTTTGTGGTGTTGTGCAAACCCTTCCTGCACACAAGAACTACTTTTATAGCAGAAATGTTGTCACATGAATGCTATTTTTTAAGGGTTAGTGATTTAGATGAGAACTGCTCTGCAGGATTTGTTAAAAATGCTTTGATGTTTGTGATGTACTGCCAATGTATTTCCAACAGTATTTAAACTTATACATTTTTACAAAAGTCATGAATTAAGCTGAACATTTTTGGTAAAAGGATTGAAAATGTCCTTTGATGACATAAACCAATTGGCAAGTGGCTTTAAAAAAGACTGGCGTGAGAGATAAGGAACTTAGAAGGTATAAACAAATGCACCTGTATGATAATACACAAAAAGGCAAAAGTTTGAAGTACAGAAACCAGAAATTAAAGAACCAGGAAGAAAGATAGTAGGTATAGTGAAATACTTATAACAGTCAATACTAGTAATGAATATCAGCAGTACATAAATCGTAAATGAAGCTTGTATAAAGCAGTGGAATGGATGCAGAGAAGCCAAAAGAAAGAGGGCCTCTCCCATCCTCCCACAGAGAAGAGCACACACACATAATGGTTCCTGCCTCTTGCTTTCCCGGATGAGGCAGATTTGGATTTTGATTTCTGACTTGCTTTTTCTTCCCCTCAAGCACTAATTTTGATGACAGAACCTGGAATTCAGCGTGGTTATTTCCAAAAGAAAAGCAACCTCAAACATTAAAAGGAAGGTTTGTAAGTCTCACATTTAGACAGAAACTTCTCTCTCTTGCAAGGCTTGAATAATTTGAAGTGCAGAAGGAATAACAGCAGAATCTGAACATGCGTGTTTGGACCTGCAAACCTCTTCTTCCCTTCTTTATCCCTACATCTGAGATATGGCCAAGAGAGCTGTGACAGTCTCTCTGAGGCATTAAACAACACATCCAATAACTGGCAGCTTTTAGAAAAGACAAAGATCATCTCATCTTTGTAGAAGAACTGAGCAGCTGGACTCTCCTCTGCTGGTAAGAGACAGCATAGCTGTAAACTCAGAGCCTTGTTCAGCTTTGCCAAATTGCCATTGCTCTTTTGGGAAGGAGAGTGAGAGGAGACATGACCTTGGACTTCCCTTCTATGTGCTTTTAGCCCAGAATAGATTGGCTTGGATGTAGGAGGCACCACAGCTGCATCAGTCTTGATCTGTGTGCTGTTTCAGGCTGATTAGTCTGTCCAGCTCTCTGGTGAAGCAGCTCATTTTGTGTTATCTGGTGTCTGAGGAGAGCTTGATGTTGATTGGATAGAGCTGCACAGAGAGGCACCTTCCCTTTCCACCACCCCTCCGGATTTCCCTTTTTGTTACTCACCAGTACTGCTCTGGATGGTCCTCACCGTGGTGGTTGTACGTGGGGGAGATGAGGAACGCAGCGATATGCACTCATCATCCTGGGAGCAGCCCTTCTCAATGGCTCTGACGTAGCTGTGGCTCCTCATGCGGAAGCAGCCCGGCATGGGCAGATCCAGCGCCTCCACTGCCTGAGACTCCAGTTCACTGAACACCGACTCGCAGACGGATTCGAACTGACCGTTCACCTCCATCTCACTCACCTGCAGGCAAAGACCGGGCAGGTTCAGTACATACCATACGCCAGCCTACCTGGTACAAACACGCACAAGCTACAGTGGCACAAAGGCTGACATCTGTTAGAAGATCCCTTCACACATGAACAACAAGTGAATGGCACATAAACACGCCCCATTTTACAAAGCAACAATTGTTAAGGGAAAAATATAATGTACAAAATGGGGAGACAAAGGCTTTAGCAGAAATTCAGCAAATTTTAGGCTCTTGGTTCCTGCCAAGGCTGGTGGGAAGCTGGGAGACCTCAGTGTCTGGTTTCTCTCACCCTGGGCACATGGCAGAGGTTGAACCTATGGCTGTTGTGACCATTACACTGAAAGCAAACATCACACTTTCTTTGGGAGGGATGAGGCAAAAAACCAAGGTCAGCTTAACCCCCATGCTCAATCAATACAACCCACAAGCAACCACAATAATAAAACTGAGGTACTGAGAAGCTTGAGGGTAGAAGTGCTAAACAGTTGGGAAGGGGAGGCTGATAAGGAACCAGCTTTGCTGCAGGGGAGAAGTGTTTGTATAAGTACATCTCTGGGCTGACTCCTTTGGCTGAGAGGAAAAGATGCGAGGGAATCCTTCGACCCTTTGTGGAGCAGACACTAGGTGGTGACAAAGACTTGCACTCACGCAGGTTCAAGAACACACTAAAGCATGTGGCCTGGCTACAAGTCTTAGAAACCTGGAAACCATTTACCTCAGCTTAATTAGTAATGGATGTTCATGTTTCTAAACTGAGAGCAGAGCCCTGAGCTTGGCATTAAAGCACAGTAATTACCACTGTAGGAAATGTGCACGGGGAAACCATCGTTTGAGGATTATTTTTTTTAAGCATGCAAAAGGCCAAGATTGCAAGAGAAGATAGGACTGTCTTAGGGTGGTGGAAAAAAGCATGAGAAATTCTTTTCCAGGATGAATTTTACCAAGGAAAACTTTATGTTGAGTATTTGTACACATAAATGAAAAAGGTAATCTCAAAGAGTAGAACATATTCTTTCAAAAGGAAACTGCTTAAAAGAGCATGAAAGAGTAGTGGATAGTACATCATAAAGAACAACCCTACAGTGGTGGAGAATAGTCATATAACCAAATAAATATCTCTGAATTAATGCTTTAAAAAAAAACCAACCTCAACAACTTCATATTGGCAAGTAACGCTCATCCAGCTAAGTAAGTAAGTAACCTAACCTAACATTCATATAGTTGCCTGAGACCTGAATTTCAGTGTTGATTCCTCCTAGATACATCCTGACCCAATTTATAGATCATCAGCCCATACACTATGCAAAGTGCCTCACTATAAAATACACAGGTGTATGCTTTGAAGTTGCAATGCCTGAATATAGGCTACCACAGAAATGCAAACTACAGCTCCATTCTGAATGGCACATACATTTGTTATGACCACAGCTAAAGTCCTGGCATCAAAGATGTCACATGCTTTTTTTGACATCGCAATGACTTGATATGCCAATAATAAGAGGCCAGAATCTGGCGTCATAAAACCTGCCCTGCTGCACTTCTGGACTAGTGTAAGAGAATTCTTTTATCAAAGTGATTTATCCAAATGATCTACTTACTTAAACAAACAAGCCAGAAGATATACCAAGGAGTTACAGGGTTTAGCAGATGAACTACTGGCACACTGCCCTGTGGAGTGCTGGCACTTTGGCTTTTCTTTCAGATCTGGCCCTGACCAATTCAACTGTACAAGCATGTTGTATGGAAGGACAGGCTATTTTATGAAAGCAAAACTCATAAAATGAATGTGCCATAGCAGCCTCTGATTTTTTTTCTAGTTTAGAAGGAGCATGAAGAGATTTCACAGAAATTCAGGGCAATAATACATTTGCACTTTGTATATATACTGTGACATTTTTATTATATAAATGGAAAGTTTAGAGGTGCATGGGGTTAAGAATGTATACAAAAGCATAAAGAAACCTTTAAAAATTCTAACAAAATACTAATAAAATTGTGAAACACAAAATGCTATGGACTTAGTTTTCCTTTAGCATCTCACTCACCATGCAAACGTGTTTTTTCTTTGGAGACATTCAAAAAAATTTGATTTCAGGTACTAAACACAAGATCCCTAAGAGAACCTTGTTTAATGACACTGTTGATGAGCACCTGCTTTTGGGTAAGAAAAATAAAACGTGATTGCTCCTTCAAACGAATTGCATGTTATGCCACTCACCCATTTGCAAAGGGCAGGTTGTGGCATTATCAAATGTTACTCTTTCAAAACCAAGATTGTGTGAAAACATTTCTGTTTACTTCAAAAAACGTTTTGAAAATGTGTAGCATGCCACAGCCTAATTCAACTTAAAGCAAAATCAAGTTTCTTCTATTGCAAGGGCAGCATGGCAGCTGCCCTTCGGTCTGCCATGGGTGCGTGTCACTCACCTGACTGATGGTGCTCATGGCTCTCATGTAGCTCTCGTTACGGGAGCGGAACTTGGGGGATGTCAGCAGCCCTGCGGGGTCCAGGCTGTCCAGGCTCCTGTTGATGGAGACTTCGCTCACTGCCCTCAGGTAGCTGTGGCTTCGAATCTGAAGCTTTGGTGAGTGTTCACTGGATATCCTGGAAGGTTTGGGAAAAAAGAAAAAAAAACAAAAGAAAGTAGGTATTTCATCAAAACTAAATGGCCTCAACCGGAGTGGAGTGAAGAAAGGAGAGGCACAATAGTAAGACTGGCTGCATGATCAGTTGAACATCCACTTCCTGAAATGCTGTTTGTTGGGGCTCTCTTCCTCTAAATGGTTGTTCCTCTGCAAAAACCTGGTGCTGATCAGACCTACTGGTGATGTGACTGACACCCATGTATGTACCTGTGTAATGGGGCTGCTTCTCATGGAGCTTTCAAAGTTGTGAAGATGGGCAAATCGGGTAGGCAGATCATACACAACAGGCAAATGCACCCATAGTACATCTTAACCTGGGAAATCATTCCAAGGACTTAGGGGTACTTGTTAAGCTTTAATGTGTTTTAAATTTTATTTTATTCTTGGCTTAAGCTGAAAGTTGAGAAAACGAAGGTTAGGGAAGCAGCTTCCATGACTTGATGTCAAATTAGGAGTTAAAAAAACACAGCTGTACTTCTGAAGTGATAACATTCCCCAGCTTTCCAATACCAGGAGCAGGTGAGATGTGCAAGTATTCAGAAACACAAAAAACCCCCAAACCCATAGGTAATGTGCTCAAACTGCAGTACGCCTGACACACGTGTTTAAAGTCAACTAGCAAAGGTTATAACGTGTAGCTACAATCCTTCGCCTGCAAGATGTTCATCCTCTGAAAATACCAACTAAGTGCTGTCTTCACAATCTGAGGCATCCTATAAAGATGTGAGTCACCAAAAGTGATCCACGTCATGCCTCTTATACAATACATTTTGTTTTGGGGATATTTCTTTTTAAACAATCAATCAATGGATAAAGTGATGAAATGGTGATTCTTCAATATTTTTACTGGAATATCTTTAATATTCTTCAAATATTATGGAGTAAACAAGTGAAAATATTACCTAATTTTTCCATTTTTAATGGAAATCTCACATGGATGTTTGCAGGTATATAAAAGAAAAATCTGTAACCCAATAACAGGCTTAATCTTGGTCCCCTAGTCTTTAGAAACACATACACAGCTGACCTGAAAGAAGAGAATCCATTTTATGTCTAATTCCTCAAGCATTTGCAGATATTTTGTCTTCAAGTACCTAATGATGGTAATTAGTATGAGCAATTTCCCAGTGGCATGCACAATTCTGGTAATTGTCAACGTATTTTAGGAGGACAATTCCATTGTGTAATCGCACACCTAAGTGGCTCAGAAACTGTGTCTGTTTCTGAATGCTACGACACGGTAATAAAATCTAGGTCATCTCTACAACACCGTATTCTCTGGCTGCTAATTACCTGCCTAATAAAAATACATAAACTTATTCTAATTACTCAATATTCCTGTCACAAGATGAAGATAAAGCCTTTGTTTGCCATTTTCGCTGTGCATATGGTCCAACACTCACAGCAGCCACATTCATATGCTTTGACTCCTTATGCCATTTGAGTCCACATGAAAAAAGTAGAAAGCTTTTTAGACACCATAATTAGTGGTATTCCAAACTCAAAAAAAGGAAAAGAAAAAGATGCTAAAGTGACCGTTACTAGCAGTTACCTACAGCATTTTGATACCTAACACTAACCATGGAACTCTTGGGAAAAAATTCTTGTCTGTTATTTGATAAAAAAATAAAGAAATAACACATTAAAAAAGATAAAATAGAATGAATAATTCAACAGACGATTTTTCAGACGCATGCGAGCTACTTCACCAGGATGCAGATCTACAAGCTGATGAGCACTGCGTGAAATGCATTTCTTAAATTAATTCAAAGTGTATTTTATGAATATGTTGTGAACAGTTTGCTGCCAATATGTGACATGCAAAATTCAAATACGCTTGATTAGCTGCCAGTTAGTCAAATACGTCACCTGGGGCTGTTGCTGTTCACTGATTAGCTGAGCTCACAAGAAGGCTGCAGCACATCACCAAATTCAGAGCACAGATATTGCCAGACAGAAGTTTGCAAGTGCCAAGTCAGGTGCCCTTTAAAGACTGGAACCAATATCACAAGATGCAGGTACCCATACCGGTAAGATTTTGCTGCGGCAGCCAGAGTACAGATCTGATCAGATGCTCCAAGTGTCATGGAAAGCCACCACAAAAGGTATAGAAATTCATTTTCTGTATGCATTAGTGTGGCATAACAACATTTTCCCAACTGTGCTTGAAACAAGGGCATCCATCCATGAGAATGAATGCTTCCCTCTTGTTTCAGATGTGGGTGGTCAGCACAGCTGCCTTCTTTTTCTGACTAGTTTTGTCCCTGAGTATATGACTGGCCAGTTTGGCACATATCTAGAAACATATTTTACAGGCGGCCACTTATCATAGCCTGCACATACCTCCCATCTGTTGTATAAAACAGAATAGGATACTGGCAGCTGTTGGAGGAGGTGGCTCCTTGCTTACTGATTGCTACAATCACTGTTTCACTAGATCTAGTGATGGGGGGGGAAAAAAAAAGAAAAAGGATTTAAAGCATAGACAAAGATGGTTTGCATCTGAAGGTTTGCATTTATAATGATTACTACTGCTCTGTAATAAACTGTCACTATATTTTACAGTACACTTTAATGAATGGCTGAAATGCCACTGAAAATTTTGAAAACATTCCATTTAGGAATAAATCTGACTCTGTACGACAGGGGAAGATCTGAATGCCTAATTTATTTTCTCAGAGCTACCATTACTAATAACCTGTAAATGAAAATATTATTTTCTTCCTTAAGGGTTCAACTCCATCTTCTATTTATCCTGCATTACCCAAACATTTGTTTGTGCCATCACGATTTCCGCAACTAAGTATGACAGAGACTTTGGGACAGCTCTCTGGCCACTATAAAATGGTCTGTTCACTCTACTCTTAATATGCCTTGGACATACTAATTGGTAGAAGGAGGATGTGAATTATTAAAGATCTTGAAGGAGCTCCTCCGGCATGCCGCTTCATTTCTGTGCTGCAGTGCCTGCCAGTGTAGGGACCAGCGCTGAAGGGTAGCCCTGAACTCAGTGCCAGAGCCCTTTCAGAGGAGCTTTTACACAGCTCTTTTCCTTACTGCTGTGTTAAAAGAGAGACTTTGCCCGAGAGGTTTCTAGTCCCCTGTGGATACACGATGTGATGATGCTTGAAGCGGCATTCATGGAGCTTGCCGTGCGCATGGGGAGCCAGGGCTGTGTTTTGGGGTTGGGCTGTCCCCTAAGACAACATGCTGCACTCACAGGTGACAGGCCCCCAAACTGGCTGCATCGTCCTTTTCCCCCCGCACTGCCGCCCTTGCCCCAGGCCTCACCCCAGAGGATGGGAGCGCAGCCGCAAGAGCAACACGCCGATGGTGCACAGGGTGGGAGGAGCAGCACTGCTAGATATGCTTCCCGAGAACCACAGCATGAGCTATCAGGAGATGAGGGCTTTGGGTTTCTGTCACTCTGATGGCTGCTGTTGTTGGTGTTCCGAGGGGATTGAGCAGGAAAAGAGCCAGCTCTGTGCTGGGATGTGTGGAAATGGAGCCTGCTGAGTCCTGGCGGAGAAATAAAGGCTCCACATGGCAAAGGAAAGCAAGTGCCTCTGATCCACACTGTGCTGCGGGGATGATTGAGGTACCCTACCTATGAGGGCAAAACGCTACTGAAAGCCCGTGAGGGGCTCTGAGAGGCAGGAGAGGGTTCATCTAAGCAGAAAACGTGTTTTAGTTAAGAAGCTGAAATGGAAGATCATGTAGGTGTGTAAAGGAAATCTTTAAGCTACCCTTGCATACGGCCTTTTATTTTCTGCTCCGTACATTTCATACTGAGGCTGATTCTCCTGTTTTCATTCAAAGGTGGAAATGAAAAGGTTTAAAATGCACACATCTAATCACCCCTGTCACTGTTGCAACATGCACGTTAATAAATACTTTTAACTATTACAGGTGTGTGTATTTACTGAGTCTTAATTCGTATGGAAACACATTTTGGTCCCTAATTTGCTTAATGGACAATTTGCAGAGTAAGGAGTTGGTCAGCATAGGTGAGCACAGGAGAACCTAGGCTTAGCTGATTTGAACTGGTTTGTACAGGGAAGTCTGAGACAGAGGCAGGAAATAGCCTAAGCCATCAAATGATGGTCCAGGATAATGAAGGGGGAAGGAAAGCTGTACACTGTCTTTGCGTACTGCCTTGTCATTTCTGACTTGTATATGCTGGCCATAATTTAGTTCATTCAAATATATATATATATAAGGGTTTAAAGGGTAGTACTGGCAGATTAAAGTTAAACAGCTTTGAATATATTCCTGGAAGAGTTCCTTTGCCTTCAAAATGGCTTTCAAATGCCAAAGAGAAGGTAGACAACAGGCATTTACAAGAACAGGCAAGTTTAGTTTCAAATATTTCCTTTTAATTTAGGAAAGCACAATGCACTCTGTTGAAAATACGCTGTTTATGAAAAATGCTTCCACTTACTACCTTTCATTTCTGAGTGAAAAAAGGGAGAGACAAGACTGGCAGTGGCTTTCTTTTTCCTTCAGGCCAGGCCAGGCACAATATAAAAAAGTGTTACAATGAAAAATAGTCCTAAGACTGTATTGTCTTCTGCAAGTTCAGCATTCAGATTCATAGCACAGTGCTGTGCCAGGTGGGTACTGTGCCATGCCCACAGAAAATGACAAAGCAGAGCAAAGTGAAACTCCAGGCACATCCTGAATACTTCTGCAAGCCAGCAGAAGAGTGTGTTAAAATTTGTCTTCAAACAAATAGAAAGCCCTCAACAACACACCACACAAAACCCAAACCCAAGAAAAATTAAACCTCAAAACCACCACTATTGCTAAATAGCCCAGCTGTCATTTCTATAGCTTACAATAGACAGCTTAGTTCTCCTGGGCTCAATTATCCTAGGCTGAATGCCCCACCTCCGGCATGGCTGGTGGGCACATCCAGTGTACATTTCTGTGCTTAATTTTATTTGCATTTTAATGTTGCTAGAAGGTAGAAAAACAAAGTGCAATATGACACTGAAGGACATCAGGGAGGAGCAGAATAAAGTCATGCAAGTGCATCTGTCCAATCCTGGTCATGGTACTGGTCACCAGACTGGGGTAATATGATCACGTTGGCACCTATGTTCTGCTGCTTTTTCTGTGCAGCGAACACGAATCTGTCATGCTACTGACAGAGACAAGGGCAGCACATAAACAGTTTTGAACATTTCCCCCCACTCACCAGGAATTTGTCTAGGTTTTGATGATCTCATTTTCTTTTTTTGTTTATAATCAAGTGAACATCCTCATGGGGACTTCCTACCTTGAAGCTAAAAGAAATAAATGTACCTCTCTTCAAGACCCTAGTGTATTGCTAAAGAGCCAAGTGTGAGAAAGAAAAATCTAAAACTTGGAGAAAACCAGAAAAAGCTCATCTGCTGAAGAGCATTTCAACGTTATCAGCACAAAATTGGTGTCTGCCTCCTTTTATGTTTTAAAAGATTCCACTGGGAAGACTACAAGTCGTCCTCACTGCACGGACCAGCCAACACATACCAGAAAGCTTTGTGGGACATGCCAGAGCCACAGGGTTTGTTACAGGGTGAGAAGAGGCAGAAATTTCAGTACAGTGTATTTGTCTCTCCAGCTGATTTTACAGATTCTGGTAGGGCTGCAGAGGAAAGCACTTAAAAAAAATAATAAATCCATCAGTCCACACAGTTTGGTGTCACGCAGCTCTCCTACATGTCTATCTCCAGCTGTTGTGGGTTTGTTGAGTAAGCACATGGTGTCCTGCCAGACAGCTCCTGTTTTTTGATAGAGGGCAGAAGGAACTGGATCAACATTTTTTATTAGTAAATGCTTCTCAAAAGCCCAGTCCCTTCTAAAACTTTCTATGTCCGACTGTTGTCAGCTTCAGAATCAACCACAAAACAACTTATTTAGGATTTTATTACAAACCTGCTTCCTGCTCAAAAGACATGGAATCATTGGGTTGTTTTATTTCTTTCTGGGATGTGGGCATGCTGAGGTTGCATGACCATGTTCCAACAGCATCTTTAGCCCTTAATAAGTGTTAAAATGTTAGCAAACAGGCAACTACTGCATGAGAATTCACATTTACATTAAAACCAAGATTCTCCTGTGTTTCAAAGATCCTCTCAGGTGCCGTGTACCATCAAAAAGGAAGTGAAGTGAAAGGAACCTTTCACTTGCCATTGACGTGCTGTATCTTCTCCCTGCTTTCAAGACACGGCGAAAGAACAGAGCACAGCACGGAAGGGGCACATAATGCCATATGCAATTGAGTTGGTAAGAGAAGCAGATGGAAGATGATGCAGGCAGACATTATACGATTCTCCTTAATCAGAAATCTGGTCTACGTGCTGGTGATGATTCCCATGAGGGGGCGTGTGCGTGGGGAATAGTTGTGAGCACTCTTCTGTTCCACCCTGGAGAGTGAAAATTGATGCTGAAACATAGAAACAGTTCAACCCGGGTGAACCAGCCAGGGTAAGCCCTTGCTGTACAACAACACACAGTTTCTGTTTACAGTATATGAGAAATGCATCCTCTCTTGTCACACCGAGCAGGGTAAGATATAACATCATTGAGAGCACCCAGCTTGAGAAGGGTAGTATTCCTCCCAGAAGACCCTGTGATGAAAGCTGTGGGCCTTCATGTCCCCTACTGCCAAATTTACTGAATGCATGCTTAAAAGGGTTTTTGGAGATTCTTGCTCTAGGAAAAGGTGTCTGAACCTAGACCAAATGTATGGCATAAGGCTCTTGGCTTTTTCAGCATGAGTGTCCTTTGAGATGACACTAATAATCCCAGGAACAAGTGCTGCTTGCCAACAAATATCTATCTATCTAAGCTGGAAAAGCTCCTGCCTTGTATCAGGTATAGGAGTAAGAACGAACACTGCTGAGGGGCCTAAGCAGGTCAGCCATGCTTGCACCCCTGCCTGGAGCCCTTTGGCCCATGCTGGGGTGAGGATGAATCCTTTGGTGGTCTCAGTATTGAAGCCCTCCACCACTCCTTTGATGAACTCTGTATTTGCCTGCACAAAAGTCAAACCCTCCTTCCTGCAGAAGACATTCCTACAGCTCTCCTTGGTGAGGCCAGACTCACCCACCTGATGCCACATCATATTACATTCTTGGTTACTTCCATGGTTAGTGACCTGCTACACCAATTAGACAAGCACTAGCCTATGGGGCTGGATGGGGTCCACCCACAGGTACTGAGGGAGCTGGTAGAAGTGTTCATCAAGCCGCTTTCCATCATTTATCAGCAGTCCTGGCTAACTGGGGAAGTCCCAGTTGAATGAAGGTTACCCAATGTGACACCTATCTACAAGATGGGCTGGAAGGAGGATCCAGGGAACTGCAGGCCTGTCCGTGTGACCTCAGTGCTGGGGAAGGTTATGGAGCAGATCTTGAGTGCCATCACATGGCATGTACAGGACAACCATTTATTATAGCAATTCAAACATTTTGGCCTGCCAGCCAGCTACCTGAGAGCATGTGTTTGAAGGCAAGCACTCCAAGAAGGAGGGAAGGAGATGCCTCCAGGTCCACTCAGGCACAGCTTTTGACATTGGACATGGACTGCTTCACCGCCACTTCTGTAATTGCTGCTGTTATCATAAGTGAGTCAAATCATACTGTCATTTTCCTCTTCTTGGGTGTCTGGTAACACACTCAAAACATCCTCTCGCACACCTGCAAATCTGCACTTCCTGACGCATTTGTGGAGAGAATTAAGTTTGAGTCTCAGTCTGTATTAATATTAAGCTCACTCCTACTCAGAATACTGACAGAGTTTTTCTTTTTCTTTTTTTTTTTTTTAACCTCAGGGTATCTGTGATCAAGATATTCCCTGTTGCAGTCCTTGTGCTATTCTACAAAAATCACAGTCTCCACAAGCTTGGACCTCATCTGCTTAATTTAATTTTCAGGTCTCTCCCATTCATACATTAAAAGTTTGATTAATTCTGCCAGTGGGAACAACCAAGAATTACTGAGCTCTGCCAAACTGCAGGTGGAAAGCAGTTACTTTTCAGGAATGTCACCCGGCCGTGTGCTGAGCTGGCTGCACAGCCAGCCTTCCCTGCTTAGCACCTCGATTTATGCAGGAGCTCTGGCTTGCTCCCGGGAGTGGGAGGATAGTGCTCCAGCTCAACTAAAAGGCATCTTCCGGGCAGATTTCCCATAACTGGAAGTCCTCCTGTGCTACTCCAAGTTACAATACTGGGCAGTATTTATCTACAGATAATGTTTTCCAGTAAATACTAAAAAAGTATTTGCTGTTGGCTCTCACTGCAGTGTTTATTTAAGAGTGGTTTTTCCTGACAAATTGCAATGCATTTTCAGTGTTTAGTGTCCTCAATTCCACATGGACCTGAAACCAAGTTATGGTCACCTGTGAACTGCATGGCCATAAGCCTGCAAATCCTGCTACACAGCTGCTTTGAGTCACCTAGTTCAGAAAGACATTTCCAAACATCTGGGCGAGATCTGTAGAAACATCTCCCAGTGAGATTAGGAACACATCTTAGTTTTGCAAGTCAACACCGTTGCTCCTAAACCTTCACATATATAAGCAGCCACCTGCATTTTCCAAAAATGCATTTTTACATATGCAGCATTTTTCTACTTCCTATTCAGTCTTCTGCCATTTCAAAAGTTTCAGATACATACTAAAAAAAAAAAAAAGAAAGAAGCCAACCCAACACCATCTGTACAGATGTGCAACACAAACCAAACTATTGGACAACTCTGAAAAGCAAATACATTTTAAAGCTATGAAGAGGGTAAGCTAGTAACTCTGTGAGGGAGACAAGAAAATTCCCAAGCCCAAATAAGCTAAGGGGCTGAGCTCGCCTTCTTACACCTGTGGGCAACAGCACTGCCTCCAAATGAATGTTTGAGAAAGCAAGATTCAATACAGGGCCAAGCATGCTGTGCAACAAATACTTTGAGTATTTCACCCGCTGTGAGCACACATTATTTCTTGATAACACCTGGAAATTGTTGACCTGGACTGTAATATATGCTGATAGTGACTGTGGATTTTCTGTCCTCTTCTCTCTTTATGGGTTTATTTTCAAAGATCATATGTGCACTCTTACTAAGTGGCTATTTCAGTATTCTCTATTTTTGCTGGTTTGTATTTGAAGAACACTAAGCAGTTTAAAGTGCCTGAAGAGAAGACTGCTTTTTCTTCTTTTCTAAGCAAGTACTTCTAACATTACATTTTGTTTCTCTACAGACACCAGGGAGGTGGTGACTTGAAACTGAAGCTACTTCTGATGGCGCAGGGGTTGAGAGGGGTGTGAGAAGACAGAGCAGTTGACCTCTTGGGTAACTCTACAGCCAGTTTCTCGAGCTGTGTCAGGATAAGTATAGCTTGGAGCTCAGATATGACTTGCACCCATCCCTTGCTGATTAAAAAAAAAACCCCAAGATTTTTTTTTTGGGGTTAAAACAGGGAAACTGTTCAAACAGAGTTATCACTGATTAAGGTAAAACTGTGCAACTTCTCCTGTCACACCAAATAAGCTGGTAATACTAATTTTTCTTCTATAATTTTATTTAAAGTAATGTCTAAAATATAAGTAAATGAGAAAAAAACCAATGGTGTGCAGTAGGGTTTCTGGCAAATTCTCTACTGATTCTCTAGGCAGCAGTCTCTGCTGCTCTGGGAGAATTTCCTTTTTATCACCGATACTTCACAGTAAAAATGATACCCCAGGAGTAGGGAGATTTTCCCTCCTCGTAACTTTACCACTGTTCTTACTCAGAAAAAAGAAGCCAATACCACTTTCCCTTCAGGTGCTTTTACATCAAAGGAAATCCCTCCAAAGAAATCCAGTTAATTAAGAAACCCCATCTGTCCATGCGTATAACTCAATTCCAAAGCCTTTCCAGTTTTGTTTTGCAATGATTACAAAAAGACCTGTCCGCTGTACTGAAACACAACATGAAGCGATAACCTGTTATTTCAGGTATGTATGAAATATGTTGTGGTCCGTGCAAGTTGGTTTGTCAATGGTTTTATAAACAAGGTCAAAGAGCTGAAGCTGATTTTCATTATGAAAACTTTTCTGATAAATAGAAGTTTGCTCAAAAGATGTAAAATTATGCTTAACACACATTTAAATATTTTTTTCCAATTTTTTTAAAAAAAGATGCTCTCTGTATTATAGGCTATCATTGGGCCAAACTTGTAGAGAATGACTCTTGATAAAGCAGAACTATTTGTATTTTGGAGTATGAGCAAACAAAGGAAAAAATGTCTTGAGAAGCCTGCATAATAGTACCAAACACAGCTGGGGACTGAAAGGGACTTCTGCTTTTAAAAATTATTTAAAATAGGTATCTTTTAATCCCTTGAAAAAGAAATACCCTGAAACATTTATTTGGGTCTGGGAGTAAAGGAAGGGAGAAAGAGCCATCATGCCATTCATCACGCTGTTAGTGTCAGGTGATTCAGATAGAGACAATGAGGATGTAAAAAATACTTCTGAAGAGCGGATGCTCTTCAGGGTTGAGGACCTCCAAGGGGTTTTGCACCTCATTTTAAGAGAAGAAAGCCTTTAACTCCTGAGAAAGTCAGCTGGCCTCTTGTCCTGTAATAGGTGGAATACTAATTTCCAAATATTTATTTGAACTTAATTGTCAGAATTAAAACATATGCTTTGCTGAATTGGGACGCTGCTGTTTTCCAATGAAAAATTAAAGGAAAAAAGAAGATGAAAATTTATGGGTAGCTATGTTTTCTGTTTAAAACACCATAACAGGAGAAAGAAAAAGGGAAGATAAACTCTAAATTTTTCTGGATAAGTAACTTCTACCTGACATTTAAAACCATGGGCACTGGACTGTGGTTCATGGGTTCAGGTTTCAGCTTTGACAGAAATTTGCTGTGTGACCTGGAGGAGAAGTCATATAAACTCTCAGGCTCAGCAAAATGTTATGTTAATAATTCCCTGCAGTGCCTCTCAGGTGGCTTTGTGATGCTGAATTAAAGTAAACAACCATGACTGAGGTTCATCGATGGAAGAGAATGGCGGGACCATACTTTTGTGATATTACTGGAGGCAAAGGTGGCAGAATGACTGAAATAATAAACTTCAGCCCCAGAGACAGATACTGTATATAAAGCTGAATAGCTGGTTAATAGAGTAAAGAGTGTTTGGTGTGATGGACAACAGGTACTTTAGAAGAAAGGCATTTTTCGATTAAAACCTTTATTGACTATGGATGGTGAATTATGACATCATCTCAAGTCAATGGTTTTGCTGAAGTAAGACAGAACTCCTTGAAGAGATCACCAGCCTAATAAAACTTCAGTGAGCTGTGGAAGAGTTTAATGACTAAAATGTCAATTTTAAGCAAAGCATAATGAAACCTGTATTACTTTCTCAAGCCTCACAACTCTTATGAGCGGGGCTGCAATTCTGCCCTGAAGTTACATAATTTAGTTGAGTCATATGAGTAGGTACTCTCTTCCTTAGACGACCTCTTCCATTAACGGCTGTTGTACTTATAGCAGCTATTTTTACTGCTCAGATTTTTTGTCACCTTGATTAGGAAAACATTAACATTATGGTAATATATTAATCAATTTCTTACTGTCAGGAGCATCAGGGCAGAGACCTGTTGGATGATGTTTGAACACCAGCATGTCTTTGCATGCAGGTGGGATGCACAGGTCCCCCTTTGAAGGTCTGCCCAGCATCCTAGGATGCTGGCTCCTCCTGTGATGTGTCAGGAAAGGGCCAATTTGTCAACCCACTGAATTGACCCTCTGACTAATTAGATAGGGCTTGCTGATAGACAAAATTAAGTAAGTGGAGGATTCCAGCTCTGCAATACCTTTATTTTTTCCTGAACTATCCACAGGAGGACGTCTTTTGTCTCTTTTAATGACGTGAACGTGCCTGAGCTGCCCACGGGTGTATGGGCATGCACTGACACATCCAGGTAGATGAAGGAAGCCCTAATATCCTGCTCACTGTCCAAACACAGTTCCCAGTACTGCACCATGACTAGACAAACTAAGCTGCCTCAGATTCATCACTTTGTTGGTCTAGCATACATCAGAGATCAGCTGTGATAAATTACCTGGATTTGGCGTAACATACCGTGTGGAACCACAGGAATGCAATAGGGTGACCTTCTTTACGTGGCTGCTGCTAGGAATCATGTAATATAATGTACAGAAGGGACTGGGAAAGCTTGAGAGCACTGTAGAGAGGTGGCCCTGAAAAACTGGAAGTCTGGTCACGTAACACAGTTGTGGATGTGTACACTGAGGCACCATGGGTTACCAAGCAGGCAGGGAGCTGGAGGATGCTAGCCTGAAAAAAGTAAGTTCCCAGTAGCTGAGCTAATGGAGTAATTCCTTGAGATGTTAATAAAGAGCTCCATTTATTCTCACTGGAGCCAGCCAGCCAGCCACTAGAGGGAGGAATAATCTAGTGCTGCCAAGGATTGCTATTTATTATGCTTCTGCAATGCATTATGTTTTTCTTAAAGCTCATCTCATGAGGCTTGCAAAACCTCTCCAGTTAAAGGAAGAAAAACCTCAAGTTTTCACAATTGGTGAAGAAAGCGCACAAACACAAAGTTCAAGGACTCAAGAAACACAAAGCATATCAAAAGATGCTGCGCACCTTAAAATACATTCTGATTTTTGCAGCCCAGATGAATTGTGGACCTGATTTCCACTTAATTAGGATTCATAAGGCAATTTGCTTTCATAGCATTCAGCATATCATTAAAAATGGTAGGATTTAAAGCTTTTTATGTGCTTTCCATGAATGAAAGTATTCTTCTTGGTGGCTAGAAAGGGCAGGTCAGCACTGGGGTTGAAAAAGGAATTTTTCTTCTGTACAAAAACCGGTAACTTGCTAAAAATGTTACTTCCTTATTCTTTAAGAATAAAGCTATTTGAAAGTAGAAACTAAAGAAAAGCCCAACACGATAATACAGTCTGAATGGCTGTATTACCAGCCTTGCTCCTTTCACTAGAGATAGCTATGCTAAATATCCATTTGTAGCAGGAAGGAAGCAATTTGGATATGTGAAGGCAGATTTTTGTGTGTACGGCTCTTCACTACTCACTAATGAGAATATATTCAATAACAGGAAAATGCTAAATGAAATTTAAAAGATGTTTTTATCTAAAGATAAGCAAGCAATTAATTGGATAGGTAATTGCTAGATGTTGAGCACTTCAAATCTTGGAGTTTTGCTGAAGGTTTATCAGTGGGAAAATTTGAGTCACATTTTTTCCTCAACAGTCGTGCCTTTCCAAACAGGCAAAACCCAAGCTTAAACTCATATTTCACCATCAACTCGTATTTCCACAAATAGTCCTCATAAGACGACCGTGGCAAACTCATGGTTAATCATCTCAGTTGTGAGTGCACTAAGATCTTGGAATGTAAATAGAAAACTGCTCCTTCGCCAGCTCGTGTGGTTTTTACTGTCCTTGGCAGCACCATGCTCTTAGTGAGCGTTTAGCCTGCCATCAGCACGGGACCATCGGTGCTGCTGTTCACCCTCTCCAAAGAAGAGAAATAAGGAGACAGTAACAGAGACAAACATTTCTTGCAGCTTTCCAAATGGTTTTTCATCAGAAAATTCACAGGTTTTCCAGGAATAGGCATGCACAGAGCATACAGTGGGAACCCCCTCCACTCAGCCAGACTGATTTTCAGCATGTGTGGTGTGCTTGCTTCTCTGTGCAGCACATACCATGGCAGTTCAGGCTCTGAAATGTATCAAAATATCTTTTCCTAGCCCTGAAGGCCTTCCCTATGGGAAAAAAAAGCAGCATTTTAAGATTCCCTTCTGCTACAGTGTGAAGGGTAACAAATATAAAGAAAATTTAGAGATGTGAGTGGGAAGCCGTGGACTTGTGTTCGTAGGCAAGGAGTAGAGGGAAGAGGAGAGGTAGGACTAGCTGAAGGGAAGCATGCCTATCTATCATTTACCCCCTGGGAAAGTGTCTGAACCACCTCTGGGACATATGTTAGCAATGGGTGTGGGCTGCATGGTGGTGAGAGAGGGGGAGATGTGTCAAGTGATGAGAAGATGGTACCTATGAACTTCAACAGACAGAGCAAAATGCAATCCTGTTACTCCTAGGAGTAGTGTGTTCCCCTTTGCGCTTTCACACATCACGGGAAGAGCAAATACGTACAGCAGGTGGTAAGAGAGAAGAGAGCGTCCTGGCAACAGAATGCGTGTGGGAAGCACAGCTGAGGAGGAACTACAAGAACCAACCCTTTCATCCCTGGATGAGGGATCACCAGCCTTGGCAGCTCTTCCTCCAGTAGGGAAGTACAAGGACGACTGAACTTCTTTGCCACGCTGTGCGTCGCTGCTTGTGCAACATGGTGGGGCTCTTCCTAGGCATCTCGGTAAGCAGAAGGAAATGCTGCCACAAGCCTTCCTTCAGGAGTATGAAACAGGAGCTCAGGGCAAGGGGGCAATGACTAATGATGACTGTATTAGCACTTCTGCAGCCGCTTTAGGAGGCTCTGTAATTGCTACACTAACTGTAATGAATCAATCCTAGTGACATCCCGACGTGCAGGCGGTGAGTGTTATTGTCCCTTTTTACCCAGAGATGGAGGCACATTGATATCCGCAGCTGGGAAGTGGCCAGGCAGGGAGCAGCAGCAGTGGGGTGCCCAGCACTCCTTCCTCGGCCACTGCTCCTGAGGACACAGCCTACCTGCTGTGGAGGGTGTGGGAGCCGGACTCTCCCAGCGCTCTGCTCCCCTCTGGCAGAAAAAGGGACACCACACCTGAGAGTTTTGCAAGTTCAGTCCTTCATTTTAATCGCTTGACTGATCCTCCCCTTCCCTACAGGAACAACGCAAGCCAGGCGCTCATTCCAGGTGCACCCCTCACGCTCTTTTTAGACCTGAGAAACACCAAGCAGCCAAATCATACCTTAGAGTGCTCCTGAACTATAATTAACCTTAGTGTATCATTTTATGGAAGAGAAAGCTGTTAAATTTGTCTGAATTCAAAAGAATCTGGAAGAACAGTGGCAAGATAATGTTTTTAACTAGCAGCCTGATTAATTCATGGCAGAGGTTATCATCCCATTGTGTTGGGTAGGAGGCTGACATTTAAAACTTCGTATGTACTTTGTCAGAGGGGAGAAAAAATCCTCCATAGCTCAGATTTTAAACGCTACACTTGAGACTTGTAAACAACCCACTGCAGGACCCAGTACAGAGGACCCAGGTCCCAGTTGCATAGTATTCCCAAGGGCTTTCAGAGAAACAGTTGACAATTATTTTTCTGTGCCTTATTCCTATTAAGTCTCATGCCTTAGGGAGAAAACCCAGTGTTGATTTTGAGTACAGTGGATACCTCCCTACAGAGAAGAACGTCCTTCCCATGGGTATCTCAGGCCTGTAGTGAGAGAAGTAGGTAGCTCAGGGAGCAGGGCATGGGATTTACATTCATCTCAGCTCTAACCTGGATCAGATCTAACCTTCCCATTCTGCCTGGCTTCAGTGCTGCCCATGAGAAACATTGAGGGGGTAATTGTGAAATATTAGATAGTACAATAAAAACTGTAAGATTCATCTTGGAAGCAAGCTTCAGCCTCTTTTTGGCTACATAAAAGACTAATTTTAGTTTTGCTCTCAAGAAATATAAATATTCTATTTATGAGAAGGGATTGGATTTTTTTAGAAAATATTAATAATTGAAAATATTGTAAAACATGCTTCCAAATAAGCACCAAGAAGCTTTAAAATCAATGTTTTAAGTATTACGTTACATGCCAATTTTATTTCATCCTCTTTTTAAAATATATTCCCTAAAAATAAGGATTTTTTTTCTCTGTGTATTATTTACTATTGTCTATTCTGTACATCACTTAAAGGATGTACATAAAATAAACAATCTGAAAACAGTTTCAAAAGGTGAAGAATCTCTGTGACATCAACGTCAAACTACAGCCCTGTTTTTAAAGAGACAGATGTTCAGGTAATGCATTGTTTATATGAACTTCAAATGGATTACTTTATTATTCCTTGGGCTGTTGCCCTTAAGGGAACTAGTTAGATTAAGTAACAAGATCCTATTATGTGGACATACTGCTTCCGAGAACAGGGGAAGGAAATATAGTCGTAACATGCAATTTTCAATAGAAAACGAGGGCTTGTCAATCTTCTGCCAGAGGCAAAACGCTGAGGCAGATACTGCAGCATTCACAGGGATATAATGAATCTGATTAACTTCTTTGGAGGAGGGACAATTAGGACAGATAGGATAAAGCCTCCTCGGTGTTCATGCGTGTTTGCGCAAGGATCAGCGCACAAGGGCTGCCTGACGGCTGGTCGACGGCAAGGTCACCTCGGCTGCCAGCCTGCGGTCATGAACCACTGCGGCAACATCTGCCTGGAGAACTGGAGCAGGGAGCAAGCCCAGTTGCCCAGGAAATCACTCCAAGGATAGCCTGAAGCGTGACTGAGTGCAGCTAACCACCACATGTACGGTGGCAGCAATGGAGCACCGAAATGAAGGAAGGCATTCCAACACAAGCTGCATGCCTCTGGCAAGAAGAGAATGCAAAGAGAAGGATCCAGGAGTGCTAGCAACAGACAAGCTCTAGTCGGGAATAGAAACTGTGGGATAAAAGGATGGTGAAAGACTTTCAGGAATGATATTGGTAACAGGACTAGTGAAAAACGTTAATAATATCACCACTGATGAAAATCTTAGCAGGAGGGTGTGTTAGGATCAGGGCTATAATAAATGAAAGCAGAAGAGAATGCTACACAGTCATTATTTTTAAAGGTGTAAAATTCATTAAAAAAGGAAATAAAATAGGCTGTGGGGAGGTGGAAATACAGAAATAGTTGATAGTCAGATGGTCGTTCTGTCACTGTGTGAAGGGACAATGACTCTAGATGTGGTATTCTTCAACCCAGTCTTGGCTCTTTTAACAGAAAAAGGCTGCTTAGCTAAGTGCTGAGGAGTATTACTTTGGAATATTAAGGAATCTTTTGAAAAAGAAAAAGAGAGGGAGAGGAAGGGAAGGGAAGGGAGAGGAAGGGAAGGGAAGGGAAGGGAAGGGAAGGGAAGGGAAGGGAAGGGAAGGGAAGGGAAGGGAAGGGAAGGGAAGGGAAGGGAAGGGAAGGGAAGGGAAGGGAAGGGAAAGGAAGGGAAGGGAAGGAAAGGAAAGGAAAGGAAAGGAAAGGAAAGGAAAGGAAAGGAAAGGAAAGGAAAGGAAAGGAAAGGAAAGGAAAGGAAAGGAAAGGAAAGGAAAGGAAAGGAAAGGAAAGGAAAGGAAAGGAAAGGAAAGGAAAGGAAAGGAAAGGAAAGGAAAGGAAAGGAAAGGAAAGGAAAGGAAAGGAAAAGAAAGGAAAGGAAAGGAGGGACAACAGAAATAGTGACAGCTGACATTCATTCCAGCTGCTGTCAGTCTAACATCTTATTTGAATAAGGCATCATTCACTCCCACTCAATTCAAATTTGTTTATCACAGGTAAACAGCAATTAATTTGTGCACCAAATCAAATGATCTCTAAGTAGCGAAGGGGAAAGTAATAGAGAGTTACTGCTCTGCCAGAAATAACATTCTGCCCAACAGTAAATGACTGAACAACTGCAGTGCCACAGCCTGACTCACCAGCATTTCAAACAAGTCTGAGCAACAAATCTCTGCCAAAGCCCTGTTGTCTCACAGCTCTTCCAGTCACATGACTGAGTCCAACAGATCGTGCACCAGTCTGAAATCTATGGCCAGACATTTAGATTGAACCCCATTGACTAGACAGTGCCAATGTTTCCGAGATTTCTAACATCTTTGACTGCAACTTCATGAGGATGGTTGAATGACATGTTGGCTACATCCCACTAGAATAAGTAAAAAAGACCTTTTCAAAGTCAGAAATTGAACACCAGAAATTGAATTCTAGCATTTATAAATATAATTTCTGTCACTGCTACAACATAAATATTATGAGATGAAGTCATGACTCAGTCGGTGTCGTCATTGACACCATTTCACCCGGAGTGGTTGTAAGCTTTCTGCATTATGTATGTGTTCTTGGTTTTGAGATTTATGCAAAGTTCAGAACCAAATTAATTCTCTGAATGTGATAAAAGCAAAGTAGCAGTTTTAAATTTCATAAAGAGTAAATGTAATAAATGAAGTTAAGAAACCCATATTATTTTGCTTTCTGGCACATTTTCCAGTTTTTGTTACGCAGACATTAAAAATACTGATTATTACAAGAAAGTTTTAATAAAAATCTGTATTATGCCTATTTTGATGTGATAAAGTAAGAAATAATAACATTTTTAGGATGAGCCCAAGGATGACTATCTTGCAAAAGAACTTCCTCAAGGTTTCCTTTCAAGTATAGAGCAATGAAGGCTTAGCACACATTTGCAATAGCAATTGTCAGATATAAAATAAGAGAGATTTATATACTAGTCCTGAAAGCTCCTAAGCTTGCCTTCAGCATGATACATCACTGTCACAATGCAGAGCTGCACAGACACAACCCAAGCATGGCTGCCACCCTGACATCTCTTAAATAAAGGGAAGGATTTGGGTGCTTTGGATGTGGCTGCTGGCATTTGGGGATGACAAAACCCGTTAGTGCTTTCTGCGGTCCCTGGGCTTGCTGCAGGCAAAGGTGCTGGGCAGCTGGGGTGCAGGTTGGTCAGGTAGCACAGCCCTTCTTGGGGCGAATGGGAAATTGGACTCAGCTACAGATGCAGCCACAGAAATCTCTCACAGGAACTCAGTAGCTGCTGCAAAGGTGCTTTCAACAAAAATATTTGTTTCACACCAGCAAGTAACTCAAGCAGTGATCGTCTGACGGTTCTCTATCTTTGTAGTGTACAACGGATAGGAAAGCCGGCTCAACGTAAGAAAGCCTTTAAGGATTTTCCCTAATTTCTCCCCTCCTGAAAAGATTTATAACTTCATTAGGAGGACAGGGGATTTTAAAAAATCAAGTCTCTTCAGATGAACTTTCATTCACATGTGTCACTGGGAGCAGAGTAGTATTTAATGTTTCCCTACTCCAGCACCTCAGCTACCAAGGGCCATACACTGTCTTTGCTGCCCCTTGCCCCTAACCTTCACCCCATACTGCACCCAAGACAGCAGAGAACTACTAAAATAAGTTGAAAGCTACTCCATCTTATCAGTAGTACAAACACAAGAAAATACAAGAAACAAATGACTGGGCATCAACATGACTTAGTATCTTTTACTTCTAAGGGCAGAACAATTGCTCACTTTCATATCTCTCTCTCACCCTAACATGATGCACATTAGCAGAAGATCCCAGAGCATGTCTGCAGAAACACTCTTTGTCTTGCAATTTCACATCAAAACCATAGCAAAATACACTACTGGAACTTTTTCCATTTTTAATCTAAAAAAGGACCAGCATTTCACAGTGAAAGAATATTGCACTTCTAGCTGATCAGAACAGAAAATTATTATGAATAATTAACTTAATTATTGTTGCCTGTTTGCTTGTCTTGTTATATTGGACATTAAGGACTCCAGACTGAATTTTGTGCAAACGCACATCTCTTTTTATGCCTGTGAATTTTCTGCATGGCAGATTTAATACATCAGCTGAGCTCCCCTTAGCAAACTAAACCAGATAGTACAAGATCAGAAGTATGGTATGGCTGGCAGCGGCCAGAAAATAATTTCGAAATGTTAGCAATGAAATAAAATTTAAAACACATGAAAGAATGTACTGCACTGCTGTGGGTGGTGTATCTATATTTACTATTCAACAGCAGGCCTTCAGGAATAATTTGGTCTTGACGAGAATTTTATTTTTAAATTTAAAAAATAAGTTAAGGAAAGGAAGCAAGAACAGTAAGACAGCGGGTATGTTTAATAGCCTGAGAAAGACAGATGGAGAATCATGAAAGACAGGTCTGGAGGGGTCTTCATGAGGTCATTTGGTCCCTCTTCCTACCCTAAAGCAGGATCAGCAATGCCTAAATTTGTCCTGACAGACATTTTCTACCCTTTTCTTGAAAATGTCCAGTGAAGTGATTTCTCTTGGCAATCCACTCCCGTGTTTAACTATCATTACCATTAGGAAAATTTTCCTAACATATAGCTTGTGTATGTCCTTGCAGTCTAAGGCAGTATTGCTTCACCTGTCCCCACTAGACATCATTAACTTCCTTTCCGAGGCAGCCTTTTAAGTAGGTGCACAGAAGTAAGGCTAAAAATAAACAAGACCAGGTTTGCACACAAAAATGCACATTGGCTGTGTAAAGACTATACCCTGAAAGAGATGGCTGAAAAACACTTCTTGGTTCAGTGATTATGTTTGTGTTTCTTAAAGCAGTCCTAGAAGTGCCCATTTGACCATAAAGCACAGCGATAGACCTTGCTTTTTAAAACAGACAATGGGATGGACTTGAATTCACCAAAATAATTTGGTCGAAAATGAAAAAAATGTTTACAGGATTTAATTGAGAGAAGCTAAAAAGTTGGAAGTCCTCACTTTCATCCGTGGCTATGCCCAACAGAAAGCTAGGTTGAGCCAGATGACTAGATACGGGACAAGGATTTTAATTTCTGCAAGTAAGGCAATTATCTAAATGAGGTTGCAGCTTTTCTTTAACAAAATGTGAGTCTGCTCCACTACTGCCAAAAGATCACACTTTGACTAGCAAAGTTAAAAGCTTGTTTTTTTTGACAATGTTTATTCTTACGTCAGTTATTTGTAACTGTTTCCTTGACTCATATTTGATCAAGGAAAGGTAAAAAGTACAAGTGAGGCAACAACTGTGGTATAGGTCACAGACTACAACAAGATTCGGACTTCTCATCTTAGAGAAACAAGATACAACATTATTTATACAAACGTGACATAACCAGGCATAAGGGCATGTGGATCTAGGTGTGGATTGACTGACACAAGGGTAAATTTTACTGTGGGGTAAGCAGTGTCTGCTAGCAGTGAGACTGTAATAGCTGGGGTATCTCATTCCATTGCGAGATAAACTGGTGACAATCATCACAGAAGCAAAGAGGAGCAGCGCTCATCCCACCTACGTACTAAGCTGTGAACTGCAGGAATGCCCTGTCTCCACAGAGGATTGTACGGTGAGATAAGTGGGTTCATTTCTGTGCTGCAAAGGCATAAATGCCTTTCTGGGAGGGGACCAAACCCCAGAAGGGAAGCTGCCATGGAGCACAAGCTTTCTCACATGCCCATCAGTGATACCAAGCATTAACTGACTGAGCATGCTTTCTACACCCATCAGTGGAAAGTTGCAACTGTTCGTTAAAAGCTCCAAGCTTTAAGTTCCCTCAATAAATCAATATCCTCTGCTCCTTAAATGTCATGCACACAAAACAGATGTCAGCTGCCATAATGAAATCATTGGTTCCAGAGGTATGCCCACTTACTACCTAAAAATAAATATATTTTCTATTGTCTTGCCTTTCAAATTTTCTTCTGACTTATAAATTATTCACTGAACTTAATCACACCTGGCACATGACCCTGAAAAGTGAGAAACCCGTCCAACAGCTTCTCCCTAGCTTTCAGAGAGAAGGAAGAAAGGATTGCAATAATACAAATAAGAAGTTAAGCAACATAGCATGCATCAGTGACCGCAGGCTGGGAAAGTTACTACCCAGGCCAATGATAGTTCCAGAATACTATTCCTTTGGCTGCACGTCCAAAGCTCACAGAGATGCTCCAGTCTCTTTCATGGGAAGTTCAAAAAACTCTCCTTTCAAGCAAGCAAACAAAACTCACCCCAAGGAAAGTGGAAACAATTCTTTCATTAGCTAAAGGGTTGATGAAAATGAAAGAGACTGCAACACGAAACAATGAAACACACTGTACTGGAAATGCTAGGAAACGCTAGTGTAAAACACTAATAAAAGATTAATCAGATTTATTCCTTTTGTACTAATTAGGCAAATCATTGTTCTCTAATTGCAAGTCATTCAACAAGAAAGAAAATTAACAAGCTTCCCTGCATGTGTCTAAAAATATTCACCATAAGGAAGATGAGGTATTGCATCCCCTTATATCTCCCCTCTCCCTTCCCCCTGTCTGTGATCTAGGCCGGCGAAGTTAATGGGACATTTTCATTAATCTCAGCAGAATGAGGACAACACCTCCATTAAAAAGAAGTATGCTTTTGTTTATATGACACCTTTTACTGGGGATATTTTTGAGCATATTAGAGTAATGTAGAAACACCTTAAATAGGAGCTCATTCCTAAGACCAAGAAGCTTTTCATACCTAAGGATGTTTGCTACTGCGTACGGTGAAGCGCAGTGTGAGGACATCAGCTTCAGCTTGCTCAAATGCCAGAACAGCCTCGCCAGTGTGTGAAGCTACAATTATCCTTACGTCCCTTATCATTTCCCTCAGTACAGACTCTTCTCTCTTCTCAGCATTTTATAAAAGCTGAGAAAGTAGGAGAACCATCTTCAGAGTTTATGCTAACGTTCCACAGTTTTCTGAGAGCTGCGTATTCCAGGTTGAGAAGCCATGAATATATCTACGTATACAAACACGTCTTGCATCACTACAGGAAAATCAAAGCTATAATGACCTCCAGCATTATGCATAACATTTAACAACACCCTTGCCATGCAACATTTAGTTTGCTGTGTCTTTAGTGTAAAAAGCTTTCAGACACTGCCCATCCTTTGATTCACATCAGTCCTAGCATCATGTTTGAAAACAAAATCACACAATTTCACCATTAATTCACTTAGTGCAGATGATGCACTTCAACTTCCCACCAGTCTGCATGGATGTGCCTATGATGTGTATCACCTTCCTCCTGATCACCACAAATTATCACCAGACATAATAATTTGGGAGATCTGCAGATTACAAAACTATTTTGATCCTAATTTCTCTGATCTTTACAAGGATCAGGGGATTTTCTATCTGAAACATCTTATCCTATGTAACAATGGTGTGGTTGGATTTTTTTTTTTGCAAAACATCCTAGCAGAGCTGGTCCTGCAACACTGTCAAGACTTGATTTGCAATATAGTCTGACCCTAGCTTGAAGGCTTGTCCTCCAGGAACTGACCTGATTAATTCTCAGACAGGTGATGAAAAGTTGGAATTTAGGATATATAAATCAGATCTACCTCTTTCTTCCTGCTTTTGTCACTGATATTAAGGTTGCTATCAGATTCTGCCTCTTGAGCTTGATAGTTTACTGTGATTTTATAGGATATTAAGAAAAATGCACAGAAGTTTTCAAAGCAATTTTATCTTCAGATTCATAGACATACAAGGAGAAAGTACTTATGTTATTTGTATTAGCACATAAAAAATGTAAGCCTGAGCGCACACAAATATCATGCACATATTTTGAGATACTATTTTTGGAATATCTCAAATAAACTTTAAAGTTAGGAATTGGTTTGTTTATTCTAAGTATCAGTCATTTATGGAATAAATCACAGGAATAGGTGCAGCTATCATGTAAGTTACACAGATAAACTCTTTACCATAAAATAAAAAGAAGGAAAAACTAAAGCTTTTTGCTTATATGCTCACATACTCTTTTCATCATCAGTGGTGTAACCTCGTGCCCATTAAAAAGTGTTTGTCAGGTTTATAATTGTGTTTCTCCAAGTCACAGCTGACTGGAAAAATGACATGTCTATTAAAATACCTTGAAGATAAAGATTTGCTAAGAAAAAACTGATTTCTGTTCTTCCTTCTCTCCTTTTTATAGGAGTTCTACAAATGCATCTCCAAAATGTCATGACCATTGAAATTGTCAATACACTGATGACCAGGGAGTAAAACTTGTCCCAGAAAAAAAGTTTGTATGATCAAACATGAGTTCAAAGGAACAATTCTGCAATTGTATATAACCCAAAATTAATGTTAAATGTCCACAAATGGATGACCATTAACTACTGCAATATTTTAGGAAAAATAGTAACTAAAAAAAAGAAGTGCAGGAGACTCCAGTAGCAGCAATACTGAGTTAGAAAGCAGAATCTGAACCCATATTTTAAGCAGTCAGTGAGCGTGCAGTGGAGAAGAGGAAAGGGACAGAATGAAGTAGAAAAACTATGGTACATCTCTTAGACCTCTTGTCTTCAACAGAGTTTTCCAGTCCCTTCCATATTCCCCACCTTTCAGGCTGGGAAAGTGCTGCCGTCAAGTTATACCTTGTGCTGATTCACCAAGTACTTTGCCTGTACTCCTTTAAGAGATCATAAGGGATGGCTGCAGATCTTTCTCTGCCTTACCCAGCTATGGATCTTCGCAAAGTTTGCTGGAACTTGAAATCTTTCAGACTTCTGTCTCTAGCAAAATCTTGGTTAAAGTTGGCCAATAGATTCAAAAGGTATCGCGAGGTGGAGGTGACAGGTTGGCACATGGATAGGCAATCTAATTGCATACTTTTTTCCCAAAGAAAACCAGGCCAAACATAGCCAAGTTATGAATAGATAGTGAAGGAACAGAATCAAGCGCAGCTGTAATAGAAATGCCAGTTATTTGTTGCCTGTACCTTCTTTAGAAGTTAGCTAACCAGTCCATTTTCCACCTGCTGATGCGTACAAGATAAACTTTTGCCACTTTTAAGGAATGGGCAAGAAAATGTCACTTTGTTTTTTCAGCTGGATCAGTTTATCTAAATTGTGAAAGATTAAACACCAAGAGGATACTGTCAGAAAAGACAGAGAGAAAAAGCTGCTTACTTCCTGGTAGGATAATGAGAGTGCAGCAGTGGAGGTGTGCATTTCAAGATCACAGCAAGCTGTGCTTTATTCAGAATGGTACCACGGCATTTGACACATGTGCTGTAACCACATGGAAACCATGGCATGGGAGGAATATTGTGGGAGGGAGATTGTAATGCATAGGAAGAAAAAAACCTCAGCAAAAACAGGAAAATAAATTTGTATTACGTAAAGGAGATATGACACAGTTGTGCTGTTTGAAAGTTATTCCTATATAAAAAGAAACATTGGTAATAATGAAAACCCTTTCTTAGAAGAGTAGGCACATGAGCAATGGTAGGTAGCTAGGTGGGAGGAACAGCGTGGGTTTTAAGACCAATATTAGCCTCAAAGTACTCATGAAAAGTACCACAAGATGAAAAATCCCTTCAAAAACAACAGTGAAAGCAAAAGAGAACATGTTTCTAAGTTGTTTGCTCTGCCAAAGTTGAAAGTGAAGCCAACTAGAGACTGCATACAGAAAGCAGAGAGAAATTGCAGGAAGCAGTGCAGAAGATCCCTGACAATTATCACCACAGAAAAACCACTTCCACAAGCTGCCTTGTTCTTCACTGGCAGAAAAAAAATAATTAAAGGAGTGAAATGCCACTCAGTTTAAGGTGTTAATAATGTCCTGCAAGGTCAGCTAGAAAGTCCACTAGGGTCAGTAAAAGGCTGCCTGCTGACTGGAGTGGCTTTTGACTCATTTCCATCAAGCTGTTATTCAGGTGCAAATTGAACTCAAGTCAAGAGTAAGCTAAGGAAATAACTTGTTATCACACATTACACGATTGCTTGGTGACCTATATTCAGTGAGTTTGGGGCCCTAATTTAGTCTCTGGCTGATATGCCAGCAAAACTCTATCACAGCTCTCAGAATAATCAGGGTAGCCCTGTGATGAACAAGCAATGTCATGGTCAAGGTCAAGTCATGCTACTAAGAAGGTATGAAGAAGTCTGCAAAAAAGACCGAGCTTAACAAAAGCCTTCAATTCCCAGAGCAAGCACTTGGCTAGTTCTCACCAAAAAAATCCCCAAATTATCATGTTCAGCAGAAAGGAATAAAAGCAATGCATAATTATGTATTATACAATTTGTCTCTGAAAGTGGAAAGGTTCCCCGGGAAGAGTTATTTCTATGAAGTATCATCACAGATGAAAAGAAATAATTCTGCTTGATCCCAATTTATGCTGAAAAGTCATTGAGAAAGAAAAGTTATTTCATATTTTGTCCTCTTTTTTGTTTTACTACCATTTACCATTTCCCCCTTCCTTCTTAGACCCTGTGATTTACATCCTACTTCTGCATAGTTGCTAAACTTACATGAATTTTACAGAATGTAGCTTAAAAGTAAGCACATTCCTAAAAGCTTTCCCAAATAGGAAGGGATTAGAAAACATATGTGAAATGAAGTATTCGTACAAGCACTTTGCTGAATTACAATGACTTCAAAGCTAAACCCAAAAGCTTCTGCTGCCTAGCCCCTCTGATCTAACATCCCCTGTGGGTGAACAGTGACATGCAGGACTTTTTATTTTTGATAATTCTATATTCTTTTGCAAATCTTTTATCTACAGAGAACAGGAATGACCAACACCAAATACACTCACTGTGATGCACTGTATTTCACATATATATTATGGAACTGTGGAACATAGGCTTCTAAAGTTTTAGAAAGAGTAAGTTCCATGCCTGATACTGTGGATTTAAGGAGTTTTTGGTGGTACATAACATTTATGTTCACCTTGTAGAGGTTGCATTATGTAATCTCAGAGGAGGAGTTTTGGCTCAGGAAAGGATGTGGTGAAGTCTGCTGGATGATGAGAGGAATCACTGGATCCCTTGAGCAAGGACCAGCTTATGAAAATACCTGCAGAAAATGAGACTGCTTTCTTCTTTGGACACTAATGGAAAGACAGAGCAGAAGCAATTCCTGGCTTCCCCTGAGACAAAGTCAGGCAGGCTTCTGTGGGGAGCTGCAATAAGCATGTTTTTGACTTCTGGTCTATCCGTCACTGATGTCAAGAGCATGACATTCTTAACAAGGATCAAACACTTTTCTCTAAAATCTATTTCTCAGATAAGGTCTCTCGGAAAAAAATGGGGTAAAGGAGGACAAGGAAGGAGAGGGAATTAATGAGGAAAATGCAGAAGGAGTCTTTTGTCACTAATCACGGATACGAGAAGAGATATAGCCCTTTTTTATCCATTTTAAAGCTACAGCCTTAGGCAAGTTAAACTAAAATTAGGTTATTTTTGGTTCAGTGAACTATGATTCACTATTACAGCTACAAATTTTGCAGAAGACAGACAGAAACAATTATTAATTTAAATCCACACTATTTTCTTTTATGGATATAATTTATTTTCTTGCTTTAGGGGACCTCTCCATTTTAGAATCATTTAAAATAAAATACTAATACCAAAATTGTCCATTTTCAAGAGAGTTTGGGCTGTTTTGAAAGGTCCAAATACACCCCCCCCCAAAAAAAAAAAACCCCATACATTAAGAAAACATAATTTCATCATCTCAGTTGACTAAAGCTTTCATAAACAGTGTAAAAATATTCAGTTTTGGTTATATTTCTCCACAATAAAATCATGCAGTTCTGAGTGAACTAAAGACTGGAAACCATGGATTTATCTATTTTCAGACAGTCATTGTTCTTTTTAATTGAATGTCAGATGCTCTCTGATGAGTTGCGAAGACTAGCTTAGGGCTAATTTCACATGTTGAGTCTATATAAATACATAGTTATGTAAAGCTTCCGCAGGCCAAAGCTATAATTCAGCAAAGTATTTAAAGAACAGACCTATTGTGCGTACCTCAACACTTACTTAACACTAACAGGTTGAAATACTTCGCACATTCAAAGCTCAGGTAGTAGGGGTCCCTTTTCAGAACGGCATTGAAATACATGCGCAAATCTACCCTTGTTCAGAAAAACAAACCAAACCCAGAAATAAGCATGACCAAACACACTTGTTTAAATCTTTTCCTTAACTGATACCTAGAAGTAAAGACTAGAAAAAAATAGGAACAGAAAACATATGTCTTACTGGAGAGATCAATATGATGTGCTATGACATGGACTTACTTGAGGGTAGTGAGCTCTGTAAGGGATGGTTGGGTGGCCTTGAGATAGCTCTCCCTCCGTGCAGCAATCTTTGGAGATGGCTTCGGACTTGTGTCTGAGTCTCCGCTGTCATCATCCCCCATGGCCTTGATGTAACTGCCACTACGCATTCGTCGGCAGGGAATCTCATCATCTTTCCCTCGTGGAGTGTATCCAGTCCATTCATCCTGAGGAACCTGAAGTGATAAACACAATCCCCTTTAAGCACACTTTTTCCCGATGTAATTGCACAGTAAGATTTGACCGTGCTAAGCCACAACAGAGCTGTAACAAAAACTCTCTTGGCCAAAGGCCGACCCTCAATCCCATTTGACTGTGGGTTACAGTCTGCAGTGGAGGCCCACTTCTCCCCCTTGCATAGTCACAGGCACCTCTGGAGTTGGTTGCTATTTTCCACTAGTTATCTGGGAAGTTTCTAGCAGACATGCTGACACAGGAACCTCAGTTAGGTCTAATACTGAGCTGAATAAATCCGTGTTCGGTTGTTTTTTTTTTTTTTTCTGGTGAGTACAGTTTTTATTCAAGGCATTTACAAATAAGACCAGGGTATTCCTGCTTCAGCTTGACATACTGAACACCACTGAGGAAGCAGAAAAAATGAAATATGAATCCTTAAATCACAGTGTTTTCAGACTGAGTGTACATGGCTACACTCACCAGGATGATTTTGGTTCAAGATACATTTTAAATTAGTACTATATACTAATCATCACAAAGGTAGGTTTGCAAGTGTGAAATTATACTACTATTGCTTCTATAGCATAATTAGTGCCACTGAACACCCACCAGCTTGCAGGGATACTTGTTTTGAATTATGCTAGTCTCAGTGTCTGACTCACACAACTCTTTATTCCCTTCTTCTTCATCATATTGATGTGTATTATTTCTCTTGATCTGAAGTAAGTGCTGCCCATTCTTTGCACTGGAAATCGGCAACAGTGGGAATGTGCATTCATGAGATTCTGGGAGATAGCAGAGGACAGTCAAAGAGCGTGATGCCCATCCTCTTCCCCTCTGCTCTTGGGGCTTCTGGCCATTGTAAACCAACACCCTTCTATTTCCTGCAACAGCAGAAGCAACATGCAGTGGAGCAGGGTGCTTGAAGGAGTTGTCCTGAAGATATTTTGCAGAAACCCCATTTTTATAGTAAAGGTGAAACTGCAAAAGGGCTTTTTAGTTAAACACATTTTTTGCTACATTTACATAAAAGTAGTTGTGAATTTTTAGTTTTCTACTTTTTGGATTATTCTTAGTGAATAAACTCTATAAAGCAAGCTACAGCTACAATGGTCAGAAACCCTTACAAACCATATTTAACAAGGAGTCATAAACCTGGGTTGCTGAAATTTGTTCTACAGCTTATGAATACTAGCATCCTACATGATAATCATTGAGTGTCTCTTTTCTATGGAAAGTTCTTCAACAACATTTAACTTACGATGAGTATCTTGTGTATCCGTTGCTTCCCAAACTTCAGCCAGAGCATTTACATACCAGCTTGTTTGGACAACCAAAATTGAAACACTGGGCTGTTTGCTAACAGCTTAGATGTTGACTCCCACTACAAATATAAGCCTAAATCCAAAAGCTTTCAAATGTTACTGGCAATGTAGGTCAAATTTTTATGACATTTTATCAACCTATACTGCTATAAACTTCAATCCAAAAACCACTGTGCTGTACGAAGTAGCAAAGATATTTAATGTTCCTTAGCATTCATGGGCTTATTACTAATTATAATTAACTAACCAAACTATTAATAAACCATGCCATTGTTTTGTTTTCTGCTGATTTCAAACCCAACACCTTGCCAACTTTCTTTCTTCGCTGACTCTTTTGTTCCTGCTACTGACGTCATGATTTAGGTCTTTCCTTGAACTTCCAGGCTCAAACAAGTCTGTCTCTCGTGTCCTCTTGTGCTCAATCTAAGCTCTTTCTTTTCTCTTTTGGTCAAGTGTGGCCTTGATAAACTCACTTGGAGCTTTGATATTTTCCTCAGAGAACTCAATATTTAATCCTGGAAGTGTACTCTAGTTTGTATCTTTATCAACATTTCTTCTTATGACTCAGTCTTCCCTCTGGGTACTCAGACTTCCTTCTCAGCTGGTCATTGTTTTATTTAACCAATTCTTTCTTTGTGCATTTTTAAAATAAAATTCCATGTTTTCTTTAAATATCCTTCAGTTAATGACTCCAGTAACTCTACCTCCGTGAAACATTTACATTCTTATCTTCCAGCAGCATGTAAAATTTGTTGCTGTTCTCTTTTTTTTTCTTTTTTTCTTTTGATATTTGCCTGGACTTCAAGAATATAAGTTCCTTAAGGCAGAAATATATTTCAAAGTCCAGCTTTCTTATTGAGCAATGGCATGCAGAAGTGTGTACCTATAGGAAGTAATTGAATAAATACACTTAAAACCACTTAAAATATCCTTCCAGAGAAGGGCAAGACTCTAAGAACTGGAATATTGCAGACTGAGAATACTAAATACTAACAGAGTCCACTGGAAGAATAGGATTGCATATATGGCTCTGATATATTTCCACATCCAAAGTTTAAAAAAAAAAAAAAAAAAAAAAGGGTAAAAAAAAAAAAAAGCACTCGATGTTTAAATTCTGTGGCTTTTAAGTTTATGCCTATACTTCAGATCTGGAAAGTTGATAATGTGCTTTTCTGGTGTGTATACATTGGTAAAGTACAAATTCACACAATATTTGGTAGTGGTTTTGATTCTAATTCTTGACATAGAAGAGTACGGAGCATTTTACGCTCCTCTTCCAGCCACTTACGACAGACACAGAATAATCTTTTTTTCCAGGTCTGATTCTGACATTGGTTCTAGGCTTATGGCATCATCAAACAGGGAAAATACAATCTCTATTCGTAACACCTCTCATGTACATTTTGGAACCTAGAGCTCCTGCTTGTCAACTGTAAAACTTCGACTTTTGCAATCACTCATCTAGAAAAAGAACTTAACACAAGTTTTGTAAAATCAAGCTCTGCTGACATTTTGATGACATGCTCGGACTTCAGTCAGAAGTTTAAAGCCTGTAATAGTGTATTTCCAATCAGTTTTCAGGCAGATATTAGATAGTTAAGTCAGAATATGTAGAGAATCTGTGAATTCTCAGAGGACATGCACTTTAATCTGTTTAATATTTTATTCATTATTCTTTAGTTAAAGATCTGTGCTTTGTCTCATTAAAATAAATTAGTGAATTAATCTTCAATGAACTAAATAAAATATGTTAGTATAATGTTAAGGTTGGTGTCTTTAACTGAGAAAAAGTCAGGGGAGTTAAAGTTACAATACTCATACAGCACATATAATTCAGGCAAGTTGAACACTTGCGGTTTTATTAAATAATAGTCATAGTGTTAAATTTAATGCAGTAGTTTATAGGTGCAATACAAGTGATGAGATACAGTTGCTGTGGTCACCGTAACCCTGAAATTCTTGAATTCTGTTATCAATAACCTCATACATAAGTACACCTTTTATCCAAAGCTTCTCAAAATGATTTAGATATGATAGGACAAGTTTTGAAAGCTGGTTGGAATGATTTTACCACAAAACTTCCTATTTACACAAACACTGTGTACCCTGATGAGCTCTGAATGCATCATACTAGCCCCACAGTTTGCATGAGGGGACTGGGAGGAAGTTTCCAGTTTGAGCTCTGCTCACTCATTGAAGTGAGCAACCACTGAAAAATACCATGCTACCTTTTTAGTAGCTCTTCCACCTTTTAAACACTCTAGTTGCAGAAAAAGAAATCTGAGGTGTTCCTACAGGGTCTTAGGGAGTGCCACAAACCCCCTGTCTGGTTCGTGTACTGGAAGTTACTTGCATGCACAAAACCAAAGGAAATGATACAAATGCAACCCAAGTTCCATTACCATATTATGGGTTTATGGGTAAAATCTGTAAATGCCAAAGAGAAAAGGATGGGTGTGGTTAAGCAAAACATCTAGGTTTAGAGAACAGCCTAAAATACCAACCCAGATATGCTTGTAATTTCAGTTAACACATTGAGGAAGTCAGAGTGTTTGCACAAACTATCTTGCCTACCTAGACAAAGCTGCAGTAGAAGAATGTAATGGATATTTAATTAAAAAGCTCCTTTAGTTATACAGTTTGCCCAATTTTCTTACAGACATTTAAGCCTGAGTGGTTTCCTTTTATCCTTTTCAGTATTTAAGAGAAGATTAGGGAAAGAATTTGGGTCCAGTTCTCCTTTACCTTATTTCAGCTTCACAAAAGTCAGAAACATTGATTTCAGAAGTTGGAGTAGGAGAAAACAGTAAGACAGTGTGTAACACTTGGCAGTAGACAGCACTTGCAGGGTACAGAAATGCTTTAGAAGTAGTAGATTTTTGCTCTGGCTATTAACAGTTGTAATACTTTTCATGAAAGGATCTCAGAGCACTCTCTGTATATTAATTGAGTAGGAAAAACAACCCTTAAAGCTCAGCATTTCCTTTCATTGTACCTATTTTGCTGTTTAGAAAACACAGGCAGATAAAATAATGTCAACACTGTAATACTTCTGTGCCTGTAGTCAAATACCTCAAGCAATACCTTCTAAAAGAAGTGACCTGATTTTCAGAGTGCTTACTTTGGTGCCTAAAACGGCTGTAACAGCTCACAGCAGACAAGGCAATTTACTATCATGGTAAAACGTTTCATATCATGGGAAAAAAGTAAAACACAAAGCCCTATCAGAACTACAAATCGTGAAAATAAAATTGATCACATTATTTCCTGTATTCTGTTTCTATATATGTGGTACTAAACATCCTGCAGTGTGTTTCCTCCTGTTGATCTGGAAAAATGCTGGTAAGAGTGTCTATGCAAACCTCCAGTTCTTTTATGTTTTTAGTCAGGAGGTCTGCACAAATTTTCCCATAGGCTCTTTGTTTGAATGGCCAATATTATGCCTTGCAAGGTCACGTACTACACTGCATGCAAGTGCATGTGCACAATATCTACTGCCTTAGAGGATTAGTGGCATTGAGATTGACATACCTGAGATAAAGCTGTTCCGTGCTTTTAAGAAAATCACATTATCCAATTACCTTGGCAATACCATTTTTTCAGTATCAGAATATCAAGCAGGAACATCACTTGCATGATTGTTTTTACTCTCATGAAAAAGGGGGAAGAGCTAAACCCAGATCTAACAATGAACATCACTGTTTTTATTAAAATAGAACTATTATTACTCACACTACTGAAGTAATAGAGATCCTGGAAACATTTAATTTCTGCAAATGATCTTTAAGATCATGTACAATTCTTTCTATACAAGCCTAAAAATCAAGAGTGCACTGTACACAAAAAGTCCAGTGAAACAGAACACCATTATTACTTGAAAATATATAGAAAGTATTCATCAAAGGCCTCTGTGCCAGGCAACTTACTGAAACTTAAGACTTCAGCATACACATACAAAGGAAATGCTTGTAACAAGTCTGAAAGCTAAGTCTGACTGCAGTTTATATCCTCTGGTTAAATGGCAGATATAAGATTACCTTGTAAGCAGAGCAGACTACATAGATCACATACTGCCACCAGCCAACACCTTACGTGGATTCAGCTTCCTTTAGTGTATAGGTTACCTGTCCTGATCTATAACTAAATCTGTGTTCCTCTGGAAGCGTTCACACTTTGTCATTAGCCAGACTGGACTGACTGGTCAATTGCTTGAATGCATTTTTTGATATAAAAGGAATTGGATTTTTTTAATACATAGTCTAGGTCCCCAAATAAGGAAACTAAGGTAACAGGTATACTAGCCCCCCCCAGTTTCCAAACATACATTTCAAAAGCTCATACACAGTGGGATGTGAAATAAACCCAGCATGTAATGACAAAGGTAAAGAAAACATTTTTATTCTATTTTTAATTCTAGTATTTCTAAATCATAAAATTAGAATATCTAATTTTCTTCTTTTTTTTTTCCCCCAAATTGTTATTAACTTACCTTACTGGATGAAATAGCAAACAGACTGTCTCTATAGCAAATTAAGTTCATTATTAATCGCTAGTTTGATTTGATTTATTGCAGCTAAAATCATTAAAGCTTCTCTCTGTGCTTTACCAAAGCAATGTGGATGACTATAGAAGTAAACACAAGGACTGGAAGGAGTGGCTAACCATCGCTCACAGCAGTAGACTTGTAACTTTAGCTTTCTATTAGTATGCAAATACTTAATGAAATGAAATCACACAACTGAAGAACAATGCTTAATGACTGCTCAGCGAAGATCTTCAAACCCATGCAATTTGGTTTTCTTAGCTGTTATTATGCCTCTTCTGTGTGCTGTTAAGGAAGTTTCAATTGCCGTTTTCCACTTACTGAGCCTATTCCTAGCACTCATGAATATTGAATTAATCAGACCAATAAAGATGAGTAGCGTTTCATTCTTTCAATGTATATGTGTTAAGAATCATTGAAGTATGTAAAAAAAAAAAGTCTTAGCTTAAAGAACAATATATGTTTAGTAAGCTTCAGGAGTTTTCAAAAACACAGACAGGAAGGTTGCTTCCATTTAGGACAAACAATATTCATGGAATCATCGTAGCATGGTTTAGGTTTTAAAGGACCTTAAAGACCATCTAGTTCCAACCCCCCTGCCATGGGCAGGGACACCCTCCACTAGACCAGGTTGCTCAGAGCCTCATCCAGCCTGGCCTTGAACACTGCCAGGGATGGGGCACCCACAGCTTCTCTGGGAAACCTGTTCCAGTGCCTCACCACCCTCTCCGGGAAGAATTTCTTCCTGATATCCAATCTAAATCTCCCCGCTTTCAATTTAAACCCCTTACCCCTTGTCCTATCACTACAGGCCCTTGTAAAAAGTCCCTCCCCAGCTTTCTTATAGGCCTCTTCAGGTACTGGAAGGCACTATAAGGTCTCCCTGGAGCCTTCTCTACTCTGGGCTGAACAAGCCCAACTCTCTCAGCCTTTCAATATTCTCAGTATCTGCAGCAATACTTGCTTTAGCTTGTACTATTTCAGCAATTAGATTCTGCTATAAATTAATTTAATTTAGCTGACTTCATGTTTGTATACATGAAGAGCCAGGCCAAAACACCCTGTCCAAGAGAGAACATCACTTCCTCAACTCTAAGTGCCCACACCTTGCACCGACCTGAACAGGCAGTGTGGAGAGATGCAATCTTCCTTCACATAACAGTAGGTTGAAAAGTCTTCTAAAACAGTATGAATACTCATAGAGTAAGACAATAGACAACATTCTTTAAGCACTCCTCCAGTTTGTCATTTTCATTCATCAAAATGTGCCTTGACCATTAGCTTGTCAGTCTGATTCACATCATGTTTTATGAAGGGGAATGTGTGTCTCCTACACAAAACCCCCATATCTTGACTCCAGATAAATTTTCTCCTCCTACTTTACACATACAAATCCAATCAAACCTGAAAAGGACCACATGGATACTATGATTCCAGCTAAGGGCCTTGCAAGTTTGCCACCCCCAAACACATTCTGCAGAAAGGATGCCAAACAGCGACGACCTCACCTATTAACTGAAGGAAACATAACTGCAGGTCATACAGCAGGACTCTAGGCCAGAAAGAACCTCAGACTAAATCTGCTTCAGTGATACTCATGGATGATATTCTCTCTGTGGCAGAGGGCAGACATTCATTCCTAGCTTTCTCAATTCCCTTGAAGCTTTCAGTGCAGTTATAATGAAACATGGCTCCCTGCCCAAATAAGGGTGACAGAAACCTACAGTATGACTGTTGACACGAATACCAATCCTTGAAAGGACACTTTCAATGAGTAGCATTGGAGAAATGCTATTTCACTCCACTAGATACTCTCTTTTGGGGTGAATCAGTCTCTCCCTAATCTCTTCAGCACCTGCATATCGTGACTAGTTGGCATCAAATGCCAATACTGTTAAATGAGATGTCATTTTACCTTTCTTTCACTACCCAGGACCACATTCCCACTATCAATCAGCCTGAAGGAAACTGGCTCATGGATGGAGAACGTGTAGTTGAATATGTACTCCTGGAAGAAAACAGATGTGGTGGGGAGAGCATTTTGAGAAACAGCCTTATGCTGTTTCTGTTGGCTGACTGTAACTGGATAATCTCTGATGCTTTGCTAATGTTGCGCTCTCGCAGGCAGCAACTGTAAGTAATGCAGTTAAGCTCCCATCTCCAGCTGGCTCTTCACTTCCGTCACGTTTTAGTGTACAGCGGACAGACTTTCCACAGTGCTTTCTTTTGGATTACAGCAATGAAATATACCTGTGTATGAAGTTTTCATTTGGCTCGAAGGAAACTTCCCTGGTTTCAGAACATCATAGTGTGCCTTCTCAGTGACTCCAAACTGTCACCTCTGCTCTACAAGTAGTATCCCACTGGATATCAAATCAAGGTCATGGTCTTGACTTTCATCTGAGAATTGAATCACTAGAGTCCAGGAGGTATCAAAGATTTCCTAACAAACTGATTAGCAGGCTGGTGTTATGTCAGTAAAGCAAAATTAGACACAATCTTATTTACATAAAAGACTCTTGGATACAATTCAAAGACCATCTCTGGAAGCTCCGGCCCATCAGAACTGTCTCAGTGCTTTATCCAACTGCATGTTTAGCCTTTGGTGAGAGAGATGCATTCCTATTAGGAGTCATATTATCCTTTTGCCCTCTGCCCAGACAAGACAGTCCATTGCACAGGACAGTGACAGAAACCCAGCTGTGCAACAAGCACAGCGCAAGCACATCTGTAAAGCAGAAGAGAAACTATGACCAGCTGTCCCCAGCTCAAACTACTGTTCTGGCACGGTAGTATTCTTCATTCAAGATCAGTACTACAGATTCCATTCTTGAATCAAAAAAACCCAACCCCTGGATGTAGGGTAAATATTCCTTTTTATTCTGCACTGATTAATGAAAACATATCACCCACCACTCAGTGCTTTTTTTCCCACCTACTTTGCTTGTCTCTACAATGTAAGTTAGGGATTTCAAACTCAGACGCAGATTGAAATGATTCTCTTTGCTGGAACTGGATTTGTCTTGAAGTTGGTTTTGGTTTTTTTTTTTTTTTTACAGTGAAATTACTGAAAATAATGAATTAGAATATTTAAGGCTACAGAAAGGAGTCAGATCCAGGACTGAGTCAAATCTTATCCACGTTTATATCAAAATGAACTAAAATAGATACAAATGCTGGCTATTATGTGCAGCCATAATTTTCATAAACATTTCTGACATAACAGTATGTGTAACAGAGTGTCACTCAAGTATGGTCCTAAATCCTATATATGGTATGCTGGCAACACAGAACAGGGACGCAGCCACCAGAATTAAGTTCGTTGACAGATGCACTGTTAGAATGTAGGGATGTTAACAGAATGAACCAACAGTAATTCCTCAGGTTAATCTAGAAAATGTAAGTTTAGTGCCAGTATATTCAGTACTAAGAGGTTACAGAATGGTGATAAAAGTAAGGGACAGAAAATTACTACCTAAAGAACATGGGCAGATAAAATTGCAGCTAAATGTGAAGTACTGACATGGCTGTAGAACAGCTGTCTTAGTACTTAGGTGACCCCCACCACTGCATTACTCAGACACCAAAGGTCAGTCCAGGTTTCAATTAAATGAATGAGAACACAGCAGTTGTTAAGGTGAAACATGTGGCTAGATGATTCTCAGCACTTCAGCTGACAATTCTTTTTTTCTAAAGGTATATTAAAGGACTGCAAAGATGAGGAGGATAGCTATACTGAAATAGGCTCCTGTACATTTATCTTAACAGAGCAAAGGCATCTCGGGTAGGTTTGCAGAAGGCTAAATAACTGAGATGTCGGTTCAATGGAATTATTTGTTATTAACATATATTTTGTAAATAAGCTATTTTTTGCTTTATTTATGTTTTCCAAGTGCCCACAAATTCCCTAACTTTATTCATTATTCATATTCCCCAGCTCAAGGCAATTTTAAAACTGAAATAAATGAACTTTCTATGAATGATTATTTTTCAGCATTACTGTTCTCAGACACTAGTTTAATTTAAAATTCAGAAACATTTAAGAATTTTGAAACATTTCCACGATTGTTTCATTACATGGAAGCTGGCCTAGAATACATTATAGCATTAGAAATTTTATTTCACAATTGTTCAAATTGTTTCAATAGCTTTACTGAGAAGTGTCTTTCACATGAGCTCGGTAAAAAATGAAACTTACACCTCATATACTTTGTGGTTCTGACTGAAGCGGAAATTATATACGCTTCATTCTTTTTCCGTTTATGACAGAGTAAGAGACAATAAGGCAGGTCTTCAGGTATATGAAAAATGGAAGATCATTATGAATGGATATTAAAATACAACATATATAATATCTACAAGGACATACGGAAAGATTAATTTGAATATGGTAGCTGTGACAGAAGCGCAAACACCAAAAATGAGGAAAAAGTAGAGAGTAAATGAAAATACAGATAAGCTTGTGTAGATAAGCCCAGCATAACAGATGTAACTTGAATTGCTCTGTCACAAAGATAAAAGCTGTGTAATTTAACATAATGCATTAATTAATCATATGACAGATATTGGTCCTTATCAGCACTCTGACTTAGGGCGATGCCCTCTGCTTGGCCCTCCATGGACACAGGCAACAGAAAGGGTCTGGGATTGAGCAGTATCTCCCAAGAAAGTGTGGAAGTGACTTGTCCTGACACTGGAAAGAAAGTCAGTCTAATGATGTGAGTTTCTTACCACTCCACATTATATAGAAATGCACATTACAGACAACCTTCACACAGAAAAATGAGCACAGGATGAACAAGAGCCCTTCGCAAACAGAAAATGCTTATTACACCCAGAAACTTGGCTTATATTTTTTTAGAATATTTCTCACAGACTCCCACCAAAGGACAAGAGATGGAAATATGGAGCTCAGATGCCTGAACTGCTGTCCCCACCTGCTGCACTTCAGTTTTCAGAAGTAAAATTTCCAACCTCAGCCCCAGGTATCTGACACAACTGATTTCAGTCTCACAAATGGGGTCAAAACAAAACATATGACTGATCCACACAATAAGAAAATAGGAATATTGCAAAAAATGTAATACTTTGGTTTTTTCTCTATCTTTTAACCAAGACCAAGACCAATGAGAATAGTAATTACAGGGAATATTGAACAGCAAAACTATAATCAGAGACAAACTCTGCAGTGTATGTATCTGATAATCTATTAGCTTCATTAATCATGAATTCATAGAAAACAAGAGTGTAAAAAATATCTACCTGTGCATTTAGACCTTATTGTTTGCAGAAAAAGACTGCTGCTTACATTTTGTCTTTGATAGTTTTTCCACCATAGAAGTGGAGGCTATCCACTGCTTATAAATTAGTCTTTCAAGGGAGGGAAATCATTTGAAGATAAATTTTGGGAAAACACGAACAGTTCTTTCTCACCTTCCTTCAAGTTAGTCCAAGCGTAAACCTGGATGAAATGAAAGCACTTTTCGGAAGTAAGAAGCAGCTCAAAAGAAGAACCTTATCTTTCTATTATCCATCTCCTCATTCTTTAAAGGAGATATAAAGAGAAAAATACAATTCCATTCCCAAAATGTAGATGAGAGGAAAAGGCTTTCTTGACAGTCTTTAGACTAGTCTGGGAGCTAACACCTCTTTCTGAAGATGCACAGTGTTGAGCCAAGCCTCCCCTAGACGTCCAGGGATGGACACTGCACCTCGGCAACTGGACTTGGAAGCAGAGCTTGCTAGGGTATAGAAAGACTGTGCAATGCAGGAGAACTCTGCACTTGATCCACATTCCAAATTATGAGAAATAAGCCCATCTGTAACACAAACTACTGCCAACTCCTTCCACAGAAGTGGAAAATATCACACCAAGTGAGATAATTGTTTGTTATTTCCATGTCTTTACACTGAGGATTCATCCAGATACTTTTGTGGTAACAGCCCTTACAAGCACATGTGAAGTCAATGTCATCTGTGATCTCTGATATACTCAGATCTATCAGGATAAAGAAAATTATCCTGGGTAGGCTGAGTTGGAAAAAAGTCACTCCTTCATAGTATGCAGATACTGTCAGAAGAAGAGTTTGCATAACCAAAATAGGCTCCTCTTTCAAGGATCAGAGAGTTTATGTCCTGGACAACAGACTAAATTATAAGTGAATTGATAAAAGCATTTAACATTTAATGACTTAAATAAAGCAACAAGGAAGCATCTTAATAATGAAATTAAATTATCAAATTTTTCCAGTATTATCATGAATTTGCAGCTTTCATTTCATTTAGTGGATTTCTAATTGTCCTAACACACGACAACAGCCCTTCAATGAGACAATGATAAGAAGGTCACCAGGAAAATAATGGATATATAGAATGCCTCTACAGTCCACTAATGGAGTAATATTCTGTTGCTGTTAGTATTTATTTATATTGCAGGACAGCCAAAAGGCCTCAATTAGGTTCTGTGCCCATTGTGCTGGGCACTGTGGAAACACAAAAGGGAACAAAGTCCAAGCCCCAAAGGGCTTGTAGTGTAAAAAGATAAGTGATATAGTGAAGAGAAAGGCAATGGGATGCGTTCAAAAAAAAGACTGACTTTTTAACATCTATATCCATTTGCCATCCTTTTAAGCTGCCAAGAGAGAAGAAGAATCCTGACCTGCTTCCTTAAATCTACCCTATTCTGTTTGAATGTTATTTCCACTGTTAATCAAAGTCTGGTTAATATTTCCCTTTTCTTTAAAAACAATTTTAAACTAGTTATATTTCCCTGTCTTTTGCAAACAAACATACAATTAGAAAAAAATGAGATGAAATGAAAAGCAAAATAAAACTACCAGTGAGGATGGGAAACACAGTGAGAGTGTACTTATTCTAAGTGATAATTAATTATTCTAATTCCTGCCCTTGACAATTGTTGGACACATTTTCATACAGACACAGATAATGTCCTCTAATTCCACTTCAAGAGTCTATTCCTGTCAGTTAAACATTATCTAAAAGTCCCTATGGAGGTGTTCACTTAAAGCTGATGCTGGCACAGTTTTTCGCTCTTTTCTAGCCATCTGGTCACATACTGAATTGTCAGCTATTTTATCTAAACGTGAGAGGAAGATTGAAGGAGTAAACAAAAACATCAACAAAAGAAATCTCAGGGTCCAAAGTAACTGCAACAATCAAGCCTAAAGTTACAATTTCTTCACACTCACAAAATACAGACAAAAGAGATGTAATACAAAACAAATCCCAAAAGGTTGCAACCTGCGGCTATTCTGAAACCTCTGTCTCTCCCCAGTCCATACGCACACTGATCTGTAAACACACACTGAGCATTCATATTGCCCCTTCTCCCCCCCCAACCCACTCTCCTAACAATTAATAGAAAACACACAGATCCATGTCCTTACATTTAAAACTTAGAATCTCAGAGGCTGGCATTCAAAATTATACTTCATGCCATTCAATAAAACCTTTTAAGATCAATTTTTAAATGCGGATGCCTCAGTCCTACGCTTTCTCCGCGTACTGACTTAAACAACAGAATGTGGAAGCTGACTCTCTCATTAAAGCACCCATATGAGAAAACTCGCTACAGTTTCTATACAAATAGACCAGAGTCCCCCTACATTAAAATGAAACCAAATTGTCTCAGCAAACCTCTTTTTTCCTCATGGTCTTCTCTCTTCTCTGTGCAACGTTGTTCCATCTTACACACACACTTAGATGTGCCATAAGTGCTTCCTTTAAAGTGCATAAAAGCTATCCACAGCTCTCCTAAGAATGAAACAGTTTTAATATTTTCTGATCCATGTTCCTGCCACAAACATTCACTGGCAGTATGATAGCTCCAAGAGCAGACATCTGATTCTTGACATTTAAAGATACAATACTGGTGAAAAATAGTGACGCTGTATTAACTGCAAACAGCTTGTGAGGGAGTAGGTGATGTACTCCTAAACTGTATAATCAGTACAAGCAATAATTTCAACCTTGTGATTTCTTTTATTTTTGACTTAAAGCCATGAGAATGAGGAATAGCCAGATAAACAAATCTGGACATGTTACAATAACTGTTTTATGAGAATTTATATTCTATGGCAAAAGGAAAAGTAGGTTGTTTTCCTGCTGGAGAAAGTATTAAGGTACCCCAAAGTTTCTCAAAAGGGTCTCAAAAGCTTTCATAATAAAATAAGCAGTAAATGAAGGCAAATCTTGAAATTACAGAAATCAAAGAATTTGTATCCTGGTAACATTCTGTTAATTGACATTGTAATGTTAAGTGCAAGCACTACAATATCAAATTCCCTATACCCCTACTGTGACTGCCTTACAAATTCAAAAAGTACACAGAAAGGTCTTATTTTTCCCACATGAAGAAATTAAGACTGTTCCAACATGAACTGTTACTCTGAAACACTGAATGCTGGCAGTAAACCCCAAAAAGCAAATTTATTTTTAATTTCAGCAGCATTACCCCTTGTTTGGCGATCAGTGACCTCTCGGGAAAGTTGAAATATCAGAGCAAACCTCCATCCCCCACAAACACCTGACACAAGGCAGAGCACAGTTAACAGCATTCAGTTCTCCACACTGTACCTGGAGGTACTGACATGACCGTTCCTGTTGACACGTCTCTGCCTTCACCACTGTCTGGTCCATGTTAACTGATGCTTTCTGGTAAACTTCACGGGCTCTGCTCACGGTTAACGTAGAGGACCAAGAGCTTTTCTTCATTAACTGGGAGTCCAAATTCACAGGCAGGTTTGCACAGGTAGAGCATTTGACATCATTATTGCTTCTGGATGACTTCACAGTATGTTCGCTAATAGTGTTATAGGCTTCCATAAAGTATTGGGAAGAAGAACGATCAGGGCATCTTCCCATGGTCATGACCCCACTGGGACCATGATAAATGCAAACATCGTTGTCCAAGTTGTCATCTGAACTCCACCATCCCGATGCATTGGATCTGGGCTTACCTTCTGATCGCCTTTCTTTACTCTTGCTGCGCTTCCCATACCTCATCGTTTGTGACTCCTCTGGGCTCGCTTTGCCCCCGTTGACGCTCCCCTTGGATGGTCCCTCCAGTGAATGGGACTTGGTAAAGAGCTTTTGGACAGAGTGAACCAGGTGCCGGATCCTCCCCGGGCTGTCACTGCGGTGCTCCATGGCAGTCCGCTTGTACTGCAGAGTGTGGTAGCCATCCCGATTCAGAGGCAGCTGCCGCTCAAACTGATCCAAAAGGTTGGCAGGAATGCGGTTGGTCTTGTTGGCAGTTCCGTGGGGAACCAGAGCACACTCGTCCTTGAGTTCATGGTGGGAATTGTAATGCCGCCGGGGAAACGTGCTGCTGGCAATCTGATCATTGTAGGGCACCATGCACTCTGCCTGAAAGGAGTTCCTTTGAGTGTAGTAAGGGTGGTCTGCGGGATGGGGGTCCACCGGGTTTAACAAATATGGCTTCCTGTCCGGGTGGTGTGGCAGACTGTCACACGGAGGGTCACAGGCAACCCCATGATGATGACTACGGCTGCTAGATAATCCCTTCATCGTTGAAGCAAAGCAAGTCCCAAAGTCATCTAACACGTATGGCTATGCAACGGGCAGATTTCAGAGAAAGGCCTAAAAGAATGAAATACAACAGAAGCCATGAGATATTCAAGCTAGGAGAAAAAACAGCATGTGCACATTAACATTCATTGTTTCTTAGTGTAAAAACAATCGGAATAAACATTCTTGGGTTCTCTTTATCGCTTAATCCCATGTCCAACATAGCGATAGGGGGTACCTAAATAATACAAAAGAAAAACAATCTTGTTCCACCAGCTGGAATACAGATGCAAGAAAATTTTTCTGATATGAAATTCACTGCTGTTCACTAATCCAGAGCAAGATTATGTATCACCACATCTACTTTAAAACCTCGGTTCTGAAAACATTCATGGACAGGGGCCTCCCAGGAGGCCTTAATTGCTCATCTGCATATCTTCAGGGCCAAATAAAAGCATTTACAAATATTACGTCCTTAATGGAGTGCTTTCTGGCTTATTTTGAACCAAATACAAAGTGTGGTGCAATTAATGGGAAATTTTTCTCTGTCTTCGATGCACATCTGTTCATGATTCAAATGCAGTTTTAGTTGATCTCCATGTTACAATCTGCTTAAACTGTAAGCAAATCGAGACAGTATCAAAACATTATTTCTGTAAGCTCTTTTAAAATTAAGGAGAAAACAATAGCACAGTACACTGACTCTGTCAAAATGAAGCCAAACCCACTGTTTAATAACATATACATTTGGGATTGTTGTATTTATTGTTTACTCACCTCTATTCACAAAAAAACCCCAACAACCCAAAAAACCCCAAAAAACTTATTTTGATAATGCATGGCTTGGTTTAATTTTCCATAATTTTTCAGAGTACTAAGCCATATTTAAATATCTCTACCTACTACTCCTACTATTAGGGAAATTGGTATGGCCCAAACTTGCACACTGCTTTAACAGTGTAAGGGATTTCAACATTTAATACCTAATTGCAGCTATTTGGCCCTGAAGTTACTCACAATGTTATAGTCTATTGATTACAAGAAGTGAAAAATGGAAACCATCACAAGTGATATAATAACCACTCTGAGGTCAGATGTCCTCATTTCAGCTCTCACCACTACCAAAAGTCAGGATGCAACTGCTACTGCAACATCTGGGCTACTAATCTGTAAATTATGGGGTTTCAGATGTGACAAAATATTTTCATGATGCCATCTCAGCTCCTGATGGGGAGAGAACTCCTTAGAGGATGCCCTCTTACACTGCACACCACTGAAATTGAAGTCACTCAGCTACTTTATTCCTCTCTGGCAAGGCTAATCGCATAATACATTTGGAAATGTCACCCTTGAGATCTTTCTTGGAGTGTGGATAGACAAGCATAGCAAACAGTTTTCTACTGTGTTCCTCCAGTGTTCTCTCAGATAAAGTTCATGTTTTAACAGGTTGTAGACATTGTACCTATTGGCAAATTGGCAGCAATGAGGTTTTCTAAAATAGCATTTAGTTAATCTCGGTCTGGAGAAGCATGTTCTGCATTTCATCAATACATATTTTATATTTTCTTCTGAATCTGCGGTGAGCTAAAGAGGATTTTTTTTTTTTTCAATATGCTTCAAAGCTAGTGTGGATGTCCTGCATTTCACTCCCCCTCACTGGATCCCTGCAATGCAGAAAATGTTCAATCTTGGGAGATGTTGAATTCCAAAAAGCCAGTTTTCAAAATACCACAAAAGGCACTTGAAATATTCCAAATGCATGAGTTCACTGGAGTACTTGAAGAGGAAAATGGCCAACAGCACTTTTAAAAGTACAAAAGTAATATATTCAGAGAGCTGGACTTGTCAATCATACTGTAGTGACAAGCCTTAGCACTTCGAAAGAGCATTTTACATCCCTACTAACACCTTTAAAAATGTGATCTGTTAGACTGTGTAATAGAGAGGCATCCAGAGGGATGTAGTAGTAGATCCCTGACTTAGATTGCTGAAAATGTGACTTGACCAAAAATATTCTGTCAAGAAGAATAACATTAAAGGATGTAATAACCAAATAAAAACACTCCAATCTGTGGTATTTATGAAGCTCTTTCACACTTGAAGGCTTGAGAAAACAAGGCTTCAGTCAGTTTATTTTTATTTAAATACATTAACAATCATGGAACAGTCCAAGATGACTGATAAATTATCTTAGGGCTAACAATAGCCTAGCTGCTACATATGATAAAAATAATAAAACCTTGCCCCAAAGATATGAGAAAAACACAGAGGAGTACAGTAAAGGAGGACATGCCCAGAACCAATCATTTATTTTCATTTTTTCATTATCTGAAGGGCTATGAATTTTTCATTTTTGTGTTGTGGAAAATAAGTATATGTAGACAAAGAACAGAGAGGACCAATACTTTGCAGAATAGGGAAATCATGACAAACACAGGGGATGTCATGGAATTATTAAGGATACGTAATCAATATATTGATGGAGGAGAATGTCTGGGATGAGGAAATTATCTGATTTATAGACTGGGACAGAACAGTGTGGAACATCTTGAAGATAAAGACGAGCTTAAAAGATGTAAGTAAGGATTGACCGACGAGAGCTGCAGTATTATCAGCTGTATTTTGGATAGACTGGCAATCTGGGTGCTAAGAAGGATGTGTAAGAAGTCTTAAAAAGTGGAAAAGCTTATGAAAAGTGACATTTGTCTGTGCAGAGAGAATGGGACAGGCTTTCCATAAACTGTGGAGGAAGATTAGCTAAGCACTGCTATATGAACTTGGATGGCAAGTAGGATGGTGGAAATATTTAGGAGGAAAGATAACATTTAGTTCTACACCCATTTTGAGTCTGAGCTGTCAGTGAATTTTCCATGAAGAAGTACTGGAAAAAGAAGCAGAATATACATAGGATGATCTGCCCAAGAGGAATCAGATGAACAGATACAGAGGATAACAGAGAAAATAGGCTTGGGAAAGCAAAATATCATAAAATAACAAAAAAAGGAGGATAAAGCTTTGCAGGAGCAGCAGATTTAAAAGAGGAGGAAAAAAAGAAGAAGTAGCACTGACCAGAGAGTTATAGAAAAACCAAACCAAAACCAAAAGGGAGCAACCCACCCTTGTAACAGAAATGGGTGATGGTAAAGGTTCCAAAACCCATGAGAAATTGAAATTCAGAGTAAAAAGTCTTTATTCCCAACTCTTAGACAGGTGTATACATTATGAGAGTTTTTTCCTGCTACAGCAGCATTGGAAGACATTTATTTTATCGTGTGCCAATTGTGATAAAAACCCATGTGTATTAACTATAATATAGCTTCATTTTACTTTAGCTATATTACTGCTGCTACAGCATTAAAAGTGCAATGAATTAGAAAAAACCCCAAGAATGTACCACAGTCCACCTACCAGAAAGGAAAAAAATAAGTATAATATGCTCTGCACTGAAGAAAGGAGTGGTGCTTTTCTTAAATATTTAGTGGACAATTCTGTAGAGAAAAAAAGCCCAACATATTCCAAAATCGCTCTCATACTTCAATCTTGTTTTAATATGTTAATACATGTCTAGAAAAAAAACACCCCAACCTACAGCCACTGGTTTCATCAGTATTTTTCAAAATATATGCTTCATTTTCTGTAATTGTGTTGGCTGAACCTATCGATCAATGTTTAGTGCAATTAACAGCTGGATACAGGGCTATCTGATCGTGCCATGAATAGCTGAGAGGAAGCCAATTAAGATTTTTATTGTATTGTTATTTTTTGGCCAAACTAGGAACATTTAATTACTCATGAAATAAGGCAAAAGAACTGATGAACATATTGCGTATTAATAAACAGTGGAAATAGCAAATCTATGGACAGCAGACCAAAACCACTTGATGGCACAGAAATAAATGAGATGTTAAATAGATACAGCATTGTAAGGCTGAAGAATGCTTATTACTGTCAACATTCGTTACATTTGCTTTTGTTTTCTTGAGGATGCCCTGGATAAGATGACTACAAATACGTTCATCCTTGCTGCTAACACAGTGTCCCTAATGCACAACCATTTGTTGGAATAACAGTGGCTAGAAAAACGCATCATTAATTCTTATGTAATTAAAGTGAAAATTCATGCAAAATAACAAAACCTAAATGCATAAATTACCTATGCTTCTACAAATTTTATTTAAAATGACACTGTTTACTCCTGTGTTCCAAATTTATTCATAAAACACATCTTCAAGAAACATATTCTTTCCCTTAGATATATGTGAAAACTCTCTCTTACAGAAGATTTACTGATAGGCCACATAGTCCCTCCAATTCTCTCTCACAAGACCACAGAATTATGTTTGTTACATTTTTAGAGGAAGCTATGAAAAACAATCAGGTAGCAAATGCTTTCACTAAAATAATGCATACCTAGGTATGTAGAGTAAGTAGGTAATAACAGGTAGCACAAAATGGATAATTAACAACTCAAAATGACTAATAAAATAAGTTTGTCGCCATTATCAACTTATAAACATTCATAATTGAAAAGTATTTTATAGGATTAGGATGAGGAGTCAACATTCATAATTTTTTCTTTTTTTCAATAATTTGATTATGTTGTAGCAGTGCAAGATTAAGAGCAAGGCAAAGCGCTATATGCACCATATAATGCATAATGCAAAGTGCAAGGTCAATAACTGCTAAGATAACTGACAGAATGGCAGTGATATCTATGTCAAGGTGTTTAGCTTAACTAGAAAAACTTGCAATTAACATATATATGAGAAACAGACAAACATACTCTTGCAATTATTAGTAATATATAGAAGGAAGGCAATGCAAGTACATTACACATAGTTACCAAGACAGACAGCCTAGCAGCCAACGCTAACCCTAAAGCCAACAGAGACACCCTAATTAAACATCATCAGGACCACAGCACCTTAAGTCTAATATCCTTGTCTGTTCAGAAACTAAACTAAAATTTGATTTTTTTTTTTTGCTTGGTGAATGTGGTTCTTTTAAGATAGCATTCAGTGAGTTGAGAGAATGCTTCTGAATCCTCAATTTTGTGCCAGGTCCAGAAACAGAAGGGCTGGTACAGTGGTGGAAGGCAATGTAAACACACAATGTCATGTATGTACAGGTCTGAGTCAGGAAGGCATTTAATCATGCACACAAACTGAAACACAGACTTGGATCATATTGGTACTTACACCTCAGATCACAGCAGTCTCTTCAAAGAAATGCTATGTTACTGTTTGAAGTGAGAAGACACAAATGATGCTTTTTAGCAGTACTGTTTGTTGTTGTGCTCCCATTTTATGCTCTATGGTAAACAAAGAGAGGTTCTCCTTTCCATACTGAACACCAAAGATTCTCAGCATTTGCTTATTTATTTACTCACATGTTATGGGATCTTCCCAGGGAAATTCCTTTCCCTGATTCTCAGGCTTTTATACATGGAAAATACATTTACACTGAGAATCAAACTCTCACATGCTCCTTAATCTCTAAGGTCTTGATATTTTGCAGCCATTCTGTGTGGCTTGTTATGTTACATCATGTTAATGAAAATCTAGATGTTAATAAAAAGATAGATGTTCTAAAATTCATCTATCCACATATTTTATTAAAGGTGTTCAGAAGAAAATGAGGTCTCAAATTATCTTCCTAATCCATTTTGGCATGTAATATGAAAGATACTGTGCCTTGGGTAAAACTTTGAAGAGAATTTCTGGCTTGTGCTTCCATGTCAGCAATCACACCAGGCTAGTGATACTTATAATTTAATCTTGAACAGTGGACAGGGACTCCTAAAAGAAAGGTTTTGGTCAGTACCATAAACTCATTCCAGGTTCATAAGTAGTCAACAAATGGGAGTAACTGGGGAAAAATTGTAATTAAACTCTAGCTGATCCATGAGGAAACCCTTATGATCAGTATGCATACAGAAAAAAAATCAAGGAGAGGCATCCCACCAACGATATCATAAAAACGGATGTGGTTTTTTGTCTGTCTGCATCCAACATTCTTTAGTTTGCATATACTTGTGGTGATAAATTCACATTTACATTTGATGACTGTTTTCATCCATGTGCTTTTGGTGAGCAACTGTGGTCGTCAGTACCAGGGTAGGATGTGCCTTGAAGGTTTGGGTTTGGATTTGTTTTCTTCATCTCTGTGGCTAATAGCAAGTTGATTCTTCACTAGGAGTGTCACTAAAACTGTAGTCGCTAAAGGAACGTAACAGTGAGCAGCGTTCCTCAGGGATCGGTGTTGGGACCGGTACTGTTTAACATCTTTGTCAGTGACATGGATTATGGGATTGAGCGTACTCTCAGCAATTATGCTGATAACACCAAGCTGTGTGGGGCGCTTGACACGCTGGAGGGAAGGGATGCCATCCAGAGGGACCTGGACAGGCTGGAGAGCTTCCCTGGAAGCATTCAAGGCCAGGCTGGATGAGGCATTGAGCAACCTGGTCTAGTGGAGGGTGTCCCTGCCCGTGGCAGGGGGGTTGGAACTGGATGGTCTTTAAGGTCCCTTCCAACCCAAACCATTCTATAATTCTATGATTTGCACACACAATTAACAGTCAGCTTTAAACAAATTCTGATCTGCACCAGTGAGTAATAATATACTCTGTAATCAGACTGCTCATGCCTTTTCTGTGGCATAGGACACAGAGTCTTTCTGACTGGATAAGATACAACACATCACTTGGAGAATCTGTTGTGAATTCCACAGCAAATTCTGAACTGCCATCAACATTTTCTTTTCCCAGAAAGAAAATGACCAGGACATTATGTCTATATAATATGCATGTAAAATAATACATTGAATTGAATCATCTGATAAATGTCATACAGGCAGTATTGAAGCATATACCTCATATACAAGTTGTTGCATTTTATCCTTCTCAGTCTGTAGGATGATGAACTTTATTACCTTAATATTTTTCTTAGCAGTACTTACAATGTTTCCAGAATCAGTTTGGGCTGGGTGAACAGTGGAAGAGGATGAAAAAGAAGATACTCCAAAATTTGGAATGAGGTTAGCACATGCATGGCTCACTAACTCATTCCCTACCAGTTTTTTAAGTGCTCTGCCATTCTGTAGCATGGCACTTTTGCAACAGGAATCACAGTTAAATTATTGCCTGAGCTACAGTTTTTCGTGATCTTAAGAGCTTTTCTACACATACCTTGACATGAATATTCACTGTCAAGCCAGGCAACTGGCTTTTCTTAGTCCTATGCACTACAATCCACTCAAGGCACACCACACCAGAGAATCCATACTTGTATTTCTATGACAGTGTGATTAAGTGACTTTGCTGATCTTGACCAGCAATTCTCATGCTCGATCTGGCTCTCTGATTTTTATTTCTTACTATTTAGAAATTAAGCTAAACATTATGTTAAATATTTCTTTCTCTACACAAAAAAGCACTCAACTGATTTTAATTTAATGAAATATAGTTTTATGAGACTCTTTCTACAGCTCCAGTTATATTCGCAGCCCTTGACCTCATTTAGCAGAAATAGAGATTGATTTCCTTGAAAAATGTTCTTCCAAGTACACTGTGATCTTTTAAGTCCAAGCAAAAGTGAATACTACAAAGACATATAAGCATCAGAGTCTCTATGCTTGCAGATGGTCTCTCATCTTGGCTTCAATTGTTAGCAATATTTCAGTGGTGTCACCCCTGAAAATCTGTTGTCAGCCCCAGAAACTAATGAAAAAGGAGAAAGAAATTTACAAGTTAATGAAGAAACTTCATGCAAACCTTACAGAAGCTCTGTGAAGACCAATGGTAAGAGTTGTGAAGACATTAGTTTTAAAAGGGCTTATTGATCTTCACAGCTGGACAGCCCATATGCTACCCCCACTAGCACACCAGAAAGAAAAAAACCCTGCAAAGCCTCAGTGAAAATGTCCCATACTGTAACTACCAGTAAGAAATTCCTGGAAAATCCAATTCATAGTCATATTGGTATTATGGAGCTTTGACTCTATCGACAAATATCACCACTATGATCACCCTGCCTGGTCATGGATATGTTTCAAGCCAGATTTCTCCAGTAAGGCAGTAGGAAAAGAGATGAGGCAAACCGTGGCAAGAATGTTCTACTCATCTTCAAGGCCAATGAACTTCTACATGGGAGAAAGTTGACTCTGAAGAAACAAAAGCCCTCTCTGAAAGTACAAAATAAAAGAGCTCAGCAAGCAAGGTGGAAAGTTCATTGGGTTGGGATAAAACAGTCACGCTTAGACCAAAACTTAATCTTACTAATTTTAATCTGTTCTTTCCACCTCAATCTAATAATAAAAAGCAGCAAACATAAGCTCGGTTTGGCACTGAATACGAAACATCTGATTAAAAGGCAGAGAGTAACAGGATTATTGTAACTGTTCCCTAAAACAGGGCTGTAACATTGAATTTCCTGAGTTTAAGTTTTTGGGGTTTTTTTTTTTTGTTTGTTTTTAAACACCTTAAAGCTGAACCAAACCCTCATATATACTGTGGTATATAAATATACTTAAAAAACTGTAACTACCTTGTCTTTGATGGATATAATAACTGACTGAGATTTGTTGTCACATAGTAGATAGAATGGAAATAATTTCTGGGTTTATAGCAAAGTTATGAAATTGAGTTAGATTTGGTGGAAGTCTTAAGCGACTTGTTCAAATCAACATTTCATTTCATGGTTACTGGCATAAAAATAATATGAAACAGAAAAATTGTCTTGCAGATGAAAACATTTACTACAAATATTTTTCATGCAGCTCTAGTTATGAAGAAATTGAAATGGCAGTCATTTTGAAAGTGAACTATATTAAGTACCTCACAGAGTAGAATGTGACAGCCAAAGTAAGTGCAGAGGAGAACATCTGTGGGCAAAATGCTCTTCACCAAGCAAAGAACAGGAGAGTGACTACATCTCCTCTGGGAGGATAATTAAGCAGGTGTCTACCTTGCCTGGTCTCTCAGACTTCTCTTATGTTGTGGGGTTGCAGATGGTCAAAGAACAACAGGTGCCAATCTCTATCATGATGGTGCACCAGCAGCAATATTGCCCCAACCAAGACCCCTTAATTCCCATTCTTAAGGTGATTCATCAAGTGGAGAGCCCAGGGGTGATCAGCAAAACCCGCTCACACTTTAACAGCCCCATCTGGCCAGTGAGTAAGTCTGTCGGAGAGCGGAGACTAACAGTGGACTGCAGTGGCCTGAATGAAGTCATGCCACCACTGAGTGCTGCCGTGCTGAACATGCTGGAACTCCAGTACAAACGGCAGCCAAATGGTATGCCACGATTCACATTGCTAATGCTGCCTTCTCCATCCCTTTGGCAGCAGAGTGCAGGCCACAGATTGTTTTCACCTGGAGGGTGAAAGGGGGCATCCAATTGGAGGGGCATCCAATACACCTGGAATCGACTGCCCCGGGGATGGAAGCACAGCCCTACCATTTGCCATGGACTGATTCAGGCTGCACTGGAAAGAGTGAAGCTCTGGAACACCTGCAGTACATGGTGTTCCTGTGGTACATGTCATATGGGGTGACACAGGAGATGAAGTATTTGAAAAAGGGAAGAAGATCATCCAAATCCTTCTGAAAGCCAGTTTTGCCATAAAACAAAGTAAGGTCAAGGGACCTGCACAGGAGATCCTGTTCCTAGGAGTAAAATGGCTAGACGGACATTGCCAGATCCCAATGGATGTGATGATCAACAAAGTAACAGCCGTGTCCACACCAATGAGCAGAAATGAAACACAAGCTCTCCTGGGCGCTGTGGGTTTCTGGCGGATGCATATTCCAAGTTATGGTCAGATTGTCAGCCCTCTCTATGAAGTTACCCAGAAGAAAAATGATTTTAAGTGGGGGCCTGAGCAGCAACAAGCCTTTGAACAAATTAAAGAGGAGATAATACATGCAGCAGCCCTTGGACCAGTCCAGACAGGGCCAGATGTAAAGAATGTGCTCTAGACCACAGCCAGGGAGAATGGCCCTACCTGGAGTCTCTGGCAGAAAGAACCAGGGGAGACTTGAGGTTGACTCCTAGGATTTTGGAGTCAGGGATACAGAGGATCTGAGGTCCACTATGCTCCAACTGAAAAAGAGATATTGGCAGCATATGAAGAGCTGCAAGCTGCTTTGGAAGTGGTTGGTACTGAAGTACTGAAGTGCCAGCTCCTGGTACCCCAACTGCTGGTGCTGGGTTGGATGTTCAAAGGATGGGTCTCCTCTACACATAATGTAATTTTTCAGTAAATAGAATCAACGGTCTGCACATACCTAGAAACAAGTAAAATTAAGTTTAAAAAATAGGACAAAGGGTAATGACTTTAAACTGAAAGAGGACAGACTTACATTAGCTATAAGGAAGAAGTTCTTCATGGAGAGGATGGAACAGGTTGCCCTGAGAAGCTGTGGGTGCCCCATCCCTGGCAGTGTTCAAGGCCAGGCTGGATGAGGCTCTGAGCAACCTGGTCTAGTGGAGGGTGTCGCTGCCCATGGCAGGGGGGTTAGAACTGGATGGTCTTTAAGGTCCCTTCCAACCCAAACCATTCTGTGATTCTGTGATTCTATTAAAGCTGATTTTGAACTTTGTTCCTGTATGTTAAGGCATGCAGACAAATGGTATATGACAAGAATCTTATTGTAGGAATTAAACTTTCCTAATTAAGAATCAGAAAATAATTCTGTTAATATGTAGGTAAAACCAAAACAAAGCTTAATTACTGACTACAGAACATTTCTAATGAAACCCTGCAGACACGCTAAAAATTATTCGTAGAAATAAATTTTTCAGAACAGTGAACATGCCTTAAACATTTCAGAAATGGCTTTCAGAATAGCTTTTAAATCAGGAAGAGGCAAAAATAACTGCAAAATTATTTGATGAAATTACTCATTATGAATAATAGTCTGTCTGGTGTTGGACAGCTGAAAAGGAAAAATGAATAAACATGCTGATAGCTTGAATTGTACAGGTCAGCTTTGTAATGTTACAGAATTTAACTGTGATTTGTATTTGACTGACTAATCTTCACTTCCACAGTTCTTGACTGATCTTTTATCATTTTGGTGAGGTCACACAGGATTTACTTTGAGACTTTGACACTGGGAAGAATATGTTGGTGGTACTCTCACATTAGGTGCCACCTAAAATGCTTGTGTATATACTTCACGTACATGTTTGTAAGAAACTCAGATCCGAAGATGATTTCTTCTTCACTGTATGCACTCTGTACAGAAGCTTATCACAATCACTTGGCTGAGATATACAAAATAGCATATGAACCCCTCAGTGTTGAAGGACACGTGACTTCATCAGCACATTAGGCATTTATACACCGTATTTCAGTGGGGGCTCAGAGGGAATACCAAAGCACCAGACTGTTATTTTACATTAGCCTTGACAGAACGTCACATATTGTTGACATTAAACACAATAATAAAGAATAAAATTAAAAGTTTTCTTTATATATAGAGCCAGAAGTCAAAATAAGTAAAATGTAGTAAAGAATATTTCCATTTCACTTGAACTTTGCTGTATTAAGTAGTATTCATTGAAATAGGAAAATGAAAGAGACGGTGGGAAAGAGTGCAAGAGAAAGCACTAAATGAAAAGAGGAAAAGGAAGTATGAGCTTAATTATCTTTTTAATTTGTCATTATTTCTAGCAATGTCCCAACTGATACCACTTTGTTGATCTCAATGGAATTACTCCTGAATGAGACCAGCATGAATGTCATGAAAGTGAATGGAATAAACTTAATCCCTGATTTTAATACTTGCTAGTTTAAAGTAATAATAAAGAATAAGTATTTTCTATAATACTTAGTAGGTACAGTTTAAAAACCATTAATAAACTTTAGAAGAGAATGATATTTGTACCTCATCGTTTCATCACAAAGAACTACCATAAATGAAATACACTTCAAGGAGCTCCAGAAATTTATTTCAGAGTTAATGACAAACGATAAAAAAATGTATTTATACTGGAACAGGCTACACTTATAATGTGAAATGCTTTATTTATAGGTTCTACTCCAAAGCATCATGTCATAAATATTTTAAAAAAATCACTAAGTTTAATGCATTTAATATTATTTTTAATTAAAGATATAGTATTCTGTAAAAACTGCCAGCAGAATTATAAGTAAGTGTGCATTAAGTATCTCCATAGCATTTAAAATGCTTCAGGAAAATGGTTCTTTAAAAGAGAAACACCATAAGCAAACTACTATATATATCTCAAACTGGTGATATATGCAGACCATGCTGATAATTCTTTGTTACTTTCTCTTCCTAATTTTAGTTTCATTTCAGAATGAAGGGTGAGTGGATTCATACAATCTACTTTAATTTGTGTACTAAAAAGCCTCACTCCCTTAAACCTGAATGAAAAGTACACAGCCTTTTCATCTTATTACATCTTAGCTATTCAACAGAAATCTCACCCTTCCGCTCAAAACATGAGGTTCATCATATGTTAAATGTCAGCATTGTTGTGTAAGCTCCGGAGGAGACATGGTCGCTACACTATTTGTCATCATACATAATACAAGGGTTATAAAACCCATACAAAACTACTACTACGGAGCTGCAATGTTTTGTTGACATAGAGTACACCTTGTAGAAAGATAGTAATTTTGATTTTAAAGATATGACGTAACAGGATCTGCCACATTTCCAAGCAAATGGTTCTGGTAATTAGCCACTGATACATAACTGCATCTAAATGTGTCTGCTATCCACTTCCATCTAACAGCTCTGGCGTTTTTTGAATAGACCTTTTCAGGAGATCTTACCATGAGCCACATTCCCTCATGCTGCTATAACACAGAAATATTTCATTACATTCTCTGTTATAAACTAAATTGACTGGGTTTCTTCAATTGCATTTGAAGGCAGACTTTCAGGCTTTCAATAACTCCTGAAGCTGCCTCTCATCCAGCTTTTGGCTACTTTATAAAATACAGTTCTTACCAGATATGCAATAGTGTTGCTATGCTGTATGAGTAAAGAGAAATTTGTTCTTTTGAATACCTCTGTCTACAAAGAAACTGACTAAAACTGTCCAGTAAATTTGTCATAGCAGGGCTTGGGTCTTTCCCTGCTTTTCCCAATGAAGATCCTAGTTTGGACTACAAACACAGTGCTACATATAACATACAAGCTACTTATTCACAACTGTCTTCATTTCACATAACGGATTTTTTTTTTTTTGTTTAGATTTGGAGTTTTAATTTGAAGCCACAACTTTCAAATTCTTGAATTCATGCTCACACAGAAAGACAGGTTCACATTTTACCCATAATTAGATAAATTAAAAGCATTTATCTTGAGACCAATCATGTTAACCTGTATTTTCCCAAGCGTGAGAATCATACCCAACGCTCAAGTAAACTTATTTTATTTTGCATTCATAGTTTCAGCCATTACTCTTTACCAATGTTAAATCTGTCCTGCTTGGAGAAAAGGAAACAAAATGCCATTAGCCCCATAAAACTGTAGCCGATCTAAAATGTCATGCTTCCCCTCTTTTTTGGGAAGTTCACAGTAGAGCCAGACCTAGTGATCAGCATTGACTCTGACAGTAAGGCTAACCCCTGCTGAAACTGCAATGCATGTGAGCACTGCCAAAGAAAGGGGACGCCTCATTGTTAGAAAACTTGCACTGCAACTATAATATCCAGTGTATTTTCAGAGCGTGCTATTTAAGGCACAGCAGGGAAGATGCAAGGAAGGAATTTTGGATGACATGGGTAGTTGCTTTCAGAAATGTATGATTTCTGTAGTAATACTTTCCAGAAGATGAAGGACACTGGTTTCAGTAACTATCTGTTTTGAAACTACTTGAGCATGAACCTTATTTAAAAATAAATATTTTAAAGGAAGTTAAATAAATTACATTTTTTTAGCTGACAGATGACAGCTGCTTAATGGATATTAGTAAACAAAGTGTAATATTTTTATTCCAAGTATAATATTTATGCATTGATATTCTGTACCTATTTAAAGAACTGCTAGCCAATGAGTATTTAGGGTAGAGTTCAGTTCTGCAAGGTGTTATAAAATCCCTCATTATTTTCTGAATTAGAGAAGGTAAAATGGCTGCAGAACACAAGTGAATGAAGACATGGGTTGAGTCTTGTGTTGTGATTCTTGTGTTGTAAGAGTCCTGGGATCTACAACACTGTACAGTCACTGGGAGTCTGGTCATTTGCACTTTGAATTCCTTTGTTTCTGTCCCAGCAGGGCTGTATGGAATAAGGTGGGCTCCAGCAATATCTTTTATCCAGTCTCTTCCTTCCATTTTATATCAGGTTTAAGAACAAATGTGGTTAAGGTGAGATGAGAGAAGGCCCATCATTTTATTTCACCATCTTCCATAATAGGTTTTGTAGAGCATCGTGAAACAGAAGCCAAAACAAAACACACAGGCTCCACAAACTCACTGAAAACATACCAAATAAGAGCATGGAAGTGGATCCGGCAAACATTATTATTCCTTACATGAGTGTATATCTAGAATGTGAACAAGTGATGATCCTACTCTCTTCCTACATGGAAAGAGACTGGCAGGTCAAGGACATATGCAGAAAAAGTTCAGAATAAAACCCTGGAAACATTATGAAGAGGTCGGTGATCTCTCCCACCCTAAGTGAATAGGAAAAAAACATCAAGCCTTCTAAGGCTCTTAACATTAGTTTAGTTCCATAAGACTGTGATTCAAAGGGAAGTTTTTATGGTCTTAATAGAGCTGTTAAGAGTATGATATCAGACAATTACAGTACATCTTTGAAGTGTACAGGAGAGATAGTGGACAGCCATAAAAATGATCTGTTAAGCATTACTTGCCAGGTTTCCATGGTAATAAGGTTTATACAATCACCCTATCTATCCACTCATGTCCACTCTTCCGCTCACCACCCTACCTCCTGCCCTGCCTCCCTACTTCAGATTTAAACTGGCAAGGGTTGAAATACAAGATTTGTACATTTGAAAGTTTTGATAAGGAGAGACAAATCCCACCTATTTCTTGACAGTGTGAAGAAGCATAAAGGGAGCCTGAATCTCCTTAGAGATGAAAGAACCTGTTATTTTTGGACCTGGGCTCTAGTGGTACAGGGCACCACGGACAACATCTAGAGACAGGGCCTTTCCAAGATCTGAAGATCAAAAGATGAGAGAAAAAGGCACAGGGGCATCATGCATTCTCCAAGTTCCCCCTTCTTTTTTCTTCAGAAAGCACTGTCCTTCCCAGTACACTGCTTGGGAACCTGGGAAAACCAAGAGTCCACAGATAGATCCCTTCTCAGGTGTTCCACATTCAGTCCTCAAGGTTTGCCTGATGCAGGAACCGCCATCAGGCTCAGATGTGGCCAGATAATTTGTTTTCTTTGGTCCTGCAGTTAGAATCCTCTGAACTGACCAAACATCTCCTGTTGTACTAATCACTTTTATAGCAGACCTGGGTAGTTTCCTCCATGTGCTCAGACTGACTTGTTCTCTGTTAATTCTCATCACTGGGAACCACGCAAAAGAACATTTTTTCCCTTTAGTTTTGAAAGGCTGTGTGACTATTTGCACTGAATACATAACTATACTTTCTGTCATTGTCTCATAAAATGTTGAACTCAAATCTGGCTGAGGCAATCACAGTGCCTGTAAAGATGATTATACTCTTACAGGTCTCATAAAAAAATAGGAACTCACACCAGGTCTGAACATTTACAAGTTCACTTCTCATAACTTTTTATTCCTGTGTCTGGTTACTCCAGTTGAAGAAAAGAGCCTGACTGCTGCTGCCAAAAAAATGATATAGGAAAAGACTAAAGATATGTATGGAGCAACAAAAACACTACCATGATTCAATTAACTGTACAATCAGTTGACACACACAAAGCTATAGAAAGTCACATTTCCCAGTCAAGGCAGCCATGCTTTATTCACACAGCTACTTGCTTTATGTCATGATAAAGAACATATTATTATGATAACCTTTAAGGTTTTTACCTTCTAGACTTTTGAAAAGCTTAAAACCTAATGATATCCAAGTAAAAACTCATCCCCTTATTTATACAACTTCCAAGCAGGTCAAAAAAACATTGAGGAAAAAAGTAGATTTCACAGCTATTTTAGCACTATTTTAAAGTCTGGATTGGGAAATGTAATAGAAATTAAGTGTATAAGACTTAATATTTTTTAAACGTAATGATGATGACATATGAGGATTCCACTACACACCAGTTCAAAAGACAAAGCAGTCATTTTAATATTAATTTGTTCTGCTGCTTTACATCTAACTTGGACACATAGGACATTCTTGTGAAAGTAACTAGACAGAATGATAAATAGAGAATTTAATTATGACAATTGTAAAAACCATTATGTGTCTCTCCTTTTCTTGATGGTTTTTTTTTTCATAGGCAGAATCTCAAGAAACTGGAACGTGCTGTATTAGGAAGCCTTTTAGATTTGACTTCAGCAATAATGATTTTATAATGGAAGCTTTCAATCTGAATTGGTACTGATAGAAACACTTTTATTAAGCTGAAACAAAGCTTAATTATTGTAGGAAGTCTGGTTGTCCCACAGTCATGCAAGTAGCAAAATAAAACAATCCTTTATACCTTCAATTCCAGCTCACCCATATTCACCTAAGTAGCTAAAACAATCCATGGCATGTGGAAAACCAGCCAAAATTTATCAATCCTTGTTCTGCATATCTTAAACCTTAGCCAAAGTGAGAAGTTCTGAAGGTTGCAATATTCTCTTGCTAGGATCAAACTCAAGTGACGGTGTCCTGGCTGATGCCTGCGTTTCACAGCACAACCCTGGTCCTCTTCCTGGAGCATATGCCATCCCCTTAATCCAGGGGGCGGGTTTGCTGCAGTATCCTGCTCTGCTGAGTTTGGTGGGGTTGCACTCACTCCCAATAGGCAACCTAGATAATCACAGGCTTCCTTCTCCCATGGCAAATAAACCCCTGTTGTCACCAGATTTTGTGGTCACCATGGCCTGAAGTCCTTGGCAATTGATTGTGTTACTTTTCCTCAACACTAGTTCTGATTAGAAAACAGGATAAAGGCAAGAATGCAAAGCAGTTGTGTTAAAAATGCACAGAATAACAACATGACATTTATTTCCCAAAGCTGTAGATTTTCATGCCATTGGTCATGAATAGTATGGCTAAACCAAAGATGTCATGGACAAAATTTACCTGGAATGCAACGACACTGCAGGAACATTCAGTGACTAACTTGACTCTCGTTTCAAAGCTTCTAACGACCAACTAGATGCTCTCTGAGAAGCTATAATAATCAGCAAATGAGTCTCTAATTGTCAGTACCTGAATATTATTTGTTAAACACTTGGTGATTTGACTTCTTCTCAAGCTATTTGCAGTCCTAAACAAACTCCACAGGCAATAATTTTTTCTTTTATGACACAAGGGACGTTATTCTTCCCTTTGCTTCCATGGATAACTTCAGCACACAGCTAACTTCCCTTTGCTTTAAGGTGATTTACTCAGAAGTTCATGCTCAGGGACACATAAGCAGCATTATGGTTCTAGAGTAATGTTCTGGTTGAAAGAGAAGACGCAATGAAGTATGATAAGAAACATGAAGAGGATCGAGATGAATATGAAATGTTCCATAGGTAAGAGAGCTTGGCTGCCTTAGAGGCAGAGGATACATTAACAGGCAAAGAAATTGGCTGGCAGTATTAAACTACCAGCCAGAGAAAACCTTATCTGTATCACCTCTTGGTCAGTTACATCTCATGGTGCATACTTCTTAACTTCTTGGAGTTCAGGGTATGCAATGGCATTCTCTGTGAAGCATGAAGAAACAGAATGTACACAGCTTCCCAGAACATCACATGATACCAAAGAGATGAAGTGAAACAGGAATGTCTCAGTGACGCCCACAGGAACAGTCACCATCGCCAAATTGTCAGCATGCCTCTGCGATGCCAGACCACAGCGAGCATATGGATAGTTTAGGCTTTCTGCCATTAGACTAGATTAGCAAAGCACATGGTTCATGCATATCTAGCCTAGCTCTGTGTCAGTGGAAAAAATATTTCCACTGCAGTAGTCTCCTGGACTTAGAGAAGAAGGCCTAGTTCTTGGGCACCTTCCATAGAAAAGCCTGCTGCTGCCTTCTGCATCTGTCAGGATCTGTGGTACCTCCCCGGAGAAACCCACCATGTGATCTGCGATTACACCTCTGAGACCATGGACCGAGGTGTGAAACAGAATACCCTTCCCTTCTGTTGAGTGAACATGACTGACAGTTCTGCAAAATCCCTCCAACAGATGACACTACCGGGGATTTTCATTCTGTTACAACTCATGCAGGCTGTACGGCAGCAATTTGTGCAAAGCCTGCTCTCCATGACCTCTCCAGGCGAGTGTGCTTTAGTGAAAGATACACACTGCCCAGAACCTTTTGTAAAAAAATGCTCTGTATCATTTGGACGAGAAAACTTCAAGTCTGCTGGAATTGGGTATTTCAAATTTCATTTTCTATAGAAAAACATTAAGCCCAAGACACAAAAAACCCCCACAGCGCGAACAGCACAACATATGACCTAACTTTGGTCTCTCTAGAAACAGATTCTAGTATAGTCTGCAGTGCCATTGTCTATTTTGCAAAATGACCAAGCTATTTAGTACAATTATTTAATGTATTTTCCTTATGGAAGATTATTCCAGCAGAAATTTAGTGTTCGAATTTGCATTATATTGACAAAACTAAGTAAACCAGAATATACTATTCTGTATTACAGTTGAGTAAGTAGCTAACTTCTATCATCCTTGAATGAACTAAAAATACGGTTATATAAAATGTTCCTCCTTTTGAAGCTGACCTGGTTATTTATATCCCAGTACATAACCCATATTACAACTCTGAGATCTAGGAAGGTTTCCAACTAATATGCTTATGGATACAACAGCGGCAATCATGTACCTGCACATTCATTCCACTTCAAACAAGAAGCAGAATATAAAATGGGACAGAAGTTAAATATTAAGTTAAATACTGGTTAACATATACATCCACCGTTCTGCAAACACACATGATTAATGATACTAACTTGAATAATCCTATGCAAATTAATCTATTGGCAAATAAAAAGTCACAATATTAAATATTTGTGAAATAGAGGACAAAATGTTCATGCCAAACTCACAGCACTTAAAATATTCTTTCAGTGCTTGCCTTCCGTTTTTTGGCATATTAATTGAATTTTCTTTTGCACTGGCAGGATACGGGAATGATTTGATCAAGAACTCTTGAAATATTAACAATGAGGCAGAGGAGTCTCAGAGGAAAGAATCTTGTTAGTTGCAAAGTAAATGCAAACATATGCAGTGCTTATTTCTGGTTTACTACTATTGTGGTCTACCTTACAGGTCAAAAACATTATTACCCCAAATACTGTAATTAGATATCTTTTCAATTAACACAGAGAAATGTCTTTTTAAAGCCAATTAGTCTTCATGTCAGTGTTGTGGTTTCAATGTTTTTTTTCTTAATACTTAAATGTTCTGTAAAACTGAAAATAACCATTAGCTATGTAAAATTTCAATAAAGGAGTACTTCTGACAACCTCTTCTCCCTTATAAACTTTAAGCATACAAGTTCAGGCAAGAGCTGCAAAAGAAACTACACATCATTATATAGGCTTCCTCTTCAGCAAAAAAAATTGCCATGTATGGTATTCTGCAAAACTGATCACATTCTTTGCTAAAATTATCATTCGATGTTCACAAGTATTAGTAATTTTAGGTAATACAAATTATTCCAAGTAAAATATCCTTAAAATATAGTCAGGAAACACTCAGTTTATTATGTACAAAACAGAAAATAAGCATTCAGGATTTAACATATAAATGATAGGAATCTAACTGTTCTGGCAAGTCTTCACATCCCTCTTGCTTGTTCCTACACACGAAAGTTAGTCACTGTTTGCACGAGGAAATATTGGAATGAAGATCACTCCAGACTGGTACACAAAAATAAGTATGTTTAAATAGGTCATAGCAAGACACTGTTGGAAGAGACTGAGCAACCACTTTTAAAAACTCTGACTTTGTACACACATATTTTCCTAACATCTCTTAGCTACACTGAACATCGTGGTTTTGAGCATATTTTTATCATTTATAACAAAGGTACTTCCATGCAGCTCCACTGCTGAAACCAGACCTTGGAATGAACACAAATTATATTGCTGACTTCATTAAGGTTCATTTTCACTAGTCTTCAGGTGTACTGGATAAAGTTGTAAGCCTATAAAAGAATATATCACTGATGCCACTGTGAATTTCAGGAGGGTTTGAGGTGTTATGACCATGCATGACAAATTACAAAACTGGGAGTTTTACAGATATTGCAATTTCTAAGAAATTATTCTTGAACATCTAACATTGTCACAATCATCAATCTAAGAATGTACACATATACTGTATTCCCATGAGGCAAAGATATTTGTTGTTTATGCATTACATATTCTTGAAAAAATCTGCTTGCTATATTCATAACAATACAAACACATTCACACGTGGTTTTACTCATCATCTTCATGAATATTCATTTACCCAACTGATTTGCAAGTACTGCTCTTCTAAGTATTAGATAATCCTTCAGAAAATTTTGCATTCTGAAATGGAAATAGTCTTTTCCCCTGGAGAGTTGTCAGTAACCAGAATTAAGGTGAAACTTGAAACTTCATCCTTCACTCAGGACTACCATAATCTATGCATAAAAAGGATGAATTGAAACATGAGCTCAGCTTTCTCTTATTTCTATTCATTATTCAATTAAGTATGTTATTCTATGTTTACGGAAGATTTCTGGGGTTTTTTTAGTAAGGACCTATTGTTCAACCAATTTCTGTCCCAAATTCAGAATTATCTATGGAGTACCAGAGTCCTTCACTAGCTTAAGAGATATCAAAAGGACTCCTAGGTATTTGCAGATAGGATGCAGACCTATAATGATGATTCAGTTTCTCACACACTCTTCATTGCATTCCTCACTGCCCATTTGTCCTCCTCCTAACCTTGATGTAGCAACTTTCAAACAGCAGTGATGCAATGCAACCATGAAGAGCGCCATACAACCTCCTGTGAACCACATCTTGACACAGGGGAACATCCCCATTAGTAGGAGGCTAATAGGAACTGGCAGCTAGTTTTGTGAAAGGCTGCTTTAAAATTCCCATTCCTTGCACAGCAAGGAAAAAACCCCCACATCTTAAAAGATACATATTGTTGGATTATGACTACTTGTTCAGTGAAATGTGCCATTGCTTGTAATTTACTATTGCATTTTTATGGCTGGAATGCGCAATAAGAATGAATTTGCCATATAGTAAGTCAGATGTAAAATAAGAAGGGAAAAAAGAATTGCTTTCCACCCTTTACCACTCTTGGAGATTACATTTAATGTTGTTTTGGGAATTCGTTGAAAAAGTTCTTTGCCTATGTTAAAGAAAAAAGAATATCCTTCCTGTCAAGAGAGGCAACACAACATTTTTACTGCGGAACACGTAGATCACTAAAATGTTAGCATCATTGTTATATGATTAGGTTAAAAATAAATCTATTCAACACTGTAGAAAACTATGTTTGCATGGAAATTACTGCAACACCTACACCAACTTACTTTTTCACCCTACAGAAAAACGCCAGACTTCCATAAGCATATTTATGATGCCTACAACCAGGTCAGTGTTTTATAAAGAAAACAATCAACATAAATACTCAGCATACAAAGTTCTGTTGCTCTTTTTTTAGCATTTCAGTGAATTCCATGGAATAAAATCAAAGGGCCCAGCAAGCCCAAACCCTCCATTTTACCATCTCATGTTGCAGCTTTAAGTTCTCCTCAGTTTGATCAAATTCATGTGAGGTGCAGAGAACAACTCCTGCAAGCCCATGTTGCCCTTCAGGTTTTTTACTCAAATCAGCAACACTTATGTCTGGTCTTTGAATAAATCAAGCTTCCCTTTTTATTTTCTTCTACAAGTATAGTCACCAACAAGCTCCCTTTCCAAGGGGAGGTAATTTGTTTTTATAAATCACTAAGTATTCACACAAAAATCAGAATTTAAATGCAGCAAAATAGAGGAGGGCACAATTCACAGCTACCGCAGAAGCACCTATGGGTTACCATCAGCACCAGCAGTACCACAGGAAAAGATCTGGATATGTTATCAGCTGCAACAGAGGAATAAATAAAAAGGAAGGAGAACTGAACTGTGGCAGCTGATAACAGCAGGTTGCTGCATTTTTCAGTTACTTGCAGACTGGTTGTGGGAAAAGTTCGAGACAATCTCCTCTCAGCTGCGCCTCATTTGCACAATGGTGACATTCATGAAGCACTCTTGTATTTACAGAGGTAAACACACATATTCAAGTTCAGGCTTCAAGCCATGTCATTTTTGTCAGGTCCCACAACTATATATAGATAGGTAATGTGGTCGAAACTACATTATATTTAATATGGTATGAGCCAAATACACAAATGTTTCTATAAACATGAACCAAAATGTCCAGATAAATTGACAAATTGTTATTTTGGAATTTTTTTCTAAAGCACTATCAGACTCTTTCCAGTTCTTTGTTGTGACAACATACATTAATAACATTTTTCTGGTATTCCAAAGATGATCAACAGATCACACAGCCAAATTCCAGTTCCACACTGTCAACTTCAGCACATAGCAGGTTCCCACAGTGTTCAAAATCTTGCCAGAGCTGCCACATTCCCTTGACTCCTTGTCTACACTCAAACATGTCCTTACAAACTGAAATAAATTTGCAATATGGTGGCTTAAATGCAGCATTTTTTCCACAAAGGTGAAACTAGTATGGCAGTGAGGAAAAAAACATTTTTCTGCAACAAATATCTGTTGCTCTTAGAAAAGAAGTGAATGTTTAAAAATGACAAGTTTCAGGAACACTTTCAGATTTAAGCTCCATTTTTGTGAAAGGCACTTGTAAGCAAACAGTTTTTCACCTCCCATTCATCCATTTATTACCCTAGTCCTAGCTGTATCTGTCCAGGGAAGCACCAAGCTGAGGGAACCACCGAACCTGAGGGAATTAGATGTGGGTACAACTTGCCCTGGCTTGCACACAGCTAAAGAACTTACTTGGAAATGCTGATAAAAATACAGAATAAAGTATAACTGACTTAACTGAGTGTGCCATCGTGTCAAACAGGTGGTACTAAACCCCTCTGCTTCACAATGGTGTTTTTTATACATGAGACTAGCGGCACCACTTATTACGAAGGCTGCCAAATACGTTATAACACATCCTTTCCTGCTACTTATAAGTTAGCGCACGTCTGCATATGGGATGACATTTTCCATTATTAGGAGTTTTTGCTTGTTCTGAACATTCTTTGAAAATTTCAGCCAAAAGAACCCCACTATTTCTGCAAACAAAATCAGTGAAAATACGTTGTTTGTGGTGGTGATGTCTGAAAATTAGGTAAGTCAGCTCTTTTGTACTTTAAAACAAGGATATAAAATTTGCCAGACATTCTTATCCATTCTTGTATTTGTCCAGACTGAAGACTCAGAAAACCATGGTGAGACTTAGGTTTTAACAACTACATTTCCTTAACCCCGGGGCTTACTTATGTTTGCATATGCAATGCAAATGTTTTGAACACACAAAGCTATGCATTATTATATGATAAATGATAAATTATGTCTTGAACATATGGATGTGCTGTATACATGGTAGAAGTTTCTCACATACACAACTTGTCTGATGCCATAATGTTTCAGAAATGGGCTATGTATACACATAAAAATGCACCTCAGCTAGAGGATGCTGTATTACCAGAAAAAGGAAATATTTGGCTACCAGTTTCCTTAAAAGGTGCCATATTAAGAACTTCAGAAAATACGCATGATCCATATCTTGACAGCAGTAGAGTTTAGTATGTTACTGCATAACAGCTTCTGGGAAGTATTTGGAAGCCAGTCAGCTCTGATAATTCTGTAAATATTTCAATGAGTTCATTAAGCATTAGCAACGTAAGGATAAAATGAAATGTCTATGACACAAGCGATGGAAAGGCACTGAACAAGTGTGCTACCTGCCACACAGTGGAGAAGGCAATGAGTAAATGCAGTGTGTTAAGCTTGGCTGACTGTCAGGAGCCCACCAAGCTGCTCTCTCACTTCCCTTCCTTGACAGGACAGGACAGGACAGGACAGGACAGGACAGGACAGGACAGTCACCAATCACCATCAGGGGCAAACCAGACCCAACTTGAGGAAATGAATTTTCTAATTTCCTAGGGAATGGTGCTTGTGGTCAGTTTGTAAGAGTTTTCTCTGCTGCTCCTTCCTCCTCACACTCATCCCCTGCTCCAGTGAGGGTCCTTTCCTCAGGCTGCAGTTCTACAAGAACTGCTTCAGCATGGTAGTTTACACAGGGTACAGTCCATCAGGATCAGATTTCTCCAGAAAACCTGCTCCTGCTCAGGCTTCGTTCTATGGGCTGCAGCTCCTGCCAGGCTTCTGCTCCAGTGTGGGCTCTCTGTGGGCTGCAGCTTCTCTCAGGTCATGTAACTGCTGTGGTGTGGGGTCCTCCCTGGGTGGCAGGTGGGTCTCTGCTCCACCGTGGTCCTCCATGGGCTGCAGAGGGCAATCTGCCTCACCATGGTCTGCACCACGGGCTGCCAGGGAATCTCTGCTCTGGTGCCTGAAACACCACCTCGCCCTCCTTCTTCACTGACCTGGGTGTCTGCTGGACTGTTTCTCTCACATTTTTCTCACTTGTTGCTACCAAAGTATTAACTTATTTTTTCGGGGGGAACGTGGAGGGAAAGGGGAGTGTGCTTGTGCTTGATCTTGATCTTTCTTAGTTGCTATGCTTTCAGCCATGGTGTACTCAAGAGGTGTTTCTAGAGGACAATACAGTGCATTCTCTTATTGGATAACTGTGATCACTCATAGAAAGTGCACACGCAAGATCTTGCCCTAATTTCTCTCTAGCTTGCCCTCTCTTTATGCAGTTCATTAGTTTAACCCTACATTTATCTCAGAACACAGCTTTCAACCCCACAAATATCCAGATACTCCCGTATTTTCCATTTTTTGAGAGATGAAGACTAAATGAAACAATTAGGCAAAATCCTGCCGTGACACCACCTAATGAATTTTTCATGCTATGTACTGAGAATCCCTCTCTGCAGTTTCTCAGTGCCTAACACAACAATCCTTGCAGCCAGATTCTCTGATACATTGTGCATATTCAATTGAATTTGAATTCCGTTGTACTGGCAACTGTACCTAAACTGTGGAGTAATTCAGACCATATTGGAAGCAGGGCTTTATTGTATGTAACCTCTGTAATGCCCTGTGAAGAAGGAGGGTTTATATAGTACCTGTAGGTTTTCTAATTATATACCACAAGAACCTGAAATCATGTAATAGCAGAAGGATTTTGGTCTGGCACTCCCCGTTCTTTGCAATAGGAGCATTTTTTAACAAAAGCACCAATAACAGGCTGTCCTCTGCTACAGTGAAGATGGCTGTCCTGTGACCAAAAGGGCTGTGCAGTCCTCTCTTCCTTCATTTACATAACTGAATAGATTTTAAAGATGATCAATTCACTAAAAAAGGAATGGAACTCCTGTTGCAATTGTTCTCTTTTTAATCCTGGCTTGTTTTTCAGCATTTCCCACATAATAACACCCTATGCTCTGTTAGAAATGTCATTGTTCTCATTTCTTATCCACTCCACGGAGGCACTGAGATGAAAGATTGTTCTAATTGTGGTGGTGAAAATGTATAAGTGAACTTGGATACATGCAATACATTTACACACTTATTCCATGGAATCATGGAATGGTTTGGGTTGGAAGGGACCTTAAAGATCACCCAGTTCCAGCCGCCCTGCCATGGGCAGGGACACCCTCCACTAGACCAGGTTGCTCAAAGCCTCATCCAGCCTGGCCTTGAACACTTCCAGGGATGGGGCACCCACAGCTTCTCTGGGCAACCTGTTCCAGTGCCTCACCTTATATGTAATCTAAATCTCCCTGCTTTCAGGTTAAAGCCATTACCCCTTGTCCTGCCACCACAGGCCCTTGAAAAAGTCCCACTCCAGCTTCCTTGTTGGCCTCTTCAGGTACTGGAAGGTGCTATAAGCTCACCCCAGAGCCTTCTCTTCTCCAGGCTGAACAAGCCCACTCTCAGCCTGTCCCCACAGCAGAGGTGCTCCAGACCTCTGAGCATCTTCGTGGCCTCCTCTGTGCTCACTCCAACTGGTCTATATCCTTTTTATGTTGAGGACCCCAGAGCTGGACGCAGTACTGCAGGTGAGGTCTCACGACAGCGGAGTAGAGGGGGAGAATCACCTTCCTCGACCTGCTGGCCACACTTCTTTTGATAAAGTCCAGGATACAGTTGGCTTTCTGGGCTGCATTCCAGCTCCATTTATTACAGCTACTTCTAATAATGCTTAGATGCTTTAAGTTTTCATTTTTTGCACAAATTTACTTGATGGAAATGTCTTTTTTTTGCTAACAGCCACAAAAACACTGTAAGCATGAATACTTGTAGAAAGCACATTTTTAGAATGTGAGCATATGGGAATATGCATGGAAATTAGTGTAATTTATTTAGTGCTTGAGGAATAGAAGCACCTGAAACCTCAGCTTATTTTTACCTAAAGTCAACTGAAAGATATCACATGTCTAAGAACTTGGCCCAAGCTTTCTTTCCTCCTTTCTTTAAAAGCCAAATGAAACATTCTATAACAATTCATCTCAGTGGTTGCTCTTGGCATTCTCACCATTTCATGCAAGGGAGTGGGCTGTAATGGGCTGTAAAATTTTCTTTGGGGATGCATGGTAATGGATATATTTAATAGAATTACACTGCTGGGCTGTTCACTTCTAATTTGGTCAGGCACTAATAGTGCTAAACACATTATCGTGGTACTCCTAGCATGGGGTGGGGTGGGGAGGAAAGAAGTGGAAATCAAGGAAGAATCAAAAGCTAAGTTATGATATTCCAACACAGTAATCACCCTCTTTTCATGGAAGTTAGAAATACCAGTTTTGTTTCTCCTTTCCTAATGTACAGCACTGTTCCTGCAGCCCCACAGAGAGCATTACTTTTTTCCCGCCCCACAAGTGAATGAGCATTTCTCTTGCATTCAGGCTTCTAACACAAATGGTCATAAAACGCTAATGTGAACTGGCAGAGAAAGACAAGGACAGCCACAAAACCTGAAAATAAATTATTTTTCTTTTTTTCTTTTCTTTTTTTTTTTTTTTAAATTTACTAGATTTTAAATGCCCTTTTATGTCCCTTATTTTGTTGCCAAAGCATTTCTGCAAGGCTACCAATGGGCAGTGTTGCTTTTTTTTTTTGCATGATTTCCAAGTTAATTCTTTGTTCTCAAAAGGAAATGCCGTTGTTTCTTTCCTCTGGGAGAAAAAAAAATTACAATATGAGGGGGGAGATTATAGGGATAATTAGACTAAATGGTGGTATAGAACACAATGGGAAAAATATCTTTTATGAAGACCACCTGTCTACTCATTTTTGTAGCCTGAATGATGTTTTGTTTTGTTCAGGGAAACAAATTCACTTAATAAAATCCAAAACACAGATGGCAGCTGCTAGAAAAAACCAATACAAGATTTTGTTGCACAGGGTATAGAAGTAATCTGAGCTCTGAATGGAAGAAAGAAAAATTTCCTCTCTCTCTGTCAGTGGTGCTGTTTTCCAAGAGCTATCTCTCATGCAGTCTGGGATTTAGTTAGAGCTGCAATTCTAATCCTGAATGTTAGAAATAAGGCTTTCTTTCATGTCACTCTAAGCTATTTCTTATGTATATTCTTTTCATGCATCTTCATTATTTTATTGTAAATGACTTGAAAACTAATGCTTGAATATACATAGTATTTATTCAGGTTACTTCAAAATGAATCCAGAGAATTCTAAAATTTTTATTCCTCTTGCAGGTTCAAAAGCATATTTTAATGCAAAAATATTTAATAGTTTAAGAAAAAATACCACATTCTCTTTCTCTAGACCCTACTGTTCTTTGTTAGAATGTCTGTATCTCAGTTTAAATCCAAACCTACAGCAGATGTTGACATCCTCATTTGGTCAAAAGTATACCATTAGCTAAATACAAATAATAGTAATAGCAAGAGTTACTCAGAGAATTATGTAAGGAAAAAAAAAAACCAAAACCAAAAAACCCAAAACCCCCAAGCCCCTCACATATTACAGTGTCTCTATGGAAAGTCCACAAAACCAGAAAATCAGTTTTGTTATAAAATCAGTCTGATTCTTTTCAGGAGTTTAGGAAGAGAGGGGCTTGACTGAGGACATTTCTAGATGGCAGGTCAGAAGCACATGAGGTATTTATTTCAGTCTGATTTCAATCTGGCCTATGTCCTTCAAACACATTTATCTGAATATGCAGCTTAACTGGAAGGATAAAACAAAGACTGGACAGCCAACAAATTTTATGGTTCAGATACCAAAATAATCTTTTCCTAAAGAGGATTATGTTTCAAAACATGAAAAATTAAGTGATGTTGGGGGCCTACTTGATAATTTTCCCTTAGAAAGGCAATCTCTCCCATGGGAATCTTACCTGTTGTTAGAGAAGAGGGCAGATGCTTACAGCACTGCTATTCCTCCAGAAAAGCAGAACCCCACCCAGAGAGATCAAATAGCATAAAGACTAGTGTAGACACCTGGTATCACAGTGAAGTTATCCAGTAAAAAAATAACAGTATAACAGTCTCTGAATAGATTCAGTTTTCCATAGTCAGTCTTTGGACAAGATTGGTATCTGGCAGATGGATCATCAGAGGGGTCAGTGCCAATAGTGCTTGTGCAAGTGGTTGGTCTGGAAGATTCAGTTGATTAGAAATTTTTCTGTATGATCCCCTATCACTTATCTATATGTAGAACAACAAACAAACAAACAAACAATTTTCTTCTTATCTTTCCTGGGAAGATTTCCACAGAGCTTCTTACCCCATTAGCAAAAAGGGAATATCACAGCAAGTTGCAGATATGTTAAGTTCTTGGTTAACTGATTCTGAGGCAATCATTATTCTAAGGGCCGGACACAACAATAAAACACAAAAGCATTTGAATTGAAAAAAGAAGTGGAAACCACGCAGGGAACGTGATGGAATCTTGCCACTGAAAACCACCAAAATTATTCTCACAACTCAGGACAATTGGACTGTAAACCACTGCTTAACAGGAGTAATCCAAGGTGGGTAATAAGCAACTTCTAATTTAAAATAAATGGACATGCAACATACGAAGCTCAATTCCATCTGCTTGAAAGATTTTTATGGTAATCTGGCAGCAGATCCACTGTGGAAACATGAAAATGTAGCCTTAGAGAGTACAGACTTGCCAGATATCATTGTCAATGTATCCACCGATCAGATCTATTACATGCAGTAAGGGCCTCACCAGTTTGTTTCGGGGAGAAGGAAAACAGGTTATAGAAATCAGCATTTCTTTGGGATATCCATAAGAAATTCCTTACCCATACGGAATTTTTAACAGACACATGGTAAAATGTATTTTGTCTTACTTCCATAATGCTAAATCTCAACAAACCTAGCACAAATTTTGAAAATAATCTCCACTGAAACTTGAATGAAAGCTCAACAAAATATTAAATGACGAATTTTTACCTACTTCCAAAGCATTTACTGAAAAATAGGAGTGGCTTTCAAACCAACTGCTTGAGCTATGAGTTTTTGTTATAACTAGGAGAACATTAATTTCAAAGCTTCTTTTGAAGCATTCATGTACAGCTTCTAGAGCATGTGAATTTCTAGTGTCTAGAGCATCTATATTAGTATTATGCACTCGAAATTTCTGACAGCCAAAGAATGGAATTGAAAGTAACTTCCCCATTCGAGGCAATTTCCCCATAATATAAAATGCTTACAAATCCTTTCTAGTTGCTACATTCCTTTGTGTTCTTAAGACTAGGTCTATTAAATTAGGAGTGGCAGGTGATATGTTAATGCCAGATCTCCTCCTGTCTTACATGCAAGGACCAACAGAGTCAGTTCTCTCCAGCTTCAGTGTTCTGAAGTTACAGCTTTTCATCCTGTAAGCACTCCGAAGACTGAAAAAAATTGAACACACAATTGCTCTCATTAGCAGCTTCTGTATGAGAAAATATTACCTCCTTTCAGGTAATAGCACTACATATCTTCTTTTTTGACAACATCTCTGCTGAGAGATTTTTATTGCTGAGCATCTCTGATATCACAGCACATTGGTCCCTAGTCTGGCACTTCATTCATTGTCTTGGCAAGCAAAAATACAATGCATTTGACTGGGCAAAATCTGAGGTCCACAATCAGAAGATGACTGACTTAATTTACTATATGTCTTTAAGAAGGAGACCGCTTGTGCTTCATACAAAATAATGCAATGGGCTGCATGCCATTTCATAAAATAAAAGCTCAGTTAGAATGGCATCGCACAGGAAAGAACTTGGTTTGGCATTAGTCTGTGCTTTAACAATGGATCTTTTTGTCCAATATGATGAATCCACTAGAATCTGTCACAAAGACAGAAGCACTTTTAGTAGCATGGCTATTAATTAAAGCATCAATAACACAAAGAGGCACATTTCAGAAAGATGATTTAGCTGTTCAAACTTACTGTAATTTGATTTTTTTTTTAAAAGGAAATTGTAACACCAGACTCCTAAAGTGGAGGAAGCACAATGCTCTAAATACCAATGGAGCAAAATTAATATCTTAATACCTTTATGAAGACTCTTTACAAAAGTTTCAAGGCAATAATAACCTGGAATTCAAATATCTTCAGAATTTTCTTAGTAGACTGACAATTTTCGTTGACAGAGATTATTCATGAGCCTATCACCTCTGCCAAAGAACTGTACTGATAACACTGCATTGATAAACCATAACATTTATATGGAGACATACACTCTTTTTATATACATATGTGTGTCTGCGTGTAAGTACCTTTGTACATGCAGTGTTTCCAGAATGGTGCCTCATGCACATGTTGTTATGGACAAGCAGTAAGAAATGAACAGATGGACCACAAGGTGGGTGGAAAAACAGATAACCTGTTGGACTTGAAGGATAGTGAGTAATGGCTTAAAGTTCAACTGGCAGCTTGGTCATCACTGGAGAATGTCAGGGTAGACACTGGGTCCAATACTAACCAATGTCTTTAGAAATTATCTGGGTGACAAGAGGGACTGCACCCTCATCAAGTTTGTGAGGTACACCAAATTGGAAGGAGAGATAGCTAAGCCAGAAAGAAGAGCCACCACACAGGAACACGTCAACTGGCTGGAACAAAATTTGTATGAGGTTTAACAAAGGTAAATGTGAACTCCTGTATCCTGAATAATTCACACAGCAGTGTGGGCTGAGGTCTGACTGTGGGATGAGCAGCTCTGTGGAAAAGGCTCTGGGGATCCTGGTGCACAGCAAGCTGAACATAAACCAGCAGGCAAATTTGTCCAAGGCTGCATCAGCAGGAGTAGCGTCCGCAGATGGAGGGATGTGGGATTGTCCCAGATGACCTACACTTGTTAGGACAAACCTGAAACACTGTATCCTGTTCTGCTCTACCAAGTTCTGGTATCCCCATTTCAGGAGAGAAACGGAAAATTGGAGGGAGTCCAGCAAAATAATCAGAAGGTTGGAGAAGTTGACAATGGAAGAAAGATTGCTGGAAGTGGCTGTGTTGAGCCTAAAGAAGAGAAGGCCCAGGGGGATCTAACCACAGTCTTGCAACAAGGTAGTTACAGAGCTTACGGAGGGACTCTCTTCACAAGGATGCCTGGTGACAAGACAAGGGACAAAGAGCACAAGTTGCTTCTGAGTAAATTCTATTTGAACAACATAAGAAAATTTCTTCAATGCGAGAACAATTAAACACTGGAAAAGGTTGCACAAAGAAGTGGTGGAATCTCCTTCACTGGAAACATTCAAGACAGCTTGACTGGGCATTGGATAGACTAATTCAAGCCTTACTCTGGGTCCAACCCAGCAGGTTGGACCAGATGATCTCCAAAGGTTCCTTCCAACCTTGACTTTTCTGTGGTTCTGTATGTGAATAAAGTAATAGAGTGACACATGGATTACATATGCAAAATGGTTATGGTGGGTTTTTCACTCTGTATGAAAAATTTACTCATCTTTACTCACGTAGCCATCAGTATCTGAGATATGCTAAATATTCCAAACAAGTGTGGACAAAACCTCCCAAATCATATCTCAAATGCACAAGTTTGGTGTCATGATTACTGTGTAAGGGGAAAAACTTTGAAATGTTTACAGCATTTTCTAACTCAATAAATCTTTACTGGAATATTCCTCTATGCATCTTTGTAGGCTCTGTATCTTCTTGTAATACTGAAGGATTGAGACAGAGAATGAAGTAAGAATACATAATTTACAAAACCGTCTAACCCCATCATAACCTAAATTGATATATCTGGATCTTCTATGCAAAATTGCAGATGTTTCTGAGACTGTACTTATTAACCACGTAGTTACAAAGAAGATTGATAAACTAGAAGATACTGTCTGTGGGACTGAGACTGGATACTGATCATTTTGGATCCTAGGTTGTAGCAAGCTTAGGGAGCAAAATGAATCAAAGCCCGATGTCTAGAAACTGAAAATAAAAACCAGCTACTACCTGACTGTGCTCAGAATCTTGGAAATATGTAAACCGCTGGAGTAAAGCTGCAACACAGGGTAACACACCCTTTCCTTTACATATTGTTGCAACAGATATGATGTGTCATATGAAGGACAGGAGATTCTGTATTAAAATATTCTCATTTGAGCAATGTAATATCACAAGTCAACTGAGGTACTTGACACTTCAGTTTGTCTTTTCCCAGCAGAGTTAACCAAGCAGAGCTTCAGCTGTAGTCTAGATTCTTCTCTGGTGGCTAATCATAAGTCCTTTCTGTCTGAGTAGCAGAAGTCCCTGTCCTGTCAGGTCAATGGTAGCAATCTATTTTTTCCCCTGAGAATCAACACCTACTAAGAGACTAAAATGATAAATGCAATTCTGCCACACTGTTACAGATAGACTACACTACTACTCCGTGTTTTCAGTTTTTGAAGGCCTATGAGCAAGGAGGAATTCCTTGTTTCAAGTCACAAGACATCACACTCATCTTTCCACTACTATAGTGAAGGGAACAGGTAATTTCATGAAAACCCAAGAAGCATTTGCACATGTACTTTCCTAAAATGTTGCACAGAGGTTTCACTTACGCAAAACAAAATGAAAATCAAGCATTATGAGTAAGTCAGTGCAGATACACAGATGTTACTTCAAAACTTTTAGTGAAGTCTTATGTTTCATAAAACTTACTCTCCTGCTGAAATAACGCTGGCTGCTTCACATTTGAAAGAAGCATGCAAAGAGGCTGCTTGAAGCTACAGGTAAATAATAGATGATGCTTTTCCCAATGGAAAAGCAGTAAGTGCTTTAAAAGAACAGCAAAATGAAGAAAATCTGTGCTAAGAAGTTGAATGGAGCTAGGATTTCACATGAAAAGAAAGTGCTGCTCTGTTTAAATTTGTAAATGATCACTGGATTTTTGGGTCAGTGCCCATTCCTGAGTTAGAATAACTTTTGACACATTTTAAAGTGTTACTCACACTAGTTCAAAGAGAATACAGGAAAAAGAAAGAGGGCTTTCAACACACAAAAAAACCCCTAATGACTTTCTCTAGTGTTACATTAAGCAATAAGTCCCTTCACATCTGGAATTGTAAAAGACATGGTAACTTAATATTAATAGGTTAGACTTCACTCCGTTACAGAGCAAAGTATTTTATTTCCCGGTTCATTTTTAAATAAAATCACAAAACACAGTAACTATTCTCCTGACTCCAGGCAAAGATTTCCTTTCCAAGCATGAGAGAAAGAAATCTGTATTGTATTCAACCTAGCAAGGCCACAAATGAGGTCCTGAAACATATGGATTTAATGAGTAACAGTAATTTTCTTTTTTTTTTTTTTTTTTTTAATGCTTTCAAGCTTCATTTTCTTAAGCATACAATTGCATTGAAGAGTGAAAAACTAAGAAACACAGGCACTAGTCAAGCAAGGAATGATAAACTAAGGATTCTAGTTACTTAGCACCTCCTGGAGTATGAGCCAGAAAGTTGTTTTGGTTTCCACCATAGGACTGTTGTGAAAAGCCCAGGTCAGCACATTGCTGAAAAGCCCCAAAGTGGAAAGGGAACATTTTGTAAGAAATTCTTTTCTTTCACAGCAAAGGAGCCCTCTCTGAGTGCAGAGGGTGCTCTCTCATCACCAAGAATAACACTAAGCTGAGAGAAAACAGCACCACTCTGAAAGAGCAATTTGGGCAGACCTTTTCCAATTCCTCTTCAGACAATTTCCAAGCAGGCAGCCTGTGTTCTGTTTCCGGAGGCTGTATCCATCAGATCTCACAGCTTTTGAGAAGTTTTCTACACTTTTGAGAAGTTCTGTCACAGTCTGAGATTTCACATAGAAATGTTGTCCAATAAAGTTAGATTAGGAACATATCTACGGGAGCCTTAGGACAGACTATTCAGATCCCCAGGAGCAACTTCATGATTACACTCACACACACACACTCGATATGCCGATATGCTCCATGAGGATGCGTGCGCATAAGAAAACAACAGGAATAAGAAGAAATTTCCTCAGTCTTATTCTACACATAGGCAAACCCTGTTCCTAATCCTATCACACCCTTTGTTGTCTTTACCAGAAGGTACATGATTTGACAGATTTTAATAGGCTTAACAGTTCAAGCATGTCAGAGTCCACCTGGACTGTTATCACAATATGCTACCGCCACAATTCTCCATTAAGCAACATCAGTGAATCCGTGCGGCACAACATATACTTTAACTCCTGACAGTGCTTGTCTGGGCCAGTATTTTACTTCATAGCATATGCTTGTTCAGGTCACTTTTAACACTTAATTAACCATTTTATGCTTCTCTTCCAAGATTATTTGGGCATCTAATTGTATTCAGATAACTGTCATTTAGATAATCAAGCCTAGACTGCACTGGCAAGTATTCAAAGACAATTCTTTCATTGTAACCACTGAGAAATATCGAGATGGAAACCCCAGAACCTGTACTCTTCCTTCTTAACAAACATCCCAGCTGTCCCCACAGATTGCTTCTTTTCTGCTCCTTTTCTCAAAATTTGTGTTCTTGATTGCAGGGTGACCCCATAAGCTCAGCAGAGGAAATGGGAAGTTCTGGGCAGTTGGGGTACTCAACATACACAGTGAGGCTGAGGGAAGTCCAGAATCCAAGTGTCTTACCTCCTAGGTGGGTAGTCTAATGAGGCTAGCAGGCAAACACTTGTATCATCACCGAAAACATCATCATTACCTTCTTCTCCGGGCATATATATTGTTTCTCAGCTTAGCCCAGCATTCTTCTACCTAGCACATTAGCACCTTCTGAGATGCCCAGTTTGTGTATCCTACTGTTGGTCCAGCCAAGATCCTGACTGTGTAAAAACATACCTACACTTTTACTCTTAAGAAACTGGAAAATACACTCTTGTGCCTGAATACTAAACTAAGAAGTGCAATCACATTAGTAGGAAATTATTCTTTAGTCCCCCCAGACAATTTCAATGGCAGCATCATATTACTAACAGTTTCTAATAAAAATAAAAAACTTTTAGTGAAAAAGTACTTTGGCCAAACCCTCAAGTAACTTAATGCCGAAATACTGCCGCAACAGGACTCTGCATTGCAAAACGTATTCCTAAAAAAGTATGACAAGTTCTTATCCTCATCAAAGTATTAAATCATAATTAAATCTATGTGCAAGAGAATCAGATACATTTTAATGTGCAATCAGGAAAATAATCACTGTAGGAAAGATAAAAAATTTCTATTTCAGTGTGAAATCCATATCTTGCTACCTTTCAGTGTTCTATTAGAGGAATTTTTAAAGCAGAAAGACTATTTTTAAAGATGCAGTTGAAGTTTAATTGTAATAGTTCAGGCACTTGAAAAACCATAGGTTGTGAAACTGCCTACTCAGAGACCAGATTATGTTGTCCACTAAAGTGACAAAAGTAAAATTGTGGCGTTAAGATGGTATGGAGTTTTTATTTTTGAGAATTTAGAAGGTTTTCACTTCTTCCAAAGGCTGATCTAACCCTCACCCTTGTATTGCTAGAATCTACTTGGAAGCTCACCTAATGCTAATAGCATTGTTTTGAATGTGGAAAAATGCACAGGGCAGAGAGAACAGATCTTTGCAGTCCCAGAGCAATCACACCAAAAAAATACTGCAACCACAGAACTTTTGGTATGCCTGCACCTCCTGGTATGTTATTGCTCCAGAATGTTTCAATGCTGAAATATTTTGTGCAGAGGGAAACCTTGCTGTCATTTTCTGGTTTCCTGTCTGCTGCTAAACTGTCTTAATCTCTTGAAATTAGAGATATAATTGACCAAGCCATTTGCATGAAAGCAAATGGCAAGTAAGTATATATTCGTTGTCTGGAGCATACAATTGGTACTTCTGGCTCAATGCTTGCAGTTGAATTAGTTCTCAGATGAGCTTTTGCTGTAGTCTAATCAGATATATAAAGGAAAACACTGCAATCTGTTGAAGAATTAGAAATTAAAGCACTGGTATAGAAAAGAAACTTAAACCACATTACTTTTGTCACAATGATGTAAGCAATGACCTAAGAGTTTGGATCGCTATTGAGATAGTGCCTGCTGCAAGTGGGATGAGTCTTCAGCTGAACTGTCTTCATGCTGCAAAGAAGCAAACAGCTTCAAAATGAGCTGTTGCACTATTTCCATTAAAGCCATAACTGTAAAAGTGCCCTGATCCACTCTGCTACTTTTGCAATCCCAGCAAGGCCACCTATCTACAGCTTTCTCTACTACATCCTCTCCAGTTGCAACTATACATGTGCTCAAAGGAAGATTCTTGTCTTCAAAAGATTAATATTATTTCAAGTTTTGCAAGAAAGGGGCCCTTTGCTTGAATCTGTGACAAAACACACTCAAACAAAAACCATTGCATTACTGGTATGAACCCTCAGTATTCCTCTGTATTGCTACTTTTTTGCAACTGTTCATTGTACTCCTGCAAGGCCTGCAGTTTTGATGACAGGTGAAAAATGCTAATGACGAAGTATCCTGAGAAGTCAGTTGCTGTTATGAACCCAACAGATGTTGGTATTCTATACCCCCCATGAGGCTAAAGAAATTATTTACTTACAGAATGTAAGACTTAAACTGACAAGTATCTCAATCTGAGACTGAAAAATTCCAGATCTTGCTTTACCTCTCTGTGTACTTCACTAAGAAAAGGGCAACCTGTTTATATTGAAATGCAGGTGAAAATTTCACTATTCATTTGAAACTAGCCCTTCCTGATGTGACATGTAAAGAATGAAAATCTGGTCTTATGGTCAGCTCCACATAAGCTTGAGAAGTTTCCAGCAGAACCAGTCATCATAACAGGAGAAATGAGATGGCTTGGATCCGCAGTTTCGCTGATGTAACTGAGGTTGTAATTGAAAACCCATCGGATTCATTCTGCGTTTTGTCTCTTGAAGTCAAAGGACAGTTTGCTGGCAACATCAATGGGACCAGACATGCTATCAAGTGTTCGGCTTGATAATGTATCACACGATTAAAATTGGTTTTGAAAAACCTGTGAGTGGAGTTGGAGATAGACACCCAGTAACACTTAAGAGATTCAAAATACCTCAGGGAATAACAAAACAATGCTGTGTTGATTCCAAAAGTTCAATTTTCTTGTCTCGGCAGAAGAGATTTCATAAATATTTTAAGCAAAAGTATGTGCAAGAAGATAAACATCTCCTAATCTAAATTCATATTTCTTTGCATAACAAGTGACCACTTAGAAAAATACCACATATGAGTTTGAGTAATGCTTTTAACTCTGTTCAGTGCATTGAAAATGGAAAACGAAAGGCATCTTCTGTATATCTGGAATTTTTGTCAAGGGTTCAGGCAAAGTCAGGATGCTTGGGCTAAAGCATTTAATCTCTCTCTGCTTTATAAATGGCAGATTTGTATCAAAGTTGCATTTTTATTTGGAAACAATCTATTTTCTTTCTTGGCATGAACGTCCAAGCATATCATCTAGAGTTTTGTGCAAAGTCAGAATGTGATATAAAGCCTGCTTGTTTTCCCCAAGATATATGGTTGATTTGAGTCACACATTTGGAAACATTGTAAAATTAAACTTCAGTGGATAATGACAATTTTTTTTTTTGTTTGTTTTCACAAACTAATTTTTAGGCCAGACACAAGGAAAAAAGTTAAAGTCCTTTTCAAAGTCAAGCTGTGTCCAGCCCGTTGTGAATAGCAAAATGGGATGTTAGAGTCTTTGCTACGCTTTTGTACATAATACAGGTTGTGTAAGGATGAATAGAGACTGGATGTCATCACACTTTTGTAATTCTTCCTGGATTTCACGGAGATATGTACGTATATGCAAACTGTACCATCAGCTCTGGCTTGAAACCAAGTATTTGCCCTCTGTGATCTACATGGTAGATAGATGCAGAAAGATAAGGCTCAGTATAAATAAGACTAACTTAAAAATGTTTACCTATGAAGTGCCTTTAAAAGAGACCCCTGGAACAACATGAAGAAAATTAACCCTATTCAGTAATAATTTTAACAAAGTTAAGAGGTGGCAGATAAGGAAATAGAACAGAAGTATCCATCAAGTCTTTCTTTAAGAGGTGTCTGACCTGACTCCAGGGAAGCTCTACAGGTCTGTTCTAGATAAGGGTGAGCTGGTAGGGAGGAATGAGAAATATCAAAAGAAGTCATAAAGATATACATGATATATTTGAAAGTTCAAAATACTTGGCTTTCTTCCCTGTTTTTGAACACAATAATACATAACAATCCTAAAAATAGGTATCTCTTACTTGAGCAAGATTAAAAAAAAAATCCATTGGAAGAATATACCCTCACAATCTGAATTTACTAGGTCACCAGAGCTATTATTAATACTCTTTCAAAATTCTGTAAGATCACAGAATCACAGAACGGTTTGGGTTGGAAAGGACCTTAAAGACCATCTAGTTCCAACCCCCCTGCCACTAGACCAGGTTGCTCCAAGCCCCATCCAGCCTGGCCTTGAACACTTCCAGAGGTGGGGCACCCACAGCTTCTTTGGGCAACCTGTTCTAGTGTTTCACCACCCTCTCTGTGAAGAACTTCTTCCTGATACCCAATCTCAATCTACCTTCGTTCAGTTTAAAACTATTGCCCCTTCCCCAGTCACTACAGACCTTGGTACCAAGTCCCTCTCCAGCTTTCTTATAAGTCCCCTGTAAGTACTTTAAAGGCCACATTAAGCTCTCCCTGCACTCTTCTCTGTTCCAGACTGAACACACCCAAGTCTCTCACCCTGTCTTTACAGGAGAGGTATTCCCGCCTTTTGGCCATTTTTTGTGGCCCTCCTCTGGGGCTGCTCTGACAGGCCCATGTCTGTCTTGTGCTGAGAGTCCCAGAACTGGGTGCTGTACTCCTCCCTCAGCCTGCTGGCTATGCTCCTTTTTATGCAGCCCAGGATACAATTAGCCAGCACATTGCTGGCTCATGCCCATTTTATCATCTACCAATGTTAGTAGCTGTTACAGCAGGACCCCTCTCAGTTATCTACCAAAGGTCTTGGGAGTCTGGGGAGGTCCCTGCTGACTGGGATCTAACCAACATTACTGCAGTTTACAGGAAGGGCATGAGGGAAGACCCAGGAACATCTAACGTCTATTCCTGGAAAAATCATGAAGATCGTACTGGGTGCTATTCAAAGGCATTTAAAGCACAATGCAGTCATCAGGCACAGTCAATGTGGGCTCACAAAGGGAAAGTCCTGTTTAACTAATTTGCTGTCCTTCTACGATAAGGTCACCCACCCAGCGAGTGAAGGGAAGGCAATGGATGTAGTTTTTCTGGATTTTAATAAGGCACTTGATACTGTCCCTCCCAGCCTACTTCTGGACAAGTTGTCCAACTGTGGGATGACTGGGTTGACAGTGCACTGGGTGAAGAACTGGATACACTGGAGCACTGATCTATGATTAATAGGGTGAAATTTAACAAGTTGCAATGCCAGATTCTGCACCTAGGATGGAGTAACGCTGGGCACATGTATCAAGTGGGAGAGGAAGCTCTGCAAAAAGGGATCTGGGGGTGCTGGTCGGCAGCAGGCCCAATGTGTGCCAGCAGGGTGTGCTGACAGCCAACAGGGCAACCCCCACCCTGGGGTGCATCATGCCCTGCTGGTCACAGGGGGGATTGTCATGCTGCATTCAGCAATGGTGTGGCCTCACCTTGGGTGCTGTGAGTGGTTCTGGGATGCACAATTTAAGAAGGATGTGAAGGTCCTTGAATGTGTCCAGAGGAGGGCAACAGAGCTGTTGGAAGGGCTGGATGGCATGTCCTGTGAGGAGTGGCTAAGGACACTGTCATTAAAAACCGACACCATTTTGATCTTAACTCTTCTGGCTCAAAGAAACATACAGAACCATTTACAGAAAAAAGTCTCTTGAAGAAATGAAAATCTACCTTGAAATTGACATCAGTTAATTTACATTAGCAGCACCAAAAATTGAATACATATTATCTGTGCAAATGAACAGAACTCTACACAAAAAGCAGCACCACAAGAAAAGATCACCACAGCAAAATTGGCCAGAGTTCATTTTAAAAGGCCAAATGATTATCCACGCCAAGAAACTTGGTTTGCTGAAGAGACAAGGAGGCAAGAGACAGCACTGAGGAAGAAAAGTTATGTCCTGTTCAGACTGAGGTAACAGAGCTGGCTTCTGCTGACTTCTCTGTGATGTGCCCATGTTGTCATGAGCTGATGGTTGTCCCCTTCCACCAAAAATGGGGTTAAAGTCCCTTCTGGCTATAGGACATGAGAAAGAACAGATGGCAGTACAGTACTTGTATTTACTGTGTTTATTCCATTGAGACTGTTTTATTCTATTAAGATTTAGCATTTTCACTGATGTGGGACTACTTACATGCTGCCCAATCTACCAGCTATGATTTAGGGACTAGGAAAAAATTTTATTCTTTGCCAAAATTGCAGCCTCATAGGTGCAAGTTGTAACCTTAAGAAGATGACACAACTAGATGGGGTTGGGGAGAATCTACTTTCTTTTCCTGCTTTTCTCAGACAGGTAAGGACTTTTCTGGGTTTAAAGTGATTATACTGTGCTTGAGTAGGATTTTCACTCAACTTACTTTTTCTGAGAGTATGGGGAGTCACCTCACAGTACCTCTTAAACTCTGCTTGCATTATGGATTCATATAAATGGTGTTTCGATCCAGTTGTGTAAGCTGTGTTTTACCTTCACTAGCACTTGGGCTATTTCTAGTGTTCACTCCTGTGAGAGTTCTGACTAAAATGTAGTTTCTGCTCCTTTCACATGGAAAAGAAAACCCTTTTCCTAAAAGGAAACCAGAAATTCTCAGGTAACTATAATGTCACTGTGGAAGAACAAGTGGATGTTAAAAAAGATTTACCAGCCACCATATTCTAGACCATGAGCATCCCGGCTATATGGGAAGTTGACATTCTCCCTTTAGAAACAACTGTTAACCTTTCTGACATACATTAAATGTTGACATATGGTGACAGAAGTATAGCCAGTAAGAACAGTACCTGAATAATTCAACAATGGAGTCATGTCCAAAGCAGCTGAAACAACTAATTTAAAGTAGACTTTAAGGATGTGTTCTTGGAGCTTTTCCTACAGTGATGTCACCTGATACTGTGCCACTTGATTTCTGCCAGCACAAATAAAAATAAACAAGGTACACTATTGCTTTGATTTGAGCAATAAATAAGGTCACTCCTCTGCTGATTTCTTCTGCAGTGTGTTTGTGACTTTATCCAATACTTCTGGTGAGACTGACTGGGCAAAATCACTCCCACAGGTAACAGTGGCTAATTTGACAAGATTAAATTTCTGATGGAGGACACAATATTTGATTTTTAGTTTGTTTATTAATTCAGATTTTCTGAGAAAAATAGGGGGATATTTGAATGTTTGCAGTATGTGTTTCCAGCATTTTGGAAATGATCAGTCCAGTGATAAAACTAACTTATTAAAGTTAAAATGAAATATGATGGTTGAATAAGTGAATAATTTTTTTCCTATAAATATTTAAATTCCCAACAAATTAGGGATTTTCTCCATGCCATATTGAGCTAGGTGTGTCCCAAGTTAATTTGTAAATTTGTTGTAACCATGTTTACTATATGAAAAAATATTTAAGACAACATCACTATCTTAAAAGATGCTGTGCAGACACAAAGCACATTCTAATCCTATCAGATGTTATCCATGTAGACTCCCTGTCAGTATATATTTAAAAACCAATCTTCTGTCTGTGGAAACCAAACCTTCTGGGAATGGCTTTTTTGGTGAAGGTGCAGGGACTAGTGCAGCTCTTGACTTCCCTGCTGTGTCTTGGAAGAATGCTTCCAAATGAGAAACATAAGTAGGATCATACCTTGCACTGGAATAAATATGGTGGGTTTTTGTTTGTTTGTTTGCTTGTTTGGGTTTTTTTGTCCTTAGGGGAATTTAATTTCTAAAATAGAGACTTAGCTGATATAAAAACTTCTGAGGATCTCATGTTAAGCCTACAACGATAAATTTGGAATCATTAAAACAGATTACAGTCACAACAAATCTGGAGGACCTGAATGACCATGACAAAACAGCCTCTTGGCCTGTAGTATGGTGTTCTAAATGCATCCATTTATTGCTTGTGGAGTGAACGGGCAGTTTAGCCACCAGAAGAAACACTTTCCTAGATACAGCCTTTGCATGACACACGAATACTTACACATAGATTTATACCCCCTCCCACATAAAACGTATTTTTCTTTTTGCAAAGTCATACCAGTAATTGTTAAACATATAATAACATATATTCACAGAGTGTGACAACCACGGAATACAGGTGTAGACATGTCCTAAGGTACCTATTTAGCTGAAAATACTAGTGACCTTTTAGGCTGATAGATCCTGGCCCAGTGTGAATCCAGCCTATTCAGCAGAAAAGTCAGCGACTAATTTTCACCCTCCCCAAAGCCTGAGTTCAAGACTCCTTTAGTCCTTACTTCCTACTGTTTGCTCTTGAACAAAAAGGAATGACTCACTTCATAAGGTCTGATGCTTGTTGAAACAATTCTCCTCTACGGGTCTATATGCATGACAGGCAGAATTACTGCCTACTGCTGATAGTCTGCAAAATAATTTATTTTCTCAGTCTGATACTTCTGTTACTGTAGACGTACAAAGGGGAAAAAGGAGAAATTATTTCAAAATAGATAAAATTGAGGTTTATTCGGCAAGAGATTGCAAAACTGTGACTCTTCATTTTAAAAGGAGGAAAACAGGTTTATTCACAGAATCATAAAATCATTTAGGTTGGAAAAGGTCTGTCAAACCACACAATGAACACCTACAGCTAAGTTTCACAGAGTTCACCTGCTTCTCCTATCACAAATGTAAAGAAGGATGGTACAGGAAACAGCAGAAGACAATATTTCATTTGGAGAAAGTGGAGCAGAGTCAAAGAGGAAAAAGTAATCCACTCAGTTACCATCTGAGCCATGGGGATGAGACATATGTATCCCTGCAACACTTTAATAACTCACCAAAAATATGTTTATGGAGATTTATCAAGCAAAACTATCATCATATACTTAGGCTAAAGTAAATCATGCAGTTTTGCTGGAACTTGGGGCAATAGCTTGAAATGGTGTTAAAACATTTATTCCCTAGAATTACTTTGTAGGTCAATCAAGGACATGCAAATGAAACTTTTCCTATCATGCATTTCCCTCAGTTTCCCCAAGCAGACAGTAAGAGGCAACATTGCCACTTCTCCTGAAGCTTTCTTTGGGGAAGAGCCATTTCAGGTTATCGCAGACTTTCCAAACAGCCATATGTGGCAGAGGTACTGAAAGGAAACACTGCATGGCAGACCCAGCCCCTCTGGTTTCTGGCAATAGAGTGGCTTCTCTACGATGTTTAGCTGGAGGCTCTCCCGAATGTCTCTCTTAAGTGGAACTGCATCTGATTTTCATGGCAAATAACAGGCAGTGCAAAGCCTCCCTGTTGCCAAACCCTTAAACCTGAGCATAGGTTCTCCAGTTAAGTGTGTCACAAATGGTCTAGATAACAGGAGAAACTCTTGTGGGTAATTAGCACTCTTCAAAGTGGTTTTTAGAAAACTCTCTTTCCTATGAGAAGTTCTGTCCCCTGTGAGCAGAAAGTTGAAACATCTCCTCCAGAGATTGCCTGGCTGTGTTACAGCTCTACCTAGAATTTGGACAGGAGTGGTACCTGCCTGTCAGCAGCAGCCTTCTGGCTGTTGTGATGCAGCCTCATGTAAACTGGATCAAATGCATTAAGAAAAAAATTCAGATCATTATATTATACCCAGAATCAAGTTCAAGGATATCTGTGTGCTGAAATAATGCACTACAGTTTACAAACTGTTGTTGATCCTTTATTACTTTGGACGGCAGACATGTAAAAATGGTTGCCTGCCTTATACCAGCAATAGTATATTTAGCAAACCTAGTGTATCAGCAACTACTCAAGTGATTAATATTTAATTGATCTTAGCCTATAAATAAATAAATAAACCCCTCAGTGTCACTGCTAGAATAGCTACTCCTGTAATCTAGTGCTGGAAGATTGTGTTTCTTGAAAGCAAGGATATTATGTTTGGTTTGACAGGAAGCCACTTAGCTTTCGCTGTACTGCTTCTCAGTTGAGCAATTTCACTGGCAATTGGCAAATTCATGGAATTTTTCTACAAAGGGCGAGAGTTATGAAATTGCAGATGTAAAAAAATAGGTTTAAGATTCAGGTTTCATTTAGTTTTCCTAAGAAATATTGAAGACTGACAAAGAAAGCAAGCTAGTAGGCTTCTCACATGATCCTCACATATTCAATCTGGTCATGGTTCCCTTTTTACTTTGGATCCCCCCTTCAGGTTTTAGGTGCTATTTTTGTTCTATCTATCTATTTATCTATGTATTATATATTTGAATTCTGAATACCAGGACTCTTTCATACTCCACCATCTCATTCCCATCATCTCTGTATGCATAAAATATCAGAATCTATGTCTTTTGATTGTGTTTGGATGGGAATATGATTAAATAGATTTCTTTCAAAAAATTTACTTGCTGACAGATGCTTTCAGTTCACCTCTTCAATACATGAACAATTTAATTCTCATGCTTTTTTCCTCTTCCAACCTACTGTATTTGCAGTTTCCTGTTTTGCACATGATCTGCTTGGATTCAAATCCACTTTGACAAATGGTGGTGATTTATTTCAAAGGACTTGTGACCTTAAATTCATTGTATCATCATACCTTATAAATTGTTTCTATTTTGCCTGGATAACCAAGAATATACTTTCTAGTAAAAAAGAAAAAGGCAAAAAAAAAAAAGCAGCAATGATGCCAGCCGCAGAGTTGGTCAGTAATCATTATATCTGCAACCAACAAATGGATTAATTTTCTCCTCTATAAATAATTTTTTTTTGGTACTAGATAAACTCCTACCTTGATATTATTAGCTATAAACTAATGGAGCAACAGGTGTCAACAGCTGAAAGTGTACTCCTTCCAAAACTTCATCTAGTTTCATTAATAATGCAAGTTTATCTGAGAAAGCTGCTCGCAAACACTCTACATGCTGCCAGTTCACTCAATGCACACCCGGACTGCATAAAGGCAGTTAATTTCAAACAAGATGGAAAAAATATTCCTTCCCTGCTGAAAGTTTTTATCATTTGTCCTTCTATCAAAAAGATGAACACATACTCTTTATTAGAAATAGTTAAGCAAAGATTATACCTTTGTGTCTCAATGAAGACAGGGTATTCCATATTAAATGTTAGAGATTTAATATTTTTCTGTTAAGAAATATGCAGAGGTGATGTCAGCAGAATTCACTGGTAACTACAACAGGGCTTTGCTGTTACTCCTGTTACAGATTGGTCACTACTACAAGGACACTGAGGGACTGAGTCACAACACTTAAAACATTAAATATCAGAAAAATAGTATAAATTGGGATGAGCTATTAACAATCCAGTGTGCATATGAAGAGGTTTACAGATATTACACTGTGGAGATGCTTTGTTATTTACTTTACAGTTCCACCACTACCATGAAGACTTTTCTGTCCTCCATTTAAATCACTACTGTCGAGATACATTTTTCACACAGATTTTGAATACTCTATTGTTCTGGACAGCATTATGTACTATCCACCCAACAGAACATTCTTCTGTCTGCTAAGGATAAAATATGGTTGGCTATGGCAACCCACCTAACCATGTTTCTAATAGAATTTATTTTGTAATTTTCAGTACAACCACTGCTTAATTTGTGGCAATCTTCCAAGTCAATTAACATTCAGAGGAATAAGAAAGCAACTGTTTACTAAGCAAGTTCAATCTTGCATTTTACAAGTAGCTTCTATGGTTTTAAATTGATCTATTTTTATTACCTTTTTTAAGATTGCTGAAATCTTGCTCTATACAGCCCACATTTTATATTTCAAATATGTCACAGAATAACCATTACAACAGCTGTAAAGTCTCACTTAGGGAATTGTTCCAAAGCTGTTGAGAGGTGAAGAGTGCTGAGAAGTGAAATCTTAAAATACTCTCAACCTGGGGAAGTCGTTCTGGTTCTGAAGACTGCCAGTTTAGCTCAAGATTTTATCCTGACAATAACATGTGCTTCTCCAATCTTTTGCTGTCTTTTTTTTAATTTAGGAAATTAGAATAGTCATTTTATACGCCAAGGTAATTAAATGTAGCACAGTGAGCTATGATTATGAATTTATAAAATAGGTAATAAAACGGGTGATAAAAGAATAAAAACCCTCCAGTTCTGTTGCATAAATCTAGGCTTCACATGCTTTTCCATTCCATCTTGGTACATCTCCTGTTTCCAAACTGTACTGAAATATATTTTTCCAGATTAGTCACAGAGAGTACAATGACAAAACATGGCAAAGCGGTTCCAATTTATGTAGGGTTGCACAGACTGGTGACAATTCCTTGATGGTTACTACTGACTATCCAAGCAGTAGCAAATCTATCTTAAAATATTTTTTCTGGAATAAAATACATTGCAGATGAATTCTGCTGTCCATTAATCCATACTCAAAAAACACTACCTCGGCTTCCTCTTTAAAGACATAATCATTATTTAAGAGAGTGCCTATCCTCCAATGATTTTATTCTGCTTCTTAAAGAGTATTTCTAAGATTTTAAATTGCATTCTGGATGCATTAAGGAAATATCCTTTGTCTTTGTCCCAGTGAAACAAGAAAATCCCAAAACAGATTTTGTGGTAGAATATACATATGTCAGTTTTAGAGAGCCAGATTCCTCTCATTTATGTAACAAAGAAGATCAAGTTCTTTCAAAATAACCAAAACTTGTGTATTTTAATCAACAGCTTTTATAAAACAGCCTCAGAAGAATTTGGAAGCAGGGTGCAGGAGTACAACAAAGTAAGAAAGAAAAGAAACCATCCACCTGCCTAATCCACCCAGCAACGCTACAGAACTCCGTACTCAGAACTCAGTATGGTCTGACAAATCTTATATTAGCAGCTAGCACTACCCAGTTTTAAAAGAGAGAGTGGGGGAGAACACGAAAAATATTCTCTTTTATGTTTTCTCTTTGTTCAGAACAGATTTTACACTGTACCTGAGCTACGGTTGAGTGACCTGAGCACCTAGAAGAGCATGCACTAAAGCAGGCAGAGGAGAGATGAGAGGAACTGTGGAAGAGTACTCGATAGTGGGAGAGATGCAGTAGATGAATGCCAGGCAAATTAAAGGGGAGGGAAGAAAAACCCAACCCATTCCCAAAACATCAAGTTGATGTATTCAGTTCTGAGATAACCAGCTCATGGGGAGAAGCATGGGGGCAATATAGTCTTCATGGGGAATCCCCTGAGCATTAAATTCCAAATGCTGAAGTCTATAACACTATAAACCCCTAAAGTTGACCAAAGGAAACACTTTTTGCTGTAGTATTTTGCTGTAGTAATGTTATTTTAAAATGAAATCCGTATGATGTTTATGGGGATTGATATTTTCCCATTTGTAGTTGAACTATTTTATACATTGTTTTGTATAATTGTTTTTTTATATAAAGCAAAAAAAAAAAAGGCAAATAGGCTTTAGCCAAATTGAGCCTAAGCATGTCATAAACTCTGAGGTCTTGATGAGATGTCTGATCATTATTTTACATATTCAGCTCACACAAACACTGGAAATAAAATATTATGGATATTTTCTTTATAGTGCTATTTCATTAATTTTGAAAGATATTTGTTAAAAGCTGGGGTTACCAGTTTTGAGAAAAATGTCATGATATTAAAGCAGTAGTTGGTTTTCACAGCATTTTTCATGGATGTAGAAGCATAAACATCTGCTTTTGTGTCCTTTTTCTTTTTTTTTCAAGTTTCTCCAGGCTTGAAAAATAGTTATGCACCATAAATATCACTCTATGAGTCATTTACTTAAGTGAACAGCTGCCTGCTAATTAGCCAAATGCTCTCCATTTTAAATCATACAGTTAAATGAACACACTGCAACAGGCACAAGAATGAAGTGCAGGAACTTTACTAAAATGATGAAATGGCAGAAACTTGCTATTTCCGTAGCAGCAAACAGAGGTCATTTCCTTACTCTGTATCTATGGACTGAGACATAATGATCACTTGCAGTATACTCTGGATCTGAATATAGAAAACCAGGCAAACACCACAAAGTCTTGGTTAAATATAAGAAACGGTACAGCTTTTAGACCACCACTGTGTTCTGCTAAGTTAATAATGCTAGCTTTGTTTTTTCTCACAGAACTGCTCAACAGTGCTAACAGCTGAAGAGACAGATTAATAGGCATTAGCAAGGATGGCTCTTCATGTTTACCAGAAAACTCTTCTGTTCTACGGTGATTTAGAAAGCTAATCAAATCCAGACAAAAGATGCAGTAGGCATGCCTTCCTGGAAGAAGTGAAAACAAAACACACCAAACCACCTTTTTCTTATGACAGTTCTTGCCCAACACTCAAATCCTGTTTATTACTTTTTTTTTTTTTTTTTTAATTAACATAATTGTTGGTAATAGAAAAGAACTGTGTGAGTCAGGACTTCCCTTTGAGTCTCATGTCCTGCCTTCCTAATCAGAAATTCTTTTAATCTTAAATACAATAGCACAACAACATAGATTCAGTTCTCAGATGAAACTCAAGTGGCCAAAACACGCCCATGTACATAGTAAGAACAAAGCATCTGATCTATCTGCCTGTAACTAATGCTGCACAGCTCCACCTTTGAAGGTCACTAGCTTTGGGCATGCTTTTGCAAAATTACTCTGGGACAGGATTTAAAGAGTTTTTCATCATCTATTTGCATCTTTAAGCAACCAAGGAAAGTCAGTTGATATAGGAGTTAAGAAAGTCTGAGCCACAGGATCCAAGAAGGCAGTATTTGAAATCACTACTTAAAGTACATTTTTCATTAAATTCTCAATTCAGATTAAACCTGTAGAAAAAAAAATCCCAACAACCAACAAAACAACAACAACAAAAACCCAAGGAAAAAACATTTTTTTTTTTCCTGAGAAACTGTTTTCCATAGAAAACTGACACAGCTTAGAGAGGGCTATTGTACATGGTACAATATTGTACATTCTGACCTGATTTTTACTAGAAGGAATAATGCACACATTCCTTCTTGTTCTCTGTTCACTAAAATGGATAGGTATGCTTAAACAGTTAACCAGGTCTACAATATCATTACAACAGTGACCTCCAGTGAAAGATAACCATAAAATGAATCACTCACTAATTTTCTTTCAGACACATTCAACAGAGATAGATGCTATGAGTAGTTTATGAACAGAGTTTCAGAAGTCTAGTATTCTACACCTTTGGTTACACTATTGAAACCATTTCTGAAATGGTGCGCGATATATTTAAAATAGAATTGTGTGAAATTAAACTATTTGCAATAAAAAAATACTTGACTTGATAACACATACACACATACCACCCCCACCCCCACCCCCCCCCCACCCCCCACCCCCCTTTAAATTCCTGTATTCATAGTAATAACCAATACAGGAAAATCCCAGGAGCTACAGGTACTTTGTGTTATTTTAGTATGATCCCTGATAATCCTTTTCTACCGTCAGATACTAATCAGACACCAACCTCATTTCAAATGACTGTATGTTGATGTTTTTTATATTTTCTCAACAGTGCATTAGAATTGGGGACTTAAAGTGACATACAATTAAGTACACCTACCTTCCTGATGGTTTATCAATTTTACAGTGATCCATCCACTCATCCAGTCCCACAGTCCTGTGAAATCTGTCCGGTAAATCAGGCAAAACTAAAATAAAAATTCTACTCCCCACACATACAGGCTGGAAACAAGTGTCTACAGATCCTGCTGATTTCTATTTTAAATGCATTCTATGAACTTTTGAATTTTGGGCTTATAGTTGCTATTCTGTTCTTTCATAAGATGTAAATACTCCTTGAGGCTTGGAGCCTATGAAAGGAAATGACCAGTGGACAAACAGCTTCCTGATCTAATCTGTGCTGCCACTCAGGAATCAATTATTTTAAGGAAGGTACTTTGTAACATGCTCCTTCGTTCTGCATTCTTCTGTATTTGCACAAATAGAGTGAATATACTGCAGTAGCTAAAAAAGATTTTGTCTCAAAACAATGAACAGTCACAAACCGAAAAGCTTTGCCCAGAACCTCAATTGTTTTACCAAGGAGGCAGAGGGCAAAATTTGTTATTAAAAGATGCAGATGCCATCTGTTCATAGGGAAAATAAACTGCATCATTCACCTAGTGTGTTTCTCCTTCTTGCCAATATGCATGATTCAAACAGAAGTCACATATTTTTGCAAAAATTATTCATATTGCACATGGAGTATGAACACTTACTTCTTAAGCACAGATATCAACTCTTCTTATCAAGAGCTGTCAAGAAGCCCCCTCTGCAACAAAAACCGACTGAATCCTCATAAACTGTATCTCTTCCTGAAACAAGCTCTCACCCAGCTGGCAATCCCCTTCCTGCTCTATTGACAACACCGTGCGCCAGATAGGCAAATTATTCTGGGAGTGGAACAACCACAGGTATAGCTGGGGCAGGATTTGAGTACTTCTCAGTCAAAGAGAGGGTTCAGGGGAGACGTTATTGCAGCCTTTCAGTACATAAAGGGGGTTTATAAGAAAGACGGGGACAAACTTTTAGCAGGGCCTGTTGCAACAGGACAAGGGGTAATGGTTTTGAACTAAAAGAGGGTAGATATTACGAGCCTAGATATAAGCAAGAAATTTTTTATAAGGAGAGTGGTGATACAGTGGAACAGGCTGCTCAGAGAGGTGCTAGATGGCTCATCCCTGAAAACATTCAGGTCAGGCTGGACGGGGCTCTGGGCAACCTGACCTAGTGGCAGGTGTTCCTGCCCATGGCAGGGCAGTTGGACTAGGTGATCTTTAAAGCTCCCTTCCAACCCAAACCATTCTGTGATTCTATGACACTGTTACATAAAGATAACTATTTGACCTCTTAGTGAAGGGACTAAGCCCAACAGCAAGGACAAGAACAGTAACAGAAAGGGGCATAAGGAAAACAAGAAAGTAACTTTTCAGGGAAGGGAAGAGGACCATATGTTTTGTGTTTCAGAGCCAAAAGTCAGAAAGGATTTGCAGATGGGATTACAAGTGTTCATGTTTATGAAACCTGCCTTGACTGTGGTTCAGGAGCCTGGGCACAGCTGAATGACTTTTTGGCTTGAACTTGGCTTGAATGACTGTTGTGTGTACACAGAAAAGACACACCAATGTCCACAGAGACACACAAAAGCCAAAAGACAGCAGTACCTTCAAAAAATGTATACAAGCATCAAAACCTGCAGCAATGACAACAAAAAACTGCAAGCCATAATCAGAAGTTCTTAGTTTACACAGTCAATTATTTTAAACCAACTGTTCCTTATACAGAAGAATAAATAGCAAGACAGAGGAAGTAGAAAATTGACTTTAAATGGATAGCTTCATTATTTCTACAAAGTAATGATATGTCTCTTTCATCTTAAATATCCTAAAAATGCAGAAATCGGTCTGAAATGCTTCTCTCCACAGGGTTTAGTGACAGATTTTTCCTCTTTGTTTAGAACACTCAAACTGAATCAAAGTCACCTTGAACTTCTGTGCACCAGTTACGCGTAAGAAAGACATACAGCCCAAAGCAAGTGAAAAATCATGTTTGAAAATACAGGTTCTGCAGCAGTGAAATGAAATTAATATATATCCCCAGATTAGGGGGAGAAAAATAAAAATTAAGTTCCCTTTCTTATTCTCACCTTTTCTCACTTTCCAACCTTATATAAGTATTCTATAGCACAGTACATTTTCCTATCTGTATTAAACTTACAGTGCTACCTGGAATAAGACAGCCGTGCATTTTACTGATAGCCTCAGCTGTAGGTCAAAAGTCTGCACACAGTTTAAATTCTCCCTAGCGTGACCAGCGTATGACTCTGTGCATTGTGTGCCCAGAGGCAGATCAATGCCCAAAGACTTTCTATCTAGCTGAACAATTACAAGGCCAAAATTCACAAACTCGCAGTCTTCAGCTTTGTATATCTTCAGTGTGGATGTTTTAATATGTGTGCTGGGCTAGGTGTCTCAAAAGGATGTATTTCATTCAAAAGCCTTTATGTATTGTCTCACCAATGCAGATGAATTAAAGTGGGATGGCAGAGAACACTTACCATCCTCAGCTGTTTGCTCTACTTCTCCCCAACGGGTTAGCATCAGCACCGCATGGATGGGCAAACCACATATGAAGCATATCCTGAAACCATTACAGTTAACAGTCTGATGCTTTCTGGCTAACCAAAATTGATTCTGGGCTGTAAATTGCAGCAGGAGATGCTTAAGAAAAAGCGCAGTACTTTACACAGCTGAGTGGGGCAGACTGCTCAGGAGCTGCTTAATCAAACACCTCAAAAAACTGTCTCTGCCCAACCACAATACTGAAATGGATCTAAGCGGCTTGACACTTTGAAATCACAGAAGTGCTAAACAGGTTTTTTTTTTTAGCAACATGATTGCATATTTATTTTTACAGATATTTCTGTTAATCTCCTTCCGCTTTGCAAACTCAGAAAAAAATAAAAAAGAAGACAGGTCTGTCAGTGTGCAGCTCTTCCAGGTAGTGATTGATCCCTTTCTAAGATAGTTAGATGAGGCATGGAATTGCTTTCTGAACTCTCATCATTCCTTGATCACAAAGCAAGACTAGGTGACATTCTCAGAAAACGCAACTAACTCCTAAACATTCAGCTGGGTATCTCCTACCCTCAGTAAATGTCAGTTATGATTCAGCTTTCTCCCTACATGTATTTCCTCTTGTCTCAGAAAAAGAGAAAGGCATTTCAGCCACTTTCTGTACTAGATTACTACCTGTCTACAGAATTTTGACATCAGAAAGATTCTCCTAATGCTCAGCCTAGATTTATCCTCCTTTAATGCTATCATATACTCTTAATTACACTCCCACCTTTAACGATGCTAAAGACATCCACTGTTACTATTTATGGAATTTAGAAGAGAGATTTCCAAGTCTACAAGCAGTAAGGAGAGCTTGCTCTTGCATTTGATCAATGAGTAGATACCATAACAGAACAAAAGGAAATAACACGCTTCTGAAGGCACACTCAGCTTTGCCTTCCCAAATCGTCCACATGACTCATTTAAATCTCAAGTATTCTCTGTGGATTGGCAGGATACTATACATATCTGAGGCTGAGATAATAGTAAAACTTCACAGATCGTCTTTTCAGCCTGGGAGTTCTTACTTTTATGCATGCATTACTATTTCCTATGGATTACAGAATTTGTGGATTGCTATTAATAACAGACAGAATGTGAGCTGAAAATATCAGATGAGATATCAAAATGCATTTTCTTGGGTGTATTTGTACTAAAATTCTATCTTTAATATTTCAAAAAAGTTATTAGATACATTATTATCTCTAAAACTAAATATCAGTGTAGTAAGATGATTTATGTTTGGTCAGGACACCACACTTCCTTTGCATAGATTTTGTGTTAAAATCTTTTTCTCACCAAATAACCTTTTCTTGAAAAGAGGAACAAGAGGAAGCTGACATTCAGCCTAAATTAGATCCTTTTCTAAATTCTAGTCAGACAAGGTTATTTTCTCCTCACCTCCAAATACTTTACCAGGTGCCAGTATCCTAAGAGCATACCTGGCATGTTACATATATCTGAGAAACTAAAAGCCCTCTTAAGATAGTTCAGTTTGGAATAAATCTCCAAAATAAAATGAACATTTTGTTCCTTCTGTTCCATAATGTTATTTTCTTTTAACACTAAAACCTCATGGAGCCATTACCATTTGGAAAAGATATGAGACAAAGTTTATCTACCACAGAGTCAAAACCAATTTTCTCATGAACTTTACTATGGCAAGGAAAATAAATTAGAAACAAAGGTCGATGAAGAAGACCCAGTGAGATTTGATATTTTATGTCCCAGAGCAGTTGTGGAAATGATAGATGCATAAAGAAAAATTGCATAAAATCTCTGAAAAATCCTACTGATTTCTAAAGCTAACAGAAAACTTTGTCAAGTAAAACAATGATGGGGGCAAGTTACGCTTATGCATTCCTTATTACCGGTTGGTTTTGAATTAAGCACACAGATGATTTATGCAAAATCCTGTAATTTTTTGTAATGTAAATATATTGATTCTAGGCTGATTTATTACTCTTAGTCCCTAAATTGGAAGGTCTTTACAATAGAGGCATTTGTAAAGTTTGTATGTTTCTATAGTAGCTTGTACAATGGATGCCTGACTTATTAAGGCAGCTGGGTACTCTAAAATAAACTGATAAATAAATATCAACACAATATTCTTCAAAAGGTTGAGATCTTTAACAAATACATGCTGAGATTGTTTTTTCCTTTTTCTTTTTTTTGCAGATAGGGCATCTGCCCTTTTTTGGAAGGGAGAAAAAGAAAAAAAAATGCTTTTAGACACTTAACATAATATTTTGTGATATTAATATGAAAGCAAATAATACTATGCTGTCTCAGACATTCAAAATATTGGCAGTTATTTCATTAAAATTCATGGGAGTTCTTTAAAGTTGCATAGATTTTTTGATAGATTTTGAGAAATGAAAGTGAAAAATCCATACTAAGTATACAGAAACACATAATGTGATTTATGAACAGTTTTTCAGCCTGGAAAAAGAGGGGAACAATAAGAGACAGGGCAAAAAATGGAATAAGACATCTAATTGCACTATAAATGTACATTATTATTGCACTTCTCAGCCTTAAAGTGAGGAAGAGAGCATTCACCAGCAAACACAGCATATACTGTAACAAATTAGGTTAAGTCACATAAGGAAAAGAAAAAGCCTCAAACATGCATCATTTGTAAGGGTTTCTTCTCCTTTAATTACAGATATTTGATGTGACATTAAATGAGTAAGAGGACCAGATTGTCAGTTTTCATCAGCAGACACTTAAATAAGATGAAACCATGTAGCTTTTGAAGAGTTTGCTATGAGAGGGGGCATCTTTACAAGAAATCCCTTGCTCTTGCAGTATGGGAATTCTCTGAAATCCTCTCTAGGTCAGTGCTGAAGATTAACGCTTCAGTGAAATGAGAAAATTAATAAGAAAAAAGCAAAGGGGGACAGATGAGTACAAAGCAGCACACAATGACTTGAGAGGGAAATCAATGGATCCACATTTCTTATGTATCTTCACAGGGTGTTAGGGGTTGGAAGGGACCTCTAGAGATCATCTAGTCCAACGCCCATCTTGCCTTTGGGGAATGCACATGATCAGATATTTTCAGAAGTATCTGTTTTCACATCTTGATTTTGATGCCTAATCTGTGACAGAGTCTGATATCTATGGAAAATGAAGGCAGATATGGAAAACCAGGATCTAAACTTTTCCCTCTATTTCAGTGTTCTGTATCAATGAGGCAGTAACAGCCAAAGGGTTGTATGAGGACCAGAGAGTCAAGTGCTGGTTAAACACCCTGAACATGTGAAGTGCACTTTGAAAGCTGAAACAGTGGCTGGGCTGGGCCCAAGCAGCCTCACTGAGCTGGCTTTACAACACTGTATGACACTGGTTTTACACTACCTGCATTCAGAGAGGCTTTCTGAGCTGGAAAACAACCTTACAATGTCATCCCTCCTCTCCTGCTGAATCTCCAGGTCTGTACACTCCGCTGCTGGACACGGCAATTCTTGATCTTACAATTTGTTCTTGAAGCCTGTTAATGACAGGTTCTTTGGTACTTCTCTGATTCACCTACTGAAACAGAAAAACTACCCGCAAAATTGACTCAAATATGTTGGTTTGCATTAAGATTTTGTATCTGTGTGTCCATCCTAGAACATATTGTGTGATCACTCCCATGGATTTTGCTCACCATCCTCGAAACAGTGATTCAAGAATTGGGTTTGCATTAAACGACTTTTTATCTTATTAACTCACTCCTCCAAAGACAATTTTAAACTTTAGCCTTCTGAATTAAGGTGTTAAGCACAAAAAAAAAAAAAAAAAAAAAAAAAAAAGTATTAAATGGCATACCAAAAAATTGCTCTAGTTAAAACTTATCACCCTTTGAAGAAGCTGCAGCATTTTTGTTCACCTGCAGTATTTTTGTTCACCTGCAGTGCTTGCTCCAGCTGCTCCAGTTTTCAGAATTAAAATGATCATGCTGTCAGCTTTGATCACTGCGGATGCTTTCCAGGTTTTGCTCTTCCCTGGAATATAAACCTTAAAGTTAACTTAGATGAATTGCATTTAGTCATAATAACGCCTTGGCAATTTCTCTACCAGCCGAAATAGACAATTTAGGCAGCGTGTAATATTTAAATCCTTTATGCTCACTTCACTTTTTCCAAAGGATGTTTAAGGTCTCTCCCTCGCATACTAGAGCAGTCATTTTAAATAGTGCTTCCTAATGAGAAAGCTCTATGGTTATAATCTCTGCACTATGGAGAGATGCAGTTTTAAGTAAAAATGAAAGTGATTACTTGCTGCAAGCATTTGTCTGAGTGACAAATATGGTTAAACATTCAAGAAAAATAAAATAAATAGCACAGTCCTAGCATTGTTACCTGAATATCCTAGATCCAGGAGCCATTCTGTGATATTCATGTTGCAGTTTTCTAATTGTCCTCTCTTTTATAGTCCAAGTAATACAACTCACCCATTGCTATTTGCATCCTTGAAGTTCTGCAACACATTATCGCCTGTGCTGATACATCTATGGACAGCATCAGCCCTCACAAACACAAATGAGATTAACTTCAAAACAGCAGTGCCTAGAAAGGAACTTAGACTTGGAGATTTGCCCGCCATCACCCAGGAAAACTTTTGAAGAGCAAGAAAAGAATCCCAAAACTCCCATCTAACTTCTTGATGTCATTTGGACAACAAAATGCCTCAAACTAAACACGAGGAGTACTGGCTTCATCAATGCCACAACTGGAAGACCCCATGCCCTGACAGAGGTCTATGAAGCATGGATTCTACATGCCTTCTGATCCTTTGGCTGAGCACTGAGCACAGACCACCAGAGCAGGCAGTAAGAGTGGCAGGAGCAAGCCGAGAAGCAGCACGACTTCTAATTTGTGTAGTAGCTCCATCTACCCAAGTGAAGTCTCCTTGTAAAGACCCCCTGCCGAGAAAATGTTCTGCACAGTTCTGGAAAACAATATTCAGCGCCTGTGATGAATACTTGTAATCCGGGAGCTTGTCAGAGTCTACGGAAAGAGCGTTGCTGAAGGTGAGCTACTGCAGCTTAACGTTATTGTGTGCTTCATTATCACCCACGCAAACCTGTTGATGGATGGATGAATAATTCCTGTGTGGGGGAAAGTAACACCAAGTGATGGATTTCACCAGAATAAATATCACCAGCGATTAGTTGGAACGGTTAAAAATAAAAAAAAAAAAAGAGACAGTACAGTCAACATTTCAGTTTGGAGATACGTTAATTTTTAGATAAGTAATTCTAATTGAGAGTTTTATATACCACAATATAAGAGAGCCTTCAGATGGGGGATGGAGTTTGTTCTACCTTTACTATGATTGCAAAAGGATGCAGAAACTCAGTATGGCTTTGATGAGGTTTGGAAATCCTTTAAGAGATGCACTGAAAGTTATGAATTACACTTAGTGGAACCTAGGGATGTGCAGGAGGGACTGTATATGCAGCTCCTTGGTGTCCAGATGGCTGCAACACACTGTCTTCTGGGAAAAGGTGTTTGAAGACATTATTTCTGCAGGCATTTGGTTTTGCCTTTGTCCATGTTTTAACTGAAGGTTGTAATTTTTTTCTTGGTATGATTCCTGAAGTTTATGAGGCACCTCCAAATTCTTCCCATTCCAAATTTTGGGAATACTGAAACTGAAGCCCCACTTCACTTCTTGTACTTTAGACACACCTCTTGCACTGATTTGCTGTGCTTAAAACTGTGAAGACCCCTGAGCTCAAGACAGATGGCAAGGCTTAGTAAGTTACCAAACGTTCTCCTGAGAAGACAAATTCAGGTAGTGAAGGGGGATTACATTCAGCTAGACCTAGATTTTCACAGGTTACTGACTACATTGAAAACACTATTTCAATTCATACCTTAAGGATGTTCATATTAAAATAATCCATTATTTGTATCTTTTAGAGCAAGGAGACAGAAAGCAACCATTAATTATATTATACACTATTACAGCTTGAATCATCTGAAAGAAGGTGGATCTATTTAAGAATGAAAAATCAAATTAACATTTTCCCATTTTGGATTAGCAGAACTGTGCTTTCTGTGCTAAACGTGCTTTTTGATGCTTCATTTATAATCCAAAATGCAGTTTGGTATGTAAGATATGTATATGCACACACATGCATACTCTTTATTATATCTTATAAAGTATGTGGCAAGCAGTTAAGCACAGCTTAAGACTCTGATAGCAAATAGTCCTGCCACTTCTTTTGAGATTTGTGCCATATACTGTTAATTTTCTTTTGACCATTAGGTGTCTGTCTTTCCTTCCTATTACAAGTTCATTGCATTTGTGTTTTCTCCTTTCTTAGGTGCAGAAGCACTTTGCTTCCCCCTACCTCTCTATTTTGAGTTAGTTCCCCTCAGGTATATACACTACATATTCATTTTTAATAATCATATTCCTACAGTATCTAAATTCCAGAATAAAACATTTATGTGTGATATCTTGTAGGTCAGAGATTTTTTTCCTGTTTCTACACAATAGGTTGGTTTTAAACTTAAAAGGCAGATTGGGGCAAAGCAAGTTTTTCTTATGCGACTTGTGCACCTCGTCATAGAAGCTGAGAAAGCATCTACCTATACAACACACTACTGTATGCAGAGTTTAGATTGTTATTTTTGGACATCAGGGATTTCCTATGCAATTCCTCAGACCCAGCCATACAATATTTCAAATGCCAGGCCCTGTCCTGCATGTTTTTAAAACTATTATTTTTAAATCTGATTGAGCTGATGGAATTGCAGTCACAGTATGAACTAGCTGACTGTTATCTGTCTTAAAGACAAAGTTACCTTGGTTTCATTAGAAAAAACCCCATGTTACTACTACACTAAAGAGAAAATGGAGAGAGAAATAGGGATCCATATACAGATTCTGCAATAAGTTAATAAAATTGGCTTATAAACAATGCAAGTTAGGGTAAAAATCTCTTTTTTTTGGAGGCAACATCTAAATCAGGTTCATCAACCACGACAACAGTACACAGCAAAGACAGAAATATCAATCCAGCAGGTTGCCACAGATGGTTTCACCTTCATTTTCCACATTCTGCTCCCAAGCAGAGTTGAGGAAAAAAATGAAACAAAATATAAGATTATGCATACTTTTAATAGCAGTACACAAACGAAATTCCTGTCGTTTCATTGACCTTCCTTGGCTGGAAATGCTTTGAAGGACAGAGAGGAAGATATTCTGGCATTAACTGTCAGCTCATTCCAGAGAACGCAGACTGACTGCGTTTCACTTTGGGTTGAGCTGCCAGGTTGTTGTGCGACCCTCAGTTCATTCCCTGTGAAGTCCGTGCCTCAATTTATTGACCTTTTACAAACGGAATAATGACAGTTATTGACCAGTTCAAGGGTCTCCAAGGAAAATATTTTATTGTTTTTATTATTCTACAGCTTTGTTGAGATATCTGATGCCTTTTCAGGCACTTCAGTATCTTAATTTGTTTGTTTGTTTGTTTTTAAGAAACAAACCTGACAGATTTCACATCACGTATTGACTGAATTGAAAGGGTGTTTACAATTAATGAAGAGGATGGAGTATTACTTAAACAAACAGAAAAAATAGAGAAGCAGGTAAAGAAACAATTTGAGTTGTGACTTCAGTGGGGTAGTTAATGATGCAAATTAGCTTGGGAAAGGAATTTGAAATAGACAATGAATGCTTTGATGTTTTTTAATCACAGTAAACAGTAATCATAGCTCAAGCTGTACAGTTGAAAGGAAGCCTTGGGGAAATTAGACCACTGGGCCCTTCAAAAGCACTGGGCAGAACTTTTTAAAATCACTTTAAAAGTATAATTTAAACTACACTAAGGGACAGAAGTCCTTTCTGCTCTGTACTTTACGAATGGAAAAGCTACACTGGCCTAAGATGCTGATGGTATCTCATCTGAACATGACTATATATTCTGCTTTAATACCCTTTTCTCTTGCTTCAGAGGTTGACAGGCTGATAAGTTGAGTGTCATTTGGCAATTCTGCACAGGGAAATTTCTCTGCAGACAAGTCAAAATTAGCTTCTACATCTCTTCATTCCTGAATAGAGATTTACAACAATTGGGTGGCCTACCAATACATTTCACTGGTTTTAATAACAAAGTCATCAGAACATAATACTGTAGTCTTCGAAAAATACATGGGTAAACGTACTTCAGGGACCTGATCTACCTGAAATCTCATTCTTTCAGAGATTACTTTGGTTTTTTTTGAAGTAATTTGGACCTACGCGTTGTCTCTCTTGCTTCTTCACCCCCCACCCCAAAAGTCCTATCCAGTGACTTCAGTGACACTCTCATCTTTCGGCCTTGAGCTGCTGGCTGAAGGCCAGCTGAGATTTTCCTGGTGGAGATGTAGAGTAAGTCACGTGAGCATGGTGGGTTTCCCAGTGCCTTTGTCTGATTTATTACTTAGTGTCCAGAAGGACAATCAAGTTCAAGACTTCACTACAAAGAAAAATATATGCAGCTACTCAGCTTAACAAAGCACTTAAGACCCACATATAGCACGCAGTACACCACATACCTTGGCATATGCAGCACAGGAAGGAAGCATTTGCTTCAGCAGGGCTTTTCCAATGCTGCTGATATATTTGTCAGTTAACTCAGTGGCCCAGACCCAAATGCAGGTCTTTCAAGCCTACATTTCGTGAACACACACAAACACATGGTGGTAAAGTTGCTAACCAGGCAAAACAGAACCAAAATTGGAGATCTGTCGGTTGTGAGAGTTCTTCCAAGGGAAAGAACTACAAATCGTGACTTCACTCCAGAACACATTCTTTATCTGTGTCCCCTATAAATGCTAGAAAAGGTTTTCCAGAAGACGTTCAGAGAGGAATTAAATGTGTGTTCCAGCATCAATATACGTAATCTTATAACTAATGTAATATTTTCTTATAGCAGCAAGTAATGGCAGGTACTTCCTCAATTGTGCACAACATTTTGAGATAGCAAGAGTTTAAGTGGGAATCCCATACTGGTATACCACAGGAAAATTAAAAGATGTAGGGTGTAGGAACTCCTTTAAGGCTTTTCTTTCCATTTTGGGGAAAAAAGACCTTCTTCCCATGAATGGTCTGTCAGCGGCTTATCATAAGAAGTGAAGAATCATACCCCCTTGTCCTTTATATTCCATTTCACAGGAAAGAAGAGGATGGGTTAATGAAGAGACAAAGGAAATACAAAGACTAGAGAAGAAACAAAGTTCAGACAAGGGATGGTAGGTAAAGAGAGGTCAACTCAATAGGGCATTAGGACAATAAATAAACTGTTGCAAGGGGTTTACAGTGAGGTACATGTTGAAAGAAAACTATTACATTCCGTATTTTGACTCTTGTTGCATGCATGTATTTCTCAGTGATGTTACACCGAATGCTGTTAACACTACCAATCCATATCTATGCAGATTTTTTGTTAAATACCCATACTAAGGGATGCTCAGTCGCAATTTGCTGGGAGTTGCTGTTAATGCATCTCACACACTGTGAGATGCATTATGATCTGGAGATTCATACCACATTTAATTTACTAATTCCACTGTCATAGGAGCATGGCAGGAATTATCCAGTGAAAGTATTATTTTGCCTGTTTCATAGGACAAATATTTATAGATGTATTAAGAAGCATTAGTATTTCAACAGATTAGGAATTTTAATATTGTGAGACCCCAAACTCCCGAATAAAACTGAAAGCTATTTTAGTTATCACTGAAAAGACAAGAAAAAATAGCTTAAGGTTTTGATAAAACAATATGCATGTGCATACACAGCTACACACAAACACCACTAGACATAGACTAAAACCAGATTATTACTGACACTTCATCTCCTATTACTGAAAAAACTGTAAAGTGCCATGACTTCTATCCAGAAGTTGAAAGAAATAACATAGAGGCAATTTGGGGTTAATCAACATAAATAACAGGTGTAAAACCCGAATAGTAAATTCTTGTAATTACAGACTACATGTTAGCAATACTGCTATTCTTAATGAGTGAACAGCAGCAGTATTTTCAAAGTTACCTTCCTATTTTGAAAGTCTTGTTTATTGGCTAATAATCAATTTTGATGTTTCAGTGACTGAATTTACTGATAGGTGTTTCAGTATCTTTAATCCTTATCTAAAGGCTCTTGAAATGAAGATGAGTCCTTCCAGTAACTCCCATTAATTTGGGAGGCTGAAAAAGCTCAATGGCTGATTATTTCTTTATTCATAACTTAACCCAAATATATATAGCAAGTTTTCAAATTATCGTAGTATACATTGTTTTGATGGAGGTTTTGAACATTGAATTTATCAGCAGCTGTCTAACTTGCAGTTGCTGAAAGTCAGATACAAAACCTAAATATGCTCTCACAGGAGGCATTTAAAAAAAGGAAATGTTGACATGCTGCTCAGGGATTTGGCATGCAAGACCAAGTTTCATTGAACTTTTTTTCCTGATAAACTGAGCAGCAAGTTCAGCATGCATCTCTCATACTGTAATGCCACTCTCATGGCACAAAACTGCTTTCCAAAGGTTCTGACCTCCCTAAGGGCACATATTTTTGGCTGCCTTTCTTCAAGTTGATCAGTTTTATTTTTTTCAAGCTGAACATCTGATATTTTATCTATATTGCAAAACACATTTAGGTCTGTTTGTTTGTTTCTCCTAAGGTGCTTGTAACATCTTTCTAAGTAATAAAATCTTCATACTTCATCAGCATACTCTTTATTTTATTTCCTCAATACTCACTTAAATGTTAATAAAGTTGAATCTAACCCTATCTCTAGATTTTCTCTTTGAGATATCATGTACACATTGATTTTTGCAATTTACCTGTTTGGTTTCAGTTTCAGGACAGAGCACTCTTTCATTAAATAGTCTTTAAGTAATTACAGTAGATATCATATGTCCTATTCTAAAACAGGGGTACTGCACTGAATGCTTTGCTGGTTTAGATTCCCTTCGCTACCAGCCTCTAAGAATTACTAGAACTGCAGTTTACAGTTGAGTCGGTGGAGAAACTGTCCTGGTTATTTGTATGTAAACCAGAGCATTTTATATCACTGATAATTGATCTCAAATGTGTCAGTGTTGTCAGCTCTGACTATAATTTGGCATACACTTATCTTTGTATAGAATATCCTTAGGGATTTGCTTCCACTACTTTATACTCTGGAGTTGTAATTACATCCTGCTAGTATCACAGCATACAAACCTTCCAAGCAAGAGCCTATAATTACAATGTTGTGAAACTTCTGCTGTTCAGTAGTACAAATTACCATTGAACACTGCGGTGTAAGTCAGCCGACAAAATCATTGGAACATCCAAAATAAGGAGAAACTTATGTCACCTTTGCACTTTAGTCTCTCTGTGTTGCAGACATGCAGTTGCCCTACATTATCACATGATGATGGCCGCAATACGACGGTGCAGAAATTATGAGCCAGAGAATGAGTATGACGAAGCAATTACAGCAATTCATTTTGTGACAAATGTATGTCACACACAGTTTTGTCAATGTTAAGATTCCTTTGCTGCAAGTTCTCCAAAACAGAGTTCAACACACTCCCTAGCCTAGCAACAGCAAGACCGTGCTTCATTACAGCAATAGCACTTTGACAGCAGAGAATAGGCTAAGGAAGTTCTTACTGCCAGAAAAAACCCACTGAAGGCACAACATAAAATGGAAAAAAAAAAGATCACCACTGGTAAACACGAAGCTTTGGGTGGGCAGAGCAAAAATCAAACCAAACCAAACCCATGCTGCTGTAGCCAACCTAATCATAGAATCATAGAATGGTTTGGGTTGGAAGGGACCTTAAAGATCACCTAGTTCCAACCCCCCTGCCATGCCCACTAGACCAGGTTACTCATTTAAGCTCCAGAAAATAGCTCCAGAATGGGGATACATGTAAGGCATTGTATCAAAAGCTGACTGCAGGTGTCCTGAACTTAATTAAAAGACTAACCCAGTTTGAAAAGAAAGTTGCTGCACTCGGAAGACCTTCGTGGTGGGTAGAGCCCTGCCTTCCTAACCAAATACACAATTTGTCTTTTTCATTCCTGATAGACTTGCAAGCGTAAGTAGAGCTTGAAAAAGATGCTACATTCAGATAATATTTTAACACGCTGCACTAGCTGATCTTTTAATTAAAAGTGGCAGTATGTTTAGAACTTTCTTTTCAATGTTCCTCAACCAGAGAACACGTAGATTCAATGAAATTTCATAAAAGACAGAAAAGGTAACTTTTGGCTAATTTTAGATGGGTGACAGTGTTCCACATCCCAGTGCAAGCATCTTAGCAACCTTTTCACTGTATGTTTTTCTTCCTTGTGAGCATCACAGGAGTGGAGTGGCATACACACAACTTTCATGGACTGAAGTCACACATAAATTTCCCAATGCTCATACTAGATTTATGCATGCTTTCAGCTAGTGAGATACAGTCCAAATCCTTTGCAGAAAAAGTAGGAAACTGTGGCTGACTGTCAGTCACCCACCCAGCTGCTCTCTCACTCTCTCCCTCAACAGGTGCAGGAAAGAAACTAAGATGAAAAAACTCATGTGTTGAGATAAAGGCAGAGAGATCAGTTACCAATTCCCACCATAGGCAAAACAGACTTGACTTGGGAAATTAATTTCATTTATAGGCAATTAAAAATAGAGTAAGATGACGAGAAACAAAGACAAACTGAAAATACTTCCCCTAAAACCTTACTCTTCTTTCCAGGTTCAACTTCACTCCTTCATTCTCAGTCCTTCTACCTGCTCACCAGAAGTGCAGGGGGGTGGTGAATGGGGCTTATGGTCAGTCCATAATGTTTAATTTCTGCTGCTCCTTCCTCCCCACTATGTTCCCTTCTTCCACAGCCTAGGTTTCCTTTGATAGGATAAAGCCCTTCACAAACTTCTCCAATATGAGTTCTTCCCACAGGCTGCAGTTCTGTAAGAACTGCTCCAGCACGGGTCCTTTCCATGTAAAGTCCTTCAGGAACAGACTGTTCCAGTGTGAATCCCCCATGAGATCACAAATCCTGTCAGAAAACCTGCTCCTGCACGGGCTCCTCTTCAAGGGCCACAGATCCTGCCAGGAGCCTGCTCCAGCGTGAGCTTTGCATGGGCTGCAGCTTCCCTCAGGGCATATACACCTGCTCTGATGTGGTGTCCTCCATGGGCTGCAGTGTGAATATCTCCTCCACAGGTTGCAGCGGAATAATCTATATCACCATGGTCATCTCCATGAACTGCAGGGAAATATCTGCTCTGGCATCTGAGTCACCTCCTCCCCCTCCTTCTTCTCTGGCTTTGGTGTCTGCAGGGCTGTTTCTCTCATGTTTTTCTCACTCCTCTCTCTCTCACCTGCTATGCAGCTTTTTTAACTTTTCCTTACATAGGTTATTATAGTTGTGCCCTCAGCATCACTGTTCAGCTGAGCTGTGCCCTGTGGTGGGTTGGTTGAAGCTGGCTGGAACCATCACAGGGCAGGCCTGGCCTCTCCTCACAGAGGTCACCCCTGCAGCCCCCACTGCCAGCGCCTGGGCACAACCACCCAATATAGAAACAAAAAGGGCAAAGGTAATAAGCTATGACATGTAGAAGGCTTAAAAAAAAAAAAAGTAGAATATTTTCTCTTGGCAAAACAATAGTTTTGAGAGTTCAGATCAAGAACATTCACGGTGACTCAGCTGGCTGCTTTACTTACCTCATTAATAAAGTAATTTCACTTAGACAGAAACAAATTGAGACACTTGATGAGTGATTCCGAAAAATGAAATATAACAAAGAATATGAGGGAAATCAGACAGGTTTAAGGTGCAGAATTCACAATATCTATCTTCACCATGTTATGATAAATGGTATGTTATGATGTCATCCTATTTAAGTGGTACCATACGCTCAGAATTTCACTTGAATGCCACAGGAAAAAATGGATTAAGAATTAGGGCATGTAGATAAACAACATCAAAAAATATTTAAAAATCTCTTAGGCATACACTTGAGTGTGAAATTAACTTTATTACACCTTTTCTTTCAAAGGAAGTTGAAAGCCACAATTAACATATTCCTTTCCATTAAAGGGTCATGTCATTTACTCTCTCTATTGAGGTCTGTGCTGAAAGACTAAAATCAACAGGTATTGAAACTCCTGGATAGAACAGAATATTAAAACTGTGAAGTTGCTGCTGGCAGAAGCTATAGTCATTGTAACTGGAACATAATCCCAGAAAGTAAAATTAATTTTCTTGTAAGATTACAAGAATTTAGAGAAAGACTGATGTGTCTAAGGCAAGAGCATGCTCCTCATGTTAGCCCTCTTTTTCCTTAGACTATTGTTTAGTATTATAATTTGGCACTGATGGGACCTGGGTTTGGTTTTCTATTCTTTGTTAAAGTAGAATGAAAGTCAAAGTAGCACTCATCTGTCCCACCCAGCAGAATAGACTATTTTGGGTGGAAGTGACCTACAATGACCTTCTAGTCCAACTGCCTGACTGATCCAGGGCTGACCAAGTTAAAGCATGTTAAGGGCATTGTCCAAATGCCTCTTGAACACTGACAGGCTTCAGGCATCCACCAACTCTCTAGGGAGCCTGTTCCAGTGTTTGACCACCCTCTCGGTAAAGAAACACTTCCTAATGTCCAGCCTAAACCTCTCCTGGTGAGGCTTTGAACACTTCCCACACGTCCTATCACTGGATACCAGGGAGAAGAGATCAGTGAAAAAGGTTTACACTAGTTTATTTTGCTTAAGTGTTATAAAAATAATATTTTCTTACTTAGTGTCTTAGTTTTATCCCTAGTAATCCTGTTTTGTGACCCTTAGTCTTTCTTACAGTGATGCTGAGACAAATTTTAAAATCCTATTTGAATGAGCAAATCTTTCTGGATATTTTAAAGATTTCTGATGCTGTGACAAGTGAAACAAATTTATCCACAGCTAATTTTTATTCTGAGTAGATATATAAATTTCAGTACTGTATTCCCTATCAAATTGTAACTTAAGAATGTTGCATACATGACTAAACCACATGGGGCAAAAAGAAAGTGACATTATTTACCTAATGCTATTGATGCTCTAGACATATAAAGATGTTATTTAGGAAATATGTAAACAATTTGCTTTATTTCAAGGAGGAAACTCCCTGAGGTCTAGGCAACACTAACCTGATAACTACTGCTCGGAAAAATGCAGTGATCATTTATCAGATGTCAATAGATTTTTTTTAACACAATCAGGCCTATTCTGAGCTACAAGAGGAATTTTTTTTTATTAAAACATACTGTGATCCTTGTCCCACTACTTATGAGCTAATCCATAACTGTACAGTACGAGACTTAAAGGAAATATTATTCCAAAATGCATGGTGTCTGTTGCACTTGCACATCAAAGGCTCTTGTACTTATGATCATCCTAGTCTGTCTATATATTATCTTATTGTTGGAAGAAAGAGAAATAGAGTCCATTAGCAGTTCTCAAGCAATAATCTGATTTCCTTCCCAGTGTCCTGTAGCTTGGATCTTAACCAAATCCCCAGGTTATAATACACAAAATTTAAAGTAGGTCTGTGTTCTCTATGTTCAGAGCTACCTTAATCACAGAACCACAGCATACTTTGGGCAGAAGATCAGCTAATCCAACCTCACCTGTCATGGGCAGGGACACCTTCCTACAAGCCTGGCCTTGAAGACAGCCAGGGATAGGGCACCCACAACTTCTCTGGGCAACCTGTGCCAGTGCCTCATCACCTTCATCACAGAAAGTTTCTTCCTTATAACCAATCTAAGCCTACACTCTTCCAATTTAAAACTGTTCCCCCTTGTCCTGTCCCTACAGGGCTTGTTAAAAAGTCTTTCTCCATCTTTCTTATAAGCCCCCTTTACATATTGAAAGGCTGTGATAAGATCTTCCCAGAGCCTTCTATTTTCCAGGCTGAACCACTGCAACTCTCTCAGCCTGTCTTCCTGGGAAAGTTGTCCCAGACCTCAGATCATCTTCCTGGCCATCCTCTGGACCCGCTCTAACCTGCTCATGTCTGTCTTGTGCTGGGGGTCCCAGAGCGGGGTGCAGTACTCCAGGTGGGGTCTCATGTTAAATATAACTCGTATCTAATTGGAAAAAAAAAACCCCAAAACCACCAGTAAAATGACCCCAACCAAAAACTCTCTGAGAGAAATCAAACAGAGGTATGGTAGATTTTTAAAAGCACATTTGTGCAGACAGACATTCTATCTTTTTATTAGACTAGCTGACAGAGTGGAAGGAAACCAGGGAAGCTCTCAAGCACAGAAGGTCTTTTTCAGTTCTAAATTGTTAAATGCCTTTGTGGACCTATCCTAGTTAAAACACTCTTCAACAGTACCACCACAGAAGTGCACATGGCCACAAGAGAGACCAAAAGGTCTACGTATGTGAGGATGAATTAGTTATGATTTCCAACTGTGTGGTTTTCAAACAGCTTTATCAAGACTGATTTATATAAATATGATAATTACATCAGCAGCTCCAGAGGAAGAAGCAGAATCCTCACAAGATATTCATCTTATTTTTACCCAAATGACAGTAAGTCTACACCCTACAAAAACTGGTTTTAGGGTGATATACGTGAAGATGGCTGCACAGCGAATTCCAGCTGCACTGGACTTTGCACTCCAAAGATTCTTTGTCAGTAATGAAAACAATGAAAATAATACGTAGCAGGACTTTGGCCTCAGCCAAGATCTACAGAGGTTAAAAAAGAAAACTCATTTAAAGATATTTAGGAGATTTTGGCCTAAATATAATATAAAAGAAATTAAACAGAAGGTCTAAATGAATTGGTTTGTTCGGATATCACTGAAACTTTGCATTTGAAGAAAATACTGTAGAGTAAGAAGGAAAAAGTCCAGCTTGAATTTTAGATACCTAGTAGACCTGACAGACCTGGAATTTAAAATGCATCATTTTATGAAAAAGATGAAAGACAGCAAGGAACATTAATGGTGAAATGTTTACATGGGTTTCTTCAGAGAACTTTTTTCTTCAGACGACCCTGACGCTGTGTGCTATTGTACATTACTGAAATACTATCTTTAGAAAAGCCAACAAGCCATTTCCAAATGTTACTTTTTGAAGACAGAATGGAGTCCAGAAAGTAAGAATGACATACTGCAATTTATAAACTATTGTACATCTGTAAGCAATGTTATTTTTTCAATTCTATTTTAATAATCTTCTGTTACATATAATAAGAATGTGGAGTCCCACGGTGTACATCAGAAAAAGCGTAAAAAAATAATCAGACCAACAATCACAAGAAAAAAACTACACAATTCTTTGCCATACTCAATTACTGTCAGAAGTAATAACTTGACCTAATTCCTAAGAAGTTCTATGCTGTTGTCTCACTAGGTATCAGGCTAGTCGTTCCCCTGCCTTAAAAATGGAAGAACAATCCTTGAACAGCCACATTTATTTAGGTGCATGAGAAAAGCCCTCAGTCTGGTGAGAAGGCCCAGACCATTATATACACCGTTTGTAACACTATAGATAACGACATCTAAAGGGTCTATGCTTCTACTAATCAAGAGATCTGCAACATGCCTCTTCACTGTCTTCAGGTATGTGAACCAGCTGCTTGCAGCTCCCCTCATGGCAGGGTTTAGTGGATTCCCAAATATCTCACCTTTCCTGGTCCTGCTCATGATGCCAAGTACAATATCAGTATCCCATTCATATGCTGCTGCCAAGTTTGTCTCCTTCTGCTGAATGATGTCTTATCTCATTTCATTTTCAACTTTCCAATATTCTGTTCTTGCCCAGGCAGATAGAGAAGGCTGCAGATACTTAATTTGAACAAGCTACTGTCATAACAAAATTACTCTTTTGACAAGTTTTTACTAAAAAGAAAAAAAGATGATCAAATGTAGGATCCCTCCACTTACTTTCATCTGCATCGCTGGGCTTCTGGAACTGAATTTCATCCATTCAATTAAATCCATTTTGAAATGTAAAAATAACATGTACTGTAAAAGGGCTGAAGGCTTTCCTTGGTTATCTTGTTTTAGCATTTCGCAGTCTTTGGGATAAGTGTAATGAGATTCCTCTGTATTAAAAATGCAAATTCGCCTGTCCCAGAAAGACAAAAACTGTATTTGTGGGTGCTGTATTATTGGGATATTGATAGTTTAAGGTAATCTGGGCAGCTCATCTTATTGTCCAAGAATACTTACACCATACTAGGATGAACTACTCTACTGAACACTACATTCCACCATTCATGTATTAACCTTCATTCCAGCGCTCCCACATAGCATCCTACTGCACTGTGGGCTAAAGGCATTTTCACAGCTTGTCACATTGCCGTCACACCACTGACTTACTTGACACTATAAAAGATGCTAATGGCTGTGTCTAGGGATTCGATGTTTTTACCCCTTAATTATCAAAGGACTAGTTAAGTTTGTCTGTCAGCTCTGTGGAAAGTTGGGGGAGGCAGACACTTCTCTCTTGGTCATGAGATGGAAGCCACAACTACAGCACTCAGCCTGCAGACACTGCACGCCTGCCTGTGAGATGCTGCAGCAGGTCCTGCTCAGCTAAAGAGTCTTCATCCACACCTTCCATCACTCATCTCAACCCATACGCAGCGCTAACTGGAACGACCTTTGCACTGAGCTGAGAACCACAAAGCACAAGGCCCCGTGTCCCAGCTTCTCTGATTTGTAACACAGGGACCACAATGACCATTAAAAGAGAAAGCAGATGGATTTGTCTCTGACGATGCAACTAGGAAGTCTACCCTGCCCAGGGACCTCTTTTTGAAGACAAAGTCTACCAGGAGTAAGGTGTTCAGAAAGAAGGTTGTCTTGCACAAACAAGACTACTTTAGCTGAAGCTGGTTGCTCAGTGACTCCTGGCTGCAGTAGGGATGTGGCTAAATCCTGGAGGTTTAAGGGGAAGGTTTCCTTCTCATAGCCCCCAACAGAAAGGCTTCTTAGCAAGCTGTCCAAACAATGAACCACTTCCCTCTGCAATTTAAAATTATTATGACAGTCTTCTGTGGCAGGGAAATATACAACTTACATATTTCTGAATATAGTTTATTTAGTAAATGATACCTTTAACTAGTGATGTTTGCACATTTTTTAAAGGGATTTTTTTTTTCTCTCCCCGCTTCCCGAAGAACGGGGGAAGAAACGTCATTTCTATAATTAAACTGCTATGTTGCCATGGTCTTTGGGAAAAAGCAGAGATTGTCTCCCACGAGCTCTGTGAGCTATCGGTACACGAGGCACGCCAGGCACGCGGTGTGCTGTAAGGAGCACCGCACGCCATCAGCACAGGCACTCTTACAGAGGAAGACAGGATCAAACACAAGGCATGTACCAACCAAACAATCAGGATTTGTCTAGAAAGCCTTATAGGAACACAGGCTCCTTTGAGAAGCCATAGCATGTTATTATTTGTGAGGACAAATGCTCCCAGTAGTTTCTGCCTCCCGTTACGTACACTTAAAACACCAGGAGGGTTCTGTGCTGCCCCTCTATGTGGTACAGGAATGGACTGTGCACCCCTTTTAGAGGTGGGAAGGAGGTTGGTTTCAATCCATCTTTCTGTGGGCTGAATTCTGGTTGGGATCTGTCCCAAAGCCCTAAATAGTCTTTAGACTGTTGAGCACACACGTGATCTGCAGTACCTCCAAGCTGTCCCACAAAGCAAGATTCCCTAAGGATGCTCTTGTCTCATGTCAGATCTCTTTTCCTTTCCCTCAAATACTGCCCGAGACATCCCCAACACCAGGTCTTACAAAGAAATCTACAGAGGACAACACCATGGCTGCCTTTCCCTACCACAGGGAGAAGCTCCAACATAAATTGTTTTAACTAATGGGTCAGCCAGTTCTGGACAGGAATTCACACTGATCCCTACTTAGTAAACAAGCAAACACTCATTTGCAAATAAGAAGTAGAGATTAAGGAAAAGCCTAAGTATTCTGCTGAATTTGTATTTTAATAAAATAGCTTACATAATAAACATTTTTCAAAGGATATGGGAATGTCTACATTAGCGAGGTAAAAAGTTTTTAAAAATCTGAAACATTATTTAGGAGTGAATGATAATTTAAATGGCATTTCATACATTAACAAAGTCTGAGTTTATATTTTAAATTAATGAAATACTATCAAATGTAATCAAAACAATTTAATGGTTGGCTGGGTTAATTAACATTTTTCAAAGACTGATAATTAGTATTTTTTTAACCTCAAGGTCACAGCTCAGACACAAGATCTTAGTAGTTAGAGCACTGACAATAATTAGGAGGACAAATATAGCATTTTCATCTGATGATCTTAACATGCTTTACTTTCGCATGTATTTCCTCAAAACACTTAGACGTTAAGAGACAATTCTTAAGGCTCACGTAACAAAGAAGTAGGCTGAGACACTGACAGAAAACAACATTTTCTTCAATCATCATAGTAGAATGCAGGGTAAAGATTTTGCACATAGGCTGGTAAACTGTCTTGACAACTTTGCAAGGCTGATAAAAATATATGTCCCTTTTTATCCTCTTCCAAACCAGAAGTATTACTGTTGAGCTGACAGAAACAGTGTCATACAAATACATAAAACTGCTTTCAGTGAAGATAGTAAGGGTCAAAATACTCACAATCACTAAGACCACTGAACATTTCCTTTATTTAATTTAAACTTCCCTTTACTAGAAATTCATGTATTAATTAAGTACAAGACTGCACATATAGTACTCAGCAATATGAAACCACTTTCCATATAGAAGTAATTGATTTTCCATTCCTAACACCATTAATATTAATTATCACACACAATTCCTACATAGGGTGTATTGACAATTAAGGCTTAGGACACTTTAATACCCAAGAGCTATATCTACAAATATTAGGACAAAGAGCTCCTTTCTCAAACTGTTTATCAACTTTTCATGCATTTACTACCATTTGTACTACCTGGGCATAAGAGACACCTGCTTGAAATCACAGCTAATCTGTGGTAAGTGTCAGGCTGAGATCTTGCCACAGGAACCTTCCAGTTGATGTAGTCAAGACAGATGAACAGCAGGAACAAGGAAATATTAGGTCCTTTTATGGAACTGGAGCAAACCCACAAATATACGGGAAGAAATTTGCCGGTAGTTAGCAGAAAGCCTTGCGAGAAAAATCAGTTTGGTGCCTTAGCAACAAGACCCAAGTGGCAAAATAAGAGGCAGGATTCAGGTACCTAAACGTAGACAGCTTATGAAATTTTGGATGCCATAAGCATCTGCAATTTCTGAGACTTTTCTGCAGGGCTGGCAGGCATAAACCAGGAGTGAGACCCGAGCTGTGTCCTATTGGAGCAACGGCTTCAAGACAATCAGGATAACTCACAGCATCTAAAATGCTCGTTTCCCTATACCTGAGTCCAACCTATGTTTGGTTCATACCTGAAACAGAACAGTCTTCAGTATATATATGCCACCAGAACAGGTTGCCCAGAGAAGCTGTGGGTGCCCCATCCCTGGCAGTGTTCAAGGCCAGGCTGGATGAGGCCTTGAGCAACCTGGTCTAGTGGAGGGTGTCCCTGCCCATGGCAGGGGGGTTGGAACTAGATAAATCTTTAAGGTCCCTTCCAACCCAAACCATTCTATGATTCTATTTTAAGCATTGAAAGCTAATGAATCTATATATTTTGGTTTTGTTTGATTTTGAGCTCCACTAGCAAAAGTGGTGTAAAGCTGGTACACTGTCAGAACCAGGTCATCATTAGAAAATACTCCTTTCATACAAAGAGATGTAAACATAATGCAGTGTTAATGATCTAGTTTCAAATTTTCTTTTTTTTGTTCTACAGACTGGTGACCTGTACACATCCTCAATTCTTTATTATTTTACAAGCAAATTATAATTAATATAAAGTAAATCTGGAAAATGAAGTCTGTTGATAATGGATGCGAAAAACTAAACCTCGTTATAATGATATGCTTTCATAGAAAAGACTGTAATATGCACTGTACTGCATATTACATTTTTCAAGGTTTATCTCTTTTCAATGAAACCAATTTAAAAAATCTATGAAAGAAAGTCATCAAGTAAATGAGGCATAAATAATATCCCTGGGTACTGACTACTTTTGCACATGCACTTCTTCTAAATTCCCTTAAGCATGTTGTGCTCTACACCACATGGGACACAATTCTTACACTAATTTTCATGCCTTCTCCTATAGGATTCAGGGCATCTAGAAAGGTTTATCTTCTGCTACAATGTCTAGAAGGCTCCTTTATTCTTCAGTCGTAAAGAACCTACATAAACACTTCACAACATTTAAAAAATATGACTGATTACAATCACAGGACTAAAAAGAACAAAATCCCATCATGTCATAGCTGCACTAAGAAGTGCAGTCAGTGCAATTTTGTATGTATATATGTGCATGCATGTATATTTCTCCCTGTCGGTTTCAGCACTCTGAATCAGACAAAATATTTGCCACGGAGCTCAAATCCAAATTCGCCTTTTTGACACTGCAAGATGTTCGGAATGGAAATCAAAGACTGCACTGCTTTAGAAAGCAGAGGTACCCTGTGATGTGTCAAGCACACAGGCCCTGCTTTTCCAGGCAAAGCCCTTAAATCATTTGTCTGCTGACAGCTGTGCTCAGGGAGAAAGGAGGGTTGTTTATCTTAACATCTTTGTGTATTTTCTGCAGCCTATTCACACTAAATGCAACAAAGCATCCTGGAAAACATGCTACTGACGTAATTCTGTGCTGTGGCTGAATAACATTAAACAAAATTCATCTAGCCTTTGAAGTGCAACCTTTTTATTCTCTATTCCTAACGGTAAAATAAGTAAAAATTGGGGCTTTCATGTTAGTTGTCCCATCCATATCTCCCTTTTGTCCAACAAACACAAAGGAAACACAATGAAAGCAGGGCTAGCAAATGGACAGTAACAGAGCATAGAGAACTAGGCATCTGTTGCAAAATTTGGTGGCATAACAGAAAAAGAAATCTGAACTCCACACAACCGTTAATATAAAAAGTTTGCCTACCCTTGTATTTTATTTTTTCTTAAGACTATGGGCCAATTTCTGTAGCTGTTTATACTCAGTCTATGGTAGCCCAGAACACACAGTCCTGCTCCTCAGTCCAATTAATGGTTTGACACCAGATGTCCATGCCTGAACACTGGAAGCATATTCACTTTTCCCCAGTTTTTTAAAGCCCTTATCTGTATTGACATAACTATGTTGCCATGTCGTATTTGAACACAGTGAAGCATTCCTCGTAAACATTTTGAGTATTCTTGGTTAATATCTCCATAATGCAGTATAAACCAGATCTGTAACAGCCTGACACACATTAACACGTATGACTGTAAGGTTTTACTTCATTTTTTATTAATATATGCATTTAAAAGGTGCCTAAACACTTGCTGGCTTCCAGACTGAGTTATTTTTGTCAGGTGTTTTAAAAGTAATTGTCAAAGTACTTTCAAATAGAAAGATCAAAGCTCCTATGATGAATTCAAAGGCATTGAATCTCCATATTCAGTTCTCTGTTGCACGGAGAGACAAATAATAATGCCTGTACCACAACGCTGACCTTACCACAGGAGCAGCAGAAAGGTGCTGTGGCTCAACTGACATGTGCTTTTCCCCAGCCACACTTAACAAAATACCTTGTATGTCAAGCAAGAGGTAGCAGCCCAGGGTGGGCAAGGCAGGGGTGCGCTGTACAACAGCAGCTCCTTCTTGGTTGCTGCGTATCTGTGCTCTGCCAAGTCAGGAACCTTCGGGGCACAGAGTCATAAAATAATCTAGGCTGGCAGGGGCCTCTGAAATTCATCTGGTCCAAACCACTGGTCAAAGCAAGGCCAACTTCAAAGTTCAAGCTAACTTCAAAGTAAGATCAAGTTGCTCAGGGCCATGTCCAGTCAAGTTCTGAGTAGCTCCAGGATGGACATGCCACAGCCTCTTTCGGAGATCTGCTCCAGTGCTTGATCACCCTAACTGTAAATTATTTTCCCTAATATAAAACTAGAATTTGTTTGTCATCTAGTATAGTTGAACACAGCAAAATATCGCCACGCTTTTCTGAGCAGCACCGAGCAAACCCAGCTCTCAGCCTCCCTGTGTTGCAACCCCCAATCATCTTGATAGTACTCCTCACTGTATCATGCCAATTTTACTCCTCTCTTGTTTTGCAGCTTCCTATCTGCAGTGGTGAAGGGCTCTTGTGGAAGGGGAAGGATTATTTTGCAATGAGCAATGACCTGGGTCTCAGAGCTCTGCCTCTCTTCCTTGTATTTTTCTTGTGTGAGTATGGGAAAGTTACCTCCATGGGCTAGTAGGGACTGTTGAGCCCTATGCCTTGAATTAGACCTACCTAAATTTAGTTATCTAGCATGCAAAAACAGTGCTTGTCTTTATTAATTACATGAGAGACAGAGGGCAGTTGGGTCCCTAAAATAACCACTTCAGTTAATTGTCAAAGGTAATTTGAAAGATAGATTAGGACCTAACATAATAAAAAAAGTGAATGATGGGAGATTGAGCTAAATCTGGCTAACTGCGGTGTAACTAATGGCTATGTTATCAATGGCAGCAGCTCAACTTGATCATTTTTGTGTGCGCTTTTTTAACAAAGGAGAATGGCCAAGGCGGAGTTATTAAAGTCCAAAAAACAAGAGTTGGGACAAAAAACTTATGAAGGCTTTAAAGAAGGTCAAGCCAGACCTCTTATCTACATTCTTACTCTCTACCTCATTTCAAGTGTTAGTGTAGTAGTAATCACCTTGCCACACCTTGCAAATGCACAGTCAGTTTAATATGCCTCTAGGGGCTTGAGCTCTTACAATGAAATCAGGATCTCATTGTGCTGAGCCATGAGCCCAGCGAATGCTAAGGGATGCTGGACATCCTTGGACAGTGAGCTGGAAAACAAATTCACCAAAAACCCATTGCACAGAGATGTCAAATATCTCTTAGATGGAAATGGCGTTTAAAACCCACTGAGTTGTACAGGATGCAAATTGGTCTTGTAGTGGAATGGCTTTATGCATGACTAGAATTAGCTTCAGACACCCCATGTCCTTAAAGAACTTAGGTTACATCCTTCAGAATGAGATGAAAGACAAGCTTATAAACTCAAAATTAACATTTTTGTAACTTACATCAGTGCTTCTAAGAAATGGGCAAAATCTCTCAGTAACAGGCTCTGAGTATACAGATTTAGATGAATACAGAACTGTTTCCATAGGAATAGTTTTCCTTAGCTGAAAATGTAAAAATGAACATTATCACACCATCCAAATTCACTTCTAAGTGCAAATGTTTTGCAATATAAAAATTATTTTCCATAATCCTGTTGAAAGACTGGCAAGGCAGATGAGTCTTGTTGCCAGTGTAATAGAAATCGGAAGTCTGCTCCCAGCTCTACTTAAAGTGACCTTGAAGAAGCTGTCCAATATTTTATTTGTGAAAATGATCCACTGAGAGATACTGTCAAAGGTAGAAATATGAACCATGTGTACTCTTAAGGAAATAGAAATATTAACAGCAATTAGGAGGAGAGCTGGAACTGAAATTTATGTTTTCTGAGCATCCTATCAAAAGTATCTTTGTACATAATAACAGGGATAATAACAGGGACTGTCTTTGTCTCTTCCGCAGTTGTTCTTGTTCAGATAAAATCACGTGTGCTGGCTGTTGTGTTTATCTTAACGCTGTATATGAAATAAATGCGAGAAACTGAGAATATTAAATGATGGAAATCTAAAGGTCCAAGCCAGAATCAGTAGCACACAGATTACTACTTCTCCCTAATGCAGTGCTTTGATTTTCCCTTTTGCAACTATGAAATATTTTAAGAAGGGAACCTCAAAATACATATCTTCAGTTTAAAAGTAAAACAGATTTAATTTCACTGAAGATACTTTTCTAATCTTCTTTAATATTCAGAAGCACTTAAATAAAAATATATAAACTTTACCATAGCAATACAAACTTCTCCCTTCCTCTAGAATGGAACTCAGCAGAAAGAGGGTAAATAGGCAATGCAGGCTTGCTAAGTAGACCATTATTTGTGTTGTAAAACTCAATGATTAATAATAAGAACTGGAAATAAAATAAATCCCATTTGACTCTCAGGAAATAAAATAAGGTTGCAAGACTCGGGGTTTTTTTTTACTTGCAAAATGAGTATCTGAGGCACAGTGACATGAGCCACCACAAAGCTACTTATACTGCTACTTTTGAGGGTAAAGCTAGACCTGAAAATACTGGTGTAGACTTTTCATGGTATTAGAATAACAACAGATGAAAAGTGTTTAGATTTTTGTTCCACTAGAAAATGGAAATATGATGATTGTCAAGTCATCTGCAGTTTCTTCAGACATCTAAACTATTTTATATCTGTGTAATGATGTGACTTTAAGTCACATCACCGTATGATGTAACTGAGTCTTATGATAATGAAATAGTATAAAATTTTTGTATGGAACTAAATTTATTAAGAGTGAGTTTTATGTCAGTATCATGACAATTCCATAATCAGCAATAAATGTGGTTAAGAGTATGTCCTATGAGACTCAACAAGGATGTTTATTTCAAAGGAACCACAGGCAATGAGAGTATTAAATTGGACTTTGATTTGTCATTTTCTGAGGCTAAAGAAAGTTAATACACATCAAAGTGATCAATCATGTCAGGTCTTGAGTGAAATTCTCCAGGCCTCCTTCTTGTGTGCCTTAAGAGTATCATCAGACATGACGGCCTATTCTGTCTCTCATTTGCAGGCAGTTGAGTCAGAAGAGGTTTGCAGGACTGACAGAACAACTTTGATAGAAAGCAAACAGAAGAAGAAAACTAGATCCAATGATTGTAAAATCCTCCAACAGTGTAATTATTTGTTTGCTTATCTTGCCAGTGAAGTAGAAAGACCACAACACTGGACTAATGTCTTCAAAGATACTAGAGAAACTGCAAAAAAATGGACTACTCTGTAATTATAAGAGACAGTAGCTCTGCTTTTCAGGGTCTTCTCCTGATTTTAAGTCAGGACTCTAATTTTTTCAATTTTCTTTTTCATCAATAACTATTTTCTTCCTGTGATATGAAAGGTTCATGCTGCTGTTGGATGACATATCAAGTACCATTTCTGCCTGCAGAAACGTGCTACATATGCACCTCTATCTATAAAAATATTGTATCTGTTGTCTACATAGATGTGTCCTGGAGTGAAGAAACTTCCCCCTAGGAAAATTCTAAATTTTAAGGTTTTTTCTTCCTTTTCAGGAGTGAATTACTCCCCTGCCCAACCCCCAGTGACACATTTCAATATTTTCTGCTAGACAAATAGGGGATATATTGGTTCGTCTGGATTTCTACTATGACCTGTTTTTTAATTAGAGAAGGTGGACTTGTAAAAATTGTTAAAGTGAATATATTTTTTTTTTTTTTTTAGTTTAGAAGTAAAATATATGAAGTCTATCAATTTTATGATGGACACTTTTTTACTGAAGAGCTTTACAAAAAAATCTCTATAAAGAGGAAGTAATTAATTAACCTTTTTAAGAGAAACATCATCCTACATTTACTACTGTTGCATTTGTCATCCCATTTAATGAATCAAGCCATTAGCTCCATTACATCTTTGGATGAACTATAAATTAACTGTACTACAGAATCACATTTCATTTACTAGACATATATAGATTCTCCAAGCCGTACAATCACAGCACACACAGAAAAACTCCAGGTTTCATTCGCAGTACAGTTATATTTTATTGTATGTGACAAAGAATATGAGAAACTCACCCTTTGCATTAAAAATATAGTAAGTTTCTAAACCTCAGCTGTGTGAAAACAAGATCCAAGGGAGTCCTAAAAACTTAGAAACCAGCAAATGAATATAAAGAAATATAAGTCAAGGATTTTTGGAGCTTGACGGATGTTTTTGAACATCTGGAGTTGGGAGTTGACATTGCTGAGTTTATTACACATTTAAACTACGATAGGTCCACTGTGACTCTCTCTTGTTGTATCTAAAGCTTGCTTAGTGTCCTGGAAAAATCTTGTGTTATGCCTAGGAGTTTCCAGTCATAACATATATTTCTACTTTAAGTGGGCAAAACTAAGTTGGAAGATATTTTACTTTCTCAGGTTTTTGGTAGTAAAAGAACTGATGGGTTTTCCTGCTCAAATACATTGAAATTACCTCTACCTTTAGTATTTTTTCATAATGTTTCTTGTATTTTAAACACACTGCATATTCAGAATGTACAGCAGTGCAATTGTTGCAAGTAACCAGTAAGCACTCGTAGTGGTAGGGATTATTTTTTTTAAATAGCTACTTGTCTGTATTGGGCATTCATAATGATCATGGTGCAACAGAAATTAAGAGCAAATCTAGGAGGTGAGTTCAGGGGATTGAAGACTTCCTACTAATACCATTTGCTCTTGTATCCTCCCTTCCCTCTAGGATTTGCTTTCATTCATGCCATGCAGGCTTGAGATGAATCTATGGGATTCAGAATGGTGTACGGAACATTAATTTTGAGCTTGTCCTCAGATTTAGGGTTTTCTGAATAGGCACAAAATTATTCAAATGCTTGCCCTTATCCTTTTGCTTGCTTACAGGAGATCCAGAACGTCAGCTACACAAAACAGTAATGCACCTCTCATTCACTAGAGGAAAGAATATGGAGACTCTCAAGGCCTATCCTTTTATGCCCCAAAAGGATGGCAAAACCATCAGATTTGTTTTTTCTTTGTCTTCTGTAAAATGTGCACACACACACACATCCCCAATCATGGCATCATGGAAGCTTCTAGAAGTATCTGCTCAGACAGAAAATATTGAAAGTTACCCATTTTTACAGCTAGGGGTGAGATACTTCTGTATCAGTAAAGACTTTTTTATATTACAAGTTCAAATGAAAGTTTGTATGAAATCATATGGACACTAAAAGCAAGTTACAATAAATGTTACAATTTCTTAATGCTTGCTGTTCAGAGATGTTTATAACAGTTCCACTGTTATAAATACACAGGGACAATAAAACTGAAATACTTCATATCCAAGTGTGCACAGAATTTTATCTAAATTAGAGCATGATTACTCTTACTGGAAGCAGTTTCATTACTGTTAGCACTCAGTAGGTCTTGCCTCTTCTCCCTGGGGAGAAAACCAATGGCTGGAGAATGCTGTATCTAGCGTAGCATCTTTCCATAATTATCACAGAGATTTCTCATATTAGATACATTTATTTCCTAACTTTGTGGGAAGAAAGTCAACACAATCTCTTTTTGAAAACCCTGCTGTGCCAGCATTATTTGTGTTCTAATATTTTCTAACAGCCTTTCCCAGGTATGAGATGTCAAATCTAAATTAACATAGGAAACATGACCTGCCCTGCTCTTTTGCTGCAAACTGACAGCTCAGCCACATGTCAAATGTGAATCTCCCTCCCGGCTAACTAGAGATTCAGGATTGGCATATTGCTGAGCTGCAAAACGTAGTACCAAAACATCACTATAAAGAATAAGGAATCCCAAACAATTCCATAGTGTCTTTTTTTTTTTTTTTAATAATTTTATAGTGTTAATTCTTACAGGGCCTCACAAAGCCTTCCTGCCTAGCAAAAATATGGCTTGCAAATAAACCTCTTCCCCAGAAAACTGCTTTTCCCACACTCCGTTGTTACACACTGTCATTTGGATTCTGCTTTGCTCCTTCCTTCCTCATGATTACAGAACAAAATCTCATCCTGGGATAAACTGCAGATGGCCATGTATCATCACTCCTATCAAAACTGAATACACCTATATACTTTTGAATCTTCCTTTCTGAAAAGCAAGCCTGTTAGCTTTTGTCATATTCTCTACAGAATGGAAAAATAAATTCCCTCCCTCTTCTTAGTAGCCTCCTAGTTAAGTAAAGGTTATAGTATGTCTTCTTATTTTTATTTTTATTTTCTAAGCAACTATCATTGATGAACCCTTTCCTTTAAATAATGAGTTTCCTAGATTCACGTAATTTAATTACCTGTCTTGAACTTTATCTTACAGGTCCCGATCTTTCTGGAAGCACAGGGACTATAAGCAAAAATTTCAGCTGAAACCCTCCAATGCTACCTCTTTCCCTCCTGCTAAAAGTTCCATGAAAAATTCTTCCAAGGCAGAAATAAACCAAAACAATTAATATAAAAATAGATAATATAAGCAGAAGAATGGCACGGTGAAACCTGTGTATCTTCAGTTACCAAACTTTGCTTATCTTCAGATAACCAAAAAAAGATGTTTCTAGTTATGAGGACTAAAAAAGATCTGACAAACTCAGAAGACTTGCGAAAACTTAACATTTCATGTCAGATGAAAGTAGAGATGAAAAACTCCTATTCCTTTTTATGCAAATGTTAAAACCATATTCTCCATGGACACTGAAAAGAAGAGGAAAAAGGGAAAGTATTCTGAAAAATCATGCCATCAAATCCATAGAAACATTGAGGGTGATCAAAAACATTGAAGACTGGCTAGAAAATTTTAACTAATGTTAATATCATGTTGATCTTCATTACCACATCTTTCAAAATCAGCTAATCAGTCATAGCTAAACAGAGTTTATGTAATTGCACTGAAATACCTTTTAGCTCTTAAGTGTCAGAGACTTGTCTGCAGTCTTTCTTATTTGACAAGCGTATAGATCTCAGCACCTCAGGTTTCGGTACATTTCCAGTTCAGTGGCCAGCCTCTCCTTTTCCTTTGCCATTTTATCTTACCTCTGCACTTTTAAAAATAAAACTTCTGCCTATGTATACTATTGCAATTCTCTTCTGATCCATTTTAACAGCAGCATCCTTATTTCACATAAGGAAGCTAACATCATTGCTGACTCACACCCAGAAAGCATCTGCTTTGCCATAGATTTCACAGAACATTCACTGGTGTTGGTTTCTGAACTAAAGTCGAGGACAAGAAACGTGAGGAGAAAGGGTGGATGGAAATATTCCCAGTTCAAAATTTCAGCCTGCCCTTTCTTCCATAGCACTTGTAAGGCTGTTCTAGGAGTTGCCACAGTGTAGTGGCAGTGGGAGCAGTAGTACATCAGCATATGTTTATACAACAGGTATGTATATGCATCAACACGAAAACCAGCACATAGGTGAAATGGAGGAATCAGTATTAAATCAACTGTGTTCCACCTCAGGAATTAATAAAGATGACAGGGAGGTAGGAAGTAGCTTTTTCCTGAACAGCTAACTAGAATACTCTTCAGAATAAACAAGAATAACGACTAGCCATTATTGTAATTATTCATTTCTGTGCCAGTGACTTTGCCCTCGCAGTGTACGTTAATGTACTTTAGAGATGGCAAGCACAGCTGAACAAACATCATATTGCACCTGAAATTACTGAAGCACAAAAAATTAAGACTTTATATTGATGATTCTGGAATAGCAGTATGAAGTCATTACTGAAAGACAATAAACTAGATACCATCATATGTCACAGTCTAAGTCATCCTTTGGAAAGACATGCATAGTGTAGATAGAAACTGCAGTTACATGTCTAGATAATAAATGTATCAGCTATATACGTTGAAACATCTGGTCCATGTGCAAATAGGTGAATGGCCACCAACTGACTGCATACATATTCTAGCCAGAACAGAGGTGTTGATGTTTACACTGTTTCAAGTACTGACCCTTGCACTACTTATTTTGCATTTTGATAGGTATCAGGTTAATTGACACATATAGACATGAAAGTTATCTCTGTGTTTCAGAGTTCCAGACTGAGCAACTCAGTGGTGTGGGAAAACCCATTCACTGCACTACTCCATGAACAGCTTTCGAATATCTGAGTGAACAGGTATTTTTATCACAGCTGTTTACTGCTCTATGAAAAGCTGACCTTACTTTATCTCCCAATAGCCAAGCACCATTCATAAACTGATGAATAAGCTTTCTATCACAAAGGTTTGCAAGGCCAACATTACATTTCTTACCACGGCAAGACTGAAGATTTTGCAGCCCCTCCCCTCCCAGTGTAGGCATATATGGCACTATCTGTAAAAACTGGCTGTTGATAAATGTTAACTTCAAACCTCAATTGCTCTAGTATTTGAACAAAGCCACATTGGCAAAAATGCACCTGTATTCTAGGATGCAAAATGTTTTATGATTCCACGGAATCACTACAGAATAAGGAAGAAAAGCAACAGGAACATTTTTATGATAAAGGAAGGGTCATAAGTATTTTTCACAAGTCTTCTATTACTTCTCCTTTGACAATGTAACTGCCAAGCAGTTGCATAACATCAGCAGACCCACATAAAACAAACGTGTCAAGTCAACAACTGACAACCACCCACCAGCAAACACTTTGATAGATCAGAAATAATACAAGAGTAGGATGAATCCCTGTGTCATTCCCAAATTTAAATCACAAAATATTGACTGGGAGCAATTTGGAACAATGACCTGGCCTCATTACATTACGCATTGCAAATCTGATCATAACTGATCTGAATCAGTGCAATATACGTTTTGCAGTTGTAGTCATATTCCATAATTAAACTTGAGATAGAGTAATTCTTAATGGGAGGTTTTGCAGCGTTGGGAATAATGGTAGTATAACAGTAAGCACGATTAAAATAATCCTTCCCCCTTCTTTTCTGATTTTTAATATATTCTTATTTTCACATAAGAAGACAATTCATTGTCTAATACCTCATGATAAACTATACATTTATATATCCAACAAAAGATAATAGAGTAGGAACTCAATGTGACTTCAGTTTCTAAAATTTCTTAGACTTACCTGAAAATCTCTCCAGTAACTTAATTAACCGAAACCTCTTAAACATACTTGTACCAAAGGCAGTATGTGTGACTTGGTCCAAATAATAATAAAAAGGAGAGGAGGACAAAGGAAATAACGTTTTCCACTTAAAACTACTAGACACTATTTGTTGACCCTTCATCATGCAACTAAAAAGTAAAGGACCGTATTTTACTCCAAGAATTGAAGTCCTGATTTGGCGCGTCATGAAAGGAACCTCAGCCTCTTAGCTACCATGCAGGAGATGGGCCCAAGAACTCTTTACCTGGCTGAAAAGTATGACAATATTTGACATCTTCACATCTTCTTTGGGCAAGGCATACGTTTGTCTTTACCCATACCAAACCCCAGTGACAGTCCTCTCGGATGTTATAAGTGGGCAGAAAAGCACTCTGGGCAACTTATTACTCTCATTTGGAGAGGAAGACCACTCCATTAACCCCCTGTAGACCAGGAAGCACATTTCCAACCAACATTCCAGCTACAAGATCAGGAGAGCAGCCCCAGTCAGCAATAGCTATTTCTCACAAGGCATTTAGGGCATAGGGGAACAAATTAACAGTATGCTGGGTGGACAAAACAGTGCTCAGCCTCACCATCATGCCCATCTGATATTTTCACAGCCTGGGAGGAGGAGAAGGGGATGCAGGGCAGAGGAGAGGATCACTGGCTCTCACTGGCCAGACCAAAGTAGGTGACAGTATCAACATTATCTCCAAAGGAGTGCGCCACATCGTTTCACTTCGGAGAGACATGCTGCATTTAAACTGGAAATACATGAAGGCATTCTCGAGAAGGAGACAGTTGGTTAAGCTGTTGGTTAATATTTATAATTTTTCTGAAGTTTTTATTTAGTTACTAAAAATAATCTCCTCCACATATCCTGTCCAAGCTGCTCTATCGGCAAGGAGCAAGTACGCCATCAGGTTTTCTCTGCCAGTCATGAAACTGCTCTACTAAATCCCCACGCTGGTGCAGAAGGAAGAGCCTGCTCCCAGGTCTCAGGGAGTGGGCTCTCTGTTCTCTCCTTGCTGTCACAAGCTTTTAAGCGGACACTGTTTTTCCCTTTGGAGGTGAAAGCATTCCTGCAGGATGTGATAGGCTACTAACTTGCCTGGGGGACTGCAAGGAACTGACAGAAAGAGCCAAACTGATCAACTGGTTATGTTTCACCTTTCCCACTAAATTTGCTGTGAATTCACACATCAAACTCGGCCTGAAAAGCAGGGAATGTGCAAATCTGCAAAATTTCACAGGAAAGAGACCCAAACCCTAGAGATTGATTCTACAGACAGCCACAAAATGCTTTTTTAACAATACAACTCACAACCCTATGTCAAGTCCTCCTATTAGCAACCCATGGAACAGTTATTACAGAAGTTCTACTTAATCAAAATTAATATCTAACTCCATAAATTTCCAGTTTACACATTTTTAAGCACAGAAAGCTAGAGACATTTTTTGTGTGGGTGTGCCTTTTGACACTGACACTTCTGCTTCATCTCTACAAAACAGCATCCTGCAGCCTGTGATGTTTTTCATCCTTTTCTGTCTTCCAATGACTGCTTCTAGCCCATCAACCATATTTTAAGATGAGGCATTGCATCTTGAGCTTGAATCAACATTAATTTATGTGTTTAGGCTGTGAACATGTCTCCTCTTTCTTCTTCTTTCTTAAGTGCTGCCAATTTCAAAATGGAGTATTCAGAAGCATCTTTCATACATTTAGCTGTTTACGCTGATTGCAACATGGCCAAACCATCTCATATGTACTGTATTTATCCCTACACGTTGCTAACGTAACAGAATTTTCTTGCTTTCTGTTGTATTGGGACTAAACTTTGATGTTAAATGCTGCTTTTCCAAATATATGCCATGACTGCACACCTTCAATGCATGAAAATGATTTTTAGGGTTTTAAAAAAAAGTAACAGGAATTATGCAAATCTTCTCATTATGCTTGTTTTATGCATTTTTATTACTGGTGAGCAACAGAGTAACTTTGTCTTTCATTTGGCCATCAAATCCTGTTAGTGAAGAAATCAGGTAGTTCTTCTCAAGTATGTTAGTATTATACGATAAAATTAAAAGGTGTACAATGATCTGCGTATAAATGGCGTGAAAACATAATTGATCATTATATTTTTTCTTATTTGTAGACTTGTATAATACAAGCTATGGAATTGGGACCTCAAAAGTATTCTGAATTTCTGATTAAAAAGAAACCAAAAACAAATGGTCACACACCAAAAAAAAAAAAAAAAAAAGAGCTACCACTTGCTGGAAGATCTATAAACAACATATGGAATAAAGAAACTATCGAAAAACAGTCAGGGTCTGTGCAGCTCTTAATTCCCCAAAGGATATAGTTCTGAAAAATGACTCTAGCTCATCTAACTTTTTTTTTTTACAATGGAATCAGAGGTTGGTCATCTCCAAGCTAGATATATCTTTTAATCCAAATTAGATGACTAATGCTGATCTTCCCCCCCTAGGGATAGGTATATTTACACAAGGAGGTTTTTTAATCCATTTCTAGAACACTTTTTATCTTGTTTTCTATTCTGTCACACCATGCCATCACACTGAGAAACCTTTTCTTTCAAAACAACCACTTTGAGGGTCTATGCTTTCTGAACTGTGCACCTCAACATGTAACTTAAAAACATTAGTTTTTTGGATTTGCTCGCTGGAACAAATGCACAGTAATCTCTCATTAGCTCATGGTTGATATGCAGCAGAATTATTGCTTTATGGGCAATATTTCCTAAAACAGAAAGGACCAGCAAGAGGCCAATTTAGTATTTATAAATCCCTCCTTTAATTAATTTCCTCTAGGCAGAATTAAAATGGTAAGCACTGAAAATACAAAATGAAACGTAAAGTGAAAGGCTGACATGTCTAATCAGGACATCTAAAAATACAGTACAACAGACTGAATATCAATCAACCTTAAGAGCAGAAAAGTTTATTTGAGAATGTAAATGTGGAAGGACTGCTGCAGAAAAATAAGCTGGTAGCTCACAAAAACATAAAAAGGTTATATCTGGAAAAGCAGGCGGAGAAACCTTTCTAGAGGGACATCATCCTGTATTACAACACTACTTAACAGGGACTGCTTATTCTAAATGATACTAGACTTTCTCATAAAACTTGTTTATATCTTTTGTGTAGTAAGCTATATATGATTTGTACGTTTTAATTATTCCAATTTCCTTCTCCTAAATGAACTTTATTTCATTCACAGTTTTAATAATACCAGTGATCATGAAATGCCAGTTCAATAAACAAACTCTATAATTTTAGTATCACAAATTTCCCAAGACCTAGTTTTGATGGCATGGTATCCTACTAAAATATTTATCATGCTAAATTCTGTTATTTCATTAAAAATGTTTTGTAGCTTCTAGTCAAACACCATCGCATCTTGCTTATCAGAAATGTGACATCAGTTAACAAGCTTTATTCAGCTCAGACCCAGAGCTCTGTTTTAAGCCTGCAAAATAACCAAAATATTATCTTCTCTTATCTGGTTAAATTTGAAACCAATAATTCTTAAGAGTGAATTCTGAGATCTTCTTGATACCCTGTGTTGTTATCCTGGGCAGTACAAGGGTCTAAAACAACACTGAGAACTGAGTACAGATATTATTATCCAAGATCGTATTCTGTAAAATTGAAATGCAAGATCCTTTCGATTTGCTAGACTGTTCCTTCACTGCATCCAGATATTTATCAAACCACTGTCCTTGGTGAAAAAACAGTGTATTCCGAGAACACTTCTTGACCTACGGTTTGTATCAACTGCTATTATAAACACATTCCTAAAATCCAGGGCAGAAACCTACTTATTACCTTACAATCAAGAAAATCTCTATTAAAAATGTATGGGCAGAAAAGGAAACATTGCTTCCTGCATGAAATCCACTTTGGCTTCAGTCACTTGATATTTGTTTGTTCTCTGTCTGCTGTACAAAATTACTGAAGCACACAGAAATGACACTTTGCCCTTGGGTGCAATGGAATGAGAGATTAAATGAGTAAATGGAAGACTTGGAGCTTCCTCCAAAGGGAAAAAATAAGCTACGTAAATACTTTCAAAGCCTTTTCAAGTGTCAGCTTTTTTTTTGATTTTTTTAATTTTTTTTTTTTTCCCAAATCAAGAATGTAATTATGTAGTGAACCAAATTGAGTCTCAAAAAACCAGGAGGCATGAGGGAAAAGGGCGGGACATGGAACCTCATTAGTTCACCCACAGCTGTGACCGCCTTCATAGACACCTGGTTTTAACCTACAGCTACATAAGTCTCCTGCTTACGTAAGGAAAGACCAGTTGCATCGTCAGCTGATGTATCAGAATGCTTCTTTCTCTTTTATCACAGATGAAACCACTAACCGTGCTTCACCTCCAGAAACTAAATACATTTTATAATATATTTTGACCCTTCACTGTAACTTAAGGGATCTTGAAAACCACAGTAGAATAATAGTAAAATTTTAATTAAATCAGACTGCAGGCTGATACCAATTTACAATTTCTATAGAAATTAAAGATAAGTTGCAAAAGCTCAACACTAACACATTTCTGTTGCAGTCAAATACCTACCTAATATTCACTAGCAATGGTACAGAGCAGAGACTCAACCTCTTACCCCTGAAATAAAGAACCTCCTTTGAGCAATTACTTCACAAGGGATGCTTGATAACACCTGAGCATTTCCCAGTTTCAATGATGACTTTTTTTCCTTGTTTTCTTTTAGGTTACATTTTACAAATATTTGTTACTGAAGAGCAATATTTTGTTCTCTCTTCAATTTACATATTACTTGTCTTTCTTCAAAACAATTAACAAATTTAAATGCTTACCTTTGAGATTAAAGTGACACTCAAACTTAGGATGGATCAAATTGATCAAATAAACAAATTGAGGAAATGGGTAAGCACCAGTTGGATTGTAATCTTCTGGTCTCATTTAAACAGCTATTTTGAAAGAAGGGGCAGATGATAATGTCTAGGTCAACAAGACTCATGCAAGAACTCTCCTCTGAAAGAATGTATATACGTGTCTTTTATATAGCACTAGAAAATTAAGAAATGGTCTCAGTTGTCAGACATTTTTCAGGGAATAGAAAGTACAGGAGTCAGAGCACTGTTAGCCAAATGTGAAAAACGCAACCTAAACTAAATACACAGAAGAAGAACAGAAAGAAATCCTGAGACACTTCTTCACACAAGTCATGTCCCTCACTTAAAGAGAACTGGAGCTGCAGGAAAAACATTGACATGAAACAACACTCCCAGAACACTGAAGAGATAAATGGTAACAGCATAGGCTTCCAAGAGAAAAGCAAGAAGTAGCTATGATGATAGTTGGGGGTATATGTTAGGATATAATTTTAAGTCACACACATTGAAAAATGCTGACAGGTGCAAAAGGACAATCTATGGCTAACTACAGACTTTCCTGAAGCAGACAGGTTTGACCTCTCCTATGAAGAAAGGCTGGGAGAGTTGGGGTTGTTCGGCAGGGCCTACAGTGACAGAACAAGGGGCAACAGTTTCAAACAGAAAGAGGGCAGATTTAGGCCAGACATAAGGAAGAAATTTTTTACAATGAGGGTGGTGAGATCCTCCAACAGGTTGCCAAGAGATGTTGTGGAAGCTACATCCCTGGAAGCGTTCAAGGTCAGGTTGAGCGGGGCTATAAACAACATGATATAATGAAAGATGTCCATGCCTATGGCTATTAGGCTGGAATTAGATGATCTTTAAAGGTCCCTTCCAACCCAAACCATTCTGTGATTCTATGACAATTCTCCTACCTTGAGACTAAATGGATGCCTTATTAAATGTCTGGGAGGAAGCTGCAGATATGAAGTCAACAGGTGCCAGTTGCTGAGGTACCAACACAACTACTATGTTCCTGGTGGCTGAGGTGTTTTTTTGGGGGGTGATGATACATGCTACATTGGGGCACTGACTGCTTTCAGCTTGGATATAATGGAGGTCTATTGAATCTGAAATAGCATAGAAAAGATCAACAGATAATGGCTGGTTATTGCATTTTCTGAATAACACAGGGCATCAGAATAATGTAGCTGATAACTGGTACAAAACTGAAGTACTCTTGCATGATGTTGAAGATACTAAAAGCCCATACTGCTTCAATAGGTAAATAAGCACATCTGCAGAAGAAAGATCCACCATCGGCTAGTCAACATAGATACATTTGCCATTATATTCTTAGCAATGTCAAGCCACAGTTCCATCAGATTGAACTGTTCAGCGCAAGTCCAGCTTCAAGGCTTCCCAACAGTACCTGTCGTATTCCTCTCAAGCTGCATCACGGTGAAGTCAACTTTGTGCTGGAATGAAACAACTAGGTCTGCATGACACAGTAGGCAGAAATTACTTTAACTACTCCATTATAGAACACCTTATAGTATGAAACCAAGGCTTCAGAATTCACCAGGAAACAAAAGCCAAGGGTCAGACAGCAGGAAACTAGGGAAGTGCAAATATGTGTCCTTGTACAGAGGTTAAAAAATAAACGCATGGTACACAGGCTGAAAAGGCAGCAACGGCCTCTCAGACAAGGAAATTGCCTGCTGTTTATTCTTCCTGCATTCAGAAAGAATATGCTTTCTTTATCCTCTTTGTTAATAAACACAGGATCATAAAAGAGACAGTTGACTGTCATAATCCAACTCCAAGCAGAAGCAGCTTGACAAAGGTCCAAATATTGGCCTGATTATCTTTGCCATGAGGCATCAGAACTTTCCAGAACACGAACAATGATTCAGATATGGTGTTCCACCAGAAGAAAGGCATTTAAATAGAAGTTAATAATTCTACAGTGATGCAAAGAAATACAAATAACTAAAAAATCAACATATTTTTCATTTTCTGTTTTTCGTCCTCATTTTTAAACCTGCAGTTTTCAGTAGCTCTCAGTGCTTCAACTCCTTCTTGGGAGAGTACAGCCCTTCATATTGTAAATAGCCTGCCGAAAATAAGTTTATTTTTCTTAGTGTTCTTTCCTAGACTTCCTTGGTGTTGGCTGTTGACGGTAAGCATCCAAGGATCATAAGTCTTGGAAAACAGAAGGCTTGGCCAACCGACTTCCATCAGACAGTGAATTATCAGGGATAGAAAAACAGTTAATACTACACAATTTATCTCAATTTATTTTAAGATTTGATTCTGTCACTTCTCTTTTCAGATTTGTTGTTCAACTGCTAATGGAAAAGGCCACAGGCAAAGCAGAAGACAATTCTGACAGCCTTGTTTCATCGTAATTATCTAATCAAATCTTTGCTCATTCATTCACTGATATTTTTCATCTTATAATGATGACACTGCTAAGATAGAATGCCCAGAAGCTTCCTCATCCTACCTGCTATAAAAAAAATAAACTATGATTATTGGTTTGGACCTTGGGTGTGTCATACTGAAAACTACAGTACAGTGAGGACAACATAAGATTTTTGGTTCAGTATGTAAGATGGACTAAGTAGTATATGAGAAATCTATTTTTAGAAAAGAGTTCCTAGCAAAGATTTCAAGCTTCAAAATATTGACAATTTTGGCCTGATCTGCAAAACATATCCTGTTTACAAATACAATCTGGGCACATCAGAATAGCCTTAGGAATAATGAACTCATGCATTTCCAGCCATAACAGGAATATATAGCATACATGAGCATATACATTGACACAAGCTTTTTGGAAGAGACTTGCAGATTCAGAACTGTTACATGGGTGAAAAATTAAGAATGTTTCCCACCTCCAAGCATCAGACCCTAAGTCGGACACTGAACTCTGGATTTCAAAATGATGAGAAACAAACACTGTGGGAAGATTATGAGGTACTACTTGAAGAGAATAAAATCCATATTAGCTACTTCAAGAAGGAAAAAAAAGAAAGAATGCAAAATAATGGCTTGTCTTTGACAGTCTGCAGTATGTTCTGTTATGAGGCTGCTAGAAATGCATAAGTGCATAAATATATCTCTTCAGTATGAAAATGACACAATCACAGGTAACACAGAATTTACTCTCATCCATATCAACATCAACGTGTGGGATAAGGTACAATTTACCAGAAGCACAAGATCAATCTGTCTCTCTGAGAAAATTATCGCAACAATAAGAAAAAAAGCATTTTGCTTTGATGTTCCCATAGGCCAGAATATGTAAGAGAGATACATGCATTCTAGCGTATAAATTTTTGGTAAAAGCTGAATTCTAGTATCACAGAGGATGTTTCCAGTGAATATATGCATCTCCTAATTCTGACAGTAAGTATCTTGGGAGACTTTACTATACAAGATTATTATTTTACAGTTTTTGGTGGAATCTGCGTAGTCTCTCTTTACTGTACTGATTAATTTGTGTATTGTTGCAGCTTTCAATACCTACCACTGCCTTAAAGATGCTTAAACATATCAACATAAATTATGTTATATTTCTTGTATGTGGTAACATAAAGAGATAAAAAAGAGAAAACCAGAGTTGGCATTAGGAGTGAGAAAATGAAAGATATACATCAGAGTGGTGATTTGGGGCATACGTTCAAGAAAAAGGGAATGAAAATACTTGACTGACCCCACAAAAATTGGTAACTTAAATATTATAACAGGTGAAAAGATGATGTAAAAGAGTTTAAGAACAGGGTAGAGGTAAAGCCCAGGCCATCATCAGATCAGACTCTTACAATACCATTATTTTACTAAACTAAAGGAAATTTGTCTACAGCTTCATATCCATAGAGCTTGATGAAAAGAAATCCAGTTCAGCTTCATAATGAGAACCAAGGGAAATAAAAAGAGATGAGTCCTTTATCAAAACTTACAGCTACAGACAGGACCTCTACCATAGCACCTGCACTGCTGATTAGCAGAAATGTACCCTGGCCCAAAAGAAAAACACCTCAAGAAAAGTTTACACCACAGCATGTGACAGAAAAGTCTTGCAAAAGGTATTTCCAAGAAAAAAGCCGTCACTATTTCAGAGAAAGTTGGTTTTCACCCTGCATAGGCTGCATCCAGGGTTCAGCAGCAAGAGCTGGCAGGAGTGGAAAAAATGACAGCCTCCCCAAAGCTCCTTCCAAGCAGCAGAAACAAGATACTATCAAAATACATGTTCTCTCGTCATGCTTTATACAGTTTCAGGACAAGTAATAGTGCCATGTCATAGAGTAGCTATTTCTGATGCTGGGACAGCATGCATGCTTTCCAAAAAGCTCTGAGTCTGAGGAGACTTTGGACGTGAGGAGGCTTTCTCTCTGCTTTGTGCAGTCTGACATTGAGGTGGAGAGTGGAACCCTCATTTTCATCAGTCCTCTGCAAGAGCACTCATGAGAGCTCTTAGGGGGCATTTTTCTCAGTCAACCTTCAAGTGTTTCTCCGCATTACTTGCTGAGGAAAGGCAAGCTGACTTGTCCAGGGCTCATTCAGATCGACAAGAGCAGGGTAGCTAAGAGACCAGTTCAAGGCACTCTCTCTCCAAAAGAGTTGAGCTTCAGCCCCATGCAATACTGGTTTTCAGCTGGGTCAGGCATACCAGGATGGAAGACATACCGACCGGTATGGGTGGAGGCAGACAGAGATCAGCCACCACAAAACAGGATCTGTGTTGATCTGCTAACATAGATTTTCAGATAGGAAGGACAACGAGGAGGTGGGATACATTCCCTGAGCCCAGCCTGGCACCAGCAGGGCTCCTCATACAGTAGTTTATAGTATGCTGAGCAAGCAGCTCAAGGTTCAGATTTAAGGTCCTGACTAGATATATAACCATTAAACCCCCCCTATAGATTCATAATGCTGCTGTTTCATCAGTCTTTTTCAAATAGAAAAGATACAAATAACCTATTTGCATTATTTTTCAATCGTTTTACTGCATGTTTAACATTTAAACTAAAGTTCTTTTTATGTATTTCTGTGAGAAACTGTTGGGTTTTGTTGGGTTTTGGTTTCTTTTTTTGGCAGAATCCTTGAAATTCATAGGTTTCCAGATCAAGCCTGAAGTTAATGCAGATGACATATACAAGTACAATAACTTTATGTGACTACTACATGAGAGAAATGTGTTTAATAATGGTAAATTATATAAACTTTATTTCATTTTTCCCTTAACTTTCTAGCTCTTAGTCAGAAACAAACTGAATATTTACACTGTGGAGTCATGTACCCTACTATCACAGGGATGCTTTTTGAGAAAGAAACAATGCAAAACCATTAAGATTTCTAAGATGCCCAGGATTTCTTACACGTTTAGTCCCTCTGTTCCCTCTTTCTGACACACACTTATTTTCCTCTCAAGAAATATCAAAGACACACTAAATTTATCATGGCCTCCATTTACTCTTTGATTTTAAGCCATGCAAGTATAGAAAACGTGTACTGACATGGAAAGACATTCATGCCTTAGCAGAATGTCAGCATAGGGCTTCTATAATGCCTAAGAAAGAGGGATTGCTACTTAAGAACAAATTTGCTTCATTCAGTGGCAATGAAAGAACTAAACCGTGGAGACTGGAGATTTTAATAAATGCTCCTGACAATGGTTTGTGTCAATCAACGTTCAGACCACATTAGATTTGCTGTGATCCTGCCATTTTCCTTTTACATGAGGATCTGTGGCTGCTTCCTCATTATTCCGGATTTTAGGATCCTGTAACCTCTGATTATCTTTATGAAATGGTCTCTCTCAATCTGTTTTCAGTTTGCAAAGATGAATTACCAAGTAACAAACACTCCACTGATTAACTGCTGTCTAAATTGTATTAACATGAACATTCAAACTAAGTTTACTTATTTAATTCTTATGTACTGACTCCAAACAATTTCCTCTGTCAATATGTTGCTATGATCCATCTATCAAACTTGTTAAACAAGGCGCTTCTCACAGAAATGAAAGTGGAGTGCCTACTGAGGGCAGAGTTGTAAACCAAATTGTTAATGAGGCACGAAGTTTTCTTTTCTCCTTTTTAGCTTTCCTACTTCTCCAGAGCTTTCCTAGTTCCCAGCCTATGGCAGTGTGGTATCTCTCACTCAACTCTATTTTTCACTGACCGTGTGTTTCAGATTACGTTTCCCTATGCACAGTAATTTTTACTTGCAGAGTAAAGCTATTAATTAATAATTACCCATCTAAGAAGTTATTATCTAATATTTTCATAATTGATTAATCACAACATTAAGTTCTACTGTGAAGTGGAATCAAAAGTAGCTGTGCTTTGAAAAAGCTCTCTGATTACATCTGTACAAAACAAGACAGACTTTGCTCATATAAACTTTTTAAATGTGCTTTTATAAACACATGCACAAACATTTTTGCTTCGCATGATTCAGTGACTGAATCTTAACAGACCCTTTATGTAGAACCACTGTAGAGAGACTGATTTAAGAAGCAAAATAAAAGTCAGTGAACAGTGGTAGAACTCGAGGAATTACAGCTGATACTTCAATTCAAGGGTTTTCTCAGAAACAAGCAATGCATCCAGACTGTAAGCACTCAGTCAAGAATGCATTCTTCATACAAAGTCTACAAAACATCTCCCAAGAATTAAAATACCATTATTATAAAGTAATCTTTAAAGTATTTGTGACTTTTGAAGAACACCAACAAAAAAATTATATCAATTTACATTTATGGTTTAGAAGGCTTTACCCTGAATGTAAATGTAATCAAGCTATCCAATTAACTCATTAAAGACCATCAAAGAGTATAATTACTTGCATGAAACAGTTAAAAGTAGATTCTTATCTTCACTGCACATGGAGCAGCCAAATAATAAAGGTCATATTTAATCCCTTACCTGATAGAAAGTCAGTATGAAAAGGTTCTGTGACTCTTAACCCTCATTCAGTTTATTCACTGTAGTTACCCAGTAATTATTTTCATTTCATTTTTTTTTTTTTTAATAAACACATTCTACAAGTGTATATTTAACTTAGGACTTGTGAAAGGGCTAAATATAGTAACAGGCATGCTGCAAGTTTGCATGTTGCAGAAGTGTGACATTTGGTATGCAAACTTCATTAATATGGAAAATAGGAAGGAGAGAATGGATTAGAAAGGATTAGGCACCATGACCTAAATAAGACAGGTATACATAATATACCTGTATACATTATACGTATACATTATACAGTTTCTGTAAATCCTTTTTCCTTGCCTTTCTGCTAATTCGGAGTTTACAAAAATAATCGGTGCTTGAGTTGTTCTTAGAAAACAGACACAAACAAAATAAATATCAATTTAAAAATGAAAAGGTAGGATGCCTTTACCTATGCATAAATTATTATTTTGGGATGTTTCGTCAAGAATTACAATAGTTATGAAGTGTGCACACAAACTGCTGAGGTCACCTGGGTTTAGGCCCAAATTATAAGTTTTTGAGTAATGATGCATGACAGCTTTAGCATGAGATCACACAGATTTTGCTCTATAATGGAACAGGAAAAGCACCAATAAGAAAATTCCCAGTATAAAAGTATTAATAATGAAACCCTAACTCTATACAGTGTGTTTTCCAAGTCAGGGGTAAATTTCTCCATGAAAATGGTATAACACCTTGCATGAACATTGGCATGTTTCAGTTTTCCTAGCGTGAGAGTTCAGAAAAAAAGGAATTTGCTAAGTGCAAGCAGAGTGAACTTCAGACTCCTCCATAACAACAAGCAGATCCATCCCAAGGCCAATGAAGCACTTACGCCCCAATTCAGCGATAATTTGAATAATACATTGCGTCAAGTTATGTAATTTTCAGAACAAATCATACATCATGTATTTGGTAGTAATATTTCCTACTAGAAATTAAAGTGGTCTGCAAACTCACGGAAAATATTATGAAAAATGCATATAAAAGCTTTTTTCAGTCTGAGATGACATATCAGTAATATAAAAGGTGAAATTATGAATTATATAATTTTAATAATTTAAAGAGGGATGATAGACAATGAGAAGAGCATAACCTGCTTTGTACACCTATTAATATTCTGGTTTAAGAAACAGTTCATTACAAAACTGAAAACTGCCAGACTTACAGTTCCGTACTATCAGATGTATTCTATGAAGAACGATATTCTATGAAGAGTCTTTTTCTTCCCCTCTGAAGCCCAGCTATTCCTCTATGTCATGGTTTAGACCCCAAGTACCACACAGCCCCTCATTCACCCACCTGCCTCCTCCAGTAGGACACAGGACAGAATCAGAGGAAAAAGATAAGAGAACTTGTGGGTTGAGATAAGAATGGTTTAATAACTGAAAGTAAATGAAATAAAGATACTAATAATATTGACTGAAAATACTACTACTACTGATCATAATATGTAATAAAAAAAAAGAGGAAAAAGGAATGAAAACAATTATATAACTGCTCACCACTGGCCAACTGATGCTCAGCCGGTTTCTGAGCAGTGACTCCCCTCCTGAACAACTCCCCCAACTTATATACCCAGCACAATATTTGATGGCATAAAATGTCCCTTTGCTCAGTTTGGTTCAGCTGTCCTGGCTGTGTCCCCTCCCAGCTTCTCTACAAGAAGTTAGGAACACAGGTGCAGTATCAGAAACTGAAAAAAGTCCTTGATTTAAACATTGCTTGGCAACAACTAAAAATTTTAGTGTCATCAATGTTGTTCTCAGCACAAGTCCAAAACCTAGTCTCACACTACCTACTGTGAGGAGAATTAACTCTATCCCAGCTAAACCCAGCATACTCTCTTACAGTTAGTCTTTCTCATCCGAAACAGGAAATGTAAGCTTCCACTTAAAATCCGTTTTCTTGCATAAAAAGGCATCCCTGAATTCTGTTCAACCTAGGCTGAAGCAACAGCAAATGCTCTGGTCTTCTGCAAACCCATTTCTCTTGTCCCTATAACCCAGGCTGGGTGACTTTCTTGCTGTTCGGTCACGCTACAGGATAAATTTCGTAACTGACTATCAGTTTAGGCCCAGGGAGCAACAAAAGACCATAAGGCCACTTGCTCACTCTCCCTGTGCGGGATGGGGAGGAGAAAATATAAGTAAAAGCTCGTGGGCCAGAACAAGGACAGGGAGGGATCACTCACCAATTACCATCACAGGCAAAACAGACTTGACTTGGGGAAAAAGAATCAATTTAATTTGTTACCAATTAAAATCAGAGAAGGATGATGAGAAATAAACCCAAATCTTAAGAACACCTTCCTCCCACCCCTCCCTTCTTCCTGGACTCAGGTTTGCTCCCGGTTGCTCTACCTCCTCCCCTCCAGCAGCACAGGAGGACGGGCAATGGGGGTTGTGGTCAGTCCATCACATGCTGTCTCTGCCGCTCCTTCCTACTCAGGGGGAGGGATCCTCACACTCTGCCCCTGCTTCAGCCTGGGGTCCTTCCCACAAGAGGCAGCTCTCCATGAACTACTCCAATATGAGTCCTTCCCACGGGCTGCAGTTCTTCATGAACTGCTCCAGCATGGGTGCCTCCCATGGTGTGTGGTCCCCGAGGAGCAGCTTGCCTCAGCATAGGCTTCCCACTGACTCATGGGCTTCTTCAGGCACAGCTGCCTGTTCCAGCGTGGGGCCCACCCCAGGCTGCAGGGAGGTCTCCGCTCTCCCGTGACCCTCCAAGGCTGCAGGGGTACAGCCTGCCCTCTCACCATGGGCTGCAGGGGAACCTCTGCTCCGGCCACCTCCTCCTGCCGTTCCGCACTGACCTTGGTGTCCGCCTGTTTGTCTCCCTCACATCCCGCTCCTCTACCCACTGCAGGTTCCCCAGCAGGTGTTTTTCCCTTCTTAAATACATTATCCCAGAGGTGCTGACACAGTCACTGACTGGCTCAGCCATGGCCAGGGGTGGGTTTGACTTGCAGCTGGGGAAGCCTCTGGCAGTTTCTCACAGAAGCCACTGCTGTAGCCCCTCCCCTGATACCAAAATCCCCCCACACAAACCCAACACACCCATACAATCCTTTTCTGGGGGAAGAATCGTCCCTACTGGGGTGAAGTAAACAGCGAGTTTGCTGCTAGGCACAGCAGTTCAAGACGACTCCTGCGAACAGGGAGGGCTGGGGTGACTGGTAGCACTTAGTCCTGAAAAGGCAGCACGACAGAAAGGAGAAAGAATGCAGAACAGGTCAATATTTTAGAGACTTCCAGGCCATGGGGAAAGTACATAAATAAAATGCCTACCAAACCCATTCCTGTTTTGAAAAACAGAAATAAGAAATACACTGGGGAGATACCTCCTGGGAGAAAAACCCTGTTACTTGAATCACGTGGAGGAGAGAGAAGATATTTGAAGAACACTTTGTAGATGTTGGCATTTAATGGCACAAGCCAGGGGGGTTCACAAATGTACATCAGGCACTAAAGTACAGGCCTATTGGTAATTCACGACAACTAAAATTTTTGAGAAATATGACTGACTGTTGAAAAACATGAATATATTCTTAATAAAAGTTTCATTCTAAAGAGTAACCAGGGTGTATAATATAGATGCTGCAGGCCCAATTTTTTTAACTTGTGTTTTGAGAACAACTAAGGGGAATGGAAGACAGATTTCTCTTACTAAGCAGGACCACTTTCAGGTGGTGTATTGTACATTTGTATTCCTTTATTCATTCAAGAACATGTGGATGACAAAACTATATATTGTAAGTCATATTGGAAAGCCACACACAACCAGAAATAAGTTCTGGGCTTAACCAACTGTTCTTCTCCTTTCTGGGGGGGGAAAAAAAGGCCATTATTTAATAACAGTTGTTTAAAAGACCTCTAATTGGATTAATCTTTTTAAAAATTAGTCATCTAGTCTCAGCTTTTTGCCAGTAGTAGAGTGCCTCTAGAGCTGTAAAGCAACAGGCACAACTGTCCTCATCAAAGGGGTAATCTGTCCTCATCATTTAGGGACTTGGTCAAATACATTCTTTGTTGGTGCTATTTCCACCACCTAAAGACAGACGACAGACAACTATCTCAGACTAAACCGGTAACTTCAGACTAGGTCACCTTGGGTGAGATGTATTCATCTGTAGCACCCTGACTAATGCCACTTGTGGGAAGCATTTTCAGAATGGGAATTGAGAATGAAAAGTAAACCATGAAACATTAATGAACATCCATAATGCAGCAAAATAAATTTGTGACTGATATTAAATGGTCATTTCAGAATTTTAGCCTTGGTAAGAGAGGGGATCTCATCAATGGTTATAAATATCTAAAGGGTGGGTGTCAAGAGGGTGGGGCCAGGCTCTTTTCAGTGATGTCCAGTGACAGGGCAAGGGGCACACACTGGAGCACAGGAAGTTCCACCTGTGCTTGAGGAAAAAGTTCTTTACTCTGAGGGTGCCAGAGCACTGGAACAGGCTGCCCAGAGAGGCTGTGGAGTCTCCTTCTTGGGAGATATTCCAAACCCACCTGGATGTGTTCCTGTGTGATCTGCTCTAGGTGAACCTGCCTTGGCAGAAGGGTTGGTCTAGATGATCTCCAGAGGTCCCTTCCAACCCTGGCTATTCTGTGATTCTATGATTGGTGCAACAGGTAATAACATCATGTTTTAACAAAAAATAATTTATAGGAAAAGCTAAACATTATATGCATTGAAGAAAAATGTTTATTTATAGATGTGATTATTATACTCCCATCAACTGCAGTCTCCACATAGCTGTACAAAATTTAAACTACGAAATAAAATATGTTATACTGGGCAAAAATATTCATTAATTACATTGCTGATTTTTCTAGCCCAATTTAACACTCATTCATGCTTAGCTAAATAGATGATCCTTGGCTCGCCAAAGGATAATAGTTTCTGAGCTAACAACCTTCCCAGTGAGAACACCCCCTCCGACAGCCTTTATGTTACACCCCCAAGCAGAAGTTCAGCTATCAAAGTAGAAAACAAGAATTATATTAGCATTGACAAGAACTGTTTGTGGGTTAAGTGATGATTGCAGTTAAGAATTTATGGTGCTCAGCAATAGATTTATTCCCCAGAGAATCCCATTCACTATAGAACAAGCTGGCTTTGACCTTATCAAATAAAAAACTTCCTCAATAGTGAGCCCACAGCAACCCCGTGGGACACAAGCATGCCAACTGAAGTCAGTTATAGCAGAAACACTGTATTAGCTGGGTCTTGTCAAACACCTGAATTTAATGTGATCAATGGGAATAATCGAAGGCTGTTAGTAGCCCACTCAGTTTTCCCCATTCCCTGGAGAGTAACCAGAGCAAATCCAAGTCCATTTCCTAGAGGTGTTTTGAACACCATAGACTCCCATCTTCCCTGATAGCAAAGAGATGCTGATCACTCAATCTCTGTCTCTGTTGTCTCCAACAAAATTGACTCACCAAGATACCTACCTGGCCTCTAAAACTGCCATAAATGGTACATCTCCTCTTGGAGTTCCCTCCACTTTCAGGATTCTCAGATCAATCCTCACACTAGAGGAATATAGAGAAAACTATCTGGTTACTGTGTGTCAGAATATCAACTACTATCATGATAACCAGAACAAAAAAGTGTAATTAACAGATTAAATAGGTTCCGCACAGATATAATGCCTCCTTTTTCTAGTTATAAAGAGGAAGATATTTTTAATGATTAAAAAGCAATATATCTCAGAAAGAATTTGGGATCTAAATAATATTTATTGAGACTGGGATATGAAAGTCACAGCTTTCATAGATTTTTGGGAGGTCAGGAGGATTACTAAAAACTGCAAGGGAAAACTGTCAAAGAGATGAAGAGAATTCATATAAATTTAATCAGGATTTGCCAGCATGATGTTTGATATATAAATAATTCAAGTTTGAAAAATATGCCACAAATTTGCATTCTGTTTCGGTGAAAGAAGACAACATAGCATTCGTGCCTCATACATCTTCCCTTGTTTTAGTACCACTGCAGCTATGAATAAGACCATAAGCTAATATGATGCATTTAAAAGGAGACCCAAAACTAGGAATATTTCAAAATCGAACATTTTTCCTCCTTTTGCACAGAGATCCTAGCTCTCAACAGAAGGCATTTCATTTTATAAAGTTAGAAAAGAACACTATATAACATCTCAGTAAAAAGCAAAGCATTAAATTTATTCAAGATTTCCTCACAGAAAAGAAATAGGTTTTCATTTCTCAAACATACACCTACTGTGCTAATTTCATGTAACAGCACAAACTATCCGTAAGTATAACAATACAGACTATTCCACCAGTCCTTTTCAATCATTCTAACCAAGAAGGATCTCTGATGAAGTACCAAAGTTGTTATGGAGAACCACAACATAATGATATTTTGCATATAATAAGTAAATCAAATGGAACTGCATTGGAGACAGAACGGCTGTAATTGAGGAAAGTAGTGATCTACTGATTCAATAAACTGCATTTGTCATTCTCAATTTGTTTTACCATTTGAATTTTAATTACAAATCAAGTATCTAATTTAAGATGAAATCAGATAATTCAATATATGCTAGGTATGTCCTTCCAGAATGTAATCAATCTAACATCTTAGAAAGAGGAAGAAAAAGGTTTTCTTTTAGTGCATTATGATTAATCTGTTAAAATAGAAGGAAACCACTGAGAAAATAAACACAATCAAAATAAAACAACCGCACAGAACTGTACATATAAACAGAGCTACTTAATAAAAGAAACATTTGATTTAGAATTTAAGTATTGGAATTACTGATTTTTCCTTGTTCCCTGACAGCTAAGCAGTTACTCAGAGAAGACATACTACAGGCACACAATCTTACCATAACATCATATGCAGTAAAGATTGGTAACTCAAAATAAAAAAAAACCAAACCCACCACGTTGTCGAAGCCTACAATAGTCAGGCAGTGTGTAAGTCCTTGTAGTAGAAGAATATCAGGATACAGCAATTATTTTGTGTTTTCTCATATACTCTAGCTATTGATTCTCAACAAGAAATCAGTCTGAAGGTATTAATTTGTCTAACTCTAAACCAGATGCTCTGTCAAATAAGGTAATTTCGAAAACTGTGCTGCGATATATCTGGTTCTGTCATGCTTTCCCCACAGCACGTGCTTCTTTGTTTATTGTTGCTTTAAGACACTAACTCTGGTCATGATACTTTAAGAAATCTGACTGGTGTCACCAAGTATCAAAGATTCAGAGCTAGATCAGAAATCTTGCTGCAGGACAAAGTTTATCCTTGTTACAAATTTCCACAAGAAAAAAAAAAAAAGATCCTGCACTGTTCAATAGCATCTGCATGGAGGTGCTGGTTTTAGTATTATAGCTTGCTTATAGATTATTTCTGGTGAATTAAAATATATGCACCTCTTACAAGTTGCTTAGTGGTATCTCTGTTGTATTGAATTGCTACTGATATTAAATCTAAGCAGCCCTATAGTTACTTAAAGTCATATTTCAACCCAGTGGTGTTTTCTTCTTCTTGATGTCATACTGACTGCCTTCAGTCCTGCCTAGTATTATTTTGCTTATGGGCAGATTCCATATCACATATTAAAGAAAATATATTTTGACCTAATCAGTCCAATTTGTACCTCCTGGGACAGCTAGGCTGACTCATCTTGAATTCACTTTTTGAGTTACATTTTCAAATTGGATAGAAAGAAAATATTACTTCTGTTCCTTATTTTTAAAAAATGCTTTAGAAAACTAGATATACACATATACACAAACCCACATATGTAATGTAAAGACAAGTAAAGTAGTAATCACATGACTTATTCAGGGCAAGCATTTCTTAGGACTCATTTGGCCGAATCAAGAACTGAACTTAGTTTATCATAAAGCAGCACAACTCAAATTTTACTCTGTTCAAAAACGAATTTTAGGAAAGTATATCCATCAGGAAGCAGTGCACCCTCCAGAACAGAGAGCATCTTCAAGCAGTGCTCTGAAGCTAAAATCACAACAACATCACAGGAAAACTGTGCACTTCTTTGTGGCATGGAAGCAAATTGGAGTGTATTATTTGAATAGCTGCATTATAAGGCTATTGATGGTAACAAGGATATACAATAATTTTTGGTCTTGCTCACAGAAACCAACATCCCAAACTGCTAACATCTGCATTTTCATTTTCTCAGTCACTAGCATAAAATAATCAACTGCTTGGACACTGGGCACCTGCAACTCAAGTACTTGTCTGGGATGTCTTGATCATGTACTATGTTTTAAAACTGGTTTACACTTTCTTCTTTTTCCAACACTGGACATCACAACAGCTGCTTTTTAGTTCGAAATTTTGTAAGCTGTGCAAGCAAAACACACAGCAGTTGTCAACAATCTGTCTGAAATACATATTGCTGCATCTCCTTGCTGGACTTGAAGATGAGAGATCTAGTACATGATAATGATGAGAAATGCAGCAATCTCACCAGTATAATTTTTATTCTGATAATGATATATATAGTTCATAAAGATGACAAATAGCTTTTATATACCAAATACAGCTCCAACAAGCTAATATTATAATCTTGTTGTCACACAGATGTCTTGGATAAAGAGATTTACAAAATATCTATGATATATCAACCACTACGTAAGCGTTTATTTTTCTTTATTTTCAGTTCAATTCATTTTAATACAAATTAAAGTCATTTATACCATGAGTTTTTAACACTAAGCTGACTTAAGCCTGTTTTCTTATACAACAAAAAGTAAGTTTAAAAACTGTTAAGCGGGACACACAAGTTATAATTAAGTGTTAATAACCACAAACAGACTTCATTTTTTGCATTGTTTCCACATTGTTACTTTGTGCATTTGTGGGAAAAAAAAAAAGTCACTAAAAAAACCCCTAAAACCTTGATGTTCTAGTTTACTGCTCTATACTTAGACAGTGTTTACCAGGCAGAATTTGGATTTCTAGAGCTTCACAGAATTCATCTTTTTGAGTAAACAAAACTCAGGACAGAATCCAGCTCTGAATACAGGGGTACAGTGATCTTCCTCATCTATAGGTGAGCTTTACTTTGTTGTCCGTGACCATCCTATTTCAGATGCATATGTCTGAAAAGTAATACTAGGAGATCGGCTTGCAAATAGTACTTGTACTGATCACAGATGTCGTTTACAGGACAGATGGCTTTTAGCCATGCAGACTCCAGGCAGTGATGTGTAAAAAAGAAAGGAGATAATTTCTACAGTAAGGGCTGCAGTGCCCAGTGTCAGTGAAATCACTGCTTGTACTGGTGCATGACTGCATGGTCAATATGTCTGTGTAGCCTCTAATTCAATGGAACCCTCACAGAGATAAAATTGAGCCAACCAGACTCATTTAAGATCAGAGTTTTCCTGATGAGGGACAGTGGTCTGAAGTGAACTCTCCCTACAGACAATACTATAGAAAATCAACAGATGCTTAGCTAACGTATCTATCCAGTCATATTTCAGGACCTCCTCTGGTCAACACACTCAGATCACAGAGGAGGTCCTGAAAAATCACTGACCATTTCTGCTTTGACAATGAAATCAGCTGCTGAAAGCCTAACAGAAACGAAGCCATGCCATCTATGCGCACAGGCCTGCTCTTTCAGCTTTTTCCCTACCAGCAGCAGCAGAACGTACGTGAAATAGCATCCTACTACTGTAACATGAGTGAATCACAGTCATCTTACTAAACAGATGGGGTGTAAGAAAACACTTTGAAAGTACTTCAACAACAATCTCAAGTAGTTCCTATTAGGTCAGAACACTTTTTAGCTACTCTCAGGCACAAATAAACAAGCACTCTGTGAACAAGAGAGGCCACTGGGACAATACAGCCTAACCTGCTGTGTAACATATCATGCTACTCCAACACACCTTCGATCAAGCCTCATTTGTGAATCAAAAGCAGCATACTGCTTTTAGCTTTGCTGCATTTCTAGAGGAACCCCAGAGATCTCAGTTAATTTAATGAGTGCATTTCAAGGATGTTTGAGCATCTAATTCCCTAAATTGCTTTGGCAATCCAAGCCTTAATTCCAAATGAAATCTTTTAAGTTACAAGAATCCACAACACTGCTTGGTAAATTGTTCCAGTGTGTATTTACTTCTGCTTAAAAACACGCACTTCGTTTTCATTTCTAGGTTTAACTTCCACGTACTGGGTCTTTTTTGTCCTCGCTTGTGAGTTTCAGAAGTTCTGTATTTTGATCTCATTTGAACCACTCTTGTGGTTTCTCCCAAAGTCTCTCCATTTTTCAACAACTTTTCAACCGTGGGTACCTTAATGAAGTATGTCCCAGAGTGGTCATATTTGGAATAGAATGGCAACCCTCTCGTATCCGTAAGCCTGAGAAGTGCACTAACCTGCCACCTGCAGTTTCGTGTTACAGCTGGTAACATATCACACCCTCAAAAACCTTTGCAGAATTTTAATCTATGGGATCACCTCCTGATTTTGTACTCTTTTGTTCTTGTACTGCCTAATTCTTAACCACAATATTTGCCTATATTATATCAATATAGGACATACAGAATGATACTGTATATACAAACTCACCCAAAACATTTAAGCAAATCACCCTCCACAGCATCTATCACTTCACCAGTTTTTGAACAATTTCCAGACTTTATTTTGTTGGTTTTATATTTTCTTTCACTCTTTGAAATTGTCCTGTTTTCCAGGACTTGCAAGATCTAAATTTTAATTGTTGGAAGAACTTCCTAGCCAGCTCATAAGACCTAGGTGCAAATTATTTCATTGTGCTGATTTTGTAACACTGAAATATTTCTTCCCACTTTTAAAATAAAAACAGTAAGACGCATATTTGCAGGAAATTTCTAGCCTAATTAAACTTCATCAAATTGCTCAGACAAATTCATGCTTTAAGAGCAAAGGCAAATCAGAAAGCTTCAATAATACACATGACTATACATTTTGTTCTTGATGAATTATACTTTGTTAAACCATTTTCCTTGTTGTTTTTCTTTTGATCTTGAGAACAGTCACTGCATTCAATCATGACTGTGGTCTCTCTTGAGCATTCAAGTCCTGAATACCAGAATTCTTTACGGTATCCCTACTGTGAACTTCTGCTACCTTGACCCTTCCCCTAATCATTAGGCAGCTTCTTGCACTGTACCTGCAGCACGTACAAAGAAGCTAAAAGCTGTCAGGAAAAGCCAACAAAACAAAAGATGAGTAGAAACTGTATAATTGAAATAAAACAGGCTGCAGAAACAGTTTAAAATAATAACCATATGGCAGACAATTTCAGACAAAATAAGGCTTTCAGAAGAACATCTTTTTGTATTACCCAAGGAGTTGGAGGAGGTTAGTAATGTACCTTGGCCGGGTTTTCACTATTCAGTAAGGACAAATTTGTATTTCCATTTTGCACAGTGCAGGTTCCATCCCTGCAACACTAAACTAAAAAAATTATCTGCACCAGATTTTTTATGATGTTATTGCTTTGGATGTTGTAATCATATATAAACCCCCAATGTTGGCATATAAATCAGGAGCCCCTAATTCCATGAAGCCATCAGGAGGTGGCAAGATATTTACCATTGTGCCTACATCTGCTTTTGATGTGCAATGCAAACCTAAGGAAGGCATCTCTCCCTGCATCAGCAGCCTAAAACCAGCCCCAGTTCCGTAGATCAGTTAGTTTGTAAGATAGGTGAACTATTTCAGGGATATGATTTTATACCGTGGGAGAAAATAGGATTTCCCACTGTGGTCAATTTGAAATTTTTTACTGGAAGAGAATGATGGGCATACAAGAAATGTTCCCTTTTTCAGAGGTAATGATGTTATTACTTTTGACCCACCATGCAAGTTTCTTTCTTAGAGGCATCCACTTCCAATAGTGTGCACTTACAGAAATAGCCATGCTGGGGAGAGTTCAAAGGCCCATTGAGCCACGGTCATTAACAATGTTGGAAGTTTATGCCTAAGGAAGAGTATAGAAAAGCATGGAGTATAGAAAAAGCTTGAATAGTTCTGGTATTCCCTGCGTTACAGATGAGCCTTTCTGATGCTTGAGACTTCACAATAGTGTTATCTGTCCCTAATACTATGTCCCTTGGCCTCAGGGTTGCCAGTCAACATGCACTCACAAGCAGGTCTAATTTGGTTGCAGATTTCAATGTGAGAAAAGAAAGTCACAAAGAAAGGCACTTTAAATTAAAGGACCATTTAGCATTCTGTAGGATTAATATAAAGTAGGAAAAAAAGGGCTAGATACTTAAATATTTAGCCTCACTTTGTTACCTATCTTCTACAACTGCACACCTACTGAGGAAATGGGAGGTGGGCTGGGAAGCAGGTAACTCCACCTTGAAGTTAACTTTCTCCTTCTTTTCCGGAGCCTATTCCTCTGAGTTTACAAACTTGTTTACTTTCTTATTTAAATAAAATGATATAAAAATTAAATAATTATTTAAAATATAAAAAGAGGTCAGCACCTCTCCTTCCACATCCCCTCCTCAGGAAGCTGTAGGGAGAAATGAGGTTGCCCCTCAGCCTCCTTTTCTCCAAAATAGACAAGTCCAGATTTGGACATGCCATCCAGCCCTTCCAACAGCTTTGCTGTCCTTCTCCAGACACATTCACAGACCTTCCCATCCTTAAACTGTGGGGCCCAGAACTGCCCACAGCACTCAAGGTGAGGCCACACCAATGCTGAACACAGAGGGACAATCCCCTCTATGACTGGCTGGTTGTGCTGGGTGTGCTGCACCCCAGGGTGGGTTTGCCCTGCTGGCTGCCAGGGCATGCTGCGGTTGGATGAAATCAACTGTCAAAAGGCAGGAGATCAAAGGTGCATTTCTGAAATAAATTTTGATGCAAAAATGATTATAGCTGTGAGGAATTATTATCTATTCTTGCTAGATGTGACGAAGTTAAATTTTGTTCAGACTGATACAGAAGAAATTACAGCCTTAGCTATGTAAAATTTCAACCTTCCTATTTATTTTGTTCTTGTTTTTTCTAGTTACATATCTAACTAGTGTAAGCAAATTCATCACAGTTTTTTATGACCTAAAGATAAGCTTTTGTATTTCCTATTTATTAATGATTGTTTCTTTATCAGCAGAAATTAAGCTTTTGATAAAATATACCTCAGCACCTCTCTACCTGCAATTTATGTTATTTTCTCCATCTTTATACTATAACTCTATTTTCTATTATGCCTGCCAGATAACAATTTTTTGGAGTTATGACATTACTGTTGTCACTATAGCACTCAAATCTAAGGAGTGTCCAAGAGGTAATTTCAGTATCGACATCATCCCAAAAGATTATGGATATTCCCTGGACTTCTAACTTGCCACTGGATGCAAAAAGAAATTTGTCTCTTTACATCTCATCAGGCCTCTCTTGTTGCCTACATATTGTTGCTTAAAAAGAGTTATCCCTCTCTTTTATTTTGACGTTTGGTTTTCCCAAAAGTAGAGAAGGGATTTGAGAATATATAATGTATTTTAATTCTAAATTTCTTGTTTTATCTAACAGACCATATAATTCACCTGTCTATCTCATTGTCACTTGTTTCTTTTCTGATTCACAGGCTTTGTATATCCAGTTAGAGAATTGCCATTCAAATTATAATACAAGGTCTAAATTTTTCTTTTAAAAAAACCCAAGCAAGTTATGATCACTTTTCAATTAGCACCCAAAACCTGATTTTTCTTTATATTTGATTACACTGCCTTTGCCTCATGTAAGCTTTCGTGCCTTCTATGTGTACTTTACCTCAGGTAATACTTCTAACTTTTCTCATTACAGCTGTTACCTTCACACTAGCATTATTAGTAAAATGCCTTACACTTCCTCTTGTACTGCATCAAAGATCGTCGTTATCTTTTAACTGGTAATTTGTTCTCTATGCCTTGTGTCCTTTTTCCCTAAGGAACAATATTTTGAAGCGCCCCAGACTACTGCATAATTAGATCATAAAGGTATCCACTATCCCATCTCCCAGTAAGACAGGAAGACCTTAACATTTACATTTCTTTCATACATTCACCCTGTAGAGGATTAAATATATTCCTTTTGTTTGGTCTCATTAAATTTAAATTTCTTCGGTGTCCCTAATACATTTCATATAGAATTGTCTCACCTGACTTTTTCAAAGCCTAGTCATCTTCACCCTGCTGATAAACATATCTTCACTTAATGGCATATTTGAGTTCCATCCTGCATCTCTCTTGAACAAAATTCACAACAATAATATTCTTTATGAAAATAATTGGACCACACTCTGTTCTTTCTAATAAATGTGTCACTAGTCAAAATAACTTATTCAATTACATAATTTTTTCTGTTATATTCTTTTGTTAAGAGATTTATTATGTCCCTACCATGCATACTTTTGCCCTAAACAAAATGTCCTCTGTACAGAATGGCAATAAACTGATAGGAAGCGTCACAGAAACTGGTGTTACTTCTGAGAGGCATCTATATCCTCACAGAACTACTTAGTTTCTGTCATTTTGTCCATTCTGATTATTCTAGAATGAATGGTATTTTTTTGTGCAGCTCTAACAGTGTTTTGGTTACAGACTGCTGTATTTCCCTCAGCTTTCCATTTTAATGAGAAATCAACTAATTCTCCAACAAACCAGTGTATTTACAAATCACCCCTTTCTGCATTCTCCAATAAAATCTTCAAGATAGAAAGAATTCCCTGTGACACCTCTTCACCAAACCTCAGTGAAAAAAAGTCCTTATTCCACCCTCCAAGTGGTGGTGTCTTTGCTTCTCGTGAGTAGGCAGAGGGTTGCTATATCAGAAGAGGGTGTGTGTGTGTCTGTATATATTTACAAACACCCTACCCAAAATCTTAAATACCCTATCCAAAACTGGGTGGATCAACTGAATAGGTGGACTCTAAAAAATGGCATAAGAAGGATCAAATTTAATAATATAAGCAAATCACAAGTTTACTTCTCAATCATTAAAAAAGAAACCACCAGTACTCAGGTAAACTTCAAGTAAAACTATAGGGAAAAATGCTACATGGAATTGTGTTTGGAAAGCGTCTGTCATGATGTGTGCGAACTGACATGTATTTTGGCATTTTCTAATTTTTGCAGAGGTGACTTCACAGCCTCAATAATGCTCTTATTGCATCATTCCTAACTTCCTTGGCCCTTCAAAAAGACACATTCCCAAATCTAAGTGAATATAACAGCCAAAGTTGAGCAAAGCTATAAGAAACTGAACACTGGGAATGGAGACAGTCATTTTAACCCACCACAGGGAACTGAGGGGATAGATGTTATTTGTGCATGATAATGCATAGTAATTGATATAAATATATGTAAGTGATAAGTAAATGTTTTATTGCAAAAAACAAATGACTAAACTAAAATTCCAAAATTACTTGGGCAAATCACATCATTGCAAACGTCGTATCACCGTTTCAGTGAAGTTTTAGGCTTTTAGAGAAGGCTGAACAAGGCAAAGGTAGCTGAACTGACCTAAGTAGTTTACACAGTCAGAAAATACATGCTAGTTCCAAGTCCCATTCTGCAAAGAAAACGCACCACTTTTTCTAGTGTATACATATCTTAGGAATATATATTTGTAATGTATAAGTACATATAGACACTGCATATGTAACACAGAATCATACATACATATATATTATGTGTAACACATCATCATGGATATTGTTTTATGGCTACTGAAATGTTGCAGTAGCATGAGTATTTTCTCCTTTTATAGTAAGTTAACTGAAATACAAAGCAATTGTCACTACTGGGCAATGAGATTAAAAACACCACAATTTCTTACTGTTAGAATGTTAAGTGAGCTATCAATTGAAATTTTTAATTGGTCTAGCTATGATTAGCTTTCTGAAATACCTATAGTTCATTATATGTAGACATTTTACTGCTATTCAATTTGCATTCAAGAGGCTAGAGTTGATAGGTCTGCTTATCTTCAGTATGTCTGCCAGGTGAGTAAGGTCCTGGTTTTTTTGCAGCAATTAGTGTTAAAAGACCCCAAAAACACCACCACACACAAAAAACCCAATAACCCCTTCGCCCCACACACACACTGTGGGACCTACATAAATACAAAGATGGGTTATGATATATATCATTTTCTAAACCAAAATAGCAAACTATCAGGCCACCTTGATTTCCATTAATGCAGTTCAAAGTTTGCAACCATTTAGCTTCCAATCTTTTACAAGCAACTCTGGAGAAAAATGAATAAAAGTGAAGCAGAGACAGATCAAGGAGAATGATCAGAGTGTAAAAAGGAAGTACTCACCTCTTTTAGTCAGTTTTCCATTTTAGTTTCTTTCAATAGTTAAGACGAAAGAGATTTTTTGCCCACTCCTTAATTCAGCTGTCAGTTCCAATATTTGATGCTTGACTGTTCTGAAACACAATCAAAATGTAGCAGTTAAAACTACTAGCCTGAAAAAAGATAAAATAATTAGCATGGCAAGCAGCTACACATCCATTAGAAATCACAGCAGTGTTGAGAGGCTTTATATCAACCGTCCACTTCAAAATTTTCACATGGTATCACACTCTCCTCCTTGCAACAAAAAAAGCCCCAAAAATTAATAATTAGACTGCATAATGCTGCATTTGTGGTGCCATCTCACATGTTTTACTCTCCCTGCACAACACACGAAGAGTTTGTTGGTTCTTTTACAGAAAGATACAAAGACTAGTTACATGTGATTGCCTCAGTAAATCTATTGACTCTCTGCAAGCTCAGCTCTCCCCCAGACTCATTCTTCTACCACCTTTTCTCACACTACATAAGCACCATGGAGTCCAGCTGCCTCTTGCTGGAAAAGCAGTGGACAATGGTGAGAAAACTTGACCAACCACCCAGCCATATACATGGTGCTTCCCAACCAGCATCTGATGGGTGGCAGATAAAATTTCAATGGCAAATCACTGCACATTTAAATATATGCATTTTTCAAACTGTATAAACTGAAAATACTTATTTTCAAGATATTTTCTTTCTCTGCTAAGGAAAATGATACATATGTTTTTCCCTTCTTAGTTCTACAGTACTTCTTACTGAGACTAACAGAAATAAATGGCTTTACTCTGTGCTCTATATTTGAGCTCTATGAGTCATCTCACTATTTCAAGTTTTGATTCTCATCACTTAAAGGTCTAGCCTATTTTATTCTAGGGTATATTTTCTTTCTCATGTGAACAATTCGTAAGTACGAGCCAGAATAAATGCCAATATTTTTTCTTGTAAATGCAGTTAACAGGTCCAAACAAACTTTTACTGAAAAGCATATTAAAAGAGAGAAAAATGTGTATGGTTAAGTGTGCTTTGATACTAGCCTCAGACTACTATGAAGTACCGTTAGTACAACAACTTGTTCAATGTGCTGAAACTTCCTAAGTTATTTTACTCTTCTGATGCTCATTCGGAAAAACACCTTTATACAGACCACCGTCAACTATTGGGCACCAGCTGTCAGAGAAAGCAAGTAAAAAATTTCAGAGCAAAAATAACCTGCAAGAATTACAAATTCATGTTTATATAGCCAGAAGAGACCAGATCAGTCTGATGTCCCACTTCCCATAGGCTAGAAAACTTTCTTTAAATTAACTCCTTTGGAAGCAGGATGCACATCTTAGTAAAGCAGTAAGCTTTGGATTGAAGTTCTTCCAAATAGCTGCTAAGAGGACAGGAACAGCCTCCATACAGAAGGCAGGTTTATTCTGGGAATTTCTTAACCTCAAAATCAGTCATACTGAGGCCTGCCTTTTGTTACTGTCTTTTTATTTAATATGAAACCTGTTTCCAAGATGAACTAAATTCTGACACTCGTTCAGACTCTCTGAAATTAATGTCAGAATATAAACACATTCCACTATTATGCCAATGACAGCACATTGTGTATAGATGGCTCTGAGGGCTTGCCTCTCCCCTGAGGTATAAAATCATCTTTAGTGTATTTCTTAAGTCTAAAATTAACTTTACAGTTCCTTCTGTACACTTGATCTTTAAATATTTTGTCTTTCTTGGTTGTGCAGTTTTTTGCGTAAAAAGGGGGAGAAAAATGTTTAAAGTATGAAAATGTGACGGTAAAACCATCAGAATGGTGGTGGGATCAAGAAAGAGGTACAGAATGAGAAATTTCTTTTAAATCATTTCAGAAATGCATAGATTTACAGTTGACAGGATCTCTATGGAGAGAGGTTTTGACTATAATACTGACTACATCATAATAATTTCAGATTTCCCTCGAAAGTATAAAATTGACAGAGTATATTGTAACAAGTAAACTGTATTGATTTTTCCATATAAGATCTCCTTAGGGAGCTTTCAAAGATAAATCTCTAAAGGATCAAAATGGAGAAATATCTATGCAGATCCTTCAGTTGCAAGTACTTCTCTGAACCCACTGAAACTCCCATGTTTGAAGATTTGCTTGAGAACCTTGCTGAAGCTGGGCTCAAACAGGTTTCTCCTACCTGACAGCATTTGCTAGGACAAGAGAAATTTTAACTTGTCAGATATGCTTAGTCATGACAGAGACTGAGGCCAGGCAATGTAAAGGTACCACCTGCATCACACCAGTGTTAAGCACACTGTAAGCCATTGCCTGAAATGTATAAGAGGAAACAAATTTTGAGAGGAACTTTCTGCAAACATATATTTTAAGTATATATGATACAGTTTTCAGAAATGGTCAAGGATTAATGTGCTTTAAGCTATGTACTACACATGGTACTAACCAAGTCAACAAACCAAACTAAATCAATATTGTTTAAATGTTTTAAAATAAGTTTAATTCTTCACCCTTTTTGCTTTTGATCCTCTTATTTGTGTATGTCCGTGCAGGCCAGCCTTCTCTGCCCACTTTCCCTAGTTATTATTTCATCAGAGATACAATCAGAAAAGGTTCACAGAAGAGCAAGATGATGATAGAAGGTACAACATGACTTCTGCATGAGGGACAAATGAATAACACTAATACTCCTTGGTCTAAGAAAGAGAGAATTGAATTATGCAATATTATGAAAACATAACTGGTATGGAGAAGGTTAGTAAAGTTATTTTTTTCACTGCTTCATTCTGTCCAATGCAAGAACTAAAGGGTATCAAGTGAAGGTGGTTAAGAATTACATTCATAAAAAGGAAGAAGGCAGAATGAATGAACCAAAGGAGGTGGCTCTTACTGCAACATGCAGTTGCACTGTGGATCTTGCTGCCACAGGAGGTCACGAATATTAAATCATGCCTTCAAGAGAAGTCTGGACAAGTGTGGGAAAATGAAACCCTCTGAAATTAGCTAACTATAAATGTTTGGAAACGTCCAGCTCAGAAAGATCCAAAGTTAGAGATGGCTGGAGGCTAAGGACATATGTTTGCCACATTCTTATACTCTTTCTTTTGGTCTCTGATGCATGAAATAGGATGTGGGACAAACAGACTTTTGACCTTTGATATTGGAGCCATTTTTAAGATCTTTTTATGGTACAACCAAGAAGTTGTGTACATTGACATCCCCATCTGGCATACAGAAAAAAGAGGGAAACTGAATAGAAGTTGGACAGGATTCAAATGTTGCTTTTTTAGACTGATATGTTTACAGCTCTTTGAATGATGTTTAACTGAAATACCCTACAGTTTGTAGTTCTGTATCTGATCCCTTTTGATTAGTTTCTGTCACTTTTTCATGAAATAAGAGGACATGATGAATAGATTTTTCACTCAACAGACTGACTTGAAAATGCTACATATCTTGTACTCACTACCACTTTCACTACCATCAGACTTATTTAAATGCCCCAATTTTCTGGTTCAGTGTTAGCACAAATCAGTGACTCAAATTATCCAGGTATTGTATGCAGATAGTTTACAAAAAGCAGAGTCACCAAAACTAGCCTTCAGGTGGCAAACAGTAACCATTGTGTGATTCTAGCTAGAACTGGTCAGAAAGACACGAGGAAAAAGTTCAGAAAAGAACAGGAACAAATAATAACCTAGAATAGGTGCTGAGGGAGTCTGTGGCATCTCCATCCTGGGAGATATTGAGCACACAGTTGAACAAGACACTCAGTGACTTCAAGTAATATTGACATTAGCCCTGCTTGAGCAGGGGCTTCAACTAGATGACCACCTATAATTCCTTGCCACATAAATTATACTATGATTCTGTAATTCTAAGGAATAGACTCTAATCATGTCTGTACCACTCCTGTGGAGAACACCAATTCACAGTGTGACCATTATTGTTAAACTAGATTTCAGTGTAAAGATGAAGGGTAGGTCTTCAACTATTTTATTACATAGTAAACCACTTGATTTCTACGTGATGCATTTTTACATTCCTTAGGTTCTGCTGTCATGTGCCACTTTAAATTAACAATGAAATTTTTACTGGATTTTTTTTTTCTTTCCCATGGTTTGGTTTTTTTTTTTTTTTACTTCCACTTCTCATATTTTTATTAAGTAAAAGTAATTTGTAGTGAAAGTGCATGACTATCCATTTTTCTGTAAGCAGTATCAAGATATCAACCTACTTTAACAGCCCAAATCTGTTCCCTTTCAAGTATGTACTTAGAGGGGCTTTATATATAGTGCACCCTTCCCACAAGGTTATGTAGGGTGACAAATGGCAGATAACCTCAGATGTTCAGAAGAGCCCTCTTTCAGAACCAGATTTAGTGCATATTAAGCCACTAGCATCAACAATTTTTTAAACAGCAGGCAGGAGCCTCATATATTTCTTACCCAAATTATAGCAAAATAGTAATAATTACAGAAATAAGGACTGCCTAGAAACTACTGACCAATGAACTTCTAAAAATTTAATTAGAACAATACTAGTGTGGTAGTAATGGGAATACAATAAAGGTTAGCAATGCGCACAAAACTCAACCTTCTTCCTATAAACCAAGACTGCAATATTCCCACACTTACTCCACCTCATTTGTAAAATTAAGTCTCCCTCAGACAATTAAAAATCGTGCTGAGTACTGAGCCACAGTAAATTACAAATATAATTAAGTAAATAATAAGAAAGCCCAAGTCCCTACTTAAACATGCTGCCAATTCAGCTAATCTAACGACAGCAAATATTAATGCAATACTTCAATGTCTACAGCTCAGCTCCTGAACGACAGTAATAATAACACATTAAGATTTTGTCCATGGTCAGAGTAAACTGTTTATTTTCCCCAAGACAACTGGAGTACCAAGTTACCAGTAGTAAGCTGGTTGTATCTTCCATCATCTTGCTGGGAAAGGTGGGCAGAGAAGAAGAGCACTTTTAGCCTGACTGTATTTGCCACCAATTATACAGACAGTCTTTTGAATGTACTTTACTCTAAACTGAAAAAAAAAGCCAACCTGAAGCTCTTTAACAATAAAGGATTAAAATTAATGGCTATTAAAGGGCTCCAACAAGTGTGATTTTTAATTATGCTACTTTGGGAAATCATTAGACAATCACTACTGGCATTCCATTGTTTCTGCATCCAAAGTAGAAACAATTCATATCTTGAGAAAACATTCCAAATTCAGTAGCTAGGACACCAATGAGAAAAATTTAAAATTCTGAATCAGTGATAACTTCTGATAAATAGTACGCAAAAAAAAAAAAAGGTGTCTAAAATTATGCTGACAGCACATGTCACTTGCCAACAATATACCCTAGTGCTGATATGTGCTGCTATCTGTTTACAAGCTCACAGAGAAAGGATTAAATACAATTTAATTTACTCAAACTTAAATATGTATTTATACCACTATATAGCAGCATGTGAATGGCAGACATTTCACTGTCTCACAGCAGTTGTATTATTCTCAGCCCAACCTCATAAATATTAATTGCTTTTGAAACCAAGTTATAAGTTTGCACATGACATAAAGGAAAAATCCCAAGCACAGGCTTTCCCTCAACATCAATCTACAGGAGGAATAAAATATTCTCTAAGAAATGTTCCTGCATCAGCACCAGTGGGAAGTTCTGCAATCTCTTCTAGGTGGAGGTAAATGGTTTTAATTTGCTCTTCATTGTAAGTGAAAGAATCAGTTATATAAAGCCTTAATATTTCCAAGCCTGTTTTGCAATAAGGAGAGGCTTCCGCAGCTCCTCACCCAAGACTGCCTCACTGTGAGATTTTTCATGGTATGTGCATGAAGGACTTCTCAAAAGCAGCCAGAAAACTAAAACAGATGCATATTTAAAAGAAAAAAAACAAAAGAAATATCATAAATCCAGAGTTTTCAGCATCCACTACCACTGCAAAAAGTCTACATATTTTAAACAGGAATAGTTACAAACCAGAAAACTAACAACCGTCCTAAAGGGCTAAGAGAAAGCAAAAATATCTGAGTGCAACAAGCGAGAGCTCAAGGAAAGAAAGGCCACAGGCAAGACCTGTGGTCATGCTCACTCTTAACAGCCGCTCCTTTACCCCTGACTGTAACTCCTCACCCTGCCTCACTCACGTCTGGCAGACACAAGTACTTCCAGCGAGGTGAAACTCTCACCTTGCACCGATCGCGGAGGCAGAGTCAAGCAGCTAACCCAAACAGCCTTGCGGCTGCCGTGCAAGAAGGTCAATGGAGTATGAGAGGTGTCTAGACCTAGCAGCTAGGCATCTGGCATGCACGCAGTATCATCCCAGTTTCAATTGTGTTAATGGCATCAGCAACATAAGAATATGCGTAAAACAGCCTCATGAAATTTGTAGATCACATTAAGAGCCAAGGTCAGTCAGCCTGTCCCTTGCTCCTAAGGAAGGAAACAAGAAAGAAATTTTTAGCCCACCATTACTTTATATAAAGTAAATTCAGTGTGAAGTTCTGTATAGAGACGGGCCAGTCCATCCCCCCTTACCATCTGATACACATATATAGGGTGAGATCATTTTATTCATACCACATATGTGGTGGAAGTCTCTACATTGTACCTGTAGAGTCAAGTGAAATGTTACAAAAAACAACTACTATTTTTCTCTTTCACATCCTGTTGTATGCCTTACGCAATTTCTGCCTAATATATCTGTTCATCATATAAGTGTTTCTAAAACAACTCTGCCGATTTTTTAAACCCAATGTACCTCAAATGCTCCTTCTCAGATTATGCTGGTGTCCATATTCCTCACAAAGCGTTTACACTGCACCAGTTCACCCTCACTTCTGGGAACATGCATAGAAGCAAATATATCAGTAGCGCCACAAGAATGATTGTGTTTTTAAATGATTAAGTTTTCATCCTTCTCGTCTTCAAAATAGTATGATGGGCAGTAAAAAACAGGACAAAACCCAAGGTCTACTGCTTTTCCACAGTATACCATGAAAAGTGGACAGCTCCAAAGTACATCTTCCAGAATCTGCATGTGAATTTTAAACATGTCCAGCTCATGTTTGTATTGTATGAAGTCCTACTCCTGCAATCACTGAAATTCCTTGTTTTGAAATGCCAAAAATCTGTTTTCAGCCTAAATAGCAATCATGAGGCATTTGAGCAGTTTTTGATACTGAACACGTTAAAAACTTCATACAGCTGTTGCACAGAGAAATTGTCAGTGACACAGTTGGTTGAAAATAAGCCAGGTAATAAAGAACTCTACTTGTGCAGCACAATTAGGAATCGCAAATGGGGATACTTTGATAATCTATTTGCAATGTCCATAATGGTTCTAATTGTCATAAAGCAAATCAGTCACTGTAACAGACCCTCTTTCAAAACATTTAAGAGCACATTTATTTCTCTTTACCATTTCCTGGTGAAAAAATGTCCTATATTGTTTCTTTTGTCTGGTCCGTGTCATTCCATTCTGGCTTCGGAGCCAAAGCAAAATATCACTGTGGATCTATGACAGGCGATCCCTGAAAATTGTCACGGTTGAAACATCTGGCTAGGTAATGGTTTTCCCATACAGCATGCAACTTTTCTTGTTCACCCATCATCCACTGGCTTTACTTAAACTCAAGCCTTCAAACCTGCCCAGCAGGGCTCTGGATACTACACTGGATGTGCAATAAAAAAGTATCAACAGAAAACCAATTATTTTTCCATCATGCTACGCTGGGTGGTAAAATGAAGAAAGTTTACTCCTGCATGAATTCCCGCCAAACTGAACTGTCTTAGTTAATCAAGGCACAGTACAGATCATGTATTATCTCCTGCACAATTAAACATTCCTTTTGTTAGCAGAGAAATTGTCTTTTTTGTTTGTTTGTTTTTAAATAAGGATAAGCCATGTATTTTTCCACCTCAGCAAGTTGTGCTCAAAAGACCTAGGCAAGTTCAAACTACATTGTCAAAAGAGCCGATTCGTAAGTCTACACAATAATCTCATATGTCACTGGCATAAAGCATGTCAAGTGGTCATATGTAAATTCCTGATGCACATACAAGCAAATGAAAATTTATAGTATACCAGGTTTATCTTTATTAACTATAAATTAATTTGTTTTAAAAAAACAGAACAACCAATACTGCCACGTTGACCCTAACAAATATTTTTCTCTTTATTTTGTGCTAATAAGCAAGACACATCAAGACAACCTTATGGAATCATGATGTGGCACCTTAGTCACAGGAGTTTGCTGTTGGCCTGTCTGCTCACAGTGGCAGCCAATATTGCTGTTGATTTGAATAGGACCACAGGTTGAAGCAAAAAGCTTTTTAAGAATCCCACGGAGTGCAGTCAGGTTTATTGTATCTAACTACACAAACGCTGGTTTTCAATTACATTTTACTGTGAGAAAATTGAAGAAATCACCTAATCTGGAGAACTTTTATACGTATTTTTGATCATAGACTTCACAGCATACCAGTATGCAAGAAAATTGTACAAGGACAAAGAGAGAGTACCACTCCTGTAGCTGCATGTTGGTTTTGCTTAATTAGTTTATTAACTGCTTGATTAGCTAGTTTGTGCAGTACTTGGGAAATGTAAAGCTGTAATAAGTGCTAATTAATCATATTATTTATGTAACAATCAACTACAGCCACAGATCGTAGACGTAACAAAAAAATATGAACCGCATAATGGTGAAGAAATGAGCCTACATTGCTGGTGAACTTCCTTCATCAGGGAAAACAGAACCGGAAAGCAGTCACAGGCAGGAGCTGCAGAAAGCCTGCTTCATGGCAACTGACAGAAGCAAGAGATGAGGTGAATGAATGATACTAAAAGCGCTGCCCAACTGCTTATATTAAGGAGGACATATGGTGGAGAAGAAGCAGAACTGCAAGTAAAAATGACAGTTTCATTGAATTGCAAATGAGAGGTAATAATTTCAACATCCACTGTGACAGAATACTTCTATGTGTTATTATAAGCTCTGGTGGATGCTGTCATAGACCAATTCATGAATCGGATCATTTGATGCCGCAGCATTTAGTGTGGTAAGGTTGGAGCCGGAAAGGTGCTCCTGCTAGCACTTTCTGATGACCTAATGAACCTGCTCTAACTAGAACAGCAGTTTCTGCTCTCAGAGTGACTTAAGAGCTGAGTGATAAAGAGGAGACAGCATTTATCACTTTTCCCAAGTCCAAAATCATGCATAAATGGATGAAGCAAATGGAACAGAGTACCTAGTGATGGTAAAAAAGCAGGAGAAAGGAATGAAAGAAGCAGAAGAGGGACATATATCCACTGTTCTAAGAATAAAGTTAATTTGAGTTCTACCAAAACACCCGTAAAGGATGGAAAGAAACTTCACATCATTTATGCCAAAAGTCAAACACTTAGGGAGAGAGGGAGATAAAAGGCTAAAGTATTCTACAGGTAAAAATAAAGCCCTTCTAAAATACTTCTGACACAACTTTCAATGGTAAAGTTATCCAATAAATAACAATGACAGTTTAAATGTACAACTAGATAATTCAAAGATAAACCAAACTAATGAAAAAAAATTAACATATTCAACATCATAAGCAAGAACATTCACAGTATTTAATACTATTTCTATGACATCAGATTTTCCATATGATAGTAAAGAAAGTTATAATACATTTTGTAAAGAGGTGGATTTCTGTTCCTTATTTTTTCATTTTCTTCAGCCTGCCAGTATATGTAAAACAGCCTGCAGAAATTGTTTAGTAGCACAACATAAGGTTTTTTTATGTCGCTTTAAATAGAGAGAATGCTGAAAAATCTGTTTGATGCATATCTTAAAGCATCAGAAAAATATTTTGTGATACCCTTGTTAAGTTTCTCTGATAATGTACAAAAAGTTCATCAGAGTTCATTTGCAATTTTCAATTAATTTGCTCTGACACATTATTAACCCTTTTCATATTTCATTTTTATGATCCTGTCCTACTGAGTTCCTTTTATTAGTTTGGGGAATTAGCACTGTTTTCATTATTTATTATTTATGAAATTCTTTTTAAGATCTAGTGCTAAGGCAAACAAGGATGAACCTTGTTAGGTACTTTGTATTTTATATTGCTTATTGTAATACAGAAGGAAGTACCAAGGAATCAGAGTTTTACTATTCTGGAAGGCATAGTGAGCACCCTCTTTCCCTGGAGAATCATAAAGTGAGATGTAGATCACACTTTTAACTTAATGGTGGTGGAATGTACGAAAAATGAGTTAATAAGCCAAAACCCTTCCGTGGAAGCACCAGGTGCTCAGCACCAAGTGCTTCAGTGCACTTTTCACATCCTCTCATGCTGCAGTGGCTTCTGAACAGACACAGATACCACCACGCATGGCACTTCGAGCCCAACTGCCCCGCTCGCCACTGCTTGTGGTTTTTGGTGCTTGCAGTTTTTCCTGACAAAAGCTACATACTCCCCATGTGATGATGACAATCACATCCTATTTACTAAAACAAGAATATGCGAGTCTCCAGGTAAATGTTGTCCTCTATCAAGCCACGCTGGATGAACAGTGGGCCAGTCTAGTCTCAGGCTGCTAATGGGGGACATGCTATTCATCTGTGGTCATGGCTGTTCCTCCCTTCTCTCCACACGCTGCCTCCAGACTTGGGATACATCACAAACTGCATTATGCTCAGATTACAGGTTTCTGCTGAAATGATGAGGCAAGAAACCATTTTCTTTCCTGAAACCTGAAGTTATGACTCCAGGAGCCATTCTTCATCTGGTGTATCTAAGCCCCACTGAAGAAAACTGTTTGTGTGAGGCTTAGCAGACCCTAAGATCATATTTTCAGCATCAGAATGGTAGCTCATTCCAGCCTTTAAGGAAATGCAGCTGAGCATTACTTCTAAAAGCATTGGAGCTTTTTTTTTTTTATTTGTATGTCACAATCATTACAAAAGATTACACTACACAGCAAAATGCACATCTTCATACTTTAAAGCTCCATTTTATTCGAGTTGACACCTTTTTGCAGTTATTGCAGGTTTTGTAAAAAGATTGCAATTGTGTATGTCTTAGAGAAAAAAAAAAAAAGTTTGCTTTTTATTCTAAATATATTCTTTTGCTACCATGCTGGAGAAAGTCCACAGCCAACAGATCTTGTGTTTTGTTAGCTGAACACAACCACCTACGTGTATCGAAACTTGACCATGTGTGGCATGAACTGATTACTTTATGCACAAAGTGGCATACAAATTGCTCAACTATTTATCTTGTGCATCTATGTTCCCTTACCCAAGGGAACCCATCTATGTTCCCTTACCTTACAAAATTAGTTGTGGCACCTTTTTCTATGAAGTTTGCACAGGAACAGCTGATGCTTAGTGTCTCTGGGCTAGCAAATCTCATAGAAGTCCCACAGAATTCAGAAAACACTCCTGACAGATGAATGGTCATGATATACTACAGAAAATAATTTTATTGTTTAAGCTTGTAATGACATGCTGGATGTTACATGGCGCCTGACCCACAGTTCTAATGAGAACTTTGAAACAAAACTGACAGTATCGTAAGTATATCCATCTCAGTTTTGACAGTTCACTTGACAAATTTTGAACTAATGGCAAGTGAAAACCCTAGGAACAAAAACAATATTCAAAATACTTTTTAAGAATACCAATTGTTCTTTAGATGGCTCTTGCCTTTTCATAGTTTTTAAACAATTAACCAGTTACTGTGATAGAGAAATCAAGTCTTGACATGAGAAAATTCCTTTCAACACAATTTTTTGGGGTCTTTTCCATTTTAATTTACCCAACCTATGCAAACATACTCCCTAACCTGCTACAGAAAATTTCTTCTATTTGGAACTTTGTTGCTAATGACTTTTCAGGTTCTTCTTTTGTTAACATTACTCTAAAGTCCTGCTATTTAAAATGTAGTAATATTTATACAATGACATATCCAGAGATGGATAATTCAGAGGGTTTTTGGGTTTTTTTGCCTTTTTTTTTTTTTTTTTTTTTTTTAAGATAAGTCTTTGAGGAAGTAATTAATACATGCACTGGGAAAATATGCAATAAATGCCTCTGGCACAGTCTCCAGATAATGTTGGCTGAATGTTTGAATATGTTCACTTTGTTCTTTTGCGGTCTGAACTGTTGATTTGTAACACTGGCTTCTGTCTGCTACATTACAGAAGGCGACTTTGGATGAGAGATGCTTTCATTCCAGATTAGTGAATAAAAAATACCAGAACAATATGATGCTTAAGTGCTCCAGCACTTGTGTAACTTCCTCTTGTAGCAGGCACTTGTAATACAAACATCAAATGTGCATATTTGCCTGCTTTCGGTAAATATATTTTGTTTTCTGGACTTCCTCAAAAAACCCTGATGTCTAGGTATTTAGCAGCTGACTCATGCAGAATCCATCATAGAATCATACAATGGTTTGGGTTGGAAGGGACCTTAAAGATCATCTAGTTCCAACCCCCCTGCCATGGGCATAGCATCACTGCATCATAGTTTACACTGAAATATTCTGGCACTCAAAACTTCTCACACTATGGCACATTATAGAGGTGGCTTGAGTGGTAAGGCTGCCCTTCCATAACACCTAGCCTGTGATTAGCAAAGAAAGCTCCAGGTTGGAGGAACCTTAATTTAAACTGACAGATTTCTTCACTGAAGTTCCTCTTATTCAGAAAGTTAAAAACAAAGTGATGAGTCAACTGTAAAGACTTGAAACAAAAGCTTGTTGTGAAAATTCAAATCACTACATTGACTGCTGAATGAAGTATATTAATAGCTTGCAAATTAAATTTCTGGCCCAAAGTGATTGATCTACTTCAGTCAGTACTTAAAAATGTTATGGCAGAACTATAAATGGATAAGGTCTCCTAAAAAGAAGACACAATACTCGTTCTTTTAAAATAATGCTAGCAGGAAAACAAAAGAACTTTCAGGGAAAAAAAGCCTTAATTTTGCACGCAACTCATGAATGAGTACTGGCTTTCTGTCCATGGAATAAGTATTATTTGATGTTTTTTTAAAATAGTCTCCTAGCATTTGTCTGAGTAGCCTGTAGCACTAAAGTTGTGAACCTGATTTTGCATTTGCAACCAGAGTCACAGATTTTTAACACATTCCTTGTATAAGACATGGTATCATGACATCACTGCATATAATTTGCATTCATTGTAGATCATTTCAATAAAGAAATAGCTATTACAATTGCATAAAACTTGGTAAAATAGAATTTCACCAAACGAATTCAGCATGATTTGCTTTCATCTTGTCATGTTTTAACCTCAGCTGCCAACTAAGCGCCACAGACTCTCACTTGCGCTCTCCACCTTTTTCATTATTAGACCAAAAAAAGTAGATTTGTTACTTGGCTGACTACTTTCTGTCTTTCTGTAAAGGCAGTTTTTTTAGTCAAAGTTCTTGAATACAAGATGAAAATCTATCCAAACCTCTAAATCAGTGTTTAAAAGCCTGTAACGTCCATCTACTGTTCCAATGATTACAATGCCTCCCAAACCATTCAGAACAAATACATCAGAGCAAGAAACATAGTCAACATATTTATCAATGGCCTGCTTATTGAACTCAAACAGGAGTTTTCCTACACATTATTCAACCACTGTTGTGCAGTACCTTTCCTCAATCCCAGTATCAAACAGCATGATATGTTTTGGTTGGCCAGTCCTGACTGCAACCATAATCCAAGTTCCTTTCAATAGAACCCTACTATCTACAGTTACATCCCAGTAACACAATTTTATTTTTCTTTGGGAAGAATTATCAAGAATGATTCTCAGGAAAGATTTTCTGTATCAATTTCTCCAATAGATTTAATCTGCAGTTGATATACCCTAGTAGCACATGTGTAACAGTTGTCATGTGAAAGACAAAGAAGATCCAAGTCATAGAACTGCTACCTTGTGCCTACAAGAGGGCTGATCTACTTCAGTTCCCAAAGGTCCAAATAAGGTGATGCTTGGGAATGAACTACTGAACTACAGCCAGTCTACACCACCTATCTGAGTCATTATCTTTCCTACCTGTTCTTTGCTCACTATCAAAATTAAAATCTCCTTTTCTATAGTTACATCTTCCCCCAATACTTTCTTGCATTTTGAAGGCAAAAAAAGATACAATTGAAAAGTTCCAACTTGGGATGGTCAAAAAAACTATTGAAAACTGCTCAGTATCTTGAGGTCATACACATTACAACACAGAAATTCTAGTGGATAAAGGATTTTACATGTAAAATATTGAACTGGTATAATATCTACTTTCAAATCTATTCATTAATGTGTTATTCCATACAGAGAGAGGAACTGAAGTGCCATAATTGGCAATTTCATCTGCAATACTGAAGTGGAAGTTATTAAGACTGTAATCAAAAGCTGAGGGAATGATATACAACAAGGATGGTGTTTGTAGGGCTGTTGCTTATGTCACAAGTTTCTCACCAGCACAGCAAGCAAACGTACCTTTTTTGCAACAAACTGGGCAGAGATATTTAATGCTCTTGTGGGTGAGGTCTCTTGCTGATGTGAAAAGGAAGTCATAATAATTTCTGTTGTATGCTTGTCCAGCCTTGTCTTGGAGCTCTATGTTTAGTTATTGCATACATGCATATTGACTACATTAAAACAGTTTTCGGATAAAGTAAATCATGTTATGAGATACAGAAGAAATTTTAACTATCCCAACTTAAATAATAATATATATTTTTTTAAAAAGCACCTATTCTGCAAAACAGCATTTGCTTAATTTTTTCTGATGCACAAAAATATTAGCAGTTTGTCTTTTTTTTCATCACCCAGTTAAACACTGATTCTCTGAAGTTTGATGGCAATTGCAGGGCTCTCATGCCCTCGATATCCTACAGAGCATCTGCACAACCTGCATTTCTCCAAATCACAGCTATTTCAATTCTATTAAGGATTCCTTTTCATTCCTTTTTAACTGTCCTTTCAGTATCTGAAATTAGTTACCTGTGTGTACATGAATTCAGAATGCCCCTGAACTTCAAATCTAGATATTTGGAAACTGCAGAGGCAAAAGTCTATACAGACAGTGGTAGTTTTGTGGCAGAGCCCACTACACTAGATCAACCCAGGTTTTTTTCAGTTTCTTTAGTTGCAGGTTAGCAAGCTCTTCAGACTGAAGACTTTGCATCCTATCATTATCAGAGGGAACAAATTTCTGCAGTACAGGATGATTAATAATTTTTGTATTTTTCCCTTTCCAAGGTGCTTGTGTGTTCACAATTTGCAAATAGGTTACACAGTTTAATTTGACAATTATACACTTTCTATGTGTACCAGACAGCCACACATCAGGAAAATTCTAATATTAGAAATTCTAATCTAACTGGTTACAAAACAATTATTCATGCATTTTACCTTGCTTTATCTGTCTAGAGAGATGCACAGAACTGGCTGCTGTGTTGTGCTGGTTTTGGCTGATATCCTCAGACTAGCTACTATGAAGGAAATTAACTCTATGTTTAGATTTATGCAAAGAAGAATTTTGATAACAATGATGTTTTAGTTGTTGCAAAGCAATGTTTACATTAAGACAAGGATTTTTTTCAGATTCTCATACTGCCCCTGTGCTCCCAGCTGCTTCTCTGTGTGAAGCTGAGAGGACATACAGCCAGGACGGCTGAACCAAACTGATCAAAGGGACATTTTACAACATAAGACGTCATGCTCAGTATATAAGTTGAGTTGGCCAGGGGCTGTCATGACTCAGGGACTGGCTAGGCATTGATCAGCGGGTGGAGAGTGGTTGTATAATTTTTTTTTATTGCTGTTTTCCTTTTCATTACAGATTACTATCTTTATTAGTAGAATTTTCATTACACATTTAAAATTATTATTAATAGTAGTAGTATCATTTTATTTTCAATTATTAAATTGTCCTTCTCTTAACCCATGTGTTCTCTTATCTTTGTCCTCTGATTCTCTCCCCCTTCCCACTGGGAGAGGGGGAGGTGAGCAAGCAGCTGCATGGCGCTTAGCTGTTGACTGGGGTTAAACCATGGCATATGTCTATGTGTTCATAAGATACATGTTTCTTTTTGCCATGAGGCAGATATGTTCTCGGTTTGGGGATGGCAGAATGGATGGCAGTTCTTTAAGGATTCTTTTAAGCATAGAATTTCTTCAACAATTCTCCAGGCCAGGATGATCTTTTTCTATACAATGCCTAAAACAGTAGGTCTTTGATTATTGAGTGGATTTACCACATACTGCACTGATCTCTGCATTAAATAGCAGCACCTTAAGAGTATTAGAAATCGGTTTTGACAGCAATACATTCATGAAACAAAACCCCAATTCACAGTACAAGGGTATGAGAAAAGCAAGACAGCTAAAGCAGGGCAGAATGCTCCTGAAGCAGGAAATGCTTTAATACCAGATACAGCTGAGCTCCCTCAACAGAGCTCATTTTGACTGCAAGATGAAGAGATGAATTAAGACACAGAATTCAGTCAGGGCTGAATCACATTGGTAGGAATATTTTTCAGATACTTTGTTTTAATTTTGTTTTGCATGACCAAAGCACTGACCTTGGTGGGTTAGATGATAGGTTTTTGCAAAGATAATAGTATAGGTGTGTTTCTGATTAAAACGGATTTCACTCAAAAAGGTCAACAAAAACTGATTCATTAGACCAAATCACTACTTGTGTTCTATTTTGCAAAATAGTTTTTTCAATATACACAGAACAGTACTTAGGTAGTTCTAAGAAACATTGCTCCTTGACTTTTAAATCACCATGGAGTGTAATAAATGCCCAGCCTGAACAGAGCATGGACTATAAGAAACTCTTAGCCACTAAGAAGATGGTGTGGTACTTCATAATGTTATCTTAAACCATGATATATTCTGTGAGTAAAGGGAATAGATTTGTTTTTACTGAGTTTTCATCACCACAGCACAAATGCCAGACTTTCAAAAATCTAGAAAGTCAGATAGAAGACTAGTAGGATAGTATGTTCATAAGTACAAAAAAGAAATTAAATATTTACATTCCACCTGATTTCAACCAAGATCACTGTTAGAAAGCTGTTCTGTTTGAGTGCCTAAAAAGATGGTTTATAATCTCTCCTCCCCACTTCCTTGATCAGTACCCCACCTGTCTGCATAGGTTTGCAAAAGTATCATTTGGATGACCTAAATTCTGAACAAACATTAACACCTAACTACCATCTCATCCCTAGCTGTACTTATTCCAGGAGAAAAGGGAAACGTTGCTGAGGAAAATCATTAGGGACTATTTACTTTGCCCTATTTTACAGCACAATATCAGATATTTTTAAGCACTTTGTGCTGACCGTCACTCACCTTCAGGAATACTACAATCAATAGTTCAAATGCCACATTTCCAAGTACCATCTCTCTCACTTTATCTTTCCAATTGAAAAGTAACTCTGTTTTACCTTTTAAAAACATTTACTTACTGACAGAGCATTGTCCCACATCATTATCTGTCAGAGGCTGCATGAAGAGGTTTTACAATTTCTATAGGAATATATGGCCGAGAAGAGTCATAAAGTGCATGCACATGTGGAACAGTGTTGTCCAAATCAAGGTTGTGAGCTGTTTTGAGTACTGCAACTGCCCATGCATGCCATTTGCTCTCATATACAAATATTTCCTTGTCACACACACAAAAACCCCCAACCTGAATCCATTTCATAGAATATCCTACCCCATTGTTTGCTCTGGCAGTTTATACACAGTCTGATATGTCAATATTGGTGCAGAGAACAACATTTAGCTTAGTTCCTGAGACAGAAAGTTTTGTGCTATGTTACTGACTTCTTTTTAGAGTCTGAAAGAGTAGGGATGACGAGGGATCAAATGGCAATAGAAAGATAACTGGCTTAAAATAGGGCTTTGGGAGAAAGGGTGGAAGGAAAAGTAGTAAGTATGGAACATGATAGCAGGAATTCAATCAAGCAATCAAAGAAAACACATTTTAGCTCAGGAGATAAAAGCCTTGCTTATAGTATCTTTTATCCACAGAAAATAACTTCAGTTTAGGGTACAATAGTGTTTTCAGAACTGCTTAAGAGTAAAAATTCTAAAACTTGTGAGAAACTTGCTACTGGTTTTGTCTAGATTACAATCAGTGCTACAGACTGCAGCAGAAACTAGGTATTTTTGAGCTAGCTTGGATACAATAAGCAGTTTGGACATGGTAATACAAGATACAGAAGACATGCTATGCTCTGAGCTCCATGCTGATAAAATTCATTTATGCTAGTATTTAAGCAGATGAGCATATGCTTGCAGTTGGAGAAATAACTATACTGACGGTGGATAAGTTTTAGTGCAAGGAGCCCTGAAAAATGCTAAGCACTTCAAAATTTCCAATGATAGCTAATAGCCTGCTCAGAATAACCCAGCAGGATAACAGAAAATGCTTTGCTCTAGCTTATGGACTAAAGCATGGGTTTTATTAGTCTGATGTGAGCAGCAGGGGAAGGAATGGGAGAATTTTTTTCCAAGATTTGCATTCTTTGGGATCTACGACATACACCCCACATCTTCCCACAAGGATCCTTCTCTGTCTACCTATACACTTTACTCATCAAGATAAGGACACGACCAAATATTAATTTCCTCAGGAACTAAACCACCAGTAGATATGGTCTAGGGAAGGCATGGGGAAAGAAAACTTAGCAAGCCTACGTCATTCACATACCAGAAACTCTATTTCCAAGAAGGCCTTGGAGAGTAGGAAGCTGCCTGGGATAGGAACTGCTCTCTCAGATGTATCCATCTGCAGTTCCTTCTGCAAGCTCAGACCAATGAAAACCAGAACTCTCTGTCTCCCCTCCCTCACCTACTCCAGCAAAGAAATGCGTTACAGTAATGTTAGGTTTACTTTAAAGTCTTTCCATCCTCATTATTTAACAGATGACTTTCCAGGCAGAAGCACAATCAGACATACTATTCCAGCAGTAGCAATGTGGCTGAAGGGCTTTTCTGCCTGCAGCTTCACCCCCAGCTGTTGGGCATCCCTTTCTGTTAGACTTGCCAACTCAACTGCACCTGTAGCCACGTCCTAATCCTACTCTACCAAATGCAGTTTAGCTTGAACTCCTTTATTTCTTCATTATTGGCTTTCTTATTCTCTTCTTGTTTTTAAAACAGGCCTTTTTGAGAAGGCTGGTGAAAAGCCAAGCCTCATAAGCATATTTGAATTGATTTTCCTAAGCATCACCCAAACTACACGCTCTTCTGTATGACAAAGAAAAGCTGTTATATCAGAAAAAGGATTAGCTACTTGTAAGATAAAACAAGAAGCAATTACAGATAACATGATCTCTCATCTAAGGTCTTCTTTTAGACACAGAATCTCTGAAATAAAAATAACAAACTTCATTGCCCCTCATAGTCTTTTGAAAAGCTCCTTTGAAACACTATGCTATTTTTTCATTGTATCGAACAGGTAACATTTTGTAAAGGCTGAACAAACTTACAGTCTAACGAAGTAAAAATGGAAAATTTATCGTTTATGAAGGGGATGATTCACAGCCTCTTCACAATTTCTTAACACTTAGATTCACTTCCACTTTGGATTAAAACCAATGTGCTTAATTAAATTCAAATTATCTTTCCACGACGAAGTAAAAATCTTTCATGCCTGTTTTTCACGTATTCAGTCCCAGTGTCCCTTTTAACAAAATCTTACATATATATTAATGTTTCAAAAATTATTTTAAATATATTAAAGACATAATTATGAATCTTAAAATGACAAATTCATATTTGCATGTAAGGGTACAGATATAAATATATCATGCTTTCATAACTAGAGCTTCTGGAGATATCTAATGATAATCACATTCTCTGGACATCATAAAATTAGTAAAGTGAATTTTTCTTTTTTGAAGTTTTGATTTTTTGACTTTTTTTTTCTTCCTGAATTGTATCTACAGTCAAGAGATGCCTGCTATTTTCTAGTAAATTGTCCTCTAGATAAATATAGTTAATCATCTTTTAAAAACTATTGTTGTTACTGCAGTTTATGGTGCACAGCAAGAGAATTTAATGAGAACCCCCCAAAAGCTTTCAGAAATTTAGTTTTTATTATATCATAGTTGAATTACCAGCTTATGAAATTAAAAGCTGACAGAACCATCAGTGAAAACACAACTGCCCTTGAACTCCTTTTTAAATAAACCAATATAACCAAATGGTCATTCATTCTTGATGCTGGCACTTCAGGAAAATATTAACGATTTCCTAAAATTTAAATGGAAGGTCTTACCTTGATAACATCTGAGTTTGATGTTATAAGGACTCTGACAAGACTGCAACTTCCTTAGCATGATGGAAAAGAGAAAGCCAAGGTTCCCACATTCCAACATGGATGCTGAGGATACAGAGCTAGAAAAACCTTTGCAATAGGTTATCACAGCTGACACATTTAATCAGTTTTGACACACAGTCTCCTCCTTTTGCCAGTTTTAAAGAGATTTGTCCTTGAAAGGACAAAGAAACTCTGGGCTTCTGCAGGGAACAAAGGCTCGTGTAAATCTAGGTGAGGGAGCATATCCTTCTACAGGCCATCTTTTTTTTTGTTGAGAAAATGGAGAAAAATTGTGCATCACAAGGTTTATATGCTCAAATCTGTCCTATTTTAAAGCTCTGTAAATACAGCAATTCAAAGGACTGTTGCTTATAGCAACAAATATAAGATAGTACAGATGGAGAGAGAAGAAAACCTTACTGCAAATTCATCATTGTGCTTAGCAAATTTACACCTCTGAGAGCATGTTGGAGCTTGATAAAGGAAGAAAAGGGCAGACACTAATTTTGCGGTAATGAGGAGCACACTTGTCAGTGTTTACATGCCCCAAGTCACCCTTAGGAGGCCTTCTATAATTTAAACACAGGCACTTATCTCTCAAAAGTGTGTCTCAAGACTATGAACAGTCAAAGAATATTTAAATGGACAGGAAATAAACTTGTTATCAACTAATTAGCTCTGTAGGTTTCCTTTTAGTTATAGATAAATATTTCCAAGAATAAAGTAGTAAATATTACCAATGAAAATAAAAATGTTCTGACAAAAGATCAACCCTTCAGTAAAGCCACAGCAAGCTGAATGGCTATGATGTGCCAGCATATGTTTGGCTGACAGAAAATAATACAATATATAACAACTGCATAATCATAACTAAGAAAACATGAATTTTCCATAATGGCACAAACATGTTTCCCTTTGCTCTACTGTGGCAGATATGATTTTATGAACTACAGAAATGACCTGGCCAAAGGGTACTCATGTAATTTGTTAGACGCAACAGCAACACCGAAGGATCACAGTGCCTCAATTCTGCACCTACTGGCAAGCGAACTGAAGTTACACTGACACTTTGGCCAGCATTTTTGCTCCTATGACCAGGAAAATTTTTGGTTTGTTTCGGCAAATTCTTATGAAGAGATGAGTTTTTATTACAACTGTTATCACATTTGTTGGTAAATCTTTGCCTTTGCATTAATACAGGCACAGTAGTGCTCAATGTTTATTCTTCTGCAATGAAGTCCAACGTAGATGATATTGGTTCCCTCTACCGCCACAACTATCAGTCATGAGAACTGGATGCACAATTTAATGAGCACTTAGGCTTCTTCTGTCTTGCCTATCACCATCAGCCTTGCACATGCCAAACAACTACATGGCAAGTGAGTTTGCTTAAACAAGGTCTGTAAGAACTCAGTCAACGCACAAGGCGGCAATGAAGGAATATAACATAGGCTTCTCTCTCCTAGGTGTGCTGGCTTTGGCATGCCAATGAAAATAAAGCCCCTAATTTTGCACAAAAAGTCACATAGATATAAACCTGTTCGGTAAATAGCTCAATTTTTACATTATTACAGAGTAGAAGCTATTGTTGACAAGTGTGATGTCATACCGGAAACCTTGTGGTAACATGAAGCTTGATGAGTGGCATGGGGTATTATACTAACATTTGTGAAAGGCCAATTTTTGCATGTTTTCAGGAAGGCTGATGACTACTCTGGATGCATTATAAATATGAAAAATGACTGCTTTCATTCTGAAATAATTTGAGACATGTAGGAACAAGGAAATATAAAACAAGGGGCATGGACTTGGTACCGTGCCTGGAATATGGTGCATGTGACATTGACTTCTAAAGGTTCCAAAAGAATTTTATAGATCTGTAAGAACAGAAGTGGTGGATGTGAAGATAAAATATAAAGTATTGGGGAACAGCCAACACAACATTTGCAAAGGGAAGTCATGCTTCATTATGCAGCATGTGTTCTTTGAAGGGGTTTATGACCATGTTGATAAGGAAGATCCATTCATCTACTCTATTGAATTTCCACTTGGATTTCCAAAATTATCCTGAAAATGTTTCTCACAAAAGAAAAAAAAGCAGTAGGACAAAAAGAGAAGATACTTGCCAAGATACAATACTGATTAAAAAACAGGAAAAAGGAAGTTCTTGCATTGGAAAGAAATCACCCATAAAATCAAAGATCTTTTTTAGGAGCAATGCTCTTAAGCATTTTTATAAGTGATCAAGAGAATACATCTATAATGAAGACACCTAAAGTTTGCTGATGATACTACTTTCTAGTGGGTAATGAGGACAAACTGCAATCAACTGCAGAAAAATCTTATCAGATTGAGCAGTAATGTGACTGTAGAAATTCAGTGCACATACATGGAAAGTGACACAAGCAGAGAAAAAAATCCCTAAAGTTACACATAAACAGAAACCGATGGCCTCTATTACCACTTAGCAGCTAGATTCTATAGGTAATAGTCCTCCAGGAAAACATCAGCTAAGTGACCAGTAATGTTAGGAAATATCAGGAATGCAAGAAAGAGCAGGAAAGAACTTCCTTAGGTCATTAACTGAATAAATGGCCCACCTGCATCAGGTACACTGCATGCAGCTTTGCTTCACCATCTCAAAGTGGAACTAGAAGAAGGACAGTGGGGATGATCAGTGTTTGGGAAATGTTTCCATTAAAAAGAAGAAAAAAACCCCCCTAAAACAACAAAACAAAACAACAACAACCCCCCACCTCCCAAAAAAACCAAACCGAACCAAAAACAAAACCACAATTAAGTAGGCTGGAATTTGTCAAGCTGGAAAAGTGACTTTTGAAATCATGGCATGGAGAGTATGAAAAGGGATCAGTTCTTCACACTGTAATATAGAGTGAGAAGGCCATCAAATGAAGCTGCCAGATCATGACCTTCAAACAAACAAGAGGTAGTTCTTCGTGTAAGATCTCATTAATCTGTGGACATCCTTGCCATCTTGTGGATGTTAACAGTACATGGTTCAAACAGAAAATTAAAAATGTCCACAGATGAAAATTAATCTTTCCATTGAATATTAAGACCCCAGTTCCGTGAAATGCAGTCCTTGTCTAGGAACCCTGTTGAAAGCAAATGGTTAACAGCTGAGGGAATATTCAGGAAAGTTTCAGTGTGAGCCTTCACAATTTTTATATATATTTCCCTAGACTTCTGGGTTTGGTTATTGCTGGAAAGAGCATACTGATACAAGCACACTTGGCCTGATCATTTCCAAGAGCAGTCAACTAATGATTTGATGCAAGCCTTAATCTGTTGCACACTGTCAATATTTGTAGCCATCTACCATTTCAGAACTTAAAAAACCCCATTTTTCTTCTAATACTTGCTGGATTGTTTAGGCAGAACATTTTCAAGACCTTTGGTCAGACTTTGGAGGCTGCTGGAGTAGCCAGGTGGTTACAAATTCCATCCCTAAGGAAGCTGAAATTCAGATGTGACCTATCTGTGTTTATATCCTCCTTTAATGTCTTTTAGGAAGTCTGAAGAACGAGATTTTCACTATTTGTTAAGTGCATACAGTTTTTCAAATAGTTTTCTCTCATAGTATTAACAATGAGGACTATGCTTGATTTTTCTGAAACTGTGATTGCAATTTCTTGTCGACCTGGGGCTGGTACTATCACAGTCAGTCACAAACTAATAAATAACACAGTGCTGTTTCTACGCATGTCAGAAAATCTGCCCAAGAACAACTTTAGACTTGATCACAAAAAAAAAAAAAAAAAAAATCACTGAACCAATGTATTAGTTTTCCAAGACCAGTAGAACACTGTAGGGTTCTACCAACATTCATTATCTCATTGAAGACTGCATTTAAATAACACCACCATGTACCTTCTTTGGCAAAGGCTGGGTACTTCTATTAGGGACAAAGCTACTAGAAATCCTTCAAAAGGAGTGTCAGGATATGGGACCGGAATACCCAAGAAAATCTTCTGTTCCTGATTCCATGGACTAACTACTTTAGCTTTAAACTTTTTGCTGCAACTCCAAGGTTTTGATTAGGTTTTCATAGTGCCTAACCTGAGTCACTGAATTTTGGCGCATAAGTTAGGAAACTAGTCTTTCCAGGTTTTCTTTGCAGTCAGTAGAGAAAGGCAGGCATGTAGTTCAGGTCAAGAGCATAACCTTGGTACCTGATGAGACCTCCAGTATCCAGGCACTGAAATGAAGACTGGTTTGAAGAAGTCCATCCTTCTAATATAAGGCATCCCCTCACCTTCAGTGCTAGTATCTTGAATGACTAATGGGACTACTGTTCAGTAACACCTTCGCAGCACACAACCACATCACCATAACCATCAGATTTGTAGAGGACCAGCCATGATGCTGTAGCAGAGTCCTGCTTTCCAGGCTGGTCTAGGAAAGCCTATCACACACTGGTGCATGTGTGTCTTTTCCTCATAGTTTTCACTTGCCATAGACCCCTCAAAGGGGAAATTAAAAAAAGAAAACAAGCTTTGATTTGGAATAGCAATATGCTTTATGTAAGAAGAAACATAGAATCACAGAATGCTTTGGTCGGGAAGGAACCTTAAAGATTATCCAGTTCCAACCCTCCTGCTTTGTGGGAGGGAGTTCCAACCCTCCACTAGACCAGGTTGCTCAAAGCCTCATCCAGCCTGGCCTTGAACACTGCCAGGGATGGGGCATCCACAACTTCTCTGGGCAACCTGTTCCAGTGCCTCACCACCCTCTCCGGGAAGCTTCAATCATAGTTATTCTAAGACATTTTCACTGGTGTAAGACAGCATTTTGTTGAATGATTGAACTCATGGTTTGAAAAGAAAATTCCATGTGAATTTTCTGTAGAGGATCTTTATAATTTGTTTGCCTCAGCAAGATTTTATCTTATTCTGCAGCTCAGCAACTTCAAAATAATTGTTTTCTATCCATTCATTTGGAATTTTGGATGGCACTCTTATTGTGACAGGATGCGGACTTTTCACTATGAATAGAGTCTATTGTTAACGTTTATATCCAATAATTCAGGAGACAGCTGTTCCATAAATAACATCAAATCATCTTCACCATCTGAAAGACCATGTAATCTAATATTAGTCTTGTGGCTTCATTGCAGAAGATTATACACCTTTGAAAGGCTACTAGCAGTTTGAGATAAAAAGTCTATTTTCTAATCCTATTCTTCTATAGTGTTTCCAGCTTTAAAGGTTTTGGTGTACACCACATCTGTCCAAGTTTCCACATTTGATAAATGGAGTCTTGCAAAATCCATTTACCATCCAAAGCTTTTACAGCACATGTACACATTTAAATGTCCTGTTAATCTATTTCACAAATAAATTACTGAAATGGCTCTTTTCAGGCCTCAATTACAGGAGAAATGGCTAAAAGACCATAAAAAAAAAAGATTGCTTTATATTTATTTTCACCTCTTTCTATAATATGATGGCATTCAGTATGCTTGAGCCAAATTTTGGTTCTCTCATTACCCTTCAATTTTTTAGAGGCCAGAGTGTAGGTAAAACATCTGAACAAACGACCAAAATTTCCATAATACCCAAAAGTGAAAATATCACAGTGAAGTCGCATCATGAAAGAGGCTCAAGAACAGCATTGCACTTGCTGTGACATAAAATTTGCCTGTCAGGGAAAAGAATATTAATAGCTTTTTGCTGTGTGCTTAATGAAATACTTCCCAGACTACTTGAAAGCTCCTTTATTAAGAACAATAACATTTTTCCTGAGATCAGTGACATGGTTTTAATAAAGAACACCTTATCAAGTGAAGTTTATTCTATTTGTGTTACTCTAGACAATAAAACCTACAATATCAGTGATTCTTATACAAGCAATTTCTAGACATAAAATATGACTGCAACTATCATTCAAATTTCCTCCAAATGTGTCCAGAATCACAAGAATAGTTTTTGGTCTGAAGAGCATACCAGTATAAATTCATTGCAATGCAGTGGGATCTTAAACACAAAATGATTAAGACGTGAGATAAAGGACATCAGGTCACAAAGTTACCCTGGAGAACTTTATATCGGTATTGACATTTTTATTTACCTATCTCTTCTTTTGCTTCTTCTAGGCAGCAAAGAGGAAATGAGGGACAATTTGTTATGATTATTTTACAGAATGTTTGGGAGTGATTGTAAGGAAGACTCTACAGACTCTGTGACCATCTTTCTGCTAGAAGCATAGGAAAAAAGTTGTTAAGGACAAAAGAGCATTAGATACTGAGGCTGGAAACAAGAATACAAAACAGGAAAAATGCAAAGATGTACAAATGACTGTTTCTTTCCTTTTATCAGTATTCTCTCTTACAATTGTTTTGTTTTCCACTGGGCTATTTAGTGGGTCTTGAAATCTTTATTATCATATTTGCACAGAGAGTGTCAGTCCATCCTCAGTTAACGACCACTAAGTATCAAAGTAGCAAACATACTAAAGCATGACAAAGTAGTTCAGCTGAACTGTCATCATAAAAGCTGTTCTAAAACTCTGCAAGATGGCTGTCTGCAATATATCAGTTGCACAACAGGCATTTACAACAGATCCAGAGAATTTACAAATGTATGAGAAAGCGATACAGGAGTATCCTTTTCCCCATATTGTTAATAGTAGTAACATGAAACTCTTTCAGTAAAGACATTTGACAGCTGGACTATCATACTCAAACCTATGCTATTAGGTATTTTTCTTTATATTTAATTGGTTGCTGTTACCTAGCTTCCTTCTCAATTGCTTTCTTCTCCTGACCAAATTCATCTTTAAAGCTGAGTGACTCAGCTGCTTCACTGAAAAAAACTCCATCCCCACCATGTAAAAATAAACTATGATGATAAATATTTCTATTTAATACAAAGCTTCTTGAACTAGGAGGTTTTTCATTGAACTAGTATCTTCCTCTCATTTAACAGCAAGCTATGCAATGTTTTTTATAATCTCCCCTCTTTCCATGCCAAAAATTTCCAACTTTCAAATTATATTGAGAATTTCCTTGTGGTTGCTAACAAAGTTGATCACAAGCCAGGACCTTATTCTCTGCACGGAGCAATACAGATTAGTTCAGTCTGCCTACGCAGGCAAGCACTGGTCAAGACTTTCACTTAATCTCCTGTGACGTGAATGAAGAAACACACTAAATTAGCTGTGTGGAATGATTGAATCACTACAGTCGAATGATCAAATGCCAGCACGGAGCTGACATAGAAGCTCAGGACACTAATAAGACTTTTCTGCTTTACTGAATCAGTTTGGGTTTCAAGGCTTTTTTTTTTAGCACTATTCAGAAGCAGGAACTAAACTCACCCAAAGAAAGAAGAAAATGCACTATTTCTGGTTTTTGTCTTTTAAATCAAATTCGATGCTTTTACAACAGGTACTAAAAGTTCACTTTTCCAACACAATTTAAACTGCATCAGGAAACTGGATCATTTGCTTTTTAATCTATTGGGGTAGCTGCTTGCAAAGCCGCTTTTTAATTTCATGTTGCCACAGACAAACAGAACAAGCTGTTGCTTAATGCTTGCACAGAATGTAAGTACTTGACAGTGCTTCCAGAGAAAGAAATTAAGATGCTAAAATTAGCATTTGGAATTAAATGATGCTTAAGTTTTGCATAGGGTAGAACACCACAAAAATTAAGAACCAAAATTTTGAAAATAAAGAAAGGATGCATGTGAAAATGTTGAGAACTTAGTCTAGAATCTCTTGATAAAACATTTTATATTAGAGCCTTCAACTCAAGTTGGCTATGCAATAGCTGAAGCAACCTGCAAGCTTTAATTCCTTCCTAAAATCATGGCCAACTTATATTTACAATTACCATGGAGATGTAGCCTAAAGGATCTAATTCCATTTGACTTAGCAATATCTGGGAGACAAACTGCCAATTTTACCTTCTCCAAATTATCATAAATGCATTCACGAGTTCTTCACTGTGATATTTCAAGCTGATATGCTCAATCAGTAAATAAATCTTACAGAATTTCTTCTGAACATTAGTGAAAGAAACAGTGTTTCTCATTTAGGAACATTAGATATCAAGACAAATTATGATGAGCTAAATGCTCATGATGTGGAGAGAAGATTTTAATGCCATCCTTAAGGATATATCTGTGACTTTTTACAGAAGACACAGCAACTTCAAAAACTTCATGTTTTAAAATATCAGAATTTTAAATGATCCAGTAAACCTCTCTCACTAATAGAAAGACCAGCATTTCAGTGACACTGAGCTAAACCCTAAATACATAATGAAACTCAATCTAATTTGAAACGGGGAAGATACTATATGCTAAAACATGGAAGGCTGAGTCTTCAAATGAAACTGTGTTATTAGGTGTACACATGAATCTGACGGGGACTAGGTTGGTTCAGAGAGAGCAGGCTGGAAGCAAATTTATATCATCACATCCCAGCTTGTGTTGCAAATGAGCATGACAGTTCCTATCTACTTTACTACTGATTGAGAGCTCCTTAGTGTAGCAATACTCATGAACTCTGCTAAATTTAATTTCTATTTCCATTTGACAACAGGCAGGAAAGCACCCTGTCAGTCAGCTTTTAATAGCTATTACCTTCCACATTGCAATAAGTAATTCTAGATTTTAATTTATTTTCCAAGGCTATTTCAGGGAACTTTCAAGATGGAGTACATCAAACTAAGTGGAATAAACAGCCCGGAACTGCATACAAAGGTTTAGAATGGTAACAAAAGGGGACTGGTACTAACAAAGGCATCAGTCACAGAGCCACGTTTTTGGGGAACTGACTCAGAGGGAAAGTTAGAAAGTAAAGTTCTAGCACGACTGAACCCAAAGTCTGCCCTATTTTGGGTTTCTGGTTACATTTACTATTACCAGGAGTGGTGGCTCCCCACCCAGCCTGATCACCCTAGAGGTTTCCTTCCCACAGAAATTAGGATGTGGCAAGAAGGGCAGGAGGAAAAAGGCACTCCTTGTCCTCATCCAGCAGTGGTGGGAGGCCTTCCCTTATCTGGGAAACAGAGAGGCATATCTACTATGAATTATAGCTTCTCACCTCCAAGTCACCACAGCCACCTTAACTGTACAATGTTTCAGTAATTATTCCTCAGTATGAATGGCTTTTGCTCATCTTTTCCTTAGGCAATAGTCCACTACTGAACACAAGAACTGGCATGGTAGACAGGAAATATAATCACAGCTTGCCAGAAACACAGTTCTCCAAAATTTGATACAACTTCCTCATTCAACCTTAATGTTATATTCACTTCAAGTCTTTGAAATGTTTATGACCTACTGCAGTAAATACCATAAATATGGACACCTTCAGAGTAAGAAATACCACCCAGAAGCAGTTTCTGTTCTGATGACATCACTGTTGTAGTGATATGAGAACTTAGTGAAATATAGGATCAAAATAGCTGCATACTGTGTTGCCACTAAAACATGGAAAACATCCACTAGCTGAAATTCAAGGCATCCGTGAGACATATTTCCACAACTCTATGTCAGTTTATAACAATTGAGGCTTTGACCTAAAATATTTGAGAGTTATATGTGGCAAGCCAGTTTGGGATTTTTTTTTTTTTTTTTTGGTAAAAATTGCTCCAGTGTAATCAACGTATGCTAAAGGGTGCAGTATTTTTAAATCACATGTTCTATATATACAGCAGAGATCATGTAAAATGAAGAATCTTTAGAATATAGGAGCAGTACACCTACAACACTATGTTAGTTCAAGATCTCTCTGAATTTATATCTAGAATAATTTTTTAAGTATGACATCATAAACCTGAATTGTCTCAGTGCTTTCTCTCTCAATCACTGCTTGTTTCTAATGGAGCTTTATACAGGTGCAGCCTAGCAATGTGCAATATTACTCCTTGACTCTCTCTGAAATACTATTGAGCATACTAGTATATGCAAAAAACCATAATATTTGCCAAAGAGACAAAAAAAATAAAGTAAATTGGAATTTAGGTTTTTATCACAAATAACACTTCTAAAGGTTTATTAAAAAAATCACAGCTATACAATTTAATGCTTTTTGCAAGAGGAAATGTACTTAGTTGTTAAGATAGAAGAATGGAATTGGCATAATCTGGGTTAATAGCCTATTTTTGTTAAGATCTTATTTTTTATGACTGTGCAAATTATTTCTCATCTTACTGCTCCATTTTGAAAAAACAGAAGTATCGAGCTATAATCCTTTCAAGATGCAAAAGCACACATGGCCCTAAGATAAGAAAAATTCTTTTACAGCATGTCCTTTAGCATTTTTCTTTCTTTTTGAACTGGGATGTGTGAATGCTTTCCTAAACTATAACCTTGAGAATCTTATGAGAAGAGACATTACTATGTGCACATTTAATTATTTTTTTTTTTTAAAACCTAATCATATTTATATTCTTAGACCTTCTAAGGTCAAAGAAAGTAGCAGCTTTTCAATATAAACCTATTATATAAAACAGAATCTTTACAGCTTAGATTTGTAGTTTTGCTGAGTTTGTGGATGGTACAGTACAAATCAATATAGCACATATTGAGAATTAAATGTAGCCACAGGGGAAGAGATCTGTGCTCATACAGGTGATGTGAGTCAACTGCATGCCTATTTCACAGTAACAACAACAGTAACATAGGAATGTCTGTAGAAATAGCAGTAATTATAAATGATAGGTGCTAACAATATAGCAGTGTTCCAATAATTTTGCAGCATACTTATGTCATCACATAAGTTAGCACTTGTAGCTTTCTGCTGGATAATACATTTACTCTATTACCTCCACTATTTTATTTCTTCCTTAATTTTCACATTGTGAAGGTTTATGTACTTCAACAAAGATGCCACCTAATTCCATTCCTATACCTACCTTTTAATTTGTAATAACGTCCAGAGTTCTGCATCACAGACTGCAGCACTACCATAGCTTTCGTACACGCAGAAAATCTCAGTTTTAGTATCTAAGTGTCAACAACTACTCCTGAACCCTCAGAAATACACAAACAGCCCCATTTCCCAAATAAGAAGGAAAGCCAAATGACTCAACTCTGAATCCTTTCATGACTTAGAAGAAGGGAATTCCTGATTCCGCCTATCAAGCAGACTGACTGGTAACAATTTTTTGACTGACTTCTGCTATTCTTTTCCTCACTGCTCTCCCATATTAAGAACATGGAGTAAATTTACACAAAATTCCACACTAGTCAAACCACAGGTTCATATAGTTCACTTAGACTCCTGTCTAGTAACAGTGAGCAGGAAGACACTGTGTGATACACTTTACTTCTGTGTTGCGCCACTGTAATCACATAGTTTATTTTCACTTTTATAAAGGATTTTTAAACCACTTAAATAAAGAATTTCACTTGTCTGTCTTCCACGTCTTCTCTTTTCTTGAGACTACAGATTCACCTAACATTTGTACTGAAAGAGCCTGGCTCAGGACTCAATGCTGCAGACTGTCCAGTGGGAGGTACATCAAAACATTCATCTGGTCATCTCAAAAGATCCTTAAAACTGTGGCAGAATTACTGAAATCATCTAATGGAATGTGATTAAATTATAACTTGCAATATTACCAATTATTGCAAGTGTATGTAGAGATGATGCTCAAATATCAGCATTTTCATATGCCTTTATGCATTATATCTTGAGAAATCTTGCATTAGCTCAAACCTATCCCCTAAGTAGACCTCCTTCTGCCTGGAAATACATGTTCCACTCAGTTACACAGTATGGAAGATAGGGAAAAATACCACCTCACCTCATGGCCAGGAAAATGGAATTCTGCACAGGAAAAAATGAAAAAAAACCTACTGTGATAATATTACATTCCATCTCAACCTCTTAGAAACATTCTGTTCATTTCAGCAATCCTTTTGATCTATTCCATATAAAGCATACATAAATCTATTATAAATCCATATAAATCTATTCCCTATATGACTTGAAAGAATAAATCCCATTCCTCTGACAGAGCCCCATGCACCTCACTGAGAAAAGAGAATAAAGAACTGTGCCAGAGAACTGGTAAACAATTCTGTGCAAAATATGCTGAACTACAATCTCTGCAGCTCTATTCATGCTGTATTTCACATCACAGTGTGCTTGTAACTGCCACTGCTGGCAGTCAATGGAAGCCTTTATTTGGAAGAGAAGACCAACAACTTTGAAAAACTCAGACCTGACTTCTCTTATATTTGAAACAGGTCTCTTACTCCTTAACAACATCTGACACTAACATATTTGTATGTGAAGCATTTGCATGCAATGATGAAGATTCTTCAAATAGTACGGAAAAGAGTGCAGGAAGAAAGTGTGGAGGGAAATCTGGACACAGGCACAGAGGAGATAAGAGGGAGAATAGGAGTATGAAAAAAACTGATGGTGAAGCCAGGGGGTGCTCAAAGGTTTGGAGAAGGCTAAGGATCAAGCATAAAGTAGAAGCAAGAAATAGATGTAGAGCAGCAGAGAGAGAAATTTTGCTTACTATACTAACAAGTGTAGCCAGCAGGTTAAGGAAAGTGGTTCTTCCTCTGTATTTGGCACTTGTGTGACCACATCACGAGAACCACGTCTGGTTTTGGACTTCACAGAAAAACATTACTATGCTGGATCAAGTCCAGCAGAGAGCTATCAAGGTGACTAGGACCTGGAGCAGATGATACACGGAGACTCTGAAGGGATTGGCGTCCTCAGTTTTAAGAAAAGGCTAAGAATGGATATTACAGTAGTATTCAACTAATCAGTGGTGAAGCATAGAGAAGACAGTGTCTCCTCAGTGATGCTCAATGGAAGGTTTCATAGCAACAGACACAAGTTTTGACAAACGATACTCTAATTAAGTTTTAGGAGAGGAATGTTAACCGTGGACATTGATGGTCAAGCCCTGAATCAGGTTTGCCCAGAAAGGCTGTAGAATGTCCATTCTTGGAGACCCTTAAAACCTCACTGTACACCTTGAGCAACCTACTCAAGCTTGGAAATTGGCTCTATCTTTGATGCTGGCATCACTTTGAAGGCCAAAGTATTTGGACCAGATGACCTCCAGAGGTCCTTTGCTACTTAACTTTTCTGTGATTCTATGAATTCTAATCTTCTACAAATGATGATTAGGCCATGAGGACACAAAGTTAGAAGACTGAAGATGAGCAGCCGTAAGACCATACTATACACAGCCTAAAAATGAAGAAAATTTTCTAGAATCTCAAGACTTGTACAACCAAATATCTACAAAACTTCGTGACAAAAGATGTGTCTCATCCCCCCTCTAGTGGCTAGTACACATAGGACAAGTCACTGCTGAAACCACTTTGTAAACTTTAGTGGCACATACTTGGGAAGAGGAGTGAAAGACATTTGTCACACATCTGGATATTAATACATACTGACATCACGAAATCACTGGGTTTTGGTTTTGTGTTGGTGTTTTAAGTTAGCAAATGGCATAGCTAGCTTATATACCTAGCATTTAAGAGCTACCTCTGTCCCTAAAGCCACCTTAAACATACTTTTTCCTGATTTTCAACTCATTTTTTCTTCTATTTTCAAATGCCTTTTTCATGTTCTACATTTATGCATACATGTCCATATATATATATGATTATCTCTGTGTCTGTGCATCATTTTTGTGGTTGTATATATATGTACATTTATGTGCATATTTTTTCAGGGGACTAAGTTGATAGAGCATTTCTAAAATCCATTTTTTTTTTTTTACAAGGTTGCTTAAAGTCACCTTTTACATCTATGAAGGAATAAAAATGTCTAAGCTTCAAAGATACTTGTGCAATTACTAATTATGTCAAAGAAGTTCATTTATTCAGAGAAAAATACACCATGCTTCCATGCCTAGGTATGAAAGCAGGTATGTACAATAAATATTGTAAAAAACATTTAGGTTTACATGCTTTGGTCAAGAAATTTAAGAAATGTGGTATAATCTAATGCAACTTAAAGAGAAAATAAAAAAGAATAAAAATTACATTAAACTGCTTATAAGTGGGAATATTATACAAATACTTACTTACAGAGCTACAGTTCTTTGGTCATATTTGACATATGCCAAATAGTGAAGGAAATATAGAAACACTGTTGATGCTAATTATGTAAATATAATTCTTATAGCCATGACAAAGAAGTGAAAATGAGACATTTAAAATAGGATTCACTAAAAAAAAAAATGTTTAGCTACTGCATAAAGGGATGTGAATTTTCACACAGATGAGAGAACAAGAGAATGTTTTCCAAATATTTTAATGATAGTAAATCATTACAGTTCATAGAAAATTATATTACTGGGGAAAAGAGGCAAGTGGGGTTAACTTTTACCATAGCTTCAACTAAGGTAAGGGACAACCAACATTCTCAGACTGCTTGGCCTCTAGTGTACTAAAAACATCTTTCTTTGTATCTGACCAACAACAGTAAGACAGCACTGACCATACAGCATGTGAAATACCAGTTCTTCACCCAATAAGCTAGACATGCCTTCATGCAGCTCTCTTGTACAAATAAGAGATATATAAGCCACAGCTACCACAAATAAATAGCACTTGCAGAAGCTTAACAAGCCTTCTGCATATTCACAACTGTGCAGTTTTAATTTAGGTACCAGTCTGTCATATGATTCTACATGTAATGCTAGTTTTAAGCATCCAAAGACCAAGCAATTTCAATGGGCCAAATCACCTGCCTAAAGTAAATGTGTGCCAGTCATGTGCGGAGTGGGGCCATGGACATTTCCATCAGAAGCAGAGAAAGAGAAACTGTTATAACTGAGGGGACAGAAAGCACTTGTTTCCACAGCATGGAATGAAAAAGCATCATTGACCACCTGCCAGTGCTGAGAGCCCTGTTCTCCTACCTCCAACAGCTGCTATTAATATTTCACAGTACCAAAAAAATATACTAGGCATTACAGAGAAAACAGTAAAAACTGCAGACCGTGTCCAGAAGTTTAAACAATCAAAATTACATGTCTTGATACAGACAGTGGCATTTAACAATAGAATGGAAAAAGGCTGTAGGTGGATGAGATTTAACAGAGTAGACTTATGAGGTAATATCTTTATCAGGCTGCTTTTGAAACTACATCCATTAATCAATTGCTCTAAATGTTTCTGGGTTATTTCCTTTACAGAAGCAACAAAATATGCCCTTCTTGGTCAGACTGATGCCCAAGTACATCTACAATTCAGTGTTGCACAACTGAAAGAAGCATTTACAGCTTACATTGGTATTCCCAATCTTGGAAGATGGCATTTGGTCTAAGCTGAGCTCACTTAAGAGAAAATGGAGAAAAAGGGCATCTCTATAGCCTCTAAATTGTGAAAGTACTTTAAAATGTGAAGAATCATACTTTGTGAATGTCCTTTTCTCACCACTGCCTATAGAGACACACACCTTAAGTAATTGGCTTCGACTAGACACTTAGCTCAAGGTAAAAATCTCCACTTTTATTTTCAGATGTCAGATTTAGATACTGATGTTGGATTAATAAAGATACAACTGGTTTGGCAACAGCTAAAAAAAGAATATATAGACTATGCTAGAGGGTAAGCCTTTCCACAAGTATGTGAAACCCCCCCAGAAAAGCATATGAGTCTATCCTGGTTTAAGTCCTAACAGCATGTCAGAACTCCAGTTACAAAAACTGACAGAAATTTAGTAATGCCAATGAAATGCTAGTGACTGCCAAGGAGAGGGACACCTTTTTCGTACTCCTACAGATGCCAGAAAAAGAGATGATTTGGAAAAAAAGGAACAAAGAAATCTGGTGAATAATTACTAATTTAACCAGAACAAGAACATACTCACTAAACAATATGGTATCCTGAATACCAGCAAGCACTTTAGAAGATATAATGCATGAAAGTAATTTTTAAAGTGTGCTGAAAAAAGAAACAAAACATCCTTAAAGCAAAAGGTTCATGTAACATGGCACAAAGTGAGAAGTCACATTCCACAGAGAAGTGCTTCCTCCGAGATTTGTTCTTGCATTTCTCTTCTAAAATTACACAATTTTCCTTAAGTTTTACAGTTCTAGGATACAAAATGATTCAGATGATAATTGGCTGAGTCACAGAGTGTTCAATATTTCAGGATATGAAAAATGGTTCTTTTCCATAAAGGATGATGGCCAATTTAAATACCATATTTTTAGGTTCTGTAATACTTTTCCATTGACAATTGTTTATTGAAAAACAATAACTTGTACTGGTCTATGGACTGGTCTTGATCATTTGTCCTACATAGTTCAGGATCTGCTTGGACATCCTTGGGGTACTTGCAGCTGGAACTTCTCCAATTCTCACTGATATGGCTAATTAGTGCACTGGGTACTATTTATCAAGCCTTTCAGTAAAATGAACTTGCCTGATCAAGTGATACAAAGTGAAAAACCATGTGTGTGGTGAGTCACTGCACCACTTTGCTCTAAAGTACTGATTTAGGAAATACAAGTGAAAAAGCAAATCTACCTGTGAATTCATTTCGTCAGTTTGGAAGATTTCAAGAACCTACCAGTAATATATCTTCCCAAATGAGTTGCTTTTGAGCTTTATCAATTTAGGAATTTAAAAAATGCTGTGCAACTATGAGCATAATAATATCCAATAAATAAGTTGAACTAAAATATGTTAGCTCTAGTAAAAATGCCTAGAAGGAAAAAGCAAAGGGCACAGAATGGAGAAGGCAATTCCAAGTATGACTTAATGAACAGAAATACTGAAATATACCTTTTTTTAAACAGTGAAATTTAAGATAATTATAAGGAAAAAACAACAAAAAACAAGCCACCTGGATTTCACTTCATGCTGTTCCATACTAATGAATACTTCTCTGAGTTTCCCTTGTGGAAAAATGATACAACTCTAATAAAATTATTCATAGCACTAAACCATTTTCCTTACCAAACACTCTGTACATTTGCAGGACTTCTAGAGGAGAATGTTTCTTTGGAAGCTTTATTATTGTGAGATTATGGTAAGATGATCTGGATGGCTCAGTGTATAAAATCTTGTCATCCTGGCAGAAGTACTTTGTTCTTCCAAGAGGCAGACGCACATTTGAAAGCAGGCAATAGAGCTCAGGTTCTGAAGCTGCAGAGTCAGAGTCTGCACAGGCTCACGTTGACTTGGCAATAGGCAGTAAAATAGCAGTAAGTGTGTACCATTTTCCCCACACCAAGCAATACATGCTGGCATGAGAAGTGGAAGACATCCACTTATTTATTGAATTGAAGGAGGCATTTTTAGTGTGGCTGTTAGAGGTTTGTTTACCAAAAGAAAAAAAATCTCTTCCTATGACCAGTATCAATATACCAGCAAATAACTAAAGGAAAAGCAATCTTGCTGAGCAAATTGCACAAGTGGTATAAAGCACATGAACTTTAAATATAAAGTTTTTGAGGATCAGATTCTCAAACTACCTCATGAAAATATTTCCTATCTAACCCCTTGAAACAGGTGGACTAAAAAATAACACCACAAGCTACAGCTTAAATAGCATCTATCAGAGCTGCAAAGGTAGTATAATAGACTATATGAACAGTTACATATACTGGTTCAGTTTCGGTTGCACCATCATAAAAAACCCCCAACAACCTATCACAAAACACAGTGGGTGTTAAATGTTTTTATATTGAGACAAACCAGATGGCCTAATGACTTCAGCAGTGATCCCACTTCCAAGTTTCTGGGTGACACTGAAAGGAAATCCAGCCACCAGCTGAATTACTAGCCAACATGGTACACAGGTGTCAGCTGCTGCCCTTCCCATCTCTTCTCTGCCTTGTTTTCCCTCAAACATTCCATATACAAAGCAGGATTCATATGGCAGACCATCACCCAACTGTCGGTACATCAGGCAACATGAGAAAGGGGGAAGTGCAGTGCCGAGGCACAGCTTGCAAGGAGCACTTTTCTACCATAGCTCATTTGACCGCGGTCACAGTACAAAAAGCACAGCCTCCCTCCAGCCCAGGAGCCTGCACGGCCAACCACGGACCAGGCTGAGCACCTTGGGCTAGCACACAAGATCTCAGAGACAGAGACCAGCTATGAGTGCGGGGACACTGCAGGTATTCAAAGCACAGCTCAAGCTGCAACCCTAAGTCACAGAATCATAGAATGGTCTGTGCTGGAAGGGACCTTAAAGATCACCTAGTTCCAAGCCCCCTGCCTTGGGCAGGGACACCCTCCACCAGACCAGGTTGCTCAAAGCCTCATCCAGCCTGGCCTTGAACACTGCCAGAGGTGGGGGCATCCACAGCTTCTCTGGGCAACCTGTTCCAGTGCCTCACCACCCTCTCTGGGAAGAACTTCTTCCTGATATCCAATCTAAATCTCCCCGCTTTCAATTTAAACCCCTTGCCCTGTCACTACAGGCCCTTGTAAAAAGTCCCCCCAGCTTCCTTGTAGGGCCCTTCAGGTACTGGAAGGTGCTACAAGGTCTCTCTGGAGCCTTCTTTCCTCCATCTTCCAAGCCTTCAGCTTCTTGATGATAGAGACGCTGGGGAAAAGGAGCCATGCAAGGAGTTGTGCGGGATGTAAGAGGACAGCTTAGAGGCGGAGGCAGTTCTGGAGCGTTGGCAACCTGGTATGAGTACAGCTTGTACGTTAGATGAGAAGCAGGGCAGGCAATACAAAGTTAGAGCAGCCGGAATGTGGGAGGACACAGAGTTGGTTGAAGAAGCAGAAATACAGAATGAAAGAGTGGGACTTAGGCAAGAATAGTGGAAGATCCTATTTCAGATAGCTACAGAGCATCTATTGGCAAGCTGTGGCTCTCAAACACATTGTAGCATGGCTTCAAGACCCAGAAAGTCTGGCAAATTTTGCTCTGTACTTCGTATTATAAAGTTATTCTTTTGTCTCAGTGTCACTTGCTCCTGCATTAAACTGTTCCCTCCCTGCCCTACCCTTGCTTTGTATCCCACACATCCTGCCAACCCAACCTTACTTAGAATAACTTTTGTATACAAATAGGGAATACAGTATTCCATATCTTTCTGGAATATCAAATGAAATGCAAAACCAAGTGTGGAAATTATGGTGAAAGTGGACCCATGTCCTTAGGTATCCCCAAGACCACATGTGCTCACCATTACCCTGGCAGGTGGCAGAGGAACACCACTCTGAAGCAGAACTGTAAACCTGTTTGACTTCACTCTGTGCCATGCACGTGCACCACTTGGGCCCATAATCTACAAACAGTCCTACCACACAATTTAATTAATTTCAATGGGATTTAAGGGCATATTGTTCATTAGTCTGTCATCTGGGCTTCAGGAATTACCCAGGTGTACCATGTGGTAACAATAAAGTCCCAAATGCCAATCTGTTTAAATGACTGGTGCTGTCTTAATTATTGCTGTTAATGTCAGTGGAACATCACAGTGGTAACCTTCCAGTACAGTTAAGAGATACACAGGCTAATCCCTCCAGCGCTCAGGCTTACTTTCTGTATCTGAGGGGAGTAATGATTAAAACCTTTTGAAGATCACCATCAAAGCCTATTTTGCTATTGATTTATACTGAATGTTAATAATTAAACAGCTGGCATATTTCTTAGCTTCCTCTCATTGAGACCCAATAAAAGGTAATCTATTTATATTCCACTCAAGATCTCTAGTGGTTCTTTACTACCTCGGTATCCAGTAAATACTCACTAAGCTTATTATTGAGCAGGACTAATATTTCACTTGAATTGGTAGGTAGGAAAATGGCTTCTTTAGCTCCCAACAATAGCTGTTGCCGAATCTGTAAAGTGGGAAGGAATCTGCGTAACATGTGAAGAAGCTACCCAATCCCTTAAACAGCTTCCTTTGAAAAGGAGTTGGACCTGATTCATGAAAAAAATGTGTATGTTCAGTGGGTGGTAACTTTGATGTAGTTCTTTTATGTATATAAGGGTTAGCCGGAGTGTCTGAATAAAAAAGGAAGCCAATCTGCTTTTATTCAGACATAGCACCATGTGGGCTGAATGTGAAAAACAGAAATGGTATATTAAATGCGATTCAGAGAAGAGACTCATTTTCTTGTTAGTACAAATTATGGGAATAGGAGCCCAGCTGAAATGTGTAACACAATTATATGAATCAGTGATGACTGTAAATGTGGGTCTCAGAACAAAACTTGTTTTTCCTATAGCCAAGGATTGTGGTGACATACTTGTTTCTACCATCTTCACGGAAGAGCTGGAAACACCTGTAGAAGTGACTGATCCCAGTGATGTATCAGCCCTTCCTAATGCTTGCACAGTGCATCTAAGATCGCATTTAAAAACTGATCATTCAAGGGTCTGCAATAACTATGACATTAAAACCAAACCATATTTGATATCGAAGGTATGTTCCTCCTTCAGCCTGTACGTCCTTGCTTATCCCCATCCTGGGGCAGAACATCAGGAGACAAATTGCAGTAGAAAATCCGTGTACTTTTCCTAGATGAAATTTACATTTGTAACTCACTACACAACTCATAAAAGGAACAGCTGTTTAAAACTGGAAATCAAATCATCAGTTTCTGCCAGATTAAAGAGAAAAAAAAAAAAGCAGCAGCAATTTAAGTCACATTTAAAGTTCACAGGGGTTACTGCATTTTATTAAAAGAGGTTCAGTATGAAGCACCTTCATCATTAAAAATCCATTGCCGAAAAGGAAATAATCCTTTTACAGGGGTAAGATTTTAGAGCAGCTTCCTGATCATTCTGTAATTGGATTTCTAAAAAACACTACTGAAAAGGATCCAAAAAACTTCAGACTTCTCTATGAATTATTTTTTTCTGTTTCCATGAAAAAGTGGAAATGAAGAAGACCACCATGAAGTCTTCATAAATTGATCAACACGGTATCACCTAGTAGACTGAACTCGCTTTCTGTGTTTTAAACCCTTGCAACAAGTTTTTGCCTGTACCATTTTTAATAAAGCAGCATGTATAACACAAACATTTGAAAAAGAACTAGGTGGTACATAATTTTACTATACTTCTTGCAGGAAGCAGATCAACGATTTATGGCTGTACAAGTGGGCTGCCAGTATCACAAGCATGATTTAGACTGTGGCTGTTACATAAATGACTAATGGATTTAGGTTTAAAATTACAATTTGAAGTCTACCCTGGAAAGAAAATTGCAATCCAGTTATACCATTTTCTTTCAAAAAGTGATCTTTTGATCATCTTTACTGAAGCAAGAGCTCAAGACATGAAGACACATGCCACTTGCGGGGGGCCTGTGATGGACTGCAGTACATGAAAGCATACTGAGCCTAGTAATACTCTACGTGTGATATTCAGCACAGGTAATTTCATCTAGCCACATTAAGACAAGATATATCACTGTTTTTCCAGTGACTAGAAAAGGCACCCAGACAGTAGCTCAGACTAGATGCCCAGTTTTCAGACAGCCAAAATGTAATCAAATGGAGAAATGAACCTTGTTTACAATTACTAAGAGCACTGCACAGATTCATCACCAAACACACCCCACTGCAGGTTTCTCACTACCACTCACTATTCTGAGTATTTACTTGGGGTCTCCAGCCTGCACTGAAACTCAAGATGTTCAAAGCTGTCACTTTACTTAACTAGATTAGTGTCATCTTTTACCTACCTGTATCGACAGCCACACCATGTTTGACAGCAAGTAGCTGTGCCATTACGGACTGTTGTCAGATAGGCAAAACAGTGAAATGAATTCATCAACCCTTGCGTAAAGGTTCATTTTCAAGGCAATTTGAAGTTGTTAGCCTTGCCTTTATTCATCCTGTGTTTACATTAAAATATGTGAGTCCTTTCAGCACTCTAAACTAGTGAGTGAACCAAGACATATACTTCTTACACAGCTATGGTGTAAAACCCACAAACTCAACTAAAGCCAAACTGCTGCTGAGTTAAAGAGTGTCCCTATTGGATTGAAAGTATTTCAGTTTATACATAACAGCTTCTTAGGTTTATTACTTTGCAACAATTTTGCCTAAGGCCATTAAGTCTGCCTTCTGGCCCATAACAGAATGATTTATCATGTCACACAGGGATCTTTATGGTATTAACTACTCTACTGCCAGTATCTGGAATTCTGGTAAGCAGAAATGTAGGGGCTAAATAACAAGTCTAACATGAAATTTGAGACCTATAAAGCAATACACAGAATTGTACTTCCACATCAAATTCCTCTACTCCATTCTGACAGGCTGAAAACTATACTGGTGAAAGCTTTTCACCAAGTCAAATGACATGGGTTATTCTATAAAATCCACAGATGCTCTGTTTCACTAATACTCTTAACAGTTCCCTTAAAAGAATCCTGTTGGCATATGGTATTTTTGGGAAATAGGGTCATGGGGGAGGGATCTTCTCCTCTCCTGAGCCCCATAAATCTCTCTGTCTCCCAAGATTTAGGCAGGCCAAAGGCAATTATGGGTATTTACATGAAAAGCCAATGCTCATTCTCTCAGTTTCTATGGTAGCACAGCTCTTATAAAACACAGCTCTCCAAGCTCACCGGCATCCTTGTGTACTTTCAGCCATCTTTTTAACTGCGAACTTCCCCTCAATATGTGCCAGACTGTATAAATTAGTGCTGACCCCATCACTGGCGGAGCAAACAGCGAGCTGCTGGGGAACACGCTCCGTGTGAACGGCTGGTGGTTACCGCCGCTGTCTCCTGGCCTACCTCCTGCCTCTCGCCGGCATCCTCATCAAGACTGCCGAGGGCTTGCCAGGCAGGCAGCAGGAAGGTAAAAGCATGCCAAAGAGCACACTCCTTTTATGACCCGATGCTTTCTCCTTCAAGTGAACTGAAAAATCCATCACCCAGAAAATTAAGTCGGAAAAGACTGAAATCATTGCTAAGTTCACACAATAGAAACATTTCCTAGATAATGGGATTTGTCAGCATCAGCTGAAAAAAACGCCTACTGTGTGATAATATTGAGAAACCAACTACCCCTATAAACATGAAGGGACTGACGTTACTTTTCAGTTAATTCAATGCCTGAAGCAAAGCCATATATTATTGTTAACTATATAGATAACTGGAATGCTTATACAAAGTTTACTTGAATTTTACATTGCAATTAAAGTGTCTGTTTTGCAAAGACACCTGTTTAATCTTCTCAATACTACTTAACTCCATCCATTCCTAGGAAGAATTACAAGATTTGCATATTACTGCACCAACTAATTGCTGCCAATAAAAGGGAATGTATTTTCTAGGGTATCAGAAAGTATCCTGTATGTTTATTAAAAGTTAAATGCATTAATGAATACATTTCTTCAGTTGAAAGTCCAATGAAAAGGATATTTTTACAGAGGGGAAAAAAGAAAAAAAATCTGCTTAGGGCAAGAATACGCCTTACCAAAAAATTAAAAATTTCTTTATGGAAGTTAAGTATCACATCATTAAGTGACAGTTTTCCCTTCTGAAGCTGAGAGCGCCTTGGATTGGCAGGAGACTTGGAAGTTTTGATTAACAACCTACTGGAGCTCTTGGCAACGTGCCTGGGTGTTTCAGATTACTGCTGCTATAGAAACTCCCCTGGGTGACTGCGCTGCTTTTCTTTTTATCACATTTCTAAAATGTTGGTCTTCAATTTTTATTTTTTGTCCTTTTGCAGTTTGCTCCACTTAGTAGCAACTGCTGCACTACTGTTCTACTCTCGCTCAGTGAATAGCACAGCTACACAAACAGCTATCATTACAGATAACAGGCATCATAAAAGAGTTTGCCATATGCCTTGTCAGCTGGCCAAACCGATGACACGATTCTTTTACAGCAGTCAGGGTAGTTCAAAGGAGGTATATAGATTTCAGGAAGCTGGCAATTCATTAGCATTTCTCTGAGTGTAATACCAGTTAACATACTTTTAAGGACTTACTATATATGAGCTTAATATTAGCTTAATTTTAGAGTACTATTTAAAAATTGTAATTCCAACTTATCCCAGAGAGAATGAGGTATTGACAGCAAAATCAGACCATAAGGATTTTTTTTGTATGACATGCCCTTCTTTCAGTTCATTTTTTCTATTCTCTTTCTTCCCCTCTCAGGATAATCAAAATTATACCAACATGGTGAATGGGCTGTCTTTTTCCAGCACCACCAGCAGACTGTAGTGAGAGCAGGAGCATGACCACAAGCACTTTCCATTGCTTAGGAAAATTGTGAAGCAGCGTAGAGTGCAGTGCATGACTGCTGCCCTGAGCATCTGATCAGGCTGTCTCACATTTACACCACCTACACCAAAAGCCTGTCCAGGACACCAATTGGTGAAGTGACTGCATCTCCTGCACACACCACTCCACCCATGCACACAGCTGTAATCATGATCCCAAGAAGCCTGAGGTTTAACAAGCACAGATGTAGGCACGGCGCAGAACACGTGCACTTGGGTTCCCACTCTCACCCCTCTCAGCGTAGGGCAGCCACACCTAGGCTAATCCATGCCATTCACTCCTGGTACCCTGCCTGCCAGGTACTGCTTGCAAAGGGAATGGGCTGCACGTGGGATAAGCTGGTTCAGCAGTGATGACGTATATCTTGGCATCTTACCTGTGCACACGCACACGAAGTCTGAACTGACGGGTCGCAGCAGGGCCGTATGGCTCCTGTGTCAATGGATCAATGGATGAGCTGCATCCATCAGAATAGTTCATGCAGCTTACTCCTTGCTCCGAGAACTCCCAGGAGACTACTACAGGAGGAGTGAACAGTCCTCAACTGAGCTCAGGAGAGATGCCAAGTGCCTTTCCTGAAAGGAGAGGCTCAAAACACAGTGCAAAACTCACACATGCAAATGACTGACATGTGGCAATAAAGAGACCATCTGAGTCTGGTAAATCACACTGATAACGTGGAAATCCTGGCTTGGGAGAATTTTGTTAGCAGGATGGCTGCCCAATCTGTATAGTCTCAAAGCACATGAACTGCTGAGCAACTTCAGCTCTCAGGAAGCAGCTTCCAAAGAGAAAAAACATCTTGCAAATGGGTTCAAAGCAAATGAGTGATTTAAAATAAAGCCATACAAAATGTACTTTTTCTATTCTTTGTTTGAAGTAATGTCATCAAAGACTGGATTACCCTGGGTCTCACCTGTTTGGAAAACCAGTAGCTTTTTATATTGTCCTCCAGAAGTTAAAATTACTAGATTAAAACAATTTTCTAGAACCACAGTTCTAAAAGAGCCTTCTAAATATTGCTACAGACTTTCATATCCATTTCATATCTGCTGGAGCTTGCTGAAAGCCTGAAGCAGAAACTGAGATACAGATAAGTGTAAATCATCTCTACTGTTTGCAGATAGTATCCATGTTAAACCCAAACCAGAATAATTCAGAAATTGACTTTGTCATCTACTTCACTGATCAAAGCTTACAAAGAACTGGGGCACTGGATCATTAAGGTCCTTATCAGTTGCTAGAGTTTTTATGAGAAAGGACATTGACTGTTATGATTGCAAATCTGACAAACATATAAATAATCATACTTTATCTTAAAATGAGAAACATTTCTTGAGGTACATCCTCAAGAAAGTTAAGGTAAAAGTAAGAGACAGAAGTGTTTCAGAAAAAGAAAAAAAAAAAAGGCAAACCAAAACCCAAAATCAAACCCACAAACACTCATACAATTCTAACTAAGTAGATGCTTCCTATGCTAGCTAGCTCCATTGGACTAGTAAGCACAAACCCATGCAAGTTGGTGGCAATCGAGGGCTCATCTGGTCCAAGCACCCATCTCAAAGCAAATCCAGCCAACTTCTGTGTACCTCCAAGGATGGAGATTCCAGAGCCTCTCAGGACATTTGCTCTAGTGATTTTACAACTGGTAATTTCCCCCCATTCCTACTACTTAGAATTTCCTGTGTTTCATTTTGACTGTGGCTTCTGGTCCTTTCACTACACATCTCTGGGAAGGATCTGGCCCTGTTTATTCTATGCCCCAGGTACCTGAAGACAGCAGTAAGACCTCCCATCAGCCATCTCTTTTTGATATTGAGCAAACCCAGTTATTTCAGCTTCACCTTGCACAACCTTGGAGATACTCGAGCCCCATGACCACCTAGGTAGCTCTCTGCTGGACTTGACCCAGCATATCGATTTATTTCTTCTCCTGGGGAACCCCAAGCTGGTTGGTAGTTCTCCTAATGTAGTCTCACAAGTGCCAAATAGAGGAAAAGGACCTGCTGGTTATGTTTGCTAACATTGCCTGGGACATGATTGCCTGTCTTTGCTACAAGGACGCACTGCAAACTCATGCACAAGTTGTTGCCCTTGAATATCTCCAGTAGCTGCAAAGCTTTGTATTTATGGCTCAAAACTTAAAAAAGGCAGCCTACATAACAAATAGTAACAGTACTTTCTATGAAAAATATACTGAATTTTTAAAATACTCAGGAAGAAAAAAATATTTTCATGAGGAGAAAAACAACAGACATCAAGAGTAGGTTTAGAGCCCTTTTAGCATCTCATGTTTTATACTATTCTCCCTTCACGTTTCCAGTCTCCAAATAATATCATATTACAGCTCACTTCTGATTCAGAAAAAAATGGGAGAACCCATCTCAGGACTCATAACATTCCTTTCATTGTGTCTGAGGTTTATCATTTGCACAAATATGAAGAAAAAGCATAATATCAGCACATCAGGGCCTAAACATGCCATTATCCCACAGCATCCACAGCACCCAATAATCTGATGATCAAGGAAAGAGTAACAACAAATAAGAATCTGCTGCTCTCCCGCCATCTTTCATTGCAAAGAATCTGTCTTTCCCAATGCTTAAACCACCTAGACTATAACTATTTATGTGAGACCAGCAGTTACCATAGAAATGGGGAGAGATAACACATCACAGTGAATTATTAGAAACAGTAATAGTCCAATATTCAGGAGGTATTTAAGGAAATTTATGAGACAACTGACCACAAATATTAATATCTCCAGAAGAGAAGTGGAGATGCTGTGCTCCTCTTTTTCTCCCACATATCTCATTAAGCATTTTAAGTGCTGTGGTGTAGCAGTGGTGCCTCTGCTCCTCATTTGCAGAGTCACCATACACCACTGAAACACTATTTCCACACACTCCTGATAAAACGCTGCCTCCCTGTTCCTCCTTGCAAGGGAACTGTGGCTACGGAATAACAATTTACCTCTCCATTTTTCTCTTCCCTTTTCCTTCTTTTTCCTTCCACCCTCCAATCTGGTTATTTTTGGACTGCCAGTTGGGATTATTGCTCTTTTTCCCTGCTAAAATAAAAACAAAACAACAGTTATACTTCAGATTCTGGGCTTAAGCATGAAATCTGTCTCTAACATTAAACAGTCACATTTTCTTGCCTGAGGTGCAATGCTATCTCCTATGACACTGACTAACGAAACTCTTGCAGCTAAAGGCAAATTCTGGTTCTGGATTTGCATCAGCAGCTTTCTGACTTCTCCGGTAACTACCTATCCGCAATCCTGAGTGGAATTATGCCCTGAGAATTCAGCACTGGCTGGCATTTGCCTAGTCTTAGAGCATGAAAAATTAGCCCTTCTAAGCTGAAGTACAACTACAATTTAGAATACACACAGCTAAATTAGAATATTTATAACCTAAAGAACCCTTTCTGTTTGACACATCTTTATTTCAGACCCTCTTATATTACATTTTGCTTTTTTTCCAAGCACCTTGAAGTTCACTAGTGGTAGATGGTACATTTGTAAGGAATTTAGCATCTACAAACTAATAGACAATATAAATATAGACAATATAATAGTGTCAATTTCTCACCTCTAAATGAAGGTCTGAAGTAGAGAAAATACGATGCTTTTCCAGGAAGCAAAGACAAAAATTCCCCCCACCCTGATCTCAATGTCACACATGTTCAGGATGAAATCAGTCTCAATGTTTTTTAATGTGTGCAGTATCAGACATTCCCCAAATTAAACCAAAATAACACCAAGTGTTATTCAAATGCTCATTTCCCTTTTCTCTCTTTTTTTTTTTTTTCCTGCATCAAAATAATTTCAACTATTGGAAGAGTTTTCCAGTACCAGAAAAAAAAAATATCCATTTTATTGTGTAAAATTCAATATGCCAAACTGCTAACAGGAACTGAAAGAAGAGACTAAGCATTTCAGTGAAAATCATTGCTTTCCCACTCTGGACAAGAGGACAATTTATGTACACCTCAGTTTTCCTGCTTTTCCATATGCTGGTTATAAAGGAATACATTGTGTGGAGCTCTAAGTTGTCCAATATGCCAACTGGATGTGCTGGCTTCCCTTCTACAAGGCTGAGCCACACCGTCCTTCAAGAAATGTTATGGGCTACTACCTGACAAAAATACTTTTTAATTTTCAAGGTAGTAGGCAATATGAAATCAACTTACAACAGATTTTTCAACAGTGTGAGGCTCAAGGGAACCACAGGAATGAGAACTGCTTAAGAAGGTGGGAAAGACAAACACGCTGACAACACGCTGGGAGAGGAAGAGAAAATCTAACAAACTTCATGAAGCACAGGAAAGACCCCCCACCTTTCAGAAAGGGATTCTACTAATACAGCACCTAACTCAGCAACTTAGAAAAGACAACCTCTTTCAAGAAAGAGGAGTCTAAAAATTATGCATAAAAATTATCTAGTCACAGTAGTGTATCTTCATAGTCCAGATGTGAGGACTTTCAAAGCTTACCAAAGCAAGAGGCTGAAAGCAGAAGAGTTTTAGACTGACAGCTATTAACATGAAAAAATATCTACAGTGTTACTTGAAACATATTTTAAACTACCATTATCCTATAATGTAAATGAATAGCCAGGTGTGACCTATACTGTTTTACAGAGTTCTCCTGGAAAATAAATGCCATTATATGTGCAGAGCCATTAGTAAACACTCAGTAAGATGACTGATAAGGAAGGAATTTTCATTGTTTTAAGGACTTTGAGCACCAGATTTAATGCAGTCACCCTTAAGAATACCTGTAATTCCTTCTCCCAGGCGTACCGTGGGCCTTCAAAGCACTATCATATCCCCTTAACATTTCCCAACGTATATACATAATTTTAGCAATTACCTTCTGACACATAACTTCACATAAATGAGCTTTTGCAGATTTCCACATGCTCTAAAACACTTCATTTTCTCAGTTTATTTATTCCTGGCATATGAATAGCAATCACTTATCTAGTGACACTTCCTTCTTTCCCCTGACAGTTATGTTAGAGTGGGGTCCGCAGCCATTATTACAGTGAAGAATTCAGCCCAACTATCTAAGTATCTGGTATAGTATTCCAGCTTGGTGTAAATGTAAATGTCAACCCTGTGTTCTCCGGTTGTGCATTCAAAGGGTCAGTTCAATAAAAGGTCACATATAGCCTTTATCATATCTAGCGTTTATGAAAATTTGTATCTTCGTTTGAACTAACATAAGAATCTTCATTCCTAGGTTTACAAGACTGGTGTCCACACTGGGATATCCTCGGCGTGTCATAAGCTCACCAAAAAGAGATTCCTTTCAACTTAACCACTGCTATCAGAAAATTAAGTTGGTCCTTACAACTGGAACTGAAAGCGTGCCTGTAGCGAACAATGGAGTAGTCGTCTGTAACCTGAGCCACAAATCCACATGGCAGTGCCACTGCACATGCAGTGGTTGAAGTCTCTGGAAGCAGCGTGGCTGCCTTGGTAAGACTTGTTAGCTCAGGCACCAAACTGCACAAAAGAAGTCATGTCTCACTAGTTCTGTTTCCAGTCATGACAGTGTAAGCATCTGCCCAGCCAGTGTGTAACTCTACTCCAGAAAGTTTCATCAGTTAGTCTCTTCTTTTTCTCCTACTATCTTAGGGCTAATTAAATGAGCAGATTGATTTAGCTTCAGATACTAAGGTGGTTTTTTGGTAGAGAATAGCAAGACAAGGATCCCTTAATCATTGCCAACTAGTTTCTAACACAGGCACCTATAACATATAAGTGAGCGGTCAATACTGTCATGAACGAAAAAGCAAATGTATATATCCATCACTACTACATTGCAATAAAGTACCCAAATATAGGGATCAGAAATAAGTGAAAAGCAAACACAGAGTTCACAGAGACTGATAAATTATTAGAACTCCCCAAAATAACTTCAGAGAGGTTAGTAAAACATGGTCTGAAAGGTATGGGACACCACACTGTTGCTTCTGTAAGATCACTGTGCCCTCTGTTGACCATTATAATACTCTTTAAAACAACATGACGCCACATGTTTTCCCAATGGCCTTCTTTTGTTCAGGACAGTCTGTGACTGCCTAGTCAATGAAACATAACTGCATGGGCAAAGAGAATAATATCTACAGAACCATTTCCCTATTTTATGTTGAACCTGCAAAAATGCATAGTGAACGGGGCAAGAGATTAAAGAAAGGACTGTTTAATGGTTAAACTGCCAAATACTCGCCCTCCCCGCAAAAAAACCCCAAACCCTGCATTCTTTCTAATTGCAAATTTCCTGTGTGATATCAAATTAGGGCAAATAAAATCAACCAAACTTTCCACAGGTCATCAAAGTGCTCAGAACTGAGGACACCATGGAACCAATGGCAGCATTACTTTGACGATGCAATGTTGAATAATTTGGAACATAATGGTCCTACATAAAGGACCATTTGGAACATAAAGGTCCTACAAATGGACCTGCAATCCATTATTGATACAGACATACAAACAAAACTGGAATATAAATCTTATGCCTCAGATCTACAGGCCTAAATACACTTAACACTATTGAAATGGCTGTACATGATACTACATGTTTTTCTTCCTGAAAGTACTTTGTAAGGGAAAGAGGGGTCTGAACAGCTTTCCAAGGTGTATTCTCATGCCTGTTGAGTTTCTCTGAGGAACTGCAGGAGATGAGAATTTACCTTTTGATACCACACCATCAGGCACATTATTATTTTCCAGGACACACAGGAGAAAATTAAGACTGAAGTACACCACTTTCTAAAAGTATTTGTAGAATTTCATTTGTTACCTAATGGTTTCTCCTAGTTTTTCCAACATTCAAAATATCAACACCAACCTTTGGTTTACTTCCTTTCAGGTTTACCTGGGTAGCCCCCTCTCCAGGATTAACAACTACTAGAAAAGAGTCCTTATTCGCCTTCCGTTCAGAAACTCTGCTGGTTGTAGTCCAGACACAAATCATAGTGACTGATACACTTGAGAATACTCCACTAATACAATTCAAAAAGCTGCCTGACAATCTCCACAACTCTTCTCAAATGCCTGTTCTGCGGAAGGGTCTATCGGACCATTATTACTACATGCCAACATTTTAAGTTTTGTGAAAACGTTTCAGAACTTAGCTGCACACAAAGACATTGTGTATGCTCTTGAAGATTTATTTAGTTGCTGTCACTTAGTGCTAGCCTTCCCTTTTGGATCTATGTCACAAAACTTATTTCCACTGATGTCTTATATACATCTTGCCTTTAGCTGAAAGTTTCTGAACTTCGTGGCTTGGTGTTTTGCTTCATCTTTCACAGTTTCCAATTGTGAACTTTACATTTACACTATAGGGTTCATATGCTGTAACTGCTTTTTCATGAACGTCTCTCTAGGACTGTTTTCTGTTTAGTGCTGTCATCTTGCAGATATTTATTGCAGTTATGTGAATCTTCAGTTTGATACAGTATCTGCTGAGTCTAAGTTACTCTGTGCTGATAACGAAATGGTGCTTCTTTGGCCAATGCCTATTCTTAGTCTCCTATTAGTTTTTAACAGTCAAATGTAAATTCATATCCTTTCACAATACTACAAACACTTAAACAAAATCCTATTTTTTGCCCTGCAGTTCTGGCCCTTCCAGATAAATTGTTCTCTTTTTTTCCTTTGAACATGCGTTGAAGTGTTTTTCTCACTTTACTGAGCAAACGTTTTTCATACCATAGTTAGTGAGCTCCTTTTTCCAGAAATTCCCATTTAGCCTTTCTCATGAAAGCAAAACAAGAAACCCTATTGTCACTCCAAAGCAGGAACATACAAGATGATGGAAACACTTTCACTATCTCAAAAGCCTTGCACACTGCTACCATCCATGCCCAAATAAAAACTTTGCTGACAAACGGTCAGTTTTAGAAAAGACTTACTCTTCCTCAAAACTGTTTGTCAAGCAACAGTTTATTGAACTAGATCCATACAAAGGACTGAAGTGGCAATAATACACACATCAACTACATTCCCAGAATACAACTACTGTGATTATATTCAAAAGGACTTTTAAAGGAAGCAACAGAGATCTGAACACATAAAATATGTCTGACAAAAGGTAGAGGACTAAAATGCCCACTGTAGGAATTAAGTATTTTAAATCAAATGTTGTACAGGATTTGGAATATATGCCATACTACTATGGGGACGAAACCACAGTTGTTCCTTCTCCATCTGACTACCACCACAATAAAAATGTTTAAATGAGAAATTTTCTTGAAAATATGTATTTAATTCAATCATGTGCTTCTGAGAACTAATAACTAACTTCTAATTTTTAAATGTGCCCGTTCGCATTTTACATTAAAATAGGAATTTACACACAAACAATGACCACCTTACCAGCCCAGTTTATACGGCCACATGCAGATTCCAAAAGATCAGAAGTATGTGCACTATCTCCTCCCAGTACCAAGAGGTTTGAGAACAAACTAACCTTAATTCCATCTAAATAATGCTAAAAACATTTTAAAAAAAATCTTAATTTGGAAACTTGAAGAGCTTACAAAATCATGGTTAGAACCCTCATAGTGAAAATTAATACATTATTCCCGAGTTTGCAGTTGATAGCTTACTTTTAAGAAGTGTATAACAGTGTCTTCTGTAAAACCATCTCTGCACTGGGTTGGTGGTTTGATCAATATGTATTCCAAACTACATTATGTCACTTTAACCTAGAGAGAAATACCAGCCCTTTGGACACAGAATTAGAGCACAATGCGGTCCTAATACTGTGATTAATACTGTGAGCTACACCCTGCCTAGCCTTCCTAATCTCTGGGCTTTCTAATTTATAGCAGAGATGGATAGGCTATCAGTGGGGAATTATGAGGATTACTAGCTGTTTATCTCTCCTTTACAGAGACACTTTGCTGCTTACGGAATTACCATAAACCCTCCAGCTACAGTGCCACTTCTATACTTATCCAGAAGTCTAGCTACCTATTGGGCACAAAGTGTTTTGGTAGCCAAAATGTTCAAAAATGTTGGAGTCGATGGATGTATTTTTTCTGTAAATGTTTTCAACAAACTGTCAAGACCTGTCATGTTACTTCAGTGGTAATTTGTCTGCAGGTTATCTTGCATTCCCTTGAAATACAGTGCTGTGATCTTGTCTACACTAATTAGAGTTCAGCATTAAGGCTTGGAGGTTGCCCTCAAGCATCACCACAGGTGAAACCATTAAACATGTATGCCAAGCCATTTCTGCACTCCCAGCAAGTTATGTAACCCATTCCAAAATATTTATTTTTTATGGCCACCAGGAGTGTTATTGACTCTCCTACTATCTGAAAATCAAAGGTTTCCTTAATTTTTCTACAGAAAGTCTTTACACTATGGCCCACGAGTTTCATTCTAGGGTGAAACTAGTCAAAGAGTTTGAGGGGAAACAGGTATGTTATTTGTTTTAGTTTCTTGAAGAAGGAAGAAAGGGATCCTATAACATTTATTATTCTACTGACTTTAAAAAATCTGAATCTTTACAGAACAATTTTGGTAATTTCAAAAGAAATTTAAGAATGAGAACCATCAGTAAAATAAATGTTAGCCCTTGTAAACCATATTTTTAATAACTATAAGTGTCCTCCAACACCATTTAAAAACAGACTGCATTTATATCCAGGGCAGGTATTTATATTCAGGATATCTCTGTAATCACAATTTAATTAAGTGACCATTTAAACCCTAACATTCAGCTAATCTGTACGTATTTCATACTGCTTAGAAACAAATTTTAGTCTACCTTATGTAAGTGTGTTCTTACTCCACTCCTCATCATTTGGCATTGAGCTAAACCTTTGTCTTTACTTTGTCTAACCAGGCTGTTAACTGAAGAGGAGACCTTAAGAACAGTTAATGTAAAAGTTCTGAGCCTCTAATGCTATGCATCAGAATAGGTGTGTGCATACTTATAAAAATAACAAAGAGATGTACAACACAAAGATACTTTCACACTCAGAGTCACAACATACTGTCTTTGTCATTCTACAGTCATTTGTATTTGTCTATGCTTACTTTATATTCAAAGACCGTAATAAAAGAAAATTGTTAAAACGTAATCATTGCTTAAAATAAGAACTCTTTTATTCTCTAAATTATCTTCATTCTCTTATTTCTTATACCTACACACATCTTTTGATTTTTTTAAGACTTAACAAAAACCCCAACAAAACCAAACCACTTCATGCCTGAATTCCTTTCAGAACATTATAAAATGTCTCAGCACATAAAACACACAGATGTAGTCATGTAATAAGAAATAAAAATACAATTACCAAAGGAGAGAACCCCTACCTAGTAACCACAAAGTCTGCCAATCCAGTCTCAGCTCACATTTGGCAAACCCTGTCAAGTCAACTTCTGCAGTTTTAGCTCATCATCTAATCTCTGGTCCTCAGTGAGTATAATATAGCAGAGATTCATTCCTACTTTCTCAGTTATTTTAGTACTCCCTTCTGCAGAACAGGACCTCAGTTGCCTGCTAGGACTATCTAGGCTTGTCTTTTCTAATTAATTCCCTACTGTCACACTGGCTTTGTACACTGAAGATACTTTGATCTTCCCTCTTTTCTGAACTTCAAGATTAGTCTCTGAGGGAAAGAAATTATTTTGTCTCAATAAAGTCATTTGGCCAAAGAGAAAGTTATATACATGGAACTTAACAACATACAGAAAGGAGTTCATACTAATTCCAGTCTCACATCCTGTGAACGCCTGCTAACAAAAGTGGTACCATGAGTGAGCACAGCCTCTGTTTCATTGAGCTATGTTAAGTCTATACCTTAGTGTGCTGTCATATATCCTATTAACAGGATGAAATCACCTTATTTTCTTCTGTCCTGGGTTTGTTTGCTTTTCTGGCAGGGCACCCTGAAAACATACCAGGTTGTTTGCATTTATCAAGGCAGATTTGGCTACATAGAGAAAGGCAGAATTTGGAACCTTTCCAACAGGGTCCTGAAATCTACTAGCATATTTACATAAGATTGGGTCTTTTACTTTCAAAATGGATCATCTAAATAAGTATGTGTTAATGGATGAAACATGGCCAAGTCACGTTATCAATACAACTCGCACATTTCTCATGTCCATCGCTCTGGTCCCACTAAAACTGTTCTTGTCCCTTTTGTGATGGAGATATCCCAACACTTACTCCTCATATTCCGCTGCTCCACGCCAGGCTGTATTTCAGGGACATACCTTCTATTAGCAAGGGTCACAGCATTGCTTCAGCACTCAGAAATAAGCCACGATTCCTTTGTGCACAAGGAGGACAGAAACTTGCTGCTGATAGCTGCAGCAAACCAGTTTCCAGCCTTGCTTGCTCTGCTGCACTGGTGAGTACATGGGCAAGAGTGAAGCTGTTCACATCCCTTCCAGGTCACCTCTCTGCTGTGGATGAGTAAGTGAGCACTGCAGGCTGAATGCTTGGGTACGAGGATTTAATAGGTGGATAGTAAGGAGACAGTGTAAAGCTGGCTACTCTAGTTTCTATGTGCACATGATTGGTTTGGCTTTTATTTTCTTAACTTTGCTGTGTGTATTCTTTCAGTCACAAATTGGGGTTTTTTCTTATCTCTTCTTAAATAAAATAAAGTTAAATCACAGAGACATTTAAGAAACAGATTCTAAAAATATGGACACTAAGTTGTATTCTAGTGAAACACCCTATGCAGTATATTTTAGGGGGAATATTAAGGATGCTTTCTGTCACTGCACTGGGAGGCAGGGTGAATTTTACTCCAGTACTGTTCACCCATTTTATTCACATGTGCAATACTAACACAGATCAAGTGTACATGTCAGTAATCTTTGCATTTTATGTGGCTTCCTTTCCATCTGTGAAAAGCTGGCAGCATAAGTTCTTGATAGGATGTGTCTGTAAGGAATAAGTTGTAGTTACAGAGAGACAAGTGATGAGGAGGAAGCCTATGAACTACCTGAATTAATTTCTTCATATCATTCCCTATTTAGGACATGAGGGTTAAGCTCTGCTGATGAATGGTCCTGCTACCAACCAGTGTATCAGTCAACGCAAAGTTTCTTTGTTTTGGAGTTTTTTAAATGGAATCCTTTGAAGCAAAGCGCATTGAAGAGAGATGAACTCCCTTGCACTCCCCATCAGGCAGGACAGCTCCTGCTTGCATGTACAACACAAATATGTGGTCTCTGACAGCCTTAAGAAGGTTTGTGGTTTTTAAAGGGATGTAGCACACCACTAACCTACAACAGTGACACTACCTTTAAATACAAAGAGTTTAAAACATACTGCAAATAAGACAATGAACTGTGAGGGTTTTTTAAAGGTTAAATTATTTCCCTGACTCCCAAGAAAGTGTTAGAGATTACTTATTCTGCTGCCTTAAAGAATAGTAGAAAATACTTGACTTTTACACTTTTCTATATAATAATTTTTACTGTTACTAGTGTTGCTCTAAATACAAGCAGATTACTTCAAGTTCATGCTCTTCATATAAACTGAGTTTTCTGTTTAGCAATTAAGGACCACTATTCCATCTTCACTGCAATCAACTAGTCATTGCAAAGTAACTCTCTCTCTATTTTCAAAACCCTGTAGCAGCAAAACAAATATCCTTGAGGAAAAAAAAACAAAAAACAACAAAGAAGAGCTAAGTGTGACTGGATGACAAAGTAGGGACCCTGTCATGGCAGGAATACAAGCCTACAGTACTCTAATATGCTTCCAAGCTCCATTCCATTATGAAAAATGACTGCCATTACTAATTTTTTCTCATTATTTGTGCAGAATTGGAAATACGGTACTGCCAATATGAAAGGAATTCAAAGAGACACCTTCCCATTATCCTGCTAGCCTATGTCACAGTACTGTCCATTTTATTTATTACTTCACTGAGCTGGGCTTCCCAAAACAAGCAAGCTGATAGAATTACCACCAAGCAGTTGCCAAAATGATGATAAATATTATTACAAACTAGTGCTTCTCATAAAAGAGAGACATAAAACAGATTTCCTTTGACATGAGCTGCAAACAGTCCTCCTTGGCTCAGATTCCAGCCACTGCTTGAAGAACATCACCTGGTTCTGAAGTTACTGCACTCATCCTTCCCAGCTGAGGCCATCACATAGCTATTCTTACCTATGGATTACCAACAAATGTTGACAGCAATGATGTCTTTCTAGAAATATCTGTACCCTGTTAAAATACAATCAGATGCATCTTACTCATGGCTTACTTCCTTCAACTCCTTTTCCTACTCTCCTCCAACAGCCACAGTCACTCCTCCTCCCCACGCCTCCTCCCCTAACGCCTTAAGATAAAAGTTTATAGACAGAAAACAGGCTAAGTAAAGTTTTATACATGAAAAGAAGGATCCACTGGCTTACTGGTATAGAGTATCACTGATTTATGATAGGAAGGAGGGGAGATGCATTTCCTTATGTCCCAGGGATGCCAGAACATGTGGGAATGGTTCAAAGCTGCACCAGGAAAGGTTTAGGTTGGATATTAGGAAGTAGTTCTTTACCGAGAGTGTGGTCAAATACTGGAACAGGCTCCCTAGAGGGGTGGTTGATGTCCCAAGGCTGCCAGTGTTCAAGAGGCATCTGAACAATGCCCTTAACAACATGCTTTAACTTTTAGTCAGCCCTGAATTGGTCAGGCCATTGGACTAGATGATGGTTGTAGGTCCCTTCCAAACTGAAATAGTCCAGCCTATTCTATCCTATCTTCAGACTTTACAGATGAAAGTCAAAGGCTGAAAATATAAATCTGAAGACAATTCTGTCTAGAAAATAGTGACATGGTGATTAAGGAAGAAAATATCAAAAAATAAATCATTGCTTGCTGGAAGATATTCAGGACAGTCAGGTTTATGAGGCATAAACTGTAATCGAAATCACAATCATCAAGCTGGAAAGACTGGCAAAGAAAATGAAGACAGGAGTGCTCTTCTGGGGTGAGAATAATGCACACTGAATACAGCAGCAGTGAGAAGACTAAAACCTATCTAATGCAGATTATATAACACTGTGTAGTCAATCATAAGAGCTTTCTTAAAGTTTGAAGCATTAGTGTTCAGCGATGCACTCAGCTGAGGCGGAAGAGCAAGCCCTTTGTTCCTCACAGGAGTTGCTCTGTGGAATCTGCAGCGGTACCAGCTTTGGGTCCTATTTGGAAACTTAGATGAGTAATACACTTGTCAGGAAATGGAAAAGGCACCTGCAAGAATAAGTCTAGAAAGCTTTTATTTTATTTATATCTCACCTATACTTGTTATCACTCACCAACGTAATAAAGGTCAAAAAGGTAAACAAACAGGTTCTCCCAAACTGCTGTGCAGCTTTATCCTCATGTTAAATGAAAACTTTTGTAACATAACAAAGCTGATTCCTTTACTGTAGAATTTTGTCTCAGAAATACTTCTATCAATGAAATAATCAATGGATTAGACTCAGAATGATATATTATACTTGTGACATTTGCAATCAGTACAAATGGCACCTAGCAAGAACATCAGCTACTGATGAAGCTTGTGTTGACTTCACACTCAGCGCTTAGAAATCATCAGCGATGAAGTCAGCTTTATTTTATTAAGGCCAGAGAATTTGCATAATAAGAGAAATGGCTGTCAAAGTTATTTCATTTTCTTTGTTAAAACCTTCTCTAAATTGATTTTTATGTATGTAAGACCTGATTAAAAGCAATACGATCAAGTATGCAAATGACACATTGCAAGAGAATATGCATGTACAATGGGGACAGGTTGTGGGGTTCTGTGATATTCATGTTTCTGCATAACTTGATTTATCCATTAGCAGATAAATGGGAACCGTTAATACTCAGGAGTCATTCACTCAAGAAGTTAGGGCAGCCTAGGTTGTTCTGGTTCATTAATGGAGAAAGTATTGTACAACTCCTCTTACATAACAGCGTATAAACAGTGCCTTCTTGGGACTATTGAGGCTTCTCTATGCCGCTCTAGCAGCAAAACCCCCTTGAATTCAATGATCCGATAATTAGGAATTACTCTGGCCAGGGCAAAAAATCCTGAACATAAAACAGGGGCAATAAAACAGCCCCTGCTCTCCTCCCTCCTGTGCTCCTGGGGCTGGAGAATCACTTCTGGGAACTTGTATATTGTGTCAAATGACCACATACCCACAGGCAGAGTGCAGAGATGCCCTTGTGCACCTCTAAGGTGCCACATAGGATTTGGCTGTTTGGCAGCTCAGAGTCACTAAACTGGTTCATATTTGTCATCATGCTGTCTACTCAAAACTCTAATGTTTAAAAAAAAGGGGTGATCTGGAAGATTTTTGGTATATATTATTCTAATTTCCATAGAGCCTCACTTTATCCATGTGTCAGATAGTTGTCCATGAAGATTTCAACAGCAGAGAAGCATACAGTTTTGCACAAACATTGATACATGAAAAAATCTGGGGGAAAAAGAGATGGATGTTTTGTCCTAATGATTTTCTATTTCTCAAAATTCCCCCCTAGAGTTTAGACAGGAAGATTTTACCATATGTTTCATTTAGACAAAGCTTATTTAGAAACTGACAGCTTTACAGGAAGTTTGGCAGAACTGTACAAGTTAAAAATTACTTAGGATTTGGGGCTTTAAACTGCTCCTCTACAGACTCAGTTATGCAAGAAATATGGAATTATTTCTTGGCAATGTAGACAATGACTTCAATGTAGCAGTGGTCTTCTCTTTAATGACAAATTGCCTAAATTTACCACTTCATACAGCTATTTTGTACCCCATCATTCCTGAAAGTACCAGATGAAATCAGTTGTCCCTCAAGCCTACCACTGTTTACTGTTAAGAACAGGGTGAGTTTGATGTGAATCTACATGAACTCAGAAAAAGACCGTGATTTTGTTAGCCATAAGTAAGAACTGTCCATAATAATTCTGTCAGATTGATTTATGCTGTCCTCATAATTCAGGGCTTTTTAAACTTATTTTCTACATTTTTCTTTAGATGCTTTTTCTTTTGTGAGATTAATTTGTTTAGCATTGCTAATTTCTAGTGAATATTATATTAAAATACATTTAAAGATGGGAAAATGTATCAAAACAGTCTGATATGAACTGCAACAGATGCTCGAATATAATTCAATTTCCTAGAACTGTGCGATCTGACAGAGCAGTAAGGCACTTTATTGTATAGAAGAGGAGGTACAAGTATGCGCATTATAAATATCTGAGGCTCCCTAATCATAATTAATATTAATTACAAAACTTAGCTTCAGACTCTCGAGATGGAGTTCTAGTGGCATGCAGGGATAAATCAGAAAACAACACACAAAAATACAGAAGTAGTACAGGTAGTTTAGACCTTAAGTTTACATATGTTTTCTGTATCTCTTATTTACATTTAGTGCTTTCCTACGGCATTACTTGCTCAAAGACAATGCTACAGGTAGTAAAGTGAGCTGCGGTAGAAACACTCATTACACAGTCCCTATTTTCTTGGGGATGCCAGGTTGCAACTGAATTGTTCAGCACCAATGGCGTTGTAAGACCACTGAAAATGGAGTCAGTGTCAAAACAGAACTGCAAATTTTGATACAGTAAATGTAGCAACCTCAATTGTGGCTAATTCAGTCATGAATTAAGCCACAGAACAGTAAAAAAATAGTTTAACAGGTTCTGTCCAGTAAGAATATGCTATAGATCTCAGGTGATGTGTTAAAAATAGAGCTAACAACAAAGATGAGACAAAAATATCCTACTCCTTTAAACAGAACATGGAGAATAATAGAAGAATATAAAGGGAACGTAAGTGTTTACTATACAATGAATTTAACAAATGAAACATGCTTCTCATTGACTATCAGCAAAATCATATTGCAAATGCTTACTGAAGGTAAGCAAATTTTTCTTTGTTTTTTGTTTGTTTCTTTTCATATCTACAGAAAACTTCTAGAACCCAACCTAAGAACAAGCTGACAAGTCTCATGTGGTCAGAGAACTTCAAAAACTTTAGGGCTTAGTTTTAATAGATAACAATACTGAACAGAAGCATATTTCATGTTCATGATTTGATCCACATGTCCAGATTTTCAGCTTCCTTACCTGTCCAGACTAATACTGCCTCTCTTTTTCACATAACTGTAGTCACATTTGAAATTACACAGCTACAGCTAAGACTACCAATATTTCTAATACAAACCACCACACTGTGAATGACATGGTTGGATGGAAAGATACAAGTTACATAACTCTTCACTGGAAAAGAAAACACTTCTTTCTGATATTTATCCCTTAAAAATAAAGATAGGTAAAGAAAAGTCAATCAATAATTAAAGAATTCATTGTTATATATCATCTTAGTCCCGTTAGGATTTTTTTTCCCCTCTTTTCCACAATGTTAATATTGACCAAAAAATCCAAAGAACTCCTGAAGTAATGAGAAAACACATTGGTTTATTAAGGGTTGGTGGGGTTTTTTGTTTGTTTTATTTTTAATAAAGTCCACAGTTAATCAAAGTACTTGACAATGTGTAAATTTAAACATATTATACTTGAAAATTGTTTAAACACATGCTAGTAGGTCAGTAGAAGTGCTTTTGTTGGAATCAGACCCTAAGCAACATCACTGGAGAATCCAGTGGAGTAGAAAATGGCTTAGTTTAAATATTAAGAGATTTATGTGTCACATCATAATCTATTGGAAATTATATAGGTGCACTATACATTATGCATTTTGTATTTAACTAATGTTTTTATGAACTACCAGAAAATGTGATTCATAGAATACGGTTTCCAACTACCTCACAGACACCAGTAACAAAGCATTCAGCCTGAACCTTGCATAGTTCAAGGCATCCACCGTATAAGAATTTGTGGCCAAAATACTATCTGCTGATGTGAAAAGACAATAATAGCCACTTTTGATGGTCATATTTCCTCTGAAGAGTAAAATATCTAGTCATCAGAAAAAATGAAGATTATTTTCCATCATCATGGAAGGAGGGAGGATAGAGGATGGAGTTACTTGTAAGGATTACAATTCATATTCTTATATGGCACAAAGTACACCTTTTTCCCCCCGCCATGAGATTTTCATAATTGTATTGTATTCCAGGGGGTTGTTCTCTTTCCTCACCCAAGCTCCCTTCCAAACTTCATGTTGCAAAGTCACACAGACATGCTGACAGGAGAAGCAAAGAATCCTAAGGACGAGAAAATGATCAACAACCATGCTTGACACCAAAAGCTCACCTAAGAAAAAGTTAAGGGATAAACTAGTCACAGTTTATGGTGACACAGAACAATAGAAATTTAGTAATAGGAGTCATTAGCAGCCAAGATCAGGCCAATTCAGTTTTCAAATGCTTTTAATAGTAGGGACAATTTACCAAGTATTGTCCATAGTTGCTCTATTCCTGAACGTGATAAAAATCCAACAAGAAAACTTTAAGACAACATGCTCAAACTAAAGACCTCAGCTACTGTAAAGTATCCAGTTCAGCCCGCCAAGATTACTTTAATCAGCCTTTAATTGTAAACTGTCCAAATATTTTTAAGCTTATTTCAAATTGTAAAAATTTTAAGTTATATTACACTATAATACACTGCAATTGTAAATGGACTGCAAATTGTTCACAGTTCTGATTTAGCCATCTTCATTTCTGAAATACATGTAATGCCTCATAAAGTACATAAAACCACTGCATCTGATTAAGTAAATATTAGAGGTAGACATCAAAGCAAAACAAGGGTTTGTCAATAAGATTTAGGTAATTATTGAATTAAAAATAGAACTGCCCAGAATGTTTGCAATGACTTGGTATTTTCTGGTCAAAAAGCATTTAACTAGAAAATTAATTATCTCTGAGTGACATATTTTGTGTGGAAGTATGAATTTCAACGTATTTCAAGGAAAAAAGGCCAATCTGTTTTCCTTTTAGCCTATATGTCCACAAGAGTTCCTGTGTGATTGTTGGAAAGGAAACTACCAAATACCAGTTTTCCTTCTAGCCTTTAAGGTTTTTGTACCCCAATGTTTTTAGTACAGTTAGCCATGCTTTTCTCCCAGAAACCTTCAGTGTGTTTTGAAAAAGTCATAGCTCTATTCCCAAAGTACACTCCAGTTTCAAATTCATTTTGCGGCCTGTGAAGAGAGCTTATACAATTAATGCAGCTCTTATGACACTGATTTGTTAAACAAAGCAAAGCTTCCATCAGAGGTCAGCCTCAAAAGAGAGAGACATTGCTTGGAATAAATGAAAAAAAGGGAAAAAATGTCTACTTAAGTATTACTGAGCTCTTAATCTCCTTTCAATTACTATTAGCTCATTATATTCCTTTCAGTTTCAATACTCAAATACCTAGATCCATTATGTTTCATTAATGTAGGTAACTGAGGAAAATGGGGTGGCTTCACTTAGGAATTATACAAAAGATGCTGAATGCAAAACCAGTAAGTGTGTAAAATAAACCTGGGACAGTTTACGAAGTACTTTTAACAGAGAGAATCCCACAGAGATATTAGCTCTTTATTATTTTAACTCACTAACTATATATTATGACCTGTATATATGTGCTGTTTAATTCTGCTTCAGATATAAGCCTTAGTCTCCTGTGACATTAGTAGCTACAAGAGTTTATCTTAACTTTATTGTGACTATTTTGTAAAATTGAATTCATACATGAAATGAAGTCAGCAGTCTGTGCTGAAATGTAATTTCCAGATAGTGAATTATGTTGAACATATTAGTTACAAATGCTAAAATAAAACACTTCAAGGTGATAATTTTGATGATAATGGGGGGGGAATAAAAGGACATATCCTTTTTTCCACTGTTTTTGAAATCTCATTGACTTTCAGAACTAGCTTCTAATGCAGAAAAACTTACTGGAGAGAAAAGCAGCACCTCTGTGCTGATGTCCAGAAAGGTGACGTTCCTACCATTGTCAACAGCTTTTCTGGAAGAACCACCCAAACAATTTTACCCTTAGAATGACAGCCCTAATTAGACTTAAATCCTAACTGCTGTTATTCTGAGGTGCCTTAGAGACCTTAGAGAAGTCAACTCTGTAGCATATTTGCCCTATAAGGGGAAAAAAAATGAATAAGCCACTGTCTATTGCCAATTTCTCTCTTTAATAAGCCGTACACTGTGGTACTTTGGACTTGAAGTTCTCTAAGCTGAAAATAAAGTACATAGTAGGAAAAAATACCTCTGTAAATACCTACTTATGTACTGCAAATTTGACTATAAAACTCCTTATTTCAGAATATAAGGAAGGATTAGTTTCTTTGACTATTTAATGGTTAACCATTGCACTAGATGTGCCTAGAAAAGAGAAATTCCATTTGCAATGGATACAGTTAATGAAACAAATAATATTCCACCAAGATAGTAAATTCACTAAATAACTTAATTCAAGATTTCTAAACTCCATTAGTATATTGTAACTTTCAACTATACCAACCTTTTATGATATCAATGCATTTATTGCAAAATGCCCTGAAATCCCTTGTACCTGTCACTCATACATTTCCCATATATATTCTAGCCTTCCATGGTTCTTTTAGTAATGTGGTATTTTTTGTAGTCTAAATTTTACTTCAAGATAAAAACTACAAATTACTATAATTTTAATATTCCAATATTTAAATCGCATTCTGTAACTTCATTGTGTTATGCACCAATCATTGATTCAAAGATAGTATTAATTCCAGAGGTGATTTATAATGCTACTAATGTGAATTTTTTCACATGCTGCAAGAATAAATCTCATCACTATCTTTCAAGACATCACCACTCCTAGAGACAAAATGATTTACTGACTTTGCTGACCTATTTTTCTTCTAAAAATTTAGAACCATCAGAAATATTTAATGACTTGATTTAAAGTGCTGAAATGGAAGCATGCCAAAAGCATATTAAAAAGCTGCTTCCCCTCCCCCCCCCCCCCCCCCCCCCCCCCCCAGTTAACACCTGTCAAATTAATAGGTTTTGAAGTGGAAGACCTCATGTCCATTTCAACTCGAAAGCTTGCAAGTAAACACTGTAAAAAGAATGTGTCTTATTTCTAAAGAAGCCTAAAAGGACTACATCCCTTTTTGATTGCAAGATTTGCCTGCAGTGAGACTTGACTATGGAACCTCCATATTCTTTTTACTTCAAAACCTAATCATGTAGAAAAATTAACCACTCTCCTTTGGAAACTACTGGCTGTAATTTAGAGAGACGCAAAAGATAATTCTGAGACCAAAAGCTTACAAGCTTTGTCATAAAATTTCCAACCAAGAGGCCGAATGCTAACAGCCACACTTTCCCAGCTGTATCATAAGAAGATAGCCCTGTGCTGCACCTAAGACATCACACACCTTCAGCCTCAGCATGATGGAACAAATCACAATTCAAATGTTCTAAGATACTTTGCCTGATAAAACTTCATTCAAGTACTAGCAAAATTATTACTTCTTTACAAACAGCAACTTTTTTGAATAGGAATTCAAAATAGACATTTCTAATACCACTCTCATTAGAATGACACCTTCTCCAGGCAGCAAAGTTACAGCTGACCAGTGTTAGCCTACCTTTGGGAAAACAAAACCACACAAGAAATAAACCCCCAAAAACTACAACTGATTTCTTTTTAAACATACAAATCCATACTTCAGGTTATTTTCTATGAATACATGTCATATAGGATTAAAAGGAAACATGTTTTTAAATATCTGAGAAATGTCAGCAATGTTTCTATTGAAGGATATTTCAAGCAAATGTCAAAATGCATTAGAAGAAAGAAAAATCAAACAGTAAGTGAAAGATACAGTGAAGGAACAAATAAAACAAAAATAAAATATATTTTTTTAATATATATACACACATTCACATAAACAAAACCTCCTGCTAGAGCTAATGATTCTGTATAACAAAGTTTTTAAAATTAGAAATCATTGTTCACCCAAATTTATGAGACAAGATGAAAATGCCAATAAAAGATTCCTTTATTTATTAAACTCTTTATAAATGCATGAAAAGTCTCTGCATGCATTCTCCAGATCCAATATAATGATCTTTATGTTTATGCTATTGGCAACATATTTGATCAGTTCGAGGTTCAACCAGAACAAACTTCAGAGGTGGTAGCTTGAAAATAATGGAACAGAACTAAAAAAAAAAAAATGAATTACCTGAGGGTATGGAAGTTGGAAACATCTTGTCATAAAGTTTTAGTGATCACCAATTTTATACTATTTGCTTCCCTTACTACTCAAGGGAACAACACTGAAACATTAAATAATAGCACTGCCTTATTGCTGTAATCACATGTTTATGACCTGTAATGGCACACTTATCAAACCAGCATAAGAAAGTGTTACAATAGTTATGAGACTGTCAACAGTATGAGAAAATATGTAAATAATTTTGGGACATGGCCAATCACGAAAAACTCATTCTGACACTAATACCAGCTGACTTGTATTTTTCTGAATGTATGACTGAAGGTAGCTAAGTTCTTTCAGACATTCTTTAAGATTTTGATGCAACTAAGTAAAGTGCCTTTGATGGTTATCCAATACCTGTCCTCCTTACACTCCACTACAATTTTCTTTTTTCTAAATTGTAGGAAAAGAACTGTGGCATTTAGAGTATAATCTAAATTGTCTGTGGCTGTTCTTGAAACAACACAAGCTCTAGAATCTTATTTAATATTGCTGAACATGTCAGGCTTTTCTAGGAAGGAGGTCACCAGTTCAGCAGTACATGACCTCTGGTACAGATAGAAGTGGCCAAAATTCAGACACTCATAGCCACCTTTCAACTCAAGTATGCAGTAGGCTAAATAAAAAAGCAGGATCATGGTTCCTACATTCCAGAGCCTGCTCAAATCCTGCTCTCAGAGTTCATAAAAAACACATCAAGTTAATTGTTGATGTTATTATTGTGCTAACTATGCTTTACTACTGTATTTATTTTCTAAAATTTTCTTTAAAAACATGATTTTTACCTGAAACACTACTATAATACAAGGCCTGTATTTATGCAGTGTTTTGCATACTTTTGAAACATCCTATTTTTTTGGTTCCCATATCAATGAAATTGATGTTTTGTACCTTCCTTTTCAGGTTTACCAGCCATTTTATAATAGTGACAAAGGCAAAAAGTAATCCAGTATCTTTTTGCATAATGCAGTGCTTACCCTATGCAAGCATGTCATAATTCAAAAGTAAGTAATTGGGTTTTTTTGCACAGGCATAACTAGCAGTATGTCCCGGGTCATCTGTATTTCTTAATCACAAGATATGTCTTAAAGTATAGTGTTACTTAGGGAGGTAAGAAAGCTATTTCATTGTTTCCTTAAATACACAGGGAAGTTTTTGCTCCACTGAGATTGGGAGAGAAAAAAATATGCTAGAGTGACTTGAAATTTATTCTTCCTGAGCTTTCCTAATTTTGAGGAAGTACTAGATTTCTAGCCATTCAAACGGTTACATTTTCTGTCTCCTTTTTGTGTATTTACCTTGTTGCACTTATAAGGAAGTAGGATTTAATTTTCACGCCTTCTCACAGCAAAAAAGGCATCCTATAAAACAACAAAACAAAATACAACAAGCTCTACCCTAAATCCTTCTGCTGTTTGGTTTTTTTTTTTTTTTTCCCTTTTTCTGTGCCTTCACAATTTTTTAATGCTCATTGTAACAAGATTTCACAAACCATTATAATTCTCAGCCTTTATTTTCCATTTTACTACAACAGGGATCATTCAATTAATTCTGTGGTCACATCTTTTCTTGCCAGAAAATTACTGTCCTCGTATCTTCACTTAAGGGGAAATAGTTCTTCTGACTGTCTCTAACTGGGCTTGAACAGAGAAGCTACCGGCATCACTTTTTGAAATAATATATCTTAAGGTTATAGGAAAATTCAGGCAGGACAGGACATCTGGTAGTTTCTAGTGCAAGCTCCTACTCCAAGCAGGGTCAGTTGTGAGATGAGACTTGGTTGCTCAGGGCTTTATCCAGTTGGGTCTTGAACACTTAAGAGAAGGGAGCCAGCCCAGCACCTCTTGCCAACCCAATGCAGCACCTGGCTATCCTCAGTGTGAAAATGTTTCTCCTTATATCCAGTATAAATCTCTTGTTTCGGTTCGTGCCCGTTAACTCTTGTCCCCTCACTATGCATCACTGCCTGGCTCCATAACCTCCCTGCAGGTACCAGAGGCTACTGTTGGGTGCCTCCAAAGCCTTTTCTTCTCCAGGCTGAAAGAGTCCTTGTCCCTCCACCTCTCTTCAAAGGACAAGTGCTCCAGCCCTGACCATCCTCTGCTCAACTTGCTCCAGTTTATTAATGTTTTTGCTGCACTGTCCCAACACTATCAGAATTGACACCACCTAATCAGGAGCCAGCCCTTCCAATACTAGCCTGGAAGACCTCAGAAGTTGTTCCAAGAAGAACTAATAGTCTGATCCTGCTGGGCAAACTCCAAGCACCAAGAGCAAACATCAACAGCATCCCAAGACACTTTAAAGTGCCCTACCCTACAAAGGTCCCCCTTACTGCTGAAGCTCTGCTAGCTGCCTTCACCATCACCTGCTGTCAAGTCCCCCTGGCCACCCCAAAACTGCCCAAGTCTGACTTAGAGTCCATGCCATGGCTCAAGTGGCCAAGGCCCTGCTTGGGCCCTTATGGTTCTGAAACATCTGAATCCCCATTTACTGCCACAGACACCAAAGTTCTTCTCAGGGTCTCTAAATGGATAAGGCCATGCTAGATTCGGTCCCACACCAAAGAGGTTTTCCCCGCAACTGATCCCCGGTCAGAGACAATGTGCCCAGCTGAATGACTGCTGCAAGCCATTGGTTCACTTAGCACAATGTGCCCATCTAAGTCTGAACCCAAGGGACTGTTTTTCCTGATTGCATTAGGCAATACACTGGACTGTTACATGTACTCACCTGAGGCCCTGTCTCTGCCTCTCAGTTTGCCAGCAAGTGTGCACTGGCACCTCTTTCAGCTGCTTCAAGGCAAATTTTCATGAGCCTGCCCTTGAAAGCTTCTTTTTGATATATCATAGTAAGTCAGACTCCTACAAGGAAACTTAGTAAGCAAATAAGACAAAACCTGGATGACTTTCCTTTTCCTTTTTCATTCTCAGTTTGATCCGTATGTCTGTGAGGCTCTTTGCAGAAAATGAAATAAAGACATAGTTACACACAATGGAGTTCAACTTCAGATTACCACACCCAACATCTGCTGTCTACACACAAGAAAGATGCTTAAGTTTGCCATTACCTACACACCTAAGGCCAAATTCAGTTGTCTTCAGAGGTGCCCTGGAATCTGGCCTCCAGCTGTCGCTGCAGAATGCTGCAGGTCTTCTACAGGTCCTGTGACATATTTAGGAGTTCCATGTGGACGTCCCACATACCCTGCATTTCACGTGGTACTAGCGGCACACACAGGTATCAGTGATGTGAAGCTACAGGAGCTGGTCATTTGAGCCTTTCTTGTCCTGACTACCATGAAGGCATATAGTCCATTGAGTATATATTAGAATTTGGACACCTAGCACATATTTAGACACTTACATACCCTTGAACTAAAGTGCCCTCCCCACAAACTGAAAAACAACCAAAGTTTAAGATCATGGCAGATAATTACAGCTCATGAAATCAAATGTCAGTGCTATGTGGTATGGATGATGAAAATGCTTGACGTGGTATTATCATGTATTGGGAACTAGCTTCCTCACATATTGCCTCAGGCCTTCCATCAAATGTACATTTAAGACAAAGTTCCACTTGGGAGAACAGGTTTTACTCCTTTCTCTTCACTGAGCACTTCATCTCAGGACAGACTAGCATTCAAGTAGTAACAACTAATGAAGTTGAACCACAGTCCATGTGTTGGAGGAGATGTGAAGTAGAACACAAATCCCACCTAATCTCTAATTCCTGCTTTCTGTGAACCTAATAAAGATATATGGCCCAAACTAATAAGCTCACTAAAATGTTAACAATAACATACAGAACTACCGTGTACCTTTTGAGAGACATGACAAACAGAGCTCTCAGATCTTTGTGACTTTCATACTTCAGAGAATACTAAAAGGCTCTCCCAGAAGTCTCTCTTAGCTCAAGAGTAGCAGATACTTCCGTTGTTGTTGATACTGCTGCTTTGAATTACATTGGCTGTCCTTGCCCTTAAAAAAGCTCCAATTAATTCTGATATAATTATTTAATATTTTTCTTCTTTCCAGTAAAACTTTCATTCAGATTGAAAAAGTGCACTAAAATCACCCGTATCTGCTCTACAGCTGTGAAAGGACCATTAACAAGGAGTGAACGACTGAAGATTTTAAGTAAATATGTTAATGCAGTCATAAGTAGAAAAGCCTGTGTCTCAAGAATATTGTCTATCTGCTAAGGATATTTTCATCTACTCCAAATTTCTTGCTCTTGATTTGTACTTTTCCTCATGCTTTTCTCAACTGATAGGCTGTTTTTCTCAGCTGGGTAAGCTTTATGTCCCACATATGCACCTAATTCTGCTCTATACTGTCGACCTTATTTTTCTCAGCTTCTCTGAGCTCAAATGATGCAAAACCCAAGCTTCCAAACTGCACAGAGGTGTCAGCTGAGGTTGAGGCACTGCTGTGATAGTAGTATATGTTAAACTGAATGAATTGCAAAAGTATTAAGCAGATGTCTTGATTAAATTCCTCTAAATGAATGTTCATGAATTATTCACTTGACTAAAAGCCAAATGATTCATTTGAATAAGATCGTAAAGTTATTTGAATAAACTATTTTATGATATTATTTAAAATACCTCTGGCTATAAGTATGCTGAAGTCATCTGGATGAATTTCTAGATACCCCCCTAGATTATCCTAAATGTTTCTTTGTGAAAAATTTAGTTATGTTCCTTTGCCCTATATCTAGGTCAATGCAATTATTAAAAGGTAATATAACATTGTCTTTCCGATAATCGTGGGGACTTGTAGATCTACATGAAGCTGGAGACCCAACCCATCACCTTCTTGACAAATGCAGTTTGTCCTAAAGTATCTGCAGAAATTAATACTAATTGTGTAGGGAACATGATGGGCAGCACTGTGGGGTCCCTCTATTTGAGGAAGTCTTCATTTCATAAATGAATAAAGCCATTTTCTTTTCTGATATTTTGCAAAATACATGTTTATGGCAAACTGTCTCATTGTATTCAGATTTAGAACTAGAAACTACAGTGATGGTTCCTTGGAAATGCTTAAAATAGGTAAGATGGATTGACTGATTGCATATTCCTTTGAATTATTGTGAAAGCACCAGAACTATCTAAATCTTGCTGTGAAGAAAGTGGAGTTAGAAGTTATGTAACTTCAGGTTGCTATAAATTGCTTCTTGTTGAAAGCTATATAAAACATTTTCAAATCTGTCATGTTCCACCTCTTCTGCTTTAAAAAAAACCAAAAAAACAAAAGGCACCAAAAACCTAAGTGAAAATGTTCAAGAAATATATGAATCAGGCTTATGTTGTTAAATTGGAGCAAAAGCTATGCCACCATGAAGACCGGATACTCTTTTGTAATGAAGTATAAGAACTTGGTCCATTTTTATGTCCAGAATGTATTTATTACAAGACGACACATTTTATTAGGTTAGCTAAACCAGTGTAGCTAATTCAGCAACACAACCAGCTCAGATATACATCTTTTCTCACCGACACACTATCGTCATTGTTACTTTAATCCAAGTTCATTCCTTGAATACAGATTATATTTACCTTCTTTCTGCTGGTGATATTCCCACGTGCCCTCACAGCAAGCTAACTGACAAAGCAGTCAGGAAAACACATTTTCTAGTTCTCTCACAGCAGCATGCAAGACAACTGCACAACCACGACATCCCAGAGAACGTGCTCCACAATGTCTGATCTGATATCTGGTCTTTCCAAGGAAACAGTCCCACTTCTTGGACTACTCTGGCCTACCATAAGGCAGGAGGAATGGAGTTTAAACAGTAAGAGAGCATGAAGGAGACTAAAACTGCTTTATTTGTAGTGGTGGGAACTGTAAACATTAGCAGAGTAGATGGCAGAAGGTAGTACAGGGGTTAAAGCTGTGGGACAACACCCCACAGCTGTTGCTCATCCTGATGTTAATCACTAGCCAAAAGGAACTGTAAAACCAGTGACAGTGAGATGAACATCTGGTCCTTCTTTTCTATCCTGAAATACATATTTAAATTTAGACAGGAACACCTTTTCCCCCTTTTGGCTATGTTATATTTATATATACACACTTTTTACAACTGCTATTCTTATTTTTTTTACTGTCAGTGAAATTTTAAAAGCCTTTGAAAGTATTTAACAGTTTCACTGGGACCAGAGAGTGAAACTACTACCAAATGAGGCTTTAAAAAAGAAGAGTGGGAGAAAGCACTCATCATTTTCAGGACAGAATAACCCTCTGCAAAAAAATAAATAACTTTTTTTTTTTAAAAAAGTCTTTCTTGCTTACTAACACAGGTGCCTTCCTCATTAAACCACACAGGCTGGCAAACCAAAATAACAAGGGGGTCATGGTAAAACTGCATTTGATATGTTGAAGGTGTGTATCACACAGCACTGAGTACCACACTATGATTATATCTTATTTTGTACTCTAAAAAACAACAGCCTCCTACAGCAACAAAGACAATTATCAGACAGCTACCGTCTATCCCAGAAAAGCTCTTTGCTACTTAGAAAAATACTAGAAAGGAAAAATGACACCTTGCTAGTAAAATTAGCTCCTCTGATGATCTGTTCATTAAATTGGGAAAGAAGGGATTTTTTTTGTTGTTGTTCAGCTTGATTTATTTTTAGACTGGCAAAGAGACAATGGTAAACAGAACTGAAGCTCTGTGGGCACCCTCTGAGGTTAAATTACCTTTCATGCCATTTGCATAGAAGACTGTTCTCAAGCAGCTTGAGCAGATGGTCGGGACACCATTGTCCGTTTACTTGTATCCCCAAAGATAAATGGTGGCTCTTTGAAATCCTGAACAATATGACCGTTGTGATGGTTTAGGCTGCCAAGGGAAAAAAACCAAAAACAAATGACAAAATAAATATAAAGTTAGCTGAAGAAAAGAGTTTTCATTGATGAAACTGGATTTTAAACTACTAAAATCCCCTTTTTAACATATATATTTATCAGTAATCTGGAATTATTTTGTTAAAAGGAACCAATATGTTCCAGAATACTTAGCAAAGTAGGAGATGCAGGTGAAAATGAATCATACACAGTAACTCTGAAATAAGAATCTGCCATCTCTGCACAACTACTTCTGCTACATACAGCATTTGCTGGAGAATGCTGCCAAGTAACAACCAGTTCTACTTACTGGGCCACAGAGATGGTCAGATATTTCCAGAACCAAGCCAGAACAGACAACTGCCAGGGCACAGCAATCCACCTACCCAGCCAAGTATTGGTAGAGAAGGTCATGAAAGTGGGAGAACATGCTGGATATGATTTTCAGTTGTTCTTTTACAAACTTCCCAAAACTTCTTTGAGAGCAGCCCCAGTGAAACCTCCCCACTGTGAGCATTTTGGCAACAGGCAACTTGCTAAAAAGGGACATTTACTGAAACAAGTTCCTAATAACAAAGAATTTCAAGGATTGGAGACAACACACAGCTACGAAGAAAACCCTGGACTTTTATAAAAAAATCTTTGTGAATTATTTGCTCACTGTAAAATGAGCAAATATTAGTCTTTAGACTTGCAACTAATAATTGCATAACCTGTCACTCTTAAAACCTCCTGAAAGAAAAGGAAAAGCATGGTTGCTGAATATGGAAAGAATCATGTGGAATCAGTGAAAGGGCCCAGACAGCAAGTTCAATACACACAGCAAAAAAAGACAGAATTGGGTTTAGACAATAACAGTGAAATTAGATAACTATGACTCACCAGCCACTCAACTTCCTAAAGCTAGCAGGTACTTCAAAACATTTAATTAACTGAAGTTGTATATAAAGATATATAGTTGTTTCTGCAATAACTGCTTGTTTAAATAATGGCACAACAAATAAAATTCATATCCTCTATCTGATACAACACACCTCACAGTAAGAGCAGGTAAACAGTGGATACAGTTTTCCCTCTCTCATTTCAGTGATCAATTGAGGTTTTTTAAATCTCTTTTCTATGCTGTTAGCATACTGTGTGCAGCTTTGTGGCCTCCAACATTAAGGAGGACATGGACCTGTTGGTTTCGGTCAATTGGAGGGCCACAAAGATGATCAGAGGGCACTGGGACAGGTTACCTAGAGAAGTTGTGGATGCCCCATCCCTGGAAGTGGTCAAGGCCAGGCTGGATGAGGCTTTGAGCAACCTGGTCTAGTGGAGGGTGTCCCTGCCCATGACAGGGGGCTTGGAACTAGATGATCTTCAAGAGCCCTTCCAACCCAAACCATTCTGTGATGATTCTACAATATTCAACATGCCTTAGAACAAATGTACAATTTAGACATTTAAAATTCTTGTCAGACTTTGAGGAATTGTTAACACTCACTGGAATAATGAAAGAAAGAAAAAGGCAGGTTGAGATAAACATCAAGCAGTGGCATGCAGCAACTAAAAGTGATATGTTTAGGTAATGGAGGAGTAATTATAGCTCATATAAGAGGAAATAAGTATGAAATAATGTAAACATGAATGGGAACTTAATAAAAAAATAATGTTAAAAAGTAAGAAACCAGAACAATTTATTTTCATATAGGAATACAAAAGCAAGCCGAGATGGGAAGATTTTTCCCAATTCTCCTCTCTGCCTCAGAAAAGGGAGAAAACCAAAAGCATGTTTGTTCTAAATATTGGTGTCTCATGCTATCTTTCATGCTAGTGTCATTTCCACAAAAAAAATTAAGGCCTTTGTTTCCCCAAAGGGAACATTCTCCGCTTCACTTCCCCCACTTTTTTCACAATACGAAATGGAGTGGCACTGTCCCTCAGCTGATTATCTCCACTTAACATCCCCAGGTACATTTGCCTATTTGCAAATACAATATAATGAAAGCCATGAATACACTCATGAACGTGTTTAATGTGAACCCACTGTCTGATAGAGTAAGAAGTTGGACAATATGGTCATCCATCTCTCAGCAAACAAAGACTATGACTTCCAATATCAGTGGACTTCACCTAGAAGCATCTCCATTATTACAAACTGGACATTATTTTCATCCTCAAACAATCTGATAGATTGTAAAAAATGTACAATGTATTTATAATCAAAACAGTGATAGAGGTCTGTGATGAACACAATAAAAATTTCCCCGACCTCAAAAATAAAACATTTTCAGTGAAAACACCAAAGTATACATTTTGGTTGTTCAATAAAAACAAAGAGACATTGAATAAATACTAGAGCAGCTGCATTGTGATCAGATATCCTGTTTATATTATACCAGTTATAAAAAACCAGACATTACATAGGAAATATCACAAACCAGCATTATTTACAAATGTGATATTTGAAATGTGTTCTAGATAACTTCCACTCTGAATGAACTGGAGCATCCATAAACCTTTTAGGTCTCTGCTTACCTCTCTCCAGACATGAAATTGCCCAAAAGCATATCAACAAAATGAATTTGAAACTGCTGTGAATAAAACCTCAGCAAATCAAATGAAATTTTACTTTGTTTCGTTACTCTTACCGGAAGCTAAAAAGTGCCACGAAGAATAGACTCGTAAGAGCAATGCATGCACCTACAGAGGCAAGTGCACATATGTATAAGATGGACAAACTAATTCCCAGGGAAGTGAGGATGAAAATCCAGGTGAAGAAATTTTGATAGTTAAACCAACCATTTATTCTTCCTTAGCAAAGGCATAACCAATGAGATTTCCCTCTATATAAATTATTTTCTAGATCCTCCTGTAAGCTGGGCCACAATTAGCACGCAATAATGAGTTGTCAGCTGAGGACTGGACCATTTAAAACTGCTGCAAAAACTGAGACAGGGATTTAGGCTGTCTTTCCCTTGGTACCACCGGGAGTTAATACATCTTCTGATGACCCAAGACAGTTTTCTTTCTGCAAGTTTAGGGGTACAAAAGGCCCCAGTGGAAGGTTTAGGAAGGTGTGTGTTCCCATCTCTCCATTATACAACACGTTAATTTGATCTTCATTTATGGAGAGGGAATAAGATGCACACTCTTAGGAATAAGATTCACTAAAAACAAGATGAAGAACAGCTTTAGTTTTAATGACGCAGTTGCACAGCAGCTGATTCCAGAAGGGATTTCTCAGTACTCAACTCCTTTCAGACTGCACTTCGTTTGCGAGTCCACATAAACGTAGCAGAAGAATATACAATGAGATATCAGTAATCTCAGATATCTCCCAAGGAGCTGAAGATACTACACGTGTTATTCCATAATCACAAAAGGGGGATAACACAAAATGGAAAAGCTGTCCTTAATTTCAGCAGTATGAGTGACCAGCCTGGAACACGTTTTAAACAGACAGTTATTTTGAATGAGGTGCGTTAGAGGTAAAAGAGTTTAGCACAAAAATGCTGATCAGGAAATCAGGTGACAATTTGGTGCTACAAATGGTAAAAGTTCCCTTTTAAATCTTGCAGAAAATGATTTATGAAGTTTGCAGTTAAGATGTATCTGTATACAGATTCAACTTCAGTTGAATATGTGAAATATGAAGAAATATGTGCACATGGAAGACTACGTGAAACTGCATATTCCAGAACTGTAGTTATTTCTTATTACCTAAGTATTCCTGTCACTAAATGCAGCACTACCATGATGTCACACCCACTATAACACCAGCAACATAATAGATATCCATATGAATCATCTCATTAGCCAACAGGAGACAGGATGAGCTCCATGATAACCTGGAGTGATCACAGAGCATTCCATTAAGACCAAGCAGAAACCTCTCCCTGAGCAATCGATGCTGTGGTTGTAAATAACATATTTGTTCCTGACTTGCTGGAACTAGGGTAATATCCAACCCTATATAAATTCTGAGTAAGTCCCTAAAGACGCTAGTGAATGAAATTTTATGTTGTTCAAGAAAATATAAAGTGCATGATTACCTTTAATTTCCTACTTTGTGCAGACATACACTTGTGCAGAATGGGAGCTAAAAGCGCTACCAAATCAAGATGGTTGCATTTCACAGAACATTTTACAGGTGTAAAGAAATACCTAAGATATTAGTAAATTGGTGAAACCTCATGCCTTTCAGGAACAACTAGAAGCATAGCGTGGTGTAATTTGCAAAGTCCTAAACTGTGATAAATACTCATGAGTTTCAGGGTATCTTTTCTAAATGTACACCTCTGAAATCTTTAATTGCACTTCCAAGACATTTAAGCTTCCAAGAATTTGTTTCAGAATTTCTGTTATATCTGGTTGCCTCTATTCTGTTGTAACCTTTACCAGAATAAAGACCTGTTCTCAGTACACAAACACTCACCCTTTTCCATTCTGGGAAGCAAAGTCTTCATTGAACTTATAGATCCACTGGTGACAGGGCTCCACCAAACACAAGCTTTACCTGGCTCAGTTAACGCTCTAGACATCTGAACACCTCAGATAATTGCTGACTGCCTGGACTCCCAACAACTTCAGTGGAGGTACTGTTAACCTGGAGGTGTTTACACATTACTTCATTGGCAGCCAGGAGGGAGTGTATGAAAATATAATTTATTGTGGGAAAGACAAAGCAACTCCATTCTACATGGAATGTTTACAAGGCAACTGACAATACCTATAGCTCTTTCACCATGAAAGTGGCCAAACCCTGGAGCAAGCTCCTCAGACCATGGAACCTCCACCTTTGGAGATACACAGAATTCAATGGGACAAGGCCTTACACTGCCTGATCTAGCTTTGAAGTTGTCCTTGATGTCCAGAAGCTCCTTTTAACCTAAACGATCATTTGGATCTCCATGAAACTATTTCAAACTGAGCTGAACCACAGCAGTATCCTGAAGACAAGGTAGGAATTTGATTTGCTCTACTTCCAGCATTTTCCAAAAAGAAGCAAAGCTGAGCCAGGGAGTTTCAAAGTATCTAAATTGTTTTGCAATTGCCGTAGCAGAAGAGCACCTCAGCTTTACGTTTCATAAAGAAAAGAGCTACTCCAGTGCTGTAAGATCCTTAATTCCCAGTTCATGGTTCAGCAGTGATTCCAAAGGATTGCTAGTAGCCAAAAATCACCAGTATAATTACCTGCCACATCTGGGTTTTCCTTTGAGGTATCCCATCTCACTAATGATGAGGTTGACTTGGCTTTGCATACAAGATTTAGCAAAGAAACAGCCTGCAGTGATAGTGAAGTGGAAAACGGAGCAAATTAAACTGGTTGTCTTCCTATTTTACAGCCAACTGCAATTACTGTACTGGGGAGATGCCATCCAAAGAAAACACTGAACCACAAAAACAGGAACCATTTCATTAGCATCTACAGAGTGAACCTTTCCCCAGGTGTAATTTAAGGAGCCCGTAAAATATGCAATTCTATCTACCGCCTTGAGTCCTCAGTTGCTTCCTACTGTAATTCTGGTTTCCCTCCACATGAAATCCTGCAGTTAAATATACTTTCAGGATGACTGCCCTGATTAATAACTCTATAATGTTTGTACTCTCTGTTGGATAAAGCATTTCTTTGTTCAAAAGTAATCCTTTTCCTCCGAACTCTGGCAATGTCAGTGCTGAGGGAATGAATCACCACACCTTGGTGCTGCCGTTCACAGTGCTGGGATGTGTAGTCATGTAAAGTCATTCTGAGCCATAATTTCTTATCCTCCTCAGTCAGCTGTGGATTATGACAGTGGAAGGACTATACAGATGCAAGAAACTCACAGGTCATCCAACATGTCCGTCAGAAAAACCAGAGCAACTTCACAGATATGGATTAATGCTGAATACCTCCATTTTAAAATTTTGAATGTTAACTTGAGAAACAATATTTGCTTGAACAAACAAGGCAACCAAAAAGGCAGAACACAGTAATACAGGATGCAGTTTCTAGAAGGAAATGGAAGGGAAAGCATGCTTTGTTCTATGTTAAAGTTCCACTACGGCTTGCTGGAAACAAATCTACTTGGAAAAAGTGGTCAGTATTTTGATTTACACTCCACATACTGAAATTGAAAGGAAAGATCTCAAGTTTTCACACATCAGTGACAGAGGTACTCTTGACATAGAGAGCAAATGTTCAGTGGCCTGACTCAGGACTCACGTATCACAAAGGATCATTTAGTTCACTTCCAACATCTGAGCACGAGTCAAAGACACCTCCAGGTATCAACCCTGCTGATGGGCAATTACCTATTATGGATGTCAATGATTTTTGAAAGGTCATTTCATCTGGATATAGAAGAGAATCATTTTAGAAAAAATATTTCCATGGAATAGGATAACATTTACTTGCCTGCTTCTATTAGGAAAAGAAGTACTTAAAGAAGTACTTAATTACTAAACAAGTTTATTAAATGTGTTTTATAATGATCCTATGCAACAGCATATTAATAAATTGATGACTGAGTGGCAGAATTGTATAGAAAAATCCACTGAGGAAAAAAAGGCTGAAACATGCATTATCTCATCAGCTTAGTGGGGCCCATTTCACCTGAATTTAAATGACTTGAGTAAGATTATGCAGTGAGTCAGCTCAGAGCCCAGAATAGAATTAGGGAATCGTGGCTCATTGTCTCTGTCTTTAACCATTAATTCACACTCCCACAATGAGAAAAATGGATGTTACTATTTTATTAAGCCCCCAATATATTTAAATCATACCAATACACTGAACCATATTACCAAAAAAAACCCACCCCAACTGGGATAAGTGACCTATACCCAGTCTGAAACTTGGGTCACTATGAATATGGGTAGAAGAGGGGCAGTACTTGTGTAGACTGATAGATCTACAAACTTTACTGTTCAGTCCTCTAGCTTTGCTTGATTCAAGTTCTTTTAACTGAAATATGTCAATCTCCATTTCAAAACAAATCAAAAATTGCAGAGATCTCCAACCAGAAAAGCTCTTTAGGTAACAAATTATGTATGTATTTGTTACTGTAAAGGTTCATTCTATCATAAACATACATTTTAAACGTTCTGTTGTGATCTCCTATAAAATCTCATGAGAGTATACTACTGCTTATGAAGTGCTTCAGTAGACAGAGCACTGGATAGCTGTGTCCTAACACCGAATCTGTCACTTCAATCTAAGGACAGTGGTGGATGGCTGCCCTGAAAAAGCTTCATTTATATGGCACTTTACAGTACAAGTTAGAGAAACTTTCCAATATTTAAATAAAAAATGCATATTTTGATAATATTTCGCTAAATTTAATCTTTAAGGAAATGGATCAACTCTATCACTGACAGAACTTTCTCTTTAATCAAATGCAGATATTTAAATGAAATATGCATTCTGGAGAATATTCTCTTTCTATCCTTCTTTCTTGCTTTCACACATTATGCTTTTGTTTCACTCACTCATTCTCAGATGGTCCCCTTTTTGCCCTGCAAACGTGAAAGATCTTTTTTGGAGTCTGTCAGGATAGTAACAAGTCTGCAAGTGCTGCAATCCCAGTAGCACTGGACTAAAACCAGTATCAACTTGCTCCAGATCTCTTCTGATGCTGCATATTCACAAACACATTTTTCATGTCAAACCAAAATACTTGAATGCCTTTGAAACTATCAATAGCCACTAAGATAAGACAAGTCACTGGATAAGCATAAATATAAGCAATTACTTCACAACCTTTTCCAGGTAAAAAGCAACCCACCACTTCCCCAAAAGAGGCACAGATCAACGACTCCTTTACATTTGCATCAGCTTTCCCCCACCTGCCCACTTTGATTAACTGGGATGAGCCAGTTGTATTTGCCTTTTCCAATGCTGCAGAGAATTCACCCTGTGCTCTCAGTCACTCCTCCCAACAGACAGTGGGGTGCAGCCAATATGTTCACTCTCACTCCCTTCAGTTCCTCACAGCAGATAATAGCAGGTAAATTGTCATCGTTCTCTTCCCCACAGCAGGAGTCAGAGGCTGATCATTGCTGTGTTAAGCAAGAGAAATGACTCTCCCCAGTCAGCCAAAAGGTAGAATCACAGAATTATTTAGGTTAGAAAATACTGTTAAGATCGAGTCCAACCCTTAACATAACAAGGCCAAGTCCACCACCAAACCATGTCCCTAAGCACCACATCTACAAGTCTTTTAAATACCTCCAAGGGTGGTGACTCAACCACTTCCCTGGGCAGCCTGTTCCAATGGCTGACAACCCTTTCCATGAAGAAATTCTTCCTAATAATGAATCTAAACCTCCTCTGGTGCATCTTGAGGCCATTTCCTCTTGTCTTATTACTTGTAACTTGGGAGAAGAGACCAACACCCACCTCCCTGCAAACACTTTTCAAGTAGTTGTAGAGAATGAGCCCCTTCTTCTCCAGCTAAACCACACCTGTTCCCTCAGCCACTCCTCACAGGACTTGTGGTCCAGATCCTTCACCAGCTTGGTTGCCCTTCTCTGGACATACTCCAGCACTTCAGTTTTCTTCTTGCAGTAAGGGGCCCAACACTGAACACAGTATTAGAGGTGCATCCTCACCATTGCCCAGTAAAGGGGGACAATCACTGCACTAGTTCCGCTGGCCACACTACTTCTGATACAAACTAGGATGCTATTGGCCTTCTTGGACACCTGGGCACACTGCTGGCTCATATTCAACTAGCTGTCAGTTAACATCCCCAGGTTCTTTTCCAGCCACTCGTCCCCAGGCCTGTAGTGTTGCCTGGGGTTGTTGTGACGCAAGTGCAGGACCCGGTACTTGACCTTGTTGAACCTCACGTAGTTGGCCTCAGCCCATCAATTGATCCAGCCTGTCTGGATCCCTCTGAAAAGCCTTCCTACCCTCAGGAAGATCAACACTCCTGCTCAACTTGGTGTCATCTGCAAACCTACTGAAGGTGCACTTGATCTCCTCATCCAATCATTGATAAAGATACTGAACAGAACTGGCCCCAGTACTGAGCCCTGGGGAACACCACTTGTGACCAGCTGCCAACTGGATTTAACTCCACTCACCACAACTCTTTGGGCCCAGCCATCCAGCAGGTTTTTTACCCAGCAAAGAGTACACCCATCCAGGCCATGAGTAGGCAGATTCTTCAGGAAAATGTGGCTGGAAATGGCGTCAAAGGCTTTACTAAAATCTAGGTAGACAACATCCACAGCCTTTCCCTCATCCACTAAGCCTGTCACCTTGTCACAGCAGGAGATCAGGTTAGTCAAGCAGGACCTGCCTTTCCTAAATAAATGCTGCCTGGGCCTGATTGCCCTGTACATGCCATGTGATGGCACTCAAGGTGATCTGCCCCATAACCTTTCCCAGCACTGAGGTCACACTGACAGGCTTGCAGTTCCCTGGATCCTCTATCCAGCCCTTCTTGTAGATAGGCATCACATTTGGTAACTTCCAATCAAATGGGACATCCTCTTTTAGCCAGGACCGCTGATAAATGATGGAAAGTGGCTTGGTAAGCACCTCCACCAGCTCCCTCAGTAGTACCCTTGGGTAGTTCCCATCTGGTCTCATAGAATTCTGTGCATCTAAGTGGTGTAGCAGGTCACTAACCATTTCCTCTTGGATTATAGGGGCTTCATTCTGCTCTCTGTCCCTGTCATCCTGATCAGGGGTCTAGGTACCTGGAAAAAAACTGGTCTTACTATTAAAGATTGAGGCAAAGAAGGCACTAAGCACCTCATCTTTTTTCTTCATCCTTTGTCACTATGCTTGCCCCTGCATCCCATAAATGACGGAGATTCTCCTTAGTCTTCCTGTTGTTGCTAATATATTTACAGAAACATTTTTATTGTCTTTTATGGCAGTAGCCAGATTAAATTGTAGGTGGACTTTGGCCCTTCTAATTTTCTCCCCGAAAACCCTCACAACATCCTTGTAGTGTCCCTGAGTTGCCTGCCCCTTCTTCCAGAGCTGTTAAACTTTTTTTTTTAACCCCTGAGTTCCAAGCCAAAGCTCTCAGGCCAGTCTTCTGCCCTGTCAGCTCCTCTTCTGGCACCTGGGGACAGCCTGCTCCTGAGCCTTTAACATTTCGTTCTTGGAAAATGCCCAGCCTTCCTGGACTCCTTTGCCATTCAGCACTGCCTCCCAAGGGACTCTGTCCACCGGTTTCCTAAAGAGGCCAAAATCTGCCCTCCAGAAGTCCAACACAGCAGTACTGCTGACCCACCTCCTTACTTCTCCAAGAATTGAAAACCCTATTGTTTCATGATCACTACGCCCAAGACAGCCTCCAACCATCAGATCACCCACAAGTACTTCTCTGTTCACAAACAGGTCCAGCACAGCATCCTGCCTAGTTGGCTCCCTCACCAGCTGTGTCAGGAAGTCATCTTCCACACACTCCAGAAATCTCCTAGACCGTTTCTTCTGTTGTGTTGTATTTCCAGCAGACATCGGCTAAGTTGAAGTCTTCCATGAGAACAATGGCTAGCAATTGTGAGACTTCTCCCAGCTTCTCATAGAACATTTCATCTGCCTCTTCACTCTGGTTGGGTGGTCTGTAACAGACTCCCACCACGATATCTGCCTTGCCAGCCTTCACCCTGATTCTTACCCATAAAACCTCAACCCTATTGTCACCATCAGTAAGCTCTAGACAGTCAAAACTCTCTCTAACACACAGGGCTACCTCACCACCTCCCCTTCCTTGCCCATCCCTTCAGAAGAGTTTAGAGCCATCCATTGCAGCACTCCAGTTGTGCCAGTCATCCCACCATGTTTCTGTGATGAGCAGGTAGGTGATAGGCTGCCCTATATAGCAAGTTTTACCACCTGAAAATGTCTGTCTCAATGGCTTTTTATAGGACAGACCACTCCAAAGATTTTAAGCTAATATCTGAATACTTTTTAAAATGTCACATGCAGACAGAACTATATACGAATGTTTCCTTGTCATCTTCCAAAGCTCCCTAGTAGACACACCTTTGAGACCTGTGGATCACAGGATTGAAAAATTATGTATTAAAGCTGCTTCAACATGTGAAATAAGGAACAAAGCAGAAGACGGAGCTGAAAAGGCAACAGGGAGCTGTGATTACACAGAACATGCAGGATTTGCGTATTATCAACTTGCAGACTCAAGGCGAAATTTTCCTGAATTATGCAAATAGACAAGAATTACAAGTAACATCAGCAAATTATGACCATCTGACATAATTAAGATGGATTACTAAACTACCTATCCCTCTTCTGACTGTAAGAGAAGGGTGTCACACATGGTGCAGTATACCTTTGCAGAACTTCCCAACAACTGCTTGGCAGAAAGAGTGGTTTAATCGCTTCACATATCTTCTAAGAAGTCATCTTTATTGCAGTGTTGGCAGACCTAAAGTGAACTAAAGGATCATTTTGATCTACTGTGTGTCAATAGATATAATAAAATACTGCCTTCTGAAAGTTGATAAAGGCAAGGCATACAGCGAATGGGTTAAGAAGCAGTGGCACAGAAAAATAAAATGGTTTGCCTAAGGTATAACATCAAATCAGCAGCAAAGCTGGGAATACATTTGAGATTCTAAAGACTTATTTCTATGGAATGATCTTCTGGAATATGTCTTCTATACAATATCAGACTTTTTTTTTTAGAAGAAGGTATAAGTTACAAGGATATACTGTTTTCTATATATGTCCACATGAAGAAAACTGTAAACCTGCAGTCTTCAGAAGATCATGAGTTATTTTTTATACCATTGAAAGCTCCACTTATCCCTGGAAATTCATAAAAGGTGGTTATAGAGCTATTATCATGGTCTATAACACAAAAATTTGGTACTGTCTTATGAAATTACCAGCCAGATGTTTTAAAATAAACCAGAGGAAAATTTTCTTCACAGATTTGGCATCTAAATTGAGAAACTCTTAAGATATTAAGGAAGTCAAAAATATAAAGAATTCAAAAAGAGATTGGCAAGTCCATGGAAAGTAAGCTCACTGATCACTATTACATAGAGAAGCAAGCTCCTGAACCCTTGAAGGTCAGTCTTGATGTGCCTTATTTCTTACACTTTTTCTGCAAGCTTTCACTGCTGATTTCACAGTAAAAGAAAGACGAGCTGGACCTGTGGTCCAGCCAGTATGGCTTTTATGTTCAACAAAGAACTGGAGAGGGGATAGTACCTGTCATGTATGAGCTTCTCAATTGGCAACACCTGCCTTCCTGAAAAGTCAAATTCATGCAGCAGTCATCTAGAAGCACCAATCATGCTTTGCTTCATTTATTCTACCAGGTCTTTCGAGGTCATTAACTTCTGGTAAATGATCAAAAATTACAATCTTAACTGCTCATTGTTTTGCAAACTAAAAATAGCTATGTATTCTGCAGTTCCTCTGATTGCCTGGGTAAAGTCCTATAAGTTCCTAAAAATGCATTTTAGATGAGTACTGAAGCAAAGGAAAGAAGGGAGATGTAAAAAGAAGTCAAAGGTCTTTTTCCCCAGTGAGCTGCAGGTAGTTTCTTCCATGGCTACTTGAACACGGACTGTACATTGTTCAAAACGTTATGTTAGTCAGGACAAATCTGTATTACTCCCTGCACTTATCTCCTGCACAAACCCCATGTTTTGGAGTGGCACTTTTCAACACCACCAACCAGAGTGTGCAAAGTCACCTGAAAGGCAGAACCAGCCAAAAGCCATTTTGAAATACAGTAAAGTTATGAGTAACTGTACACCAGCCAATAGTGATACTCCTGTCCAAATACCCAGCACTGCTTAGCTTTGGATACCCATTTGCTAATGCATTTGTTTCTTTGTTGGAAAGAGTTGAAGGTGTTGAAGCAAGTGCTTAAAATGGTGCTAGTTTTGAATTTAAAAACTTCATTTTTTTGTGGCTTGGGTCTAGCATAATTTTATTTATCTTGTAGGAGAGTACCGGACTGCTGGGAAAAGTCCCACAGTCTGAAAAATTAGAGCTTTTTTGGTTCTGAGAAACACTAATAAAACCTGGCAAATGATTACTTCACAACATTATGACTGTAGACAGCATTAGGTGCCTTTGACATTTACTGCTGTATCATTGCCTCTTTCTGAGTATGAAATCCTGAGCAAATTCTTTGTCTTCTAACAGTTATCAGAAAACAGATAAGATAGTCTGGTGGCCCTAAAGAAGTGATAAGACCTGCACAAGAAGGCAACATCAAATTTCCATCTCTTTCACAAAAACTACTTTCTTTCCCAGGGAAAAATACAGTAGAATTTGATTTTCTCAATAAGAAAATATGTTTATTTAGGTATCATTTAATAATGTCGTTATTTGAATGTTTGTTCACATCAAACCTGATTAGAAAGGTATATAGAGGAGGCATTTATTTATAATACATAGTAAAAAACTGTTTTATTTTCCTGTGCACTTTTAAACACTTCTAAATACGATTTTGATAATGTAATCAGCTGTTTGAATAAACATAACCTAATTAAAGTACTATTCCACCAAAGAGCATTATTTCTATTATAACTTCCCTGGTGCATAGCTGTAAACAGACAGATGAACGATAGCAAATGACCTAGATAAGCCTACCCTGGTAGCTGTCACTCCTCAATCTTGACCTTCTGACATTGTTCCAGCTGTGCAATAACTTGTCCCAGCATTAAGGGAGAGACAATCTCAGGCTCATTCTGTTATGGGGAAAGTACTAGTATTTCCCTACAGACACAATCTCATAAAATTAGTGGACTAAAATGTATTTCTAAAATAACATCAAAAGAAATATTGAACCTTTCTACAGTTGCTCATCTCCCACTGTAAAAATCATAGAATCACAGAATGGTTTAGGCTGGAAGGGACCTTAAAGATTATCTAGTTCCAACCCCCCTGCCATGAGCAGGGACACCCTCCACTAGACCAGGTTGCTCAGAGCCTCATCCAGCCTGGCCTTGAACACTGCCAGGGATGGGGCACCCACAGCTTCTCTGGGCAACCTGTCCCAGTGCCTCACCACTCTTTCTGTGAAGAAAGTAAATAAGTAATATTTTATATATATATAAAATTGTATTTCTTATATCTAGACTATATATTTATATATATTAAAATATATAAATATAATTATATATAAATATAAGTGAAGAAGAAATAGAATTATAGTACTAAAGTAAACTGTATGCATATTTTACTGATAGCTGAATGTTTTTTGTACTTTGAGTTATAAAGCTCAAAATAAATGCAAGTTTCATCAAACCTAATTCCTAAGGAATCCTATTTCCAATGCCTTCTAGTAAACAGTTGAAAGGAAGATAAGTGGCAGAAAGTAGTTCTGACCTAATGTATTCAGAGTTGTAATCTATATTCTGTCTAATTTACCAAAAATATGCTGGGCTACAAAAGAAATCCCAAATTAATCAGAGAATATGTAAAATAGGGTTAGAACCTATGACCACTGCAGAACCCCAGTATAACCAATAATTCAGAGAGAAATGTGTATGTTATAAAATATATGCTACTATACACACAGAGTACCCATGTTTCTTACCTAAGAAATCAGTCTTACAATGCTGGATGATGCCCAAATTCAAGCATTAAGTTGCAAACAGAGTCAAGAAGCTTAATACAAAACCACACCCTTAACTTACATAACTAGACACTGAATTTAGGTATTCCCTTCTGTAGCCCAAAAGGCCTCCAGATTTTAGAGAAAAAAAAAAAATACCCCAAAACTGAAAAACTATTTCCATCAATAATTTTACCAAAAGCTTTAAAAGCAAATAAACCTGATGTGTTGGAGCAACATCACTAGTGAAACATAGCCTAGCCTTTGCTGTTTTTTTTTCCAGATTCTGCTTGCACACTGTAGCGAGAAGGAATATTCTATTGTGATAGGGAAGAGAAATTGGAAAATTTTCTATCAAGTCTCATTAATCATCACAGCAAAAAGCCAGAAAAAAGGCTTTGTGCCAAGAACATAACATTTTAAAATCCTGCTAGAAGAAAGTTCTCATAAGAGGAAGTCTACCATTTTGTCCTTTCGCCCCTACCTACTTCTTTACATGAAATTAGGAAATACTGCTAGAGCAGCATGCTGTGTAACAACAGGCCCATGAGACAAGGCTACACTTTTTCCTACAGCGTCCAACTACTGCAGCACTGTATAACAAATTAAATGCACCTTAACTATAAAGTCCCACTGTAAAAATTAAAAAAGTTACTTAAATACTACTACATAATTAAAGTAAAAAACCCAAAGAATTTTCTTGTGAAGTTTTGTCTGTTCATGTATTTAAGACTTACTGATATTATTGTAAATGACAGATGTACACAACTGTAAAATGTTCCAAAGTCTTCTTTCAGATAGACATCTCACACATCTTTAGGCATGCTTAAATGATTATGAGCAATGGGTGCTTCTGGAAGGCTAGAGGAAGTGAAGCCCTTATTTTGCAAGATTATACCCTTCAGGCAAAGACTGACAACCTCACCGAAGAGTCTGAATAAAAGGTGAAGCAGCTGTAATGACCATTGTATATTCAGAAATACACTACATTAAACTTCAGTAAATACTGAAGTTTATATAACATCTAATTTTATGTCCCAGAAACAAGAGCTAGCATTTAAGGCTCATTTTGTAACCTAAAGAAGTCCAATGTTAACTTGTTCCTGACACCTTTGACTTGAAAAAAGAAATAATATAATAAGAAAAATAAGCCACAGTATTTTTGGCCAACTTTTTAGATACTGGGTTTAAACTCTCCAATATAGTAATTTTGACACCAAGATGGCTCAGTTTTGTATCTGGACGCAGTAAGATGGCACCTTCCCTGTGCAGAACACCTGGGAACCCACCTACCAGAGAACATGCCCAACACTGTGCTCCAAACAGAGCAAAACACCTACAAGAGCTATAGGAAGGAGGTCAAAAAGTTATTTGAGTTCTGCAAAACTTACTTCCCACTGAAAAATTCAGGAAGCTCAAACTATTTGAAACATCCCTAAAAAGAACATGATCCAGAAACAAGCAAACAAAAAGACCCAAGACCTTGTGAACCCATGCCTGGGTCAATGGCAACTGCCCGCCTAGAGTTTTCCTCAGTTCACTTCTCACTCAAATTCCACTAGACACCCTCATGTGGCACACAAAAAAAAAAGTTACCATTTGGACACATTGTGTTGCATTATAGTTCAGAATTATGAAAGAAGTGCAACTGTGAGATCAAATTGCAGACGAACAGAGATGACGAAGAGTTAACAAATTACTACCTTTGATTTCAAAACATACCTAGAGTTGCTCAGAAACTCTTGAACAGAAAGGCATCTATCTATATGGTTGGCACTTTTCTCACATTAGCAGCAAGCTCATATCTAAGTCAGTAAAGACAGTGTTGGTTTTATTCCATTTTTTTCTCTGAATAATGAGTTTCTCTTTCAAAAGAGTGACCTGTGTATGTTAATTGCGCAATTTAAATGCTCACTTCAGAAAAATCAGAGAGCAAACAAGATGGTGAGAGAACAGTTGAATTTCAATTAGAAATTTTTCATTGATTCACTGGTCCAGAATTTCACACAGCTATAGTCAAGCTGATGCATTCTTAAATCAAAAGTAGTCTAAGCAATAACATCATTCAGTCCAATTTTTTTTTTCAATTGTAATGGAAATTAGTGATAATAGAGCCTTTTGTGCTATCACCAACACTTCTGAGGGAAAATTATTAAATCCATGGATTTGCTGACTATTTTGGTAACCCTGGTTTTACTTCCCCAGCAAGCCAAAAACAATCTAGTCCACGTTTTTGCCAATACTGAATTGGTCCTTATTGTACTTATAACCTAGCTAGGTTTACGCGACCAAACATCAATGTTATGGTTGTGTCTCTCAAAGACACACACACCTCTTAGCCTAACAGTTTCCATTGAGAAGTGGATTATCATGATAACTTTCTTCAGCTTGTGCTTTATTTTTACCTGGCAGCAGGTTCTTGCTTACAGAAGCAGCATCATCTAAGAGGGTCTGTATGTTATTCACAGGAGGGAAGATACAGGTAATTTCTTTTGACATCATTGCGACTTGCATATACATGTCCTTTAAGTTAATGGGAAAAAAGACCTTAATGTTGTCACAAGGAATACAAACTAAATCAGACACAGGAAAGAGGCAGAGGTTTATTTCTTTCCCATATATATCCAAATTTCACCAACAATACATTTTTCTCTGTGGCTTTATGTACCAGCCTTGATCCTGAGACATCCTAATATTTAAATGTTTAATGGATAGCTTTTGGAACTAAAAAGAAACATGCTTAAAAGCCGACCTAAGAGAATAGTTAATGGGGTCTAGATAAAATGGCAAAGTAGTTTGTTGTGATCTTTAATGTTTTAAGCCCTTGGTATCACTGGTAAGTCCCACACAAATGAAGTATTCCAGACTCCTCAGAAATATAGGAATGTTTTTAATAATGGACACATAGATCTGTTGCAGCTCCTCTCACTTCTTATGCAGCATTAGAGAATGTGCTGAGTAACGAAGGATTTCTCCCTACAAGAAGCAGAAAAGTGAATGGGTGAAGCAGGGTCAATGAAGAATAATGCAGTTCAAATAGTGACTTTTTTTCTCCACAAAACAAAGATAAAGTGATTGTTTGGGCACTTTTAGAGAAAAGGGAACCAAGTCAGCATCAGCAAAATGTATCTTCAACTTTTTAACAGATGCCTTATTGCCACTGTGTTAACAGACATGCAGAAAATGAAGTTTACAGAGGTCAAGAAGTGAACTCTACAATGAATAAAATAAGCTACAGGTGAATAAAATGGGAACACCCCTCATCAATTAACTCAGACATCAATACAATTGGAAACACATGTACAGTGTATTGCTTTAGAACAGAGATAAATAATCTCTTCCCTGTACTGTGGATGTTGTAAGGCATTGAAATTCAGGATTTGATAGCATTTCCAATGTTCTACATTTGACAAGACCATAATAGGTATTATTTACACTTTGTAAATTAAAACTTTCTTTGCCCTAAATACTCCAGATAAAACGGAGGACAACTGTATTACAGACTGCATGAAAGTGAGACTTAGTCATGTAGATTACACATTCTCAGCAAGTGGGAGAATAATGAAGATTTTGGCTCCCCTTTTAGAGAAGTAGATTTCAGATACAGAAATTTTAATTCATCTGCCCAATACCACACTGAAACTCCAGGACAGAATCTACCCTGTGTTTTAAAGGTCACTGTCTGACCACAGCAGCCCTTGGTAAATCACAACTCTGGTTCAAGTGCATTCAAAGAAACAACTGTGGACAAACCTTATTGTGCATTGACTCATAATCAAAGTAGTCAAAGTGTATCAAAATCACATTTTCAATTTGATGTGAGTTTAGAATATACACATTCTGCCTGTGGCTACAAACTGGCAGATATTACACCTTAGATACAGTTAAAAATATCTGCCAATATTTTTATGTAAGTTAGAATAAAAGAAAAGAACCTTCTGACAGAACAGGAATATCACAGGTTAATTTTAGCCTGTTAGAATTATAGTCTAGATAAATTATGAGTGGGATAACTCTTGTGCAAATAAATGGAACAGAAAAATACAATATGACATTCTCCAGCAACATTCCCCATCTGAATATACCTAAGCAGAAGAAAGTTCTGTTTCTGAAAGAAAACCAGAACAGTACAACTTCTAGTGTTGTTATGGAAAGAAAGGAGGCTCCGCTTCCTCTCCAGAGGCTCATGATAGAAGATCTTACAGAAGAAAAAGATGAGACCACATTCCAAAACCACAGGGTCTAAAGCCTTGCAAACAAATAAGACTTGCAATTGATCATCTGGATGAGAAAGAACAACAGAGGATAGGAAAAAACACCCGTACTTTAATTTCTACACAAGACTTCTAAGAAGAAGAAAACTTGCTCCAATTAAGAAAATATCAACGCCTCGAGCTAGTGTAACTTTGATCTTATTCTTTGCCAGAGAAAAGAAATTTCATCCCCTCAAAGTTTCAACCAAGTAGAACCAAGTTATTAAGGAAGAAGGAAAATTAAATAAGAGCCCTATAGAGAGACCAAGGGCAAACTGACAGGAATAATATTTTAATTGATTGCCTATATCAGAAGAATTAAAATAATAATATATCTCTATTGGTACAATAGTAGTCATATATATTCATCTAAGTGGCATAAAACATGAAATATTTCATAGGAGTTTCAGCCTTTTCATTTCTACTTTACCTTTTAGATTTTTTCTTTCCTTTTTTTTTTTTAACAATAGCATTTACCATCATTTAACACTTACAGTATTAAAAAGATCTAGAAGTATTTTATTGAATTATATCAATGACATTTGAAAGTGTACTTAATTTACAGCATTAGACTGACAGTCACAGCAACTCAGATCCTATATTGATCCTCAAAACAAATCAATGCCTAGCCAGAAGCAGTAGGAGCTTTTTCAAACTGTGAAACACATCTGATTCCTAACTCAGAAGCAACATTCCATTTCCATATCACTTAGTACTGACCTCCCCTGAAAGTGCTGGCAAGGGGCAGCACAGATACCTCAGAGTCACAGAATCACTAAGGTTTGAAAAGACCTACAAGATCATCTAGTCCAACCATCAATCCAACACTGCCATACCCACTAGGTCATGTCCTCAAGTGCCATGTCTACATGTTCCTTGAATGCCTCCAGGGATGGTGACTCCACCACTTCCCTGGGCAGCCTGTTCCAGTGCCTGACTACTCTTTCAGTAAAGAATTTTTTCCTAATATCCAATCTAAACCTCCCCTGATGCAACTTGAGGCCATTTCCTCTTGTCCTATCACCAGTTACCTGGGAGAACAGGCCAGCACTCACCCCCCTACAACCTCCTTTCAGGTAGGGAGCAATCAGGTCTCACCTGAGCCTCCTTTTCCTCAGGCTAAACAACCCCAGCTCCTTCAGCTGCTCCTCATAGGACTGGTTCTCCAGACCCTTCAGTACCTTTATTGTCCTTCTCTGGACATGTTACAGCACCTCAATGTCCTTCTTGAAGTGAGGGGCCCAAAAATGAACACAGTACTCGAGGTGCAGTCTCACCAGTGCCCAGTACAGGGGCACAATCACTTCCCTACTCCTGCTGACCACACTGTTCCTGATACAAGTCAAGATGCCGTTGGCCTTCTTGGCCACATGGGCACACTGCTGGCTCATTCAGCTGGCCATCAACAAACACCCCCAGGTCCTTTTCTGCCTGCCAGCTTTCCAGCCACTCTTCCCCAAGCCTGTAGCGCTGCCTGGAGTTGTTGCGACCCAAATACAGGACACGGCACTTGGCCTTGTTGAATCTCATACCGTTGACCTCAGCCCATCAATCCAGCTTGTCCAGGTCCCTCTGCAGGGCTCTACTACCCTCCAGTAGGTCCACACTTCCACCCAACTTGGTGTCATCTGCAAACTTACGGAGGAAGCACTCAATCCCCTCATCCAGAGCACTGATAAATATGTTCAACAAGATCAGCCCCAAGACCAAGCCCTGGGAGACAGCACTTGTGACCAGCTGCCAACCAGACTTCACTCTGTTTACCACAACCCTCTGTGCTCTGCCCTCCAGCCAGTTTTTAACCCAGCAAAGAGTACTTCTGTCTAAGCCATGAGCCACCAGCTTCTTTAGGAGAATGCTGTGGGAGACCGTGTCAAAGGCTTTACTGAAGTGCAGGTAGACAACACCCACAGCCTTCCCCTCATCCACCAGGCGGGTCACCTGGTCATAGCAGGAGATCAGGTTGGTCAAGCAGGACCTGCCCTTCATGAACCCATGCTGGCTGGGCCTGATCCCCTGGTTGTCTTGCACCTGCCATGTGAGCTCACTCAAGATGAACCGCCCCATAATCTTCCCTGGCACTGAGGTCAGGCTGACAGGCCTGTAGTTCCCCAGATCCTCCTTCTGGCCCTTCTTGTAGATGGGCATCACACTGGCAAGTCTCCAGTCTTCAGGGACCTCCCCTGTTAACCAGGACTGCTGGTAAATGATGGAGAGCAGCTTGGCAAGCTCCTTGGCCAACTTCCTCAGTACCCTTGGATGAATCCCATCCAGGCCCATAGAACTGTGAGCATCCAGGTTGCACTGTAGGTTGTTAACTGCTTCCTCCTGGATTATGAGGGGTTTATTCTGCTCTCCATCCCTGTCTTCCAGCTCATAACTGGTCTGGCTTTTAAAGACTGAGGCAAAGGCAGCATTCAGTGCCTCAGCCTTTTCCTCATCCTTTGTCACTATGTTTCCCTCCACATCCAATAAGGGATGGAGATTCTCTTTGACTCTTTTTGTTGCTAATGTATTTGTAGAAACATTTTTTGTTGTTTTTCACAACAGCGGCCAGATTAAGTTCCATTTGGGATTTAACCTTTCTAATTTTCTCCCTGCATAACCTCACAAAATTCCTGTACTCTTCTGGAGTTGCCTGCCTCTTTTTCCAGAAGTGGTAAACTCTCCTTTTTTCCCCTGAGTCCCAGCAAAAGCTCCCTGTTCAGCCAGGCTGGTCATCTTCCCCAGTGGTTTGTCTTACAGCACATGGGGACAGCCTGCTTCTGCACCTTTAAGACTTCCTTTTTCAAGGACAACCAGCCTTCCTGGACCACTTTGTCTTCAGGACAGTCTCCCAAGGGACTCTCTCAACTAGTGTCCTAAACAGACCAAAATCTGCCCTTCAGAAGTGCATAGTAGTGGTCTCGCTGACTCCCCTCCTTACTTCACCTAGAATCAAGAACTCCATTATTTCATGGTCTCTAAGCCCAAGACAGCCTTCTACTACCACATCTCCCACCAGTCCTTCTCTGTTTGTAAACAGCAGGTCAAGTGAAACTTCCCCTAGTAGGTTCAATCACCAGCTGTGTCAGGAAGTTATCCTCCACACACTCCAGGAACCTCCCAGACTGTTTTGTCTCTGCTGTGTTGTATTTCCAGCAGACGCCTGGTAAGTTGAAGTTCCACCGAAGAACAGGGGCTAGCGACTGTGAGACTTCTGCCAGCCACTTGTATAATGCTTCATCTGTCTCCTCATCCTGGGTGGGTGGTCTGTAACAGACTCCCAGCAGGATGCCTGCCTTGCTGACCTTCCCACTCATCCTTACCCACAAGCACTGAACCCTATCAACCCCATCGTTGAGCTCTACACAATCGAAACATTCCCTAACATCCAAGGCCACCCCACACCTCCTTTCCTTCCTTGCCTGTCCCTTCTGAAGAGCTTGTAGCCATCAACTGCAGCACTCCAGTCATGGGTGTCAGCCCACCATGTTCCTGTGATGGCAACTATGTCATAGCTATCCTGCTGCACCATGGTTTCCAGCTCCTCCTGTTTGTTGTCCACACTGCATGCAATGGTGTACATGGACTTGAGGTAGGCTATCGGTTGTGGTACCAAGTCTGACCTTCTGTTCCTAGGTTCATCTCTAGTAAGCCTGGTTTTACCCCTTTTCCTCTTCAAACTTAGTTTAAAGCCCTCTCAATGAGCCCATCCAACTCATGAGCAAGAATACTTTTCCCCCTTTGAGAAAGCCGGACTCCATCTGTCACCAACAGGCCCGGCACTGTGTAAATCTCCCCATCATCAAAGAAACCAAAATTCCACCATTTGCACCAGCCTCTGAGCCACATGTTCATCAGGTGCATTTTCCTGTTATTTTCCCTATTCTTTCCTGCAACTGAAGGGATTGAGGAAAATATGACCTGCACTCCCAATCCTGCAACCAATCACCCCAGCATCCTGAAATCCCTTTTGATCACTTTTAGACTTTTCATGGCAACCTTATCACTGCCCACCTGCACGACCAGTACTGGGTAACGATCCAAGGGCTGCACCAGCCCAGGGAGTTTCCTGGTGATGTCTGACCTGAGCCCCAGGAAGGCAGCAGACTTCCCTGAGGGATGGACCTGGGCAGCACCTCAGGAACTCTGTTCCGCTCAGAAGGGTGCCCCCTACAACAATCACCCTCCTCTTCTTCTTAACAGAGGAAGTCTTAATGCGCTGGCTGACTCTCCCTAGGTGACTCCATGCGTGAAGTCACCCAGTCACTCCACCAGTGACTCCACCAGTCACCAGTCCACTGTGGCTCCTTCTCACATTCCCTGCTACTCCTTACCCTTTCCACCTCCTCTTCCAGTGTTGCCACCAGGCTGAGCAGGTCCCCTACCTGGTCACCCCGCACACAGGAGCTGTCGCTGCTGCCCTCCGGTACCAGTGTCAGGCTCGGCCACTCCCTGCAGCCAGAGCCCTGGGCAGCCGCATATCTGTGTGGGAGCTCCGTCTGGGTCCCCACGGTCTCTCTGGCCACGGCTTTTGGCCGAATAGGAACCATCACTGTGTACTCTTCACTCCCCTGGGAGGGCAGTGACCACTGGGCGAGGCGGGTTCCTGAGCCCAGAGAGTATGGCATACTGCCACGCTGCGTTCCGAACCACCCGCGCTCCCTGGACCGGTTTTAAATAGCCCTCGGTTGCTGCAGGCACCGCCCCCGAGTGATGTCAGCCGCTCTGGCAGGGGCTGCCGGTACTAGGTGGGCTGCCCGACTCATCCCTCCCCACTAGGATTGAGCCGCCGCATGAGGTGCTGCCACCGCTGCGGCCCGCCCTGATGGAGCGCAGCTTCCTCTTTCGCCTCCGGAAAGCGTTAGGGCAGGTGTTTCCTAGAGCTGACTGATGTTCCCCAACCAAGACACAAGGCAGACTTTCTAAGAGCAGTCAAGTGACAAAAATTTTCAGTCGCTACCGCTGCCTGAGCACTATGCAGCGGTCCTGAGAGCCCCCAAACAAGTGCAAACTTCTCCATCTTCCAAAAGAGATTATCACCTCCAAATAGACAACAGCAGGAAAACAGATTCAAAAACCCAGAGAAAAGAGGTGGCTGTGGCAAGCATGAGGTAAAAACAACAGGAAGTTTTAACCTTTATCAACTAGATGTAGGGAGCTAATCCATGTGCTAAACTTATTTTGCCATCTGCCTGACCATTAAGGTCAGGTTGGGAAACTAGCAGCTGTTAGAGATTTCAGTTATCAGCTGTTTCCTCCAACCCATTCAAACAGCAAGGGTTTAAATTAGTCAAGGCTAATAGAAAAAATATGAATTTGGTTAAAAAAAGATCTCTAAGACCATCTGTATCTTAAAAGGATTAAACTTCAGGAAGGAACTTCACTAATGTGTGTTCATGTCTGAGCCAGGATCTACCACACGTGCTTGTGTGCCCCATCTCTGTCATTTTTACATAAAACACCTTTAATGTGTACAACCTGGTGTCCATGTAAAGTTAATGAACCCCAAGAAGTCTCCAAAGTAAGCCAGTTCAGAGTCAGACCTTGACTTTTTTTCATGACAGCTATTTGTCTCAAGGTGTGACAGCACACTGTCCTCAGCTGGTTCTTTGGACACCTCTGCACCCTCTGCTGTTCCTAAGGATCTGTATTTACTATCCTGAATTCTGCACTGGTATCTTACTGGACATGAATAACTAGTGATGTGGATCATTGTAAGGTTTACAACATCATGATGCGTGTTATACAATAGCAAGGTCTTTATTTTGTCCTTTTAAATGCTCGTTAACAATTTATTTGGGAAAAAATCTCCATAAGGCAAGGGGATAAGAGGAAGACATTGATCATTCACTGAGGAGGCTCAGGGTCAGATTGTTGAAAAGATTTGCCACAGACAAGTGAAGCAAAAAATGCATGATTTCTTGCTTTGTGAAATCATCAGTTTTGACTTTCATATTATTAAATCTTTCTTGCAGACAAACTAACACTTATGGACTTAGTCATTCTATAAGCTAATCAGCACCTAACATCTTTTTCCTCTGACTTTGAATGATATCTTAACAACTTAATATCAACTCACACTGAAAAACCTGATTAGGAGAGACAGGTGACAATAGTACTGAATTCTAGTGTGTGTGGGACCTTACTATGCTATTAAAATACCAAAGGAAAATATTACTTCCTACAGATTTTGCTTTTGAATTTGAGGAAAAGCCCATGCAAAGATGTTTTATATGGAATCCAGTTTGATCTCCCTTCCCTCATTTATAGCCTGCACCTGGATCAAATAAATGAAAACTTCTCATTTCCCCAGCATATGGCCTAAATCAGTATTCTGTTACCATTACAAATTAATGTGTTCTCAACCTTAAATATGCACAAACAGTTTTCTTCTGAACTGGAAGATCCAGTAAAACTCCAACCTATCATAGCTACATAATTTAAAACATAAAAGTTGCCTCTAAAGGAACCCTCAATTTGATCGTTAATTTTAAACCGTCCCATTAGTCTTGAGAAAATAATGCATGTATTGCAGGTTATTATCCTGCATTTTGCAGAAGGTCTTCCAGGCGTACTGAAAAGAGGCATTATAGAATTTACGCTGGTACTGTTCTGCAGACCATAAAATACTAATGCAGGACCTTTGTGGAACAAAGGGAACTGATCATAATGAGTTACAAACTGAAGAGCACCAGCCTGTCTTTTCCTCAGATGTTGATGACTAACAGCTCTTGATGTTATTGGTATTAACAAAACTCAGTGAAGGAGACTTCTATGGCCTCTACTTTCAGTATTTCATGCTGCCATAATGACAGGAGAAATAGTACCAAGGTATTTACATGGAAACTTTAAATTGAGTTACTTTGCAACAGTAAATAAGAATGTCTATTCCTTATTTCATAGCTGATGAAAACAATGCATGGAGCCATTGTGCGACATGTCCAGGAACATAACTTATGACTTACTAATGAAAGGTATCCTGACATAAAGGCAGGAGTCTTCACATTTTGATGCTATGTCAGCTAGATTGTGATGCTACCTATATGCTTTCTATTACACAGATATTGTCAGTTAAAGTATAATTATATTTTTCATCACTATTCCCTCTACATGTATGCTATGCCTCAAGTCATTATCACACTCATTAAAACACAGCAGTACTGTATCCCATGTCAGCATTTAAATGAACTATGAGGATATATAACAATACAATTAACAGAAGTATTCCCAATGAATAGGGCCTTGAAAAACAAAGAGAAGCCTTGATGGGAATGATTCTGCACTTGAGGCCTATACACAGCAATCACTAGGGCTTTTCATCTTTCTTTTTAAAAGAGAATTGACAAGCCTGATGGAAGGAGAAAGAGAGAGAAACTACAATTTTGGAGCTTCATTTTTATTCAAGACGTAGCACAAGGACATCCAGAGGCAGTCTAGGAAACACGAGATACAGTCAGAAATGAAGCCTGATTTAGTAGCTGAATCCATTTATTCTTTTTGAGGTTCTGCACAGCACCTGATATTGGGCCTCTCTCCTGACTCATGTCTTTTTGAACTTCACAAATGAAAATAGCATGTCTGTCTGAACAAGACAGAGCCCCAAAAGAGAAAACAAACAGTAAATTTGTATCTTATATTAAAACCTACTTTCTGCTCATGCAGCAAATACCTCTGCATATTTATTTACCTTGGACAAGACGAAAGGTCACTCATTATGTGCATAATAAGCTAATCTCAATTGTAATTACACTGCATAAAAAACCCCTTCATTTGAAGGTTAACTAGATTCAGAAGAATCCAGTTCTCACCAGGGTATTGCATTTATTTCAATTAAGTCAATCAACTTAACAAGGATTTAATTAAAAACAAGTTAGCAAGTCAGAAGAAGTATTTGAAATGTAATTAATAAATATTTTAAATAAGCAAGATGTAGCTAAAGCCAATATATGATTATAAACGCACTAACCTATTATTTCTTTGCAAGCATTTGCTGCTGGTCAACAACAAAAAGCAGTCCACCCCAGGAATCCTGGCATGCAGCTCATTCTTGCAAAGACTAACGCAGTGCCCAGGAGGTGTAATACTGAGCTTTTACAGAATTAGGTAGAGATAGTACCTATTTCCATTTGTTTACCAGAGGGAGAACCCAAGGTTTGCACACACTTTCTTTGCTCTATTTATTTCACCCGTTGCTGTTTGTACAAAATAGCTGTTCAAGGCAGTTAAACAAAACATAAAGTGCCTTTTCACTGAACCGACATGTTTTGTTAGCTGTGCAGTTTCTTTCCCCTGCGAGCACTCAGCGAGCTAGCAGAGCGGGGAGCAAAACACGAACGAACAAAACCAGACAACCGTCAATACGAAGAGGCAAGTGTTCATGATGGCCGTGCAATCTCCCAGAAATCATCAGCAATTTACATCGGATGTATTCCCATTTTGTGCCTTTCCATTGCCTTTTGGAAAATTATGCACCCCTGGCTTTGGAGTCTAACACGTGTGCTTAGGCCTCTGCCTCCCACAGCAACCTTGAGTGTTTCCCCGGGATCTCTCTCCTATGTAATACCATTATATTCTCTCCCTTGTTTCTGACATTCCTGAGGAAAGAAACCAAGCTCCCTCAGAATACCACAAAATCCCACCAACAGCATGCAAGCAAGATTCCTGTTCTCCTTTAAGCCATCACTAAAAATACTTTATTCTGTTGTCACCAGAGAAGAACAACTTAATTACAATACAACAGATGTAAACATACTTTTAAGTTAAGGGTGTATATATATATGTATATATGAGTGAAAGTTTTTGTCTACCTGCATTGTTTACAACTGATTTAGCACACTTTCTTTCATGTATCTGACACATTGAGAACAGAAGCACAAAAGATTAAGACAAGAATGATCAAAAGTGTCAGTTCCTCTTGGGCAACCAAATTTGAGACGCCTATGCCAGATCTTTTGGATTGCTTCATGTTACATTGCACTTTTCACTTTTATACCACAGTTCCTATTAAACTGGCCCCAGCGACAGTTAAATAAGTGCTCCAAACTTAAGTAAATAAACCCATAGTTCCTGATGTGAAGCCCTCAGAAAATAAGCAACACAGAGTGAGGAGTTACGCTTGAGAATTTTTATATCTACATGATTTTCCCAGTCTTATGGAGGAATTCTGGGGCAAAGGCAAAGCTAAAGCCCAATTAGCGTTGTCGCAAGGAGTCCTCTTGGAGTCCTCTACTTTACTTGCTGTGAGTTTCCCCCTCCATACAGTCCTAAAGCAAATTCACTTCATACACTAAGCTAGCAAAGGTCTGGGGGTGTGTGCATGTATGGAAGCATGTAATTAAGCATGTAATTAACCAGGTGCATCACAGTGCATATGCACAAAGGTGCTAAATTATTCCTAGATGGTTCAACTATACGCCCAGCATTCCTGACTTGCAAGCCCTAAACTTATAGTTTTCATAGCTACCTGTCAGGTTGGAAGGGTTATTGACTTGACTAATGAGTCCAAGCATAAAGCAGGACATTGAGCAGGCACCCTGCAGTCCTTTTCTTACCAGGTTTCACATTTCTTTGTTTTTTTAAACTCCCTATCACCTTCCCAGTTTGGGCACCCATGCCCCTACCTGTAAGTCTGCCCAGTTCCTTCCATTTTTTTTCACCAACTTCTCTCAAGGTTTAGTGAACATCCATTTCTTCAGAAAACACTGGATGGGAACAGTTCTCTGAGAGCTCTAAAATTTTCAAATTACCCACTTCAAGTAAGTGATCTGCAGGAGTGAGAGCAAGAACAGGATTATTTTATGATACGGATATTGCACCATGCAGGTGACAACCTGCAGAGAGCAAGGCCTCTCTACAACTAATACTACCAAACTTTTTAATCCCTTTTCACCCAGATTACTTTGGAACCAAGGTGTCGCAAATTGGCAGCTGCAACTTATGCTTTAAGCCTTTCTATTTCAACTTTACTGAAGATACTCTGTTAGAAGTATTTTGAAAAAGATTATGCTAAATTGCAACAAATTAGAGTCATAGAATCACAGAATAGTTTGGGTTCAAGGGACCTTAAAGATCATTCAGTTCCAACCCCCCTGCCACGGGCAGGGACACCCTCCACTAGACCAGGTTGCTCAAAGCCTCATCCAGCCTGGCCTTGAACACTGCCAGGGATGGGGCATCCACAGCTTCTCTGGGCAGCCTGTCCCAGTGCCTCATCACCCTCTCCAAGAAGAACTTATTTCTGGTATGTAATCTAAATCTCCCCACTTTCAATTTAAAACCATTACCCCTTGTCCTGTCACTACAGGCCCTTGTAAAAAGTCCCGCCCAGCTTCCTTGTAGGCCCCCTTCAGGTACTGGAAGGCTGCAATAAGGTCTCCTCAGAGCCTTCTCTTCTCCAGGCTGAACAAGCCCAACTCTCTCAGCCTTTCTTCACAGGAGAGGTGCTCCAGCCCGCTGATCATCTTCATGGTCCTCCTCTGGACTTGTTCCAACTGGTCTATATCCTTCTTATGTTGAGGGCTCCACAGCTGGACACAGTACTCCAGGTGGGGTCTCACAAGAGCAGAGTAGAGGGAGGAGAATCTCCTCCCTCGACCTGCTGGCCACCCTTCTCCTGATACAGCCCAGGATCTGGTTGGCTTTCTGGGCTGCCAGCGCACACTGCCGGCTCATGTTCAGCTTTTCATCCACCAATACCCCCAAGTCCTTCTTCTCAGGGCTGCTTTCTATCCACTCTCCACCCTGCCTGTAAGCTGTATGCTCATGTGTACATTAAAAAAACCCATTATATATATTGATTTTCTAGACTGAAAAATAGAAAAAGTTCTGTGAGTCTTGGTATCAGTTTGCATCAAAACCATTATACTGTGCAGTGACCTTCCAAGGACTTAAGCGGAATACTTCCAGAAAAGTGCATCTCAATAACAATTACCTCATGATAATGGTGATTCCTGTAAGAAAATGTTTTTCTGTTTTGTCAACTGGATATTTTTTGTCTGGTCTATCCGTATGTCCACATGTCCAGGTAACTTGGAGTTATCAGAACAAAGGAGGAAAACAATTGTACATACTCCTTGTCAAAACTAGTGTCAAATGAAGTACTGACTTTTCCACATCCACCTGCCTACCTTGGCTTCTCTATTCCCCCTTCTGCGCCATCCCACCAGAATAAAACAAAATGAATGGAGGATCCAACACTATTGTGCTATACAGAAGGAATTCTACTATTCCTGGGAAGCAAAACAGAACACTAAATGCCTTCTGTTCCCTCCACAAACTTAATCATCTGGATAGAGCTGGTGGTTTTGTTTGATTTCTTCCATGCCTTGTAGCAGAAAGGAACATATTGTCCTGAATAAGACAGACACAAAGCAATCAAAGACGTTTGGATGCGGTACGGAATGTGATTATTTTTCCTTTTACCTCTTTGACTCAATTTATTGTTGCCCACTGTATTTTGCTTTATGAAGCAGCACTGGAGAAAAAACCACACCATTCTTTAGCTGAGATTGTATGTGCTAGTGTGTGAGCCAGTTTCCCTCTCATCTCAGATATTGCTCTAAACCACAATGCAGTACAGAGTAGTTCTATCACAACTATTTGCACAGTGAACGATGCAGTATTTTTAATTATCTGTGGCAGGCACTAAATTTCTACAGAAATATTATCTGAGATTTAAGCTGTGTTTTTTGGCGTCTTCTCTCAGACTCCATGCAGATGTCATCCTTTCTCCTGTTTTGAAGAAACTTGGCAAAGAAATGGCGAATAATGAGAGGCAGTGTTGTGGTTTACAACCACGCAGGTCATAAACAGGAAGAGAATGGATACTTTGATGAGTTGAACCCATATTGTTTTAGTGTTCCCCTTGCTCCCAAGTGTCAAATATAGTTAAAACATGATACAAAACAAAGCTCTCTCCCTCTCATTCGGAGGTAATTAAAGAAATCACTGGTACCATGTTATTGAAAGTCCCAACACCCACACCACAACATCCATGGAATCTCTCTGAAGTGAAGCGTATTTTTAACTGACCTAATATTCTGCTCATTCTGGTGAAGAAAAATGGTGGAGTTTGTTTTAAGGATGTTCTCATGTCTTTCCCCTAAATCTGAAGCTCATGAGCCTCTGTGCAAAAAGGCATGAACACCAGGTTAAACAGTGTCAGTAACATGCTATCAGGTAATAGGGAGAATTTCAATACAGAGTGGAAATATTTTCTTCTCAGGAACCCCTTAAAAACAGGGAGTCCCAACACAATAAAGAAGCAGCACTTTTCTGCAAAAGGATGACAAGCAAAATCATAGAAGGGGTATTAAGACATCTGGCTGACTTTTTTGCTCTGATGAAGGATACATATATAGACCATCGCTGAAAAAGTTCTTTCTAATCTGATGCTTAAAATCTTCAGTGAGGACAATTACAAAGATAGCCTGCCATCTTTCTAGCAATACCTTATACAAAGACTGTTGTTGGCTGCACTCCTCAGTTAAACACATTTTAAAAATTAAATTTAAAATAAAACATTTCCCCATAGATATATTTCTAGATCGCAAACATTGCTGTGATGCAGAAGACTTTCCTCAACCGCTGCTTAGTGCAGTGTCCACAGCTAGACACAGCAGTACATTTGAGACCTGGGTGACATTTGTTTGGTTGAGCAGACCAATTGCCTCCCCACATTTCGCAGAAGAGGCCTGGCCCTTTTTTGCAACTGCATCACCTTGTCAGATTTCCATTTAGCTTGAGGTCCAAACAAATAGGCCCTGTTATGCTGGCTGCAGAGCTAGTCATTCCCCATCATGCATTTGTGAACCTCCTGTTTCCTCAGAACAGCACTTCATGCTTCCATTGAATTTGGATCAAATTTGGTCTTGTTGCCATTATGATACACATATCCACTCCTTCACCAAGAACCACACTGTGGTGCCTGGGAGAGGGACTGCCCTCCATGTTTCCTGCAGACGGCTATGGAGCACTGAAGTCTCTGCTTGATAGCCTGCAGAAATACTCCTTTTAAACTGCTATGTCAAGTAAACCACCTTAACTAAGCAAGAGCATTACTGGTCTCGTATCTATCTTAGCTTCTGAAGCTCACTAAACATAAAGGAAAATTCTACAGCACTTCAAGGGAGATAGTAAGAGTTGCACATTGACTGAGAGCAGTGTATCTTCTAAGCAAAATTTCTTTTCAGGGTTTTCCCATTAGCAAGAATAGTCACAAAGGGTTATATCTGCACTACACGTTTGGACCAAAATCATCAATAGACACAAAGGCTAACAGAAAAATATACAAATACTTTCAGTTTCAGGTGAAAATGTGAATGAAAAAAATAATCAGCTAAGGCATTTAAAATAAAACTGATACTCAACAGAAAGAAAAATATATTCATCAATCATTCCCTCACTACTTCTCATTTTCACTTTGACTCAAAATGAGAAGGATGCCACTGACAAGTACACCATAACCATCTATTATATTTGACACTGAGATCATTTACGGTATATTAAAAAGAACTGTTCTGGCACTTGTATACAGTGGTGTCAACCTTAATTGCTGAGATGCACTGAACAGCTCTTCTAAACATAGCAACAATTTACATTTAAAAAACAAATCAAAGACACAAACAGGTGGAAGCACTCCATTGTGCCATATGAGACCCTTGTTCCTACAGCTGCAAGTCAAGACAAGTGCACATCCACTAAAATATCAGTTTTGGAGTAAAAGGAAAGAAGTACAACGCTAAATCCTCAGAGTCCAGAAAAAAACCAATACTTCAGGTTTTATTCCAAAACAGTGAAACAACATGCTTGGAAATGAAAGGATTGTACAAGCTAAAAAATGGCATGTTCAAGTAAGCCACAGTTACTATATGAAATCCTCACAGATAAACTAGGGAGATATGGTCTGGGGCAAACCACAGTAAAATAGGCTTACAGCTATTGATAAGAACATCTAATCACTGACAAACACAAGGATTACTTGGGTGAAGTTCACAAAAGCTCATGTTCAGTACAGTATTATTTATTATTTTTATCAGTGTATTAGATGATGAAAAAGGGACTATGTTTTAGTAAATTCAAAGATCACACTAAGCTGTGAGGGATTACAACCATTTTGGAGGCCCTGATTATAATTCAAAAGAGAAACGGTCCGAAAACTACAGCTTTCTTATGGAGTACAACATCCTCGAGAAACTGACTGCTCATATCTTGCGTGGGCATGCTTTACACTTGGTAAAAAACCTGCTGGATGGCTGGGCCCAAAGAGTTGTGGTGAATGGAGTTAAATCCAGTTGGTGGCTGGTCACAAGTGGTGTTCCCCAGGGCTCAGTACTGGGGCCAGTTCTGTTCAATATCTTTATCAATGATCTGAATGAGGGGATTGAGTGCACCCTCAATAAGTTTGCAGGTCACACCAAGTTGAGCGAGAGTATTGATCTGCTCGAGGGAAGAAAGGCTCTTCAGAGGGATGCAGACAGGTTGGATTGATTGATGGGCCAAGGCCAACTGTATGAGGTTCAACAAGGCCAAGTGCCGTGTCCTGTATTTGGGTCGCAACAACCCCAGCAAGTGCTACAGGCCTGGGGAAGAGTGGCTGGAAAACTGCCTGGCAGAAAAGGACCTGGGGGTGATTGTCGACAGCCAGCCAAATATGAGCCAGCAGTGTGCCCAGGTGGCCAAGAAAGCCAACAGCATCCTGGGCTGCATCAGGAACAGTGTGGACAGCAGGACTAGGGCAGTGATTGTCCCCCTGTACTCAGCACTGGTGAGGCCACACCTCAAATAGTGTGTTCAGTTTTGGGCCCCTCACTTCAGGAAAGACACTGAGGTGCTGGAACATGTCCAAAGAAGGGCGACAAAGCTGGTGAAGGGTCTAGAGCCCAAGTCCTGAGGGAACTGGGATTGTTTAGCCCAGGGAAGAAGAGGCTCAGGGGAGACCTCATTGCTCTCTACAGCTACCTGAAAGGAAATGCGTGTTGGTTTCTTCTCCCAGGTAACAAGCGATAGGACAGGAGGAAATGACCTCAAGTTGTGCAAAGGGAGGATTAGATTTGATATTAGGAAAAATTTCTTCACTGAAAGAGTTGTCAAGCATTGGAACGGGCTGCCCAGGGAAGTGGTTGAGTCACCATCCCTGGAGGTATTAAAAAAACTGCTTAAAATAATGCTGCAGTTATACAGAAATGCATATTTGCACAAATTCAGGACAGAAATTCAGCAAAGGTTTGGCTGTCAGAGATTCCACAAAACAGGACCTGATGGCTACAATGTATCACAAAATTAATATGTGTTAACTGTGGTCATACTCTTAAATAACAAAAATCCAATCAGTCATCCTACTGGGATGTATGATCAGTCGTCTACATACAGGACATGAAATAACTTTCTGTTCTTCTGAGGTCTTGAGGCACACTAGCAGTCTCTTCATGGAAACTTCTGTGGGTAGTCCCATGAGGCAGGGGCTCTGCTGACCTTGGTGGGACACAAGGAATTTGCCTGAAATTGACCAAAAGCTTGATCAAAAAGGTTGATCAAACTCAATTTGCCCATGGATTTGGTAATTCTTCCAACTCTTGGCAAGATTCTTGTTAAACATAGCTAAATGGTAAAACTGGGGAAAACAGGTATGGAAAGCATAAAACAGCTAACCTGTCGACTCCTTTAGATTGTGTAAGTTGCCCTGCAGGAATGCTGCAGCTAAGACCCTTGATGTAAAAATGTTTGAATTAAAAGAATAAAGTAAAGACGTTGACCCTGCCTTCTTAAAAAAAAAAAAAAAAAAAAAAGGAAGGCTCCAGGTAGATTGATCAATACTACTGTATCCTTCCTAAAAGACCTGAAACCCTATAGAGTTTGCAAAGAATTGTGGCTGGGGAAAAGAGAATAGCAAGAGTGGAAATGAACAGATGGGAGATAAATGGCATATGGCAGACTGGCTGACGGAGCAAAGCAGCAGACAGAGTGAGCAAGAACAACTGGCAGAGAAAGCAGCTAGTGGGAGCAGTCGGCAATGGTCTTGGCTGGCAGGGGATGGCTGGAAGTGAGTGGTGTGAATATCAAGGTCAAAAGCATTGCTCCAGTGAGATGTCGCAATGCAACCGACAAATGGCAATCCGCAGGGCTAAACAAAAGAGCCTCAACACCTGTTTCGGCAGCACGATAAACCCTGCTCCTAGATGGACTCTTCTTATTGAGGTTTGTCCAAGCTGATTTATCCCACAGACTCTGGGCTGTGGCTGTAGTTCAACGTCAGGGTAATTGTCTATCCCACCTCTTTGATCATGCTGCACTGCAATCAAACATTTGGTGCCCGTGGTAGACATGGAGCATAGGGTTGGTTTGTGCATGAGTGCTGCACCTCAGATGCCCAGAATGATACATCTGGGAAGACAACAACTGTGCAGAGCAAAAGCAAGTGGTGTTTCTCATGCTGGGCCCTTGAGGCTAGGCACATGCAATGGAGAGGAGGCTTACAGGTGGGTAAATCAGGCATGGTCTGGAAGGGGATCTTGATAAACAGCGTGAAAAACCGGTAAATGGCTATGAGAAAGGAACACTTTTTCAGCAATCTTGTCAACTTTTCACAGACAAAAGCAGCTCTGAACTGTGAGGTAATTCAAATGTGACTCAAGACTGAGTGGATGAATGTTTGTGATGTTGTGATGCAGACTCAGACTGGAAATACCTTGGAAAGTTTTATAGTTTGGAGTTTTGCAATGCAGTCGTAGTCCCTGTTACAATATATTACAGTCTCTTTGTGACTAACCACATTCAGCTCACACAAACAAACATTAACCGTACAGCTGAATGAACACTTTCATGCTGCCATACATCATAGTTTACTGGCACTTCCTATTGGCATGTTAAGTGTCATGACTAATATCTGCCTCAAAATATTTGTTTTCTCTGACTCTTCTCCAAAGGGAGAATTCTGCATGAAGATTATCGTGCTTTGGCAAGTTACAGTGTCAAGAATTTCTGGGTTTAATTTAAAGAGCAAAGTTAGATGTTCTTACTGCTGTTTTGAAGGCAGGTCCTCCTTCTGCTTGGAGGAAAAGGTGGTGACATTGCTCACTTGCAACAAAATAGAACTTCATAAAGAAAAAACCAGCTTCTATGAAAGTTTTTTCTCCTGCATGCATAAGACTTTGTTTGTTTGTTGGGAGTAGAAGGGGAAGAAAAAGAAGGGGAGCAGCACAGGTCTACTCTGTAGAAAAAGGTCAGTTTATAAGGTGGTTTGGAAACGCTTATTAGCAGAGATTAAACTTAAGCAAGAAGCTATGCTTCCAGATGTCATAGCTAAAACCACCCGGCCAGCATCTTTAAGTCTTCTAATTATTATCCAGCAAAACGGGGTAGCAAATGTTGCTTTTTCTTATTTTCATAAAGGCTTAGAAGTAATTGTCCTTGATGTATTCTTGAAAGCTGCTAGCAGAGATTTCTATGCCATCTGTACATCAGCAGCAGGTTTTTTGTTTGTTTGCTTTAAGAGAATGAAACAGCACAGGACTGTCTGGGACATTAACTTTATTTTGATGGAATCAAGAAAAAGGGAATGGTAAGTGCAAGACCCCTAAGGACTTTGTTTTTAAATAAATTAGTATAATTTCATAACATTTAGACCTGCAGGCACAAACTTAAATTGTATTATGGGTCAAACATCACACACAAGCCTACGTCAGGAGTAAGAAGTTCTGCCATCCATTTTCCCCCACAAAACGCTCTAATGATGTACATGCAGGTTTTAGCTGATAATCCGTCTTGCACACCCAGTTCTGATTCTTAATACTTACAATGACATCTACCTTACACAGCCTGTTTGAATTACTTAAGGTAAATAATGAATATGATCTGTATGCATGAAATAAAAATATAGCCCAGGATATATTTATCTATAGAATCAAAAATAACTCAGTTAAAGACAAAAACAATTTTTTAAATTTTCACAGGGAAAACTTCATGCCTTTATTAAACAAACAAACAACAACAAAAAAAAAAAACCAGAAAAAAACCCCAAACCAAAACCAAACAAAAAACCCCCACACCAAAAAACCCCAAAGACATTAAATGTTTTTATTGAGAAAAAAACCTTTACAACCAAGCCTCCCAACTTGCTGCTTCTTCAAAATAGTCCATGATTCAAGTTTACTTTTTATATGTTGTGACTTGTAAGTTGTTTCCTGCCTAAGGAATAAAATCTTAAAATATACCAGAGTCCTTCCTTCCAGAAACTGAGCTTACATGCAAGTGCACAGCTCTCACCACTGATGCAGCAGCTTTCTCACAACAGAACACGTAGAAGTTTCTTGAAATAAGTGAAGGAGAGAATCAAATAATTGTTACCAACAATGCTGCTCAAAGCAAAAGGATGCCTGGGCTTCTGTTTTTGTGGCTATTTGCAGATACATCTTCTGACTTACTGACAGGAAATAATCCTATCTTCAAGTGCCTATATGGCATTTAACTAAGTTATAAACAATTGAAAAAACTGGTATGTCCCCTACAAAGTGCAATGGGAAACTGAGCTAAAAGGCTTTTTAATTAGCTTAGGAATTAACACCTCGAAGAGTCAGAAAGAGACAAAAGACCTTTGAATTGAGATGAAGTACAAAATTCATGTATTTGGATTCCTTCCTGAAGTCAATAATTTCTAACAGGTTTTCTTAGTAAAACAGACTTGCATACCAGAGTGTGCATACTTGAGTTTTATGGCTATTTACATTTCCCTTTGCTTCTTATTGTCATTATTATTATGCTAGTATGGAAGTACATGATCGTTCAATAGGAGAATAATGAAACTGGCTTTGCTAAAAGTTTTCTAACTACACAGGATCTACACAGTGATGCTTGGGTTTTTTTTCCCCCAAGCTTTTTTTGGAAAATGTTCTAAGAAAACTAATGGATTTTGTTGAATGTGGATGCAAAATCAACTACTTCTGGGTAAGGTCAAAGTATTTCCTTTCAAAAACATCAAAGCAAACAACAAAGACTTTGTTGTTTTGACTTAGTATTATCGCAAGGTTGAGCCAAGAACATTTTAGCTAAATGCTGCCTCTTTATCCGGCTTCTCGGGGGATAGTAATACCCAGAATCATTAATACCAGAGCAACAGAAAAACTTAGAAGACCTAATTTCCACTAACTCTCAAAACCAAAATATGTATCAGCAATTTATTAATCACCATTCCTGTGACAAATACATGGTATAAATTATTAAATTTGTTTCAGTTTTACTGATATTTTCTTATTAAGATGAAGTAGGCTAGCCTTCACCAAAAAATACATTTGGTAAGGACGTAGGGACAAAAAGGGAGTTAGCAACTGAAATAAATGCAAAAATGCATACCATTGTGTCTTCTCCCATGATGTCACACTCAGGTGGAAGTGACATTAAAACAACCCAACTCTTTAGAGCATTTAATATTTCTGAACCAGGAAAACAGAAAATGTCATCCTAAGTTTAGACAATGTCACATTAAGCTTACCTTTCATTCTTGTCTATTATCAGTAAACCAATAAGCTTTAAAAGATGATTTTTAAGTGAATGCATTCCCACTAAAAGGAATAGGATAGAAAGGAAGGATGAACAAAATGCTTGGGTGATTGTCCTGTGCTGGAGACTGGTTATTGAACACTAATGAAAATGAACTATCCATCATAAATGCTTTTTTCACTGCTGGCCGTAATGATAATTTGCAGGAGTAATGCCAGACACTTCAACTCCAGAACTGAACTCTAACAACGAATTGAACCAGTAAAGTATGTTTCGCATCTAAAGCTTTTAATTACAAGTACTTTTCAGTATCATTAATTATATTCCACCCTCTCCCTCAAAAGACAGGAAAAGAGGAAAAAAAAAAAAAAAAGGAAAAGAAAAAACGTAGCAGGAACCAAAAGCACAACCACAGGGTTCCAAATTCTTAAGCTGACACATTTTTTCACAATCTATTTTTAATCAATAAGATCTGCACATCCTTCTGAGCTTCCAGCCCTATGTAGAGCAAAGCAAACTATCCAGGTCAGCAAAAGAAATCTAGGATATAATTTTTCAAAACCACTGCATGTTTAGCTTCATGTGTTAATAGCCAGAGAGATGATGAAAAATTGTTTTCCAGTGAAACATTTTAGGTAATGCCAAGAGTAACTACATTAATTTAAAACTACTATTTCAGTCCCTGGTGATTATACCTGCTGGAATACAGAGGAGCACATGGACCGCAAAGTCCTCTATGTCCTTCAAAGTAACATCCTCCTCCAAGCCTCTGAAAAACATCTATGAAGAGACTGCATAGATGCATGGAAGTAACACTGCAGTGAAAAGTTGCCCCTCCAAACTTTAAAGGCAAAAACCTCTAACTTGCTACACCACAGAGAGGACAAACTATCAACCCATCGTTGGTAACTTCCTACAAGACCATGGTCAAAATATAGCAGCATTCAAGGCTTTTTCCTCAGAGAAGCACATTCACTTACATATTTATCATCATCTCACAGCCACCAATCCACTAGAAAAAACTCAGTTAAGAATTCGTTAATAATAAATCAAAAACTAAATCTGCAGTAGCTGTGACAGTTATACCTTTACTCATAATGAAGCAGGTGCCAGCAAGAAGGTACTGCTCAAAGTCCAGGCAAATCAATCGTCATCACCTTATTCACAGAAACTCCTACTGACAATTCATCTGCAATCATCATGCTGAGGTAAACCCACCTACAAAACCCCCCAGTTTGATAATTTTTAATTTACTCTCAGTGAATAACACACAAATTCTGCATTTACGGCAATGGATTGAAAAATATTTATCGGATCTTCTAATGCAATTGTACTATTCATGCTCTTAATGAACGTAAGCATTGTTCCAATAGCAATTGCATTTTGGCTATGTATTTTCTCTATGTAGGTACTAATATGTGTGGATTTTATCTATATAAAAGGCCAACGACATCCACATTCTGTAAACACGATTTTATTTACAGAATATTCATTTTTTTAATTGTTCCTCTTTTATTTGGAAATTCAACTTTGGAAGTTATTAAATTGTCATTATTATTGAATAATTGATTTAACTTCTCATACTCAGATATTCAGTGTGGAGCAACAGCTTAGCGGGAAACTTTTATTAGCACCCTATGACACTTGGGAGATGACCCCTTGCATTCAGAAGAGCCATAAGATTATTCATTAATTGGCCTTCAGAAGCTGTATACTGTCACTATTTAATTATTCAGAAATACTCCAGATGAGGAATCTTCAAAATTTACAGCACTCTAGCAAGTTATACTAATTTCAGAAATTATGAAATTGTTCAAAAATTCTGAACTGAAACTCAGAAATTTCAGTAAGTTCTGACAAAAATCAGATTCTGGATCATCCTTACATAGTACCTGGTACTCCACTGAAGTCAAACAAGTGTAATGACTGGCTTCGTATCAAATTATCATGGGACCCTACCCGAGTTTCCTCATGCACTCCAGTGAAAGACTGCCCTTTTCCCACAATGGAAATAGATGATATTCTGGTAATAACAACTTTTTGAAGCAGCTGTCTAGATGGCATTGCCAAGATGATACAAAACTCTTCAAGTCCTTTTGCCTTCAGGAAGATCTAGCAGCAGGAATATAGTAAAAAAAACCCTAACAAACCACCCCTTCACCAAACAAAGAACAACTTAAAAAAACCCAACAAAAATCCCCACTGCATACCTCTCGCTAATTCAATATCAGGCCTGCTCCCTCTGCTCTTTCGCAAGAGTAGCTTCTGTCCATTTCAGAAAAGTGGACAAGACAGAGTTCGTGGCACTTCGACATTTTTATGGAATAGTATTCCTTCAAACATTTTTCAAGCTACAAGTGCCAAAAGATAAATAAATTTCTATTTACTGAATAGATCATAAAGTCACCTTCAGAAAAGCCAACAATCACACTGAGCTGAGAGCATGTGTGCCAACTTTCAGCCAGAAGCAAATTAGTCATTCACATGATTGAAGTCCTACAAATACAATCTCTACAAAAGAACTTGTGACAAACTATTATAGCTGGGAAAAAAACAATGGTGTATGATTTTGAATTATTTTTTGTCTTTTTTGCTCCAGAATTTAATGAAGGATTCTTTATCAACACAACGTGGAATCCCTCTTTGCTGTTGTTCATTCTTTCTTTTTAATTACAGATTTTCAAAAGAAAACAATATTCCATTCACAGTTGTGACAAAGCAACATTTAAATTCCCTCACTTGTTCTTGAGTATAAAGTGACTGGAGGGAAGGAAGTGATGCCCATCCATGAAGAACTGATGTCAGTGCTCCAAGATCATTAACCAGGAAAGATGCTTTTATGAGATAATCTGGCTTGTCTACACTACAAACGAGATAAGGTCCCCAGGTCTGTGCTATATGCTCACCGTATTCACATTATTTTACATGTATTCAGAAGCTCTACCAATGTTCTTCCCTTATGTCCAAAACATAGCCAGAAGATTTGGCAAGAGATCAGGCCCTGGAGCAGTGTATTTCCTGCAGCATCTGGACCTCACCATTAAATACACACAGGTGATTAAGATGTTTCAAGCACTGAATTATGGAAACAATAAATGCAGCTGGATTAGCAAATTGTTGAAAAAGCTTCTAATCAGACACATCTCTGCCACAGCAGTGACAAAAACGGGGAAAACTGCATTGCAATTTAATGACATTTTAGGACAATCTAATATGATAATACTTTGGCTAAGGCTACACTGACCCTGACAGTATAACCATTACAGATTTTGATACGCTATTCACAACTTGCCCATTACCATTTACACTGACATAAACTCTCATCTAGGAAATTATTCCTTTTAATTAAAATTAGGTTAGTATCATTTTAGTTAGACATAAAATTTTATAACATTTCAGATAATTTTCTTTCCCAGCTCAGATTTCATTCAAAGCGTTGTATGTTTTGTTTTGTTGTTTCGGTTTTTTATCCTCAAGGGACAGAGATAGCTTATAAATAATGAAGCCTATGTGGTAGCAAGTCACCAAAAAAAAAAAAAAAAAGGTCACAGAGCTGAATGCCAGAAAAAAAGAAAGTACCTACATAATACTCTGGCAACATGGAGACTTAATTCAGCTTTGCCACAGAGCATCTATTAAACCAAAGAACAACAAGCTCAGGTTCATCATCCTATAGGTGGTATAGGGTTATACCTGGGATACAAACAGGACCCTGTTCTCATTTGCATAGGGCTTTCCTCACACATCACCAAAGTCAGCACACCTATATACTGAATTCCTTTACTGCCAGACAGAAATGTGAATGTATATTAATGCAAACGAGAATCCAGCCCGCAAATAAAGAACTGTCTGCTTTAGTGTTGGGCCTACCCTGAATAAATTAGTTACCAACACATGAACATACTTAATTCTGCTATAAATCCTTTTACCACTGGGGGTGTGTGAGTGGCTGTGTTATATTTTGCTTTTAATAGTGCTGTGCTGAGAACACTGGATAATTACCTTTTTCAGCTGACTCAGAACAGGTATAGCAGCACGGGGACCAGCTGTGCACGCTTTCGCACTCCGGCATTTCCAAAGTAAAGGCAAACTAAGTAACATATTGCTTTGACTAATCTAGGCTACAGATCTCCATCAGAATATCTCCCATCTCATACTCCAAAATCCGTAATTGCCAGTTGCAGCAAGAGTTATCCAGAGACTTATTTAAAAGGTGGAAGTAACATACAGGAATGATACAGAAAATGGTAGCAGCCAGAACTATTACTGAACTAAATTAAAAAAACCTACAAAGAATAGATATATACACACACTATATATGCATATGTGTATGTATAGTATATATAAGTGTACATAGGTGCAAATTTAATTTAAATAAACATAGACAGCAATAGAAAAACAACCCAGAGATGATCTTGGTTTCTCTTTTGCACTCAGTATGAATGGCTTTATCACATTAAAATGGATCCTATGTTCTATTTTGTCCAGTTTTTAGTACTTTTTAAAATAGTCTCTCTCTGCACAATCACCTAGTGAATTTACTCCTCCTGAAAGATGTATTACCTGCCCTTTGAAGGAACCTATACCAAAAATTTTATGCTACAATCTAATCTAGGCAGAGGCACACAAGTGAAAATAAACAACAAAAGCTCAGAGAAATTATGCAACAAGTCCAAAGCTACAAAGCAGACACTGGGGCAGAAGTAAAATGAGATTACAAGATCTGAACTCCCACATATACTACATTACGTTTTCTTTTAGACCACACTGGGAAAGCTCACCTCCACCCACTGCTAAGGATATCAAAAAATGTATCTGCTCTACAAATCTGTGGAGCCAGGCTCTTTATACAGTCAAAGAATCCACTCTATTTTAAAGGATAATTCACAAATAAATAGTTGTGGATGGATATTGTGGTTTGTTTTCTTTTTAAAAGAAAAGGCATTTCTCTCTAAGCATAATCAAAAATTTTGATCTTGAGAGGTGAACACAGTTTGAAAACACAATAGAAAAAGTGTCTTTTGAATAAAGTTCAGCTTTAGAAAATTTTTTTTAAAATATTTTTATAGACTAGATTTTAACAATACAAAAACCTCTACTTGATACGAAGGTAGCTTTGATGCTAGCATATTTATAATGTTGTTTTATTCATGTATTTCTTTTGTAGCTCTGTCACTAAGAATTGAATCAGCTACATACAACTTAATTCTTCCACTGTTAGTTGTGCAATGAGACAGATATTATTGCTTTTTGATTTCAGTAAAACAAAATTAAACATATTACCTGTCTGTTCTACTGTGATTAACAAATGCAGCGAGTGTGAGATATGACATGTATGGCTACTTTTCAACATAAATGTCATGTATATGGACAACTTTTTGTTATACATATACCAAAAAACATTTTTCAAAATTACATAGACATCTGTGGATCCAAGTTGCTAAAGTACACTGCCCTACTATCCTTTACAACAGATATTTTGTGATAATTTTAGTTAAAGGAAAAAGTGTATTGTAGACCTGAAAATTTCCATCTCTAAACACTGGAGGCTTTAATTGCTGTGTTTTTTAAACAATAACAACTACATCAATAATAATAATGAAAAAACAAACCACATCTCTGTGTCTCCTCTTCCTTTTTGCTGTCATCTGAAAATAGTTTGAGAGGCACATGAGGGCATAATTTTTTTTAAAATCAAAGAAAATGAATCAAATGTTAAATTTCTTCTCAGATTAAATAAAGATTGCAGTTGAAAACATTTTTATCTTTCTGGCAAAGCAGCTTGCCAATGGCTGTGGATGGCGACAATCCAGTGTAACAAGAAAAAGTAGAACATGGTATTGAATACTTTGTGATAGCGTTTGCAAGGTCCTAAATTACCTTTAAAGAAAACTCCAAGTTACCTTACTTCTGGAAAAAAAAAAAAGAAAAGAGAAGTAAATTACTAACTAGTAAAATTATGCAGGGGTAACACTATTCTGAAAAATACATTTCAGTATCAGCAACCTGAAAAAACATGACACTGATGCAACCATAACTAGAAGCCAAACTCCCAAACTCCTTGTCCTGCCACTCCAGGGAAGACAGAAGGAGACCTGTTACACAGCCTAGCTTCCTCCTGCAGCCCCTGAATAAAAATGGCATATCCCTTACATCAACACTTAAAACCTAAAAGAAATTATTATAGAATGTGCAAATTACAGACTCCCAACGACCTACAGTCTAAGATCTTATCTGTAAATGGGCAGTTTTGGAGAAGTAAAAAAACTCCAAACATTGGAAGATTAATTTTGTTAATTACCGTGGACACATCAATTAAATGTCTAATCTGACATCATTCATGTCATTGGCGTGTTTTTCCTCAATTTCAAAGGAGCCTGGCATGCATTTAAAGCAAGCAATAAGAGTAGTTTCATACCTGAGGTACTGAATACAAAATCTGTGGCTTTGGAGGCATAATGGGAATCCTTAATTGACTGCAAGTGTAGCACGAAGTTAAGATCCCTTAGAAGCAGAAGAAATTGCCACGCTAATTCATGCACATGCTGCTCTGGTGCTGTTATGTGATGCAAGGAGACGGATTCTCCTGGTGGCTAAAAGCAATTTTGAGATTGTTGGTACTACTGTATGTGCAAAAAGACAAAAGCATCACAGATTTAGCCAGAAAAGGCAATGGAGAACAATGAAATATCAAAGGAACACTTGCAATACAAGCACAGAAGAAAGCTCAGAGAGTGCATCTCAATCATAATCTTGGCACTAAGGAGAATTTTGAGAATACAGAATAAAGAGACTGCTCCCTTTATTATTCCTATTCTTCTTTTATTTAGGAAGATATAATTTTATGAAGATTTGTTTTGCAAACAAATAAAGATGCATCACATATTATAGGCAATTTGCGCAGCACTTTTCCTTCCCAACAGAACAATGTATAAGCCTTTGAATCCTGACTAACTATTTATGTCGAAAGAGTGTATGTTGTGTACTCCCTTTTAGAAACAGCTGGACTACAGCCAAATATGACACTGATCCTAATTATGCTTCTGATATTAAAGAGATCCAAAGAAAATGCAACCCTTAAACCACTTATCAGCATCCAAGCCAATCTGAAATAGCTAGGTATAGGTATAGCTCTGTCAAATTGCTTATCAAGAATGCCACAGCTCTGAGGTTGCAGGCACTGCAAAACAATGCAGAAAGCTCCCAAGGAAGCACTGTTGAGATGCAGTTACGTAGCCCATCTTCTTGACCAGTTATCCATGGGTTTACTCTGGATTCAGCTAATGCCATAGGCTTCTGGCAGCTGGCAGTCTGCACAGTGTAAAGCGTCATTCAGCTTCACTGTCTTGATCACTGTGCTCCACAGAGCAGAAAATTAAGTTTGGCAGATTTGAAGGATGTTCTTGTGATGTGCTATAATTTATATAAATCATTATACATATGGCTTTAAAATCTCATCTGTAACTTCCAAAAACCTATGACTGAGTCAGTGTGGTTATTTTATAACATAACATAACATAACAGAAAAAAACCCCAAACAAATTACGAGTTTAGATCAAATAATCATTTTCATTCCTGTGGACAAAAGCACTGTTGACATTTCTATCTACAAAAATTCTATCTTTAAACTAATTTTCAGAGGTGCTTAATTTCTATATCATCTAGCCTTAATTAAGATGACATTGACCAGTTGCTTTTTATACTGTAACTGGTTAAGAATTTTCTGCTGAAACTGCCTTTTATTGGAAATAGCTGACTTTTAGGTGAAAGTAAAGGATATATGTCAGGTTTTATGAACTTTCCATAAAACTGAAGCAGCAGTCTACTGTGTTCTGCCTGGTACATGCTGCTTTCAGGTTGCTACATTCACTGTGCTGGGGACAGGTAGGTCAGAAGCCAAGCCCCTCCAGCACTTTAGGAATGCAAATTATCCTAAATCTGGAGAATCCAGAACTTTCTGCCACGGTAAGCCCTTTCTTTCCAGGGTTCCTAGGGATGTTGCAGATCACCCTGCCTGGAAAACCCTTCTTTGTGTTGCTGGCTCCAACACACAGGACAATTCCTATCTACGTCATTGGATTATTTCCCTTTCTGTTTCACTGCACAGCCCTTGACTTCTCAGTGTCCACACTGCATACATACTAGTTTCAACACAGACTCCTACTCAGAGCAATCCAAGCAGTTCCCTTGGTGAGAGAACCTGTGCACTGAAGAAAAAGACAATGGGCTCCAAGATCTGCATAGTACAGACACAGGCCGGTTCACATCCGCCACTGCAACTCTTGCTGATTGGCCCCATACCCAAGACTGTCCCAAGAGCGGTGCATCTCAATATTCAGCTATAATTTCTAAAGCATATGCTTTCTTTACAACTCCAACATTTTCCATTGACCAGACACGCCTATTCTAAACCTCAATTCACTTGCAACAAAGAAGTCAGGGTTGGATGCTAGGCCTGTGATAATGCCCTCAGATATGATACTACAAGCGCCACTGAGAAGCCACCCTCCTTTGAGGCCCCCTTGGCATCTCTACTGTGGACACCAGTTTAAGAACTGTAAGAGGCTTTGATGGGGTACACTACAGCCTCCTCTAAGCCTTTAATATTTACACCAATGGTGTGTTACTTTTTTGCAATTCATCCACCTGATCGTCTTATTTTTATTACAATGATGGGGAAGAGAACAGATAAAATGTCAACGTATTAAATAATTTTGGCCATAGTTTGATTCAGGTTTGAAATATTTGGGTGCAATCAGATATACTTGAACCTTTAAGGAAGAGTGTCTGTGATGAGGTACTGAATACACAGATCAACGGTACATTTTGCTCTCCAGTGACAATTATTTCAAGATGAAGAAAGGAAAATAGATCCTCATTTTATCATGGTCTTCAGGACCTTGGCAATTTTCTGGCTATTGAGAACTCTTGAGCAGAAAAGCATTTCAAGTCTAGAGCTCATCCCATGGTTTTAGTAACATAGCGACTAAAAGGAAACACAGAAGACTATTAAATTGGTTAAAGTTTCAGCAAGTATCACAAAACCAAAATACAGAACTCCTGCAAATGTTTTTCCCTCACAAGCTAAAACCCCCAAACCTCTTCATTCAACTGTTATTGGTCTCATGTTACTTGCAAGACACTTTTTAGATTCTCTACAGCTATCTTGACTTAGTAGCTTCTGAAATTGAACTTTTACTTAACAACTTCCTTTTTTTATCTATTCATTTTATAAACTGACCAACATCTGTTTATCAAGCCAAAAGAAATCACATTACAGAACATACGGCAACCATAACAGGAATCCTTAGAGAAACCTAAAATGTTAACTAAATGTAGACGCAAATTATTAATTGGAGCAAGATCTACTAATTACAATTCAATATATACTCAGTATCCCCAGCCACTGGCATGCAGACATCAGACAGCACAGACAGCAGAAATTGCAACTACTGAGCTATGGGTTGCAGGCTACTTCCATTGACTGCTAGCATCTGTTATTCCGTAAGCTTTATGGGGAATGGGAGAAGGCATACTGCAAAGGTGTTGGTGAGAATTTTCCTTTTCCAGTGGGAATTTACTTCAGTTCAGGAAATAAGAACTATGAACATTCCTCCTCACTTGTGAAATTTCAGTCTCAACCATGAGTGCTGTCAGCTGCAGGCATCCAGTTCTGCTCGAGTGCCTTCCTGATGCCCCCACAGTACATCGTACTTCCCTGAATAAAACCAAAATATATGGGACACAATCACATCCCACTCAGTTCCTGCCAGTGCACTGACTGATTTTTGAACAAAAAATACAAAATGATAAGAAAGCATTTACTGAAATAGCTAACTAATCTGCATTTCCTCATTTGCTTTTGTACACCTGAATGCAGACTGTCCACACAGTTTGATTAGTCCTGCTGTGTGCTTCTCAGGGTACTGTAAGTTGCTCAGAAGCAAATCAGAGCCACTTCTGAGGTGCATCAAAACTCAGGAACTATTTCCTTATACATCTTTAATTGAAAAAAACCCAGCAGCATCACCCAGTGCTTTGGGACTCCATAGTAGTTTTCCCAAAATAAAAGATAAAACTCAGAAGCAGCTGATCCATTAACCAGCCCAAGTGAGATCAAATGAGAGCCAACAGTCTCCTTTGCCTTCCCTTCAAGTGTGATCACTCCAGAGGAACATAAAAAAGAAACCTCATACAGTGATGGAAATACAGGAAAGGACTACTATTTCCACAATAGTACATATCTTTTTCTTTAAATATTGGTCTCTAAAATCTCAGATTTCAGAAAAGGAAAAAGGTTTTATGGCTGAATAGAAACACCAGGAAAGGAGAACATTTGCTCTTCCTCCTGCCTTTCAAGAAATAATGGGAACAGAAGACAGAAGTGTCCCGGTAATTGCTATTTAAATGTCTCCATTTGAGTAGAACCTGACACATGATTTTTAACTGCTTAAGATGGCTATCGAAGTTGCTCTTCCAGAGCAAACCACATGAAAAACCCCAACAACCAAGAGTTTCCCACTCGTTTGGGTTGTGATGGGTAGGACTATGCAACAAAGGAGGAAAGCAATACCAGACCATGTCTAACACACCTGCCCCACATGCATCGTTCAAACACCCCCACGTCTTCCATGGCGTGTTTTACCACCAGGTGCCCCCAGTGTGCTGGGGAATGGCAGACACATGGCCAGAGCACCTGAAGTCCCTGAGAATCTACCCTCCCAACTCCCATGTAGGGAAGCAGGTAGTGCTGTTCGTTCCTCACAGCAACAGCTTCAGGCAATTAACAGACCCATTTTACAATCTGGCTCTGAATTTGTTTTCACTGTCCCTCATTAGTTCTGGTAAAAAACTGGTTCAGAGGACTTTTGTTTTATTTTTTTTTTCTTTTTACATGTGACAATATAGAGGTTATATTTATATATAAAACATGACTACTTAATATTTATGCTTACTGCTACTTATGTACCTCAGATTGAGTCAAATTTCACAGTCCACATAGTTAATGCTTGGGGCTGGCTAGAGGAAGAAGTGGTTCTCTCCTGGGCTACCAAAGAACCACACACGTTGCCAGGTTTATGATCATCAATTCAATACATTTTTTCATCACAATTTTTCATATCAGCCTATTACATCTACTCACTTATATCATATTCATAGAATTTCAGGAGTCAGATTTTATTCTCCCATCCTCCGGTGTGCCTGAGTTGACTTGTTAAGCGTTCTCATGCTTTTTTTGAAACCCAATTTTAACTGAAAACTGACAGTAGAAGATAAATGGGGGGAAAGTTATAGAAGAAAATTAGAATATTACAAAATGCAAACGTATCACATTATATTACGCAACAGAGCTGTTTGGGTTAATAAAATGTAAGACAAGATGAACATTACAAATATTAACAATTAAATAGAAGAACCTAACTAAATTTACCTGTAGACAGCCATGACCTGGAAATGTTCTTTATTTTATAACATTACAATCTCTTATTACCACCTCCACTATTCCTACACACACACAAAAGATCCGAAACCATCCACAGCCCCTTCTTAAGGAAAGTCTGTCTGGAATTGTTAGCCACATTTGTTCTCCCAAGAACAGAGGCATTACATACTTTCTTGTCTTCTAATCACTTAGTCTGCACCTTATGTTCATCATTAACTGATAAATTCCTCCCCAAAAATATATATGTCCCCAGTTTTGTGCTGCAAAGTGGTTTTCATATTTAAGACTGCAAATGCAATCTAAACATCTCTTTTTAGTCCTCCAACAGCATTTTGTACATATTTCAACCAGAAAGATATGTGTCCATTTGTCTGTCTGAGGGGTTTGAAAGTTGTCTTTGTGGGTTCATATTTATTGCCTTGTGGTCTTTCATATGCAGTAGGTCTAAAAAGATCTTTCTTTTATCACTCCAGTACCTCAGTTTGGGATCCTATAATCATGCTGGGCCTCATCTTGCTTTGCATCACTTGGCAATTTAGGTTGTGCAAGCTATATTAAGGGCTCACAGATTCTCAGAGCAATGGCACGTACAAGATGTTCCACCTTACTTATGTCGAATTCACTAGCGGTAATAGACTGTTAAGATATATCTTTTGATAGGTAATATACACACAAATATCCCTTTGTTAAAATACGAAGATGGCAAAGTCATTCATTCAAAGGTTTGGAAATGCCAGAATTAGTTACTGCTGCACGCACCCTTATGTTCCAAAGCAGCCGAGTGCTTAGCACTTCTGTAAATGCAACACGTTCTGAAGTCAAGCAAACAGCAACCTAAAAGTTCAATTAATTGTTATGACACACCATCACCCTGGCAGAGTCAGAGATGAAATACAGCTCTGAAAATCCATTCACCCACCCTAGTCATGCATGCGTCCTTTTACTTCCTCAACTTTCATACTTAGTACCTGTTCCCTTGTGCAGGTAGCTTCTACAGGTAAGGGCTTCTCTGCTAGAACCCCTGACTTGAGTCCCTCTGATCCTGACCACTGGTGCCTCAGCCACTTCTATCTTCTCTACAGCAAGCAAACCCTGTTCCCCAAGTCTTGCCCTGTTCCCCAGCTCCTTGACTGTCTTCATCCCCAGCCTCTTCACAGCAGTCTCTATCGCTTCAGCTCAAAAGTCCTTCTGCCATGCTGGGCTTTGTCCAAGACTTCAACATGCTTCTTAATGTCACAGAAGTGGTTAATCTATGCACATTAAAGAAAATAAAAACCCAACTGTCAATCAAACAGAAAACCGAAACGTATTAATCTTTTGGTATTATCGCCACACGGCACGTGTGCACATATGACTAAGGCATGAGGGAGGAGAACCATATGTACCTAACTCTTTGCAATGCAGACCTAGAGAGGTTTTCCAAAGTAGGTCACAGATGACAAGAGTGTCAATACAATACACACATACACGTAGACTCAGATGTAGTATTTTTACAGTCCTAATGGAAATGAGGTTGGATGAGGACCATTTTATTTATGCAATATGGGTTTTCATAAGACTGAGGTAAGTGGTAATATTTTGAAGCAAAAAAGAAAAAAAATCTGTAGAGATTATTTCAGTTCAACTAGCTACAGAATTTTATCTGAACTGGAGCTGCTCAATTGCTTCTGGATGACCAGGTGTCAGTAAAGGATCAGTAACATTTATTTCTATCTATGTACGGCTGACGTGTTGCCAGTTTTTTTCTAGAAATAGATATTACAGAGGCTAGCTATCTCTTCTTACCTTCCACTTGGATCACTGCAATCTGCTCTGAACTTAGAAAATATTTGAAAAATTCGGCTAGCATAGGAGTAGGCAATATTTTAGAAGCAAACCATTTGGAAGCAGCCATCTGTGCTTGATAATGGTTGGAAATTTTAGAAAAACGCTACTTTTCTCTCTTCTCACTTTTTTTGTCAAAAAAATTCTTGCAATTTTTTTGACTAGTTTCACTCATTTTACCCTTTCTGCAGTGGATTTCTTTTCAGTACTAGTTGTGGAAAAAAAGATAGAGCTTTACAGTCAAATTTTGTGAGATAGCCTACAAAATACTAATTAATTTGTATTGACCAGAGATCCTGGCATCCCTATGCTCCTTCATGTCCCATTTTTATTAGCTACCCCATCTCTTCTAATCCCTCCACTCCAGTATCTCCCTTTTACTTATTTCTCACTATTTGCCTCCACCATCAAGACCACCCAAGCAGTCAAGAAGGCAGTATCTTGATTTAGGTGGGGTGCAACTGCCAGCAAGAAGAGCACCTTCACCAAAAATCTACTTCGATAAAATAGCCTGTCCTTTTCTTATTCTTGAATTTGCTGGCTGTTCAACCAAGTGCAAGCATTCTTGCAGGTTTCTGAAGGAGACATCATTTAGTATTAGGTGATTGCTGTTAATTTAAAATAAACAGTCAGGTATGGTACCACCAATGATTATTAAGCAGAAGACCATTTATTTTCCTCACACATATACCAAATGGTGGATGCCTATCTGTGTTTTCTTCAAGCTAAAAAAGGTATTTCTATGGAGCAGATCACCGATTTAAGTTAAAGGGAACTGAGAACTCACCATTTCTAAGATGTGTATGCATTCATCAGGTCTATAGACCTTATGTGGTTACAGATATATCTGACTAGACAAAAAAAGACACATTTACTTTTCTAGTACCTTAATGTCTCTCACAAATATCAATTTTCTCTCACTTCTTGCCTTTACACAGGAAAACCTGAAAAGTTTCTTGCATTTATAATTAAAGACATTTAATTATGTTTTAATATATATTCTTGATTCACAAAAGTAGACAAGAATCTGAGGACTGTCCCACAGCCAGCAACTAAGCATCACACAGCTGCTCACTGACCCCTTGCATGTTTCAGGGTCATTTCATGTTACTAAAAGCCTTTCTTTTCATTTTCCAACTAGTAGCCTCCTTCTACAGATGATTTAAGTAGAAAATGATTCATAATATTCAAATAGTAAAAACCCATTTTGGTTCCAAAAGACGATAAAACTACTCGCATACTATACCACCAATATTATTTCGCTTGAGACAATGCATACATTGTACCATACCATCTATATTATTTCATTGAATACCACACGTACGTTGAATATTTTACTGCTTTTCTTCCATTCCCTTCTTCCAAAATATTTAAACAAACATTAGCAAATCCTGTTTGTAGTCTCAACTGAAGCTGAGAAAGCTGTTAGTTCAATGTATATACACTTCCTTCACTGACCTAAATTACAAGAGACTAACTTCAAAAGCACTGACTGAAAACTAATCTTAAACACTGAGCAAGTGTAACAGATCCTGTAACTATACCTCCAGAAGAAATGCGTTAGAGATGCACTAAAAAAAACCTGCCACAAAACAAATACAGAACCACTAGTTGTCACGTTCACTCAAAGATGAGTTTCTTGTTTGCAGGCCGGTAGCCCAAGGCAGCTCCTCTCTGATTCACAGTGTTACTGAAGCACAAAACCAGTAACCTCAGAGCACTCTGGCATGCAGCACATCGCAGGGGGTCAGCTCTGTCACGGAAATGGGTGCTGTGGTTCAGCTACCAGCCTGGTATCAAACAAATTGCTTCTGCTCTTTACCTGACGCTGACACACTTTGGCAAAGACAAGAACGAGCTGGTCCACTTGAACCCAGGGGTCCTTCCTCAAATGCTCAATGTTCCTAGCTACATTCTGCTACTTCCTAATGCTGAAGTCTGTTGACCAGAGGGCACCCCACTGTTTCCAGACACTAGGTGATGCAATCCATTCTCCCTGAACCCTGAAGCTTGTTGAGATACGGACTGCATAGGCCACATAGTCGAGTTGTAAGGCAGTACAAAAATAAACATGCTTTCTGATCCCAGGTACTGATGCAGTGGAAAAGCTGTAGAAACCTTTTTCAGGCGCTGAAAGAGTCTGACCTTTTTCAGAAAAATTCCTTCTTGTCCCTTACTACAGGTGACCTGTTAGCATGTGTAACTTTAAGACCACTGACCTACCTGCGAGCAGGATGGTAGAAGCAGGTGTGACCTCTTTCTGAATCTGGACAAAATCAATGCAGTCCAAGTGCCTCCAGGGAGTCAGCTTTGCTGGCTAAAGAAATCTATTGCTTGCTATCTTTTAGCTCCTTTGGACCACTTCTTTGATACAGGCATTTGCTCTACAGTTTGTTAAGTCCTTCATCCTTTTAGTTGCCATTCATCTTCTGGATTTTAAACGGCTTACCTAACTGAGTAGAAAGGCATATATATTTCTACAGTGAGCATTCCCAAAGTACTTCAAATATGTACAATACAGCATGTCTGTATCTTTGGGTAAAAATTAGCAAGTCATCCTGCCTCTAGCTTTGAGTACGGTTTCCTTGTTTTAAGCCAAAGTCATGACTGCAAAAACAATGCGCAGCTAATGCCTTTGGCATGATCCTGCATGAAAGCAGCATGACCTTGGGAGCCTCAATGAAGACAGAGCGAGACAGGGTATTTTTCTCACAGCACGGCAGTATAGACACACCACATATCAATCCTGCTCTGCTGCTGCCCAATATTTTGTGCACCCATTTGGCTAAATCCCTTTGCAGAGAAATCTAGTTACCTTCCATGATTTTATCTGCAATACTATCAACATCTCAAAGAAAAATAATTACGGTTTGAGTAAACACATTTTACCCTAGTTCTGCTACTTTTCAGTCTCACAATGTATTCCCTCATTATATCATTAGTGATTAAAAAAAACCCCAAAACCAAAGAGTTAACTTTTCTGAAGAAGTTGTCCTCCTCTCTTTTGAGCATGGTTCTGTTTGTTCCTGCCTGACAGAACAGAGTGCATCAAAGAAAAGTAATAACACATTTTGGCAGCTACAGCTAATAAAGAAAGCATCTACCTCAAGACTTGACGACAGCGCACTAAGATTAAGTTCATCATGTCCTAGCCAAGAACACCTGCAGAGACTCAAGCTTACAGTGAAAGCAAAGCTGGAAGCTTAGCTTTTTCACAAATGTCAGTTACCAATAAAGCTAAAACTCCAAGGAATAGAAAAAGGTTTCCTAAATAGGCTACATAATTATCTAAAAACAAGTTAGAAATAGTCACTCAGTCACTTCTAATCTGTGTCACAGGTATCAGCCGGTTTCATACATGTCTATCACCTGAGAACCTAACCACAAATCATTTTAAGGGTGCGCTACAATGGACTGCAATCACATGGTGATTTTTGGGTGACTTTTTTGTAGTTTGAGAGTGTATATAAAAAGAACATATTTTCTCCCTTCATGTCTTACTTACCTGGGTATAAAACATAACAGGAGAGGGGATTGTTTCAAGTTGCAAGGAAGTTTCTGCTTTGACAGTGACAGCACAGGAGGGATTTCAGATATGGCAACTCAGGTTGCTTCTGCAGACTTGCAAGTGCTCTCCCTTGAAGCAAAAGTGGAGTCAGTGGGATGTGCCACATGGTCTGGCTTCCATCTGGGCTCCAGTATATTTGGATTCATTTAAAATGATTCTTTTCTACTGTGTTGATGCAGAGGCTCTAGACCTGGGGCTGAAGCTTTTCAAACCTCTCTTCTCTAAAGCCATATGCCTTACTGCTTTGTAGTTCAAGAACTAATGACAACATACACACATTAATCTGTCGGAAGCATCCCCAACAGCTCAAAGGCAATCTCAGCATGGAGGATTTTGCTCTCTGTGGACTGTCATTTGCACCTCTCAAACAAGTACCCCAAATCCTTGAGCCTACTTTATAGCCAGAACTGATACCCTTGACTTCTCAAGTTTTTGCTGCTATTTCTATACAGCACCTCCCCCTCAAAAAAAAAAAAAAAAAAGCTCAAAATAAGTCAATTCTTGTTAAAGGCATGTGATATTTTAAAGTGTATGATTACATTTAAACACATACTTAAATTGAGTGTCCGCTGCCTAAATAAGCAGAAAAAAAATGTGTAACCTCACAAACAATCCTAAATTTGATTCAAAGGGAATATGACTATTAAAGCTATTATTCTCAGAAACAATAATTTAGAATAATTGAAGTAAAGATTTCTTAAATCAGCAGTATTCTTCCTTGTATTAACTTTGAGAATTTCCTAAAGCACTGAGTGTTCTTCCTAGTTGTTCTGAAATCAACATGACTTCTCTGTGAACTGATGAGAAATACATTATTTGCCTATTGCGAGATAGAAAAAAAACAGAATTCTCACGTCAGGTAAGATTGTAAAAGTAGTTACATCCATTTAGCTATCACTAATCAATAAACAGTAAAAAAACAGGGAAAGTTTAAATTCTGTATCTTTAACACCATATATTTCATGCAACAATAAGAGTAAACTGTTTTTAATTGTTTGCTGAATAATCATGCAGTATACATTTACCTAGCTGAATATGTAAAGGATGAGACCTCTATGGTCCAGTTTAAACTGCAATCAAAGTCATCAAACAACTCTCCTGATCAATCTAGTGTGTAAAAAAATTCGACACACACACTGCAGTTATTTTAAACACTGTATGTGGGCACAAGCAATAACCAGCTGTTAAAGTACGGATGCTCCTACATGGCATTTCAAAACACATTTTCTCCTGCACTGCTAGTAGTTATTTTTGGCACACTATTTTGTAAACCTGTTCTCCTCTACTACCTCCACTATTATCTTGACCTAGCATTTTTCCTTCTGCTCTAAAAATCCACTTTGAACACAGACAGAATCAAAACCCAGTATCTTTCTGAAAATCAAAAAGGCACACTGCGACTATAGCTATGCAAACCCAGGGTAATTTGATGTGGAGTTCCTTTAGATTTGCCCCATTTGGGAAATAAGAATTTCATTAAGCCTGAGCCAAAGAAGGGGCCACACTGATAATAAGTATATCTACCTCTCTGATGATTCTCTGTATATTCTGAGAAGAAAGAGCATTAATGGTCTATTCCAAAACCTAATCAGAATACTTCTTCTCCTATTAAATCTATACTCAAAACTGTGAGCGAGAACTCATCCATGTGTTTATTTTCTGAGGCAGAGTTCAGAGCAAAGCATCTGAAGGTATTGTAAACCTATTAGTATAACGTGTCCCTGAACGCAAAATGAAGAGTTGACACCCCTTGCCATATAGTGCACAATTGCCCAGCCGCAACTGACAACTGCCATGTTGGTATGAGAGGTAAGCTGAGATTTTTTGTGTATATGAAATATCATTACCCCTAGCCCATCTAGAACAAGGGAGCTACGACTTTCTTTATGGATCATGCACCTGTCAAAAGGATCATGGTCTCTTCCAAATCTGTAGTCTTCATAACAATCAAATTAATTTCAAAACGTACTTTGCTGTAATGCAAGTCAGACACATCAGGTTTTAGGTATAAAACTTTATGAAATACAAATTATGTTATTTGAGAACAAAGAGGCTCACTAGGAGGAAGAGTCTAAAGAAAATAAGATACAACTAGCAATTTGCATTTAAAAGAAGAATGGTCAACACTTGGTAAAGATCTGTTTGCAATGTAATCATGATCAGTTTCACTCAGAAAAAAAAAAGGCCACTTGAAACAATTATCTTTACTAACAAGATTCTTAAAAAAAAATCAATTTTATAAAATGCGCTCTGCAAGATTTAAATAGAAAAAAAAAAGATCAGGCTATTTGCCTTCATGTACAATTTGATCAGATAGCATGTAATAGAGGTGACAAAGCCCTTTGAAGTTTCCTCTGAGACTTGAATTTCAGCTAATTTTCTTATGCAAATAAGGGCTAACTAGTTACTTTTAAAATTCTAGCTCTTTTGGCTACAAAACCTCTAAATAGATTATTCGTAGCTCTTGTATTTAAGAACTTTTGAGTGTATTCTCATCTCATTGCGCAGACAGCTATGCATAAGCCTCTCATCAAGGATAAACCACCTCTCACCGAAATGAGAATATACCCCTAAGGGTTTCTGAATTAAATTCATGTTCGGTTATTCATCTAAATCATTTTGCATTTTCATAGCACATTACCATAGTCTCTATAATTTCACAGTAAAGACAGATATAGTACTCATAATCTGCACTAGAATATGAAAACAAGTAAGACTGTAGTGTTAGCACACCTGTTAAAAGGTGGTGGGTTGGAAGATGCATTTGGCAAGACAGTTTTGTTATGTGTCAGGACTTCTGTCAGCGCTCAAGGATTGTTTGCTATTTGTCACGGCCTTTCTGTTATTTTGAACACAGCTTAAGGTACATTTTGCCAGATGGAAGATGGGATTCAAAAAGTTCCATTTGACATAATAAATGAAATATTTGATAAAAACTTAGCTAAAGGGAGACAGAAACAGTACAGAAAGCTCACTTTCAGCTCTTATTAATCCAAAGCTTGACTGTGTTTGCTGCAGGGTCTAGCATAGCCTAGAAATACATTATATCTAAATCCCAATCTTCATGTTGATTTTTTTATTTGAAGTATCTATGTAACTGGTTTGTCGGTGTGTGCTACATTTCCCCTTTACCTCTACCCACAGAGGGAGGATAATCGCCTACCAGCCCTCAGCTATGAACCCTCAGCTCTTCAGCTTAAAGTTAAGATCCCCACATTTTCTTTTGCTTGTTCTTAACTCAATTAGAAACTAATTAATTGGCAAAAAAAAAAAAAAAAAGAAATCAAAACATGCTTGAAATCAAGACCTATATCATGGTTTAGGCCCAGCTGGCAACTGAGCACCACACAGATGCTTGCTCACTCTTCCCCACCATGGGGTGGGGAGGAGGAAATACAAGGAAAGACTTGTGGGTCGAGACAAGGACAGGGAGGGATCACTCACCAGTTATGGTCACGGGCAACACAGACTCAACTTGGGGGGGAAAAAAAAATTCGTTACCAATCAAATCAGAGTAGCAAGAGACAAAACCAAATCTTAAAAAACTTCCCCCCATCCCTCCCTGCTTCCCAGGCTCAGCTTTGCTTTTGATTTCTCTACCTCCTCCCCATAAGATGTGCAGGGGGACAGGGAACGGGGGATGTGGTCAGTTCATCACATCACAAAAATTACGTGGCAATAACAGGCAGGAAATGGGAAATAGAACAAACTTTTTTTTTTTTTTTTTAAACCCATGTGTTTCTGAGGCTAAAAAGAAGAGCAAAAAGTAAACATTTTTATTGTTTGGATTAGTTTTGTTTGCTTGTTTGCTTGTGTGTGTGTGTTTGTCTGGGGGTTTTTGTGTGTGTTTTTTTGTTGTTGTTTTTTCTTCCCTAGAGTTCTACAATTCATCCTATTACCAGGGTAAGAGATAGGGAAAAATTAGTAGAACAACTTTTCCAGACATTGCTGAGCAACCTATTTCTTTAAAACCTCCTCAGAATAACAAAAGTACTTTAAAACAAATGACTTAAATTTTTTTTAATGCTATGTTTAATATATACTGGTTTGAAAAACAAACAAGTCAGAGTCCAGAATCATTTGACCTTTGATTTAAAACAAATACGCAAAGAATTAATTTGACCCAGTACTTCTATAGATTAGCATAAGCTATTTTGGTTATGAAGGTCTCAGATCTACTGGTTGAATATCCCAATATTCATCTGAGATGTGACATTGTGCTGAGCACCTCATGGCACATCCCAGAAATTCTCAGCTCTCACTTACATCAATAGGAAATAAAAGCTTTCAGTCTAAAGGAGAGGCCTCCCAAAAACATGATACCTCACACTGCTAACAGAACAGCCTCTTTTCAAAGATGATCCAAACCAGTATTTGTCTTTATGATTTGTCATGTATTTTGGATTAGAAAACCAACACAATCAACACAATAGTAGAATTTCACAAAGGAAACAGAATCCTTCAGCTAAGTTGCTTCTCACTTGAAATGCCAGATACTGCAAGACTTAGGGAGATATCATTCATACCCAAAACCCAAGCTAACTGGGAGAAAATATTACTTAGAGGGTAATATTCACATACCAAATGCTTATCTTCTGTAAGATTAGCATTTTTATTTGCAACTGCATAAAAACATAGTGCATATTTATAAAGCAGGAGAGCAGAATTTATAGTATAATGAAATGCCTGTCATGCTTTAAATTGTAATAATTTGGATGTCTCAGATTTAATCAAACAGACAAAAAGAAAATCAATGGGAACCTTCATTACTTTGCTACTACCTCTTTAAGTTTTACACAAGCCTTAATAAAATACTGAACACACAAAAAATAAAGCTTTGTGCGCTGGCAACCCTTTACTACTCATATTAGCTTACATTTCACAATCAGTACAAAATAGAAACACCAAAATAATATTGAACCTAGTGGCTTCACTTGACAACATTTTTTTTAAGAGACATTAAAACAGGTATTCAAAGTTACATAAGGGATTGAGATATCTAGCTTCTATTAATTTTATTTGGTAAAACAGAGCAATCTCAGTGGCAGTATTTAATGTCTAAGATTACAAATGACTCAACTCACCAGGCTTCACCATCTTCCTACTGATTTCAATATAATTTACATATGAAATGATTGCAGCCTTTATGGAGTTTCACTTAGCATTATAGAACACACTTTCAGGATATGCAGAGTATATTATTTATCAAACATGCATACTCAGACGGGAACTCGATTCTGGGACAGAATGAGCTAAAAGCACTTAGCTACTCTCAGAAACATTCAGCAGGCAGGGCAAGAAGATGAGAAACACTTTTGCATCACATCAGCAGCAGCATGGTGTGCACTGGACGAACATGAGTCAGAAGGATGCATCACACACCAAAACCTTTCAGAGTTCATATTCTGTCAGGATAGTTATTTCACTGCACTGGCTCACAGTCTCACAACTGCGGAAAAACGTTCCTTTCCAACAGAAAATTTTCTGCCTTTGGTCTCAGCTCAGAGATATTTTTTTTTTTCTAATCTGATTCCCTCCAGCTGCTTTTAAGCAGAAAACTATTTTAAGCAGAAAATTAAAACATACAATGCAAAATATCCCCCAAATACAAATGAGGTGGCTTCTTATATTTCATATTATCCAAAAGGCTTATTCTGACTGACTTCTGCTGTTCACTGAGGTGTCAAAAATGAGAAAATAAGAACCCTGAGGCAGAAAGGGAGCTTGCAGCCGCTGAAGACAGTGGTAGCATTAGTGTCAGCATCTTTGCTTCATCAGTGGGCAACAGTAACTTCTGTTAAAATGGAAGGTTACCAAATAATGACTACTGCATTTACAGTTAATTATAAGAAAGTCAAACAATTAAGCACCTCTGAGGTAGTGCTAAAAATCAGAGTGGTAACTAAAACAGATGTGAAAATGAGAAAAAACAGACATTACTTCACTTTGTGCAAGCAAAGTCTACTCTGAAATCCCAGAGTGTGCGAGAAATCTTCTGTAGGGCATAAAAACCTCAAGCAAAACGAGTTTGACATATTTTTTATACTCAAGTTCGCAGCATATAAGTGAGATCTATAACTTTTCTGCCTGTGGATCAATAAAAGTATCTATAAATCACACTTCTAGCTTGCTGTGCACAGGATATGCAGGCCAGATTCTTCTGGAACAAGCAAAAGACATTAAAATATAAAACCCTGCATGTTACTCTTAAGAAAGAAAGTTAAGAAAATAGACCATCAAGATAAATTGAAAATGTTATGATTCTGTAGGAAGATTAACGTAATCATATAATCTGGCATAATTCATATATTCAGGATTGCTTTTAAAAAGTCCTAGTGGTATTGTTAAATTTGACCTGTCTAAGCTCTATGCTTCACAGCATAGAAACTACAGAAAGTTTATATCCTGTGCTAATGGGATACTTGCCCAGTTTATATGTTTATATACAGATAAAATTCCTGTATGAATACATACACAAAACAAAAGGATCAATGGATATGAACCTTTTAAGTGAGATATTGTTATTATCTGTCATTATTGGCAAGGCGTCCAAACCCTGTGCCATACAATGTGTTAGAAGGGTTCTGCAAGGAAAGAAGTAACATTTGGCACAGGTTTGGAAAGAATATCTAAGAAATATGTGAAAAGAGTGAATGTTTCAGTCCTGTGGGGACTCTCTCTTTCTCAGGTTTCAGGTTTAGCACCCCTCCTAAGGTCAGCCAAACACACAACGTGCAACATACCTCTCTTCACTGATAGCCAGACATCAAGCCCCATGTGATGGCAATGACTGAAGATTTCTTACATTTCTTTGATGCAAAAAAAAGTCAATTAATAATTTATGAGTAGGAACATGTCAGCATAAATATTACTAACACATATGCAAGAGATGAATCCTAAATACTGCTGTCTCCCAAATCATATACTTCATTGAAATATGTTTTGAATCTCGGAGGCATATATGTTCTAATTTGGTGTATTTCATGTACCAGTTTTAACAGTATGTTCTTATTTCCACAGCTTCATGAATTCTCACAAAGTTAATGGCTCCCAAGGGAACTGCCATTTTATTTGCATTTTTCATTTGTCATGAAGGAAATGTATAGCTTATGCTCTATATGCTTGGAAAAAGAAAGAGAAGTAAAAAGACGATTGCATCTTGCATATCTGTTGATTCAATTCTTTGCATAAAACTGTCTCAAATACTTCTCTTTTAAAAGTCTGCTTCAGTCAGTGAACTGGACTACATTCCAGACAGAAGTAGAATCATAAAATCATAGAATTTGGTAGGTTGGAAAAGACTTTTATAATCATAAAGTCCAACCGTTAACCTAACACTGCCAAATCCACCACTAAACCATGTCCCTAAGCACCACATCTACACACGTCTCAAATACCTCCAGGGATGGTGACTCCACCACTTCCCTGGGCAGCCCATTCCAATGCCTGAGAACCCTTTCAATGAAGAAATTTTTCCTAATATCCAATCTAAGCCTTCCCTGGCTCAACTTTGAGGCCATTTCCTCTTGTCCTATTGCTTGTCACTTGGGAGGAGGGACCAACACCCACCTCACTACAACCTCCTTTCAGGTAGCTGTAGAGAGCGATAAGACCTCCTCTAAGCCTTCTCTTCTCCAGGCTAAACAACTCCAGTTTCCTCAGCCGCTCCTCACAGGATTTGTGCTCTAGACCCTTCACCAGCCTCCTTGCCCTTCTCTGGACACACTCCAGCACCTCAATGTCTTTCTTGTAGTGAGGGGCCCAAAACTGAACACAGTACTCAACATGCAGCCTCACCAGTGCCCAGTACAGGGGGACAATCACTTCCCTAGTTCTGTCGGCCATACAATTCCTGATGCAGCCCAGGATGCCATTGGCCTTATTGGTCACCCGGGCACACTACTGGCTCATACGGCTGTCAACCAACATCCCCAGGTCCTTTTCCACCATGCAGTTTTCCAGCCACTCTTCCCCAGGATTGTAGCATTTCATGGGGTTGTTGTGACCCAAGTGTAGGACCCAGCACTTGGCCTTGTTGAACCTCACACAGTTGGCCTCAGCCTATCAATCCAGAAGAGTTCTCCAAGAAAAGACGACATATTTGACACACATTTGGAAAAGATGTCAAAGAAATATGTGGAAAGAGTGAATGTTTCATCCTCTTGTGGACTCTTCCTGTTTGGTTTCTCAAACAGTCTTCGTGTTTAACACCACTCCTAAGGTCAGCTAAACACAATGTACAACATGCCTCTCTCCATTGTTGTGAGACATCAAGCCCCACACCAGATGGAATTACATCCTGCACAACTAGAGCCATATCTATCCATTAAGGAATGCAGGTGACAAATGCAAGGGCTGGTGAAGAACAGAAAAGCAATTTTTTCCATCATAATAGAGGCAAGATGCATGCAGACTTTAAGCAAATCACACAGTTTAAATACACAGGGAAACACGTGGCACAGAAAGAGCCAAGAGGAATCACAATAGGTTTGTCAAATAAAGGAAATGTTAGCTTTTCAGAACAGATCTCCATTCCAAAAGATCTCAGCTCCTCCTTCAAAAACAGTTATTGCCTGATGACCATTACCCACTTTTCCATCCCTTACCCTTGGAGTGACAAGCAGCATCTTGATTCAAATGAAGCAAGGTGATAATGACAAAAATGAAACTGCTGGAAAGTAAGGAGCAAGAAAGTTCACAGTAACAGGTTCACACTGGGTGTTGTTTCATAGATTAAGCAATCAAGATTTGTCAGGTGACTGATCTGATCTGAAAAGCCAGCTGCCAAAATGCCAGCATCTTACATTGTGAGTACTTCTTAAGCTCCTGCACTCAACATCCTTCTTAATAAGAAAGCAAGTAAAAAAAACCCGTAAGTAATGCATCTCTGTGATAACCTGGCTCTGGATTATACCCTTGGAAGGGGTATGGGACTGTATTGGTCAGCTCTAGGTACATGATTGAACTAAGGTACTCTTGCTAATATCACCCCAGGAAGAGAAGCATTATTTATCAAGATGCATTGGTGTCCATGGCTCAAAAAGTCTATCTGTAACTTGAGGTGCAATGACACTTTGCCACACTGCAGCTCCTAAGCAGGACAGATTCTATATAGATGGAATACAGCCTGGAGAGGTTTTAAGCTCTTGCTTTTAAAGTAATCCTTTTCGGGTTTATTTTCCTGAAGAAAAAAATATTTCATGCATCTGCGAAACTGTTGTAGAGATTATGATGGGCCACAGAATATATGCATGAATTGTTCTCTATGACGTAAATGCTAAAGAGCTCATAGGTAGGACTGACTGTTGCCTCTGGGCATTTTTAGTGTCATGGACATTAATAAATCTGAAACAAACTTGAACAATTCACCACAGATCTTCTCGCAAGAAACTCTTCAGATCTCATGATGCCTGTCTACCAGAAGATTTCCCAAGTCAGGAAGCTTGAAGGTATATCACAGAAAGCATCCTTGTAAACGTCACTTGTTCTTAGATGCTGCCATAGCTATTAACCATAGGCAACGATAGAGGCCAGAATACTGGGACTAAGTGAAGCGTATTCATACATTGCACTACAGTGTTACATTAAAAATGAATTACAATAAAGCAAATAGAACATAGCAAGGAATGCTCATAATGAAAAATATTTCAATAGACAAGCACTGTAAGCTGGAAAGGGACTACATTCACAATGTAGAGAGGCAGCACTTTAATGGAATACAGAAATACTTGTTAAAGCTTGATGTAGGTATAGATTCAATGGCTTTTAGGGGCAAATTCCATGGCATTCATCCAAGCAAAATTCCCAGTGAAGTGAATGAGTATTTTCCCTGAAGACTGCAATATTTGGCCCTTAGAAATAGAAAACATTCAATAATAAACAGTTTGGATTAAGTAAATTCAATAGTAAACTAACCTACACAAATACCAAAGAGAAAAATACTCTTTTGATTAACTAATTGAAGTTAATGTGCTTCTAAAAATCTACTGTATTTATACATTTACTTATAAAATATACATTTACTGTATGAATATCACAGTTTAGTACTTGGAAACCCCATTCAAGCTTATAATAGCTACCGGCACAACCTAGTTAAACTGTTGGTATTTCACTGCAGATCCTGCAGTTCACAGTCTGTGACTTGACACTCGGGCATAAAATGTTGCATAAAATATTTTTGAGTTGGTGAATTTAGAGATGTAATAGAATTCAGGTTTTAAAAACAGATGTTACAGTGAGAAACTTTACATACGGATTTGAAACACCATACCTATGGACAACAAACTAAATTGGTTTAAATTAGTCTCCTGTGTATGCTTTAAAATGATAACACAGTCCCCAAACTAGATTCCACTGAAAAAGAAGACTCCCACTGAAATCAATGTAGACAAAAATTTACCAAGTTTAATCCTAAAACTGAGGGTAGGACATATATGAAACCTGTGTACTTTTACCACCAAAGTATGTTACCTACAGATAACAACTGTGGGAATATTCAGAAACGTAGTTCACATAAGCACTGAAAATGCAGGTTCTACAACAGATCAGATTATCTCACCGATCTTTCTGTTGTTCTTTCCTCTACAGCATTACTTTCCTTCTATTTCTGTCCCTGTTACAGGGACAAGCATGCTAATCTTTCATAATATACTTCATCACAGACATCTGGAAGATCAATTTTCTTAAGTTAATGACAATGGTACGTTAGTGTATTCTGAAAACTGCAAAAGGGCAATTCAGAAAATAAAGAAAAACCTGGGAAACCACATGACATTTCTGAAAAAACTCTGTTATAAAAAAAAAAAAAAAAAAGGAAATAATAAATTCCACTCTTAAGCATGCTCTTGAAACCGAGAACTAACTCTTGAAAATCATTAATATCTGTTATATGTATTTATTATAGAAAGTCTTTCTCTATTAGTTTGGAAGAGGCCTCCAGGTTCACAAAGATTTCTCCCTCATTATCATACATAACCACATCATATAAGCCCATAGATAAATCTAGCAAATTTAATCTGATAACTGTTTTTGGACTATTGCTCTAAAACCTCCAGTTACTGGAAGTAATGAACTTTTCTCTGTTTTCCAGCCCCTAACTATCCAGGGGTGGGTCATCTGTGCATATAACACCACTCTCCTTTGACTCAAATAGTTGTTTCCTCCCTGGTGTTCAGATCCTCACACAAATATAGAGAGCCATTTTGTCACCTTCCAGCCTTAAAAACAGTTCGACTTTTGCAGCCATATGAATTTTTCTTTCACTCAACCTTTTATGTGGCCTTTCTCTGAATGTGAACCTTCTTTCTCCAATGGGTGATCAGAGTTTTACACAGTATTTCAGATAAAATCTAACCACTAACATTTTGCAATAAAATTTATGCTTTTCCCATTTTCAAGACAAACGTTGTTCTCACCATGTAGGTAAAAGTCAGCTTCACAGCCATGAGCAAGTGGCAGGGGTCATGGAGATTTCACCAGCACAAGTGGTGAAGGTAAAAGGGCTTGTAGGTTTTCAGGGAGGTGAAGACGATGTGCAAGACTACAGAAAAGCTGCAGGGTTTGTTGATCTCTGGGGGAAGCATTATAGGTGGGAACATAGGGATTTTCTTGGGAAGAAGGAAGAACCGAGCACATGCAGTAAAGCCTTGGGGGCAGAAAGAGGAGGCAGAGGGTTCATTTCCACAGTCAGCATGGGAACATACCCACCTCTCTCACCCCTCCCCTACCTTCCTCCCAAAGCATCCCCCCTTCCTTCCACAGGAGGTACTTGCCAGTCTGAGACTGCATTCCAGCCTCATTCTCCTGTGCCTCCTGGGCTGCTGCTCTGAGAGCAGGCAGCTCTGGGACAGATAACTCGGATGCATACGTGACATCTGAGCAATGGTAACAGCCACCCTTCAGTGCAGGCATAGCAGCACCCACCACCTCTGTATGCTGCCTTCTCAGACATACTTCTCAGGCACACTTGGCCTTCATCTAAGGAAGCCTCTGTCGTTGCATGTTCTGTGTTACCAGTGGCCTTCATCTACATTCAAATCATGATTATGAGCCTTCATAGCCATTCTGTACTCAGCCAGTTACCCAGATTTCTCTCTCAAACAACAAATTCCCCACTGTAAACAGAAATTGTCTGGATTAGTCACCAAGCACTTGCATGCTTGGACACTGATCTCTTGCACTTTGTAAAGCTAAACTTATTCCCATTTCTGAAAATCCAATCCTCCTCCAAACTGTAGATAACTCCAAAATATTGACTCATTCCTTAGCATACTCCTACACTTTATGCCAGGGTCAACAATGAAATACTAAACCACACAGATCTGAAGACTTACCTTTAGGAAGCTCAAATGACCCCCTAGCCAATACTGCTCCTGTCACCATAGTGAGTAGTCTCTCCTTGCCCAATATCTTGTCCATCTCACAGTTCCTCAATATCCATGTCTCAATAAATAATTTCTCATGTGACACCATACTAAGTGCTTTATTAAAGTTCATATTGATTATACCTGCCATGTTTTCTTGCATTAAACACTAGATACTGATAATTTTTTTAAAGGTAGAGTTTGTTTGCCAATATCTGCCTCTGTCCATATAAAATTCTATGCAACTTTTTATCTACCTCCATATTTCTAATTGTTCTCTCCAGCAATATAAGTATTTACAGAATGTTAGGTCAAAATAAAGGTCTTGCAGTTGCTCATATTACTTAGGTAAATGGGAAAGGTATCAGCAGCCATTCTGTACCTCCCATAAAACATCACTCCAACTGGTAGACATTGATATACATCTTATAGGCACCAACATTTTCCTACCTGTAATGCCTCACCTTTGCTCCCATAGTCAGCTGTATCATCCTCAGTGATAAAAGACACAAAATGTTAATATATCTTTCAGTGTACACCTAAATCTCTATAATTTAATTTCTATTTAGTCCTCCCTTAGTATTTCTCATTCCTTGGTTTTTTTTGGTTCCTTTGGCTGAAGAGTTGTTTGTTCAAATATCTCCTATGATATCTAACTAACTTACTTTTAGCAGTTTTCTCTCTACCCTTTAATGATTTGCTTCACTGATTAGCTGAGGTGGAATGGAACAGACAGACTCCCTAATTCTAAATGATTTCTGGAGAATGATCATTTCACCCATTTAAACCAGGAAACACCTCTTGCAGGTTATTTCTTGTGCCACTAACTTCAGATAATTTTTTCATTATAAAAGTAATGGTGTTCCTCTCCCACATAATAAACCCCGAATTCCCCTGTCCAGCAACTTCCCTATGCGCTGTTCCCAGTTCTTCTAAATTTTCTGTTTTGAAACTGAAGACCTGAAACATATTACTGATACACTTTCATTTATGCATCTATTTAAGTCAAAATGAATCAGTTTGTGAACACTCAATTCAAGGTGGCTTTTACAACTTTTTTCTTTAAATAAAATTAATTTCTGTAGTAATCACAACTTGCCAACTACAGAGCAAAGTGATTAAGGCATTTGTTTCCGAATCTCCACCTCTGAATTTCTCTGATTGAGTTTTATCTTTGCTCATAACACTACAGGAATCTGTATCCACACTGAATCCTGTCTCTGGAGTAACCAGGTAGGTCTCTCTTCACCAACCAATGCAATTTCTTTTATCATCCTTCCCAAAAGGATTTTGATCTAACAGCATAGTTTTACCTATGCTACTCCTTCTTGCAAGTCTACAGCATGATTAATTAATAATTTGCTCTTTAAGGAGCTGTCATTACATTTAATGAAGATATTACATATTATTACCATTGGCATAAAGAAAATTCAGCTATGCAAAAGACTATTATCGGAATTTGTGTTATTAGCAGATGTTATGGCTCAGACAATTAAAAGTAGTTGTTGACATGATGAACTCTATAACAACAAAAATTAGAAATATGCTCCAGCATGCCATAAAATGGTTTTTCACCTTAAATAAAGATGGCAGACGTGACCTCTTAATAATAACCTCTTAAGATAACTTAATTTATCTATGTTACAATTGCTTCTTGGTATCTCTTTGGTACCTTCAAAATAAACACAGATCCAAGACCCTGAAGTGGTTTTATATGGTGCAGCAGTGTATTCATAAACTACCAATATTTTTAAGGGCATGTGAATGAAATGTTACTTATTAATAACCCATATGATACATGCAAGAAACATCTCTTAATTAGAATTAAGCATAGGGACAAAGAAGACACTTTATAGATTGCCATATCATTCTTTCCTCCTCCGTGCAAGAAATGATTGCTAAAGCAACTTTTCAAGGCTGCACTGTTACCCTTACAAAGAATATAATTTATCTATTGCTACTTGTGAAAACACTCTATGAAAATATTGACAAAATATAGGAAATATAAGATCACAGATCAGTAAAACAAAGCAAACAAATCCCCAAACACAAAACCCGTTTCTTCCTCCTCAAAGAGAACTTTTAACATAAAACATAAACATTAGAATAATAATTTGAAGTTAGTCAGAAAATAAAAGTTAAATAAAAGAGGCTGACTAATGAACCTAAGCAGGAAAAGGGAATCAGGAAAAAAGTTAGGACTTTCTATTACAGTAGGATATGCTTTCGACACAGATGATTTGGGTTTTTCTTTTCTTTTCTTTTAAGAAAGATACCAAGTAGGTAGAGATCTCAAAGCAAAAATTTCACTGCACTAATGAAAGTTGTATTTTGTTTACTTTTCTTCCGTTACACCTATATGTTGAATTGGATGGTTACTAAACTACTAACTTTTTCTTAAAAATATGTAGCTCTACATGATCAAACTGCTCAGTAAAGTTACTATGGTCAGTCACAAACTACTTAATAAATCTGGAGTATAAGATTATAAGATAAAGATTATAAGATAAAATATCAGACTTTAAAAAAAACTAGAATATTGTTCTAGCTATTTCTCTCTACAACACAAATTCCCGCTGACATAAAACAGCTCTGAAAACACCTATTACACTGTTGTGAAGTAGCTACCTCCACAACTGTAGCCAGCAGCTGTTGATACGTTATAAAATGTTATGCAATTTGCTCCATTTTAATAGATGTTCTTTTCCATTTATAGTAATAAATAGGAATATTACCAAGAAAGTAAAATTCTAGCATGAGCATGGCCTGGGAATTCACATGACAATTCACTTCTATTTTTTGAGACCTCCTCAGAGGTCAACAATATTAAGATCAGGAACAACGTTAACTAATGAGATCAGAAGTGCACATGACTTCATCTTGTTTAGCTTCTCAGAGGACAATAATAGGCTTCCCTGAACCCACACTATATCTAGTCTGATCACACGTAGACGTTCAAGTTTCTGGATGGTTCACTAAGACTTCAGGACTCCAGGTAAAATTTACCAGCTGGCTGTAAGAGTCTTTCAGGTAGCTCTCACATGGCAGCTGTAGATTAAAAATAGCTCAGAATCTACCCACAAGAAATTTAGAGCTCCCCAAGAGTCAGATATGTGATATGGTGCATCAAATTTTTTCTTTGTAATGCCTAGATTCAGAACCAGGTTTGCAGAAAATGAAGCTTTTGGCATGAGTGGGGTGAGGGTAGTTTTACATTCACTCTCTTGCCTTTATGTTTTACTGAGCAACACGGTTTACTTTTGCTTTAAGTAAATATTGAAGTATATTATTAAGTCAACATAAAATTCTCAGGTCGATACATTTTGATGCACGTCTCTCTTAATGCATGAAGTCATAAGTGACTATCAACCAACAGAGAGTGTGGCAACTGGTCACCAGTGATGTTCCTCAGGGTTCAGTTCCATGGCCAGTTCTGTTCAATATATTTATCAGGAGTTGAATGGACCATTAGGAAGTTTGCTGATGACACCGAGCTGGGAGGTGCTGTTGATGCTCTCGAGGGACAAGATGCCTTGCAGGGGGATCTAGATATATTGAAGCATTGGTCTATGATTAATGGGGTGAAATTTAACAAGTTGAAATGCCAAATTCCTCACCTAGGACAAAGTAATGCTGGGCATAGATATAAATTGGGAAAGGAGTGGCTGGAGACCAGCCGTGCAGAAAGAGATCTGGAGGTACTGGTCAGCAGCAGGCTTGACGTGAGACACTGCGTGCCCTGACAGCCAAGAGGGCAAACTCCATGCTGGGGTGCATCACACCCAGCAAAACCAGCCAGTTACGAGAGCGGATTGTTCCACTATTCAGCATTGGTGCAACATCACCTTGAGTACTGTCTGCAGTTCTGGGCCCCACAATTTAAGAAGGATGTGAAGGTCCTTGAATGTGTCTGAAGGAGGGCAACAGAGCTGGGGGAAGGGCTGGATGGCATGTCCTGTGAGGAGTGGCTGAGGATTCTCATTTGGTCTGGTTTGGAGAAAAGGAGGCTGAAGGCCAACCTTATTTCTCTTTACATGTTCCTGAAAAGGTGACATAGAGAGGGAGGTGCTGATCTCTTCTCCCTAGGATCCAGTGATAGGATGCAAGGGAATATTCAAAGCTGCACCATGGGACTTGAAATTTTAGACTGGACATTAGGAAGCATTTCCTTACTAAGAGGGTGGTCAAACATGGAACAGGCTTCCTGGAGAGGTGACTGATGCCCCAAATGTGTCAGTGTTTAAGAGATATTTGGACAACACTCTTAACAACATGCTTTAACTTTTCATCAGCCCTGAACTGGTCAGGCAGTTGGACTAGAAGATCTTGTAAGTCCCTTCCAACTGAAATAGTCCTATTCTATTCTATTCTATTCTATTCTATTCTATTCTATTCTATTCTATTCTATTCTATTCTATTCTATTCTATTCTATTTCTATTCCATTCTATTCTATTCTATTCTATTTCTATTCCATTCTATTCTATTCTATTCTATTCTAGTGATTATTGGTTCAGCATCTCTTATAGACTTTTGGGGACCAGTTTCTTTAGCAGAAAAACTTAATAAGCCAAATTTAGCTGATTACATGAAGGCAAAAGCCAAATTTCACCAACCTTAAAGTAAGTTGGTTTTTACAAGAGCACTGCAGGCTATTGCTATACACAGAATTATCAAGAAAATGTGTCCTCTGAGATGACACCCCCTAGTATTCATTAAGCAACACAGATATAATAGTATGCAATACAGAAGAACCTTAGGTGAACTTAATCTTTGGGAACAAAATCAAACAGAAATTTTGTGGCGTTTTGTGTAACATAAGACTGACTCCTACCGAAGTGATATGGTGAAGTAAAATTGTTCTTACACCTCAAAATCCTAGCCTGCAAGGAGGTCCCTGATGATACGGTCTTATACTAATCAAAGAACTCCAGAACTTCCCTTGTATCTCTTACCTGTAGGATACCTGTGCAGCGAAGGAAGACAATATTCAGATGATTGCCTTGCGAGCCTTCATAGAGACCCCATGAAAGGTATCATTTACATATATGAAAACATCTGTACAGAGTATTCTTTTGTGGCCAGCAAAGTTTTTAGAAGGACAAAATGTACTCTAAACACAAGCCTAAATAAGCCAAGATATTAAGGTTTAATGAGTGTAGTTTGACAATCGAAAAAATTTATCATGGAAATCGGTTATTAAACACATGATTATGTAAGACAACATTCTGTCTTTTGTCCCAGTATACAAATGCATACTGGTCACATATTCTGTTAGATTTTTATTTCTAACTCAGTCATAACTTCAGAGGGTAGTGATAACAAAAGGCAAGATGCATTAAAGTTTTCTACAAGAAGGTACCAACTTCAATCAGTTCTCAGAGGTGACACTGCAATGGCACAAATATTAACTAAAAATAGATAAAATTTATGGAATTGCAAAGTATCAAATAAGGCAGAATTTGGCCTCCTTTCTTGCCTCCTCCTATTTATAAAATGGAGACTGACTTTTTAGCTATTTCATCCCTGAGCACTGCCACAAAAATACAGAGTTGCATGAAAACTCAGTTTTATTATCCAGCATAATCCTAAAATATTCAAACACAGACCTATAGGAAATGAGACAGCATGTGTCTATCTGTGTGCAGATTAGTAACTTTTATTTATGTACATGTACACAAATTTGCAACATAAACAAAAGTCACAAAATTTGCATACTTCATTTTGTTCAATATAAAATTTCAGATCATCTAATAAAGAGTGAATTTAATTTATCGGGTCACTACAATCAGATGAAAGTCACTGAGTGACTTACTGCATGTGCATTTTGAGTCACATACTATTATGCTTATTTTAAAACTGTTACCTATTTCTACATCAGTACTCACTCTGTGCCCAGCTCTCTCAAATGAGCAGTGTATCTGAGAGTAGCTCCCATTCTGACATTTCATCCACTAATTCACAAGATAAACTGAGCTCCACTTGCTAACTCTGAGGAGAAAACCTTTTGGGAATATGCCTCAGGAGTGTAAGAAATCAAAATCTTCACACTCGGAGTGAGAGAAAGGAGAGAACTAATGAACTCTTGGCTACCACATACAATGCTCTCAACTCAGCATCCTCTGGCCACCATGGCCTGCCATGAAAGCGACATTGTTCTGGTGTGCTTTAATCTAGGTCACAGCCAACAACACAAATCTGCATTATCAAGACTAAAAGTCATCAAGTGCAAACCACATCAGCAACACAGACATTTCCAACAGTCAAATGCTTTATATAAGAAATAGTACTGTCGCATGTTTGATAACGTACATTTGCAGGAAAAAAAAAAAATCTGTATTTTCTTGGTATGAATCTGCACACAGCACATATAAACTCCAAGCCATTATTCTTGCTGAAGCACTGCTGGAAAAATGTCTACAGGAACAAATGCAAGATATAAACTCTTCAAATGGCAGACAAGTTGGGATCCATGGAATTTCAGCAAGTCTCTGAATTTTTCATATACTAATTTTCCCTCAAGCCTTATCATTACACAGCTGCTATAAAGATAAACTGTAATAAAGCATTTTCCTACACTAGGCCCAAATGCATTTTTCCCAACACATTGTTTGTCTAAAAAGGGTCTGAAAATAGGTCATAATTTCCATGTATTTGTTTAATATGCAGAAATTTTCACCCAATATTTTTGCAGAATTCTCCCATAACAATATGAGAGACACAGGAGTATTAAATATTCAAAGTTTATTTTGATATAAAACAATCACTGTTATTTATGGTCCTTAATAAGATGTGATTATGAAAGAACAATAGTTTCAATGCCACAAAGGAACCACCAAAATTATCACAGAGGTACTTGATTTGGGTCTGTTTGAAACTAATGTTAGAGTCTGTCAAATTACATTAATTTTGTATCAATTGCTGGAGCATAAAATCCATTTATTCTCACCAAGAGTGTAGTTTAATCCTCTATAAAATCAGTTCATAGCCAAATAATGCTGTTAAAATACAAGCTTATTAATGGAACATTTTTAACATCAATGAGAACAAAGAGAACTGATTTCCCTCTGTTGCAATGGTGAACCCATGCCACGCCCATAGTTAATAATAATAGACAAATTAAGAGGTAAACTGAGCTCTGTGAAAAGAAGAAGTTACAGTAAGACACTTAAATAAATGACACATTACAAAGCTGTAATTAACTGGACAGAAACTGGTTCTTCTTTGGAACATCTATTTCAGTCATATCAGGTGCAATTAATGGGTTGTCCTGTTGCCACAGGAGAAAAAACATACCTATATCCTCTTTGCACCAAAGAAAATAGAAATACAAGTGAAGCCTAAACAAAAAGACCTAATTTAATCTTCTCTATGAGGGACAGCAATACCTCCTGGATTGTCTGCTGAGCAGAGGCATTCTTTCTGAAGCTACTTCCTCTAAGATGTGTTACTAATGCAGAATAAAGAGCTAAGCAGTAAAAATATCCATAAGCACAAATAGTTCCCCCCACCAATATACAGTGTTCCAGAGCTATATTCAACTGAGAACACGGGAAATATTATCTTACAGATAGCACTAATATAATCTCAGACACTAAAAGAGAAAGACTGTTTGATGTCACCATTACAATAATATTTTAATTGTGAACATGATTTGAGAAATACGGTGATACTGAAGATTAATAACATTTTTATAGTGCAGATGGGAGGGAAAAAAGAGTTTATTATTAGCAACAGAATAAACTGTACGCTCTATCAAGAGGCCTCTAAAATGTGAGCAACATACATCATTTTTGTACAAAGAATTCTAACAAAAAAATAGAAGCTATAACAAAAAAATTACATTATTTGGGTGAAAACAATCTCTGTATATCATTACACAAGCTATATAAAGAAGCTGATGTTATGTTTGATTTCACCGCATTAAGAAGCAAAGATCTGATAAAATCAAGTTAATGAATGCTTCTGTTCAACCACTAACGATGATTAAAAAAAGGAGACCTTTAAATTCTTTAAAACCACTTCAAGCAGATTACAAGTACGTATTTATTAGGAAAATAATACAGAGAATTTACTAAATATTACAAAAGAAGGTTTAAACTGGAAAAATGAGGAAATATATCAGGAGATGAAGTTACTGCTACAACCTTAAGATTGCACTGGTTTAAGAGTACTACAGTTTTAGCAGGAATTTTAAAAAAATTATCTTTCTGCATCAAAAACTGAAAACTGGAAGCTACAATATCACCCCATGCTGAATGTATTCACCATATTCAAGTCTAGCATATATCATAGCACTTGGAAGCAGTTTAATTGCTTCTTTACCATTTTAGGCATTATTACAGTCTCCCCGATCCAATTCCACCAAGAAATAGCAGTATTTAGTAATATTTATGCTCTCTCTTTTAAAAAGAGAGTCCATCCACTGAACCCTCTCTTGAATTACAAATACTTCCAGTCACAAGGTCAGTTTACTCTTAACAGTGTGGAAAAACCTAGCGCAGTTTCCTCCTGGTATCTCACTGGAGTATAGGATGTACATACCATGTCCAAAGTAACGTCTCCTTTGTTGCTGGGAATACTTACTGGGATATGCAACTGAGCATATCAGTTGATTCCTCAGGTCATCCTCACCTTTCTGACTAAAAGCCCTTTTCAAAACAGCGATATGGTCTCTTCCCAAACCAATCTTAATTGCTTTTGAGTTAGGATCTCAGTCTCTTGGCACACTGCCGTAAGAAATTCTCATATCAGAAATCCTGGTAACTCCTGTTAACAATAACCTGAAAATGTTTGCTCTTCACTGGCCAAGCTCCTCCATCTGCCATATCTGTCCAAGTACTTTTTCAGCAGTAGCTCTTGATTCAAGCTCCCCATGAGTAGTGAGCGCCATCCAGTCCTGAATCACGGATGCTGTAGACCGTCCTTGAAAGCAGCTCCACATGAGTGGCAAAGACACTCTGCTCGGCACTGTGTCATGCCACCACTCATGATACCCTCCCAAGCGGTTCCTGGGAAACCAATCTCTCCTGCCAACAGAATTCACCTTAAATGGCAATTTCCTGCATCTCCTCAGTCCCAGCGACTGCCACAGACCGCCTAGATCTTAGATCCGATTTAATCATTCAACTAATTTTGTTCAAATAAAAAATGTGAAATAATCTGAGTTACAAACAGTGAAAATGCCCGAATTGTTTAGACTTCTTAAACATTTTTGAGAAGAGCAGCTGAGATACTTCTAAGCATATGAATTAAAAGAAAAAATGGTTTTGCTTAAATTAAATTATTAAAAATATCTCACTGAAAAGCTACCACTCCTATTCTTACAAACAGGACAACAGGGTTATTCTGGCTTGAAAGCTAGGAAACTCATCAAAAGGTGACCTTAGAAAATTGGCATTTCATCTCCCTCAACAGGCACCCGTTTGAAGCTGAAGGAAAGCTCTTTGTACCCCAGTCCCACGGCACATGCTGCCCCAGCATCAGCTGCTGAACACACCTCAGCCTGCAAGTGAGCAACAGCCTTTCTGCCATCTCCTGCTGTTCAGTGAGACACAATGGCATGAATGCTGAAAGTGAGATAAAAAGATACTCTGTTTCTAGTACCTTCTATCCTCCATCCACGCTTTAGGGAAAGCGTGAAGGGAAGGCAGAGGTGTTCACCATAAAGTGGAAAATAGGGAGAAAGGAGCGTAGTGCACACAGAAAGAACATGAGTCAAGATGAGGAGACAAAGTAGTCAGGCTGGGGGAGACAGATGAGACAGGGGCAGGGAGATATGCAGCCACTGAAGGATATTTCATTCCAGAACTTGGAGCAGAGCCCAGAAAACTGAAGTCTCAAAACCCTCCTCTGCTGTCAGCTCATATTTATAAAAGCTAATTGCAAAGCTCTTCTCAGATTTGCAGCTGGACACAGAAAGGGTAACAGTCCTCTACAGCTACTTGTCCCTTTGCTGTTGTAAGAGGCAGACAGCTTTGTGTTATAGTTCTTAACTTCTTTGGATACCTATACAACACTATTAAACAGAAAAGCAAAAGAATAGTGTGTTGTTTAAAAGCACAATACTTCATACTCTAAAAATGTTCCAAGGTTAGGAGTTTAACAAGAAAAAAACCCAACCCCCTGCATTCAGTGCATAATGAATTAAACATGAAATTGTTCCTGTACACACACAACTGGCACACGTCTCCCTTTGCAACCATGGGTAATTACCACATGGCCCACGTAAACATCCAGCATCCATGTGGTTTCCTTTCCTCAGCTTTGAAACAAAACTTCATTCTTGCTCTGTGACACATGGTTTCAGCCATATGCAAAGTCACAGTGCAGAGAAAATGGTCTTCTGATCTAGCGTGAACAGGAAAGAACGTAAGGGAAAACCCAAAAGAGAGTTTGATCGGATGTGCGTCCAGGCAGTCCCTGTCTGCTGCTCCAGCACTCTGCTATGCAATTTGCAGCATGCAATCCTTCCAGCTTTTCTCCCCTTCCTCTTAACATGCCTCACATACCAAGACAGAAGGGGAAGACCACGACGTTCACAGAAGAGCACCTTAAACTCTCCCATCACCGAATTAAGCTGTGCAACGGTCACCCTCAGGCAGATATATTACAGTAACTCAGGGATTTCTCAGTGTTAATTGCACATGTCTACAACACCTATTATTCTACGGAAATGGTTTTAACCTCCACAAGTCAAAAGATGCAAATTTTTACATGGCAGTTCTATGAAGTTACAGCATTTCTTGATTTGTACGTATTGATTGTTAATAAATCAGGATTTTCCCTATGCATAGTATTTCCTGAAGAGTAAAATTACTCCCTGCAAGTACAATCCAGTGAATGTCAAAGTGTAGAACCCTGACAAAACGTTAAACAAAGCAAGATATGCATTGACCCACAAAGTAGACATGTAGCACCATTTAACAGGCTTATGGACAAAATGTATTTCTGAAATACTACAGCGTGCTCCTGCATAAAACTGACTGTTGATGGGAACCAAAGCTGACAAAGGCAGCGCAACATGAAAATGCATCTGCAATCTTATTCTGTATGTGGTTGAAAGTGACAGCCCATCAGTGTACAATTATCATATATTACTAATGGAATATTAATCAAACATTCATTACTCTCATTAGAAAAACTTGTCTTGAAAGGCAGTCTGACTTTTCACCTCTGGAACTGTAATTGACACACAAATGAATTTGACAGCCCTAACGACTATAAATCCTTAGTGGGAGATACAGTGTCTTAATCTTCCAGCATTTAGTATAACAGCCGGTTTCCACTCTCTGTGGGTAAAATTCAGCTTAGATGGTGTCGTGAACCAGTTCAACCTTTGTTAAGTACTATATCTCACATGAGCTAAAGGTAATACACAGACTATGTGCAGGTTTACTGGTTGGGGATTAACTTTTTCTTTGAAAGAAATGTGGAATATCTGTCTGTAAGGCACAAAGTCAAGACTGAACTGGGATTTCAGTTATCTATGAGCACACACACACACATTTGAACCTGTATAACTTCTTCTGTCCCTTCAAAAGTGTCATTTTTGTGCACATACCATGTCATGAAGCCCACAAATATTAGCCAAATGTAAAGGAGAACATGTGGCAGGATAAAGTCTGTCTTTCAAATAATAAATGTGACAAAGAAAAGTATTTAGGAGATAATATTTTGAATTGCCAATAACCCAGCAGGTCTCATTAAAAAAAACAAAACCAAACAAAAACCACAAACAAACAAAAAACCCCATCCAAACAAAAGAAAATAGGATGAGATCTTTGTGCTTATATATTGACACAATCCAATGGCTGCTTAAGGCAACGATAGACATTACCTTCACAGTGCTAGCCACAGATTTCAGTGAGCATCAGATCAGGCTCCTATGGATTATCCTAGCTCTACTAAACCAGGAGACATTCTTTGAGCAATAAAAATTGTATGTGTACATGTTAGGGGCTCCACCCAGCTATGCTGGCTTACGGACATGCTTCTTGCTGAAAATGTTGAAAACTGAACCAGTTTAAATCACAATAACTTCTGCTATTTATTTCAAATGGTGTTGTGGTTTTACCTGATGTAAAAGCATAGAATATCTTAAGTTGGAAGGGACCCATAAGGATCAAATCCAGCTCCCTGCTTGTCACAGGACTACCTAAAATTAAACCATATGTCTAAGACTGTCATTTAGACGCTCCTTGAACTTTGACAGGCATAAAAGATACTACTCTACCATTTAAAAACTTATAATAATGTTTGACCTTACAGGATACTTGGTAAAAATCTAAATAAATTGAAATTCGGACGGTTGGCCAAATGTAATGGAGAACTAATTGTAATTTAGAACTACAAGTGTATTTCAATCTGTCTTGTTTTCACCTATCAGATAATTATTTAGAGAATATGAAGAGTGCTATGATTTGTTTAGCACTGTAATTTTTTTATGTTACCTTTTCAAATTACTGTTATTTTCACTTATATTATCAGACATGGTTTGAAATGGTAGGAAAGGTCTATTTATCACCTCTGAAACATGAAATTCATTTGGAATTGATATAATAAATAAAAGTCTACATATTTAAAACCCTAAAAGCATCACTTTAAATTGTTTAATCTTTGTCCTTGGTTATACTTCTACATTATTTTATGTTACACAAATAATTCAAAACATGTGTTCACTTGTAACAAAGCTGGCAACAAAAACTCAGGAATTATCTGTACTATTTCAGTTTGATGTGATTTTCTGTTTTCAAAACAATAATTTTTGTATGAATTGTCTTCTTGCTAAACACACTCATTTCAAATTCATTACCTTGACAACAACGTCCTACCAAAGAAATAGTCACCATGTTTTTACCACATGCGGAATGGCAATGTTGTATTATTCACTGAGGAGACAATGGACACATCTCATTTATTACTGTGTCCAGGACTACACAAATGACTTGCCAGTTGTGATATTCATTGCTTGAGACATTCCTTCCACACATTCTTCCCTTGCTTTACCCACAGAGTACTCTGAGGCTTAATGTCATATACACTAACCATTAAGGTCCCAAAATTCAAATTCATTCCTTAATTGGCTATCAAAGCTGTCAGAAGTGGTGAACTTAGGTTTTTTTCTATTTTATTTATTTATTTATTTCATTTTCTCTACTTTACGGTTGTTGAATATTCCACTAACCAAACAACAGACTTTTACCCCTCTCTTCCTACTTATACTTATTTATACCTACTTGAATCTAGCATTAAGTCAAATCCATTCCTGCTTTCATACCATTTACCTCCCTCTAAACACCCCAGTCATGAACCAGTCTTCTGCATTTTGCATCTACTGAGATAAACTCTACTGCAAATACATTTCTGCTTCTTGTTAATGCTCTCCAGCCGGTGCACAGAAAGGAACAAGATCTGGTCTAATTTGATAAAATATACAATTATGAGCATTTTTTTTTTTTTCCCAGAGCATTTTCTTTACAGAGTATTTTCTTTAGTATATCTCTGGTTTAATTTCACATTTATTTATTAGGCACAAGTAGAGTTAGTTAAAAGTAGTTATTAGACAAAGCATGACTAATTTCATCCTGCTTTCAAAAAGTATTTGACCTAGCAATAAATACAACAAAATTAATCCTACTTCTTAAAATATCTCCATGTAAACTCTACAAAACGCTTAACAAAATAACCGTTAATACTACATTTGCCACACTTAATTTTCTAGCAGATACAGAAACTTAGCTCTAGAGAGACTCCACTGAATTAATTTACTTACTTTAGCTGGTATATTGTAAAGATAATAAAGGAATCTATTAAGAAAGGACTACATGATTAGGTTCCATAAAACCGTGTGCAACAACCCATGACTAATCTCCAGATTCAAAGGGGGAAGCAAAATGAATTTTTTTCTTTATTTATCTATTTTAAACAGATAAGATGTGCAGCGCACATACTGATCAATTTATTTAAACATTTTCTTTCTAATACCGTGGCTTAACTTTGTCTTCCACAAAACACACATCAGGCAGCTTACCTTAGAAAAATTCAAATTACAGATGAACAGACTGGAGAGTGACTGAGCATTTGGGTTACATGCAAGTTTCAGTATCTAATGTCAGGAAGGCCCAGTTAGGCTCCAGGATGATTTGCCACTGAAATTCAATTGGATTGAGAACTGTTGTCTTTATTGCTGAATTAAATGTTGGCTGATGATTGTTTAAATAGTACGTGCTGAAAGATTTACTTTTTCCCCCAAAAATACATATAAATAAATACAACTTATTCTGTAACATTTCAACACTGTATGTCTCAGTGTCATACAACGTATGCATTCGGCTTTGATTAGAAACTTACTACACAAACGTGAAGCGATATGTTTGTATCCACTAAAATAGAATGAATCATATCCATGATAACAAACTGTAGTAATAAATTACTGAGCTCTGCTAGTGGTGGAAAAAGCTCCATCATATTAGATCTTACAGCACAGCTCTATTATAGTAATTTTTTATTTATTTATTCAGCCGTACATCATGGTATACAAAATAACATTTTGGCTCTTTACAATCTGTAGAGGGCACACATCTGCCTAGATTAAACTGTTTAAAAATACTATTTCCTTTACCACCGTTAAGGGTGTTTACTGTAATCAAAAATATGAGTGCAGTGTAACTGTCCTGCTGGTATCCAAAAATTCTGAACAGTCACTGACTACACAGAAAAAATGTCAAATAATACACCTACTGAGTGAATTATTCTCAATCAGTGGACTTGCATTTGGGTCTACCGCATGCACGCAGCTAAGCGAGTGCACGCCATAGGTCTGACTTAGGGTTTGTGGAGTGCGCTACTCGTTTGAGCTAGCAGGTCTATAATTCATGTTCTCAAGGCCACCTGATGGTCATAACTAAAGTGGTAGTTTCAGCCCTGAGGTGTGAGAGAGGTGTGTGCTCGCTGCCTTCAAGATCTTCCAGAAAGGAATTAACGGTTCATCCTCAAGGGTCTCATTGCTTCCACCAGAAAGACAAGAAAAACTCGACAAACTGTCCCATATGCCTGAAGTGTTAATCTCAGCTTCCCTTCAGCCCTCTGTCCAACACCAAAAAGTAGGAAGAGATTAAAAGCAAGAATAAGGGAGTTTAAACTCTCTCACCTTTAGTCTCCCTGCAGTTGAGGAAAAAGAATTCCGTTCAAAGGATCAGTCCTGACAAACATAAATTCAAAGCATATGTAAGCCTGAAGAGGTACTCCACATTTATCAAGTGTATTACTAAACCATGGCCAGTAGCCACCATGAACAATATGGAAGGAAAGAAAAGTATGGCAGCAGTTTACAGTTAGAGTGAACATTAAGATAAATTCAACAGATACCTCCGAAATCATAGAATCATAGAATGGTTTGGGTCGGAAGGGACCATCTGGTTCCAACCCCCCTGCCATGGGCAGGGACACCCTCCACTAGGCCAGGTTGCTCAAAGCATCATCCAGCCTGGCCTTGAACACTGCCAGGGAGGGGGCATCCACAATATCTGTTCTACAGATAATAGCTGAAATAATATCTGTTCTACAACAGCACAAGGCTCTCATGTACACATAGTATTGGACTCAATATTATCTTCATTTTTTGTATACAAAACAGTAAAAACCAAAACCAAACCAAATCCAAATGCTCAAATCCAGGACACTGCTTAGTTCAGCAAGTGTTCAAACCAATATCCAAATAGCTGCGAAGACTCTATTGCTAAAGCAATGTAGGGCAAGGGAAGACAGAAAGGCTAAACTAGATCTGGCAGATTCATAAAATAATTAATTAATTATATCACAAGTAATTAAAAAATGGTCCCAGTTCTGTATCTAAATAAACAAACAAACAAGAATCACAGTTGAACCAGGTGAAAATCCACATCCAATTTATTAATCAGTATCTCTTATTGTGCAATAAAATAAAATACCAGGCTTTTCTGCATTAGCCTCTGGTTCAGGCATTGTTTCCTGTATCAAGGACATGCCTCGCACACAGACCATGGAAAGCTGCACACAGAACATTGGTAGGATTTGTTCTGAATGAAGTACTGTATTAAACAACAAAATGAACTTTATCATGACACCACTATAAATTAATAATACTGAAGCTTTTAACAAATCAGATTTACATTTGTGAGTTTTCCAATGTATTATTTTTATCTACTTCTGTTCTTAGAGAGACCGTAAGTCCTTGAGAAAACAGTCTCATTATTTTTGGTCCTATAGCAGTTCAGGTAGCAAAGTATGGATAAGTTTAACAGGAAAAAGCCAGTTATAGTTTCTAGAGATGTGCAAAGACTGCTAGAAAAATGACTATTGGACATACAGAAGTACCCAATCTTCTTCTCATTGAATGTAAAAATTTCCTTTTAGTTCCAAAAGAAACTGAAATGGGCACCAAGATGAACTTTCAGCTTTCTCTCACCGTGCCCTGTTGTGTGTTGTCATGGAGGCACCAGAAATTTAGAACAGAGAAGTGATGTAATACATTTCTCCTGGGTCCTGTAGAAATGTTGTGATCCTTCCATAATCTCTTAGTAAATATTTTTGTCCTCAGATAGGCTTTACAAGCGTAACACACAAAAGTGTTGCTACTGCATTTCAGCATTTCTTCTTGTGCAAAACCCCTCTAAAATGGCTGTAACCAATTGGTGCTCAACATTAAAATCCTCATAGGGCTTTTTACAGAGCAGGCAACCTGCTCCTGCAGTTCATGTTCAAAATGCCAGGCAGCATCAAGAGCAAAGGATCAGGTCAAGAACTTTAGTATACTCTCATATTTTGACGTGGTCCTGTCAGAAATGCCCTCTGGAAGGTGATTTAACATAAGAGAACAATTAATCTGCAGCATGCTGCACTGATTTCAGAAGTATCTTGCATACTATCTGCTTTGTAAATTACCAAAATACTTGAATACTGCAAAATTTCCTCGTGCTTAGCTTTTCGTTTTGTGTAGTTATGATCTCATTGCTAACTGTGCAAGGGGTTTATTTTCACATTGTGCTGGTTCTGGCTGGGATGGAGTTAATTTCCTTCATAGTAGCTACTGTGGAGGTATGTTTTGGTTTTTTGCTGAAAAAAGTGTTGATAATTCAGGGATGTTTTCATAATTGTTGAGCAGTGCTTACACAGAGTCAAGGCCTCTTCTGCCCCTCACCCCACCCCACCAGTGAGTAGTCTGGGGGTGCACAAGCAGTTGGGAGGGGACACAGCTGGGACAGCTGACCCCAACTGACCAAAGGGATATTCCATACCCTATGACATCATGCCCAGCATATAAAGCTGGGGGAAGAAGGCGGCAGGTGGAGATGTTTGGAGTGATGGCATTTATCTTCCCAAGTAACTGTTACATGTGATGGAGTCCTGCTTTCCTGGAGTTGGCTGAGAACCTGCCTGCCCATGGGAAGTGGTGAATGAATTCCTTGTTTTGCCTTGCTTATGCAAGGCTTTTGCTTTACCTGTTAAACTGTCCTTATCTCAATCCACTAGTTTTCTCACTTCTACCCTTCTGAGTCTCTCCCCCAACTCACCAGTGGGGGAGTGAACAAGTGGCTGTGTGGTGCTTAGCTGCTGGTTCTGGTTAAACCCCGACACACATAAATCCATAAAAATAGGAATTGTGTTTTCTCATCTTTTCTCTAAATCTACCATTGATCATTATTAAAATTTTGGTTTAGAATTGTACAAATTATTATTCCTTTTTTCCATCTATCTGCCCTGATCCCGATTTCTAAAGGTATCTCTTTTTCTGAAAATACATTTTATTCTAAGACAAACAGTATGCAAGACTTAACCACATGTATGGAATAGTAACTGTCCTTTTTATTGAGCTCATTAGAATATTTGTGATGTGCAAACAGTCTCAAAGGCTGTTGGTTTTGCCCCTTGACTGAGAAATTAGTAGCATATGACACAGCAAACAAATTATCCTTTTCATGCATAAATACCTTTGTTCATATCTAATTCTGCTCTACAACTGTCTCTGCAAAATACAGCATGGAGATTCCCAGTGGGTAAATTTATATCATGCATTAGTTATAGAGATGTAAAACACTATGCAAGTATTCCGCAAGTCAGACCACACAACATCACAGTATGGTAAGAAATACCACATAGATTTGCAGGTTTAAAAAAAAAAAAAAAAAAAAAAAAGAAAAAAGAAAAGAAAAGAAAAGAAAAGTTATTATTTGTGCATATAAAAATAAACTCACATTTCTACCCAAGGTGAAATGAACCACCCTTCAACTACCATGCTACTTGAATTCTGTAAATGATATTACATGGGTACTGTAAGAGCTCTACGAAGAGTATCATCTTTCAAATAGCATTCATGCACTAATAAAAAAAAAAAAAGAACTAAATGAAGTGGACGGGGTAACTATAGTTTTGACATGAATAGGGTTCTGATATCTCAGGAATTAAAAAACATAAATAGTTTTTTTTCTGAGCTAGGAGGACAGCCAGCTGGTTTGAACACCATTCATTAGCTTCTCTCAAGTGCAATATACGTAGCTTTTTTCTTCATAGATCCAATCATGTAATAAAAAGGTTTCTTATTCAGTCTATAATTCCTCTTGAGTTTATTTTATCAAGTAGATACCCATATTACATTTTTAAAGAAATCCATCTTTTTCACTAAAAGTTACAGTGCTTCCCAAACAGACATTGGATCTCTTCTTCTAGAGCCTTTCATTTAATAGAGTGATATACATAACATATTTTTAAAGTACAACTAATCTGGTAATTGCTAGCACTATTTCACTGTTGGTACTAAATGACATATACCATGAACATATTTATTATGAATTCTATAAACCAGTACATCTAGCATGGTGACATACACCTAGGTATTTGGGATGATTTTCCACAGAAAATCATTTGAATAATCTCCCCAAATATTACATTTTATGGTTGCAAAGTTCCTCCATGAACTGAATTACAGAATAAACATTAATTTTAAACTAGATTGTTTTGACATCATGATGGTTGCAATACTTGTACAAAATAACAATAAATTCAAATGAATCCTACTAAATCCACCTCTCTCATTCCTTGCTGCAGTGATTTTTTTCCCCCCTGTTTTATTCTACTTTGCCATTCCCTTGCCACTGAAAAGCTACATTTGTATATTCATCAATAACACTTACAAAACTGCATATATATTTGACAGTAAGCACTTCTCTGCAAAGGAAAGATCTGTTAGAAAGAACAGTTAGGTGGATGGTCTCCTATGGCATATTCTTACAAAACGGGAGCTGATAATGGAATTTACTGATGTTCTAAGACAGTCACACAATAAATAAAACACAGCATTGTAGAGGTAAACCAGCTTCAGAGCTGTTGACAACTTTAAAGGACAAAACCATGCCTGAGCATTACACCTGACGAATGGATAGGCAGAAGATACGAACTGAAGAGAACAAGGAAACTCCTTTGATATCCTTGCAAAACATTTGCACCAATGCAGTTCTAGCACCACAAAATCAGGAGCTGCAGTTTTCTACACTTCACAGAATGAAGCTCACTCTATGTGAATGGTATACTGCAAGGACAGTGAAGTTTTTTCAGGTGCAGGATGGAAAGAAGATGAAGATTCTTATGTACTTTGGACATCTGTGAGACACTGTATATTCACGGCACACCGACTCTCAATACTTCTGCTGGACAACAGCAACTGCACGCTGCCTGTTGTACAATTATACATGAATAGATAATGTTGTGACCACTACCAAAATCCAGAAACTTGGATTTCATATCCATTTTTCTTTTTCTTTTTTTTTTTTCTCCTCTCTTTTTCTGATGACAGGACAAAAGAGAAAAAACACAGGGCAGTTGTGAGATTAGTCTCTCACTGTTGACTTTCAATGTTGGATGCACACTGCTAAAACTGAGGTCACCGTGGTGAAGGTGAAACTGATAATCATTGTCTCTTACTGTTATTGACTTCCAATATGACATATTATCATGTTCCATCTGTAAAACTAAACAGACGCAAGGGAAGAAAGTGTGTACAAGCCCAGAATTAGCAACAGAAGTCACACTTGGGAAACTGGCTGGAAAAAACCACTCCTTTTGTTTGAAAAAGTAACTCGGCTACCACCCTAACAGCATACACCTTGAATGATCTTTAGTGAGGATTTATGCCCAGAACATGAAATTGACTTTCAAGTACAATTCTTGGGAAAAAAAAAATAAATCATGGTATCCCCATCCCCTTATCTCCCCCTTCCCCAAATGAAAGAAAGAAAAAAAGGGAAACCTGTACTGGATCCAGCACAAGCATCACATTAGGGTATGAAAAAGCTGAAACCTGTAAGCTGTTGCAAGTCAACTCAAGCTACTGCAACCTACACTCAAACTTAGCCCACAAAGCTTAAAAAGAGCGACTTCTAGATACATCACCTGTAACTACTGACATACTTGGTTATGAGTTGATGCCACACACTTTTGTCACCTGAACCACAGCAACCGAGGACTGAAACCTGGATCTAGATAACTAGAAGTGTACATTTCCTTCACACAGAAGTCCATTTCTCAAATCCCTGGTTTCCTTAGTATGAGAAATCAGAAGATGAAGTATCTTTTCAGTTAGCTAAAGGTGATGGTAAAATTTTCAAAGGGAGGGAAACAACTGGGATGAGGGACATTCACTGAAATGCTACCAAAACAGGGGTAGGGCATCATGTGGAAAGAGACTGGAAACTTTTCATATGAAAGGTTAAAGGAAAAGCTTTGCAGGCAACTATTCAAAAATGGTTCTCATCTAGCAGAGGACACTGAAGATATGCATAAAGTCAAGCTTACTTGGCAAGCCAGATTATGAATGTACCAGCTGCTATCATTATGGTTTCTTGAGCAGATTTTCAAATGACACAGGCAATTCTTTCAGAAACAGAGATACAGAAAGGTAGAAATATGCTGTGTGATTTCAAAGCACTGAGAAGTGTTTCTATAGACAATCTGCCAACAAGACAAGTTAAGAAGGCCAAAGTCAGCATTAGCATCTGTCTTCCAATTACAGAGTCACAAATGACATATTGCTCCGTGACAAATCATGACTTCTGTCCTATATTAAGATGGTTGCTCTAGCAGATGTTTCCAAATTATCCCAAGCTATGTCACAGGGAAAGGCAAAAGAACTGGAAATACGCCCAGAGAGACCTGGTGCACCAGCAGCCTAAGGGAGCCATTTAAAAAGCCATTTGGTATCCTCTCATGAGATCTTAGCTACAAAAACTGAATACAGAAAGAAACGGGGGAATAAAAAATATGTTATATTCCTCAATGAAGGTTTTGAGTATCTGACTACAGGATCATTGGGAATAAAATGCGCTCACTTCATCTTAGTTTGGACGGAGACACAGTCTAGGCATAGAGTCTTTTACAGAAAAAAAAAGCGTAAGAAAAACCCCAACAATTATCTCAGAAAGCAGTTATTACTGGTCTGTAATAACAGAGTCAGGCCAAAAGAAACTCTTTTTATCATGAACATCTCCAAATAGTAATCCTGGTATCACATAGTGACTCAAAAAATAAAATTTCTTCTCTTCTCCCTGGTGAGAAGTGGTAGACTGCTTTTACTGCTACAAAACCTCTGGGACACCATGGGGAAATACTGTCCAAAAAGAGTACAAGAGTACAGATGAATAAAAGAGAGAGGGAGAGAGAGAAAGGAGATGACCACCCTTCCATCTGAAATGGATTGAGTAAGGTTCTGTCAGGTTGTACACATGGCTAGAGCCAAGCCAGGTCTTCACATCAAAGACGGGAAAAACAAGTTATTTCCTGAAATCCCATAGTCGAATCATATAGGTTTAGAAACATTGAAATATGATGTAAGTGGAAGGGAGTATGAGAATGGGGAGAGACAGAGAGACAGTGCTCCTCCAGTGTAGCATCGTTCTCAGGAGCAGTTCTCTGGAAGCATGAGACAACAGTAAAAGCACACCCCAGTAGACAAAATAACCACAAAGAGGAAGGTGCCAATGAATGCTGCTACAAGTTAAGGAATGAGTAGGTGTCTAGTCTTGACCTATGATGAGGGAGAAAATCCTCTCTCTCTCGTTACCATGGTGATCCCCTTTTCAGGTTTCTTTGGATGAGCTTTGTTCACGAGTGCAAAATTTGGCATAAGTGGAGAACAAGTATTAATTACGTGCTCCTGACAAAAATAGCCTTCTTAAATCTCGAGAGATAATACAACAGTGGCTGTAAAAATTGAGTTTGGTTACAGAGATTAAGAGCTGAACAAACTATCTCATGTTAAAGTGCCGTCAGCCCTATCTTCTTAAAACGGCAATGCCAGTCTGAGAGTATTGCACCTGCCTATGACAATTCGGGTGAAGATTTGAGTTACTGGATGGTATGAGACCAGAATGAAAATTACAACAAAAAAATTGCAGGGAGGCTACTTACTACTGCTCCTTGGTACAGGGTTGCCCTTCTTATTATACTATTTCATTAATTATTCATGCAGCTCTTTTTGTATTTCCAGGTGGCAACATTGCTAGCCAGGGCTGCACGGAGAGGCATCACCTTTATAGGACAACATTGTGAAGTCTAACACAAACAGATTACATTGGCATGCTTTTAAGTGTTAATCCCACAAGAAATAGACCAGAATGAGCTTTGAATTGACAAAGTATATTTAACATACACAGGTCTGGTGAGGAACAAAGAAAGAAAACTTTAATTCAGGAGGATATTTATATAATGGAACTCTACTGTGCTCTTTATTTTGAAACTACCTGATTACCTCTCTAGTAAACAGCATACTTTGCTCCCTTATGTTTTTCTTAATTTATATTATCTAATTTCAATAGTTCTGAAATACACAATATCAGACAGACATCTAAGCTATACAGGAGACAAGGAACTTTGCTGTTGCATTAAAAAATCCTAATTTTCCTGTAATCATTATTATAAGCAGTAAATTTATCTTTAAACATATAACCCTTGGACTTTTGGACCCTTTGGATCAGTGAACATTGATCCAACTCACAACATCTTTTAGGTGAGGGGAAATACCTTAAGTGTATACACTGGACCCACATACCAGTAGAAATTAGTGCTACCTTTTTAAAGGTAGTATTAACACTGAACTACAATCCAACACAACTGGCTGAGCATACACCATGCCTACAAGCACATCTACCTTTTATTTGTAAGTAGGTTAAACAACTACTTTTTTTTAATAACTTCATATGGTCTCTTCTACATTTCTCACCATTTTTGTTTGTTACTATTGTTCCTCTCTTTTTGGCTCTCTGTCTTAAACGGTGCATTTACGTATCCCCAACAGGTGTAGAAAACAACATGAATGAAACAGGATTATCCAAAATCAATCATGTGTGAAACCAAAGTGCTCCCGGTTAAATATTAATTGCTCAATACATTTTCTCCAAGATCAACTAAACCCATCCAACTCCTTTAGAAACAAGCACGGTGTAACAGTTTCCTTGTTAGCATCCTGAGCCGGGTTTAGTAACAGCAACAAGAAGGAGGGGGGTGGGGACCAAAAACCAAAGCCGTAATTACATAACGGACCTCGCCAAACGCCTCGTTTTCCCCGGGGGGGGGGGGGGGGGGGGGAGGCGGAGGACGGACGGACGGCGGCACAGGCCACCCCGCTCTCGCCGCCCGCCCGGGAAACGATGAGCACGGGCACGGCGAGGGGGAGGCCTGCACCTCCCGGTGGGCTCTTTAAACGTCCCCCGTCTGCCCCGGGGACAGCCGGCCTGAAACGCTTCCTCGGGTAGCCGCGCCTCCGGGGAACGGAAGCCCGGATCGGGGTGCGGGCGAGCCCCGCGGGACGCGGTGCGCTCTGCCGGGGCTGCTCGGCGCGGCGCCTCCGCCGGGTTTCGCGGGGTCTCCGCGCCGCACGGGCTTTGCTGAGGGCAGGGGGGAGGCAAAAACTCACCGAGGAGGGACACGGGACAAACTCGGCCCGGACAACAGGCGACAGCTAGTTGTGGAGCCCGCGGGGGGTGGGGAGCGGCGGGACATGGGTCCGCGCCCCGGGCGGCGGGGCGGGGGGGGGGCGGAGGGCGCGGGGCAGGGCTCGGGGCGGAGGGGCGACGGCTGCCCCCGCCTGGCTCGCTCCCTCCCCGGGGGCAGAGGAAGGAGGATCACAATCCTCGGCGGCCGCTCCAGCACCCGCGAAGGGGGATATAAAAGCCCCGCAACGCGAGACCGGATAGAAATTACTCATTTGAATGATGCAGCAAAGGGATGCGGGGTGAGGCTGGTCCTCCCGTTGCCACTCTCCATCCCTGATTAATAATGCACAGGTTCCCTGCCGAAGCGAGGAGCTCGCTGTGCTCCCCGCACGCAGCAATCAACAGCAGCCTTCATCCCGCGAACCCCTCGCTAAGCACTCCCACACACTCGCCTAGGAGCACAATAGAGGAACCTCTGCCTCGCAGACCGCGGAGGGCGGCAAGGAGAGGGTGGCGGGGGGGGGGGAGGAAGGAAGCCAAACCTCTCGCGGCAAACCCCGATCCCCCAAGACGAGAGTCCCGGGGAGCGGCAGCCGCCGGCGCGGCGGGAGGGCAGGCTGCCTGCCTGGCAAGCGGAGGGCGTACGGCGCAGCACGCTGCCAACACACCATCACCCACCGGCACTGTCAGCAAACAGCGCGCAAGCATTTACCTTTTTATGCCCGCCGTCCGTCAGTCAAGCGTTGGAGGGAGAGAAGGAGGAAGGAAAAGAAAGGAGAAAGAGACAAGAGAGGGAGAGAGGCGGCTGCTAATCCCCGTGTAGAAAGACTTCCAGCAGCAGCAGCAGCAGCATGCGTGGTGTGTGCGTGTGCCCGGAGTGGAAGCACAGCCCTCCTGGCGATGCACCGGCTCTCCCACCGGAGTGCTGTCATGTGCGTGTCTCGATGTGTGTACCCATGGAAGGGGAAAAAAAAAAAAGAGAAGAGACGGGGGGAGAGTAGTCAGTCACACGCCCGGCTGTGCACTGCTGGGGGGGACGAGGAGGAGGAGCCCAGCGCTCCCCAGCCCAACCACCGGAGGAGCAGCTCGCTACTACGGCGGCCGGGCACCGCAAGCCGCCGGCGTGCTGCCCCTCCGCCCTTCCCCTCCCGCTCCCAAGGACAAGCCTTCGGGAAAAACCCCTCGGGGCCTCTGTCCCCGCTGCACCCCTGGCTGGCGAAAAGCAGCTGACACCCCCACGCACGCGTTTCTACCCCAAAAAATGCCGCGCCCGGGCCGCGGGGATGCGCTCGCGATGCTCCCTCCGCGGGGGACGGGGCTGCGGCGTCTCCCGAAGGGGAGGTGGGCCGAACAGAGCCGACCCCCACGGGGCCAGCCACAGCCGCCCCGGGGAGTTGCGGGGGGGGGGGGGGGGGGGCTGCTCGCGGCCCCGCGGCCCTGGGAGGGCGGGGTGGGAGCGACGTTTCCCCGGGGGTGCCGCTGCAGCCAGAGGCTGGGGCGTGACAGGCGGACACCCCCGTCCCAAACCCCGGGTCGGGAGGGTGCAGGGGGTGACATCGCGGAGTGCGGGCTGGGCGTTCGTGAGAACTATAAATACAACACTGTATCCATATCTATAGGTTTGGGAGTATGGAAACTGATGTGGTGGTGAAAGGCTGTGCTAATCCAGGTCACTGTGAGGACACCCTGATGCTCGCGTGTCCGGCCAGGTACACTCAAATTTCAGCTGCAGTGTATGACCTACTAAAAGGTATTTGAACAGTGGTAATGCGTTCAAATCAATTATTTGCTAAATGATAAATATTATAATCTTTTGGATATATAGCCACATATGTGCATATAAACGAGTTTGACATACAAGTCATGAACGACCTGAAATAGACTGAGCATGTTATTCTTATAGCCCTACATTTACTAGTGGGTCATGCCAACAAGTTTCCAAGATGTGATTTCTTTAAGGCCCAAACCAGGAAAACTTTGTGAGAAATGCCCCTGATATTTAATTCTTTGTACAAAACAGGTAATAGGTGTGGACCAAAAGTTAACCTTAGTAGTAGAAAAAGGTTTATTAAATGACAAGGGTGAAAAAAAAATACTGTGAGGCTGTTTATACTAATATACTATATACTGTTTATACTAATTTTTTATTTCTTTGTAGTGGACAACGTAGGCCTAATGTCTTAGGAGTAAAACAAGGAGAGGAAGAAGTGTTGTTGGCATTTTTAATTACAAATGTAGGTCACATTTACAGGTGAGGTAGGCTAAGAAATTCTGATGACTGATAATTATGTTCATTAGCAAGCAATCAACCAGTTGAGTGGAGTAAAAAGATTGTTCAATCTATTTAAAAATAATTGTTTGCGGGTTTTTTAGTTGTACACATAATAGGTGGTGTAGAGAGGAGATCACTGGAAAGATTGTCCATCTTGTTAAAAGGTAGTTGTTCACCATAAAATATTTTGAGACTTCCCAGAAGTCCTGCAGTAAAGTCAAAAAGACCAAATTTGTTGCTACTAAGTTGTATAAATCAAGTCAGAATGACATAGTTAAAAAAACCAAATTTCACCCCAAAGCCGTATCATTTATTTGTTGGTTTGTTTAAAATAAAGGTACACGTACCCTTTGAGTTCTTCAGCTGAAACACAGGTGCTGAAATTGAGCTAACGCAGATGAATAAACTGCATGGGTACAGGGTTCCTTGGGATTTCTTCGGTGTTTATACATACAGCACTATCCTATGCAATATATTAGTTTCTCTCTTTGCAAGAATTTTTTGACTTGTCATCATGATCTGTATTTTCCAGCTAGTTTCAAGTCTGGCATAATCTGTTGTTTTAAATATGATCTGCAAAGATCTCATAGTAGAATTTATGTAATCTTTCCTATGTAATTATGTGAAGATTTAGCCTGCCCTCCGTAGGCCTGTGGAGTTATAAAGCAGATTTAGTCATGTTATGTGTGATAGCTCTAAGAAAATATTTATACAAAATGGGTTAATTACATTAGTTAATAGAACGAGATAGTGATGAAAACATAACATTTTGGGGCTTCATACAAACTTCCTGAAAATGAAGTAGACCCAGTTTCCTTTGAAGACTGAAGAGTAAGAAGGAAAGAGGAGACATTTTTGCATAGGATTATCTGATCTCAAAATAAAAGCTAGCATGGAGATTTTGTTTCTTCTTTACTTGCACTCCCTTTTGTCAGTCTAAACCATTTAATCAATTTTCTGAATGCTCCTTGTTTGCCTGACTTCAGTCTGGCTGGGTCAAGAGGTGGGAGAGGGAAGTCTTGCTATAAATTCTCTCCTGAACTGGTCTAGAGGAACCTACATCTTGGAGGAATAAAAAATTCAAGCTGCTTTACATAATGATGTAGATGGTCTTTGTGGGCCACTAATTCTGTCGACTTTAGGCATAACACTTGTCTGTATTAGTCGTCCCAGTACTCATGGGTGTCTCAGAGGTTGCAAATTGGAGGGGGAGATTTCCAAGATGGGAGTAAAGATTTGTCACAGGGCTGTGTGAGAGATGGCACGCATGAAGAAAACTGAGAGCAGGCTGCGAAGCAGAAGGTTTCAGTGAAGACAGTAAACAAATATAGGTGAACAAGAGACAAATGAAGAAAGCAAAGCCAGGAAGAAAAATCTTCCAAAATACTTTTCAGATCAGAAAAGTAGAAATCTAAAAGGAAATATTTAAATAGTTTGGGGAGGTGAAAATGTTCACTATTAATATCTTCAACCACCTGCAGCTTATCAAATAACCCCAAATACAAATGTTCTTATTATATACGATACTCACACTTTGATCTCTTTCTTCTTGGAGGAAGCCCTCTTTGCTTTGACTGATGGTGAAAGAGCTCATCATATCGACTCTCATTATTACACGTTTAACTACACGCACGTTTATACGGAATTCTTCGACATGCTGGTATTTACCTCTTTACAAATTTTTAAAGGGTTTGAAAATGCGGTTAGTTTTTGTCTATCGCTGCCCTCTACTGGAGAGAAGGTCAGAACCGCTCCACGAGCCCTCAGCACGAAGCCTTGGAGCCAGTACCACTGCTGGTGGTCCTCATTTGTTGGTGAATCACCTTTTCACGACAGAGGCTTACAGGTGTGAAGGTCTGGATGGCCAGCATCCATAAGAAGATTTATTTTTCCCTGCGAGTTCAAAGAATTGATCATACAATTTGCTGTCTGCAGTTTGTTGACACAGGCAGAATGATGACTAAGCAATGGTTGAGATTTTAGGATACGAGTCTTCCATTAACTTCTGAGGAAAAGGCATCTAAATTCATCACAGAGACGCTGAAAATCTTGAGCAGTGCTGCTTTGATAGTATTTGCCTGTAACTCTGTAGATAAACTCATCGCCTTTCATATCTACAATCCTTTGGTTCACTCTCCCTTGCACTACAGAAAGATTGCCCTCCATCCCTTTTCCTACTCTGACCTTTCACGCCACAATAGTTACTTTTCACTGTCTGTGTCAATACAACTAGAGTACCACATTTTAATTATATTTTATTTTCATTTTCTTCACAGACTGAGCATTAGCAGAACAACTGTAACACGACACCACTGCAGTGATATTCTCCCAGTTTCCCACCGTCTTGTTTCCTCCACCTGCTGTCACAACAACTCAAGAGCAGTTTCCCTTGGAAAGTTTTCCAGCTGGGCAGGCACACACATCACCTAGGCACTATGAGCGCTGGGAAGGATGAGGCCTGCTCAGAGTGTATAACTAAAGAAAGTTTCACTATCAAACTCAAAATATGTCTTCTACACAGTAGAAGCTAGCAAATTTTCTTAGCTTCACCACATCTAGGTCAGATTTATAAAGATGAAGATCACATGCATGCCCTTCTCATTCCCTTCCAGCACTGCTTCAAGGCAAGAAGGCGTTCTGAGGGTGACTGTGAGGGTATCTTCAACACTGGCAGAATAGCTTTCGTGGCTTCTATCCCTAATCTGATTAATGGCAGAACCATTTAACCTAAAACTCTGCTTTCTCCTCCCTCTCTGAGTACCCTGAAGCAGGCACCTGTCTGGAAAATTTTAAAGTATCTTTGTTTTCCTAATACTATAAATGCCCTGTTTGTTGTATTTTATTGGGTTGCACTGACGACAGTAATGTCCTAGGTGGATGAATTGTGTGGTTTGCCTCATTTCATGTTACCGAAATATTTGCTATGAAAAACACTGCAGCAAATTCCTTTCCCCGGCCTAATGGATAGGATAGAGGAATTAATAGGATGTGGAGTAGAATGGTTGTTCCCAATGAGTGACTCCTAAATGACAGGTGCCCTGCCAGGAAAGGGTAGGCAGGTGGCAGCTCACTTTGTAGAACCACATTGGCTATTGACTGGTTGGTTAAAATGGATGATAAGCCGGCCTGGTGAGCCACTGGTTACGCATCTAGAAAAACTGGAAAAGAGTAGCAAGTAATTCAAATACAGTGTCAGTTCAGCACAACTACTTAATACAGAGGGAAAAAAGCTGAAAGATTAGCATGGGTTTATAGCTGATACTTATTCATTTATGATTTGGAAATAAAACAAGTACTTAGCTAGAAGTATTATTCTTGTGACCTTTATGCTATCAGACACGTAGTTCCACAAAGCCAGTAATGTTCAACCTCTATCAGGAGCGAAGTCTGAAGTTGTCTTGAGAGGCTTCTCAAGAGGATCTCTGTTTTAGAAGATGTAAAATAGAAGATTTGAAAACATTTGCCCTCCAAGACCCCAAATATGTGTTCAGTATTAGAAACAAGCAAGTTGCTGTGATTTTCAGTTATCAGGATGTATTTTAGTGGTATCCAATGCAATGTTCTGAATAAGCATAAAGAGAGAGGAGGAAAAAATAGTTCAAACCAATAAACCCATGAAATTCCCTCAGTAGAATGAGAATACTTTTCCAGTTATCGAGATATAGCAAAGCCATGAGAGAATGACAAAGTGTGTATCAGTTTGTAAATATCTGCATCAAGGAGATACATTCAATTTCTTAATTTCATAGACCTATAATAACTTAAATAATCCTTTTTTTTAAAGGTATGAGCATAGAATTCTAAAGTGGAGTGCAATACAACCATAGGAGTATTTTTGCTCCTTTTGACAGAAAAGTGGGCAAACAGGGAAAGCTTTCTAAGAACTTTATATGAATGAGAACACTAGTAATCATTTAGAAAATTGTCTTTCCTTAGGATTTGAAGAGAGGTATTTTTAGCTAAAAATTATATTATATATCCATTAATTCCTGAACAGGTGACACAAATAGCTCAAAGCAATCAGAGCTTGCTGAAAACTACCATGACTAGTTTGTACAGAAACCATTCTCTACCACATGAGCTAGGATTACTCCTTTCTTACAACAGGTAACAGTGGAAGATCTCTTCTCTACCCGGGCCAACTGCATGTCAAGAGCTCACAACAGTCAACTGAGATCATAACTTCCTTTTCCTAGTGATTCTGTCAATGCAGACATTGTTGAAAACAGAAGGCTGTTGAAAGCAGTCTATTTTGTTAACAGTTTAATAATATACAGCATGAAGCATGATGGGAAAAGTAAAACTTATTATTTCCATTTTTCAGGTGGAAGGTTGAGTAGCAAGAGAAGTAGAAACAAGAGGTGGACTCCTATATTCTGGTTTTAGATTGTAACAGTAAGGTTATGATTTGCATCTAGCTTGGTCTGTTTCATCCACTAAAAAATTTTTAAAATGAAGGCCTTTACACAAAGCACAAGTGTCTGGAGAGAAGTTTTCCAAGAACAATTCAACAGGGCTTTCTAACGTGACAACTCAACTCCCTCCCTCTCCTTAAATGTCTGGCTATAAAAGAGTAATAGGTAAATTTGTCCAGATTTACTGTTGTGCAATAATCTTGAATGGAGGTAGGGAAATAAAAGTTGTCTGTCTTCTTATTAAGCCTATCCCACAGTGAGAGGAATTGAGCATAAAATGTGCATTAAAGCAGAAGAAAAGACATCCAAAGCTTTAGAGATGGGATTGTTCATTTTTCTGAAGTTTGTTTTTGGTTGGGTTTGGGCTTTTTTTTTTTTTTACATTATGGGAAAAGGAGCAACAATTTGATTTGTTAACCATTTTTCACCATCCTTTCATGTGAATCCTGATAAATCAAGTAGTAAGCACTACACAACTATAAAAAGGTCCCAATAAGAATATTCAAGATTAAACCCACATTTTTATAATATGCTCAATTATTTTCCACTTTGTACCTGGAAGATATGCTGATATCTCACAGTTAAGGTGTTTCTGAGAGGAGTTTTAGACAGGAACTTCTAACAGAGTTAGACTCCAGCAAGACCAATAATTAAGACTGACATCAATAAAGTTGTCAGTCAGGATGGGAAAGGAACTATTTTAAGGCACAATAAAGAGCTGGTAACGTCAATGAGGGGAGCATACATGGATATTTCAGGCTTGTTTCTCCTCCCAGGGAAGTCAACAGGAGTTTTACGATGAAGGTGGCAGCACAGGAGGATAATAAAATATCTCATCAGATTATAGGAAATATTATTTCCTATTTTCCACCTGTGATCTGTAAAGTACCTAAAGCTGACATGCATATAACGTGTTAGTTATGGTGTAATTATAATTAAGCATCATCCTTGTTGGAGGGTCTGTAGTTAAAATAAAGACAAATCAAAGACAAGACAGGAAGAAGCTACTTAATAATATTTTTTCAAATGTATGAGAACATATTCCAACATACTTTTGTCTCATATAGAAAAAAGTTTTCAGGTAGTGGTACAATTCTACAGTTGTTAACAAAATAAGGTCCTGATATGGAAGGCAGTGCTAAAAGTTTTGGAATCTCCAGACTTTTGCATTTCATCAACTGAATTCTACCTGCACCCTTATGAAGAAGCCTTTATTTGTTGAAGCATGCATATATACTGGACATTCCTGTTGTTACATGAGTTATGAAAAATCTTGCACGCCTCTTTCAAAAATTCTCTGATAATAAGTCTGGAAAAAAAAGTGTGTATTGACAAATGACTCTCCTGCGCTTTCTGTAACAGTTTCTGCCAGGTATTTGGGGTGGTGGTGCTTACTCCTCAAAAGTAAGGAGGACAGTTTCTTCAACACGCTTGTATAAACTCTCCTCAGAGAAAGCTTTCTCATCACGAGAAAGCCAACAGCTGTTGAACGGCACTGTCCTTGTCCCCATGAACAGTATTCTGACAGCATGTTTTCCCATTCCTAGCAGCCATCCAATGTTAGTTCAGTCAGTGTACTTCTGCTATTGCATGCTTACTTCCCAACAGCTGAAGCAGCCTTCAGAACTCACCCCCCCACACCCCACCAGACTTTTAATATGCAAGGGAAGATACAAGGTTTATAACTCCTATAAGAGGAAATCTTTATGAGCTGCTTCTATTCCAGCATTCTAGCTACCAGCTATCCAGAAATTTTTGTTTTCTAGTAATCAGCAAACTAATCTGTAATTAGTCTTCAGTTGTGCTAGCACAGTCTTAGAAATCTGAAAGTGTCTGTAAAGTGCTGTGCAGCTGAGCATATTTTATGAAGTTGTTTGGAGGTTGCAATAAAGTATATCTGACAGCATTCTTATATAAATCATTCCTGCACAACAGAGCTCCAATGCCAAAGGCTTTGATCTGACATGGTAACATTTCCCTCCTACAAGACTGTAAATAAAAATAAAACCCCCAATTTGCTTCTTTTTTAATACCCATTAAATTTTATTTTAACCTAAAAATGGCACTCAGTAAAGGACAGCAAACTACTGTGAATAAATCACCATGTATACACAATACAGTGTCTCTGAAGGCAGAAACCCTTGGCTATAGCAGGACTAGCAAATTGCAGTGTCCAACACCATGGTGTAAGGAAAAAGGGTTTGGTCAATGACAAGCAATCCTGTTCCTCAGCTTATGAATAGTGTCACAGTACAGCTTAGTCAGCAATTTGGTGATTAGTTATACCTTGGGGAAGACCTTCTGCTGTATAACTCCTCTGTGCTGCTTCAGTGACACATAGCGGCCATAAAGCTGGTATAATTGACTACCACAGTAGGAAGGTGAAGGCAAGAAAAGTGTTTTGAACTCATTCATAAAGGAATCACATCATGTAATATTCGATGGTTAAATGTACTGCTGTGATCAAGAGGATCCAAAAGCCACCAGGATGAGCAGAGATCAACAAAGGGGAGAGAACAATTTAGGAACAGGTAAAATGTCAAAAGACATTACACCAATAGTATTGTAGGGTACTGTGTTAATTTCTTCTCAATACTGCCTCTGTTTATTTATTCAGAGTTTTTTAAACTGCTGCCCTTGAAAACTGAAGCTAGGCTTGAAAACCAGGTGTTGTTCTTTCTGCATCACTGAAGGATAGAAAGTCTCAGGAGTATGCCACTGCCTTAGTAATGTTGCTCTTTAGGCCACGTATAGACCAGTTCTATGTGTCACCGATACATTGCTCCTGCAGGGTTAGCAAGAATAAAAACGGTAATATATGCTTTTGTTTTTTAAGAAAGTAATAGGTATAGTTTTGAAGAAGAAATTCTTATGAAAATGGTGCCTTGTTTTAGGTGTATCCTATTTAATTTTCTACCATAAATACTGTGGAAAACAGTCCTGGGAAAGGGAGGGAGAAAGTTTTACATGGAAAGAAGTGAGATAAAATGTCTTACAGTTTCCTTAGAGTTACCAGTCTAACCTGTTAATTCATCTGTACTGGGTTTCTATTAGTCTCTGAAGCAGACTCCTGAGGGAAACTGTGAAAGTTCCATTTCTTCATCTTTAAACACTCTTGGAGAAAACACTTGCGATTGTACTCTTGTTCTGCCAAAGTAGCTAAATAGGCCTATTCAGACATAAAGATTTTTTTTTTGTATTGATTTTCATGCAGATTGGATATGGATAAATGAATAAATTTGTAACCTTAAAATAAAGGAGTAAATTCTATAGCTTGCTAAATGCTGTTATCAATATCTCTGTGACAGATGGGTGTGGTTACTCCTTCACGATAATTTACTACCTTGTTTTCTCACTACAGGTTGATTATCATCCAGTATTCTTTAATGGACAGTAGTGGACTATAGGCAACAGCAACAGGGTATCTTTAAATTCCTAGGTGAGCTGTTCTAAATCCCCTGGATGAGTTTGAACCCAAGACAAACAGCCATATTCTCAACTTCACTGACAGAAGCAAGAGGAGTGGTGGCTATTTGAGGTAGACAGAATTTCATTCATGGATGAAATTCATAAACTTTAAGGTCCAAAGAGCTGGTAAAGTGGTCTCCTATTTATCACTTCTTTTTTTTCTCCTATATGAGGTCTAATAATTTGATTTACTTTTTTTAAAAAAATCAACCTAGCCTGGAATGTGGTCAGAAAATGAATGAATCTTTTCCTTTTCCATTAAAACAAACCAATCTAACCAGCATCAAATAAACCAGCTTTGAATAGTTACAACCCAGCATCAGACTGGGCTCATAGAGGAGTTAGCCAAAGGCCAATTACAAGCTGATCTAGCTAAAGCCAGTGTATTCTGGACCTCGGACAATCTGGATTTAGGCCAAGACCTAGGACGGAAAGAGCTTTACTGGATGATGAATTATCTCCTGCTGTCAGTAGAGAGTAGGAAGACATACATTCTCATCCTCCTGGAATTACACACCATAAGATAAGATAACAAGTGCCACTTAAAGGTAGCATGAAGCCCGAGAAATATGTTCTCAATTGCTTGTGATGCCGTGCCTGTTTATTTTCTAACGTTTCTGTGAACGTAATATGGACTATATATTGCAAATTTCATCCCTCTGCATCCTATGTAATCAAGAGAGCTCTCTGCACATAGACTGCAACCCAATATAGTAGCTGGCTTTCAAGAAAAGAGATGGTTCAATGTTCATATAATTTTAATGCTTAGGAACCATGCTCAGCATACTCAGTTCTCGTGCAAATACAGAAAAACATAGTATCATTCAGGGACCTAATGACGTGGGAATGAGACTAGCGACATAAGATGCACACAGACAAGTAGGAGAGTGCAAGGAGAGAATGAGGTTGGAGCTAGGCAAGGTAAGAAAAGCCTGCCTCTGCAACCAGCTGTATACCACAGTGAAAAGACTGCAGGCTTAAGGCCAACTTACTCTTCAGCTGATAGAAGAGTCTTTCATATCAGACATGTTAATATTATTGAGAATTTGTTAACTGGGTTCAGGTCATCCATTCCAGCTTCTAAATATAGGAGAAAACATCCATAATTCACGTAGAAAATGCATTTACAAAATGCGTTGTATGGAAAGGTGTCAAAAACTTTTGCATCTCAGAATTTTCTCTATATTGAATAAGAGTCTGATCTGGGTAAAAGTTCAACCAGCTGACTGCTCTGAAAATTTTACATTATCCACATGTCTGAAAAGATTGCAGCGAGAGTCATGGACACCTACGCTTTATAAAGCGGACCTAAACACAAGAACCAGGCCCATTAGTTTTAAAAGTTAAGGACATGCTAGCAGTGCAATAAAAGTTAATCAGAATTAATGCTTGCATATGTTCTTACAGGCATCACATTAATCAAGCGTAAAGCAAACAGAAAGTGGTATATATGGCCAAATTTATCCTTCTCTGGAAAGGTTTGCCCACAGGGGCTCACATATTTTGGGAGGGAACTCTCTTCATCTTCAAATGTTTCAATAATATGTAGTATGTGTGATGGCAAAGGTGAAAACTGTACACGGTGAGCAGGACTGTAAGGCAAGAGGCAGTAGGACAGGGAGAAATGTTGTGCAAGATTTTTGAAGTAACCTTATTGCCCTAAGCTGAGGTGCTTTCTTCATATCCTTAGTAAAATGCCAGTTTTTCTGTGTGGTAAAGGAATGTTTTCTTTACATACTGAAGCACAGAGAAGTCTCACTCCTAGGATGGTATGAATGGAATACATCCTGTAAGGTCCCAGTAACTCCCACCCATTTCTCTAAGAGTTTGAAACTCTGAGCACCAGTGCACTGCATCTTCCACATGTGCGTTCTCAGTGCAGTGCCAGCATGTAAGGTTACTCATAAGAGTAAGGTGGACCATGCATATGAATTTATAGAATAAGTTTATAGAATAGCAGAATATAGAATAGGTTTATAGAATTAGGTTTTTGGCCTCTGTCCTGGAGTTCTCAATTTAGTATTTGCCGTTTTAAATATTGCCTTCTAAGAAGCTCCTTGTACCACTGTTCAAAACACGGTTCATCAACTTGCCATTCTTTAGCTGGCTTTATTGATGCTTTGTTAGCTCTATTTTCTCTTAGACAAGAATGCATATCCTTGTATCAGGAGACTGTGTGAAAAGAAGGTAATAAATGCCCTTTTAAATGCTAATCCTTAAACTTTTAGTACTGTTAAAACCATTCCTGTAGACATTATTGACTTTCATGTGGTGAACAAATAGGTGAAATAAAATGAAAGTAAGAAGTTAATAAAAACATATTTCTTAAGGCATTTTGGATGCATGGAGATACATTACACAATAAAATAGGGCAGTCTTTTCACCACGTTTAGACAATGGCTAATGGTCCAGATCATAAGTGGAGTTTTTCAGTGCTTAGCTCACTTAATATTATATTAAATTCCTCTCTCCACCTAGGCGACTATGGATAAGGCTTAATATATACTTTCAAGCCTCCACAGTCTCATGTCCCTGGTCAGGGCTGGATCCTGCTGCTGTGCAGAACATCTCACTCCAGAGGAATTCAGCAGGTGACTGGAACTGCCATCTCCACAGCAGCAAGGTGCCAATTTGACCTGAAATGCGGTTGTTTGCTCCAGGGAGCTGTCAGAAGGTGCTGGATTGGCTGGAGAGGAAGAATTTATCTTCTTTTTATTAGCAATAAATGATTCACTGCCATGTTAAGATTGCAAGTCCTGCTTCTCCGAAGCCTTATGAACCCCAGCAGGCCCAAGAAAAGCCTTAAACTGGCCTTCCAGAGCAGTAAGTCAGTACTGAGAGAGAAGAAAATAATGGTTCCTGCTTTGAAATCTTGCAAATTATCTCATGCTCCGTTCGCTTAGACTGTGAATGGCTTAGATGGCTTTCTAAACCCTCAGTGCTAAAGTACGAAATCCTACAGTACTAAAGCCATGTAAAGCTCTAAAATACTATACAGACACATGAAGTCCCTGACCAAAGTCCATACCTTCCTCTGAAATAGAGCACTTTGATATTAAATATAAAACTCCTGACCTATTTAGTTCTTTTATAAAGAAAAAAAATTGTGTCCTCAGAAAACGTAACATTGTAACTCATACCAGTTCTTCCAGTGGTCTTCTTCAACTTCTGTCTCTGTTCTTTTTCATTTTTAGTCCTTCCAGCTAGCTCTCACCAAAACCTCAACCTCTGTCAAACCCTGGGTCATTCTTTCCACTGGAAGTGCTGGAGCAGCCAAGATAGAGAATACTTAGGAACGATCAGGACGCAGATGATAATGCTTGAATTTGTGTATGTCCATAATCTATTCAGAAAACAAAAAAAGTACAATTGAAATTGAGGGAGGTGCAGAGAGAAAGAGAAAAATATGATATGATGAATACGGTTCCTCACAGGCAGATTTATTTTTTCACTCGTGTGAAGGACATGGTTCCTAAAACTAGCGATCTGGCACAGATTTTTTTTTTTTTTTATATAACAAACAGCAGCATGGAGAATTAAAATGGGATTCCTATTATAAAATTATTTATCAAATCATCCTGAGTGATATTTGTGCAATTCCTTGTTCTACTGAACAAAGAGTACTAAATCATTATAATGGTTTTTGCAATATGTGAAAATAAGCAAAAATTATTCAATAATTCATTCAAGTGGTATTTGATAAACACAGAGGAAGCGTGTATGTTAAAAGTGTCCTTGTGTTTATGTAATCAAAGATGTAGCCTTATGATTGGTTTGTATTTTGAAAAATTCACACTGCTAATGTCAAAAAAGCATTTTCCCTGGAACAGTTTTGCCATTCAGCCAGGAGTATATACCCTAATACACTGTTTGAAAGCAAACGTAGTAGATCCATGCAAATAGAAGCAAGGGCAATCAGGGATAATTTAAAAGAGTCATCAAAGCTCATTTATGTAGTTTATTGGGAACTCTCTATTCAAGATAGGTAGTTGATGCATATTCACCAGGTACAGAAAACCAATAGGTTAAAACCAACAGTGTAAATTGTTCAGAAGCTAATAATGTTTTCTGATTCTGTAAATAGCTAGAAAAAGGCATGTAATTTCCTCTGGGTTTGGGTGTTGTGCTTTTTGTTGGGGTTTGGTTTTTTTTTTTTTTCCCCACCAAGAACAGGAAGTAAGTATTATAACATTGCAGAAATGTTTCATCTGATGGTACCTCATAGGGAAGATTCTTCTAACTTTATCATTTACATACAGAGATACCATTCCATCATTAATAGAAAACCCCACCCAAACAACCAACACCAAACAGCAGGGTATATTAGAACCTTGCTGCTCTGCAGGGGAAAGCTGAAATGCACAATTTCCTCTGTGCACTGCATTTCCACTGCAATCAAATATGAAGATACCGTTCTCAGTTTTACCATTAGAATATTCAGCAGCAATTAGATGGGAAAAATGAACAATGCAATGAAAGAAAATAAAATTTTAACTGCATACTATTTACAAAAATCATATTAAAAACAGAAATAAACTAGAGATGAAGAAGCATGGGAAAGCTACAGAACTGATCTTTGGTAATATAACTGTCCAGTACACCTGATTTTTCCATTAGTACTTCTACATATGTGCATGTCTTAGAAGTGCTTTTCCACATTGGAAAAGTATCAGTCATGTGAGAATGTTGTCCAAAGTATTCATTGCCCAGGAGGGTTCCTAATAATTAATTTTAAATATTAAAATTTACATGATACTAAAAATTAAACCAGAAAATAAATATACAATAAATGGGAACTATCACACTGAATTTTTATTAACTTGTAAACTTACTGGTTCAAAATGTCTTATTAATATGTCTCAAGCTGGTAGCAGAACATATTTGAATTTATGTTTAGCTTTTCATGGACTAATTGGGGATGTGAATAATAGGATTTTAAAGAATGTAGATAAAAGAGAAATTGTTATCTAATAAATATAGGAAAAATGGAAGAACTACTTAGAATGTCTAACATAAAAGGAATACAGGTATGCCATAGTACATGGGTAGTAAAAACATACCCATCTCTCTAAAAAAAAAGATTGTATTATTCAGATGCTTAAATTGATATACCCCTTGTTTATCAGCCCCAGCAGTACTGGCACATGGAAAGTGCCAGGAACCAGACATACTTTCTGGCAAGAAAAGTAGAGGTGTAATTTTCTGGCACACTGAAATTATTTAAATGCCAACATACATGCACATTCACTCAATTTGTCTGCTCATAATTAAGAATTTATTTGCACCCCTCAAAAAAGCAAGATTGATCTCTTTTTCATGCTGTTCTTGGTTTGCATGTGTACAATTCCTTCACCTTATTTCTCTGACATACACACTGTATGGTATTCTGTCTAAGAACTTTCTGCCTACAAGAGGAGTTGAACTTGGCTGTTGCCACCAGGAAATAATTTTGTAAGTGCAGATTTTCCCAGTGTACTGGCTATGAACTTAAGTAATTTCAAAGTGGATACTATTAATTATAGCATGAAATATGAGTCTGGACAGTATGCAAGTTATGAACGAAAGAGATGTTCAGGGTTAAGTATTCTGACAAGAAATAATTTTTTAATAACATCATGTAACTGTGAGTACAATGAATCCATCAACCTATCTGGGACCTGGATGGCTTGCTTAGTAAACCAAAATAAGTTTTCCAGGTGGTCTTTACCTAGTTAGAGAATAAGGAAGAACTCTAATCTGAAAAAGATGGGAACAGACATAGACTTACTTCATGGCAAGGAATAAAATGTTGAGGTTTCCTGACACAGTGAAGTTATTTAAAATACATCTTGACACAATGTTAGCATTTGAAATAGCTGTACTTCTAATAGAAATGTTGAGTATCCAGCTACAGCAAATTCCTTAAAACGCATCTCCTTTCCTATAACATCACCTATATCTTGCCTGGGTTGAAAATTGAATTTTTATTCTTTATTTTTTACAGGTGGTAAGAAAGCTCAAAGGAGAGAACCTTTGCCATTTCCTGATTTCAATATCCATTACCCTCCAAAACTCTGTAATATCAGTGCAAACAAATCAACAAAGTTTGCTGGGTTAGGGGTCTTTGAAATAATAATTCTTTTTCCCCCTTGTGGTTTGTCCGAATTTGAATCAGTATCCTGATAAGGCATCATGTAATGATGTAAACGTAATAGTGATAATTTTATACTGACCTAGCCTTATTCCTGGAAAAGTGTACACCAACATTGTGTCCTGGGAGAGAATGTGGACAGAGAGAGCTCTGACCTCTTCTGCATCCGTGCAAAAGAAGATATTGTAGGCAGTAAAAATGTGGACATTTATGGAAGAGGAAACATGCCAGTAAGCTCATAGGTGGGACGGCTGTGATATGTCTAAAGTCTTTCAGTGGCAGTAGCAAAAGGAACTGTCGTCACCTTCTGCTGTGAGCATTTGTATGCTGAGTTTGCTTTCTAGGTTTTCATATGGGAGTTAAGTGAATCAAAACACTTGTGGCAACCTTACACCGGCTATGTCACTAATTAATATATGTAGCTTTCTACTGAGTTTCTAGATCCTGATATTCAGATACAGGATTAAAGTTGTCTTCGACTAGAAACTGTAAGAGTAATGGGGGAGGGCTACGTTGGATGATATCCTATATAAGATATATCCTGTATACCTATAGATATGTACCTATATACAATTCTGCTGTTGGTCATTATAGGAAGAAAAATAAAATGAAGAAATCATTCCTTATTCAACATTGATCTCATGGGTATTAACTTCACATTATTTGCTGAGAGCTGGCCATTTCTTTTTCGATTTAACTTGTTTTGCTCGGTGATAATGCATTTCTTTGTTGCTGTGTTATACTAACTACTTCGTATGAGATGGATGTTATGGATAACTTAGCCTGTAATTCTCTCACACAAGTTCAGTTGTCAGTTCAGGTTTTTGCTTCAGTAGAAGCTAAGACTTGTCCTACCAGAAACTGATAGCAAAATATATAATTTCTGTCCAATTTGCAAGTTTTTGGCCAACTTCTAGCTACAAATAGATTTTAAAATTAAATTATTTATTCATAAGCATTCATTCATAAACAGTTCTTGAAATTCTTCAGTAGGCTTCTATACATTGGAACTGTAATATTAATTGTACTTCAGATCCGTGGGATTTTCCAGGAGCTGACCTTTACAATATAAGCTGATTAGGCCAGTTGGAGCATTCCTCTACTCTCTGAGAGGGGTGAAATTAGAAAATATCTTGTTATAACTTTCTGAAAAGGGTGGAAGGATGCAGAATTAGTGTTTGAAGTCCTCCCAGTTAAACTCTGTGGACAAGAGTTTTCCACATGATTAAGTTAAACATGCAGTTTTAAAAATCTAACCTCAGTTCCTCTCTGAAAGTTTGTATTTTCTCTGTCAGTTCCTTGCTAGGAAGAGTCAGTCCATCACAAACATTGAAGATGAAGCCCCAGGATGTTTTGGAGTTCAATAATATCTATTGTAATTATTAGGTTTCCAGCCATTTTGTACATGGAACTACTTCTGTGAGCACTTGTATTCTCTCATCTACCATGGAGAAAAATTCTAGATAGTAAACTTCTGTCCTGTACCACTAAATGTTCAACATCTAGGAATAGCCTAGAAATAATTTTGATCATATGGACACAGAACTGATAGGTTAGGTTTGCTTTCCAGAATTAGTCATTGGAGAAAACTGTTTGACTTAGGTATTTTTATAATAATATGCATAAAAAGGGTGTTTTTTCAACAAGTATTCTGAACTGTTTGCAGTTAGCTGAAACAAAATCAAACAGCACAGGAATGCACACAAGCATGAAACTAATCACTACAGAATTTCCATTTTAAAGGTCAACCCATTTGCTTTACTTCGCTTACTATTTTATAAACGAAAAATTAATTTAATAGAGGAACAATAATGGAATTAGAACAGAAGAAATCAAGAGTTAAAGTCCATATGTCTAAAATAGTTTTTGGAATGCTGGTTTATACCTATACTAAGAATACATGTAAAATACTCTAGTTTAAAGAAGGCAGCTTGATTGCAAATAAAATTAATCTAAAATAATAGGTTTTCAGAAAACAGCAGTAAAAGATAGTGTGACAGATTTTTTCCCCTTTAATGATTTATGAATAAGGCAGAGAAATTTTATTTCAAACATATAGATTGATTCGGTAATTTAATTTAATTTAACTTTCAGTAATCAATTTTCACTAAAACCAAGAAGAATTTCTATCCAAATATTCTATCTAGTTTTTTATCCAACTAGAAAGACATGAAACACTTCTTGGTAAAATTTTTATCAAAAACACTGATGAATCATTCTTCTGAAGAATCAGAATTCAACTAGTGTGCTATATTTATCAGAAAGGAAATGAATTTTTCTTTTAAAGATGCTTTTTTTCAGTTCATATTTCACTTTTTTCTACCTCTCCCTCTATTTTATTATTTTGTTTGGGTGATTCAACTCACTAGCTGTGAAGATGCCAGTTTTCACAGATGTTAAGGCCAGCTGAGAGAATTTTGTTAATCTTCTGGAATAAACGAGGCCTCAGTACCTCTCTCATGAAGAAAGGCTGACAGAATTGGACTTGTTCAGCCTAGAGAAGAGAAGGCTTTGGGGAGATCTTATCGCAGCCTTCCAGTACCTGAAGGGGGCCTACAAGGAAGCTTGGGGTGGGGGGGAGGGAGCTTTTTACAAGCACCTGTAGTGACAGGACAAGGGGTAATGGGTTTAAATTGAAAGCGGGGAGATTTAGATTGGGTATAAGGAAGAAATCCTTCCCGGAGAGGGTGGTGAGGCAGTGGAACAGGTTGCCCAGAGAAGCTGTGGGTGCCCCATCCCTGGCAGTGTCCAAGGCCAGGCTGGATGAGGCTTTCAGCCGCCTGGTCTAGTGGAGGGTGTCCCTGCCCATGGCAGGGGGGTTGGAACTGAATGATCTTTAAGGTCCCTTCCAACCCTAACTGTTCTGTTATTCTATGATTTTCCAAATTCTGGATTCACAGAAGTATCATCAGTTGTGTTCATAACTAATGCCTGAAGCTGAAGTTAAGTACACTTTCCAGAAATGTTCCTCATGTTGATTTTAAAACTACTGTTTGTACAGTGTCTATCACAGGCCTTGGTTACAAGTCCAAGTAAAGAACACCTGTTCAAATTGGCATTAGGTCACTGTGTCACAAATTTCTATAACATTGTGTTTAAGTTCACTTCCAGATATTTAACATTACTCTTTGTTTCCTAGACAGAATTATTATTTATCTGATTTGTGGGACTTACAGATTGATAAAATTACTCCTTAATCTTCTGCTTGATAACCTAAACTTGTTGAGATCCTTGAATCTCAAGCCATAGTTTCCAACACTTTAATGATGCCTGAGCTCTTTCCTAAACCAAGTTTCTCAAGATACTTCTTGAAATATGGACACCAAAATTACAAAACATATTTCAGTAATGTTCACATCAATAACATAATAGTTACATCTTGAAGGACAACAGTATCCCAGGTTTCTCACTGGAATTGCAATTAGCTATCACCATGATCATAATACCTTATTTAGAGTAATTGCTCCCTTGGGTAGAGTCTCCTTTCATATATGATTGTCTGCACCTTGGCTTTAGGTGTAAAGCCAGGTATCTTGCATCTGTCCCCTGCTGAAGCACATAGTGGTTTACTATATCTATAAATGAAGTTACCCATATTGCTTTGTATTGGTGATCTGTCCTATCATCATTTCCCCCTCCTTCCCAAATGACTTTCTCTGTTTTCTTCCACATAATTATCAGAAACATTAAATGGCATAGTTGAAAAGTTGATTTAGAGAGGTAACGTGATTCAGAAAGTTAATTTTGTTAAACTTGTTTTAAAATTCTTAGTTGCAAGAAAACGGTCTACTAAGAAGTACAAATCTTCCTCACCCTTTCTAGTTTCACAGTTACTCATTTTGACTGTGAACTGGTAAAACTAGACTCAAACTGGTCCAGTCTATATTGTGTAATTCACCCTTTGGTTTAAAGCTTCTTTTCCTACTTGATGGTATTGTTCCATACATCACTTCAAGGTTAATTAGATATGTAACTATTAACACCTGTTAAATCTTAGAGAGGTTCTATTTAAACAGGCAACTCTAAATACCATGCCAATGTTCAAAAGTAGCAGCAGCACATAATCTCTTTCTATTTTAAAACATCATGTTATTGCAAACACACATGTGATTATATTACTCACTTTTAAAAAACTAATCAAAGCTATTTGTGTATTTAAAGCTAAGTATATACTTAATCACTAACTGGTTTCCCTTTTGAAATATTGCAGAAACAGAAGTTTCTACTTGTCTAAAGGTGCCATAAGAATCTTATTCACACATGGCACTGGCTGGTAGCTGTGAGCTATGCGCAGGTTTGAGAACCCCCTACAGAAAGTCACATACCCTTTGGATACTCCTCTCAGAATGGCAGATCCTCTTTCGTTAATTCCTGCCTTTGATGGCAGTTGGTGCTCCTGGCTCTGGTGAAGGCAGCAGGAGCAGCTGCAGCAACAGGGGCAAGACTGCCTGCCTTAAATCTGTACCTTGACTTAAATGCTTAATTTTTGTCGTTACTGTGGGGTAGGTACACATTTGTCTTGCATACCTGAATTGTTTGCATTTGTCTTTCCATGGAGAACTGTTCCTGAATTCTGGCAACGGGGAAAACAGTGAGCAGTAGAGGGAAGTAATTTAAAGTAGTCTAAAAAGTATGTTTTTCAGATAAAAATTTGAGATATTTTCTGATAAGAACCCACAGAAATGTGGTTAAAAGCCATGTTTCAGCTAGCAACCACCTTCTGTGGAAAGTATGCTGCCCAGCCCATTTCTTAAAGTGGCTTAACAAACCCAGCAGCTGACTTAAATCAGTATTACCTCTGGAATGGGGCAGGTGAGCTCTAATGAGGAGCAATAGTTTCCATGGGCTTCCTTTGGGCAGCACAGGGAATCCCCTTGATAATGGTCCTTCATTATCTCTTGCTATTTTCAATTTTATATATAAACAATCTTGGTAGAGTTTGTATCCCTAATACTTAAGGCTAGGAGTTTTGCAACCAGGAGTTTGGTTCTGCCCGTTACAATTTTAATCTAGATTCTGAAAACATCACGCTACTTATGATTTCAAACATTTTTGTGAACAAGCTGCTAGGATTTCTCGCAAACTGTTCCACTATTATTCAAAAGCAATCTGAAAGCTAGGATCACATTTGGGATTTCTTCTGTGGGGAGCAAACCTTGGGACATTGGTGCTGATAATCCCATAAACATGGATAGGAACCGCACAGGTTCTCTAACTGTTACTTGACAACGATCTTGGTTTTGTATACCTGACCAAAGACAGTTACAGATTCCTTCAGATTACATGAGTAGAGCTAGAGGGATATCTTCTTCTATTTTCTGTGCCAATACTGTCAGATATTACTTAAATATAAAAACATGCAGATGCCTCAAATTCCATTCAAGTGCCTTATTCAAATTGCTATGCCTGTTATCTTAAAGTGCACTTTCTGAACACTGTAAATAGCATGGTTTCTTGGGCTACAGTTCCTCTTCTGAACACTTTTCTAATGGGAAAATTAGCTATAATGTGAGCTTTTGCTCCAGTGAAATTAAAGATCTTATTGAATTTTCTAAAGCAATACATCTACAGAAAAAAAATGAGTACTATCTTGGCCCTTTGTTAGAGATGAAAGATGTACCTAGCAATGTGCATTCTTCCTATTTTCCAGTAAAGGAAATGTGCTTAAATTCATCTTCAGTTCTCTTCATATTATCCGAGACACTTCTGATAAATGTTAGGGTCAGGAAAAGAATTAGAGTGCCCCTGCAAAATAGCTTTGAGGCTTGGAATAGACATCCCTTAATCTCTTCAGTGATCTATCCCTCTTCCCTATTCCTAGTAATACATATAATTTACAAGCCAAATCATTCTTTCTTCTTCTTAAATGTGGTATTACAGAGTTCTAGCTAAGATTAGATGCTTGGAATGACTAAGCAGATTAGTGGTGACTCTCAGTGTACAAAGTTAAGTCATGTTGTATTTCTTTGGGAAATTAATCTTAGAACCAGGATGTGAGAACTGAAACCCCCTGAGTTACAGGTACCTTCAAAGTAAAGTGATGTATTAAAAGATTAAAAAAAATTAGGCAAAGCAAATATGAAAAATGGAAACCTGTGAACACATTTGTCTTGGGAGGTGTATTTTAGCAAGGGTAGATTGATATATAAAAAATTCACTGTACTAACCTTAATCAGATAATTAAAAATTTGTAACAGCAGATTTAAAATTATTGGTAAAATATAAAAATTCAAAATAATGAGATATTATTTTGATATTTTTGATAATTCCAGGTATTGAGATATATCAAAATAATCAATTTTAACTAATCTTTTAAAATATCAAATTGACCAAAAATGTCTTCTCTGTAGAGTCCAAATCATAGCATGATAAAAGAGCAAAAGTATCTTCCCTGTAGGGTAAATCCTGTAGTCATTAACAATTCTAGTGATTTATGCAGTGTGTTTTCTAAACAGGAAAAAAGCTGTGAATCTTGAGCAAAGGCAGAAATACCAACACTTTAAACTATTGCTTCCATTAATTTTCTTGCAGACTTCTGGTTTTTCACTGCATCTCAGGCAAAATATTTCAGAAAAAAAAAAAAAATACTGCTCTTTCATCCCAGTTTAAGAAAGCCCTGGCTAGGTGGTAATTCTGGAAAACTTTTGTAAGCTGGAAACCATGCAATGCATGGTGTAACCCATCAACTGCCAAAATCCTCAACCTACGTGGTTCCCCTAGATAAAGGCAGCTTGTGACAAAGTTTTTGGTAAAGATGACCGGACACATCTTCCTGGCACTTTATGACAAGAACTTCCAAAGAGAATCCCCATAGTAGCGAAGGGTGAACATCCCAGAAAATAATAGAATTTCATGACAATGCTCACCTACATGAGCAACAGTGGCAACGCAGGTCAAAGGAGATGACAGAACTGATGATTTATACATTCTTCTGTGCAGAAGGGAAGGAAGTCCAGTGATGTGAAGGAAAGGTGCAAAAGCTAAGGGTATCCAGAGTGGATTTAGGAGAGAGGAATTTGAATTAACAACTGTCAATAATCTCTTGAAATTTAGGGCCACATGCCAATAGGTGGAAACAGGAGTAAGTTTAGAAACGGATACGTAGATTAAATTATACAATCTAGGTTGATGGGTTCAGGAGGCAGCAAGCAAAGGAATGGAGGTAGAAATGAAGAAGGTTCATAGTCAACAGGAGATTAAGCTAAAATCATGAACAGAGAAATTAAAGGCTTGGAAATAAGTATTTTCTCAGTATTACCTTTTCTACCTAAACTATACTTGTAAGAGGATGTTATGGAATAGTCAGTGAAGCCCTCTGTGTTAAGACCTCTATTATGAGTGTGTTTTACATTTTGGCCCAACAAACTATGTCACCTGAGTACTTTACATGCCCTTGTTGTTAAGCTCATAAATATTTGAAAGAGGATGACATCTGAAATGGATGACTTGGAGAAAACATAAAGTTTGTTTAAGCATAAATGGGTTTTGGTAACATTTAGGTGAATACGAGTGGTGGGTGCATACAGGTAGATTAGAAATAAAAGCCCAGGTGATCAAGTCTCTTTTGTATCCTAGAAAGCCTAAAAACTCACTAACACTAGGTGAGTGGAGAATGCAGAAGAGAAGCAGTCTTGTCTCATACAAAATATTGACCTGCTGGTTAACAAAGATGAGAATTTTGGTTGAAAGAAATGACAAAAAAAAAAAAAAAAAGGAATCAAGTTATATTTTGTTAAATACATGTGAATAACTGACAATAACATCTACAAAGCCCTGAAGACATAAAAATAGTAAGAACATGTTATTGTTGCAAAGTATAATAAAGAACCTCCTGACTAGCAAAGGCAAGAAGACCTTCAGTTTGACATATGGAAGCAAAGGTGTTAAGATGCTTAATTAGTTCATTTCAGCAGATTTCATTCTGAGTCATTCTAATTAAGATGGTGAAAAGGGCAACTGAAGATGAGTTTCTCGAAAAACATTGCTACTTGAGGAAAAATATTTCATTTAAAACTATGCATAAGGAAATAGTTTGATTCATTTAGGTTTTTTGTAAAAAAAAATTCTTTCTAAGTTACTGTTGTTAGTATATATTAAATTTTATGTAGATATAATGAATTGCAAAACAGTATTTATGTCCTGTAAGTGTAAAAATCACCATGTAAACGTATTAGCTACCTTAGTGAAAACCAGAAGTAGCACTGCTATTTTAACTGAAAAGCTCCCTAAGGTACCCCACATGTAAGGATAGGACTACTCATGATAACCATTGATATACCCTATTTTCAGTTCACCATGAGTGACCAGAGTAGAATGATTGTGCTCAACAGCATTAAGAAGTCCAACTCCAAAGTAAGGCCTAAAGCAGCTTCTGTGGTACAAACCTGCACTGAAAACATTAGCAAACTACAATGTGGAAAATTCCAATATTTGGCAAACCAAAAAAGCTTGACTGACACTACAAAGTTAACACACACGAAAAATTAGAAGATATCTGATATTAGATTTTGTCACAGATCAAGAATTTATGCAATATGACATAAAACTTAGACAAATGTACAAAATATCATGCTGTAGCTCTCTAGACATAAAAGTGCCTTCGCTTATGCTCACATTTATTTTAAGCATTTTTTAAACAACAATTATTTTAGAAAAAGGTATTACAAATGCCTTACTTCTGGACATGAAGAAATACTACTTGTTAGAAAATTACTGTTTCTGACTTGGCCAAACATTTTCTTCAGTTTTTCAGCTGTACGTTTCTTTGTTTTGGCATTGTTGCTGTGTTATTGGTGTTAGGAATTCTGTGGAGTAACCTTGTTGCTGTTGCACTCAGTTTTTGAAGAAGAGTGATTTAATTTTATCTGCAGGTGTCTTTAATCCTCTTTTTTTGTCTGCATGTGTGGTTACTTTAGTCTTAGACAGTGAAATAATCTATTTGATCTTTTGGAGAAGCCAGCCCTCTGACATATCTTACCTCTCTATGTTTGCATGACCCCAATCCTTCATAATACCCTGTTTTCATCAGGGTGCATTAAACTTTCTATTACAAGAACCTGAGATCTTCAGCAAACTTGGTCATATTAATCTGAGAAACTGAAACAGGTGGAAAACAAGCTGAATGCAAATTAAACTGTACTTCAATAATCTTTGTTAGGAAATATGAATTAAATGTGACAACTTTATTCAACTCTTGTAGATAAAGACAAATTCAAATTTTTGTTGACTTCTGTATCTTGAGAGGTTCTTCTATTAAAAACTACAAGTATTTGTGTGAACTACTAGTTGGCAGAGAAACACTTCATATTCAGCTAAGCATTTTCTAGACACAGAAGCTTTGCGTTGTCACCCAGTAAATTGCACATTTTGCTATTCCCTACTTCTAGTCATTAACAGTATTCCTAAAGACGAATGCAAAACTAGTCAAAAGTGAATTAGAGTATGTTGATAACTCATAACTGTTTTTCACTGAAGAGATGGTTTCTTCCAGAAATCCTCATGAGTTAAACAGATTTCTAGGAGAATCATAGTTAGAATGATTCCCTCCTTCCCCATTTGCTGAGGGGCAATGATGTATGGAAAAAGGAAATTGTGGAATTACTCTTCTCAGAAGACTGTTAAAGCCACCGATTATTGTTGAAGCTTTACCCATGCTTCAAAATGGTAATTTCTTATTAAAAATAAAATAATAAAATCAGATCAGTAACTGTGTGACATTGTAGCTTTATCACCTATGAATGATGGTAGAAGTGGTAGCAGTTCCCTTTTAAACAAGATGTGATAACCATTAAAAGCCACACTTTGGTGGTGGGGCCTATCTCCCTGTGCATAAAACTTTAAAATTAAATTCCACAAAGCTATGAGAGGAGATTGTCCTACGTAAGGTGTAAGCTTGACTCATCACGGATGACAGAAATAAATCTAATGAGAGCAATTTCAGTGTCTGCTAAGGTGCTGGGATATAAGCTTAATTATGACAGGTGATAATCCACAGAGATAACAAAGTTATCTATTTTTATTGATTTTTCTTTCAAGTAGCAGGCTGTCACCTAGTGATTACAGTGGAGCCTTTGAAGGGTATTAATCACAAACAAGCTACTACTTCATCCCTAAAACTTTTGCAAGTCTTCTGTGCTATCCCTCCTGAAGTGTTGTGATCAATAGATCCACATCCTCTTCCATCTGTCAAATCTCATCATTCCTGAAAGTAGCCACAGACACAGAATAATGAAGAAAGCCCTGAGAGGGCTCTTTTGCACAGGTAGGAAATCTCCAAATGCGGCAGGCGCTTGTGAGACATAGGACAAGGTCTGAAACTACAATCTGAGACAGAAATACTTCTTTGCTTCCCTCTACAGCTCCAAAATAGCCAGAGATTAATTTACAGAGAAATACATTGGGGTGCGTAATCACGGGTAATGTTTTCATAGAATGATAGCTGTTCTAGCAACAGTCCAAGTTTCTGACATTCAATAGTTATCTGGCATTTTTTGCTCCTATTTTCTAAGAATTATTTTTCTTAGCATTGCAATTGTAAAAAACCATCTGAAATACACAAATACAGTATATTTGGGTGGCCTTTAAGAAAGTCACTTTGCTTAAAATGGCAAAAAATGAAAACCACTATTTCAAGTTGCATATCTGGGAGCTTAAATCTTCACCTTTGAATACCTGGATGTGGCCAGCATGCATCACAAAGCCAGGCTGGGCTTCAGGAAGGGCACAGCATAAACGCCTTTGTTCCGTTGCCTTTCTTGGCACAGAAATGCTAATGGATTTACGTTGGCTCACAGAAAGCCAGAAAGGAAGGCTCCAGTCATCCTTATCTGGAAAGACATTCTGTTTCATCCTGGTGGGTGATATTTTGGCTTTACTTACCTTTGCCACTTCTGGGGGGAGGCAGAGGCCATCAATCCTTAGAAAACTATCTGTCCCAATTCATCGACATATTTGACCATTCCCACTTCCACCACAAATGCAAAGCATGTTTTTTCTGCCAAGATTTCTTAAACATTATCAGATACATATTAAAAGGAAAACAAAATCCCATACTATAACACCCTGTTGTCCACACAGGTTCTTTTCCCTTGAAAGCAGATGAAAGAAACCATGAGACACATGTGACATCTTACTGCGTAGCTTAATGCGCTACTGGCAGCTGCTTGGATGCTACAGTGATAAGGGTGGCAAAAGAGCCTATATAGAAGAGATTAGCCTGGGATTTGGGAGAAAGGAAGCCAAGTGGCAATCAAACTGGCTGAAGAAAATACAGGGAGCACAGAGAGGATTGTACAAGAAGCACCTGCCTGTCAAAACACTCTGAGTATATATTTATCTCCCTTTACCTATTTTTGATGAGTCAGACAGCACTAGTAGCTGCAAATTCAAGCACCCTCGGAATCCTTGGCTATCAGCTTGGCCCTGTGATCCAATAGTGGTAATTATCTGTCATTGTACAAGAGCACCTGAAAGCTGCTTTTGTATAGCTAGAACACTTTATGCTATAATAGAAAAGCAAAATTGTATCTTCCACTTGAAATTGTTGGATGAGATTTTTATGAGTACCTCTGAGATATAATAGTTCTTCCCCCCTCTCCCTGACCCCTGTTTCTTCCTTTTCTTTGCTGGCAAGATAGACCCCAAAATAATCAGGAATTTCGACTGCAATCTGTAGGACATTGTCTGCAATGATACATAAACACTAAATGATAAAAAGAGGGCACGTATTGCCAGCTGTAATACTCTGCAGAACTTGATTTTAATAAGATAAAAACAAGTAATTACCCTTTGACTTCTATTTAATTACATGAGAAAGTTAGTACTAAATGCTGCACCTTAAGAACACTGAAATAGGATTTTCTTGTTTATAGCCTGAAAATTTTCCCTAGGTATTGTCTGTTATATGAAAGTCACAAAAACAAATGAATGGAGCAATAAGGTTGTAAAAAGAAAGAGAGACTAATTTAGAGTACAGCAGCATACGAACTGCTGAACCTTGATCTCAACTCTGATTAGTCTTACATCAGCTTGTAAGTAATGGTTAGTTAGTATTTTGCTAAAATTTGTCATCCAGTGATCTTTATTTGGGGGCTATCTTGGTTTATAGAAGACTCATTTCAATCCAGCTAGAAATGGACCCCATTGTCCCTCTTTACACTAATCATACCAGAAAAGCAGATGTATTCTTCATGTGCTTCTTATGTTGCAGGCTGCAGTATGGGACTGCTTTTTGACAAATCAATCAGAGAACCAAGACATGCTATGTCTACTGCAGTTTTAATTTTAAATATGGATCTAGAGACATATAAAGTTTTTGGGAAGAAAAATATTTTTTATTAATAATTTATCACAGGACTCTATTCAATCAAAAGTTTTTAAAAAAACAACTGAAATGTTACATGGAGATGATACCATTCATAGGTTTCTAATGTATTTAGGTGTCTAAGCAGACAATTCTAAGGTCTCACTCGTCAGTGAAGGTGCCACAATTAATGCCCCAATGTCTCTACCTCCTATAATTCATATGAATGAAAGAAAAGATGTCAAATCATCATGAACTTTTCTAACAAGAGATATGAGACACTGTCAGAATCTCAGCTAACACCTCCCTCCCTAAAGCAAAGCCATAAACTGGAAATGCTAACTTTGAATCATAGAATGGTTTGGGTTGGAAGGGACCTTAAAGATTATCCAGTTCCAACCCTTCTGCTTTGGGGGAGGGAGTTCCAACCCTCCACTAGACCAGGTTGCTCAAAGCCTCATCCAGCCTGGCCTTGAACACTGCCAGGGATGGGGCATCCACAGCTTCTCTGGGCAACCTGTGCCAGTGCCTCACCACCCTCTCCGGGAAGAATTTCTCACTGATATCTAATCTAAATCTCCCCTCTTTCAGTTTAAACTTGTTATCCCTTGTCCTGTCACTACAGGCCCTTGTAAAAAGTCCCCCCCAGCTTCCTTGTAGGCCCCTTCAGGTACTGGAAGGTCTATAAGATCTCCCCAAAGCCTTCTCTTCTCCAGGCTGAACAACTGCAACTCTCTCAGCCTGTCGTTATATGAGAGGTACTGTAGCCCTCTGAGCATCTTCATGGTCCTCCTCTGGATTCACTCCAACAGGTCCATGACCTCCTTTTGTTGGGGGCCCCAGATAACTTACATGATGTGCTCCTTGTGGTGGAAAAACAAAATGAAGAATCCTCAAAAACTTGTAAAAAAAGAAATTAGTCTTTTATAAAGATGGAAGGGCCTTCAAAAGGTCATTTACTTCATCCTCAATCCCTGAGAAAGGATCAGCCATCCCTTATTCCCACATTACCTGCTCTCACAAGCCTTAGTGATGGACACCCTGCAGGCTTACTGGACAGTCTCTTACTCTGCCTCACTTAACATGTGAAAAGTTTTCCTCACATTTAACATTGATATTTCTTGTTGGAACTTAAACCTATTACATCTACCAGCTACCCATTTTGGACATGAATAATAGATTATTCCCTTTTCTTTGCAACAGATTTTTCGTATTGGAAAAATTCTCCTCAGATTCTTCTTCCTTTTGCTAAACAGCCACAGCCCTTTCTCTTTTCTCATAAATAATGCCTTCTATATCTCCAGGCAAACAACTGTGGCTTTTCTTAGGGAATTCCAACTGGTCTACTACTTCCTGAGGTGCTTCTTGAAACATCAAATGGGTTGAGGTCTCACCAATGAGAAATATTACTAAAGAATTAGTCCATGAATCTGATAAACATATTCCAGTACAATGATTTTCTGCACACCCAAACGGCATAACAGGTTTTTGTCTTGTGATCCACAGTAATTCCCAGAGTGTCTCCTCACAGCATCTCCCTACCCAGTTGTTTCACATCTGTTCTTGTAAACCTGGTTACTCCTGCCTCCCTCGTTGATTTTTTTAAATGACAGATATTTTTGTTCAAACCATCTGCAAATATAATTATGAACTATAAAATGTGCTCTAACTTCTCAGATTTGGGTTGTTGGTAAATTTAATGCATTGCAATACATTTCATTGTCCACATCGTTACTAAGACCACTGAACATAAAGGACCTTACTGGTCACATGTCTGCTGAGTTTGATGAGATGCTTCCTTACAGTTTGACAGTGAACTCACTGTTATCTATTCTTCAGGTACTGCTATCCAATCAACTCTTCACTGCAGATTGTATTTCTTCACTTTCTGTATGAAAATATCATAGAAGACTATGTTAAGAGCCTTAATAAAGCTCAGAAACAGAACAGAACATGGGGTCTGTTATAGAAAAAAATCAGATTGGTCTGATCTTACTTACTAATATGAATCCAGTTGGCTGCCACTCACCTTTTTCTTATCTTCTAGATCCCTACAAATATTTCATACCATTATTCACTCTAGTTTTTTTCATGGGATTTAAGTTTAGGTGCCTGATCTACAATTTACTAGATTTTCTACTAGGAAAAAAAACCAAACCAAACACAACACCAAAAAAACCCAAACCCAAAAAACCAAACAAAACTCAAAAAAATTTTTTCTCTGTATATGTATGTATTTATTCTTCTGTATCATGCCTACTTTTCACCTTAATTGCTCTGAAAGTGCTCTGGGGTCTTCTAGGATAAAGTTCATAGAGTTCATATGTCACTCTTGTGACAACAGCTATCTTGCCATGTTGCCCTATAAACCATATTTTTTCTATTCTGTAGAGTTCTACCTTCCACGTATTGGTGATTATCATACCTTGGAAGTGGTCCTTGTAAACAAACCACAAAGGTTTTAAAATCTGATATTGCATCTTTATGGAATACATTTGTAAGATTACCCATCTAATTTTAACTGATTTTATAGTTGTTGTGAGATTTATCTGCAAAGCAATCTTCCCTGGTTGTGCAATGCAGTCATGGCCTATGCAACACAGACACTCATACCTATATTGTACTTAATCTGGCTGCTGACCATCAACACAGGCCAGTCAGGCTGCAAAACAAACAAGTCAAGCCTGCCAGAAACCCCAGGTACCTATTCTGACTATTAATTAGAGCTGAAGATTCTGCTGCTGTGTTTTCTCTGCTAATTATTATCCTTGTTAATTAAATTAAATTTAAAAATATAGTAGACACACTTCCAATGCTTCAGTAACCCAGCTGAGTTATATATATATATGTATATATGTATGTATGTATATCTACAAACATCAGTCCTGTCCCTTAATAAAATACCAGCAGTGATGAGGGAAGACTCAATAGAGTTAAGCTGATTTCTGTTTATGGTATTCTATTAGCAATAGATTGTTATTTCCTGTAATTCCTTCTTTATGCGTCATTATGTGATGAATTACTTTGTGGCAGTGTTTTATTCTTCAATCAAAAAGACTCGATTCAAGTTGTTCTTTGCATTAATTATCTGTCAGAGGTGTTGGATAGCTCAGATTAGTTATTTATTCACTATATTTTAATTTACTGACTGCATAAATACGTAAATGCTTAGGACATGAATTTAATCCACTTTAGTAGATATTTAGACCAGCAGGATACTTAATCATATACATACTGCCAATATATATAATAATTTTAGTATATAACTCAAATGCATAAAAGCAAGACACATGAAAACAAGTAAGTTTGTTTGAAATATGATAAAACATCTAAATAAGTATGATCACTCATATTCATGAAACAAAAATTAGGAATAAAACATAATAGTACCATTTACTATTTTCCTTATTACTCCCTTAAAATTCACTGTGTGAAGAACATTTTATTTATTAAAACTGTAAAGAAAATGGTTTGGAAGCTAACGATACAGGTTCCAGCACTGAAACGTCTTGGAAGACCTTTGTAGCCCACTTGATATGTCTCAGGCACAGCCCAACGTACAAGAGGAACATAAAGTGCAGTGAAATGCTAAGCCAAGGAGAAGAGCGGGGAGGGGATAGCAGAACTGGAAGCGTATTTCAGGTTCAATTTAACATAATTTTAAATTACTGCTAGAGCATTCAACTAGAACATTTTCAGGAGCCATTAGTGTACTCCAGTGACAGGCAGAGGACACCCTGAGGAGCCATATGAAGTAACACCTTCCCTTCAGGAAAATGTGTGGCCCAGACCTTCACAGTCAGATCAAGAAAAGGAAAGGGAAGAGAAAAGGAGTGATTTTAGGCAGTATTAGGACAAACTTTGTGTGAAGGGAGTTTAAAGCTGGAACAAAATATATTTTCTGCTCCAGTCCTACACCCTCAAAATCATTCATTTCCCCCAAGAACAGAACTCACAATTGACTGAACTTGGAAAATGCTCGTGGAGTTACTCATCTGATTTCTTCGTTCTGTACCCATAGTAAAGCAATATGCTTGATTACCGGGAGACCTTTTTTGTTCAGTTGAATGGAGAGAGAGGTCAGAGAAAAGGAGAAGAAAAAGAGGTTTCAGGGAAAATGAAAACCATGAAGAGAAGAAATAATAATTCAGGTCAAGATAAAGTTTAGAGTTTGTTGGAAGACAAGTGTTTGTTTTTGTCTCAAGGTTGCTTAACCTTTTTTCTTAACTCCATTCTTTTTCAGTTACTTATTTCAAAAAGAAAAGGCCATTTCAACATGAGAAGATGAACTATTTACTTTAAAAAATATCAAAAGTATTTCAATTGTTCAGATATTAGAACATTTTAACATTTATGAAAACTCTTTTTTTTTTTTTTTTTTTTTGACTGAAGGTATTTGCCCACACAATCTCTTTAGAACTGTATGAAATTGTTCATTTACTGTTTGCTAAGAAAAAAAGCAACTGCTAGCTGCTGCTGCTGAAAAGCACAAGACTGCCTGGTCAATAATTATTTATTGCATTTGTGTGGATTTAGGCTCTAGATTACTGGGGAACTATTTTTAAACCAAATTCTTTGAGATACTTAGAAATCTCTGTAGATCCTGAAGATTTAAAGTGTTCACATCATTCTTTCTTTTTAGAAAAGAACCAAATTTGTGTTCCTGATAAACAGCGTGCAAGAAAATACAGAAGGCTTCAGTTAGAGACATCTTTCCAGAATCCTCAAAGATTAGGAATTTTTTTAAATCCCTCTCCTATTAGGACAACATCAAAACATTTCAGTTTATTTTCTGTTATTCTTAACTATAAAAATAGACACAAAGAGACACTCCATTTCAGAGCAGTTCAGTGTTTACATTACACATGTGGGAGACAGTCCTGTCTTTTCTCAGTAGCCTCTGTTGGGTCTGTTCGACATTACAAAAGACCCATCGACAGTCATGTGTCTGTCCCTGGATTCTCCCACACGCCGAGGTGAGCACTCTAATTAGTAGGCTAAAGAGAATCTGTTTGTCTCTCCCTGTGTATATTAATGGGACTGACAGTTTAGGTGATGCACAGGATGAGGGTAAATACGTAACGACTGAGGGGGCATGAATAACTGGTTATATTAGTGGCACTTAACCGAAGGAAAACTATAGGCTTAGGATGTGAAATAACCCAGTCTGCTAGAACATGAACTTACTACCAGCCCAGAGGGAAGGCTCCCATCTACCTCAACGTGAAACTTGTTTGTATCAAGTGAGTGTGCAATGTAACTATGTCTGTATTAAGCTGATTCATAGTTTGCAGTAACTTTCTCAGTATGTCTTAAAGCAGGTTAATTTTTAATTAAACTTTAAATTAATTAGCTCTTGCTCCATGCATATTTTTTTTTTTTCTTCTAAGCTAAAGCTGTGCTAGTGTCACACTGTCTGTGACTATCTCAACGTGAAATTCCACGTCTGGTCATAGCACAGTGTCTAAACCTTGTCAAATGTAGGGCTATCACCTTCTCTATGCAGAAAAGTTAGTCTGAGAGCTTTCGAGTGGTATGAGAAATTTATGTCAAGAGGAAAAAGTGTTCCCTCCAGAAACATTTTTCCAAACAAGTCCAGGTTGCCTCTTTGCTCAGTGTCCTTTAGGATGTTTACTACTTTTCTAATAAGGATATCTATTTCTCTGCCTGTCATTTCTGAAGATACCTGCTGAGAAGGCTTGGCTTACTTTTGAATCCTCTTTGTCAATGCTAGTGCCAAGATCAAATGTTTGTACAAATGATTCTTCATTGTGCTAATGAGAGGCAGGATTTTGTTGGAACTGATTTTTCCTTTACACTCAGAAAGTTGCACAAAGGTTTTGCTACAAACCACGTCCTCAGGAACAAAAGTCTTTACCTTTTGCTGTAGCTCTGGGGAATGTAACACTTCTGTAAAAAGCCCTCCCTCCTTGTTCTAAGGGTCCATGGCTGATGAATTGGCATGGGTGAAAAGCATGATTCCAGTGAGAACCAAGACACTGGTTAGACTGTGCCACTACACTCACATCTGCCATGACAGGCAGCAGCAAAACACTGTGCCAGTGTACTGTTAAGATATCCTCACCCTGCCTCTCTCACATGCATCCATTCTTGTAGCAGCAAAGTAGCGATAACCAGTGCTCAAAGCATTGAAGAATAATAGAATATTTTCCTTAGAAATAGGACAGGCCACAGCAGGGGATTGGTTTTTTTTTATTATTTCACGTTAATCCTACCACAGCTTCTCAAAGGTGTCCAAACAATAGTGCATCAGCTTTTTCTAGTCAGGCTTAATTTTATCTCGTAGCTTTTCCAGCTAGTAGAGGGGAAAACTGTTGCTGTGAACAGCTGGATTAATACATACACCTAGGATAAAACTGCTCTGAAAAATAGATACAAAACCAAGTTCAGGGCACTGCTGAAGTAAGTGCAAGTTTAAAGATAAACATAAAGTTGATGAAAAACTTCAACATTACTGAGAAGAAATTTTAGTTAAAGGTCTGCCACAGGTACCAAGGAAAGGCTCACTGAAATGCCAAACCACCAAGTTCTTTTCATAGGTGCAAATCAAGAGAAAGGAAGAAAATAACCTTTCTATACATTGTAATGCATTGGCCGGTTTCCAGGATACAGCTTTCAGGTCTTAGTGCTCCCCATTCCTGAAGGATGTGAAGCAGCAGAAAAAAGGGGTCTAGCCACTGGGAGCATGCAGAAGTGTTCATCCATAGACAAAAAACGTCTTTGGATGCAAGTCTTAAAGAAATCTTCAGAAACTCAGAATATATATCTCATTCAGAGCATTTCTCTGAAGCACCTATTGTTTGAAACAGTTAGATAACAAAGCGGTTAATTGGGTGGGTCTTTGGTTTAATTCACTGTTGTAATTCCAGCATTCCTACAGGATGTGCAAGGATCTAGAAGAAAGATAAGCTCGCACTATCCTAGGTTAATAAAATCCCTGAAATGCAACAGACCTTTTCACCATTGCAACACTAATTCCGCCATTTCCTAATTACTCTGATTTATAATCCAGTAATCTTTAACAGTCAAGTGTGTATTCGTGCATGTGCAAGTGTGTGTGTGAGGAGAGGGAGAAGATAGCAAGGAACACAACCATGGGCCATATCCTGACAGGTATTTGTCCATTTCTGGACCAGGCCAAAGAAGAAATGCCTACTAACTGCCAGTGGTGGGAAACCTGCATGAACCTTTTTTCAGTTCTGGGATCAACGTTTTCTTCACCTTCCCAGGCTGCCAGTCTGCAGTCACTATCACAGTATCATCAATAGACCTACAAGAGTGTGGACAAACAGGCAGGTTCTAACACAAAGTTTTGTGAAGTTGAACCCCAATCATGGAATTATGCACAAGTAATTATCTGTAATCAAAACAAGATCACTCAGTTCAGACTTACAGACAGATGGGGAGCCCTAGCCAGAGGTCAAACTATCAAGGAAAAAATGTGAGTCTGCTGGACATTGTACAACGTGAAGGCGGCAAATACTTGTCAAAACCTAAAATGGTCTAAATCTCATTAGGCAACACTGAATAGTGGGTTAAGCTACCAAAGTGAAAGGGAAGTATCAGAAACTTCCCTTGAGTGAATATCGTACAGTGAAAAGGGATGCTGGATTAGCAGGGGTTCTCACCAAGCCACAGTTAACAAGCGAGGGTGTAAAAAAGAGTTTGGGCTGATTATGTAGGAGAAGGTGTTGTGGTTTAGGCCCAGTAAGCAACCAAGTACCACAGAACCACTTGCTCACCTCCTTCCCCTCCCCCCAGTAGGGTGGGTGAGAGAATTGGAAGAAAAAGATGAGAACTTGTGGGTTGAGATAAGAACAGTTTAATAATGGAAAGTAAAAGAAATAAAATAATTATACTACTAATACTACTAATAATAACACGCCATGAAAATACTACTACTACTGATAATAAAATGTAATTAAAAAAGGAAAGAAGAAAGGGAACCGAAATGAGACAAGTGCTTACCATCAGCCGACCGATGCTCAGCCAGTTCTTGAGCAGTGAGTTCCCCTCCCAGCCAACTCCCCCAGCTTACATACTGAGCAAGACTTTTGATGGCATGAAACGTCCATTTGGTCAGTTTGGATCAGCTGTTTGGGCTGTATCCCACCCCACCTTCTTGTCGAGAAGAAGCTGGGAATGCAGGTACGGTATCAGAAACTGAAATAGTCCTTAAGTTGACATAAACATTACTTAGCAAAACCTAAAAATATTAGTGTTATCAACATTATTCTCAGCACAAATCCAAAACCTAGCCTCATACTAGCTACTGTGCAGAGAATTAACTCTATCCCAACTAAAACCAGCACGGGAGGGAAAAGGAAATATTACACAAAGCAAACCATGCAGTCAGGGCTGTCTGTGTTCCTCTCCACCTGATCAGCTCTGCTCAGGCTGGTGCAGGTCAGGGTACCTGCCATTCTGACTGCTCCCCACATCTAACCCGCTTCTGGCCTGGGGGACCAGGGTGCTGTTCTTCACGTGAGTTGTAAAAGGGATGGTGAGGGGACTGGACCTTGCCCTAGTACAGACATGACTTGACAGTGTGCTGATGCTACAGGCTTGTCTTCCTCTCCTACTTCTCTCTGCTGAGGAAAATCAACAGATCAGTTGCAGTTTGACTGAGAACACTTGCCCATCAGTCTAATTCACTTTTCTATTCGCTCTCACTACTGACTCTGAACAGTGCTCATATGGCAGTAATTTAATCCTCGCTGATCAGAACTGGGAAATGAAGTGATGACATAGAAACAAAGTACTTGGAACAAGAGGAGCTGGACCAGAGTTATAGGGTCAGACAGAATATAGCACCTCCACAGTCAGGACATTGCATTTTCACTTCACTGCTGCTGTATTTTATTACTATATGCTAGGCATCCTTGCAAACTTCCTAGACTCCTGCGAGATTTTCCAGGAATTGGAATAAAAGTTTAATGATGCCAGCTTGGCAGAGCAGACCTTTTTGCAGTATATGGTGATTCTAGTGGTAAATTATTATATATTATAAGAGCAGTATAATTTTCCAGTCCCAATTCTTACATAGCATGTCATTCTGGATATTACAGAAAAAAATGTATTATCTTTGCTAAAGATGATTATATACTGCATGATATTCAGTCTCCATACAAGTATAGACTATTAAATAAAAACAGAAGTTCTTTAATGACCAAAAATTTAGTTCCACAGGTTTTTACCAAGTATTTCTCTGCATCACAACAAAGAATACCTGTCATGGGATTTTATCAAAATTTAGTGTAGCATATACATGATTTAACAACTCACAGCTGCTTAAAATGTAACATCTAGTGACCTTTATTTGAATCACTTCTCTTGAAATGGAATGCTTATTGCCAGAGTAAAAACATGTGAATTGAATCATTATAGATTAAAAATCATCTGTATAAATCTTTGCAGGCAAAATTCACCACTTTATTCCAGGGTTAGTCCCACTTAAGCTGGAGAGCCATAGAATTCATATACAAGCATTCCTTTCAGAACAACTATACAGGGACTACAGAATCCTGTTTATGAGAAGTGTCAAGATCCAGTATGTTTTAAGACCATGCTACTCAACCGAAAATGAGTAAAAACTACTTTTCTGGTTTAGTAGCAGGCTAGCATGCATCTTCCAGAAATGTACATTTCCCTTGCATGTACAAGGCAGAAGGTGAAGAGACCTATGTTACCTATAGCTCATATTACTGGTACATGGTATTCCACAGCACTAAACTGAAAGACTTCTAAGCTGTGTAAATTTGCAGAGATTAAGCTCCATATTTGATTTTTTTTTTTTTTTTTTTTTACTATCCAATCAGCATACTAACTGATTTCACTCATCTTTATAAATAGCATTTGTCTTCCTATTGCCATTCAAATATAATTTAGACTAGGAAGAGAGATTACAGACCTTGATTTTATATGAAACATCTTTGAGTCATAGTGAGCAAAATGACTCACTTCCATCATCGCTGTTCAGTAACATAATTCCAGGATAACAAAATTATCTGTTCTGTCTAGTCCAGTCCATTGTACTTAATTATTTCCCTTAACAGTTTGACTTCTGATGAGCAATGATTTAAGGCAATGTTTCAAGTTTACCCCCATTGTTTTTCAGACCAGTCTTTCACCACTATACCTTCCAGTCTTCCAGACCAGAAAAGTTGTCATTTTTTTAGCTGCTATTAAAGGCAATATGTTGCTTCAGATATTTTTTGCATTCCGATTAGAACCCAATCAGAAATATCAATATGAGATTCCATTGGGAAAGAGCTGCTTGCTCCTCACAAAAGCTCACTCTGACAGACAAGGAGAAAACTTGTCTGGTTGATCTAAAGGAATTCAAAATCTATGAAGATATTTATGTGGTGTGCATGACACAGAGTTCATTTTAGGCTTAGTTCTGGGCTCCCCAGCAGAAGACAGACATGGACATATTGGAGTGAGTGCAGCAAAGAACTCTGAAGGTGACTAGTAAATGGAAGTATCTGACATATGAGGAAAGGCAGAGAGCAATGAGTCTGTTCAGCCTGGGGAAGGAAGGCTCGAAGGAGGGATCTTATCAGTGTGTATAAATACAAGTGTGCTAAAGAAGACAGACCCAGACTCTTCTCAGTGGTACCTGTTGACAGGGCAAGAGTTAACGGGCACAAACCGAAATACAGGAAGCTCTGTTTAAATATAAGAAAAAAACCATTTTGTTTTTATTAAGGATGGTTGAACACCAGAACAGATTGCCTAGGGAGGCTGTGGAGTCTCTGTTTCTGCAGATATTCAAAATCCAAGTGGACACAGACCTGAGCAACCTGCTGTAGATGACCCTGCTTTGAGCAGGGCTGTTGGACTAGATGGTGTTGGAGCTGTCTTTAAAACTCAACTATTCTGTGATTCTGGTAGGAGTTAACTTACTTGGCACCTGTTAACAACCCATCCTTAGAATGTATACTGAACAACATGTTTGAAGAATACTAAATAGATCTCCATTCCCTGAGTCAACAACACTTTTGTTTTAATAAAAAAATAGAGATATAATTAATGGGCTTCCTGTATTCTTGTTTGGCAACTGTGTTTACACTAAAATAACTTCATGCCTAAATATCCAAGGTAAAGGTCTTTAATCAGCAGCCTACAAAAGGAGGAAACATTTGATTCTTTCTACACTATACTAGCAAACAAAGAAAAGATGAAGAAAAAAGAAAAGTGCATACAATTGTATGCAAGAGAGTGTGCATCCTTGAAGTTTGAGGTAATTAAAACCCATTAGCATTAAAACATATTGTTGTGCTGGTTTTGGTTGTGATAGAGTTAATTCTCCTCACAGTAGCTAGTATGAGGCTATGTTTTGGATTTGTGCTAAGAATGTTGATAACATACTGATGTTTTTAGTGGTTGCTAAGCAATGTTTACATTAAGACAAGGTCTTTTTCTGTTTCTCATACTGCAACCATGTTCCCAGCTTCTTCTCTACAAGAGGCTGGGAGAGAACACAGCCCAAACAGCTGATCCAAACTGACCAAAGGGATACTTCATAACAGAAGACATCATGCTCAGTATGTAAGCTTGGGGGTCTGGTTCTCAGAGCTCTTTGGTCTCTCAGGTTCTGGCTCTCACTGCTCAGGAACTGACTGGACATTGGTCAGTGGATGGTGAGTGGTTGTATCATTTGTTTTGGTACTTTTCCCTATTATATTCATTACATAGTATTATTAGTAGTAATGTTTTTATCACATTATTCTTATTATTAGTAGTATAATTATTTTTTATTTCATTTATTTTAAATTGTTAATCTGATCTTATCTCAACCAATGTCCATGCTGAAAACTGACTGGAAAGCAGTTTTTCTACAAACTCTAGAATTCTATTACTTTTTCCTCATCCCACTCCAAAAATATCATTGAGTCTTGCATGTTAGCAACAATAGCAGAAGTAAAAGAAAGAGCTGCAGCTTACTCAAGTTCTGTCTACTCCCTGTAAGGACACTGACCTTACCTTCTTTGAAATCCTGACCAGGAGAACAATGTCTGACTGAGCAGAATCTGGGGCAACAGTAGATATTTTCATATCTTAAATAAAACTACACAGCTCAGCCAGATCTTGGAGACTAGACACATTTTCTCTCACACGTTAGACCTATAGTTGATAGAGTAGAACCACCTCCTTTTCCCCTTCCTCACCCAAATGCAGAGGCCCTGAAATGTCAGGCTCTTATTCTCCAGCTGGCTAATGCTGTTGACAAGGCAAAAGAGTTCTGGCCAAGCAGAGACAATTCATTTTCATCTCTACAAGGTGCTTTCACTGTAATTTAGATAAAGCCACCCTCTGGCCCATTTCCTAGAAGTTAGGGAAACAAAAAGCTGACCACGCAGGGCAAAAGAACATACAGAAACTGCGAGCAAGGGATTGGTTTTTCACAGTTAACATCCTGGCTAGTCCCAAAGATTTTATGCCCTCTTATTTCTTCAAACTGTTCTTTGTGTTGCCATACCTGCTATGTTCAAAAGAGATGTTTTCCTTCCAAATAGGACTACGTGACTCATGCAAAGCATTTGACACTGTCCTGCATGACATCCTTGTCTCTAAATTGGAGAGACATGGATTTGACAGAGATAAGGAATTGAGTGGGTGGTCGCACTCAGAGAGTTGTGGTCAATGGCTCGATGTCTGAGTGGAGACCAGTAACGAGCGGTGTTCCTCAGGGATCAGTATTGGGACTGGTGCTGTTTAACATCTTTGTTGGTGACATCGACAGTGGATTGAGAGCACCCTCAGCAAGTTTGCTGATGACACCATGCTGTGTAGTGCAGTCGTCACGCTGGAGGAAAGGGATGCCATCCAGAGGGACCAGGACAGTCTGGAGAATTGGGCCTGTCAACCTCATGAAGGCCAAATGCAAGGTCCTGCACCTGGGTCGGGGCAATCCCAAGCCCAAATCCGGGCTGTGCAGAGAATGGATTGAAAGCAGCCCTGAGGAAAAGGACTTGGGTGTGTTGGTTGACGAGAATCTTAACATGAGCTGTCAATGTGCAGTATTCAGCTCTGGGCCTCCAACAAAGGAAGAACATGGACCTGTTGGAGTGAGTCCAGAGGAGGCCACAAGGATGCTCAGGGGGCTGGATCACCTCTCCCATGAGGACAGGCTGAGAGAGTTAGGCTTGTTCAGCCTGGGGAAGAGAAGGCTCTGGGGAGACCTTATTGCAGCCTTCCGTACCTGAAGGGGCCTACAAGAAAGCTGGGGGGGACTTTTTGCAAGGACCTGTAGTAACAGGACAAGGGCTAATGGGTTTAAATTGAAAGAGATTAGATTTAGATTAGATATAGGGAAGAAATTCTTCATAGTGAGTGTGGTGAGACACTGGAACAGATCCATTCTATGATTCTATTAATTAGTAATCAATGGTATTTCTTTTGCTTTCCCAGAATCTATTTTAAAATTACTTCCAATGTCCATGCTATAACTCTATCATAAATGCAAATTTATCTGTCAGTCCTCCCTTCCTAATGAATAAGTTGCGTTACGTATAGGAGGCAGAACATGACTAAATAGTAATCCTAGAACATCTGATTTATTACAAATTCATTGCCTTCATTAACATAGAAAATTTTGTACCCGCAGTCTTCTCCTAGGCAACCTACCTGCTTTTCTGATCCAGAAGGTGGGAGAATGGTGTCCCTGTTTCTATTAAAATGTACTATTTTTTCATCCTGCTGTGGCATGGATGTTGTTTATAAGCAAGCAGATAAAGAATGATCCAGTTAGTCAAAAGTGCAGCTGGGGCAGCATATTCTCTTTCTTACATTTTACAATGAAACATCCAAAGAAGCCATGCTGATGATGCAGAGAATGTGGAGTTTGGTTTACATCAAAGGAATTTATGAAAGTTAATGCATATCAAAAATAAAAAGGCATCTGAGTCACTGCATGAAAGCTATTTTTGAACTTATATAATCAAATATACTTACGTATGACAGAGGGAGACTGTGCCAGCTATGGCATACATATCCTTCTAGTGTAATTAATCTTTGCAAGCACTTTCAGTCATTTTAGATCTACATTTACTTCTGCCTCACACAGTTGTGGTGTTATCTCAGTTTTCACCATCTGTCACAGACAACAGAAAAAATTACTTAAATCAAAGGTCATAAAAGCAAATTTTAAAGCATTCTGGTGTTCATACTTTACAATTTTAGTAGGCCCACACATATAATTAAGACAAAAAGCACCAAGTTATTTGAATGAGAATAGAAAGGTATCATCAAAGAAGTTTTCATGAGACTTCTGCTTAATATACATACTTTGGTCTTGCATCTTTCACATTGTGGTCCATGTCTTACATTTCGAGCTCCTCTCTGTTTATAAAGAAAAGATCCAATGGATATAGCAGGAGAGGAAGAAATCTTCTGGCAGATCAGCGGTTGCCAGGGTGTCTTTTCATGCTTCAGCAGTCATTAGGACACTTACCCAAGAGCTATGCCATTAATGAGAAGTCTAATGACTTCCATTCTTTTTTTTAAAGGATTCAGCATGTCACCAGTATTTATGAGGAAGCCTGCTGTAGCTACAGGGACATTATGTGCTTCACTATATTTCAAGCTGAGAGATGCTGAAAATGGCGCATTAGTTTATCTAAATTTTTGTTGTAGGTTTGTTGTTTTGTTTTTGTTTTAAACAGTCTCCCTTTCCCTTCCTCCTTGTAAATAAATGTGCCACATTTCTTGTAGCCCAAAGATAGAGAAGTGTCTTCAGGCTTGTCACCAGATCTGTTTTCCTCCAAAACCTACCAAATCACCAGAAGTTCTTATTAACTGAGTGAACTGAACCTTCAGACAACAACCGTTCCAGTCCCTCCTGGGGATTTCCTATCTGCATATAGTAAATAATTCAAAGTTTGGAGTTCTGTACACATATTCACTCAGCTTACTTTGTTTTTCAAAGTAGTCAATGGACTTAGCATTTTATAAGCAAAACGGTAGTTTCTAACACTGAACAATTCTACCAATTAAAGAAAAAAAATCCACCTAGATGGATCTGTTTTCAGGTTTCATCTCACGACATACTTCCTTTTCAAATTTTTTGAAAGGAAGTTAATTTTCCCCACCTTCCTCAGAATATGGAAAGTAGTTAAGGTCCCTGTTTTGCAAACACATACTGCCTTAGTCACTGAAAATGTTCCTGCTATCAGCAGTGACATTGCTCTTGTGTGGAAACAAGCATAACCGTAAACATTTGTAAGATTTCTACCTTCATTCTTTACTACCAAATTCCAGTTTATCCTCTAGCATCTATGTTATCTGCCAACTATTTTATTTAATACAAGTGCACCTGTCAGGATATTAATTTAAAACGTCTCTTGTTATTTGCCAAGTTATCCATCTACCTAAAGGATTAAATATATGAAAAAGAGAACCTGGGAAGTACAGTGACAGTCAATAAGATCAAAACTCTTTGAAGTGTAGTAATACCATTAGAATACTAATTCTGCTCTTAAAAAGCTTAAATTGTTCCCCTGACACATTTATTTTGCTATCAGTTCTCAAGGAAGCAAAACGGAGATTCCCCCTTCTTCTCCACTCTTCTGCCTAGCTTTAAAAACACTATTGAAGCATTTGCTATCCAATCCATCATTAGTTACTTTTAAAATGAAATAAGTTATGTTACTGAGCCAGTTCCATGGTCATTTCTTGGTGTTTATGCAAGGGATGATGAATACACAAATTCTCCTCCTGCCTATGAAATTACAGGAACTTTATGACTTGTGTGCAGACAAAACTTTGTAATCACAATTTCTTTTTTCTCCAAATAATGGAAAAAGTATTCTCCTCCACTGTCATACCATCCCTATCTCACTGATATTTTCATCTTGTGCTCTTTTGGCCTCACAACCTAAGGGAACTGTATGTCAGTATTCAGTGATAGCCTTCTACCTTTCATAAATAATTTTGATTTATATTGACTGATGATCTCATGGAGATAAAACATTCACATCACTTCACCCTTCCTTCCACTGTAGTTCCCCTTTCTGATGTTCTACCATGAACACACAGAATGGCATTTTGAGAAGAATTCCAGGAACAAGACAGAGTTTGTACTTGACACTCAAGAATTTTGTCAAATGTGCAAAAGTATTTCACAGGAGACTGAGACCTTGAAGTTTAAGAGCATTGTTCAATTTTATGTATAGTTTTAGCAGTATCTCTAAAGAAACTCTTGTTTTTATTATTATTTTTAATTTTTTAGTAATATTTGAGGTTTTGTTTCAGTAAAAGCTACCTGAAAAATTGCTGCAAGTCAGCTATCATCCCACTTCTTTTCAGTGTATCTTTATTACATTTCATTGTGATTAAATATCACAGGGTGGAAAATGAGTCATAGAACAGCACTGAATGATGTATTAATGTCCTTTGTTCTTTTTTTTTTCTCTTGCTGTGACTGGAGTTCTCCTATTATTCTGTATCCACCGATACAGTTGTGACATATAACTTAGTTATAATACAACTATGGTGTTCTTTGGATGATAGCAAAGACTGGAATTGGATTTTATGTTTTTAATACCTCAATGATGTCCAACTTTTTTAAAGTGCTTTTAAAACTGTCTTCTCATAAATTACTCATAAGATTCCCCATGCAGTTGGTGTGTTTACTCCCTCTTACTAGGCTAACAAGAGTTAGCTACTACTTAGGAGTTTTCTAGAGCAATACTTGTCATAGCTGCTACTTGGTATGCCCAGGTAGTAACAGAACACAAAAGCAGATTCATGCCAGTAACCTCAGATTTGATACAAATACCACAGGGTTAGAAGAACCTATTACAATAAAGAGAAAAATTATCACAGGCAAAGATAAGTGTTAACCTAAACTTTTCTGAAAGCTAACGGACTTGTGGCAATAATTCAACCCACTAATGTCCACTGGCTGAACACTCTACCATCAATCAAGAACCTCTCCCAGGACTTCAAGAGAAAACCAAATGGAAGGAGCTTTTGTGTGGAGCTGCTGTGCTAGCAAGGAACAATCCAAAATACGAGTGAGGGGAGGAGTGATACGTAACAAGCGAAGGCAGATTTATAAAGGATTTAGGACTAATCTCTAGGGCTAGTCTCTGCTGGACTCAGGCCCCCTGAGACATTATATCTTGGGGAAATAATGTATGCCATTAAAAATGGCTATTTATTGCACTGTGGTATTTTTCACTTACAGGATTTACAGTATTCCCTTGAGAAATCTCTTAAATACCATGGAAAATACATCAGTAGTGAGTGGGAATTATAATGACGTTTAATGTAGGAGATGCATTGTAAAGTGCAATCTAAAGCATAGGTCAGAGAAATCAGACAAGGGAAAACCATAGTTGTATACAGTCAATGAATCTAAATGACTCTCTAATTATAATGTAATCTGTTATGAATCCACATGTTACTGCATGAAAGAGACTTATTACTCACAGAAAGCTTATTAATCCCCTATGCTCAAAGAAGGGACATTGTGACGCAAAAGGCTTTTTTTCTAGTCAAAAGCATTGTGAATCTGTGCCTTGTAGCTGGACGTTGTGAAAACATTTCAGTAATCAGAAAATTTATTATTCCCTTCATTACAGCAAATATTTCAGACAATCTTCATATTTAAGCCCTGGGGACTATAAAATGGAATTTTTCTCTAGTATAATGTTTATTTGTCACAGGATGCTCTCTTTGTATGTTTTGTATGATTATTTTTAATGCTTAACTTTAAGGAATATCTGGTCATTATCAATATGCATGTCCATATGATTGTACAACTCTAACCAGTATGTCAGAAAGTGGTTTCACAAAACCAGGACAACGAGGCCCTTAAGGCAGGCCCCAAGGCAGTGAGTGTGGAGCAGGTGACGAACAGGCTGCCTCATCATACTCTGACCCTCAGAGCTTTCCAAAAGGAAGGTCTGACCTTCTGTTATTAGCATAAGCAAGTACAAATATTTTAACAAGTGCAAATACTTGCTAAACAGTACAGCTACTAAGTAAGTACAAATACTGAATAAGTACTATTACTTGAATGGAGGAGGGGTGCAAATAAACAGCTCTCATACATAATGGCCACCTTTCCCTCTGTGTGACTGTAGGTGAGTCCCCGTTACCAGGCCCGCTAGGAGAAAACAGCAAAAAACTCCACTCAGTCTTCCATTAGCAAGCAGAGTCCCAGTTCCCTTATGAGTATTTTTTACTTGTAGAGAGGCAGCGAGTGAGGAGAAATGCCCTGCCTCAGAGCTAATTCATCAGTACACAGCAAATTTGTTTGAAAGCCATCTCTGGCCGTGACATGCCTTTTATCATAGAGAGTCACCAAGAACCATGCTGTGGTAGAGAAAAACTGGAAAACCATCAGAGATGCGACTACATTTCTTCGGGAGCTGGAGTTGACAACTGAATGAGTGAGCATAGCAGTCCAGGTGAGAGTTTACCACACTAATAATGCTCACACTTGTCAGATCTGACACTACCACAAGGACTCATGCATTTGATTTCCTATTTCCCAGTGGCCAGTCAGCATCTTCCACATTCAACCAGCTTACTCCTGGACTTCACATTGAAAGATGTTTCGATGAATCCTCAGTGGGCAACAAAATCCCTCTAACACATCCTTTGGTGTTAGGCAAAGTATTTGTGATGTACAATAGCTGGTCAGTTCTTGTACAACAGCTGTTTCTGACACTGTGGCAATCATAAAATGGTCTTTTCTGTTTACAAAAGTTAAGCCATTTTTAACATCAGACAGAATATGGATCCAAGGGAGAAGCATCTGTGTGTTAGAATGTGAGGGGTATCTCCATTTAATTTACTGCAACATTAATTCTCAAGAAAACTATTACACCTATTACCTTTCTATTACCTTCCTATTCTGAGTGCATAGCAAAGGTTTAGAAAGGACTTCCTATGAAGTGCTTAGTACCTCTTCTGTAGTCTGACAGTACTACCATTACTGTGACTTAGGGAAATGACTAATCTTTACATAATTAACCTAATCAGTGTGAGTTTCACGGGGGGAGAAGACCCTTGACAAAGCATTGTACTTAGTTTTGTGAGAAAAGAAAATTCTTAATATTCCTTCCCACACACCCCCCCCCCACCCACCCACCCCCCCCCATATTCTTTGCTTTAATTTGATTTGACAGTATTTACATAACAAATGTAATGTGACTTTTTCCTAACTATCCTATATAAGTGCTTTGCATGCTTCTCAACCACAACAAATAGTGCTCTCAACCACTTAAGAGTTTAAACAATTCTCAAGCAATGGAAAAATCCGTTTGCCTGATGTCATGCTTATAAAATTACTTGCATAACTATGTATATGATGACAGCTACCCTGCCCATAAGTCACCATTTTCCAATGCCCCCCAAAGAGAAGTTCACCTCTTACAAAACAGAATATCACACGTATTCTGAGACATGTATATAAAAACATATATCACCTCCTGTTTCCTTTGTTGTATAATGGTGAAAATGTGGTCACCTTTTCTTTCCCTCGTTTCCTGGGATGAAGGGTAACTACATTAAAGTCTTTCAAAGGAAATAATTTGAGGATAAGAAACTTCCCCTCCAGTACAAGTCAGACCTCAGCAGCAATCAGGAAGGACATGTGCTGAATATGACTGGCAAGTTCAGAGAATCTCTGGCCACAGAGCCGTGGGCAGGGCCAGTCTCCCACGGCAGGGCTTGGCATTGCTCTCCTCTGATCTGGGGCACTGGCCCGCAGGCTGTGTGCTGTTTGAAGGGCAGGACAGAGGAAAAAGCCACAAACCACCAGTCATCTGTTATCTGGGGCCATTTACAAGAAAACAGAGCAAGAAAGTGGATTTAATTCTTGCCCTCAGCACTAGTTAGAAGTGGAGTGCAGGTTGCCAGTGCACAAACATGCTTGCCTTGGTGAGGATTAAGTCTTACCATCCACCCACAAATTCTTCCTACAGAGCAAAATACAAAAAGATCAGAAATACCTTCAGTGGTAAGAGGAAAATCAAAATGAAAAATCTAACTCCTCAGAAGTCCTCCATTATGACAGAATTTTGGCAGAGATCACCTCTAATAATACTCAAAATATTGACAAAAGTTACATTTAAAAGGGGCAATGTTAACTCACAGGACATAACACATGTTCATGTGGTATTGAATCAGAAAATTATTTCACCATAAAACCTGAACTCCCCACTCTCCTGTCAGTGTCTCATAATAATTATTCATTGTGGTAATTATTCCTTACAGATTCACAAGGTAATTTACTATCAACAATGTCATCCTTTCTATAATTTTATGACTTCTAGATTTTTTTAATCTAAAAAAAATCAGTATGATTTGAAAAATGTTTGTATAAATATTTGTGATTATAATACAGCACATCACTGGTTTTACCATGCTACCTACTCTTTAAGCAAATTAAGTATGATATGCACTAACATTTGTATCATTAAGTAACCGTATGGAGAGAAGTTAACTAAATAAAAATAATTAGCTCCTTTCTGTTTCAGCTTATTCATAGTGACGACCCTTCAGACTTACAATGTCACGCCTCTTCCCAAACTCAAAAGACTAGGTTAATATATATTAACATTTAAAATATTTTGAAACATATAGGCACTTCTTTACTTCCTGTCTCAAGTTTTAAGATATCTTCACTCTAAACCTTAAAGATTTCCTCTGAGTGTGGTAATATTCCTCTTTTGAAAAGGAAGGTTCTTTTGTAAAAATTTGACTCAGCAGGTTGGAGATTTGAAGAAAATACAAAAGTATTGTGAGCTTTAAGGACATGTTCCCAACAGTCATATTAACAACAAATTAAGATTAGAATGCTCTCTGCTTAATGATGCAAATACTACTAGAGCAAAAGTAAATATCAAACTCAAGGTGCTACTGTAATTGTATTCATCTTTCTCTTACAGTTTTATATTTCCCTCTGATTTCAAGACTGATCTTTGCTCTGTATATATGAATTAGGTAGCATTTACAGAAAATGAAAATTGTCAGATATTTCCAGCATTATGGAAATTTTTATACTAGAGGTTTCATCCAGCTGTGTTTTCTCTTGGGCAAGTGATCACAATAAAGATCACAGGAAAAAACTAAGCACAGTTATTCATTGCTCAATTCATTCAGTGATTTTTTTGAGAACTCATACTTTTTTGATAGCAATTTGCAATCGTTAATTTGTATACTTGTCTGAAGCAAAAGTCTGCAGTAAGATCTGGACACTGCAACCTATTTGTTACCTGATTAACTTGCTAAGAGAGTTTCTACTAATCTGTATGTCTAAAGAAATTTAACGTGTTTAAATTTAAAACGATCTCACTGCTAAAATAGTCTTGCGAATACTTCACACAGAGAAGAACGAAGAGTACAGTGTGAGATGACATTTCAAGGTAGCTGGACCCAAAGGTTTGACAGTGTTCTTTAAGACAGATCAGAATGCAGAGAACACTGGTAATTTGGAAGCCTAGACTCTTCTTTACCTTTTTATCTTTTCAAAATTATTCATGTCTAATGCAGTAAAAGGGGAAAACCCCACACTTTTGGTAAGGCTCAGGTTGATTGCTGTCTCTTTTTGAGAAGTAGTATGTGCAGAAAAGAGGTGACTGTCTGAAATCACTCCCCTATCTGCTCTGTTTAGCCTGTGAATCACAGGGAGTATGAAAAAAGATTATATGAGCCAGTGTTAACGTGGAACTGAAAACAATAGGGTAGAACAGCTACGAAAGAAATGACTACCCCACAGTTTGCCCTGTTCCCCTCCATTTGCTTATGAGCTTGAATGTATTAATTAAGAAAGTCAATTGAAAACAAACCAGCGAGAAAAATAGCATGCCTAGTCATGCTTAAAGCAGATGAAGAAGTGATCCCTGGAGAACCATGGCATTTGTGATGAAAGCGAACATTTTCCATGACCTATTAAGAATCTTGGGCATCAAGAACTATAAGGGTGTTACAAATTTGATCAGGGGTGAGATAATATACTAGTATGTCTTGACAGTGCAAGAGACTAGTGTGCCTTCTGGCCCCTAGGAATAAACCCAAGGAAGTTACAGGCCCTATGTACATGGTGAAACGTGTCACAGATGTAAAGTGGTAACATAAGAGCATACAAGAGGTATCAGTAGTTACACTTTGCACTCAAATCTTTTTCTGCCAAAATGTTGAGAAAAAGAAGTTTCTTTCTCTCATATTAATATTCAGTACAAATCTGACAAAGTTATCAGACTGTAAACAGAAATTATGTCTTCCAGAATAGATAGTATAAAGATTCATTGACAGTAACATTTATTTTTCTTTCAAATTTTTGGGTTCATCTACAGAAGTAGGTCAAAATGTTCTGCAACTAGTTCATGATCTAAAAATGCCACTTCAGATGTTTTGAAACAATCTGTGAAATTGGGTCTTAAAAATACAGAATAATTTTGAGTAGAATGAAAAACTAAATAAAAACATGGAAGTAGATCAAGGCTGACAAATCTGGGAAAACACCTATTGTTGGATGCATCTTTTGATCAAAGAGCTAGAGGTTTTCTCTTTCCCTGCAAAATAAGGTATTTAATATTTTAACAGAGAAGAGCCCAACCTGAGATGTGCATTTCTGCGTGGCTCTGTAGGTGGCTTGCACAGTGTTTACATCTGCTTCAGGAAAAAAAGAGAAACAGCTGCTCATGGGCTTTATGCAGCCAAAAGCCAGGAGTTGGAGGCATCTTCACATCTAGCTGAGGAAGTCAACCTGCACCCCTGGGGCTCAAATTCAGGATGAGCTCAACAGCCACAGGGAGAAGCTGCTGCCCTGCCACTGGGGCCCATGCCCCGAGCCCCAACCTTCACATCACCAATGATCAAATCTCCCATGTGAAAGGATGGATCAAAATGCAGCACTTCCTCATTTGAGGGAGCACCCAATCACTCTCCAACTGCTACCCGCCTTTGCTGACAGCACAACTTCTCGTTTTGTTAACATAAGAGTAAAGTTTCAACGTGTGCTTTCCTGACCACATGTATCACATCATCTTGGCAGCTGAACCAGAAAGCAAGTGTTTGCATAGACTTAGTCATCTGCCTTTTGCATTCAGCCTTAAATTTATCAAAATATTTCTCGGTGCACTTTTTCAGTGCTACTACTGAAAGCAAGGGAAGCCACTAACAGCACAAAGGAAGATATTCTCATAAAAACATTTAAAAAATGAGAGTTCAGGGTTCATCAAGGAGCAGCCTCAAGCAGGAGGACTGTTTATTCAGTGCTTTGAAAGGGAAGAAGAGGGAGAAAAGAATGCAAGGATTGAAGAAAGTGATGTGCAAAATTCATTAAAAAGTAGAAGTGTTGATGAAAAGCAGGATGACTTTTAATTGTCAAATATTCAATATATTGAGTATAACATGTTTTTTTGTTACTTGATTAGCATTGTGTGGGCAGGACAGAAGGAATAGAAAATTTTTCATACATTTATTAATGTTGATTTACTAAAGCATTTATTAATTTATTGTAAAAACCCCCAACGTTTGCCAAAGCCTGTTTTTGGTAAAAAAAGCCTATAAGCTCACTACAAGTCAAAGTAAACATTAAAATAAAGCCCTTATTATTGCTTAAAAAAAAAAAAAAGCCAATTCTGATATACTGCTAACAGTATTTTTCCTTTAAATTAAAACCAGTGTTCAAAACCAGCTGTCACCTAGGGCTACATACTTCAGCCCCTTGCTCTTGCGATAAGAAAGCGAGCATGCAACAGCTGATCCATAAACCAATATCTGAACTCATATGTTCTAATTCACATAAAGCTGTGAGTTCAGCTTGTATTTCTAGGATCTGGGTTTGTATTTGGAGCTGATATGACCCTTGTTCTTACAAAAATAGCATTCCTCCCAAGTACTAATAGAAAGTTAAAAGGATTTTCATTACTCCCTTAAACCCTAAACCTGTAAATTCTTCTGTACTTGCTCAACTTTGCTAGCTGGCAGTGAGACCAGAAGTATGATGTGATATTTCGTTATTACAAGATGAATGGCTAGAATGCAGAAGACTTGTAAGCAGAAAGAGCCAATACATTAACAATAAGATTCATGTGATGACTATACTGATCTGCTGAATACTAAAATTTTTAAAATCTTTGGTTTTCTTTCAAGTTAACTGCAGTGGTAACATCTCTGAAGGTTAAACAAGGTTGGGTGGAGATAGCTCAAGTCACTCTGTTCTTTCCCACTTCACCCCAGGCCCATTCCTGTAAGGCATATCAAAATACACCAAATGAGCAAAGCTGATTCAACAGCTACAATTCTCCTAATACTTCAAAGGCAGAACAGTATTCACTGACACTGAGTGTCAGTCAGGATTTTTATCTATGGTTACGAAGTGTCAGAGAAAATACAGATCTAAACAGAAACTTCTCCCAGCCAAGGTAGTCTGTATCTGTGTTGTGATTTAGCCCCAGTAAGCATCCAAGTACCACACAGCTGCTCGATCACCTCCGAGGTGCAGACCTAGTGTCTGTCTGACTAAGTTTCTGATTGAGACTCCACCGCTACGTTTGCAATCCCACATGCTAGTAACACTCACCCCTCCTCGAAATTCTGCTGGCTCATCCCCACCCCCATAAACGCTACAATCCTTATTGCATTAGTGACCCCGAGTTTGAGAAACACTCCCTAGGTCTTTCCCTCCCCTATGCTATATTTGTATCCAGTCAATGAATCCGAAATCCCCTGCTAATTACCATGTAAGCTGTTACAAAGAATCTACACGTGTTACTGCACGGAAGAGGATTACTGTACTTTAAACTTAGCAAGGCTTGGTAATCCCATGTGCCGTAGGACTGGACACCGTAACGGATGGAAGTTTACAGACAGCACTGTGGGCAGCATTTCCTTAGCTGCGTGGTTTAGTTGCTACCACTACTCTTGCTTCTGCTGCGATACCCAAGAAATCTCTGTTCATGATAGATGTGCAACGTGCCGAGGAGCACATACAAAAAAAAAAAAAAAAAATACAAATTCATGCTGAGTAATATCTTGCTTAGGTGTTTTCACCATTCTTAATGCTGTAGCATCCTTTCAAGACAATGATGGCAAATTTCTTTCCTGGTATTTACAGACTTTGAAAATTCCTCTTAAATCTGTTGTGAAACGAATGATTTTTGTTTACAAAAAACCTTGGAAAAAAGTAAGTAAATTCCTACCATAAGATCTCAGATAGTGATTTTAAGCCTATGCTTATCTCCCAATCTAAACATCTAAAATTCCTGTTTAATTAACAAGTTAGTAGTTGAAGAGAGCATGAGCAAGTAGCAAGTGCCCCATTGTATTAAAATGTGTTTTCAAATTTGATCACATAATTTAATATGAGCAAAAAAGAATACTCTGATTTCATTTATAGACAGGAAAAACAAAGCTGACTTTTGTTAATAACTTACACTCTAGCAAAATTTTACACAGCTCCATTATGTGACATTGCAAGTCATTTTCTCCCTACATTTGTAGGCCGACTGAAAAAACTGAGTTCACAAGGATACCAAAGACTTGCATAATGTCTCCCAAGGCTTGTGCCTTTTCCAGAGAAAAGAGGGGATTATCCAGTAGAGGAGATATTAGCTCAAGATTCTCCAGGAAGGAGAAGTAAACATCCATCAGACAGCTAGGAAGCCTTCGGAGACAGGCATACAACTTGCACTGAAACTCCAGCCTTCATGTTTCGGAAAAAGATGGAATTAAAATGTTTTGACAGTATAGAGCACCAGAAGTTATTCCCCACCTTGTGTGTACCTACATTTCAACTCTAAAACTTTATTAATGCTAGTTAATATTCTCTTTAATTCAAATTTCCTTTACCTTAAGTCAATTAAACAAACAAACCCCAACAACTAAAACAACTAAGGAACTTACAAAGAAGCCTATTACTAAGGAATTTTCCAGGGGTTTAGTTTGAAAGGACATGAAGTGGAAAAGTTATGAAAAGTTATGAAAAATTGCTGAGTTACAAACCTTAGAAGAGTGATTCCCCAGACCTCCTAGGTTTTCAAGCTTTTGATGAGAAAGTAGGTTGAAAAAAAGACTGATTAAGACACTTACCAACAACAAAAGATAGAAAAATTATTTTAAGTCACATTCTCAAGAAAAATGAATTGGCTAAAAATTATTTTCATTATCGCTAGCACAAATTATAATGTCCACCACAGGGCAAGGTCCATTACTCATAGGCTAGTTTAATCAGCTCCAGTAGTTTTGGGAATATTTTACTGAAAATTTTTTTCAGTAATCTTTTCAGGCTAAGACTTTCTTCTCAAAAGAAAAAATAAGTCTACTAGACAAATAATTTGCCATGTTCATTTTGATCTGTGATACATCTTTCCCAAAACAGAGCAATGTATTGCCATGCCACCAAGGAAGAATTTGCTTATACAGTTAAATATTGCATATAAAGTATGAATATTAAAAAATATATATATATTTTTAGAGTGCATCTGCATTTTTTAAAACAATCTGTAGAAAGACAAAGCTAAGTATTTTATAGATATGTGTCCCTGGATTGAGAACTCTTCTGCAGATGTCACTATCACCCTCTACAAAGCTCCATATTTTGTACAATATTTCCTTATTGTAGCCAAGTAGACTTTTTGTCCTGGTACCTCATGGCATTGAAGTCCATGGTTAAACACTTCCCCAGAAATTCATTAACTCAAAGTTCAGATTACTCCCTTTCTGTCCTTATTCAGCTGATCCTAAACAACTGAAAATCAGCAAATAGTCTCACAAAAATATGCCCCCTATAAAAATTTTAACTCACAGAATCAGCTCAATCCATGCAGCCACTGGGGCAGTAAGCTTCAAAGACTGCAGAAATGTGTAGGCAGGATTGAAGTGAAGCACCATGGACCTCCCTCAAAGCATCACACTGCACCCCACTAGAGCCGTAACACAGGAATAGAGATTTTTTTTTTTCCCCATGAGTCATTTAATCTAAAATTTTTGGTGTGTACATAAAAGTTTTGCCATAAGGGGTATAAACTTTCTATGGCTTCCATTATTTCCCTACCCTCTTTATGAGACTTGCTTAAAATTTCTAGATGAGTTAACTAAGTTATATAAGGTGTCATGATAGCTGTCTATAAAGGGCAAAATTGTATGCTTTTTCTTCTTGATTGAATCCAGCTAAACTTTTAGAGCCATGAGCTGCTGGGACAAAGTTTCACAGATAAGCTCCTCATTTCCTCAGGAAGTCATTAACTCAAAGATTGCCCAGTGGCACTTTCCTTTATAATGGTTATAGAAATCCTCTTCAAATAAGAAAGGGTTATATATTTTTATATAATACCTTCAACACTTCTACTAACAGGTTTTGTGCATCACAGTATCTTCAATTTTCTTCTGATGGTGTCTAGTTATTTTTCCTGAGTGATTACCATCAAACCTCTTAGGAAGTGCCTGAGTGCTCCCAACTGTATTTTTCCTCCATCACTCTACCTAGCTTTCTCAGCCTCCCACCTTGGCAATGTTCTTTTGAATTGCTTGTGATCTCAAGTCAGTTAACATAAATAATTTCACCATGATAACAGCAAGCACTGTTTTAGCGCTTCTCTGTCCATGTATAAATACAGTCATGATAGTGCTTTTAACTTTGCAAATGCCAAGACTGAGGACTCCACATCTGAAAGGGGCCACCATATGCTTCCTTCAGTAGTCTTTACAAAATAAAAAGGAAGTATCAGTGAATTCTATTTCTTCCTGCTTCTGAAGGGCAAGTGCATTATCATCTCCCCCCCCCCCCCCCAAGACAATTCTAAAGTCATATAAGTATTCAGGTTTTGACATCCTATTCTCACTGAAGTCTCTGTCACCATTCCTGGCAGAGAACCTGTGGAGGAAATTTTACTTCGAGATAATCTGTAAAAATAATTAATAACATTAATGATGAAAGTACTGTGTTAAAGTAACTAAGACAAGCGTGCAATAATATATCTCTTCACACGTGATTAAAAGTCATCTTGGAATCACAGAATAGTTTAGGTTGGAAGGGACCTTAAAGCCCATCCAGTTCCAACCCCCCTGCCATGGGCAGGGACACCCTCCACTAGACCAGGTTGCTCAAAGCCTCATCCAGCCTGGCCTTGAACACTGCCAGGGATGGGACATCCACAGCTTCTCTGGGCAACCTGTGCCAGTGCCTCACCACCCTCTCTGGGAAGAATTTCTTTTTGATATCCAATCTAAATCTCCCTGCTTTCAATTTAAACCCGTTACCCCCTTGTCCTGTCACTACAGGCCCTTGTAAAAAGTCCCCCCCCAGCTTCCTTGTCGGCTCCTTCAGGTACTGGAAGGTGCTATAAGGTCTCCCCAGAGCCTTCTCTTCTCCAGGCTGAACAAGCCCAGCTCTCAGCCTGTTCCCATAGGAGAGGTGCTCCAGCCCTCTGAGCATCTTCTTGGCCTCCTCTGGACTCACTCCAGCTGCTTGATATCCTTATGTTGAGGGCCCCAGAGCTGGACACAGTACTCCAGGTGAGGTGTCACAAGAGCAGAGTGGGAGAATTGCCTCCCTCGACCTGCTGGCCATGCTTATCTGGGTACAGCCCAGGTTATGGTTGGCAATCGATATGGCTAGTTAAAAGTATCATGTAACAGGATAAGAGATTCAGCCCAGAAGCATGCTAAGGACCTAATGCAATGCTGACATTCTGCTTGGCTGGGTTTGATCTTTGAAGCAACCACGGGCCTTTTCGAACTTACTCCACAAAAGGCAAGAGACATGAAAGAGAAACAGATGATGATCAAGGATTAATTGAAATTCCAAAGTGAATGCAACTTTAACGCTTTTTTCCTCTACATGATGTGATCTTTTTAGTCTGTAGCGGTAGATTTACAACATGATGGCCTAAGGATTAAAGGAAATCGGGGTTTGCAGGGAAAAACTGTTAATGGTAGCTGGAAAACACATGGCAAGCTTGCACCCATTGTTCCTTAAGAACCTGATAAAGTTACTCTGAGATAAAGCTCTAATATTTCCCCTGCTCCAGCTCTATCACTGAGTCTAAGGAAAAGACTGCAAACCCTTCTCCAGCATGCTGCTTGGTCACAAACTTTGGGTCAGTCTTTTCACAAGTGGGAGAGAAACCTTGCAATTATATTCCTGCACCCCAGAAGATGACTTACTAGGAGCCAACATACACGCTCATAAAGATGTGCAAGGCTGGAGGAAAGAGAGGCGTATCTTACAGAGAGACTCCAATCTTTCTGAATGTACCTATTCAGCTGCAGCAGTGCTTTCCCAAGACGTTTTCCCTTTCCCTTCAACGACAGTGTGCTGGAAACTGCTTTGCAAAGATCTTTCCTCCCTTCCCCCACATCGAGCTATTCTTTACATCTTCTCTCTTACACTGAGAAAATGATGCAGAAAAAGTAGCCAGTGTTTTCCGCACCAAACAATTTGTTGACTGTTAGAGGGCATATGGGCAGGACAAGCGCTGCCTTCAGCAGAGTATCTGTGCCCTCTGTCATTATTTTCTGCTCTCGCTGCCCATTCCTAGCTCAAAGCAAGCCCTACTTCCGTCCGCTACTTGGAGCAGTCATTTAAAGGACAAGAGATTTTTTGTAGCTGGGCTGCAATTCACAATGCCAACACAGAAAGCCTCATTCCTTCTTTATTTTTTTATACCTAGGAAAGAACACAAATGATAGGGTGGGGGAAGGAAAGGAGAGATAGAAGAGTGCCCCAATGTTTCTTCTGGCATACACAACGTCCACTGCAATGTTCACAGACTTAACATATATTATCTGGGTTATGTATAGAATATTAAATCATAGTCACTAAAATATCAGAGGTAAAATTATTTTCATTTCTCTAACTATAGAAGAAATACAGTTATTTAGAGTAATTATCCATGGGCAACAATTGCTTTTTAGCTATTATTTTAGTAAGGTACTTATTTTTAAGTACATGATAAATAGCCACTGCAAATACTGCTGAGATTTATCTATCATAATCCACTGCTACCATTTATATTAAAAAGTTTAAATATGATTTTCCAAAGGTATGTTCTTTTCCACATATGAATTAATTTTAGGAGGTTGTGTGCTGCTTTATGAATACCTACAGTCTTACAATCCATTAAAAATCATGTATACTAGCAGGTGAAAGCAGAGAAGGGGCATTCAGGTTCCTGGAAATTTAAAAAATCATGTTTCCATGCCAAACAAAACAGACTAAAGTCCTTCTACTATCACTCATCAGTAACCTTACTGTGAAAGCCTGTCTGTCTTCACACATATTTGCAAAATATTTTGAAGAAGTTATTTGTTCCATGACGTGTGTGTGAAAATTTGTAATTTCCAATTTAGTTTATTATTGCAGATTTAAGGACAAATAAAGTTTTAGTGTATTTTGCTTAAAACTGATGTTAGCTAGGTTGGATTTGAAACAGAGCTCAGCGAAGGACCTACACACACAGTTGCACAGGGCTCTGACCCCCAGGGAAAGTAACCAATACAGACAAAGTTCCAGCTATGCAATCCTTTTACAATTATTTCTTAAATTATTATTTTACAGTTCTTATTCTTGCTAGTTTAAAAATACAACCAAATATAACAGTGAAAAATAGATATTGCAAATCTGTGCTACTGTCTTCATTTTCTCTCTAAGAAAAAAAGCAGGGCCTGCCCTATAATTTTCTCATTTAGTTAATTGTCCCTTATGCTGCCCTCACCTAATCATTGGACTATCGATAATGTAGCCTCAAAATATCTCCAGGAAAGAACTCAGTTGAGTCTTTGTCTAGAATTAATGTTTAGGTAGGTGAATTGCATCCAATCCTGGTTTGCTTTGAGGGTAAGAATTTGACCCATTTGATACAGAAAGTTGATCAACAATCATCATTCAGCCACTGCAATGAAAATATTTTTTTCCGTAAATGTGGCACATACAATAGGCAATGGAATTAAAAGATCACAAACTTCACCGAAACAAGGTGTACAAACACAGTAAGATAAAACGCTCATTGCTCCTGATAATTTTTGTCTCCTAAATATCAATTAGAACTTCACGTGAACAGTTGGAAATTTTGCCATCCTTAGTTTATTATTATACAGAAAACTACATCATGCATGTAGGGAAGAGGAGTATAGCATACTTCAGGTCTACCTCCCACACTGAGAGGCAGAACCTGTTCGCTGCAGAGGTAACTAAGATGATGACAACAGTGCTGCCTGCTGGGGAGGCTTCCTATGGCTCGTCATGCAGCAGCAGCATGTGGGAATGGAAGGACCTTGCCCATATTGCACCTGATGGTAACATCCAACTGCCAAATAGATTTTAAAAACGGAACTCTGCTGTGTGTTCAGGAGAAAAAACAACTAAAGAAGATATTTCCTTTCTTTGTGAAATTAAGTATTTTGAAACCATTTTAACGGTTCAAAATATTTTTGCAATTTGTATGTTATCATACGAAGCTGAAATAAAATTTGCCATGTTATTGAACTGAAATATTGAAAATAGGCTGGAAAACTCTGCAATGAAAGAATGATGCTCTCACTTGTGCGTGTTTCAAAACGGCATTTTCTCAGTGCCAGTCTGCATCACTGGAAGAAGTCCAACTGACTTCAGGTAAGTATAAAACTTAACAGAGGTATATCTCCATCTCTGGGATGTAGGAGAGTGCGAATTATGTATTGGCCCTCAGTCTTGTCCTAAAACAGAGCAACAGTATGCTCTCTGAGACATGAAACTCATGGCAAAGCTAGCTTACCTCTCTGCTACAAAAGCACCTCCAATATTTTTTAGGTATAAAAATATCAGAACTATCTGTGTTCTGAAGGGTACAGAATAGCTTGAGAGCAGTGACAAGCTTTGTAAGAACCAACATGATGCATTTGCAGCCTTGTTTGTTAAATGCCAAATGAGATTCCATTTTGGAGCACTTAAGCCCACCATCTCTGTTGCAAATTTCACTGGTTTCTCCAGCCTACCTCAACAGTGAGATTTTTTGTTCTTACACGCAGCCGGCAGTCTGGCAAGCTAATCGTCCTCTGCTGATTCTGCCAGATGTCTGTGAGATAGAAAGCTGCCCACCACCAAACAGACTGGCAGTTTTATGACGGTGACAATTGCTTGTGGCAAAATTATAATTAGTACACCAATGTTGCTATGCATTCTAAATTGGATCACACTGCTCCAGTTTTTTTTAGACACTCTGAATATGATTTTTAAACAATTCTGAAAACAGCTGCATGCTGATTACCATTAAAACCAACATCTACCAGATCTTAGTATTGGGCACAGTGATGTTTCTCTCATTACTCCAAGAGATTGTCTAAGGGGTGAAGGCTATGCTGTGTTGGTCCAGGGAAGGCTGTCAATGCTGTGCTTGGAGACATTACATGGGCTGTTATCTCTAATCACCCAAAGAAGTTTTATAACTCTAAGTGCTTGCTGACATGCAGATTTTACAGACTTTTTGTTAAACAGAACGCTCAACACAGGGCTGTTGCTGTGATTAAATATTTTTCATATGTGTTTTCACTCCAAGCATTTTTAAACACCTCTAAGCAAATGAGAGTGGGTGGAGAAATATGACATGCAGATAAAAAGACTTGGAAATCTAACATTTCACAAAAAGGATTCTTGTAGAGGTTGGAAATGCTACGTTTCTCCCTGACTGCAGCCCAGAAGTGGCTGTCGTCTTGCTGCCCAATCTCCAGGAAAGTGGGAGATGCAATCCCACAGAACTGATTTTTAGATACTGTTAGTGTCGTTTAAGGAGGTGGCATGCAAGGTGCACACCTCCCTTTACCTGGCTCAGAGGGTTATTTGCAGCCTGGTGCAGCTGGCATGAGGTCCCATAATGGTGGGGAAGGAGCCATGTTTCCAGGGGCTGTTTCCACAGATGCTGACTCCTGCATGGGGAACCAGTACCCTTTCCAAAGACACAGCTGTGCTGCACTACAATGCAATGAAGTTTCCAAATAATTTGTGTTTTTAATTGCCCTAATCATGTGAGGGGAGAGTAAAAACCCTGGTAGATTTTTTTTTTATTTTCTTTAGCTGTGGCCACAACTGCATAAAGCGTGAGTGGAGTTGGAGGCTTTTTCTCCTGTCAAACAACTTACATGCTGCAGCCAAGAAAAAACTGCCTGAAGAGGAAACTGCTCAAGCTGGGGAGAGGAGCTGCCTGGTCCCAGAGCCCCACTGCTAAGAGTGTCTGAAAACAGCAGAGGCAACTGCACAGAGCCTACCAATGAGCTCATGGAGAAGAGCCCATTTGGCTCTCCTGAGCCAAGAAGGAACCCATCACAGGTTCTCATCACCCATTGTAACGCCTGGCTGAAATCACTTGCAGACTAGTAAAGCAAGCCTAACATGAAACGGAGAGCACAGGAGGCATACTAAGAACAATATTGAGGCTCTTGAGACAAGAGTTAAGATGAGACACTCTGCTTGTGCCAGACAGCTGTCTTGCAGGCTAGCAGGACCTTCCCCACGACCGCTTCCCACCATGGAGATGACAGCAGCTGCCAGGGCTCTGTGCCATTCCTGGCCTCCCAAATCCAACTCTTTGAGACAGACCTACAAGGAGGGCCTGGGGGGCAGGCAGCCCTTGCAAGGAGCAGGAAATATTTGTCGTGCATTTGCTAACTGGCCTTTTGTAAGTTTTATAAACACAAGGTTTTGAGCACCAGAGTGAGAACCACAATAGAAAACATCTTTGCATCAGTTATAGCACAGCGGTACTTAGAAAAAAATATTTGCTGTCCAGAGTCCTCAATGGAGAACATTCAGGGACCAGCAGATCTTGCTTCCCTAGTGGCAACATGCCTTGCAGGCATTTAGCAAAGGCTGTGACAGGTACAAATTAAACAACATTCATATGCTGCCACTGCATGAGCTGTCCTCCAATTCTGATTTTCTACAAGGGAGGTGTAAGGTCATGAAGCCAAAAGGTTTGGGGAAAAACATAAAAATCATCATATAACGGTAAAAACCATTTCAGAGTTTGCTGTGAGGCCAACAGACAGGGAACAGTGTGCCTGCAAGGCTCCTGCACACTGCTCGCAGTCACCCGTCTAGGACATGCAGCTCAAGGGAGTGATCAGCAGCCAGCTTTGAAAAACCCAGCTTTGAAGCTCAAACGTGTGGATTAAAGATTGCTGTGGTCACTATCATTCGGCTAATGACCTAAACATTGTTTACTGTTCAGGATAGGCCTTTCTGTTGCTATTTCAAAAGGCAACGTATTTTAAAAGAGAATACTTTTTCAAGACAATTTCATTGTTCAAGGCCTGTCAGCAAACAAGCAAATCACCCTTCTACATGCAGTGATTAGTTCAACCAAAATGAGAAGGAAAAACACAGACAGGAAAAATAGCTCCTTCTTTATCATTCTGCATGATGAATCTTTAAAAAATGCACAAAAGGAGAAGTGCCATAACCTGAACATCAAACAAGAGATAAATAGCAGCTTAAAATATCTCCCTTGAATAAGGAAAGGCATCAAATCAATTGTGTGGGTATAAAAAAAAATTTTACCAATAAAAAATATTTTTGAAGCCTTCTAGTCCAATTTCATTTATGCATAAGATAAAAAAACATTATGGGTTTGTAGTGGGATTTTTGTTTTGATTTTTGTTTTGTTTTGGTGTTTTTTTTAAGGGAAGATTTGCCCAATTGATTAGAAAGGCTCACCAATAGAAAGTATCAGCTCTGCTACTCAAACATAAGTATTTCTGGGCAACATGACTCAAGTCATGTTCAAGATAAGATTCACATGAATTACTAAAATACACTGCAAAATTCAATATTCATATGGTAGCACTAATATATTAATTTTGACCTAAGATATGATTGAAGACACTCGTAGGAAAAAAAATAACTCTCTCATTCCACACTAATGTTTTTATATCTGGTATAAAGATCACTGAAAAGCCAGGAAAGAAACAACACAAGGAAAAGTAATATTGTGTGTTTCATGGACACATAGGAAATGTGTCAATGTGTGAAAACTCTACTCCTGCAGATTAGCAATGAATAAGGGATGGTTGAGAGACAGCTGGAAAGCCCACAGACACCTATAGCTTACGTTATTTTTCCAGGAATGGCATTCAGCAAGTCGCAAACGCTGTCATGGAGCAATCGCTTGTGTATGACAGTTTTCTCCTTCTGCCATTTGTTCTTTTTAGGTGGACTTTAGAGGTTGGTATCATAGTGTTTTGTATGCTGTGAAAACAGACAGCAAATGGGAAACTATTGATGCTGTTAAACATTAGGGATTTATAGGCAGTTAGAAATTAATTGGATTGATCATTTTGGTGCAGCAATTTAGAAAGTAGCTGAGAGAATTTAGGGATGTAATGGAAAAGATACAATCAAAAGCAACCCCCCTACCCATCTTCTCCTGCAAAACAGACACCTCTTTTCATTTACCAACTTCACTCATCTTGCCAAAATTTCCTATTGATTCACACCTTGTGAAATACATTTATTAAATTATAACAAACATCTTCTGTGGTTTTGTTTCGTGAGTGAAAATATAAGTTGCCAGAAAATCACAGCAAAATCCACACAAATGGATTAGAGCAAGAAATTGCACATGGAGGTTTGCTCACAGGGTGTCTCTCACCTCGTTTCATAGGTGCCAGTGTGCTATCAACGACCAATGTCATTTCAACAATTAACCCAAAATTCTCTTCCAAATACCATGTTTTGCATGGGAGAAGCATGTTGGTGACCAGCACTATGTGTTCGCTTGTGGCAAATGCAGAAGGGAAAGCTGTATCCCTGCCTGTGCATATTTCCAGCTACGCAGGACAACACGACCCGTCATCTCTAGAATACAGCATAGTCACTACAGTACTCAAATCTCAACAACAAAAAAGCACCTGTTAACACTTGTGACAAATTTTTCACTTTTCCTGAAATAGTGTATGGATGGAGGGGCTAGATTGATTCATCACTTTCCCCTCCTATTTGCTATTTTCTTCATAGTTGCATTTCCAAGCACTAGCCCATAGCATCCTCTATTAAAAAAAAAAAAAAAAATTGCAAAAGAATGGAATCTAAGGAAACACATGGCTTTTATAAGATGTAAAACAATTTGGCTATTAATAGCACTTGATGTCACACCTTCAGGGAAGCAAAAATGCTACAGAAAGAGCTAAAATAGATCAGCTTTGACTCTGTATGGCTGCAAGAGATACAGTGGGCCAAAGGCAGCCGTACTGCAACTCACAACTCCAGAATAATCCTGCTCTTTAAACTGTCTGGCCAAGACCTGTGCTTTCAGTGATTTTGCTGTCAGTAAATTAAGAACAATAAAGAGACAGCTAATATACTTGTGGTAATTTGAATGCTATTTCCTGTTAATTAGCCAGGTCATCCTTGCTGCAACACTTGAATTAATTGTGGAAAAATGGTACCATCAGTTCAGTGCTAGGTAGCACTGACAGAACTCTTCAGCAGCTAATCCATCATTCAGAGAGAGAAGCAGCATTTTGAAAAAAGATAAAAAGCTTCAGGGATCGCCTTTACTCTGTGACCCACTGATGAAGCCTGTTATTAGTATTAATGTTTTATTAATGAAGATATTAAAGGAAAGAGACAATGTTTTCAGACATGCCTGGACTTGGGACCCCTTGCTGTCTCTACCATGGTCCATTTCCCAGAAGGAGAGAGCAATTGTAATTCCAGACAAGGACTGGCAGCCGTCTTTGCTGATCTGGTTAACACCATGCCCATGATCACACGCGCATCGGCTACCCTGTGTGCCATATAGCCAAGCTCCCCTCTGTACCTCCAGCAGAACCAAACGATGTGAAAGGAGAGCATCAGCACGACATTGCTGTGAGTCAAAGCTTCTTAGGAAAACGGTTTGCATTACAGCAGCAGAGCTGAGCATTCTCCCTGCCCCCAGCACTACTCTGTCTTGCTCAGTGCTAGTGGTAAGTTTGTGCATCCCCAGAGGAGCCCGCAGCACCCCTGCAAGCCCCGCTCTGGTTTTCTGAACAGCCTTCTCCCTGCCTTCACTACAAAGATATTCTCTCACTTTGTTCTTTATAAATGCTGCTCAGAAAGCCTAGTGACAACCTGCTTAGAGGAGAAAAAAGGAGCATTTTTCCTCTCTAACTGTAGTACAACATACACACAAATATACCTCTTGGCTATAAAGGATTCATTCTTCTTTCCAGAAGTATTTGCTAAAAGTTTGCTCTCTAATGAACAAATACAGCTGATTAAGAGTGGTTATTGTTCTGTATTAGAATAATTTTTCCTAATCTTGACCCAACTTATTAAAATAGTCTAAGAAAACATTTTGCTGCCATTAGGAAGAACTGCATTTGTCATACAAAAATAGATAATAAACAGGTGTGTGAAATTGTCTCATACCAATCCCAGGCTAACAGTTTGTTATTACACAATTTTGGGAGAAGTTTTGTAAACTGAACACATCAAACGGGGCAAGGCACTTGCACTTGATTAGTCTGCTGGGTCATTTTCTGTCTGTTGATACCTCCGCAGTTCACTCTAGCAGTACGCACATTTTAAATATCAGCAAAACGTTTGCTGCATTTATTTATCATGTCATAAGAAGAATAGCTTAGCTGTAGCTTTTTGACCTAATCAAAGAAAAGACAGTCAGTAGAAAGAGTCTAGCCTCATTGATTGTGGTTTTAGGTCTGTGACCCCTATGTGTATAAGGTTAAAAATAAATAAATTGAAAAAATAATAATAACTGTCAAGACTTTTTCTTGTTAGGCAGTATGCAATTGTTCTTCTTTCCCTACACTCCTACTGAAGATAACATATGGCCATATGGGAAACTCTGCCAATGCAGTACACAAAGCATCCACATCTTTTTATCCTCATCACAACATATAAACCAAACCAAAACAAGTTCTTCCTTCAAATGCAAGATCCTAGTGGATCTGCCACACTTCTTCCCCTCAGAGAAGAAGCAGCAGCATTTCAGTCCCTGAAAAAACAGATATTTCTAGTGTGGAGCCATCATGTATGGTTGCTATGACGACGTAACAGTTGGCTAAATTCAATCAGTTCTCCTTATTATTTTGGTATTTTGTTTAAGAAATCACCACTTAAGAAATCTCCATTCTCCATATTTTCTTCACACACATCATTTAAGAGTACTCAACAGGCTTATTACTGTAGTGGTCACTGTGACATGATCTCGCCTTGAAGCAAAGTGTCTTCTTGAGGAAACCCCTAATAAGCACCAAGAATAACCAGCTAATAAATTGCAGAGACATATGACACATTGAATTCTCCTTTTGCCTTCCTCTGTCTTACCCAACTGATGCATTCCTGTATCCTTATACATTAATCTGTCTTTGCTGAAGCTATTTTTAACACATCAGTTACCTAAGCAGCTGCCTTTTTTTTTTTTTTTTTATTTTAAACAACATGTTTTCCTTTTCTGGCTTTTTCAGATAAGTAGAGATCCATTTTCAGAAACAGACATTTTAGCCACAGTGGAATCATTTTGCAACCCCACAGTGACATGTGTAATGTTCAATTTCACTAAAACTGGGAGCTTTTAGTCACTAAAGGCAAGTTCCACTTTCGTAATAAGACAGGTATTAAGGCTCAGTGAGGGAGTTTGGAAAAAAATCTGATTAAAGTAGATGGAACATTACTTTAATCCCATAAATATGTCTAAAATGGCCATGCAAACAGTACAAGATGAATATATAGTTAACATGAGATCAGAGAAATGTCAGCACAGGAAAGACATGGGCCTGTTGGAGTGATTCCAGAGGAGGGCCACAAAAATGATCAGAGGGATGGAACACCTCTTCTACAAAGAAAGGCTGAGTTGGGGTCGTTCAACCTGGAGAAGAGAAGGCTCCAAGGACACCTTATTGCAGCGTTCCAATACCTGGAGGGGGGCTACAAGAAAGATGGAGGGGGACTTTTTAGTAGGGCCTGTTGCAACAGGACAAGGGGTGATGGTTTTAAACTAAAAGAGGGTGGATTTGGACTAGATATAAGGAATTTTTTTTTATTATGAGAGTGGTGAGGCACTGTAACAGACTGCCCAGCGAGGGGGTAGGTGCTCCATCCCTGGAAATACCCAAGGTCAAACTAGCCAGGGCTCTGAGCAACCTGATCTAGCTGAAGATGTCCCTGCTCACCACAGGGGGATTGGACTAGACCTTTAAAGGTGCCTTTCAACCCAAACCATTCTTTGATTTTAAATGGCACCCAATGCATTTGTTGAGGCTTTAAGGAATTTAGATTATTAACAGGTCTGTCTTAAAACACAGCCCTATGCATCCTGTTTCACCATGCAACTAATCCCAAGAAATACAACAGCAAAAGTACATGGGTGCAGAGTTGATCTGCACAGGCAGAGTGCCTCTACTTTGCAGGGACCGTGAAAAGGTCACGATCTCTATGCACAAACTTGGGATAATTTTTAACGCAAGCCAGGATTTGAGCAAGACCATAGATAAAGAGGTTAACAAGAAGTAGGGTCTTTACACCTGCAGAGAGATGCTGGAGCCCAAAAGCACATGCACATCCTTCCTTTTCAGCCCAGCCTATGCCCAAATTGCTGTTCACAGAAGCACGTCCAAGTCTGACCAGTGGCCTTGACCCAGCACTGGACAAAAGACTTTATACCACTTCCGCATCCTGCCCTTAGAAAAGAAATGTGGCTGGGATGGATGGTCTTTAGAGCCAGAAAAGTTAAGTCTGAGCCCAAGAAAGCCTTGTACTGTGTCTGCAGTAACTCAACCTCAGGGGTTCCTTTCAGCTTTCTGCTCTTCTTTCTTATCCTTGCTGTTCATTCATCATAAACACAGACAAGCTCATATTTTAATGACAACTTGAGAGGTTTCTCTTCCTCTCTTTCCAGTCAAGGACATTGGATAAAACACAAGACACTGTTTAAAAGTGTTTTCCCTGCTTAAAAAATCTTACTGAGTTTTGAATGCATCTTTAAGACATGCTAAAAAAGTGTATTTTATGCAGCAGCTGAAAATTACACTAGCTCTGACAACCACCTCCCAAATTCAAATTGTGGCAATAATAGAATTGCGTATATTTATATTCTAAGGATGCTTTTCCCACCAACGTGGTGGCACACAAAACTCACATCTAACCAAAGGAAAAGGTTCTGCTTAGATGTATGGTTGTCAGTGGCAGAATGCCTGAGGCCGTTATTTAGCCATACTGTTTCAATTCCACTTCTATTTTTATTCTGAAAGTATGTAGTTAAGTCAACAGTAAGGGAAACAAAGCACTCTGCTTACAGGTAAAGAGAGAATTGTAAAACATTTAAATGTGTAAAAAACCATTAATATTTCAGGGTTTTACAAAGAATTGTCTGCTACAAATCTGCACAGCAAACCTGAGACCATCACAGAACATGTTAGCGTTATTTGCATTCATTTATTTGTACTAAACCCTCACTGACTGATGCCTGGCAAAAGAGATTTATTCTGTGCACCAAAGGATCTTCCATTTGGAGTTTACAATGAGCAGATGGGAGTGAACAAGAGTAATGATCTTTTTCTTCCAGTGTACTTAAATAAGACACTAGACATTGCCTGGTATCACAACAGAATGGAGCTAATGCCATCTCTGGATATTACTGTATTTTCTCTGCTCTGAAATGTTTCGGACATTTGACAGGTTTTGATATACTAATAAAAAGTTCACTCAGGATCCTGGTCTCTTCTGTGGAATAAGGTGAGTTTTAAGGTACTGAGGCACTAATGGCATAAAAAACTTTACTTGATAGGTACTATAGCAACACTGCCACCAAACTCTGATAAGCTCTAGAAGGTGTCAGAAACATTTCAGCAGTTTTACCGAATTTTCAAAACAGATTTAAAAAGGTTAATGCACATCAATTATTTACTTGCAAGCCCTCTGAAGGTGCTGGGGTTTGAAGCATGTAATTGAGGGAGGATCGTGAAAGTTCAGGTTTCGTGGACTGTCTCTGATAGATGGAATAAAGATGCCTGAGAGGCCACAGAATCTCTCTGTACAAAAAGTGTCCCACAGTTTAGGGCCAGAGACCTTGCCACCAGCTCATAATATTAGACAAAGTCTTTTAAGTTGCATCATCACTACTGATTTGAGTCCTTTTGGGTTAATGTAGCTTGAAAGGGCAGTCACATGTAAAGAAAAACTGAAACTACCAAGACACATTATTTTGGCAGCAGTTGAGCTGCTCACATTGAAGTACAAGAGCAGAGATGGGACAGTCAGGAAGCCAACACCCAAGCTAAGCACCCATGTGAACACTTGAAGGGAGACAGCAAGCAGTTACAAGCAACTTTCACAAATTCTTCAACAACAACAACAAAAAATTCAAGCCAACGGTTTCTTATCTCTTTCTATGTTTTTACTGCCCTTAGGTTACCTCTTATTTTGCTAGGTTTGGGCCCATGTCCTTATTCAACATTTTCTTCTTCAGAAAAAATCAACTCAGAACCACTGACAGCCGAGTACCAGCTGGCATGAAGGCAAGTCCATTTCCAAAGAAGCATTAATAGGGTGGGGTACTGTACACTGGGAGCTTGGTTTTCCCGAAGAAAAGATGCAGGAATGGCAAGCTTGAAGTTACAGTGAAATAAGGAAGTGTGGAAGTGTTTATTTAATAACTGTGCTTTCTTACCTCTTTTTTTTTAATCATGACTTCTCCAGGGTGCCTGTTCAGAGAAGATGTTGTAGCATAAGTTTTCATATGTGCAATGACATTGAAACATTTAACAAACATCTATAAGAAGAAATTATTTCCAAATAATTCCAAATCATTTTTGTCAGTTCACTGAATATCCAAAGAAACACAGATTCTGCCCTCATACAGGGCATCTGCACATCTCACTAATATAAGCAGAAGAAGGAAATTGTGTTTTGTCCATAGAGGAGAAAAGAAGTTTGGTTATATCATTTTGGATTTTGTCCAAAAATCAACAAAGCAGGCTTCAGACACTGCTTCTAACCCTGCAGTTCTGAAAAGACCTGCTTAAGCTGGTGTTAGAGGCGAAGTTTCTTAAACTCTAAAGTTTTACCTCTGCACACATGCGAATGAATAACGACCATACTGAAGCAGCTCAGTGCTCAGCCATACCGAAACCTAATTATGGCTCAACATTTCCGTGGCCGTATCTGACAGTTTAATCCAATAAAACATACTTGGTTTGGTACTACTGTATACTAACAGGATCAGTTCTTCTTGCTATCAAGTGCATTTTAAAAAAGGTTTTTAAAAAATTGTGTTTCATATAGAACAGCATTAATAAAATAGAAAAGAATTCTGCATTTTTATGAAAAAAAAATAGAACAGTTCAATACAATTTCTCCCCTCTATGAAAAGGATTTGAATTCTGTCCCCCTGCTTCCAAACACTTTAGACCTAATACGCCCTAAAAATACCAGGCTGCTCTAAGCCTGTGAACTTATGGAACCATACAGAAAATTTGATAGTCCAGTGAAATGGAGAGGGCAGAAATAAGGATACCAGCACAGACCCTTGGCTGAAGCTTTCTTTTGAGTTTGCAGAAGATCAGATTTTGCTTTTTTTGTTTCAAGGACAGTTTCTCCATCTTATTCCATGGCAATTTACTGTACTACTGAATAAAACAACTAGGCTTTTTGCCTAAGGATGGCTAATGCCACTTTATCTTCTGAGAACAGTTTGTGAGAAAGGACCATTTCCACTAACTTTTTGGAGAGGAAGAACAATTTGCAAGTCATCAGGAGAGATTTGCAGGCAGGTGCTCCAAGTCAACTGAGTTCTGGTGTCTGTGGAGTATGAGTCAGACCCACCTCACTCCTCTACAGACTTGCTATCATGGTAAAGTAACATTGACCTTGGATAACTTTCTTTTCTCTGTGCTCTCAGATCCCCACTCATCCCATCTTCTCTGGCCATGAATTTGGGCACCTGAATTCAGCCACACTCAGTGCTGGTCCTGTCCCTTCTTTGGCACCCCAAACTTCACCTTCATTGGTTCTAGCCCTTTGTTTTCTATAGAAAGCAGAGCAGTTTTGTTGAAAAATGCAAACAAAACTTGGAAATAAAAACAAATGAAGCATCACAAATAGTCCCTTGGGCTATAATGCAGCCCCTGGAAGAGCCACAGAAAAAAACCAAAACACTCACAGCACAGCATTTACAACAAGCCATGAGCACTTTCTGAAAGATGGCATAAGGATTTTCTGAGCACAGGAACATACCACTGTCTGCCTTGGTCCAACTTAGCCCAATTTCTCAAGTAGGAAGGCCCCAATGATTGGCTCCCACAGGACCAACTTGCCCAGGTGAGCACCTATGAAAGTTCGGTCATTTCAGTACACCTCTGCAAAGTGTTTTTCCACAGTTATAGGAAGGATCCCTTTCCTCAGCTTCACATATCAGCAACATTCAGCTTTCACTTATTTAAAAAACACATCACTTAAAAGGAATGTACCACCTGGAACAGATGCTCTTTTTGGAAACCTTGGATACACATGTAACAAGGAGATATGGTGCTATTTATAAAGATCCTTCTGAATACCTTAATCAAGTCGGCATTGATGGATGGACAAGACAAATATTTCTATCCTCCACATTTTTACCTGAAGTCAACAGCTTATACATGAAAGTCCTCACAGGATAAATACATTAGCAGTTTTCAGCAGCCCACAAACAGTGCATTCTATGTTACCCATGATCATCTTTCCTCATCTGCTTGATTGCTAGGTTTAATCTTGAAATTGAAATGCCCAACAAAATTTCAAAGATCCACATTACATTCCACAGCGTGGTGGTGGGTTTTAATTTTTAAATAACTTGCCTGCAATGCTGTGACTCAGAAGAAGTGTGAATGACAGAAGGAAACTTATTAGATTAAAGACAGTTTGTTGGAGACAGTAGGGAAAATGAATTCACTCACAGGAACAGGTCCAACGTTTTATTTTATTAGCAGAGATTCAGTAGTCTGCTTCCCACTCTGCTCTAACTCATGTACTAATCACTGTTGTGAGGAGCCCTTCAAGTCAAGGCTATACAAAGCCTGAAAACGGATTAACATTTATCACAAATAACATAAAAGTAGTCCCAAATTCAAGTTCATTTAAGATTACATCTTAAAGAAGTCCATTCACCTTAGACATTCCAGAAGTTGGAGCTTTCCCAGCTTTTGTCAAAGTAGCCCACTATTGGGCTATGTATCCAGAAACACTTTGCCTTTGGGTACTCAGCAACACTTCTCAGTCAATGCCTAGTCTGGATTACTTTGGCAGAGTCTTGCAAACCCCTATATCTGCTCTGAATATTTGTCATGATTTAACCTCAGTTGGTAACAAAGCACCGCGCAGCCACTCACTCTCCTCTCTGGGTCAGGGGAGATAATCAGAAGGGCAAATGGCTTGAGACAAAAAACAGTTTAATGATTGGAATAAAATAAATATAATAAAATGCAATGAAAATGAAAACAACAACAACGAGTGCAACAAAACTCAGAACAAACAAATAATGCAACCACTTACCACTCTGACTAACACCCAGTCAGTCCCCGAGCAGCAGCCCCCGGCCAACTCCCCCTAGTTTATATGCTGAGCATGACATCATACGGTACGGAATATCCATCTGGCCAGTTTGGGTCAACTGTCCTGGCTATGGTCCCTCTCAGCTTCTTGTCTACCTCCTCACTGGCAGAGCATGGGAAGCTGAAGAGTCCTTGACTTAGTATAAGCACTGCTTAGCAACAACCAAAACATCAGCATGTTATTACATTATTCTCATGCTAAATCCAATACACAGCACTATACCAGCAACTAGGAGGAAAATTAGCTTTTTCTCAGCTGAAACCAGCACAGGACTGCCCAAATCTTGAACACATTAACCACGTGGGTCCCTACTTTAAGCCTTTGCCTCTAGGATCCATTAATTAGGTTTTTTCCTACTGCTACAAGTCAGTTGCATTGGTACACCCTGAGAATACAACCAAAGCCATGCAAAAAGCATAGCTGAAACAAGAAAAGATAGTGTCCTTTTTCACTCAACATACAAGTGGTAAAAATGAAGCTATCAAAGTCTTAGGCACCAAATTAATATTTTCTTGAGGAATTGCAAGTTTGCATCTCTGACTTTTCAGAACACCACCACTGCCAGCTACAATGCAGACTTGTACAATGCTTGCTGCAGGAGGAGATCCTCACCAACCTGATCACTCCCTGAGGCTAATGCAAGTATGTTCTGTGACCCTCTGCCTACCCTGTGCTCAGAGCACAGAAGAAGTTTCTAAGTCTACACAACACTTCTGTGCTGAAGAAGTAACAGCAGGTGATATATCATGCAGGGCTACAGCTAGACAGAGGTGATTTTTTCTAACATTTGAAACAGCCAAACTGTGGGGGAAGAGAATGTTGTGAAGTCCATGTCTGGCATTGCTCCAAGGGGAGCCCAGGTGACAGAGGCTTAGAGCTTTGCAGTTGTAGGGAGGGCAAAGCCTGTGAGCTGCTGTGTGAACATAAGGTGGTGATTTGGACTGCAAAGCAAAGAGAGGTAGAGGAAGGCTGACTTCACAGCCCTGTTGAGTTTACAAAAAAAATACCAGTTGTTGGTGATTCAAGTGAATAATGAAGTATTCCTTCACTGTGTCTCACAATTTTTCCATTGGAAGTGTTCCTCACACATGAACGCATTTGATATTTACTGAATAAGAGAAAGCATGCTTTGGTATCTCAGCAGATCACTAAAGAGATCTGTCTGCCATTACAAAGACACTTAAGCACACATGCAAAAAGGGCAAACGCTGGGCAGGAGATACTGAGTAGCCAGGAATTATGAAGACAAGTTTGGTTGGGCAAAAGAGACCTGAGCCAGAGATTTCCATGTCCTGGGACTGTATCCTGATCTACCAGGCTGTTCAGTAAAAGAGAGGCGATTCCTTCTTCAGTAAAATTTTGTAAGAAGCTGTTCAGGGAGAGGTCCCACCTAAAAAGTCCACATGGAGTAGACAGTCCAGCACCTGGAGTTGGGTGGTGAATTTACACCAAAACTGAAGTTAATTTCTGAAGGCATCCACTCAGTCTCACAAGAATATCTTATGCTACATAACGAAAAGACCAATTGAATGGAACAGTTCAACTTATCAGACACTGCAATAATCTCATAGGAGTTAGTCCAGAAAGAAGTAGAGAGATCTTGAAGAGTGTGGGGTTTTTTGAAATTTCTACAGATCTCTTATCACTCAAATTTTATTTAACATTGGTAATAAAAAAAGTTTAAAAAGAACAACTCCTTTCTGTAAAGAATTTGTTCTGGTTTTCCTTCACAGAGAAGTCATACAAAGAATATGATTATTTTCCTAATATTGAACATCTAAGCCCAGCTATACAAAAATAACTTAAAATGCATACTTTTTCATTAAATCCATTTAATTATTTTCTGTCTAAACAGAAAACAACTCTCATTTATTTTGATTTATTGAAAATATTGGTATTAATTTAAATAAATAAATCCTCCAGAAATTCAGAATGTTTTTATTAAAGCAGGTTCCCTCCGAAATGATATTACATACACACACACACACCTTTAACAACTCTGATCACAAACTTGGAGGCTCCGATTACACATCTGAAATCCACAGCAGAAGGTAAGAAACACAGGTACTCAGTACCTTCCATCATATTTGGTGGCCTGACAGATGTTTTTACTAGCACCTGTGTAGAAAGTAAATGATAAATCAAGTACATACTAAAACAATACATTCTGCTGCTGATACACAGGTGTAGGGTTTGGGACTGAAGTAGACAGATACAGACAACTGGTTTAGCAAAATACCCGAGAGAAGGAATAAAATTAGCCAACCTCTTGACATAAAATGGCAGATGAAGTATTTGGGGAGAAAGGAAAGATAGGACTGATTTACTCCTGATTTAATTTGATTTCAAAAAACATGAACCTGGGTTAGTTTCTCTGTAACACATTTGGCAAACACGAAAAAGGTAAAAGTATATGCAACATCAAAATTAAACTACAAAACTTCTTGTAATGCCCAGATTAGACAGGAATCCATTTTTGCCTCCAAGCTAAATACACAAGAAAAAAGAAAAATTAATCCAGGCCTGCCAGATATGTCATCTCCAACTCATTTGACAACTGGCATTACAACGAGCAGCTTATTATATCATTTTCTTGCTTCCTGTCTTTCAAAGCTATGTGTAGCTTTCTTAGGTCCTCTGAGTGCAAGAAACATCACATCAAATGAAGTCAGTCAGGTATTCAGGTTGTGAAACAGATCTGCAAGGTACAGCAAGGGAAAAGCTCTAAACTGAGCAAAAAGACTGCTGAATTAACACAGGTACAAATTCTTTTACCCAAGCTGTTGTGTCAGAAGCAGTTGCCTAGGAAAGCAAAGCAGTTTTCTAGCACATCCAGTGATTGTACAAAATAAAATCGTCACGACTTGTTGTGCTGAGCAGAAGCAAACAGGCAGGACTCTGCCTCCTCCTCATGAATCCGAGCTCTGTGCCCCACTCCTCATCACAAGCCTTATGATTAAAACACAGTAACATCCAGAAGAGAGAAATCCTTGGTGTCAGTATGGCTGCATGTCCAATCAGTGGTGACTGTGCATAATTCAGTTATGGAATGGCCTTGGGTAGCTTCTACTTTTGGATAGGGAGGCCTGAAACTAAATCACAATCATAGAATGGTTTGGGTCAGAAGCAACCTTCAAAGATCATCCAGTTCCAACCCCTCTGCCATGGGCAGGGGCACACCAGATTGCTCAAAGCCTCGTCTAACTTGGCCTTGAATACTGCCAGTGATGAGGCATCCATCGCTTCTGTGGGCAACCTATTCCAGTGTTTAATCACCCTCAAAAGTAAGGAATGTCTTCCTTATGTTCAATCTACCTTCTTTCAGTTTCAAGCCACTACCCTCTTGTCACTTCAGGCCTTAGTAAAAGGTCTTTCTCCATATTATATAAATACCCTGAAGATCTCAAATATGAGCAAAGGTTCACTGTGCTGTATAGCAGATACGTTCCTTTCGTAAGAGATTCTCAGAGTGTTTATTAAACAACTGTTGAGCTTCGTAACATTCTGGGAGATTAGAGTGACATTTTATAGAGGGATGAATCGAGGCACAGAACGATTAATTGACTTGCCATACACTGACTTTGCATCAAGCATCTGTCAGATATTTTGAAATGCACAGATTACTTCAGCTTCTCAAGGGAAGTCAGAGCTCCAGTGACTTCTACATAGTTATGCCTACAGGCACCTGCTGAGGATCAGACCAAAGCAATGAGATCACTCAGCAGAAATGAGACAAACCAGAAATTTCGTGCTGGTAGAATTTAGAACTGAGCACTTAATTCATCTCCAAGATTAAAAGATTGACCCCATGCAGAACACCCTGAAATGTTTCTTCAGAAGCATGACTTCCAATCAAAAGATTTTAAGCTGAGGTTTTAAAAAGTCTAGGTTTTTAGAATATGGAAAAAAAACATTAGAAAAAATCTGGAAGGGTTAATATCTGTATTTCTATTGCTGCACAGGTCCAAATTCAAAGTTACCTAAGCATTTACAAAAAAAAAAAAAATAAATCTAAGTGTACATGTTATCCAACAGAACTTCAAGCTCACCAGTATGAATGTACCTAGAAGCTGGTATAATGAATCAGTTTCATTTAGAGGGTCTTGAATGTAAACATGCACTTTCCAAAACTAATCCAGGTTCATCTTTTCATTGCTCCTTTTTTTCTATACTACTGCTGTAGAACAAAGGTGTGCAGGAAAAGAATTTGACACAGTATCCTCTCTAATTCAGATGACTTGAATAAGAAATTATGCAGTGTTAATCAAAGTTAACAGCTTCAAACAGTTTTCACAGAAGCCAAATGGATGAGACTTACGTCAAAATACATTAATGTTTCAGAAAGAACATTCTGTATTGACAGAAATTATGATCTTAGAAGGTGTAGAAACCACACCTTTCTCAGGCACTGCCATCAGTACTTCAAGGACAAATGAAGCCATTAAGCAAAGCCAGGAATGCTATCCAGGCTGCCCATTTATTTGGAGAAGCATGTCCACTAAAATTAACGTAGTGTTTATTGTCAAGACAATCTTTCAGGGAAAAACATTCATAGACCCATGGAAAATATGCTTATCAAAGAGCAAAAAAATAAAAAGTCATAGTAATTTGCAGTGGGGTCTTTTTGGCTTTGTTTTGGTTTTTTCTTTACACAAAGGTAACGTCTGTTACATGGCTGTTACAATCATTTACAGACTCCCTTGTGATAGCAAAGTCCAGTGGTTCTTAAAAGTGGTTCCAGCTCTAGGCCTCAATATACCTGAAATTTTCACATATCTCCCCTTTACAGATGAATACAAGCTTTATTTACTTCAAGCAATTTATGTGTAAGTAATTTCCTTTATGCAATTTGTCTTCAAGTTCTCTTCCAGAAGGCCATGAGTATACACCAACTGGTTCGCTTCATTTTGGTTTTCCCCATGTACAACTAAAAGAAGAAATTATATTGGATACAGCCTATTAAGATTAAAAAAGTCCACCAGATACGTTTAAAAAGCTTTTTTCCCCAGTTCTGAGGAAATTCTTCATATTTACTTTAGATTTTAAATTCTCCACCAATTTTTTTTTCCTGTTTTGTAGAGTTCAACTACAAAGCACAGAGTAAGTTGCCAGGTTTTGCAGAGGGGATAAATCTTTTGTTTTAGAAAGGTACTTTCAAAGATTCAACCAGTTTGTGTAAGCTTCCTATTCTTGTGAAAAAGATGTGTTTACCTAATGCCAGTCAACATGACTTATCCCACTTTCACTAGCATAAATCTAGTTGGACTCCACTGATAACACCTGAGGTCAAATGATTTGCATACCAGTTTACACCTCAGCAGCAAAACCTGAAACAGTCAGCAAAACACTGGTTTAGTCCTGTTCTCAACATTTAACTCTTTTTCACCTGTTTCTTGAGCTTGTGATTCCCTTTTGTGCTATGTATCCACACACTGTCCTGCTACGTTGGAAGATAAAAGCAGAAAGTGGAGCTACTGATTTGATTCAAGGCAAACACCACCTAATCCTATTTATTTTCTTTCTTCCTAAAGTACTGAGGAGTTCACCTTATATTCTCTGCCTTCAGTTCATGAATAAATAACTGTTGCATAAGGCGTGAATAATTATGATATATAAATATCTTGTAGTATATGAACATGAAAGTACATATTTATGGAGTGGAAAAATGCGTAAAAATCCAATTGCTTTCTTCCCCTTTAACTTCGTGGGAGTTGTCACCAACAGTTTCTTAACTATACTCTTTAAAGCTTAAATGTTTTCCAAGCAGATTCGGGGAAAGCTGGCAGAATTCCTTTAAACCCCACAAAATTAGTGTCAATTCTCGCCAGCTTCTTATGTCCTCAGAGTCATGAACCATGTAAGAAGTCTCTTGCTACTCTGTCAAATTATTAGCACTATACGTGAAATCTAAACTATTAATGAGACAAGGAGACCCGGGAGATGTATGCTATAGTAACAATAGCATGTCTATGCTGCATTCAACTACTCCCTAGCTGTTACAGCAGCTATGGCTAATTCTGTGTTAAACAGTAACTGTGCCATTAAGCTGACTTCTTTATATTCCTTTACATGGCTTTGTAAATGTCCTTTATTTTCCAGCTGGGTTGTTTTCCTTTGATGTTGCTTTATTAATGTACATATCCCCTCTGCTTTGCTCATGCAAAAAGCTAATGTAGAAGCCAAAAAGAAAACTGTGATAATTACCATTCTGTATTTTTATGCTCTGAAGGGACTAGCTGGCATAAAAGATTTGTAAGAGCTTTTACGTCCTTCTGAATCCAGTATCACACAGTTGTCTACTGTTTGCCCATAATTCTCCTTGTTTTTTCCTTATTCTTTTATGCTTAGGTTTTGGCTATTTTCAAAGGGAATACACATTTTCTTAAAGAAAATCTTATTCACTTTAAGTGCTGTAGCAAAGTCTGAGGTAACTTAATCCAGTTGTTTGACAAGGCAAGCTAAAGTGGTTGAAGAATGCCCTTACTATTTTAAGAAAAGTAGACTTGTCTTCCAGAATGCTTCCCTTCAATCATTCACATTCTACTGAGGTTCAACAAAGCAGCCAGCCAGTGACCTCATCACCTCAAGACATTTCCATGATTTCATTAAAATGCACCTTTCTGAAGACTCATTATCATTGTTTAGGCCTAGCTAGCAACCAAGCACCATGCAACCACTTCGTCCTCTCTCTTGTTGGGATGGGGAGAAGAAAATACAAGGAAAGGCTCATGGGTCAAGACAAGGACAGGGAGGGATTGCTTTCCAGTTACAGTCACAGGCAAAACAATCAACTTGGAGAAGAAAAATTTATTTAATTTGTTACCAATCAATTCAGAGTAGTATAATGAGAGACAAAACAAAACAGATGTTAAACAAAACAGACCTTCCCCCCACCCCCTCCCTTCTTCCCAGGCTCAGCTTTGCTCTCCATTTCTCTACCTCCTTCCCCACAGCAGCACAGGGGGATGGGGGGTTGGGATCAGTCCTTCAAGAACAGACTGCTCATGCATTGGCTTCCCACAGAGTTATGAGCTCTTTGGACACAGCTGCCTGCTCCATTGTGGGGCCCTCCCCAGACTGCAGGGGCACAACATGTGCTCTCAACGAAGGCTGCAGGGGAACCTCTGCTCTGGCCCACCACCTTCCCGTCCTTTCTGCACTGGCTTTCAATGTCTGCCTGGTTGACTCTCTCTCTCACATCCCACTCCTTCTCCCTGCTGCAGGTTCCCCAACAGTTTTCTTTCCCCTCTTAAAGACATTGTCCCAGAGGCACTGCCACCATCACTGACAGGAGCTCAGCCATGGCCAGAGGTGGGTCCCACTTGCAGCCAGGGAAGCTTCTGACAGCTTCTCACAGAAGCCACCTCCTGTAGTGCCTTCCCTGATACCAAAGCCTCACCACACAAACCCAACACTCAGTCATCAGGGTAACTTTTCTCTTTAGCAAGGCATAAAATGCTTTTGGACAAGACAAAAAGGAAGAGGCCAAACAAAAAGCTGTGACTTAAATTAATTATGAAAATCAATAAGGTGAAACTGCCTCGGGACCTCTTTTAGGCATGTTTTTTCCCTGTCTGTAGAAGCATGGATAACAGCTATTTGCTACAGCATCTATTTACTATAGCAGCAGCTTTTCCATGGGTCTCATGAATTTGTTACCCAACAGAATTACCCCATTTCATAACACACTGCCAAAACTGCAACTCTTCAACAAATGGATACGTGCATGGCACTGATCAGAGCACACGTTTGCACCACCAACACCAGAGAAGCTGCATATTCATGTAACTTATCAGCACAGACACAAAATATCCTTGCAAAGAAGAAAAGTCAAAGGAGAGAAAGCCATGAAGAGAAAATAGGATGCTTTAGGTTAGTTGCAAGCAGCTGTAATTAAGCTTTCCTTTGATTCCTGCACTCACTGCTCTTTCTTCTTGCATCCAAAGGCAAACCTCGCACAGACTTCTGCTCTATGCTGCATTCATCACAGGGTTGACCATGGGACCCTTATAGGTCAAGGTCATCAAGACTTCAACCAACCCCAACACAGCGAGGTATGAAAGCAGCCATCAGTCCCTACCCTTGTCTTCTCTCTATGAGATGAGACAGTTTGCTTTGTGGGGAGAGGGGAGAGCTGCAGTGGAGGCAGTGCCAAACAGGCACCATTTAACCCCAGAGACTCCAACCAGAGAGACACTGTGCTGTGGAGCGCACAAGAAGTAGCATGCTGCAAGTCACAGCCATGTGGCGGTTGCTGTGGTAACCACACCTTTTGAAAGATCAGTTGGCAGATAAAACCGTTATACGGTATCACACCCATCCCTTGCACATAGGTGAAGGTTACAAAAGTACACATCCTTCACTTTGCATAAGCATTTATTTTCCTTCCATGAATTTTTATCCACCATCTCTCTGAGTACTCAAGACAAGTCTGCAGGGAAGGAGGATGCAGCAAATCAACTGGGTTCCCTGATTTCTCTATACAGCTGTGAATAGCAGCAACCACTTAGACAGAAATCTTCCATCCTTTATTGCCTTTTTTTTCTTTCTTGTTTTTCTAGAGCTCATGAATGCATCATTCCTAACTTGAATTTCAGCTGAGCTGTCTTTTTTGTTTTGATACATAGTTATCTTTCATGAGTTTACAGAAAAAAAAAAAACCTGCTAGCATATTACTGTGCTGCTAGGAAGATATTTTCTTATTATCAGTGGGTACTTTGCTAAATGTATCAGTACAATTCCTTATGAATTAAAGAATTCTCTACAGCACAATAAATCCTGATGCTTGCCCTGTAGAGGACAGATGTGAGACCTCTGCTTGAATGTGATCCCAGTTCACCCTAAGTAACCTAGTTCGGCATAAAGAAACCACTAACACAATTTTGCATTCCACATGATGGAACCATCCTTGCAACCTCTTCTTGGAGTTTTTTCTTTTGGTGTGCTGGATCTGCTCTCCAAGTTACTTAGAAAAGGCAGAAATGAACTGGCAACACTGACACAACCATAACCAAAACCACTCGGTTAGGTCACACTAGGACACAACTCAGGAACAGGTGTTCCTGTTACATTGAAACCCAAGAACAGCTTGTCCTACAAGAGAATTCATGATGCACCACAAGCCAACCTAGTGCAGCCAAAAAGCTTATGGATTGATTTAGTTACATATACTATATTCCTATATATGCTCAGGAGTGCTGCATATTTATTAATGGATGAATTATCACAAAAAACTCAAAGCTATCTGATGCTGAAGGTCAACTCTGTGGTTCACTAGACCTGTAAGCATGACAGTATATTGTATTCTTGTTTGTAAAATTGCAGTTTTCAACACTGAGCTTGAGATGTGCAGATTTTTAGTTTACTGTCCTCAGGATCGTGAAAACAGAAAGCTTATCTGTGCTGTCATGGGACACAAAACCAGATCTGTGTTAATGGTATTAGTATTCATCAGTATTAAGTTAAAAGGAAGAAAAAAAATATCAAACCAATGATATACTGCTTTTGACCTTAAGAAAATTTAGAGTACAACAAAACACAGCACACAGCCATTTCTATTTTTCTTAGATGGAAAAACATGGCAGAAAACAAGCCAAGCACAATCTGTGCTCATCTAGAGAAATATATTAGGAATTTATTTATAAGATATCCTATCAAATCAAAAGGCAGAGACTTCCCGCTGCAATCAAATGTTGATGAGATGACTACCTTGTTGTTTTAGGGGGGTTTTAAAATAATTTTCTTAAACTTTAATTATTTCTTCAAATTAACACCTCAAAGAGTATTAGAGTTAATCTAATACTGAAAAACAGTGTCGAGGATGATTTCACAGGTAGAGTATAGCCTATCTTTCCAGAAGGGTAAGTATCCGTCAGTAAGCCAGCAGCTCTGGGGGCAATATTCCACTCAGCAAAGATGGCGCAACTTCACTGACTTTCCTTTAATGGCTACCTGCAAGGACTTTCTGCATGTGTGCTAGATGATCATTCCTCATCCACTATGGATAGTACACTCCAAGGCACTTATACTATTTCCCCTATATCTGATGAGCAGGGTTTTTTTTGGTTTTCTAGGTAGTATTTTCATGACCTCAACTGCTGGAAAACAGTCAGATACATGAAGTTGGTAAAGCTGTGTAGATTATAAAAAGAAGAAAAAGAAAGAAGCTATCCCAAAACCAAAAAGCAAACAAACCTCACTTAAGTCCTGCTAGCTCTGCCATTGTCCATCTTACCAAGAGGCCACAAATCAAAACATCGAAGCCAGCAATACTTCTTTATTTCAATTTAGCATTATTACTGTTATGCTCTACTCATTGATTTTAATAGCAGATAATTAAGCTGTGCTATAAGGTTATTTAGGTCTCTTGCAAAGCTGGGACTTCTATCTTACTCATCTCTTGAATGCTTAACTATGTTTACCTCCAAAGTAACCACATTTGCTTTCATCAGGAGGGAATCTGGCTTATTATCTCAAATGTTATTGCCATAAAGTAATTGCACAAAATTACCAGTGAGAAAAGCCTTCTTGTGTTCATAAGGCAGAGGTTATTTTGCTCTAATGAACTTGCCTGTTAGTGGAAAAGGTAAGAAGCAAGAGTATCCTCCAAAAAGGAAACAAAAAGCCTTCAAGAGGCACACTGTTGCCATGACACATTTGTATGATTAATTATTTATGTCTACGCTGTACTAAGTATCAAAACCATTTCTAATGCTGTTGCTATTTTCTGTTGCTCCTGCTTCTACAGTGGGAAAGCTCTTTACCCCACCTTTTTCACTGGTCGTTCACATACAGCATGCCTTCAAGCCCTGTCAAAGCCTGAAAAACACCGTACTTGTTCATTGGTGATTCCACTATTGATTCAATGGCATTCAAGTTATTACTAGGCTTCTCTATGGATGCATCATCACCAGTACCCTGCTGAATTCCAATGGTAATAGTCCACCTGTTAGACTAATTGTCAATACCTCAAATCAAAAGAGCGCTTAAGACCAACTTAAATCAATAGAGCTGATGGATGATGCACACTCCCACCTCATTTAGAGAGAGAGATTGTTAATATAACTGATTTTACTGGTACTTCATTCTGTAGTTCCTACAGCCCAATCATTAACACTCCAGGATAACTGGGGTTGAAGGATTAGCGAAGTGACAACTGTGCAACTGAACTGAGGTGATTCTTTCACCATGCTTGTTTCCAACCCCCATTAGACACAGTAATGGCAGAACCACTGCAACGTTCAGTCCATGTCAGGTATGAAGTATTCCAACCCTGCCATTTGCTTCGTGACCTTTACAGCAGGTCAGTGTTATTGCAAACAGAAGCAGAAGAGAATCAAAAGGAGGGGACAAAAGGAATCAGAAGAATGGTGAGTAGAGTCATCTCCCTTTCCTCCAACCCTAATTTTATTATTATTAGCTTGTTCTCTCTTTGCAGCTTACAACACATTTGAAGTTTCTACACAACTATTTATGAATTATGCTTATTCTGTAACTGTTCAAACAGTTCAGGATCAACACAGAGCATGTGGCATCCTACTGGGCCCAAGAGGTAGCTTAACTAGATTCAGGATGCATAGAAAGCAATATTTATTTTAGGTGGGTTATAAAAAGTGACCTCTGAAGACAGATGAACTCAGAGGTGGCACTGGGAATCACAGAATGATTTCTAATGCAAAACTGTCCTGTTGCCACACTTAGGTATGATAGACATGGGTTGACTGCATTCAAATACTTACTTTCATTTTTTCTATTGCAAACAACCACTTAAAATCACTATTTTCATTATTAATTATCATTTATGACTAAGAGTAGCAATCAGTTTGATCCTGTTAACTGCAACCGAGATGTTCTCAAGCTGTGGATTAAAACTGGAAGGAAGCATAGGAATATTCACAACACCCAACACTGCCTAAAAAGGATTTTTATACCAGAAGACTAGCAAAAATAAAATCAAGCTCTCCAGGTCTGCCAAAGTGTTGATGAAGGCTTAATGTACAATCAGCTCCAGCCTAACATAATTCTTCAGTTGTTGTAAGAGGCTTTGAATGCTTTGAACTCCATGACCTGGTCCCAGGTTTTACTTTGGATTGATGCTTCAAGGCACATTATAAAAGATGATCACAAAAAAAAAAACCCACAGTTGAGTCCTATGAAGGGCATCAACTCCTCTCCAATAACACTCATGTTCAGACTAAAGACAGTGCCACACACTAAAATCAGATCTCATAAAAGCATTGGGCTGCACTTATCTGTGCAGCAGCATTTCCATCAAGACACCCTTTTATCATATAACAAATTCTTAAATAGTACAGTATGAAACCAGTATTAAAGTCTGCAAGAACACGTCCTTTTCTCTCTAAACCTTAATCCTCCAAAAAAGGACTTTTCTCCTGTCCTCTTGGAGATTCTGCCAGCCACTTTCCTCAAGACTTAAATGCCTTGTAAGACTGGAGTGTGCTCCTATAAAAGCAAAGGATGGTTATTCTTATGCAGACATTCAAAAATGTAGTGTTAGCAACATACTATATGCATACAAGATAGTTCACAAGGTCCTCTTCTCAAGAAATCTTCTCTACTTCTCAGTTTTCCCTACTGAATTCAAGATTAATAGCTTTCCATAGAATGGCTCGCAATTTTAAAGTAGTTGCAAGATCACAAGCAGTGAAGGTCTCCTATCATGAATACAGTGCTTCTGTCTTCAATCAGCAGCAAACCCCACCAAGCCCTCTGTAATGTTTTTATTTTTGATATGTATTTCAGAACTGAGAAATCAAAGTCAATGTCTCTCAAAATGAGGTCATGCATAGTTCCCAAATTATTTTCCTGCCAGACTTCCATTTTCATATAAAAATAGAAGAGCAGAATTTATTTTTACAGCAAAGGAATAGTCTCTGTTCGTTCTTCTCTGACAGAAGGGGTTGAAATACGGTTTATTCAAACTTCTGAAAGCAAACATCTGGCTCCCCAGGGAAGGCCAAAGTATAGAAAAATAGCAGTTCAAAAGATAAAAACAAGAGGTCACTGCCAGCATCTGAAAAAAAGGAAGCTGTACAGAGAATATTGTACAACTGATACTGAAATAGACCTTGTCAAGGCCTGACAGTGATACTTAACATGCAACACATTGCATCCTCAGATGTGGGCAATAGTGCACACTGGAAAGCTCTGCACAGAACTAGAGGTCCCACTTCAGCCTCAGAGTGCTTTACTTCAGTCATAACACAGTAACTCAATTTTACAGTGCGTTTTGACATTGTAGAAGTAATTTACGAATAGGAGGACAACATGATGTGCTCCAACAGAAAGGCTGCTACCTCACAACTCTGCCTGATTTATTATCTTCAAAGGGAGAAGATAAAGGCAACTATAGCTGTAATATTTTTTGAAGTTCACCATCCATTAACAAAACTAGAGAGGAAGAAATTTTCAAAGGCCATAAAAAAACCCCAAACATTTAATAAAATATATTGTAGATCTCAATGTATCTAACACACTAAATAGTGGTGGTAACACTTGCTCAGGCCTCATCTTGAAACAGTTTATTTTGTACTGATGAAAAACACTTATATGGTCTTGTAAAAGTGACAGGTGAAAGCATCACCAGCAATACAATGTCCTGCAAGATCTCAGTTAAAGTATTGCCATATACTGCCAGCTATAGGTTGTGCTGTTCAGCCTTTCATACCCAGCCAACATCATTCCTATAATCATTCTCACCACAGTGTACTGAAGTAGCTATTTCAGTGGCATACAGGCATGAAATACGTTCTTTTCAGTCACTTGAACACTGGAACAAATTGTCTGTAGAAAGCAAGAAAATTAATAACAAAGCTTATGTTTTTCCTCTGTGCAGCACAACTCCACCTGAATGGTGACTTAGGAAGCTTGAAATAATTGCGCCACTACTTTTCCACTATGTCCTTCAATGGACAGGCCTGAAAATTCAATTTCTAGGAGTCAATTATTTCAGATTGTGTCTTGTTTAGTAAAACAGGGACTAACAGCTTGCAAGAGCTAAATCAGGGTACTTTCCTATAACATTTATTTCCAGCATTAGTCCGAAAATGTTGTTGGCACTCAAGCAAAACTAGACTAGTGTGGAATTTAATACAAGTTGCCTACTGAAATAGCTGGGGAAAATCACTTGTTTCTGAAGTGTAACCTGTAACAAAGATGTTGGTTCCCATAAACTCACCACTAATTTACTATCATTTCTTGTGGACCACATGGACTGAATGGAAAAATAAATTGAACAGTGAGGTACTCTCTGTTCCTAATCTCCCACTTGTCCCAGCTGGGCTGTACTGGTATGCAAGTTATTACATATGCCCAATTGCTTCTACCATGGGCTAATGGTGCTTGGAAACAGGGGAGTGAAACAGAACCAGAAGAAAAGCTGATATCTGCTTGATCTGGACAGGCCTCGTGATAGACCCAGCTTTGTCATGACATGGAGAGTATAGAACTTTGTAATTTCAGGGTACTATTTTAAGGATAGCTTTCTGCCTGGTTACTATGAACATTCTGAAGTGAATAAAAGGCCAGAAATCACAGACTCACAGAAAAAAATGGAACTCAAAAGCTCATTTAGTGAATCCTATCTCACAGCCAGGTGAAAGACTATGCTCAACTATTCTAGTTCTACATGTATCTCAGGAGCTTTGATGGTAAAAACTCCACAGGTTCACCAGGATGTGCCTGCTGCACATCACTGCTATCACTAGTGGAGATAATTTCCAACATACAACTTTCTTGCTGAAATTACAGCCTGTTTCTTTCCACCTTATCAGGGATATGGATGGCAATTTCCTTCTCTTCTTGGAAAAGCCCTTTCTGTACCGCACACTTGCATTCTTCTCATTTCATCTCAATTAGAGAAGGATAATGTTTTCAGCCTTTTTGTAGGGGCTATTTTTTCCACCTGGTCTCTGTTACCCAATTTGCTTTTCTTTCAGCTCTCCATTTAGCTGGTATTTTCATAGCATCACAGAATGGTTTGGGTTGGAAGGGACCTTAAAGACCATCTAGTTCCAACCCCCCTGCCATGGGCAGGGACAACCTCCACTAGACCAGGTTGCTCAAAGCCTCATCCAGCCTGGCCTTGAACACTGCCAGGGATGGGGCACCCACAGCTTCTTTGGGCAACCTGTTCCAGTGCCTCACCACCCTCTCCAGGAAGAATTTCTTCTTGATATCTAATCTAAATCTACAAGCTTTCCATTTAAACCCATTAGCCCTTGTCCTATCACTACAGGCCCTTGTAAAAAGCCCCCCCTCACCACCTTTCTTGCAGGCCCCCTTCAGGTACTGGAAGGCTGCTATAAGGTCTCCCCGGAGCATTCTCTTCTTAACACTGAACAAGCCCAATTCTCTCAGCCTTTCTTCACAGGAGAGGTGCTCCAACCCTCTGATCATCTCCATGCCCTCCTCTGGACTTGCTCCAACTGGTCATTATCCTTCTTATGCTGAGGGCTCCACAGCTGGACACAGTACTCCAGGTGGGGTCTCACAAGACCAGAATAGAGGGGGAGAATCTCCTCCCTCGACCTGCTGATCACCCTTCTCCTGATACAGCCCAGGATACCGTTGGCTTTCTGGGCTGTCAGCGCACACTGCCGGCTCATGTTCAGCTTTCCATCAACTAGTACCCCCAAGTCCTTCTCAGGGCTGCTCTTGATTCACTCTCTACCCAGCCTGTACTTGTATTGGGTATTGCCCAGGTGCAGGACCTTGCACTTGGCCTTGTTGAACTCCATGAAGTTGGCAGAGGTCCACCTCTACAGCCTGTCAAGGTTCCTTTGGATGGCATCCCTTCCCTCCAGCGTGTAGACCTCACCACACAGCTTGGTGTTGTCAGCAGGCTTGCTGAGAGTGCACTTGATCCCATCATCCATGTCACTGACAAAGATGTCAAACAGCACCAGTCCCAACACCGACCCCTGTGGAACGCCGCTCGTCACTGATCTCCACTCAGACACTGAGCCATTGACCACCACCCTGAGTACAACCAGCCAGCCAGTTCCTTATCCATTGAGCAGTCCATCTGTCAAATCCATGTCTCTCCAGTTTAGAGACAAAGATGTCGTGTGGGACGGTATCGAAGGCTTTGCACAAGTCCAGGTAAATAACATCAGTTGTCTGTCCTCTATCCATCAAGGTCATGACCCTATTGTAGAAGGCCACCACATTAGTCAGGCACAATCTGCCCTTGGTGAAGTCTTGTTGGCTGGCACTAATCGCCTCCTTATTTTCCACGTGCCTTAGCATGATTTCTAGGAGGATATGCCCCACAAGCATGTCCTTGAGACATAGTTCCCAAACAAATTATGTTTACCTGTTGCGCCTTCTCAAAGCTGACCGTAGACTGCAAGATAGGAATCATTCATTACTAGCGTTGTGCAGGTCAGTTATCTTTCTGCTAGGCTAGATCTAGTGGCACTAACTTTATGCCAGTAAACAGTCTGCATAGAAGTCCTCCTGAGGTCAAATATCTTCTAAAATACTGACTCTCCATCTTGTCCCTTTCAGCATTGCTTCAATTCCCTTTTATTCATTTTTAAAAAGAAAAAATTCTAAAGATTCCATAACAGTTTGCATTACACAGTTTTATGCATCATGAAAGTTTGTTGCCCATCTGTTTTAACTTTTTTACTGATACTTTTTATAGTTCAAATTTCCTGCTTAGTGATTTCAAACCAGAAGATTTTAGACTGTTATTGTAATGATGTGTAAAAGGTGGTCTTATGGTCTAGCATACTGCAGAGTTTTGTCTCCCCCCCTTACTGACTGATAGTGCCAAACACTGTTTCAGATATGTCACAAATTTGTTGTCATACTTCAAATGACACGTTATGTTTAGCACAATCATTCCAGCATAGGTAAGATGTTGGGAAGCAATTGACACCTTTGCGTTCACCTTCCAACAACATAGGAAAGATCCAAATTGTAGACACTTACTGTTCTCTCAGATCAAAGACCTATTTAAGGTCTCTAAAATTGAGCAACTGATTTGAAACACAAGAAATTGTTGCCTGTTTCTAAAAACCTTGGCTACATAACTTTCAGTTTTATTGCCAGTGACAGTTTATTAACATGCAGTAATGCTAAAGGTATGGCAGACATTGCTGCTTCAGTATAAATGATTCCTCAGAAGAAAGTGCTGTTTTACTCAGTCACAGTGAGATAAAACTTGAAAGAAATGCAACAGAAAAGGTTCCTAGACAACCATAAGAATAGTGCATCACTGGCTTTAAAATTTTAGCTAAAAATGTTAAATACGTGCAGAAAGGAGATAACACAACCTTGTAATGATTGTAATAATTATCAGGGAAGCTTTGTGAAATTGTAAAGTTAATAGCATTGCACATTGAGCAGAGACTAAACAAAGAAACCAGCAATTGTAAAACAATTAACCTTGTTCTACTTTTACAACTTTTTTGGTTAGTATTAAAAGCCACTTGCCATTTTAGACCTTTACAGAATAATGAAAGATTAGGAGGTATTATTCAACCAACAGAAAAATTTTGCTTAACTGTGTATTCCCTTAGCACCATTCGGAATTATTGGCACCTACTTTGAGTTCAAACAAAAATCTCATGCTGGTCTAAGTGTTTTGTGAGACATTAGACTTCCGCTATTGGTCAGGTTATACCTTTTTTGAACTGGTGCATTTAGCATCCACTCTTTGCTTAAGATAGTTCATGAATTCCCTTGCACTTGCCCTTTCAACAGTGATATGTCTGACTATCTTTCAAAGCTATCTAAACTGAGTGCTCTATCTTGAGGGACTCCATTAGTATTATACAAGAACTAAAGTAGAGGGAAAGCAATAGACATGGTATTGCTTGACCTTGACCGAAGTGTAAACACCAATTTGGTAGGCTATATGCACAGGCATGGATGAAATACATGAGTAGTTACAACAAAACGTATTGGCAGTAATTATTGTCAGACTTGGAAAAGCACTTCCAATGTGAAGCGCCTGTGTGTTCCTAGCGGGTCTCTTTTCAGCATCTCCCAGTGACTTTAAGAACAGAAATAACATTCACACAAACACATGAAAAGAAGGGGGTATGTAGATGACAACAAGATGGAGAAGTAGCAAAATACTCTGAAGGGCAAAGTCACCATGACTATGATAAATTGAACAAATGATGCAAGAAGAAGAAAGACAATAAAGAACAAAGTGATTGATTTCCCATTGCTAAATCTAACACCCAGCTGCAAAACACGGACCACAGCCTCCAAGGACTGGAGTTTCAAATGCACCAGAAATAGGAATCCTTCTCACCAAAAACTCCACCTACTGCAGATGAGATTGTGTAGGTGTGCTGTAGTTATGACAGTAAAAGGGTTCAAGTCTGTTCTACTACTTGACACTGATGAAAACATGACCGAGTCTCCAGTTTTGATCACTATACTTTAAGGAAGAGACAGAAGAGTAAAATAAGACACCAAGCTGCTCATTCCTGTTGCTACCAGCAGGGCAGGGGTCAGATTGTATGGCACCTGAAGGACTGGTTCCTAGTGTAGCTGCCACCTTTCCCTGTGCCTCCCATTTCACCCAGTAGCAATGATTCAGCTTCATCTTCAGTCCTACTCTATCCTTGCCTTTCTATGCAGAGATCAATGAAAGAGGAGGGGAAGTGTTTTGGTTTATTTTCAATTCTCATTTAAGCATGACAATGTAAAAGCAAGACTCTACCTTAACTGTATTTCCCAAACTGGAAATGTACATTGAAAACAAGGTGAGCTATAAGTCCAAATACCCCAGGTTGATTCAGCTTGCTCAGATTATAACAAGATTTGACAGCAATGCTGCTAACCAAAATAAGAGAAGTTAAATCAATAAACTCATGTTTTAGCCTTGTAATACTTAATACTTTGAATGATAGTAGTTGTGTATCTTCACCCAAATAAGTAAATAGAAAAAGAAATATTCCTAGACTACCAGAAATACAATCTGATTGTATACTACTAGAAAGAGAGTTTTGTGTTTAAAATTTGACCAGCACTTCCCTTGGATTGATATTCATGCTGTATTCATCCAACCATGCAATTTGAGTAAACAGCCTTGAGGGAGGAAGAGAGATTACCTAAGACACTCAGATTCAAATATTTCAGTGCAACAGTTTCCCATTCAATTAGATTTCCATGCCTTGGGTCAAATCTTGTATCAGACTAAGTTTTCTGCATTGTTTTATACACCACCAGCTTTGTAATAAACATCTGTGCATTTGAATCTTATGCCATGGTATTTCATTTTTTAAAAAAATGAAACTTCATGGAGCAGTGTTACATTATTCTCTGCATTAGTTTAAACTTCTAGTTCCTAAGAACAGCATGTGTTCCCTTAGTGCATGGCTACTCTATTAACTACTTAATTGCTATAGCAAAGATAAATTAAAGCAAAATCTTATAAATCTTATTAATATTCTATGCTTTATATTTCTCTTTGATACCTCACTATTGAAAACACATGATCATAGCACAGGATAACAGTAATCCTTATTATGACCTTTGTCTGGCTTTACTTGAAATATCATCTATAGTCACAACAGAGAAGTTTCTGTGAGCTGCCTGTAGAGCAGGCTTTTGCAGGGCCTTTCGATTAACTATATTCTTTTGAACTCAATGACACCCACAGAGTCTGTGAAGTACAGCTACAACAGATGTATAACATGAACTTCCCTGAGCTACAGGATAACCTAGAAGGTTTAGTTCTTAGGGAAAAATAAAACAACGTGTACCACCAAACTTGTTTGCCTCTCCATGTTTGTGTTTTGTTGGTGGTTCTGTGATGGAGGCAGCTTTTTCTGCATGAATCAGTGTTTCCACTCAGAGATGGAGAAGAGCAGAGTCCAAGACCATCATTACCCTGTGTTCATGTTGCAAGGAACTGATATGGCCCAGGTATTTAGGACTCGCCTTCCTCAGCATTTCCAGAAGGAATGTTTGGCTGCATTTCTTTCTAATTCAGTGTTGATCTAAATTATGGTTACGAGCATCTTTGAAAGAAAGGATCAGAACTCTGATCTTAGAACCCTATATTAGTTAAGTTTTGAGGGGCCAATGCCCACCCCTTAAATGTGCCTCTTTTTCAAAGATCAATCAGCCCAAGTTCTGACTGACCCTACACACCTTACAGTATCTGTATGCTTATTTTAAAGGGAAACCTCTCTCTTTACATTAATCAGAACATATATCCCATTACAGTTTTCTCTAGCAATACAGTGAGAATTTAGCTCTTTGCTGTTGTTCATAAGCACAGTGACATTTCACAGAAAGCTGTGTTGTGCTCAAGAACACTGGGGAGAGGTCAGGGCCTTTTCAAAAACCCATTTAAAAGAATAGCTGAGAAAACAAAAAGAATAAGATACTGTCTAATAGCTAATTTAAATGCTGCTTCATTTTACAATTCTCTAACAAGGTGCCCTATAACACAGAGACCGAAATAACTTTAGGTAAAGGCACTACCTCTATTAATCTACTTATAAGGAAGCTGTTCATTAATTAGGGTGGACAAAGAAATCACAGGGTTGCTGAACAACAGCAATGCCTATTCACATTGATGACAAATGTCTAACTAGAAATTAATGGCAGAAAACTATGCAAATATATACCCCCATCTACCAGAGGAGCACCTATCACAGGGGTACATAATGAGAGTCTAACACATCCATCTTCAAAATATATCCAATTTAAGACATATTAACCCTTCTTTACGCATTAGACCATCAGTTCAAAGCAGATGCCTTGTTAAGATTGTTTCATTACTTCAGTGTTTTAAAAAACTCAGGTTTTTTAGTTACTTGAAGAAGATTAACAGCCCCACACCCACCAAAGAATAAAAAATAGGAAAAAAAAAGAAAAGAAAACCAAAACAAAAACAACTGCCACAAAACCCACCTAAATCCATCAACCCACTTTACCCTGGAACTATCCGGCACTCTGACCAAAACCTGCCTGGAAGGAAGATTTTAAGCCCTCAATATCTCTCTGTACAGTAGGAATAATACAGACCAGACCAACTTGTTTAGGAGATCTCATCTTTCCTCCTTAAGAGACCATGCTATGAAAAACTACTTATATGAAATTAACATAACTAGTTGCACAACTGCTTAAATGTCTGGGTTTGTTGCGGGCTTTTTTGTTTGGTTGGTTTTGTTTGCTTAAACTTTGAAAAAGTCAAATATGTGACAATATTTTCTCTCATCCGGTTCAAGCAGGGCACATAAAACAATTCACAGAAATAGCTTATACATCCAGAAATGCTGATGCACTTTGAAGATTGCAAGACTAAGGGCTTGATAAACAAGCATATTGCAGTGCATAGCTTATTTTATTAAAAAATAAAAAATTGTCACGGAGGTAAGTCACATTTATTAATCTCATGTCTCCTAACATACCATGTGGAACTAGACAATTAGCCCAACATCTTTCACAAGCTATGTTAATAAACCCTAGCATCTCCGTTCATGCTTTGGGAGAAATTCAATAAGCGAAAGGACTAAAACTTCCAAAGAACATTGAGAAATTTATGTCAGAAGCAATTCATCTTCCTTCTCAAAAACTCTGAAGACTGTCTTTCATTCATGATACCCTACAGAAGGAGGGAGACCTGACCTGACCCCTTTGCATGTTCAGATTGTGTGAGTGTGGCTGGGCTGGACTGCTCACCTTTGGGGACCAGGAAAGTATATTTATTCCCTTGATCTATGTTAGGCTTCACGAGGATAAAAATCCCTGCCCTGTTCGAGAAGGCCTAGATACTGCCAAAGCCAAGGTCTAACAGGACAATTGTGTAGGATGGACAGCGCTCCTGGCTTCGGCATAGTCTGAGGCACATCTTGCTCGCTCAGGCTCTTGAAGTAAGTTTCCCCCACACACTGCTAGTGGTCTGCACTTGTGGGGAGTAGGGCTTTGGCACTACCTTGATCACTCTCCCGCTTTGTTCCTATGACAGATTAGGCTTTGCAGCAAGTATAAACACATGTATAAGGCACCCGTGGTGAAGCACCTAAAGAGTTTTGTAGATCCTTTGGGCTAGGCAACTTTTTGTGGCTTTTTTTTACATGCAGGTTATTCTGCCCCAGAATTTTCCTTCAGGTCTGTGTTCCAGTTTCCTCGGCTGAACATAAAAGGCTTGGTGTCTTTGCTTTTTAAACTAAAGTTTTCTTTTTAGACTATCCAGTAAATGACCATCTATTAAGACATATGATCTCTCACAATCAAGAAAGATGAAATTAAGGCAGAGTCTACAACCCATAAGCTACCCTGACACTTTCAGCACACCTACCTAAACATAACATACAGTCTTGCTGTGAAAACTCAGAATCTCAGATACATAAGTTCCCATTTTACTACTTTAACTTTCAAGAACCTGACCTAGAAGTTGAAACCAGATTTAACTCTTCCCATATGTAAATTTTGTGATATAGGGAAAGAGCATTACAAAACCTTCTCTTGAATGACCTAGTATTACTCTCAGAACATGTTTTCAGTACAATTTGATTCCTGATCTTCAGCCTTCCAGAACACATTTCTACTTGCACAACTGTGTTTTCATGGGCAGAATCAGCCTGTTGTACCCCAAGGGAAGGGCAGTGTTAAGGCCAGATTCTGGAAGTGGCAGGAAAAGGCATGTGGTCCTCACTCCTGTTTTGGGGGCAGCCAGCCCAGCCACACCCAACTGCAGTAGCACTTACGTGCTTGGTCCCAAACCCTTAGCCTATGTACTTGCTTTTCTTCTACCTGGAGAAAAAAATCTGACAAGCGGGATAGCTTGTCAGCACCTGGAGGTCAAACCACTCTGCATTAGCTGAGTCCCATTTATACTGTAACTAAAATTCAGATTTTACAGCTTTTTACCTTGCTTTCAGAAATATGCAAGAGGAAGACTGACAGCTTTCCAGCATTTTAGGACTTCTGTATACATCAAGGCCAGTAAGTTAGTCCACCCTCTGGTGTTTTGCACACTTTTTGCTGGCTACAGAACACAGTGACCTCCCATCCTGGCACTGTGATACTTGGTTACAAGAGGACTGATACAGGGCGTGTCACCTGCTCTTTGGAGCTGACCTGAGAAAGAAGAGAAATCTGTATTTTCCTTAATGCTGTAGTATATTTTTCCTACTGCTTCATCCTTGAAATTAAAGGTGGGGGAGGAGGCAGAGGGAGAATGTCAGATAGCACTAACTGTGAATATGGTCTCACCAATTTACTTTTCGTATTAATGTGAACATTTCCCTCTGTTTAAGCGCCATGCAGCTTTATTTCATTATTTGCAGCTAACTGTGATGCGGCTAGAAGATAATGACTCCTCACTGTAAATTAGATGCTATTATATGAGTTGTTTCAGATTGGCATCTTGACATTAACAGATAGTTATATTTTTAGAAGTAGTCAGGAAATTTGCTCTTTTACTTTGGAAACTGTAAGCAAAATTTTGCTCTTTCAAAATGCATACATTCATGAATGGCTAAACAAGCCAATTTCCCCATGGACATGCATCATTTATCAAACATCCCGGAGAATCTGATCCTGCAATCCCTGTCACGCAACAGTCCCTTTGAGGCCAGTAAGGTCATTCTCAAAGTTACAAGATCAGGCCTTCGCATTTGATAGCAAACAAGCAAGCAAACAACTGTCTTGCAGACTATACTGAATTCTCTGTCCTGAAATACCCTGAGCTTCCAATGGTGTCCTTCGGATAAGCCCTCAACACTGATCTGTCCTGACAATTTAGCAATAACCTCCAATCTCAGCATTTCAAAACTGCAAGTATAGATTGAGAAGATGATCTGTCTCTCTGCAGTATGAGAGTATGGTATATTTATCTCAGAACAAGCTCATCCTAAGGAAAGGGTACATCTAGGAACAGCTAAGAAAGGGGTAGAGAAATAAGAAGAGGAAAGGAGCTGACACTGAATGTCGACGGAGAACAAAAGACAACACAATCTGCAGTCAGAGAGAAGAGTAGCGGTGCTGCCCAGTCCAGTTATTGTTTGGTAGGAACTCTGGACTGGGGTGAAAGAAGGGTATGTAGTTATGCCTGCTCCTATGCATAGCAGTCTGACACTACACTGGCAGTTATTACTATCAGAAGCAGTGGTAACCAAGCAAATTTCTGTGTGCCCTTGCATGATGTGGTGTACTCCCCTGCCTGTTTATGGTGGAATACTTACGTAAGTTACATTGATGTGATAGAGATAAAAATATATCCCCAATTCTTTTTTTCCATTAAGTCTTCAGGTACTTCTGGAAATGCTAACAGGGAACTGCACAGTTAGTGTAACTATCCAGGCAGCACATACTTCACCTAATTAACATCTTCAGGTGGCCTAATACTAGTCTTGAATAAAGACCAGTTGAGTAAACATGGTCAGGTTTATAAAGCTTCCTTCAGAGTACCCAAGGTAAGTAAATTCTCCACACAGGCACTGAAGACATAAGGGCTTCTAAAGAGTACGTCAGAGTCTTTTGGTAAATCTCTGCCTGTGGAGCAGATCTGAAAGGTCCCAGAGATCAGGAAGGACAGCAGGCTGAAGATGAACCAACAGCGTGCCCTGGCAGCACAGGTGGTTATACAGCAATCCTGGACTGTATCATCAGAGCCACTGTCAGCAGATCAAGATCAAGATTATCTCTCTTTCCTAAAGACTTGTTAAATTACATTTAGAATATTTTGCACTGTTTCCCCCTCCTTCCCCCCCAGTACTAGAAGGGCATCAGTAAACTGGAATGAGTTCAGCGGAGGGCCATCAAGATGGTCAGGGCTAGAGCACTTGCCCTGTGAAGAGAGGTTGAGGGACCAAGGCTGGTTCAACCTGAAGGCAAGATAGCTCCAGAGACATATAACAGCAGTCCCTCAGTACCTATGAGGTTACCCAGAAAATAACATCATGATCATAGCAGCAGTGCACAGTGAGAAGACACTGGGCATAAGTAGAAGTAAGAGGCACAGAATGGATGCAAGGAGGAATTTTTCACCCCGAGGACAACAGGGCAATGAATCTGGTTGGCCAGGGAGGCTGTGCAGGCTATGTTTGAAGGTTTTCAAAACCAGAAAACCCAGAGCAACCTAATCTAATGCCACAGCTAACCGTACTTAGAGAAGAAGACCAGACCAAAGACTTCCTGAGGTTACTCCCAAACTCAGCCATCCATCTTACAATCCCCTTTGCCTGCAGCACAAGCTCTCTACAATCTTTTTGAGTGTAAAAAACAAAGCATAAACTGACCTTGAGAGGCAACAGGACCCCAGTTCCTCCTCCTTCCAGCAAAGCACCTCCACCTTAATGTAATGGTGCCACTGCTCATCCAGTTGAGACCCACTCAATCTGGCAGCTCACCTGCATTGTGGGTGCACAAGCAAGTCCCTAACCTAGTAACTAGGGCACCTCTTCAAAGCTCAGAGCTGTGGATCTATAAACAGAAGGGACTCAGGTCCAGGTCTCTCACTTCCCAGGCAAGAGGTGGGCAGAAACAGCAACACCACCGACTGCTGTATTGTTGGGTATGAGCTGAACATAAAGCTACATGTTTCCGGCAAAGCTGAGAGCTCAAGTGGACTTTACGTCTGTCTCAAAAGCAAAGTAGGCCATTAGTGAACAGCAAGAACACCCTAGGCTGGACTACAAGCTTGTTTCATCACCTGAAGGGGAGGCTCTGTTGGACTTCAGGGGTTGTCACTGCCAGATGGCACTGTGCACGGACAGTCTGAAGAGCCGCCTTCACCACAGAAGCTAACATTTCACCTGTGATGGACTTATGCCCCTTTGTAGGCAACCCATAGCTTTCAGTGAATTGAGGTGGGGAGTTGTCAGAATTCAGTGCTTATGGTAGAGCAGAGCTTTCAGAAGAAAAATATCTCAGGCTTATATTTAGCAAGTGAGCAATGAAGCGAAATGGCATAGCAAATGCTGACGGTAGTGGTGAGGCTGTGGAGGTGGAAGGGGGGGCGTGAAAACTGGCAAGAGCTTCAGAAGAGCAAGTTTTGGCATTTCAGTGTAAGAGGTAAAGACTAGATGCTCTGCAGCAGGTACTGAAATTCTGGTGCTGCAGAAATTTAATCATCATCTGAGCTTTCTCCCATCTCCCACCCCTCTGTCTTGTTTGAAAAATATTTACAAGGGGGTGAAAGGCAACCTTCAGACATGTGACTATAGCTGTGTGCTGAGGTTGTCTATAAATATGAGTTTGCTGAAACACGAAAATATGTTCTGCAGGAGTGTGGCATTATGGCTCCTGCTCAGCAAAAGCTGCTTCCATTCTCATTTCAGACCCCTGCAAGTGTTAGCACCTAGCTCTCAGCTACATGACTTTTTTGCCCTCTAGAGCAGGGGAAAGCAACTAGCCTCAAGTCCAGCTTTGGCTGGAAAAAACAGAGTCTGGTTTTGTAGAGCAGACTTACCTAATTGGCAGCAATAAAGAAATGCTCTAAGAAATCTGATGATTCCAGGCTATATTTGGGATGCTGCAAATCATTTTATGTTTAGTCATCATTCATTCTGTGTTACTGGCTGGATCCACTCAGTTCCCTGGTACATAATTTAGACAGTGTAGACAATCTGCATCTTTACCCCATATCTTTTCCCAAATTTCACTTTGCACTTGGTTCGATAGTCCTGCCCCCAAACTGTGTGTGGTAGGTCCGTTTGAAACCTAATTGCCCCTGGATACTGCATGAATAAGTTTCTATGCACAGCTCTTCAGTAGTGGGAGGAAGCTTACAAAACAAAAGTGTGGGATTTTTTTCTCCCACAAAATCAGGTTCCTTTTCCCCTTCTCCATACAGTGGAATGGCAATCCTAAACGCAGTGGGTTATACTAAATGTAGGAAAGAAATTGAACAGAGATAAATCTAAATTATTACTCCAGAATGTAATACCAGCAAAATCAAACCAATATGGCTAAAACTCCTAAAAAAACCAAACCTGCAGCTTCATACAATCAGCAGCCAGAAAATATTTGTTTTGCCTGCTTGCATCATCTTCCTCCATTTAGAAATCAAATTAAGCCAAGCAACTGTTCAAGAGTTGTAAAACCCTCCATTTCTGTCATCCTGTTCTTCTCTTTCCTTTTGTCATTACTAACTATGCATTTTGCTCCTTTAAAGTGAGATGGGAACTCGTTTATGTACTTTGCTTTATTTTATCTGTAAAAGAAAAGAAATCCAATTTTTTTTCATCCAATTTGTTACTGAGCTTGTTCAATTCACACACTGTGGGTTCACAAGGCCTAAGTTGGTCACTATGCAGATTTAGTTCAGACCACATAGTATTGTGTGATTCTGGATGTGCCCACCCATGAAATAACCTCACGCCAGACCAAGCAGCAAAAATGACTTCCAAATTCTATTTGCTGAAAGGCCTGCTTCCTTTGGCATCTATGCTGACTTGCACCGGTGGCTTGGCTAACAGTTGAGGAGATAGGTTTTTGGATTTTTTTTGATCATCCTCCCAAACCCATCTGTTTTGGACACTCCTGAAAAAAATAGTTGTTGGGCTAGATGGACCTCTGGTCTGACCTAGTACGGCTGTTCTTCTGCACCCTCTGAGGGCAAATGTTCATGTCACTTTTAAAGGGCTTGCAGCTAAACAGTTCATTCCAAGGGGAGGTTGGTAAAATACATTTTTGAGTCAAAATACAACACAGGCTGTGGAAGACAGGGAGTTAGAAGACCTCCTGAAGAACTGATAGACATTATGGATAGACATGTGCAAGAAGCAGCTAGAAACATCAGAAGAAGGCTGTAAGCAAACACTGAAGGTTTGTTGATCTAGAAGTTTGGGATTTTGTCAGTGAGAGCAGACTTACTAGTAAAGCTTCTTAAATATTCCCCTTCCTTCTAGCTTTTTTTTTTAATAAATAAGGTATTCTAATACGCAACACAGGTTTGAAAATTAAAGACAAGGGTTTTAGGTATACCTACATATTTCAGATTTTTTCATGGCATTTTAATATAGTAGCAAAAAGTTAGAGGGGAAAAAAAAGATCAGCTGGAAGAAGAGGAAATAATGAAAACAAAACCCAGAAGAAACAGCTCTACAAACTCAACCTTGAAATAAGATTCCTTTTCCTAGCTGTGAGGATAATTAGACATTGAAAGAGCTTATCTGGTAGGTGGTAGACTCAGACTTTAGAGTCTTTAAAGATTAAAGATCTAAGAGACCACTCAATCCAATGTGGGTGGAAAAAAACTAAGGTCCATATATGAAAAAAAGAAAAAAAACAACACCAAACCCTCAAGCCTAGATGACCAGAATAATCTCATCTGATCATAGAATCTGTGAACATAGATATCCCTATATATTCCCTCCTCTGCTAACCATGCGGAAGAAAGACGTCTGCAAGGCAGCAGGAAAAAGAACTTTCCCCTTCTCCCTAGCTTTAGATTGTGCCACCAGACAGGAACTTGCAGTCTCCATAACCCCACAGACAGTTCCACCCTTGCTTCAGCCACCAACATGCGGAGAGCAGAAATGCATCACTTGGTCCATGTCACTGGGTGAACATATTCCGGAATTCTCATGTGGCACCTTCCTCTGCCATGACAACCATTTGGCTGAAGGCTGAATTCCTTTTTGGTTGATTTTTTTTTTTTTAGAGGAGAAGTTAGGGTTTCTGTTGGCTTGGGTTGGACTTTTTGCTTCGGATTTTTTTGGGGTGGTTTGTTTGGGTTTTTATTCCAAGACTCCAGCATAATTCTTCTTCTCACTCAATCTGCATCTGCCATCTCACCAACCTTCCTGCCATTCTGGGAGTCTTGAGCACTGGGAACAGTCATACTTGGTCTCTGCCTGCAGCAAGTTGGTTTTTCAGGAGGGGAACTGCACTGTGCTAATGAAAGTACCACCGAGCACAGATTAGGTCATCTGAGGGAAACTGGATAGCTTAAAGCTCAGAAGCTGGCAGGTGAGCAGATTTATAGGTTTTTGTAATTTAAGACCTGAAAACCCTTTATAAGCTGCAGGTTTGCTTTTCACTGTGGTTTTCCCACAAATCATGAGCAGAGCAGCAGGAGGAAAGCACAGTGCTGTTCTTATGAATCATTCCCCTGTTTTGCTGCATCTCTATTTGTGTTTAATGTATGACATTAAGGCCTTCTGAGAGTGTCTAGAATCACAGAGCAAATTACAATAATGTCTTATCAAAGTCTCCCATGTATAAAACTAACATTTCATACAAGTCTTCCTATGACATACATTTACATAACTAGAAAAAACCCACAACAATTTACCTGCCTCACACTGTTCTTCAAAACTGTACAAATCTATTCAAGACTCTCAGGAAAATGAGCAAGTACGTGAAAGATTAACATGCTGTGAAGCAACTGTTCTCCTAGAGCTACTGGGGACCTAAAGATATTTTTATTCTTTTAGAATTGTGGGTGGTTTTCTTATTGCTTTGGCAAAGGGCCATTGTAAGGTCCAGGTTTCCCATTCATCACAGATGCAGGCCATAGACACCCCAAGGCTCCATTTCCTTTTCAAGCTGTATCCCCAAGCAAGGGCAGAGTTTAGGAAAGTTTGTGTGGCTATCAAGTGGCACACTGACACTAACCTTTCATTTCACCAAAGGCTAATTAGATACAGCCAAACACTTTTGTGCCAATGGTAATAGTTCTTTAAAAGAAAAGCTAGTTATCTTTCATCAGTTAAGCACTATAGGGATACTTACAATTTAACTACCTTTGACACTGGGGTGTCTTATTGTCTCAACATACAGGCTTCCATCTGCCTCAATTTTTGGGGCTCCTCTAGTCCATACTGCTTCTGGAGCACCAGCCACTCTTTCCACAGCAAGATAAAGTCAGTACAAGCCAGCTTGCGGCACTATTTCAGCCTCAGCAACCTCATGGCAGAGCTCTTGGGACATTGTCCTTGACAAGAAGTTCACAGTGGACCCACCTGGCAAGGATAACAAAATACATGGGGTGGGGAAGAGGAACACTGTTTGCCATGTTAGGTAGACCCTCTCCTCAGAGAAGCCTCTGTTCTCCCATTCAAACTCCCTTAGTCTGGCTCTTGTAAACCTCAGCTCCCACCCTCAAAGGGCTGGCCAGCTCTTCACAGCACAACTACAATGTGGCAATGTGCTTTTGTGCAACACTTTAAAGCCTCCATTAATCAAGGTCCACAAGCTTAAAAAAAAAAAGTCACAGAGCTTACATTGCTTTGGTCGATTTGTCCCCAAATCCATGTACTTATATCCCAGCCCCACAGAATCAAAATACCATTTGTCTTCCCTTCAATAGCAAGGAGCACCATGGTTGTCAGCAAAACAAAATTTCCTTTAAGCTTTTACTGAAGGGGAGGGAAAAGGCAGGTAAAAAAATGCCACCTGGCAGATGTTAGTAACATGCTCTGCTGCACCAGACAGTCCCAATTTGCTGCCAGTCATACAGCAGCGTGGGGCAACTTCAGCAGATTAGGGTCCACAATTCACATGTTGCCTACCTTCACCCTTGCCTTTGGCTGACCCCTGCATGTCCCTCAGTGGCATGGAGAACATGGGGAGGTTTTAGTCACCACTATTCTGCAGCATCATTTTGGTGTTTAGGTAAGCAATACTCAGAAGACAGTTGCAAATCAGCTTTTGCCAAGAATACAAAAACTAAGAATAGAGTCACCAGCAACTTGGACAGATCTTCTTTTTAACTCACAGCAGCTCTAAATTGTGCACTTCTGTAGTTTCCCCAACTAATATTTCCAGCCATTTTGCACCTCTCAGGATTGATCCGTCACTGGAAAATGCAGCCAGTATCAAACACTTCTTGCCTGTCTTTAGTTTTCATGCAATATAAAGTTTCCAACTTTTCTAAAACAGGAGGGATTTCTATTTAATGATTATGGTTATTGAAGATTTGGTGCGAGTTAAGTTAAAAGTTCTCTTTGGCTTCCAATTTAGCTGTTTGCTCAGTTGCTTTTTATCACCTCAGAAACTGGCCTAGAATCTAGATAAAGTTTCAGTTTAATCTTTTTTACTGCTGTAACCAGTAATGTGATGCTAGTGTTTCATCACAGGATGGTTTCATTTGGTGCATCTTTCTTCCATCCTCAAAGGACTCCTACTGAGAATTGTCCCACTTGCTGACTATGGATTGTGTCCTTTCATTATTCCTTTGGTGTTTTTTGAATGGTCACAGCCTGGTTCCCTGAGTGGCCTTGACCTGGTCAGGAGTTTCAATTCTGCTTTTCTCCCCTCCCTTCAGTCACTGGGGCTTTGGCACCACCACACAGTCTCTTCAGAGTAACCCTCATTACAACTCTGCAGCTTATTGTGAACTTGGTAAATTGGAAGTATTAGGTCTAAGATTAGAACAAATAGAGAATTTTCGGAAATGAGAAAATATCCTTGTCAGGCCATCAGAGTGCTGCTGCTGATAGCTGCGACAGCCACGTCTTCCTGCCACTTTTCATGGAAAACCAGAAAGAGACAACATTCTTACCATATGAGTGCTCATCTGTTATGCTCTTTCTTCTCTGTCTGACCAACAGTCTCCCAGTCAGGTGTGCCTGCTAACATGTACTGAATATTTATCTGTTAAAGGGAGACTCTGAAAGTCCTGAAAATAATATATCAGCCAGAATTCTTCACCTCTAACTACACTTCCTCTTTCAGATATCGATCTCTGTTGGATGAAGACTTCTGTTTTGCAATATTTTGTAAGAATTTCTGACACCCTTCCATGAACAAGGATTAAAGCAAGTGAAATGGATACCTCTTGTCTAAATTATTCAGTCCAGAGTGTAAGAGAGTAATTAAGATTTGCAATACAAGTTTTTTCTGTAATGATCTGAGTTAGCAAGGTAAAGAAAAACAAAACCCACTTGATTAGATATTTTACACTAGACTAAATCACAGTAACTCACTTCTGCTAGTCCCATGTAAGCTGTGTCCAGAAAACACTACTTTCTTTCATAAATCTCTAGATTTAAATGCCTGAGCCATCAGTAGTTGCAAATGTAGCCAAGATATTTTCTAATCAAAAAACCAAATTGTCTAGTGGTACATACTCTCATTTAGCACATGAAGTCAGTCAACATCACTTGCAAACACACATTTCTTAGGTTTGCTCAGTCTTATAATGAGCATCAGCTGATGGAGAATCCTCAAGAGAAAGCAGCTTTCTCTAGAAATTTGTCTTACTTCAAAATTCAGATCCTACAATTTGTGCTCTACACATTCTCTTCTATAAACAAAGTATAGTAATTAAAACCTAGGCTAATAGCAGTTCGTATTTACTTAGTAAAATGTATATGTACTGTGTATATTTACAACATATTCTTACTCTGCTTTCTGAAACACGTCTACTAAACAGCACTTGTTACATTATTAGGGACTGGATATTCTAGATTTATCAGACAAATACCTAAGACATTCAAACATTCATCAGGTCTGGGCCCAGAGCCTAACATTATTATACTTTTATGCCAAAGGAACCATACCTTCTCTACACAGATATGTTTCCTGTAAACCAGTAACAGGACTCAGCCAACTGGGCCAGGCAGGGACTCCACATCACCAGCTGAGGTTGATAATAGCATGTTATTTACTTGAATGTATAACAAGGAAAATCTCCAGGTCCAATGTGAAATTGTCCAACTGTGTTTGCAGTCACAGGGACTAGTTAATCATTGGTGAGAGTCCAGGTGAGAAAGCCTGTAAGAACTATGAGGACATGATCTGAACTCCATTTCTGACTGAATCTTCACATGCATTGTTTCCATTGGCAAGTTGTTCTGAATATCTGCCTACTGCTAGGTTTGCAACACCATCTTCAGTGTCTTTGCTTTTTCCAGGGTGCACAGCACTAGTCCTTCCACAGTTCCCTTTTCTCCTCCGCACTCCCTGCTTCATCTCCTCACCGATTAAAGCTAAGGTGGGAAAGGTGCATCACCAATCTGTTACCTCTCAAGCTCCTTATACTTTTTCTGTGTGAAAAAACTCAAGCCTCAGTTTTCTCCCCTTCCTCCTTTCTTGCTCTCTACCAACCCCGATCCTCTTTTTTCTGCTCTCTGCTATTTTCCACTGCCTACTGCACTTCAGCTCTGCTCCTTACTGCTCACGCCCCCTCTGCAACCTGCTGATTTTAGCAACTCCATCCCAGCTGAGAATTAGCTAAATACAGCAGGGGGGTCAAAAAAATCCAAAAAACCCTACAAAACAATCTCTGCCCTGTAGACACTGTCACAACAGCTCCTCAACCACAGGTCCTCCCTGCACGCTAAAGATGCATGCAGTCACGTACAAGATCGATGAGTACGCAGGGGCTGGAAGGGGAGGGACAGTGACTATTGCTGTGTTATTCTGAGAATTCAGCATGTGTTCATAATGAACACATATCTGAGGATATATGAACTGATTTTTTTTCCTCAGGTGTTTTAACAAACCCAGGCAAAAGCAAAACCCTTGGCTCTCTTTCAAAGGCCACCTTCTGCCAGATTTCAAATCCCTGAACCAAGCCAGAAGCACAGAATCATTTCTAAGAAATTGAGAGTCCCTCCACTAAAAGAAAAACTCAAAAAAAAAAAAAAACCACCACACACCAAAAAAGCCTACACAAACAAAAACCCCATACCACACATTTCTCCCCTAGCTTTGTCTTCAGCTAACATGGTTTTGCCATTTCTTGAATTAACCAAAGTCATTGTGAGAGTAAGACATCTGGGAAGGAAGATCTTTAATTAAGAACAAGGAAAATGTAACCGAGGACAAGATCTTTGAATGAAAAATGCTATGTAACCTTCACTGCAAGTGCAGTGTCTGAGTATAATTCCACTTAGCATTGTCTCAGCAAAGATTGTTATCCTACATCACTTGTTTTTAGCTACAGCAAAAAGAGGAAGGTTAGCACAACATTAATTCTTATTCAGTATTAATTCTTAGTATGTGTCCTGCTGGGGAGGTCCTTTAAAATAGGAAGTGAACATCCCTGTGGTTTTCTCCTGCTGCACTTGGGAACCAGAAAGTAGGATTTATTCTCCTACCAGAGAGCACATCAGTCTCAGGTGTATTAGCAGGGAAAAATCATGCTTTCAAATAGGGAAAACCACCCCAAAGACAAATATAAATGAAATAGTAAAACTGCATAATTAGATGCATTTGTGGCCTATTTTATAATTTACAGACAATGCCCTGGAGGCCAGTCACATAGAAGTAAATACATTTTTGTACATCATATGGGTTATATATTGCTAGCTGGAGTGAGATCAGCACTCTAAGATGAAAGTCAATACAGAACAACTTAAGTTCTTTAAGCTCCTCTTTCATGTATACTTGAGCTGTAAATAATCAGGGACATCCATCTTAGAAAAACATTCCTCCAACACACCAAGATTACTGCTGCCTGGAAATTTTTTCAAGCCCATTTCACTTACAGCTTCTGACAATGTTAGTGACAGTCATGTCACAGAGCATTAGGTAAAATTGTGAGAATTAATTACACGCTATTTGTTTAACTTCTCTTGTCATCCATCTCTGCTCCTTCCATTTGAAAATTCATTGGCTCACCTAAATCACCTTCCCCTCACTCACACTGTGAGTTACCCAGCCCCACATTTGCATTAAACACTTATCTCCTTCAGGAAAGGAACAAATTTAAACAAATGGAAAGCCCTTAAAGTGTTTATGGTCCATTAAAACTTAATTCTGCTTTTAATCCTGGACCAGAGTGTTGATAGATTCATTCATATTAAATAGAACTTGAGTCTCTGTAGGCCCTTTCTCTCTAATGAGGCTAAGAGAGAAAGATGCTGTTGCTCATTGTGAGCAGGGGTATCACTTTCTGGTCCACCTATCTAATTCTACATTATTACAGGTGTTCAAAACTACTTTATCTATAGCTCCCTCTTCAACTTTCATCAGCGACACTGTCACAGTTCACAGTTAGAACAGAACAGAGCAATAACTGAGGGACATAGGAGAGGAGAGGCAAATGAGAAATGTTATTCTCCCCAGTTGTTAAAACATAGTTGTTTGGCTCATATATTCCTTTTGTCATGCCAGGCTATTTCTAGAGACCACATACAGGTCCAACAGTTACCTTAAGACGAGCTGTGATACTGGCATGCTTGGTGGTGTCTGTTAGTGTGATTCGCTACTGATATGGTCTCTCAAAAAAGCCCCAAGCAAAAGATCATTGAAATGTTGTCAATACATCAGATGTCTGTTATTAAAAAAAAAAAAGCCCAAGTATCTACCCACATACCTCAACTCCAGTAGTTCTGTTTCTATCTCTCAGGAAGAAATCCAGTACCAATGAGACTAGAGTAGCAACAAATATTCAGCCAAATCAAATAATTTTCAGAATTAAATGTAGCATTTAATACCTTTATGGAGCAAGATGTCTTTTGAAGTCACTTTAATTCCTAGTTTGAAGGTGTGATACTACTTTGCAGTAAGCCTTGCTCGCTAAAGCCCTGCAATGTGGCTTCACCCATGCATGTTTCTACCACTTTCAGAGCAGAGTCTTGGGGGTGCTGAGCGAGGACTGTCCCCAACATTGAGCCCATCACTTGATTTGTCTTCAATCCTTACAGGCACAGAAAGCCCCAGACAAAGGAAAAGGCAGTGGATGTGGTCTACCTTGACTTCAGCAAAGTTTTTGACACAGTCTTCCATGGCATCCTCATAGACAAGCTTAGGAAGTGCAGACCGGACCATTGGGCAGGGAGGTGGATTGGGAACTGGCTGGAGGAAAGAGCTCAGAGAGTGGTCAATGGGGCAGTCTAGTTGGAGGCCTGTGGCTAGTGGCATCCTTCAGGAGTCAGTGCTGGGTCCAGCCCTATTCAACATATTCATCAATGACCTGGACGAAGGGATAGAATGTCCTCTCAGCAAGTTTGCTGACGATACCACACTGGGAGGAGTGACTGCCGCGCCAGAAGGCTGTGCTGACATCCAGCGTGACCTGGACAGGCTGGAGAGCTGGGTGGGGAGAAATCTAATGCAATTCCATAAGGGCAGGTGTAAAGTGCTGCATCTGGGGAAGAACAGCCCCACGTTCCAGTACAGGTTGGGGGCTGTTCTCTTGGAGGGCACCTCTGGGGAACAGGTATCTTGGAGTTCTGGTGGACAACAGGCTGACCATGAGCCAACAGTGAGCCCTCGCAGCCAGGAAGGCCAATGGCATCCTGGGATGCATTAAGGACAGTGTGGCCAGCAGGTTGAGGGAAGTTATCCTCCCCCTCTACTCTGCACTGGTGAGGCCTCCCCTGGAGTGCTGTGTCCAGTTCTGGGCTCCTCAGTTCCAGAAGGACCAGGAACTACTGGAGAGGGTCCAACACAGGGCCACTGAGATGATGAAGGGCCTGAAGCCTTTCCTCCTATGGAAGGTGCTGAGGGAGCTGGGTCTCTTTAGCTTGGAGAAGAGGAGGCTGAGGGGCGATCTTATCAATATCTAAAGGGTGGGTGTCAGGAAGACGGGTCCAGGCTCTTCTCAGTGGTGTCCAGTGACAGGACTAGGGGCAATGGCCATAAACTGGAAAACAGAAGATTCATCCTGAATGTGAGGAAACCCTTCTTCCTTGGGAGGGTGAGAGAGCACTGGGACAGGCTGCCCAGAGAGGTGGTGGGGTCTCCTTCCCTGGAGACTTTCCAAAGCTGCCTGGACTTGTTCCTGTGTGAGCTACTCTAGGCGATCCTGCTGTGGCAAGGGGTTGGACTAGATGATCTCTAGAGGTCCTTTCCAACCCCTAACACTCTGTGAATGCCAAACCCTTCCCTTTGCACTTGTTAGTCATGGAAGGGAATGGATCCTTGCCCTGTTACATCAAAGCTGTCCTCAAAGCAACCCCATATTTGATAGCACTCACTTTCTGGGCTCAGCTGCCTGGGGTATTTGCTCTGGGGTCACTGATGAGCACAGTCCCACTGCCATCTCTGGAGCTGGCAGAGATGCAGCTGCTCAGGGCATCACTGGCCAAACACTGTCCTGTTCCCATGGTTTGATGCCGTTCAGATATAAAAGAAGTGGTTTCTCTTGTTAACAGCACCATACTGACAATGGGGACAGCCCCTTGCCTGTAAGCCAGGCAGCTGCTGCCACTCCTATGGGAACTGCCCATCAGCAGAGCCTGCCTGTCCCTGCTGACCCTGGGGCCACTCTGCCTGCTGCCAGCATTGGCTTGCTCCGCATGGGCACGGCTGCCCAGCTCCTGCAGACACTCCTTGGTTTTCTGCACCCCTTGGGGGGTGTGAGGAGGTTGATTTTTGCATCTTTGTCACCCCTGCCCTGGATCAGCCCTCTGACAGCTGCCTTACCATGTTTCCTCCTGTGGTAGGTTTCCCTGGAGGAGTATGTGCCAGGGCAGATCAAGTTGTGTATTCTGCTGAGGACAAAAGGGATACAAGATGACGAGACCTCGATTGTCACAGCTTTTCTTGCAATAAGGCTTTTCTAGGAAAAGCACAGGGTATTTTCAGCAGAGCAGCTCAGTCTAGCAGAGGCCTGATTAAGCCAGCAACCCAAGCACCTTGTGATGGTGCGAGTTTCTGCTATGCTGTCCCATGACACCCAACATACAGGGCAGGATTTGGCTGTGCTCTGCTGCCCAGCATATGTGTGCGAGAAACAAGCACTTCAGCTGTCCCAGGAGGGAAAACCCTGCCAGCAGCCTAGAGCTTTTAAGGCTTCTCTGAAATATTTAGTGAGGAAAGTGTTCACCTGAACATGGAAGCACAAAGTGCTGCTTTCTCTCTGGACAGAAAGGTGACAAAAGCAGGGGGAAAAGGAAAGTGAAAAACAGAACCTGAAGATTAACTGTAGGCTTGCCTGTGGAAAGCTACCTGGATTCCTATGGGGCCTACAAGGAAGGGCGGGGACTTTTTACAAGGGCCTGTAGTGATAGGACAAGGGGTAGTGGGATTAAATGGAAAGTGGGGAGATTTAGATTGGATATCAGGGAGAAATTCTTCCCAGAGAGGGTGGTGAGGCACTGGAACAGGTTGCCCAGAGAAGCTGTGGGTGCACCATCCCTGGCAGTGTTCAAGGCCAGGCTGGATGAGGCTTTGAGCAACCTGGTCTAGTGGAGGGTGTCCCTGCCCATGGCAGGGGGGTTGGAACTAGGTGATCTTTAAGGTCCCTTCCAACCCAACCCATTCTGTGATTCAAGCCCCATCACTCATGCCTATTCCATAACTTGTCAAGTTTACAACCATCCCTATCTGATATACGAAGAAGTAGCAACATACCTAAACACAGGAATGAGCCTGCAGGTCCAGTCTCTGTTCCCTTGTGAGCAAACAGCAGGAACTGCTAATAGGATAACCCATGAACAGGTCCAAGTGAGTCCATAATCAGACACCCTAGGCATGCTCACAAAGGCATTGAGATCCAGGTCCGCAACCCTCACCACTACAGGATTTAGATCATGAGGTCCCATTGACTACCATGGCAACATCCACCAAATGGTTTGCTTTTCCACATAAGAATCATGACTGAGCCCATAATTATTTACTGCACCATGTCAACCTCCAAGGGAACTGGAGAGATCAGTAAGGAGTGTTCAGCAGTGCTGTAACGTGCAGAAGGAAAGCCAGCTGCACTGCCATAGGCTGTGGACCACAACACCTGTAACTCCCAAGTTACAGGTAACAAAAGCAGTGTAGAAGCATCTAAAGCCACACAGAAACCTATTGAAAACATCCCACAATACTATCCAGTAGAAGCAATGGATTGTCTATTTTGGGTCAGGATAATTTAAGTAGCAATTACATTTTGAGCAAAGTCTGACAAGTGATAAATGCAAAGCATAAATCATAACTGACTGAACTTCTTCAACAGCAGTAGGAAACTTCCCTCTTGGAGAGGGAAGAGAAAAAGAAGCCTCCTCCTCTAATAAAGACAAATTGGAAATCTTTATTGCAGTCATTCAAAATGCTATCCTTCTTGAAAACAGCATTTTACAAGCTTTCTGTAAACACATTTTCTTTTGAATTCATCTGTCTTCATAAAGCTCTCTTCCTCTCTGTTCCCCCAGGTGAAACCTCCACTTCCTTCCACTCCAGTTTCTGCAAACACTTGCGGCCAGCATTACGCCAGACAGGAAGCAGCTCCCTACCTTTAATTGCTGTCAGCAGCAATCAGGACAAGGAAGATGGGAATGCGGATATTCACAGAGCTGCAGCCAGCAAGGCAGGGTAGGTAACTGCTCACTGGCCAGATTGCAGGCAGAGTCACCACACCTTTCCTCCCTCTCCTTGCTGGGCTGTTGGAGGCACACTTAGACAAGCACCTTGGCATTTTGTTAAGAAGCACAAAGTTGGCCATGGAATGTCTGTACTCTGAATTACATGGCATTAACTTTTTTACAGAATAGAGTTATTCAGTCACATCTCTGAGATGAGCAAGGGAGGAGGATGGTAGTATTCCTCATCTCAAGGGTCAGGCTGTGAATTGCCAGGCACATTTCAACAGCTTGAACACTAATCCAGAAAGGTTTACAGGGAGGCGAGATGCACGACGGCATACAGAGAAGTTGAAGGGATTTCAGTGTAACCTATACATTGCTTTGGGTTACCTTAGTTATTGAACCCTTTATCTGGACATAAGCTCAACAGACAATCCACAGACAAATCCCCAGCGTGATATTTAAAGGCAGTCGGTGTAAATAATGCATAAGAATAACAGATGGAGCCTCTGGCCAGCGCAGGGCGATTCAAGTTACATGTCCTCAGACTCCACTCTCAACTTGGCATGCAGAATCCAATCGCAATTTCTGCACTGAAATATTTGTGACACTTCACTGCCACCAAGAGCTTCAAAAGCCATATTGTGCCACTTATTTTTTGAAACAGGCCTTTCTCCTGACTTCAGGGGAGAAGACGCTGAAAAAACAATAAAGAGCAAATGCTATTTTGTTTGGAGCCATTCTTTTTTTTTTCCACTGCAAGTTTTTTCCTCTCCCAGCCTATTATAACATATTGTTACGCAGGGAAGCAAGGGTTTCACTTCTAGGGCTTCCTCTGCTTTTGTTTAACATCAGCAACTCTTATTTCTGGTGCAGAGATTGTTAGGATTAAAGTGGATTAGAAACAGGCAGCAAGAACATAAGTTATTTGTTCAGAAGCAGAGATATTACCACGAATTGGTTGTAGTAATAAAAGTCAGAAGACAAAGGGGAAGGTTTGCAGTAAAGTATATCAAGATGTTTAGTAGCAAGTCCTACCCAAAGTCAATAGGTGTTTTATAAAAAGGATGTGCAGACTTTCATGATTTTCAGCATGAAGGACTGTCAGCCTAAATACACATCCAACAGGTTCTGCAAGACACCACCATCTTTTACCTGCAGCCATAGCAGGTTGCACTCTTACTTTTTCATCCATCGCTCAAGTCTATCATTTCTCCTCACCCACCTATGTGAGATGAGGGTGATAAAGTTGCCCCAGTAGGTCTGCTCTGACGCACCACCACCCTGCTGTCAGTAATACCCCTAATACATGTACCCATCTTAAAAGGCAAATGGGTGACACAGAACTATAACTCCCTAAAAAAACAAACCTTCAGAGCTGTTGATTTTGAGTTCTACCTTCCAAAGAACAAGTATACTGTATTTGCCAAAGTGCAGAGAGGAAAAAACTCAACATCAGAACTGAGAACTGATTCTTTTTCTACTTCGTTTCTTTTCAGCATTTAAAAAAACCCCAACAAAACAAAAATAAAATTAAAAAAATAAAGGGAACAAAAAAAAGAAAAAACCAACACAAACCAAAATCCAAAACCACAACACAACCCTTCTGTTTCTTTCGAATCCTTTATTTACATACATGACCAGTGATGTCTGAAATAGATGTTTAACTGAAAAACATTGTGCTCTTAGGAAATCTAGTGTTTGTTTCTATACTGACTACTAACACAGACCTCCTAAAATAAAAAACTCTGCTCTCCAGTACGTAACATTGTTTCCTGTGAGGATTTCCACTGTGCTTTCAAAACTATATGGTAAAGGACACAATAAGTCACTTAACTGTAGACCCTAATTATGCAATTCCAGAACATGTAGCAATCATTTGGATAACATCCTCCTTCCATGATTTCTCCTTATTAGATTAATTCATAATAATTCAAACTGAGGATTTCCTCCTTACTTAAGCTTGATATGAGCCTCATTTCCACAGTCTAGGGTTTGGACTAATTCAGATGATTCTGTATTTCTGATGTTTTACAGATACAAGAGGAAACAACTTTGCATGTTAATTAATTAAGCACAGGTCAAGTAGTTATTAGTTGCAGAGGGACAACAGTAATAAGTTACAAAGTACGTAACATAACATCACCATCATTTGTACATGTTAGAACAGTGCCCAAGGGCAAGCATCTATTAGGAAGCTACTTCTCTGTCAACACACAAACAACTCAGCCCTTATCCTTGAGAAGCTGTTAGGCTTTGAATGCATGAGACCAGCAGAGAAAAAAAAGGGAAAAAGAGGGGAAAAAAGGGGGGGGGGGGGAGGCAGGGAGGAAGGGGTCAGGGCGGAAAAGGGACAGAAGCAAAACAAGCAGAGTTATGACACTCAAGTATCAGATTTTTTTTAATCTTTTTAAAATTTTGGGTCAGAGCTTACTTAAAAAAGCAGTGTCTAAAGAAGGGAGAAAGTGTAATGAGGGGTAGGGAGGTATAGGGGTTATCTAGGAAGAGAGAAGCGCCTCTCAAAAAGCAGCACAACCCCACAGGACAGCACAACCCCACAGGACAGCACAACCCCACAGGACAGCACAACCCCACAGGACAGCACAACCCCACAGGACAGCACAACCCCCAAAACCATAGATGCTCAGAGCCCACTACCAGTAACAACAGTACCTTTTTCTGGAAATCTCTGCTTCCCAGTCCTTAGGGGATAACTTCTCCCTGGATTGCTCCCAGATTTAGAAATCCAAAAAAGGTGAAATAATAGAAACAATGACTGGCAAATCTCTCACTAGAGGTGCATCCTGCTCCCTTATAGCTGGGGGTGGTAGGGAGATGAGTGGTCCCAGCTGGAGCTCATTGCCTCACCAAAGGGGCTGCACACCTGCTTTCCCATCCTCACACGTGGGTATAGCACTTGGCATGCTTATTAAGGCAAATATCCCCAACAACTCAGTATGGACTTACTAAAGAACTGTCATGACAATAAAGTCAAGCAATTAAGCTATGTTTAATTAGTATAAACACATAGAACATCCTTGTGATGCTCCTTATCTTTTTCTTCTTTTCTTTCCTGGATGATAAGCTGGTGGAGCGTGACTGTACCGGGGTTACCAGGTGGTGCAAAAGAGACAAATGAGAGTAGGTGTGCACACACACCGGGAGATGGATAGTATAGTAAATGTAGTAATAGCTACATTGCAATGTTGAAAACGCTGTGGGGAAAAAAAAATGTGAGTCCTGGGCTCTGAAGTGTGATTCTCTCACTTTCCAGCTTGGAGCAGAAAGCAGTTTGGTGAGATTTGCTGCTCTAATAAAAAAGAAGTTGTGCAAGAAAGCTATGGCTGCAGCATGGCTAGCTGTTTTGCTTACAGGTAAGGTAGAGCTAAAATTTCTCAGTTCAGGTACCACCAGACTGTAAAGTACCATGAGGTCTTCAGGCTGCCCCAGCACCCAAGAGCCATATTTATGTGGTGTGCCTGTGACTTTGGCTGGTAACTAGAGTGACACCTCTGTGTACTGCTTTCGGACCCACCCACAGCGGTGGGGAGAGTCAGTGATGGGCAGTACTGCGTGCCACTGTGGCCACAACTGGAAAAAACAATAGTGGAAGCATAAGAGGAATAGTCAGGGCTGAGAGGAAGAAATGCGGGAGGTGGCAGCAGAAAGTGACCGCTTGGGCAGGGCTATGGATCTGGGAGGCAGGTGCAACGTAATGTATATTACGCGAGAGGAAAATTAGGTTTCATGTGGCCATCATTCTCCTAAGGAAGCTCTATTTGTCACATAAACCACTCAGGCTTTCCTCCAGCTGAAATTACGATCTCAGAATGTGGTTACTTGCCAATAACAGGCTGTATCGTCAGCTACCGTAAATCTGCATGACTCCATGAACGCCAGAGCAGTTGCACTGATTTAAATCAGCTAAGTAGCCAACCCTGAACGTCGCACAAATGCTGACAGAAGAGGCATTCTCTGCTAGCTGGATTTATGGGCACGGTCTGTTAGAATGGATGGGCTCATCCTAACATTGTGCAGTCCTGACATTTTGAGTCCAGAGCAAGCTCGGCCATGCCTGTGCTATATCGCTGGTGTGCTTAGCCCAGAGCAGGGTGCCCTGCTCACCCACGTACCATGCAGGGAGACAGGGATATTGCATGCTGATGCCCCTCTGGGATACAGGTGAGGCAGGTGCTCAGCGTTGGAGCTGGATATGCCCTGGCTCTCTCTGTGAAGCTGCTCTCCCTTCTCTGCCTAGCTGGGTGCTGCAATGGGGAGCCAAGGGGCTCTCAGGGCTGCTGTGCAGCACCCCATAATACCTGCACCCCAGCCCAGTCTGGCCTCAAATAAGTATAAGAGAAGGCATTAGACGTCACCTGATAAATTGCTGTTTCCCTGGCTATTTTTGTCTCAGGGTTCTCTGAGTAAAGCCCATTTGGCACTGTGTCTCTATGATGTCTATTTACGTAATTAAGAGTGGCTTCTGCTCTAACCCGCGACCTAGGCTTTTCCTCGTGGCCGAAGGAGGTTGAAACGTGCCCATTGCTTTTGAAATCTGTCTCTGAACATTTCTTTTAGCAGCAGCCACAGATCACATCTCATAAACAGCCACATTTTTCAATACAGGTTTCACATTTGTTACTTCTCATCTAATTATTTATAGAAATGCCCTTTTCCTTGATCCATAATCTGCTCAAACCTTAGTAGTTTCTAGCTGTGAAAAATTATTCACACTGGGCTGCATGTATCCTGGTAGCTGCGTGTTTGTTCATTGCTGTGTACTTTCTGATCCAGAATAATTATGCTGGAAATGGCTCATGAAGAGCCTTGCCAGAGGGCTACTTCAGACCCCAAATGTTCAGGATTCCACTGAAATTAACTGTAACTGCATGCAGAAGTGTAAGAAAATGTCTTTACACATCTTCTATCAAATATAACACCTATTTTATCCTCATTGACAGATACTGCAACAGATATTCTAAGGCATTTACCGTCATGGAAGATTAGCTCTTTTCATTTACAAAGTTAGTTCTAGTGGTTGGATGGATTCACACATGTTTGACAGTCAAAAAGAGAACTGGAAAATTCAAATGCTTGTATGAACTTCTACTAAACCAGTCTTGTCCTCGAAACCGGCTGCAAACCAGGTTGCCCGTGGGACTGGGGCTCCTTCTGAGACAGGATGTAAGTGCAAAGGAAAACAAGTTCTTGGGAAGGAAACTAAACCCAATTTTGGTGAGATTAAAGAGCTCCATTCAAATCTGGTTTACTGCAGGACCACACCAATCTGCAGGAAAACATGTGTAGCCTTCAGACCACGCTGCTGCCCTTCTCCATATTTCACATGCACTCCCCTTGGGGCCAAAACGCAGTCGCCCTTCTCAGGGGCTAAGCAAATGCGGGCACGCAGCCGGTGTCAGGCTGCCCTGCTCAGATCCACCAACCTCTCGACAAGCACATCCCTGTCCCATAGCAGTCAGAGGTGCTGGGGTTGCTCATTGCTCCTGCGAGTCTTGGGATGGCTGCAAACAGCAGAAAACTTGGTGTGACTCAGTGCCAAAGGAAGCTTTGCTGCCTCCCGTTACACACGTCCCCCCACTCTCCTCTGAAATTCTCTACAGAATATTTTAACAGCCCTACTCAAGGTGAAAGTTTCTAACCAGTGTTTTTTTCTCCCTTAAGATACATTTTAATCCTGGAGAGGGGAAAGAGGTGTATTTTTTCAGCACTGGGAAAGACCCCACCCATATATTTCAAGGGACAGAAATATGAAATATGACAGTGTAATATGAAATCACTCGGGCAACCCACACTAACATGTTAATTATGATTCAACAAGTTTTCCACAGCAGCCTAAAATTAATCTTAATTAATTTGGGTAAGTTTTGTTAAGAACTATTGTAGCATGGTAAATGGAAAACAGATCATTACCGGCAGAGTTTGCTTTGTCAAGTGTCATCCTGAGGGGTGACGAATGCAGCCGTGCAGAGACGGTTAGCCACGTTGCGCTGGGAGCAAGGGAAGTGTTTTCCCTCCACCACTGAGCTGGGTTATACGATCCCACCACCCTGCAAACTGCAAAAAGGAGCATTGTAATCCTCAATGTGTTTCTATCAATAATTGAAGGCATTAGTGTTGCATAGTGACTTGGCCTCCTGTTTACCTCGGCGGTACTGAGTTTGTGTCATTCCTGATTTCTCCCTTCCACGTTGGAGCTGTCTAGTGTACATACTTTTCACAGGCAATTAATGGACCTAAGACAGGAGCAGGAGTGAGAGGGAAGACACTGTGTGTTAATTAGATTTTTTTGCAAGTAATTGACCCAGTCATGCAAAAGGAATATCTGAGATTTGTTGTTGCTATTTTCACCACTCACAAATCTGAAGCAGTTTTACACTGAATTGACTTAAAATTTATATAAGATATGCAGAGTTTCAAAAATGAGAAGTTTAGTTCTTCAGTGGTTTTGGGGTGGAAAAAAGGAGCCATACCTCAACCGTACCTAAAATATCTTAGAAATTCTGCACCAAAACTATACTAACATTGTTTTCTAGAATGAGGAACATGAACATATATGTAAATATAAAATGTTTTCACAATTAATCAAATACATTTAACATTCTAGTATTTTTACCCCAATAATCCATTGGCAAAACATGTTTTTTTTAAAAGATAGCAAGCTGAAAAATTCTCCCAGGTAGAATATGAATCATTACCCTTACATATTCTTATGAATTTCATGAATGTCTTGGTTTCAGCTGGGATAATTAATTTTTTCCTAGTAGCTTACATTAAGTCAAGGACACTTCAGTTTTTCATACTGCACCTATGTTCCCAGCTTCTTCTCTACAAGGAGCTGGGAAGGAACACAGCCAGGACAGCTGACCCAAACTGACCAAAGGCATATTCCATACCATATGACACCATGCTTATCATATAAACTAGGGGAAAAGCTGCCAGGGGGCCACTGCTCAGGGACTGGCTGGGCATCGGATGGTTGGTGGTGAGCAATTGTTTTGGGTTTTTTTTTGTTGTTGTTGTTGTTGTTGTTGGGGTTTGGGGGGGGGGGGGTGTTTGGTTTTTTTTTTATTTGCATCACTTGTCTTTCTTGGGTTGTTTGGGCTTGGTTCGTTTTTTTTCCTTTCTCTTTTTGTTATTTTCCTTTTCATTACAATTTCATTATTATTTATTATTATTTTATTTCAAATATTAAACTGTTCTTATCTCAATCCATACGTTTTCTCACTTTTACTCCTCCAATTCTGTCCCTCATCCTGCTGACAGGAAGTGAGCAAGCGGCTGTGTGGTGCTTAGTTGCCAGCTGGGGTTAAACCACCACAATGAGGAATAATAATAAAAATAATAGTTTCTTTCTTAAATGAAACTAGATTTGTGCTCTCAAATCATGTCTCTGCTGCACTCTCTTTCTCCTTCTGCCATAGCCTCTGAATGCTGCCAGTCTAATGAAAGCAGCTAGCAGAGGTGCATGCCTGATGCTGTAAAATATAGAGCAAGATGCCTGACAGAAATCTTGCTAATCTGCTCACTGAAAGAGTCCATCAAATAAACCATATAGGAAAAAAAAAGGGCAGAAAACCAGATTACATCACTTTCACATACAGCAGGAGGTGCTATGCTCACTCTGGTGGGCTCTGGGGTCTCTGCTTTAGAACTGAGCAGCTCTACTCTTCAGATTAACTCAGGAATATTAAGAGTATATGAAATAATCACAGAAGAAATACTTAAAAATGTCTAAAGGGGGGGTTGGGAAGGTGGTGTCAGAAATATGACATTTGTGTTGTGCTTTATTTCCCTAATTTAGTCTCCTAGCTGGGACTTTGGTGGCTAAGCCTTATTCCATAACCAGACTTGAGGTTTGCAGGGGCACTGCATGTTTAAACATGCTAGAAATCTGGACTTGGCTGCATGTGGTATTCTTTAACGCACATACAGGATTTATCTCAGCAGCGGAAGGTCTATCATTTGTCCAAGTACCATGTTGATGCGCTTCTTCCATGCCATGCCTCTAAATCCCACCTCCGTTATCTGGAAGGCCACTAATTCTCACCGTGACCAAGGACGTGTGACTTCTGCCCTGGCACTAAGGCGCTTTCATCAGTAGAAAGGGGACAGCTTTGTGTTAGCAGCCACTGCGAGCGGAGAGGCTGAAGAATTAACAAGCAGAATTAGGGGGTTTGCCAACAGCTATTTAGATTAGATTAGAAAAGGTGTTAGGAGAGATTAGCTGGGCATGGGCTCAGAGATAGTGATAGGGGTTGGTGGGGACATTGGAGGGCACTCAGGGACGAGCCTTTCTGCACCTCAGCATTTCCCAGGCTCAGGGGAACGGTTTGTGTCAGGTATTGCTCAGTGCCAGAGAGGGGGAGGTGGGTGGACACAGTACAGACCTTGTCCCATGGGCTCTGGGTGAACATTACCACTGCACTCCTGTCCCAAACTGTAAATGGTTCATCCATCCCTGGAAATCAGCTGGTCTGGCGCCTTCAGGGTCCTGGGGACATTCAATGCAGGGCTGTGAATACATGACAGTGTTGAGCCCTTCTGACCGTGAGTTGATTTTACAGAATAGGCAGCTTTCTGAGGGTAATATAGTTTCTGACAAGACCTACCTGAACAGGAGATCTTTACCTCCCACAGTGGCACTACCTTCATCAGGCAGCAGATAGTCTTCACTATGAACATTGCCTGACACATCATCCCCTCCTTCTTTAGCCCCCACTCCATGCTGCTGGAGGTCTACCCATGCTGCCATGTCATGGTTGCAATCCTGCCCCACGTCAGACTTCAGCTGGAAACTACTGTCTTTTTTCCCCTCTCTGCTGCCCTTCCATCCCTCACCTGGAGGTGATGGAAATGAGCTTGGAGGGGATGCACCTGGCTTGTTTTTCTTGGTCCTTGTATAGATGACCGCTGAAAAGCATCTTCTGCTTTTTCATCTTTCCACAAAGGAATCCGCTTCTTCTTCTTGTCCCTGTATCCTCCCTCCCCATCTTCCCTTTCTGAGCACTTCGCAGCACCCCCAACAATTACAGCAACCAGATCCACTGCAGGGTGAGACAGAAACTTCGTGAGTCTGCAGTTTTCCCTGCTGGCATCTGCAGTGTCTCAGGAGGAGTTCTGCAGACCTGGGAAGGGTGAATGATACATTTGGCTTAGTCCTTGCTCTGCGTTATATGCCCCTGTCTCAAAATCCACCATTCCTCTAGTAATGTGGAGGAGCATCAGCAAAGGTGATGGACAGGGTGACCCTCATACCCAGAGGCCAAGGTTAGCCAAGGCAGGAGGAGTATGATAAGTGAATAAAGGGCACTGCGCATGGAGGGGAAGCCCCCACACCTTTAGTTTGCATGGTCTGAAAAAAAAATTCCTCACAATAGGCTGCTATAGGAAATAAGGATCAACAGACTGGAAAGTAAAATGCTTTCACAAATTTAGAAAAAGGAAAATTGAGAAATTTTTTAACAGCTTTGGCTCTGCCCTGAGCACATGTTGAGTATCAGTTCCAAGGGGTCAAAAGTGATAAACTTAAGAGGGAACATCAAGGATGTGCCACAAACCATATTTGCTCTTTCAAAAAATGCTGATGCTGCAGTGAGGACCCACAGGGCTGTTGAGTGATTTTGTGGAAGTATCTTCCCAAAACAAAGGAGTACCCAGAGACCAGAGGGTCTGGAGCATCGGTAGCTCTGGTGGGAATGCAGCCCCACTGCAGTGGCACAGTATCCCTGCAACCTCATCTCTGAATTCTGGTTAGAAATTAAATTAATAGTGTTAAAAATGAACAAAAAAAGACAGGTATGCAAAACAAACAAGCTTTTCCCACTGGGTGGTTAGTCTGCTTACACCAAAACAATAACAGCATTAACAAGGAGAGCAGCTTGGGGGAAAAATATGAGGCTTTAGGAAAAGGAGAGTTAAATCTTCAAAGGAACAAAATAACAAAGCTTGAAACCCAAGCGTCTTTTGTTGACGCATTGTAGGGTTTTGTTAAGCTGTTGTTTTACCACTGTAAATAATTATAACCTCATTAACAGGGAGCGAGCTATAGGGCTCGCTTTGCCTCCCCGTCGTGCTTCACCCTCGCTTTTAACCGCTGCTGCTCCCAGTGCTCAGCCCTAACGACTAAACCCCGCTCAGCAGGAGGCTGCAGCCGCCGTTCGACGCCGGACAACCCCCGGCAGTCGCCCGGGCCTGCGCGGAGGGAGAAGCGGGACTTCCTCCGCACGAGGGCGCGGAGCTGCCGCGACCGCGGAGTGGCGCGGAGCCAGCTCGGCTGCGGTGGCGGCGGCGCGACGCCAGGTGGCGCTATCGTACCACTGGCCGCCCGCAGCAGCCCCGGCACCGCCCCGGCACCGCCCCGGCAGCCTCGGGCCCGCCCAGCAGCACCCATTCATATCCCTTAGAACCGTAGAATTGTTTTGGTTGGAAAAGACCTTTAAGATCATAAAGGCCAACCGTCAACCTGGGCACTGCCAAGTCCACCCTAAACCATGTCCCTGAGCACTACATCAACTCGTGCCTTAAATCCCTCCAGGGATGGTGACTCCTCCACTTCCCTGGGCAGCCCGTTCCAGTGCCTGACAGCAATTTCCATGAAGACATTTTTCCTAATATCCAATCTAAGCCTTCACTGGCACAATCTGAGGCCATTTCCTCTTGTCTTATCACTTGGGAGAAGAGATCAACACCCACCTTGCTACAATCTCCCTTCAGGTAGTTGTAGAGAGCAATCAGGTCTCCCCTGAGCCTTCTCTTCTCCAGCTAAACAGCCCCAGCTCCTTCAGCTGCTCCTCATAAGCCTGGTTCTCCAGACCCTTCCCCAGCTCTGTTGCCCTTCCCTGGACACACTAGGGCACCTCAATGTCCTTCTTGTACTGAGGGGCCCAAAACTGAACACAGTACTCAACATGTGGCCTCACCAGTGCCGAGTACAGAGGGACAACAACTTCCCCAGTCCTGCTGGCTATGCAATTTCAGTTACAGGCCAGGATGCCATTGGCCTTCTCGTTGGCCTTCATGTCATTAATATAAACACAACTCACTGCATACCTACAGCACCTTGCATTTTTAACCCAATGAATTATGAGCACTTTATTAGGCTGTTTGTCTTCTTTCCTTCCTCCTTGGGCTGGGTCTCTCCTTATTTATCACTGGAGGGATGGGGTGCATGGTTTCTGTGGAGAAATACTTGCCTGGGGGCCAGGTGTGGATTTCTGTTGCCTGGGCAGGTTTTCACGTGAAGTCAGACTTTTCTTCTTCCAGAAGTAGAGGCGGGGTACGTGACACAAAAGGTTCATGTTGGAAAGTTGAAAGCCAGTTTGTTACCTGGTGGTTTTCAAGCAGTGGGAATTCATTGGTCTGTGGAGCATTATGTGACTTTTATCTCAGTACATCCACATAAATGAAATAAATGCAAAGTAACTACTTGCTCCTTGACCAAGCGTTTCTTGCTTTTCCAGCACAGGCTCCAAAAAGTGCCTGTGAAAGTTCCATTTCTGAAAGAGGGAAAAATCCACAACATTAGGAAACAGGTGGGACACTTACGTGTTGTCAGGCCAGTCAGCACTGCCCATAGAAGCCGAGGCATGAAGCTGGGTGACATATGGGCAGATTCGGCTGCACAGAGCCCACTGGGCTTCAGCTCTCTGTGTGCCAGCTGGCCTTTCTACACCTTGAGAGGCATTTCAACAGAAAGAAAAAAAAAAAAAAAAAAAAAAGAAAAAATGAAGCAGGAGTTGAAATGTATCCAACAGTTGACATATTTTGACAGTTTCTCTGTCAATTTGTTTCCTGTGCAAGTTAGGTATGTTTTTTTCAACAGCTTTATGAAACACAGTTACTTAAAGCCACTTAGCCCTAGCCCCACCCTTTAAGAGGAAGGTTTCTGAAATGTCCCTCAGGGTCACTGTGGGAAATTGCTCTTCAGCAGACGCTCGTGAGGATTCCCATGTTACAGCAACTGTAGCAGGAACATCCTACAGCCCCTTGCTCATAAAAATACTGGATTATTTCCAGATTAATTCTTCAAACTTCAGCTATTCTGGGATTTTGTGTAATAGCTTCTACTCTCCCAACTGGCTATCCCCTTCCCATTGCTGTATTCTGCTCCTTCAGGGAGGTGTCACTTATTCTCTCTCACCTACTGAAGTTTGTGGGGCTTGAATCATTCAGCACTGCCATTTCCCAGACCGAGTCCAAAAAACCTACAACTAAGCAAGTGTTGGAGTTTTATTACCCAGAAATGGTGTTGAAAACATCAATCCTTTCAACATCTCTCATACAGCCACAGCAATGACCCTTCTTAGCTGGGCTGCCCAAAAATACCTGCAGAGCACAGCTGATGTGTCTGTAGCCAGCCCAAAGGGGCTCGCTGTGGGGGCACACCCTGACACCTCTCTGAGGAAGGGCAAGGCAAAGCAGAAAGGTCCAAACACCACTACTGAGTTTCAAAATAAAGTGAGCTGGCCCAGCTTTATGTTTAGTAAGCAGTAAATAACCAGTGTCAGCCTTGCTTACTCAGTATACCTCTCCTTAATGAAAGTTAAATGTGCTTGCTACAGAGAGATCAGCAAAGATTTATTCTTTCTTTTAAACACATGGTAGAATGGCCTTGGTATTTATATAATCTGTTACCCATAAAACATTACGGGGAATTTTTATCCCATAGACTCATTTCTTTCCCCAATGATTTAGTAGTAAAAATATGAGCAGGGACACATGGGATTATGAAAAAAGATTTTACACATATTTAACCAGAAACTATCTATCAAAATATTTGGAGAAAGGAAGACTGGAATCCTTGGAAGTGACTTTCAGTTAAACTTTTAAATTAATTAGAATGTTATTTCTGTGTACCAGATAGACCATAAATTCAGTCTCTAATTAAATACTGGGTGAAAACTTAGTGTCACATGTCACTGTTTGCAAATTTATCCACTGTCAGGTTTGACCAAAGTTACTTGGAGAGATGCTCTTTTCTCCTTCTCCATGGGCACAGCAACTATCCTCTGGGCAAACAAAGGAAAGCTGAAGGACTTGCCATTCTGTTGTTATATAAAACAAAGCAAAACAAAACAAAAAACCCAAATGTAAAAAAGTTTAATTACTATAATCACACAAGACAGAGGTTGGTTTTTCTTTTTTGCAGTTCTGGTCATGATTTCACTGAAATTTCTCTGTCATAGTCGTCCAAAGCCTCTGGTCTCTGAAGGAAGCTCCCAGTGCCTGGTGCCACATTAGTCCTCAAAGGATTAATGAAATTCCTTTTTACTGGACCATTTTCAGTCGTGTCATACTTTAAGAGAAATATGAGCAACTTTCACTATCTTGTCACAACAGTTAAGGAGCAGATAATGCTAGGTCCTACTGGCAGCATTATGGGGCAATGCATTTTTAAGAATTGCACAGTATTACAGGTATAACTATTTATTTCTCAGAACATTAGGCCTGAATAGTTTTTGTCTCTGTTCCTCATTACCCTTTATTCCTTTATCTCAATAAGTATCTCTTCTATTTCTTCAGCTAATGTAAATGAAAATCCTACTGTATTTCTGGCTGTAAAAATAATCCCACCCTTTTCCTTTTGTCCTCTGTGATCCCCATAACATGAGTTCAAAATAAAAAGTTGGTTTACACCTTAACCTTTTTTCCAAGGTAACCTTTAAGGATTCCCAGCATTTTGCGATGACCTGTTACATGAATAAGGGGGTTAATAGTTTACTGAGAAAAAAAGAACATAAATTCTTTTCACTCTGCATAATTTAGTGATAGTAGTCACTGGGGAATCACATGAGGCTGTTTTTGAGCTGCTCATTTAAAGAAACATACCTCTCTGCAATCAGTGAAACCATTGTGGCTTGTTTTTTTTTTTTCCCCGGGGCCATCAAGTTAAGGGTTTGCGACTGTCTAATTAACAAAGTGAGTGCAGTGTGAGCAGTAGCATGGGCGGCAGAAGGACACACACAATATAAGCCCTGACCCTGACCCTTGCAGTTCCCTACTTGGAAGGAAATCACCACCTTAAGATGACATTGCAGAATGATTTGACTTGAAACCCCAGTCTGCAGCCCTCACCGAAGATAACTTGGCAAGATATGGCTAAATAATGCACGGAAGTGCTTATAGCACACATTATTTCCCCCGTGCTCAGCAGTACCAAAAAGCACTATGAACTCCTCCCCATCTTTCTGTCTGAAAGCATTAATGCCATCCCCAGCCCATGGGGTCTGGGACATAATATAGGGTCATGGTTTTACGTTGCTGAACACTATGCTGTCTAGATGCTCTGCCTTGACCATTCAGAAGGGTTTTGCATAGGATTTAATGATTTTTAACCTAAATCTCCTCATGAATCTGTGATTTAGGATCCTTCACCTTAACCCTGTATAAAGAAGTCACTGTGCTTCATTCCTGAAGCCAAGGAAAAAAACCGTGCTTTTGTTGTTTTGACCTGAAAGCAGTAGAACACAGATGGTTGTTAATATTTAACTGTACCCTAATCCTTTTTTTCAGGAGTAATATTTACTCAGATGATGTGAGGGTGAGAGATGCCTTAGACAATCAGGACTTGGGAACTGTCATGTATTTTTGTTTTTAAACAACTCAGCTGGAACCAGAAGTCTTCTCAGTCCCTACCATGCAATATAGCATAATGCTTTAAAACTGGAAGTGTGTAGTAGACACTCGTCTGGATATTCAAGCATGTAGAAACAGACACATTTCTTGGAGATGCCATCATTGTCTCCAGAAAAACCTCAGCTGGAGCCTGCCCATGCTTTGATTGTACTGTATAGCCCCCACAAAAATCTACATGTAGATTGTACCTCATGCCAACTACTGCAGTCTAAATCCTGCCACCCTTATTCATAGGTATTTCTCCTACCTAACAGGATTTACCATTCCCTCAGCCCTTTTTTTGTTACTATTTCAATATGAGCATAAACTAAGATTTTAAAAATTATGACCAGTTCTGGGTGTTTGATTTAGCATCTCTCCAAGGCCCTGATTTTCAGGGGATGCCTGGCCAAAACTTTGTGACTCTCAGACCACATTAAAATGTCAAAAGTTAAACAAAATGCAGGCTCTCAAAATGCCTATTGACAGATGGCATTAGTAGCAGAGCCATAAGTGAGATAAAGAAATTGTATTACCAGAAAACATTAGGCGGTTGCATCAAAAGAAATGTTCAAATTAAGGCTTTTCTAAACACATGACTAGAGAACTTTCACATCAACAGGAATAGGAAGATGAAGTCTGCTGAGTCTCTTGTCTGTTTTCATACAGATTTGACAAAGGTCTAGCTATCTCCGAGAAATTAAGCTCTTCAAAAGTCTGTGAAAACAGCTGGCTGCATAGACCATTCAGGGAGAGTCTGCAGTGGGAACTTGTATGTTACTGGACACTGGAGATTTCACTTGAGAGAGTGATTTGTCCAGATGACATCATTCAAGGAAAATACTTTTTCTGATACCTCAGCCATAAGACTCCAACTCTGAAGCCAGTTCCCATTAGCACTGCATTTTCAGAACAACTTCTACCTTCCAGTTTTACAGTACCTCATTGCTCCGGAATTTTTCTCTCCAAGAATAAAACCTTAGATAACTTCTGGTAAGTCCTTCTGCTGGCCTGTGTTCTGGGGGATGTTATTTTACTTTTCAGGGTAATGTAGCAACTTGGTTGGCACCCTGTGAAAATCACAGAACTGTAGGTCCCAGCTCTGTAAAATGCGCTACATAGATGAAACAATGGCTCAAATGTCTCTCTTGCCATTTCTGGAGGGGCTCAGCTTCTACTAGAAACAGTGCAAGTACATTGATCTGTTTACTGACTACACTTCTGACAACTTTGTGCCTGAGGGCAATTATTCCCTGTCATGCTATTTACCACTCACTTGGGCATGTAATTCTCACTGAGCACAGGGCAGTGTGCTTCATCCTTATCACCAAAGGCCCTCTCCTCTCTTCCCACATGCTTTTACCAATCGAGCTTCTTGGGTTTCCAAGAAGAAGAAAAAACCTCTCTATCCCTTACCCTCAGTGTGAGTCATAGATCAGGATTAGAAAGGGGAATTGTTCAGAAGAGTTAGCCCAATGGTGTAAAAATCAATCACATATTTTAATATTCTGTTTGGAAAACATTTTCAGCTGGAAATTTTATGATCTTTTCTACTGAAGACATTAAAAATAAATATTCAGGATTTCAATAAATATGCAAAAGGGAAATAATTATTTGAAGTACCTTATGTTATTTCAATATGCAATGGCAAGAAGTGGAAAAGGTGTGTTGATGTGGAAAATTCTTAATTAACATTTGAGTAAGTATGCTGTGTCTGCCCCCTCAGCTCACTGTGCAAGGCTTTAATATCCTCATGTATTCTTTGTCCTATAAATCCTCTTCTACATCAGGGACTGGCACGTATGATCAAAAGTTTCTCATTATAAATTGTGATGGGCACTATTGATCTCCCTTCCAACAGGATACTTACCTCTGACTTGAAATGAATATTAATTAAGCTATTAGTCCTCCGTAAAAAAAGACAAGTGGCTCAGTAACTGAGCACAGTAATTGTCATCAGTATCCCTAAATGTCAAATTCATTATTTCACCTCCAGAGCAGTTGCCCTAAAAGGCAACAGAACATAGTTCCACACACCAAAATTGTTCCATTTTATACTGAAAGAACTTGCATGCATCTTCTCTGTTTGTCAAATGATGCAGCAGCTCTTCTATTTTAACGATGATGAAAAGGTGAACCAAACATCACTGAAAAACTGTGTTTCCTCCACTGGCTTTCTATGCTAGCAAGGATGCAACTCGTTTTGATCTAAGGAGACAACAGTAGATGAAGGAGAAAAGTGAGGGGTATTCCTGCAGGGCTGAGGAGCACACACCATTTCATTCCATTGCTGTTGGGTTTGGTTGGTTTTTTTATTTCCTGTGTAAAATAAATGAACCCTTGTCTAGTTGTCATGTTTCTACCTTTTGCTGGTTTCTGTTAAGCCTTTTACTACCTGTCTTCCAGCTTTACAACTCACACTAAGGTTCCCATAAGAGACAATTAGAGATCCCAGAAACATAACCAAGGGCATGGGGAACACCCTGGGGCTTTCAGAGCAGGCTGGCAAAGATGGGATGGAGAAATGGGGGAGGCTGGACTGCAGCTGTCAAAGAGGCAGGAGACAGCTGTACCACTCCTCTCCCTTGTGAGCCAGTTGAATACTCTTTGTAGGAATCAGAGACACCTGCTGTTATAAATACCTTCCTCTGGGAGGGTGGCTGAAATGTTCTGGAAAAAAAACAGCTTTGGAAAGGAAGGTAGGAAAGGTACTCAAAGAATCACAGGAGATCTTCCTCTACTTCCTAGACAGTCAAATTTTGAATCGAATTCTCATCTAAACTGAGCAGAAGCTAAACTAAATGATTAAGTAGTGGCAACCTGCTAGTTCCATGCTGTTTCTTTGTCATACCTAACAATGAAATTGGGGCATATCATTCAAATCTATCGGCATTTCCTTCTATGATCACATTATTTCATCTTTAAGTCCACACTGGTATTTTGCTTCCCTTTTTTAAGAGGGGTAAATGGCTGAATTTGCATTAGCATTCAGCTGGGACCTTAAGAAATGGGCTTATTAGTACTGTTGCAGCAAGGTGGAAAGCTCTGTTTAAACACAGACTGAGCATCATTGCTTTGCTTACCTAGGCAACCTGCTCAGAGGGTAGTGAAACAGAGAAATTCACATCTGACTGCACACATCCTTTTCCCAAAGGATATCCCATCCCTTATCCTGCCTCTACTGGGGGTTCCTCAGATCCAGGCATGGCCACATGAGTGTGTCTGACTGTGGTACTGTGCCATCCTACCCTCCTGCTCCATCAGTTTCTCTTTCTCTGATGAGCCAAGTGAAAGGTTTTCAGATGACAGATGCCTGATGAAGGAAGTGCTGCAGGGCCCCCAGGAAACCCAGGTTCACCCTTTGGTAGCTGTTAGAAGTGTATTCAGAGGGATCCCCAATCCCACACCTGACCTGCTTCTGCAGGGGTTTAGGAATAAGGTTTTTGATTCGGAGGCCAGCCACAGGCTGCAAGTCAGAGGCTGGACAACCTCTGCTCTGTTACTGTGTTGGCAGAAGGATACTGTAATTCAGAAGAGTCAGGAATTACTGAACTGATGCCTACACCAGCCAACAGAAAAAGTCAAAACATCCAAAATGCTTCCTTTCTCCTAAGCCCACCGCACTCTCATGACCAGCATGCACCAACACAGGACGAGGAACAGAAAACTCCCACTGACCATGGTCATGAGAGGCAAGTTCTCTGCTCCAAACCCTATGTATAGGATTTCCACCTGATTTGAATCAGGAAAACTTCCTGACCAGCCAACCAAGCTGGTGCTAGTGTGGGCTTAGCTGTCACAGTGCTCCTTTGCCACTGGCCCATGGCACCCACAGCCCCTGGGTCCCCTCTGCATTCGATCTGCCCATGTGAAACTGCTGGCTGCCCTACTGCCTCTCCCCTACTCAGGTACCAGATAGGGAAAAATAATCAAAACTATCAAATAGAGAGCTATTCAGAAATTGCATGAATTGCATGTGACTCGTGCCTAACCAGTACCAAACGGGGAGATGGATCACCTCGTAAGGACAGTTGCTTACAGTCAGTTGTGCTGTGTCAAATATAAGGTTTCTCTTTTGGGGGGAAGCTCTAAAATACCACTTGCTCTGAATTAGCTGAAGTACAATGAAAGAATAAAAAATTTGATTGAGTGACATTTTCTTCACAGTGCCCAGAATAATATGCTTGTTCAAGGACAAAAATAGACAAAGCTCATCTGTGTTGCTGATTCGGAGGGGCTGCTTGTCCACCTCTCACGGGCTGAAGAGATCCTCGGGGCAGCGCTGCTTGCACAGAGGCTGCCTTATCCTGCTGCCCAAAGGCGGGAAGCTCTGGATTACCATGCAAGCGTTCGAGGTGTCCCCAGGCAGTTTTACTGATCTAAAATGTTCTGAGCTTGCGAGGCCCCAGATTACACCGCAAAAACACACACAGCGAGGGTAAGCGGAGGAAATCTAAAACTTCATGTGTTCAAATCACCAGGGAAGGTGTTCACAATGCAGTTTAGGGATCGAATTAAGAAGTAGTTAAGGGGAGTGTTGTGGTAGGAGAAGCTAAACCCCTTTCAAAACTTCAACTATTGCATCATACAGCCCTAAAAATCAGTTAAATGTTGCAAAAATAGTTAAATTTTAATATTTAGGCTGAACAATACTGAAGGGAGGGCTGCTGAAAATGACATCGCTGTGATGAGCAAGTTGTCAGACCAAAACAGGTCTGCTTGGGGTAGCAGCAGTGATCTCGCACCCGTGTTTGTCATGCTGTTTTCATCCTAGGAAATGGTCAGAAAATGCCAAGGATGTAAGGGCAACTGGGCCCTGAACAGAGAGTTTCAGGGATCCCCAAGGCGGCTGAAGAGCCGGAGCTCAGTTAGAGCTGTTCCCATCACGCATGGCAGCCGACCCAGGTGCTGCCATTCCCCACTTCATGGGAATGTCCATCCTGCACCCTCTGCTCCTTCTGGGGCAGATTGGGGTGCAGCACAGTCTGCAGCAGGCAGCAGCTTTTCACCATCCATTTAATTGGTGCACTAATTATCCCATTTTGAACGGCTCTAAAATAAACCGGACTGCAGTCATGTTGAAAAAAAAATATATAATATGGCTGTCTCTAAAACCTGACTACAATCCAATTTCTTTAAAGGTTGCCTGATACAAATATCACAAGAAACAGCTCTGCGACAGAAAAGACTGATTCCACTTCCCCTCTTTTGCCAGACAATAACCTTAGCAAAACTTTCAAATTGATGATAATTCACTAGTTTCAAAGGGCAGACGAAATAAATCTTTAATAAAGAGGTTTGCCCCAAGAAGGAACTGCCAGTTTAAAGAGCTTAGAGCTCCAAATCGTCGGCCTGTGTGCTCTCTGTAATTTAATACTGCAGGATCTTGGCTAACTGCATTAAGAGGATGACAGTGAAATGGAGATAAATCATCCCATGGTGGGGGAGCGACCAATACAAAGAAAATTATAACCCCCGGGACAAACAGGTTATATTACCACACAGATAACTTAGTTCCACATTAGTGCTAAAATGAGCTTCATGAGCACAAACTACATGTTTTACATCAGAGCCCATGCTATTGTGAAATTAAACACTTTATGATTCGTGTAAGTGCACCTGTAGTTGCTGGACCTTTCTGAGGTTTAGTTCTTGATTATTTTCAGCCCACTCATTAGAAGTGAATTTTATTCTTTGTTTGTAGTAACTTCTCAGGGAAAAAAATTACTATGTTTTGATTTTTACAACTTCACCAAGACCTCAGAAATGTCTTTACTAATTGTGTAACTCCAATAGAATATGAGTTTCCACTTCTAGTGCTAGCTTGTGGTAAGTTTGAAAATGTGTTTTTTACTCTATAAAATTATTCTCATCCTCTTCCATCTTTTAATAGTCATGCTAAGCAAATACTTAGACTTCACAAATGGCTCACAGTGGCCAGAAAAAATCAAAGTTAAGAAAGATAACAGAGTTTTAGTTCTGCCTTGTAACAGCTGTTTTGTTTTTTTGTTTGGTTTTTTTTTTTTTTTTACCTGCAGGGAATATCAACAATTTGTATAAAGACTTTTTCTCCAGAAAGCTGTGTCACTGTTTTTATTAAACACATTCAGCATAAATTGTGCATTTCAGTAACATTTTTTTCACCATTTTGACAAAAAATTACACTGAGTAACATTCAGTTCTTCCTACTTAGCAAGAATTTAAATTTAGAAACTTTATTTCAGTCCTTGTAATAGCATCTTTTCAACACCAGCCCTCTAGCACCCCTCTCATTTGTGCCTGTTCCTTTTCGGAAGCAGAGTGCTGGGTGCTGAGGGAAAGGCTGCCCTGCACAGCCATTCTCTTAGCTTGTCTTTGAGCCATTGCTGCTGCACATCTACAGGACCGTTTTCATACCATGCTTTGAAGGTAGCGGGTTGTGACTCAGGTTTTGGCTGAGCCCTGCCCTTCATCTCTCATCTTTTCACCCATGGACCACTTGTCTACTCAGGATGGGAGTCTCACTGGGAGTAAGAGTTTTCACTACGGATAAACACTGAGCATCGCATGACAACACCCCATCAGTCACTTCCAAGCCTATCATGCAATGCCGTGTTTTGCATGGCAGCTGCCAGTCACCCTGCGTTTACGGACTGCAGACACAACTTTAGCAAATGAAGGCATTCGGTACCGCTAAGGAGGACACCCACCCAAATGAATCCGTGCTATTCCTTGTTCAGTTCTACGTCTGGACTCTGTGATTCTGAATATATTGATTTCCTGTAGCAAAGTCCATAATTCAGCATAAAATACTGTAGTGTGAGACTGAATGAAACCCAAGAGCCTTGGCTGGAACAGGAAATCTCTTTTTAATAGTTTTATCCCATTTGCATTGGGTTAGAATACATTTCCTTAGTACAGGGCACAGGAAAATATTCTTCTTATAATTGATCGATTTAAAAGGATTCTGCTCTACATCATCAAAGGGGAACACTACAGACCTGTGGCCACAGACAATCTGATTTTGAAATGAGAGCACTAAACATTAACAACTGTCATAACTGACCTGTCCCGTCATCTGCTCAAAAAAGACGTAAACGGTGGCTTATAATCTAAATTGCAGAGTGGAGAATCACTAGCTATGTGTGATTGATTCCCTGCTGATGGACGCCTTCTATACAGTTAAGGTCATTGCAGGGGCTGTACATACACTTACCTGCTGTCACCAGCCGTAACAGGTCTCCTCACTCTCTGGCGTGAGAGTCTGTTGTGGCAGTCAAGGCCCTCCCTGGGCTATGAGCTGAGCTTTGCTTTCCTAGGGCATGGGCGAGGGAGTGGCTGGTCCCCCCCTGGCCCATGCATGGGGGGAGAGGCCATGGCAAGAACCCCCCATCACCTTCAGGTTCTGCTTTCATGCAAACACCAAAGGAAGAGTAGAAACCAAGCAAGCAAAGCTGAGCTTTTGAGTACTCTCCCAGTCTTTAACCATTTTCAGCTAAAATTTGCATAGGTCTCTGTTCATTTTTGTATTCAGTGACCCTCAATGTACTTTTCCATGCCTGTTCTGCCCCTTAAATCCATTAAACCTTTTACACTGCAGCCCAAGGAAGTTTTAGTTTGCAGTAGGAGCTGAGCTCATACAGAGGCTTCTCATGGAGCGAGGTTATCACAAGGGTCTCTTAGACAGTCTTCTGTCTGTTGCAATTTATCCCTTATTCCAAGACCTGTCACCTATTTCTCTAATTCCTTATTTTGTTCACATCTGATATGACTGAGGAGAGACTGGATCACAGAATGGCTCAGGTAGGAAGGAACCTCCTGGGGCCATCTGCTCCAACTCCCCTGCTCAAGCAGGTCCACCCAGAGCCCATTGCTCAGGACTGTGTCCAGGCGGCTTTCCAATATCTCCAAGGATGGAGACTACACAACATCTTTGGGCAACCTGTGCCAGTGCTTGGTCACCCTCACAGTAGAACGTATACAACACTGAACAAACACAGAATCATTAAAAATAAATGTCTGAAAGGTTGCTGGGAAGGTTTCTAGCCCTTTCATGATCTTAGGACAGGAGCAGTTACACCTATTCTTTTTTTGACAGGTATTTCTTTAATCTGTTCTTCAAGAACAGAGACTCCACAATCCTTTCCAGTAGCTGCTTTCACCCTAATTTGGAAAACCTGTAGTTTCTCTATTGTGTAAACTTTTTTTTTCCCCTGCAGTTTTAATCCATCCATTGCTGCTTCTCTTAGAAGAATTTCTCCCCTTTTCTCTTGCAAAAGCCTTTTATTGTATTTGAAGTAACTGTTGATCAAACCTTACATTCAGTGTAGAAAGCAAGCCTGACAATCAAATCCTCTAAGAAATCTACGATAAAGTTCAAAATTCGCAGCTTGTATTGACTGAATTGAAAATACTCAGACAAAAATCACTAAGGAAATCCCATAAGAAGCTGCCTGTTGTGTTGTGTTTCCCAGGCACTGTTTTAGCAGTTACAATCCTGGTAAAAACATCCACATAGATGTAAATGTCTTGAAAGTTGGCTTTGAAAACAGCAAGTCTTTGCCACACACTGGGTTCTGTGTGTTTTATTGCAAATGTTCAGTGAAGAAGTAAAGACCCTCTGGAGAAGCCTAGCTGCTTCTAGAGAGACACCACCACCAGAGCTCCCTGATGTTCCCATGAACTCCTACCAGCCATGCAGAGATGCAGGAGCCAGCTCAGGGGGTTTCTGCGGTGTGGCATGGCATAGCACAGCATGGCATGGCACGGCACGGCAGGCTGCAGTGCTGCTTGAATGGCTGAGGAAGGTACAGGTCTCTGTGATGAAATGGAAAGGAAAAGGTGCTGCTTTTGAGGTTAAAGCAATGCTTAAAAGGAAAACTAAATGGAAAACATTGGGAAAAAAACCCCTCTGAGATATTGACCCTTTTTGGACGGTTTGACTGCCACAAATAATTAAATAGCCTTGTTTTCTGGCATCCACACACAACCAGAGCTATATATCCTGGTAAAATAAAACTTCTTGTGTTGCTGGCATCTCTATGTAGAAAGGAATCAGACTTCTTTAGGAAATACATGTTTTTCCTCTGATGCCACAATTCACAGTAATATCAAATAGATCTAGGAGTTATTTAAATATTCCTGACTCACTGCTCTTCAGGAGGATAGAAGAATTCTCCATAATCTGAATATTTTCAGACAGCAGTGAAGGGGAATTGGGAATATTAACAAGTGTAGAGATTGACTGCAGTGATATAACTTTGGCAATTGCCATGTTGGTGGATAATAATGCAGGAAAGCATTAGCATGGAAAAAGATGATGTCAACATTTGAATTTTCGATCATTTGTCAAGTGTTTCAGACTGATATTTTACTTGAATGCTCCAAAATACTGAAACATACCTTCACCAAGTGGTTAATCTTGTATTTGCAGTTGAAAGGATCTTGACATGTTTTCTGTGCCCTGGGGATTTCTATCTGCACGTCAAGTGTAGACTGCATAGCTGCGACTTCTATTTTATACATTAAAAGGACTGAGAGAAACCTCCAGTGAATAAACACATAATACTAGTATTTTCTTTACAGTATGAGGAGTTTCCTATGGTATGGTTTGAAAGTTAAGAGCAATCAGATTTTGTATGTGCTGCAGCTTATAAAGTAATGCATTCTTTGAAGAATAAGGTGCAACAAAGAATAAATGGCAAGTTCTTTGGTCAGAAATTTATCTTTTAGCTAAAAAACACAATGGCAAAGGAGAAGAAAAGGAAGGAAAATTATTTGTTTGTGTATATTAGTACTAAAGTAGCTGGGTTCAGACTTTGATTCCAGCTACTTTTTCTGATTTTCTGTCAGACAAAGTTCTAAGCATTACTGAAGATATGAAACAACAAAAGTTGAGTATACCATACTTATGTTAAGAATATTGTGCAAAGTGAATGAATTTTCACATTTGGCAAACTCTTCGTTCTCTCTTTTCCGCAAAATGTTTGAATTTTGTTATTTACAGTCCTTTGCTGAATGCACCCATGGTGCAATTTGTAAATCGGTTTAGATGATAGTATAAATCTGTCACGTATAGCTGTCTAGGTGTGTTGGGTTTGCGTGGCAAGGTGCTAGTAGCTGCAGGGGATACAAGGGTGGCTTGTGTGAGAAGATGCTGGAAGGTCCCCCTATGTCTGACAGAGCCAATGCCAGCCGGCTCCTAGATGGACCCACAGCTGACCAAGGCCGAGCCCATCAGTGACGGTGGTAGCGTCTCTGGGATAACATGTTTGAGAAGGGGGGAAAAATGAAGACGGGAGAATTTTCAGCAGAGAGAGTGAGATGTGAGAGGCACATCCCTGCAGACCTCCAGGTGAGTGGAGAAGGAGGTGCTCCAGATGCTGGAGCAGAGATTCCCCAGCAGCCCGTGGTGCAGCCCATGGTGAGGCCGGCTGTGCCCTGCAGCCATGGAGGGTCACGGGGGAGCAGAGGCCCACCTGCAGCCCGGGGAGGGCCCCACGCTGAAGCAGGAGGATGCCCGAAGGAGGCTGTGATCCCATGGGAAGCCCAGGCTGGAGCAGGCTCCTGACAGGACCTGTGGCCCCATGGAGAGAGGAGCCCAGGCTGGAGCAGGTTTGCTGGCAGCACTTGTGACCCCAGGGGGGGACCCCAGCTGGCGCAGGGTGCTCCTGAAGGACTGCACCCCATGGGAGGGACCCATGCTGGAGCAGTTTGTGAAGAACTGCAGCCCACAGGAAGGACTCAACGTTGGAATAGTCTGTGGAGGACTGTGTCCCTTGGGAAGGACCCCAGGCTGGAGCAGGGTCAGAACGTGAGGCGACTTCCCCTGAGAAGGAAGAAGCAGCAGAGACAATGCATGGTGAACTGACCAGAATCCCCCTTCCCCATCCCCCTGTACTGCTTGGGGGGAAAAGGCAGAGAAATCAGGAGTGAAGTTGAGCTCAGGAAGAAGGGAGGAGAGGGAGGTGTTTTGTTTCAGTTCTTTTTTACTCTGTTTTGATTGGTGATAAATTAGTTTTCCCCAAGCTGAGGATTCTTTTGCCTGTGATGGTAATTGGTGAGTGATCTACCCCTGTCCTTATATCGACCCATGAACCACTTATTTTCTCTCCCCTGCCCAGCTGAGAAGAGTGGCTTTGGTGGGCACCTGGCTTCCAGCCAGGGTCAACCCACCACACTAGGTTTCAGAGAAAGAGTGTTCCTGTAAATTGTATAAGGAATTTAAAACCTTAAAAAGAAACCCACCTAAAACTCCAAAAGCCCAGCTGTACTGAAATGCCTTAAATTGAAGTAAGACCTGTTATAAATAATAACATAAACCCTAGAGTATTTGAGTTATATATATCTGAGACTAAAACCATGTGTACTTCAGACATGCTCAGGGAAAATGTTTTTTTCCTTAAAGCATTCCTCAAATCAAGCCTTCCCCACTATTCTTCTCACAATGCTCTATCTCCATGCAGCAGGGGGTGTAATATCCCGAGACTCTTCTGTCCAGTTTTGTTGCATGGGCCAACAGATACAGAATCTGTCAGGAGGCACAAACACAAACAGCTAACGTGAGTGTGTAAACCTGGCTTTCTTAGGAAGTCAGGCAAAGAAAACTCCACCGCTGACCTCAGAGGTTCACATAAATGGGTGACTCAGGTTCAGCCAAGCTCATTGTGCATTGTTGCATACAGTCTGTTGCCAAGATATGGACCGTGATTTGTATAACATGTAAGCAGCAGCAGCAGCAGCAACAGAAACAGAGGTTTTGAAGCCAGTGCTAGAAGTATAATTGTGCGAAACCCAGGCTCCTTTCAAGATGGTGAGAATCCTGCCAGGAACTTTTAGGAGCTTGGACTCATTAGCTGCAACTGGGTTCAGAAATAAAGGCAAACATGACTAAGATTTTCTTAGCTCTTAGAAAAAGAATTCTATGCCTCGTTCAAAGTATTGATTTATTTTTATAATCTTCCAAAATAATACTACTAAGAAAAAGGACATACTACAGATTTCATACCGGGAATGAGTCAGAGCCAGTGCTCAACCAGGTGCTGTCCTTACAGAAACATCATGTGCCTGTAACACAATTAAACCATAAGCACGTACAATTTCTAAACCTCAGCTGGGGCCTGCGCCTTTTTTTCTTGATTTGCCTTGATGGGTATGGAGTGGTGCATAATGGCCAACTTGGCAGGCTGCCTTTTTGCAGAGGGACAGGTAGAGCTATTCTGTGCAAAGAGATGACTTAGAAGAATCCCCTACCCCACTTGCTAGAAAATAACAACTCCCTGTTACTGATTTATCTCTAGGAGTTTTATTTGAGAATATACGTAGAACCAGCAGCTGCTCACGTGAGGTTTTAAGACCACTGTGGATGACAGTAAGATAGTAAGAAGTTCATTTATAAGAACACACGAAAGGTGTTTGTTGAAAGTAAAGCCAACTGAATATTTATTAGCTATTCCTGCTCTAACACACTCCAGAAAACACCCTTGAAAATCTTTATTTTCTGAAGTTACAAATGGTTTCTGAACATATTAATGTACTAAACATGGACACAAAGGATAGCTGCTCCTTCATCCTTTGATTTCCTTCAGCTGCAGCCAGAACAAGTTTTCTTTGTTTCCAGGTAAGTTAATGGTTTTCCATTAACATCAAAACAAAAAAGACCTTTTAAGAAGACAAAGCCTGGTATCAGCCTGTCTCTCTCTCACACATATACACCCAAAAGCCTAATCAGCAAACCTGAAACAACCAGGTGTAGCGTGCAAGACTTCTGATATAGAGTTGTACTGGACTATGAAAGCAGTACTGCTTCATAGCTGTGTCCGACACATATGTGCAGTTGTGGGCTTCGTGTCACATAACATCACACACCTTCTGTTACCATGCACAGGCACTAATCTTCATCTACCACGGGATGTTCACACTGTGTTGTTTTGGGGTTGTGTTTTTTAATGCAAGCTTCAAAGCAGGCAAGAAAGGCTGAGCAGTGATGATCTGCTCTGGTCTGGGCAAGTTTCTGTTGGTAAGTAATTTATTTCCCCAAGAGAGACTGCTGCTTCATTTCACCCAAAATAATGCTCTCTGCTAAAACATGCCATAAGTTATTTACACTATAAGAAATAAAGTTCTATAGGAAAAGATTTGTAGGAAAATTGCTTTCTCAGACCAGCCTTGTAGCTCTAGCATCAGCTCACAGTTTGGACTGATGTTTTCAAGGGTCTTCAGTGCCCACTTCTGGCCTTTTATCCTGTTCCTTTCCATATTGGTGATCTGGTGGGGTCCTCCTGTACTCTGATGAGGAAGGTCATGTAACAGAAGGGGCTAGGGGTGCCAGACCCCATCACTTCAGCTGTTACTCGATTACTGCATCCCAGAAAGATGAGGGCGTGGAGTTTCTAGCTATGCTCTTCCACTGCTAGGACAAAACCATGGCTGGTTCGCATCCCTCTATACCATCCGTTGTTCTCCTTGTGTCCGCACTGTTGGAGTTTCAGTCCAAGGTGGAGGCAAAATGACAGCTGGACAGTCATAGTACAGTCTCATACTCAAAGTGACAGTGACAAAACAAAGAGGAGCTGTCTCTCTGCCGTGGGTGTCTGCAAATATACACGGAACCCTTAGGCTGCTGCATTGTTCCTCTAGAGACATATGGAAAGAAACTGGGTTTCTTTGCCCTTCTACAGAGCATTTGGCATCTCGCTGAGTGATGACACATTCCTTGTCACCAACAATGTGAAAATTCATACGTGGAAGCACTTTTTGCTTCTGCAGATATGGGTGCTTGGGTGAAATGAACGGATCACAAAATAAGGAACAGGGCAATTACTAGCAGAACTCGTTTGTTGTCTTCTGTTGAGCCTCAGCGGTGGAGGGAACAGAGTCATCTGTGCGCCCTAATGAAATGTGACAGGCGTTTAGAGACCAAAGGCTGACATTTCCTGACAGCACCACCATCTGCACACTGAAAGCTGCTAGTATCCGGACATCATAATCTGTTAAGGGCTGTTTATTATTGTACCTCCACATCACAGGTCACACAGATCCCAGAGTTATGTGTCATTGGCTTTGTACACAGACCCCTTACCTTAGCTAGGATCCTAATTCTCACTCTCTCCATTTTCTCCCCATCTGGATGTTTAACTTTCCAAATAGTCAAGCCAATAGCCTAAGATGTAGATATTTGAAAGGGGGGAGGGGAGAACCCAAAACCCTTTTAGCCTGCCAGCAGGCAAAATAGATGTTAACCTAATTCTTACCAGGGCAGATGGAGTTATATAATCTGATTTCTATGACTAAAGGATTTTTTAAAGAAGTAAGGACTTAGCATACATGATATACAGCAGGTTTTGCAGCTTCAGAATCAGAATGTGGCAGTAGTTTTCCACTACTAGTAGTTTTCTACTACTACACACAATGCAGGTGCAGGGAAAACTGTTTAAAAAATGAAACGTGTAATAATGACAGGGAGTTTTGCCCGTATCAGGGAAAACCAGGTTGCCACAGATATGCTGGAACACACAGATTAAAACAGGGACTTCAGGACTGATATAAGATTTTTTTCTCAGGCATTTCTTTCAGACCAAGGAAAAAGGTGACGTTGAGAGACAACAGTACATGTTAACAAGAGTAAAAAAAAAAAAAACAGGCAAAAAAACCCCACCCAAAATGACAAACAGTAGGGGTTAACTTTATCTTGCAGATTTCAGATTTTCCTTGCATTATAAGGAAGAGGAGAAAAGGCTGAAGGCACAAATTAAGTTTCAGAAGCAGATGTGCCAATTTGGCCTTGAAGGAAATGGTTTTTTTCTGAGGTCAGGTACCCTGAAGAGTGGTACTGAATTCCAAACTTGTTTGCTGGAGTACTGTGTTTGCTTTCCTGCCTGGCAAAGAACATGGAGCAGCCGAGGACTTTCCACCGCCCTCTTATTATTTTTTTTTTTTTTAATAAGAACAAACAAAACAAGACAACCCCACACAAGGAGGGACTTGTTTAGCTGCTCCACCCGGTGGAGGAACATTCCTGGCCAAGTAGAAGCCCCGTGCCTTCTGCATAGTTTCACTCCTTGGAACCTGGATTGAGACATGCCTGTTCTCCTCCCTCCAGCTCCACTGAACACAGTGATGAGCAAGCTGTGGCCTGACTCCAGCACTGATCTGTGAAGTCAGCTTTAGCAAGCAGAAGGAAGAGCTTGTGTAACTCCTGAGCTGAAACTGAGCTCTTGACATGGTAGCATCCCAGTGTCTCAAGTGGAAATCTGTAGCCTCATGTCCTTTCACCCAGTTACCAGAGGGAAGCGTGGTGCGGTGCTGATTTCATTAAACTTGAGGATGACACAAGGATGCACTGGGTCCTTGCACCTCTGGTATCACAGATATCTCTGTTTTGGATCTCTCAATTTGACTGTTGTCTGGAACTAAACATATGTAAATAAAAACCTGTAAGAGGTCAAGGGAAGAGCCACAAAAGCAGCTCAGTAGTGGGAAGGTAATTTTCCTAAACAGCGCAGCCTCCGTTGCTCCCTGCAGGTTTCAGTGATCTAAACAGAAGAGGACAACAGGACTGTTGTCCTGCCTATAGATGTAAGCCTAATGCTCAGTAGAACAAAGCAGCTGTGTAAAAGTATCGGTAATTCTGGGAAATATGATAGGAGGAATTACCAGACATGCCAAGTTTTATGTCAGGTTGCTGCACTACAAGTATCCAAACTTCTTCAGCTCGTGGAGTACCAGGCAAACTATTAGATCTTCACCACTGTAGGCATCAGACCTGAGTCTGCTCTTCCACTACATCAGAAAAACCCACCTTAGGTATGCTCTCTGTGGGACATCTGAAGTCATCTAGATGTGGTAAACTGTGACAAGTCAGGGCAAACTGTGTCCCAGGAAGAGTTTTTGCCTTGGAAGGAAATATTAAGGATCACTGCTTTATGGGTAACTCCTCAGCAAGAGAGGGCAAGGAAGCACTGGCTCACGCAGTTGTCCTCCTTGGGAATGAACACATACAGTGAGCTGTGGGAAAGGGTCAATATCCCACCAATGAGGCAAAGAAGATTTATTATATTCACTCTCCCTGTTCGGGAAGCAGATAGCTTTCACAGTTCATCTTGTAGCAGAGGATTTTCAGAATGAACTGTCTCATGTGAGAGAAACGAGGGAAAACAGTGTTAGTAGGAGGTATGTTTACTAAGCAAATACGTGACATCTACTATAGCAACTGGAGATGGGGGCTTAACCTTCTGGGATACATGTGCACACATGAATGCCCGTGTGCAAAGAACAGCAGTTATTCACTCCCAAGGGCAGGAGCAAATGGGTCACTCTGTCAAAGGACGCAGTTCAAAGTCTTCCACAGACACGAGAAGGTAGCATTTAAGTCTTCAGAACAATGCAGTAATGTTCATCTTCCACCTCATATCACAAAGCAAGCAATTACAGTCTTCACTAGCTGGTGTTTCTAAATGGGTTTCAACTCTGAAAGCACACACAGAATGTTTTCCTTCAAGCTCCCAGGAGTGTCTTACTTCAACATTTTAGAATCAGCTGAGGTGGGTTCAGTTTCCAGCTTGCATAAGAGTTAATTTTCTCTCTTTCTATACAAGTTCTACGCCCAGCTACTGTCACAACACATGTGAATGATTCATGATGATCGGCCCCGTGTGGCCTCCTGCTATAGGCAACCAAGGCAGGAACACCCACCCCCACCCCCATCCCCCCCAACACAAAACCACAACAACAAAAACACCCCACACTTCCTTTTCTTTAGAACATTATTGTTGCTACTCACCTTTAGTGAAAGACAAAACCCAAACCACAATGGAAGGTGTAATTCCACAGGGGTTCTAATCAAACCCAAAGTAAACATGAGCTATTGTTATTTTAGTCTTAAAGCTCATATAACAAATCCATGTAGCAAGCCACTGGAGGGAAAGTTATTAAAAAAAGAAAAGCTGCTTATGTTAATTAAACAAAGAAAATCTTCCTGGAAGACAAGAACAGCTTAGAAGTAAATGCATTTAAAATATGTATCTATTTCTTGGTGTTCCCAAGAGCACTCAAACACAGCTAGCATGTGTGCTCATCCATTCAGTCTTAAGTATTAAAGGAATTGACAGTCATGTTGACTAGGTCCAGTGAAGATAGAGTGGTCTTTAAAAACAAAAGCCCATGCGTGTCCACCAGGTTTTGTGAATGAAGCTCTGGAAGTAGAGAAAAGAGACCTTACCTCTGGTCCCTTTGAAAGGCAGGATGCAGCGCAAATTAAAAACCTATTAGGCCTCAGAGAATCCCTTTGTTCTGCAAAACCCAAAACAGCAAAAAAGATTCTGCCAGAGCTTTTCATGAGCCATTAAAAGCCAATGACGAGACAGCCCATCCCTCAGAAACCAGGCTCCATCACAGCTGCTGCTCAGTCCTTACTGTCAGGTGAGGAAGACATAATCAGCAGCTCGGTTTTCCCCCTCACTCCCACAAACGCTTTTAACAAGACGATCCCTGTGTTCCAGAAACCTGTTGAGAGAAATTAGGCTATGCCAATATTCAAGTTTTCATTAATTTCATTTCTTCTCAGACCTGAGTGGGTAACCAACAGACTTAGAGTGAATTCCACATCCTTTCAAGAATTTATTCTACTTCCTCCTCATACATTTTCCCCCATTTTAAACATTTTTGAAAAGCCTTCAGAAATGACACATTAACCCCTGTATTCGCCATTAGTACACATTTAAAGAACAACTGCAGCATATTTCAAGGCAGACATGCTGAGAATAGTTACATAGCTATTTTTATATACTTTCCATTGTAGATATACTACATTATGAGATACCTAAAAAACACCACAACCCCTGCCCCCCCACTCCTACCCCCCCATCAGACATGACATGAGTAGACACTGTAAGATTTTTAGGTGCATTGTGTGCTATTGAATTCAAGAATTTCCAGCTCTTTAACTATAATATTATCACAGTATGCTTTTATTTTTCTGAAATTATAAAATTAAGATGGCTGTTTCCAAGTGACAGTTTGCTGTTTTTTCTTTTTTCATTTTAGAGCAGGGATTTCCAAAGTAATTACACAGAATGAAAAACTGACCAGTGGTATTCAGCAATCTCTTACAACATCCTGCTGTGGCCATGTGGCCACGTGAATTTCCATTTAGGTGTTGATGATTGACTACACCCCAAAGAATAGCACAAGTATGGTAATAAAATTGTGATCATCAACCTGGATGAAAACATAGCAAGCATGGTGCAGGGTAGCCACAGACACCCAATTCTTCTTCATGAAAGGAGTTGTGATAAATATACTTTCACATGTTTGTGCATCCTTCTACTTACTACTGATAAGTGGTAAAAGGAGGTGAGTTTGTTTTAAATACATATAGTTACCATTTTGATTGGTTTGTACATTAAAGACAGATATTAATTATTGTGCTGATTAATGTATTCATTACTATAAACCCCTTGAGCACATTGCTTGATTCTTGTCTAGTGAGTGTGAAAATTGTTTCTCTCCTTTCGACAAGAGGAACCAGAGACATGTAAGGTGTTAAGAGTTTCTTTAAGAGTTTCTTTATTTGTAATCAGACCTGCATCACATCTGTAATAATTTCTATAGTCTGCATTTTCTCCAGAAAATATCATCTCTCAGTGAAGATACCAAAAATACCCGCTTTCACCATGTAGTAAGCATATAGCAAGTCAAGGGTAAAGTTTTGTGCAGTTCTCTCACATGCAGTACAGATCTTAACTACATATCCTGGATCCAAGTGGTGTGTACAACACCCTTTGTCATCAGGAGATACTAAATGCATGCCTTAATTAAGGGATATATACTATAGATAGGAGAAGCGTTATTTGGCTCAGTGAAAACTACACCATTTAAGCTACAGAATTTGTTTTTCCTCAATAGCAGCCCATAGACAACTTCCTCAAGGCTCTGTTAGCCTTCCTACCATTTTTGTCTTTCCAAGACATTAGATTTCTGACAGCACTGAGAATGATAGACATGATTTAACGGTTGAGTAACAGTGTGTCTAGAAGGGCTACAACACTAAAGGGATATTGTAGAAGAGCACAGTGGGAAGAGGAGTCAAATATGAAGGCTCATATGAAGCAGTGGCAAAAACAGGCTTTTGAAATTCTTCTTTTTCTAACGCAATGATTTAAAAGAAATTGGACATGCAAACAAGTTTCTAAACTACACATTGATTATTAAAATAATTACCAGGAACAACAACAACAACAAAAAGATATTGGAACTTTCTGGGAACAAAAATGATTAAAACCAAGTAGAATAATCCCAAAGAAATGGGGATTTTGCTATCCTATAGCAAGACTTCCTTCAGCACTGTAGGTGAGTCCATGGCAGACACCATTTTGCACCACACAGTCTCTCCAAGAGGCTTGTGCTCTCTTGTCCACTAGACTTGCCTGTCCATCAGCCTCAGAATTGAACCTTTCCTCATGATCACTTTTCTAGGCTCTCAGATGCAGAGCGCTTAGAAAAGAGCTACCTCCCAACCACAGGTCAACTGGTGAAAAACCTAATGGTAAAAACATGACTGTTACGACACACACACACATGACTCAAGACCCAACTACTTCCGCCTTTCAAAGTTTGCTCGGCTGGAAAAGTTCACCCAGTGTCTATACACCAACTGTATACTTGCAGTTCAAGTCAGCTTGCATTATTAGAGGATTTAGAACAACTTTAATCATGTCAAATTCTTCTTTGCATTTTTAAGTGAAAGAAGATTGAGCTAAATCATTATCTGGTATGAGTCAGTGCTGTTAAATTTAAAAAAAAAAAAAAAAGAAACCAAGCAGATTTCAAAGGCTTAGTATTACAGTATGTGGCTATTCATGAGTAAGCCTCTGGCCATGAGAAAGAATCCTGAAATTGTTTAACACAAGCAGTAGGACACAGTAAGTAATAGCCAAATTCTTAAACCATAAAGTCTCGTTGAGAATCTCGCTGAGTAGAAAAGCAATTGCGAACGTTTGTTTCCTTCTCTGCAGATCCTGTGCATCTGCCCCTCTGTATTTCTATGTGTATTACTACAAGAATTCAGTTGAAGCAGAGCTACAAGCCGTTTCTAGAATTAAATATACTGTTTTCATTTCAGATGTATAATAGTGCAATCATCATCACAGTAAGGGAGCAGAAAAGTGAAAGCTACATTTATTTAATTTGTATTTGCAGAAACATCATGGATTTCTTCAGCTATATAGAGTAGTTAAAGGATAAGTCCTGTATTAGCAGCTTAAAGCAGTGCTATTTAAGGTGACTCTATGTAACAATTGCAAATATCTAAAGTCACTTTATGCCCAGCAGGTGAGAAATATCTACCATGACAGTATTCAGACACAGTGTATTTCCATCCTTCAAGATACTAATAAATTCAAACACTGGTTTTTTTTAAGCCACTCCAGTCTTCAGTTTCTGTAAGTCAGTCCTCAGCAAACCTGCAAAACGAAGGAAAATCTAGCGAACTCCATATCAGCACATCAGTTCCTCTTCTTTCAGTATCAAGAAAATTAAAAGAAATAGTTGAGGCACAAGTGATTTTTATGCAGAAGTATAGAAGTATTTAAAATACGTAGACTAAAACTTCAGCACTTCTTTTAACTTCTTTAAAAAAAGACATACATCATAGGTCTATGATCACAGTCACTGCAGTCTTACTGGATTGCAGGTTTTTTTCCCCAAGATGAAAAAAGAAATTGGTTCATGGAACTTACCAAATCCACTTTATACTGCCATTTCACATAGTCCACCTTTAAATCAAAGCAAAGTACAAACTCGTGCTTCAAGGCAGCCTAAAAGCATTCTGCTATGCTCAATAGTCAACTATTTCTTCAGTGAAGACAGCTTCAGTGAACACAGTAACTCAGAGAAGAGTCCGTCCAGTTGAACTGACACGAACATTGCACGCAGAACTTACACGGAAGTGCACTGGCAACAAGCTTTTGAGAGTAAGTCCGTAGCGTAAGAGCTTGTGCTTGAAACTAGTTTTATAGCTATGGTTATTGTTTCTGTTAAGAGGCACTGCATAAATATGGAGTTTATCATCTAATGCACTTGATATTTCTCAGCTGAGGACTATTGCAGCTTTACCCTATGTCTAGGTGTGATTATACTTTGGTTTGCTTTTCAACAGTAACTTTGCACTAGCAATACAGCTGATACTAAAGAGAAGGCTGGAAACACTGCAGACCGGAGGATTGAAAAAACCAATCCGCTCCTTTACTTCTTTTCATGCTTTTTGGTTAATTTCCCTCTTTCTAGCTGGAGGCTCGTACCGCTGTTTGTTCGCTTCTCCTTTTGCTGACTCTCCTGGGAAACTTGCTGCACTGCCCGGAGGATCGCAGTCTGCACAATCTGCTTGCTGGCGTTCTGCAGCTTCACTTCATCTTGCTCCGTCCCTGGCTTCTCACCTGCCGGAACCAAACGACAAAGAAAGGGAACTAAGCATTTGTGGCTACTCTGGGAACACCTGAAGGATAGAAGAGGAGGAAAAAACCTCAAACCCAGAGATTGCTTGGGAACAATTTATTACATAAGAAACCTGCTAATACAGAAGATGATGAAGTAGGATGGAAGGTGCCCCTGCGTGGCGAGTGCTACGGGACTGAAGGAAGAGGAAGACTTTGAGTCACAGAGCCCAGTTACCCACCTCCCAGCTCTGGGGCAGCTGTGGCTTCACGGCCGAAACAAGCCCAGCTGCAGTTTGCAGCAAGACAGGCTGTGAATCACATCCTTTTTGACTTCTGCGCTTCTGGATGGGGAATTGGACTCGATTTTGCAAGCCTGACATGTTCTCCCCCACCACCGCACAGAGAAAATGCTGTTTCATTAACATTTCTATTTACTTTTACTTCAGACTAAAAGCCCTCATCCATCAAATCCCAACTGACTTCAAGATACAAAATATTGTGAAGTGTCAGTTTATTAATCCTTAGCTATACTTGCAAAAATATTTAGAAATAATTTTCAAATGCTCAGATTGTTATAGGGAAAACAGAAAAAACCCCAACCTTCCCCCAACATTGTCTATAGCAACCTGACAACTACATATTTCTTGTATGACATCTCCTTGTTTTGCCAAAGCGCTAAAATCTGGAGAACAAAGCAATGTAGTGTGACTCCTGACATTTGGTAATGAAGAAGAGTAATTTATGTCAAGAGGCTTCATTTTGGAAGTATTTTGACTCCTAACACAAATGATGATTTGGACAACGAAGAATGCTGCGTAATGGTCAAAGTCGATGTTGGTATTAAAAAAACTAACCCTGAATTAAGGTCATGTACGCCCTTTGGCATTCAGGAAAATGTAAATTCAGTTGCTAGCTGAAGTGCTTAGCCTAGGTGCTTATTTACATCACTAGATTTGATTTTAAAGGTTTTTAAGATACTCAGTTCTTTCTTAAATGACTGTTGTGCTCAAGTACTTCATTAAACAGTATTTGTATTCTACTGTCTGTTTTAACACCATATATTAATAACGATGTCCCAAGAGAAATAAAACCAAGTGAATTAAATGTCAGCTGCTTTTATGAGATGTCCACACCTGGAATTGTGATAAAATTTTTTGCAAGGAAATTTAAAATAGAGACAAAAAGTAGAATCACTTGTTTCCCTTAAGGAAGACACTACTAAGATGTGATATGCTTGAGGGAAGGGACAAGGTCCTGCATCTGGGTCAAGGCAATCCCCAGTATCAATGCAGTCTGGGTGGTGAATGTACTGAGAGCAGCTGTGTGAAAAAAGGACTTAGGGATACTGGTCAATCAAAAATCACTGGAAGTGTTCAAGGCCAGGCTGGATGAGGCTTTGAGCAACCTGGTCTAGTGGAGGGTGTCCCTGCCCATGGCAGGGGGGTTGGAACTAGATGATCTTTAAGGTCCCTTCCAACCTAAACCATTCTGCGGTTCTGTGAGCCCAGAACAACCCCCAGCAAAATGATCAAATCTCTCTATGAGAAAGAAATAATTCATTAGCTCCCATGGTTCTCTGAAAGAACTTAAAAAATATTTCTATCATGTTCATATACATGTTCTGACTAAAACTAAAATACCAATGTGATTGAATTCTACTGAAAATGAATAATTAACATCCCACCCCCCCACCCCCCCACCCCCCCCCCCCCCCCGCTGTACTGGGATGACAAAGTTTGTCTACAATTAAGAAGTTAAACCCATGAAAATGTAGAAAACATGTTTTAAGCTGGAAAAGCTGACTGAATGGAATCACTTGAACTCTTGGCACAACCAGCTTCCCTGATTCAGTTTGTTCCACTCCCCAGCACTTGAAATAGTGTTTTTTTGGATAAAATTCAATGGTACTTAACAATAAAGTACAAATATTTCTTTATTACTCAAATATGAACTCACTTTATGTTACACAAGGAATTAGTCTTCTTGCTGGGCTGGAAAACATCAGTCAACTCAGCTGATGTTCAGAAGATAACGTATTAACAAAGCATGGATAAACATGAAACTGTAAATGGAAATGAGTGTATTGGAAGGGACTACAAGGTTACATGAAATGTGAAAAATTGGCCAACCCCTATAACCATGAACCCCCCAGAATTTATTGTTAAAAACATACTGTAATTAACCACAAAAAAGCTGTTGAAAATCACTCAGATTTTTTTCCTTAGGGACGCTTCATTATTTAGTTGGTTCTTGCCACTTAATCTACAAAATCTGAACTTTAAATATTTTTACATCAGGAAGCTCAGCCACAGCAACACCCAGTTAAAAAAAAAAAAAACAAAAAACCAGTTTTCCAATAAGTGTCTACTTGAGTTTTTCAGTTCATGGTGGAGCAAATCCTGCCCTGAAAGCATCACTCAGATAAGCAGGACCTTGATTATGTTTGCCCAGCTCTAACTCATTAGATGATTCTTTTATTTGCTGGGAAAACAAACCAATAACAGAGAACCCAAAATCTCTGGATTGGTTCTGCCCTGCCTCTGATGGTTTAGGTATGCAGAGAAAGGAAATACGGCAGCTCAAAGTTAATAATTTTACATCTGTGTGCCACAGTTTGTGTAGTAGTAACCCAGGTAACGACAGCTAATTAGCTTTGGACACGGAGAGAGTCAAAGATGTTGGCCTGGGGTCATGTGACCAATGAGACCATTGGCAGCTTATGCTGACCATCTGAACCAGAAAGCAACACTGAGAATCATAGCCCTTTTTGAGGAGGATACCTGACACGGTGTAGAGGTCTGAGCCTGCACTGGGACCATTATGTGTAGAAGCTGGACTGCCAGCCAGGATCCAGACATGTCGAGCAGTCAGACACAAATGTCCAGCTCCCCTGGGTGTGTGGTGTCCATCACAGCTGGCCCATCTGGACATGACCCTGGGCAAATGGTTCTAGGTGACCCTGCTTGGGCAGGAGTTGGACGAGAGGAGCTTCAGAGGTCCCTTCCAACCTCAGGTCTTCTACGTTCCCATGATTCTAGCTGGTGAGGCTGCCATAAAACCCAACTTTTCCACTTCCTGAAAGAGCAAACAGCGGTCTCTGGAAAAGTATTCCCACCACGGCCTTTTCTTTCAACTATTCATTTCAAGGAAAGCAGTTAGCACAAAGCTGTTCTCTGAGCAGCTCATGTATTTATTGATATGCTGGACCTGCTCTGAGCAAGAAGAGAGGGATTGACTAAGGAAAGCAGAGATGACTCATGCAAGGATCCCAAAGGGGCTGAGCTGGAACACATCTATCAAACTGCTCCACCTTGCTGAAATACAGACTGCTGTGGACATAAACAAAGGCAGAAATTTGAGTGCCTGTAGAATTTATCAGGCATTTTAAGAACTGCCTATTTTCACTTAGGTGAAACAGACATCTCTCCTGCTATCTAAGTATCTGGTGTTTAGGTAATCACAATACGGGTTAATAGGGTGATAAAATACAATTAATTTTTTTTCCCCTATTTTTTTTAAAGATATGAAGAATAACTAGTTTCATTAAAATACCATGACAAAAGGTCACTTGAAGTAATTGCTGGGAAAAACTTGCAGGATAGCAGAAACAGCATTCTGCGTACTAGTTATTCTTGTGTAATGACTACTTTTTTTCCTGTTGAAGTCAGAAAATCTTTTCTACTTATTCTCTATCTTTAAATGCTCACCTGAAATACACAGGAACCCAGCACCCTCATTCTGTAAACACAAAACTGAAAAATCCAGGTTAAGTGATGTTAAGTGCAAGGTAACAACTTTATCATTAAGACATGACAATGTCTCTTTAGCATGTTTTTATTACCTTATCTTTCACTCGGTAAGTTTTATGCCAACCAACATAGTAGATGAAGGTAATCTGCAAAATCCAGCCTGGTTCTGAAACCTATAGTTTGAGTGATTCAAAAAACCTCAAAATCTTGGACTGATTGTAGGAATCAGACACATATTCCACTCTCCTCTAAAACTAGTGCCATGTATCAGTATCTTGAAATTCCCTTGGCTCACTTGAACATGTTCTCCTTGAAAGAAAATATGCTAGCAGTTTGGAAAAAGAATAAAAGCATTTGAAGTAGATCCAAAATATTAATTTCAATTACTAGAACTAACACTCGTTTAAGTACAAAAACATCTTGTGTGGGACTTTTTACATTCACTGTGAAGTTACTGGACTACAGAATATGCCTAGACAAGTGTGCATGGAAAATGACAGCTACAGAGAAAGAGCATTTAGCACAGATTATATCTCAAAGAACTTCACTCTGGTTGCACACAGCCCTTTTCTCATTTACACGCTTTCTTCAGAGCGTCCTGGGTCACTTCCTTTCTGCAACCAAAGTGGTCTCCCATCCTTTCTGTCAATATCCCTTGTGACCCTTTCAGCTTCCTAGAAGTTAAATTTAATATGCCTTATAAACACTCCTACTAAGTTACACTCAACATTTGTTTGAATCAGCAGTTAAGTTCTCCACTGTGTCTTTTCATAGCATTGTTGGGAATACTACCATGAAGCTAAAGTACCAGCGGCATGACCTTGCTCTTGCAAAGATGCAAGTCCATGCCAGATCCACTAATGCTGGTAGTCAGCTAGGGGGGTGGGGATGACACAACTTTCAGTGTGTGCAGAATCAGTGCAGGATGGAATCAGAAGCAACATTTCTCACACAGAAAGAGCAGCAGGGGTTAAAAGGTAAATGAGCTGTGGTAGGAAGGAACCTTGGACTCTAGGAGAACATGGATGAGAAATAATTTATCCCATACTTTTTGAGAAGACATTAGTCATGCATGAGCATGCAGGACCATGCATGTACATCCAATCTCAGAAAACTTCTACTGGCCTTCAGTTATCGCTTTTGCTTCTTAACCTGTATGAGGTTACTGCTTTTCCCAGGAGAAAAATAAAGCCTTTAATTTTAATTCACCTTTCCTCAAAACGTGACATTTACGCAGCTCATCATGTCTTCCTGCAGGTTAGGTCTCGCTCTACCTTGAGGCACAATACAAACATTGCTTATATGACAGGTCCCACGAATCCCAAGGGCAATGCATCAGAGGTCAAAAGTTTATGTTCTGCTTCACAGGACTAAAAATGCAGTTTAATTCCAGCAAACGAATACCACTGGAGTTGTTCTTCTGAAAAAAACAATTTTGTTTGTCTAAATGGCTTTGAGCGTAACCATTTCTAAAACTAACAATAAAAATTACACCCTCTAAGCAAACTTCTGAACAATTTGGAACTCACAATCACCCAAAATGTATTCCCCTATTGCTACTATTTTAATTTATGCAAAATTTCTGGAGCTGAGTCATGAAGCAAATATTCTTTCTTCATTTTTACATTACATTATGCAGGTATACCCTTTAACCAGAAAATTTACTATTTGTTTTACCAATATATTGCTTTGGATTGCAATAGCTAACCATTATACTATTTTCTGCAGCATCGCAACATTAGAATTATTTTTTCCCCATTACTAATAAAAAATAAATTATAATACAAAGAAAATACTGCTCTCTGGTGAATCTATTTCAATTCTATTAAAAATTACTACAGCATTTTTTTATAATACAACTGACAGCACTAATGAATTTTTTAAATGAAAACCAGCACAAAATATATGTAAGCAAAACTGTGACAGTAAGACTTCATTGCAAGGTCCAGTATGGATGCACAGGAGCTGTATTTATGGAACAATGTTGCAAGATCTTACCTAAATCGTGTTTATGAACTGTAGATCTTTCAAAAAAAATGGAAGAACCTGGCAAGTTTGTAACAACATAATGTATATGTGGTAGTAACAAAAAGCAATGTTCTTTGCATAAATAGTTATTCTTCTACCACAATAAATTAAATTCAGTTCTTCAATCTCCCATTGGCATTAGGCAGTGACATATCTCTCCATCTTCCTGCCGAAGCATGGAAAATCCCAGTGAGCCTCTTCTGGTGAATATTTTGTAACCTGTGAATTGAAATTATTAAAAAAATCTCCTACTTTGATTTGCTTTATAGGTCGGTGCTAGGATTACAGCACCAGAAGCCTAACTTGAAGATACAAAATATGAGGCTGCACAGCATCCATAGTCAGGAAGTGTTGATGAGTCACGTTAATTACATCCAGAAAGAATGAACATGGCGGTCAGCCAGGGCTGAAGGCTTTCCAACACATGTGCGCAAACCCAACTCTATGCATGAGTGTCGTTAATCTATTTACAGGATTAGAGACCCAATTTGTCTCGATGTCAGTAGGTATGCCAGTTCAGAGACTTCATGAAAAGGTCCTATGATGAAGTTGTGAATTTAATCTTAAAAAAAAAAAAAAAAGAAATGTATTGTTAAATGTATTAGAGTTAATTCTGTCCAGTACTGTTTCTCATGCTCTAAGATGGAGCCTTGTGAGGTCCTGACTGATAGCTGTCAAGTATCAGAGGGCAATACCCAGTTACTCTGATTCCTTGAGGAAGAAGGAAGGACACTGAACATATCAGAAGTGCTGAAAGTACTTCCATGTGGGATCATCATGTTTTTCCAATTCCCTACCTGTGTCATGCAGGGGATTATAACACTTTCACTTGAAAATTCACGGCTCAGTTCAGTTACATTTTCTGCCTAACCTCACTCCTCAGCTCCTGCTGTGCAACCAGCATGAAAGAGGAACTGTAACAAGAAGGGGGCCAGCACAGAGTACTTTGTTCTTCAAAAAAAATTATAACAATGAAGCTGGAATAACTAGGCTCTGAACACAAATCCAGTAGGAATGGAAGGGCGAAGGAGAAGAGCAGAAAAGCAGAGAAACTGTCTCAAAGGGCATAATATCTCCAGAGTAATACTTCATTCTATCTTTTTTATCCAGACATTAGCTATATCTGAACAGAGTTTTCCTATCTTTCCCCCCCCCTCCCCGAGTTCTGCTTTTTCTTTAAAGAAAAGAATATCTGGAAGTCTCTCTGGTTTGTTTGTTATACAAAAGTTATCTTTTTGAAGACTCCAGTGAGTTATTTCATACTTTTTGAAATAAGCCAGCCAAAATGAAGCTTCCAAAGTTTTTTTTAGATTAAGGGTTGTTGGCAAATACATTATGTATTCTTAAGCATTTTCTCAACATGTTTTAGTAAGATTTCTTGCCATACTTTAATAAAATTAACTAAAAACACATTATACACTTCAATCCATATATTTTCTAGGTATTTACACATATAGCAATAAATTCACTCCTTAAGGACAATGCCTTTTCAACTTGGAAGACTGACTGTAATTCAACGTAGTAGTCACTGAAAATTCTGTAACAACCAAACCTGTAAGTGTGATACTCAGTTTTTCGTCCAGAACGAAAAATTCTGGATCCAACACTGTAAACTAAGAGTAACTTATAAGGGCTTTTAACTCTTAGACTAGAGTTGAGCGTATTAAAAATAACACGCCTCCTTAAGAGCATCTGGGACCAATTGCTCTGAAGTTAATGAAAAACTTAAATTCTCTTCACTTGTACAACTTTGTTACTTCTTTTAGGGAACACACTTCATGTACTGGAAAAAAGAAGTATCTCTGTATCAAATGCTGTGTTTCTCTCAAGGAGGGAAAAGTCTAATGGCACAGATACAGGTGACCAATTGTCGTCTAACTCCCCCTGCCTTGCATTTTCTACTGTTTAGGTACTCAGAGATTCCTAGCCAAAAAGGAAACACTAAGCGCAGAAAGCTAGTTAAAATTTAGGCCTTCTGAATCCGTACCAAAAGCTCATTGGTGGACTCATACAAATCCTTACTGCAATACCGACTTTTGCTAGGGGTTAGAAGACTTTTGGTATCCACCAATGTATAGGCACAAGTGAAAGGAAAGCTTACAGTGGAGGCATATTCCACTACTAACTGTTTCTTTTGCTAGCTGGTGTGTTTATATTTCTGCAATGTTTTGTGGGCTTTGGTCTTGAAAAACTACATACAGGTTAATTAAAATTTGCAATACCTGAACCTGATTTTTTTTAAAGTGAAGAAAATAGTGAAGAGATTATATAACATGTCAAAAACCAGCAAATCAGTGAAAACATTCTGCTACATTTTGGATGTGTTTCAATTTATACCAGATTATTTAGAGAGTCTAGTTTTAGAAACTGTCTAATTAAAACTCAGATGAAGCAGAGCCCTTCCTTGTCTCTCAAAAAAAAATCCAAACAGCCCCACACAAAAACTTAAATTTGCACATGCATGTAACATTATAGAAAAACTTCCCTGATTATTTTAGAGGGTGAGCAGTTTGAAAGCTGTACGTATTAGTAATTGAGGCTGAGATACATATTAGTAATCAAGGCTGAGATTTTATATGTATGTATATGCACAAATTCACAGGAGAAAAGTTAATCAAAACATTATATTAATTTGAAGTGCAACTTGAAAGAGTAAAAAACGTAACTGTAATCTTGACAGAACTCCTGTTTGTAACAGGATGCCATGACGTGCTGTTTTCCCCTCTTAGAGCTAATTCTCTTACTTCCTGGATAAGTATTTTCTGCTTTATTAAGAAAACCTACTTCAAGACAAAATGCAATGTCACTCTGCGAGTATTTACAAGTAGTAATGGATATGCACCCCCTCCATACTGCCAAAGAGTGAGTGGATTTACGGATCAAAGTAAGAAAATACAGTGTCATTATATCAAATATGTATCCTACAAAGTGAAGAAAATGCAAGTAATCCACAGAAGACTATATCTGCCTTACTATTAGAGAAATATCTAAGTAGAATATGGCTCAATTTACTTCTTCAGGCAGACAGTATCAGACTCTCGAAGAAGAAAGACAGCATCTTCTGATAACATGACTACTGGCATTTGCAAGGTTGGACAACAGCAGCACAGAGCTCACTTGCCTTGACTTTCCTGGCAAGGTATTCTAAAGGAACAGGAACCTGAAGCAATTTTTGGCTATTCAGATCAGCTTTTCATTTCTGCTAACATCAGTAAAGATTCTGCTCCAATTGCAAACCCTTAAAAAATAATAAATCTTGTTCTGTAGGAGCTTGAAAATTATTATGGAAAGAACACACCACAAATAGGTAACCAGTACTCAGATAATTTCAGAAAGCCTATAAGGAAATAATTCCTACATTGCTTGGAAGGAATTTTTGCTTAACTTAGTATTTGTAAATGTAACCCAACAGATTGTGTCCTTAATAAAATCCTTAATAGGCAAGATTGAAGGTATAGGAACAAATCTACCTTTCACTGTATTTTACAGTAAGTGCATTTAATTTCCACTACCATGATAAAGCTAACAAGGTTGGAATCATATTATTTATAACAAGTACAGCAGAGCAATTCATCTAGAAGAATGATTTGGCGGGACAAACTTTAGAGGTCAGCGTAACTCACTCCTTTTGTACATTCACCATTTGACTTTCCTGCTCAATACATGGAGCCCACACACAGTGGGTGTTAATAATGTCTGTATCACTTATTATCACCATCCCCCAACTATGTACCACTCCTTCAACACAGGCCACTACACAGCCATTGTGAATACAGAATTCTTCTTTGCTAACCTAAATAGGATTCAGCCCACTGATATGGAAGTGAAAGGTGCCAGGCTCACTTGTTTAAGGCTTCGGTTATGTTAAAAATTTGAAAAAGTAAATTCTGTGCCAGTTTTTAACACTGTGTTGATTCATTCTTTAAAGCAATATTGCACATAGGACTGTCGACTACTTTTTAAGCTTGTTAATTTAATCACATTTCTCAATATCCATGAACTAACTTTCTTTCACCTCGCTAATGAGATCTGCTAGTGGAGTTTCACAGCAGGGGAAAGATCAATGTATCACTGGGGAGAGGTCAGCACAGGAAACAGTTTTTCCTCAGCAAAAAAAAACAAATAAGAAATTTCCTCCTATATGATTTCTTCCTCGCAGGCAGCAAACACTTTGAAGTACTGTTAAGAGCTCCTAGTTTCACATGCACTCTGATACTTTTAGGGGGCAACTAACCTCCATACTCACCACCAACCATCACAAACTCTAGACAAGAAAATCATTCTATCAGCCTGCATGAGGTCTGCAAAGAAGTCTTGTCTGTAGCTTCTGACTTATGTCAATCACACGGACTTTTGTCAACACTATACTAATGAGAAAGAATCCTCTATGTATGTATTTGTACATTGTATATTAGGGTTTGGGGTTTTTTGGTACAGCAGAACTTAGAGCATTAGCACAATGTACCACAGCAGTTAATGGGTACAAGGACTGTGCCCTGCCTTATTACAATGGTTCTCATGGGTTAAAAGCACTTCACAACTGAGAGTAACAGAGTACCACAGCCTGCACAAGCACCAGAAATATTCCACAACAGGTTCCCTTCAAAAAAGTAAAGTTATTGGTAGCAATTTTTCCATTCATTAATAGGTCCCTCCATAGTGTCTTGATCTGTGCATTGTGGACAGGGTTCTCCACAGTACCTGTAACTCTATAATAAAAAAAAAAAAGCGAAAGGCTATCAAGAAATTTCATGTCTTCACGTGCCGCAGCAAAACAGGTTGTTGCCTTCCCAGCTCTTCCACTAGAGAAGATCAGGACTATCCAGACAAATAAGCACATCTGTTTCAGTGTGCAGCTGCTATGTCTTCAATTGCAGTTTAATGAGATTCTTAAAACGTTTGGTACAGGATGCACTTCTGATCTTCAGTGTCATTATGCAAGTCTGTTCTACTGCTCCTAGCTTAAAAATGTTCAGAACAGCTGTGCTGCTGAAAAGCTACTGGTATTGCTGCTGTAAGAAAAAGGTGCTGAGCAGTGAATATTCTGACTTCTTTAAAGTCTATCTTTAAACTTTAAGTGTGTTCACACATCTTCTTTTACATTACAAATATTGATACAAAAAAATGAGTTCTACCTCCTCCTCATTGTTTTGAAATTGCAGGGCCATGAGTAAACCCTGTGAATTCCTAGTGACAGGGAAAATGTCAAGTAAGAAGGAATCCTTCAAATTACACTGAAAAATAACAAGATTCACCTGAAAGGTGGAATCACACAATTCAAAGTAGATACAAGTTTAAAGGATGGGAGTGTACAGACACTGAAACAAGCTATCAGTGTAGATGTTGCAATCTTTCTTGATGTATTGAGATCAAAACAGATTAATTTCTAAAATACATTATTTAGCCAAAAATATAAATTCCTATTCAACCAAACACAGATTTTTACAGTACTGACTGGGTGAAACAATGATGGCCTACGATGATGAGACTCTATAATTTGGTAATCTTTACGGTCTTACATGATAGAGTAAAACTCCCAAAATATACTAAAATCATCACTAAGTTATACTCCGTGAGAATTGCTTAGAAAACCTATTAGGTAGCTCAGATACCCTTAACAGGTTTCTAACCTTATTCACAAGCTAGTTTTAAGAATGCAGCCCATCTTTGTGCTTTCTCAGTACGTACAAATAAGGGCAAAGGTCTAAGACATAAGTGTTTGAGTGATTCATGTGCAAAATAGCATCAGAAAAAAAATCCTTGGAGTATGGAAAACCTTTCAGGCAAGTCAGCAGTAAACAGTATTATTTTAAATTTTATTTTGCCTTTCCACTGGAAATAGTTTTAGGACTAAAAATAGGCACGGAACATACCCAAGGTAATTTTGGGGAAACGTAACTGAAATCAATTTGCAAAGCAGTAGTATAACATTGATTAGCAACATTTAAAATTATTGTTTAATCTAATAAAGGCTGATATTGGAAGTGATGACTCCTTTGAAAACTAATGATGTGGTAACAGAAGAAAGATTGCTCCATTCTGTAGGTTTTGCTGATGCTTTAGAATAAATAAACATTCTAATAACCCTTCATTCCTTACCTTACAAGGACAGATATTTAATCTCTGGAATTATTTATAGCTATCTTTTATAGGCTAACTTGGCAGTGATATTCTTCTAAAATTCTGGAATACATTATATTCTGTAGTCTCCTAAGAAAATCTGGCAATTCACCAATGATGACTTCTCTTTGCTTTTTAACCTAATCCAAAACCTTGAAATTTCATGCTTCTCAACTGCAGTCCCATATATACTTCCATCGTTACATCCAACATTCAGCAACACTTTTTTGTGTACTTCTCAGGCTGCCTTAGGCAGTTTGGTTCAGGAAAAGTAAAGAAGCTAAACTTGTCCACATTTCCATTACATGGACCATGTCCCATCATAGGGGCCACACGTCATGTGAGAATTCTCCAAGTAAAATGAACTCCCAGGCATCTCAGAGGTTGGACGGCATTTCTTATACATCAATATATCATTAGTCACCAGCACGACAAAGTATAATGAAGACCCAGTCATATTAAACCAAGTAATGAAAAATGTGCTTTTCTCACCTCCTTTTTCTGGAACAGTCTCAAAGTTAATTAAAACTGGGTATGAAGAGAGATCACATATGAATAGTAGCTTTTTGCATACCTGTAAATAGCAATATACTGTCTAGAATGCACCAGAATATCCAGTTTTGAACATGAAATACTGGACTTTTTTGTAACAATTATGTTCTATCCAGCTCAGAAATATCTAGGCTTGTTGGGAGTGTGTGTTGTTTATTTGTTTGTTTGCTTTGGGGGTTTTGGGTCTTATTTTTTACCTAGTAGCTGTAAGATTTAGAGAGAAGAGCTGAAGCTTAACCGAGAAATACCTATTCAGTCAATGGTCAGTTAGCTTCACTTTTTAAAAAGTGTATTTATACTTGGTAAGCTTCTTCTACTTAACAGTTTATAAACATAACATGTTAGTTCAGTGCTCTGCAATAACGTATCCACTATCTTAACGAAGACAGCATCATTATTCATATGCAAAATATTACCTTTGCCTTCAGATAAAGAAGTTCCATTATTTTTTTCTGGAAGAGCGTTTCCTTTTGGTTGTTACTGTTTTGTTTTCTTTTTTCCACCCTTGTCCTGGAAGGATGTTTATTATTCTGACCCTAACCATTTATAGTTACACAAATCTTTTTCTTCCTCTTCCCCACCCCCCAGCAAATAAATAAAAGAGAAAATAAGGTCATTCATTACAGTGAGATAAAATCAGAAAGTTGACTCGAGAAATGAAACTCAATTTCTTAGTAAACATACAGTATTCCTATATCATATGTCTTTAAGTACCAGGAAGATGCTAAAGATGTACAAAACACTGCTTATTTTTTTCTTTCTAAATATCTGGAGAAAAGATAATGCCAGGGCTGGGCTGATTTACAGTGATGAAAAGCAATAAAAAAAAAAGCAATCTACTCAGGCTTGTTCTGTTTGAATACAAGAGATTATCAAGCTCCTCTGATTGCTTTATTATCTCTTGCAAATTCCTGCTTAGCTATCCTACGTATACTATGGCAACATTTGCAAAGAAACCATGGACTTTTCTTTGAGTAAAAGCAGACTGAATAATAACTATACAAGACAGATTTTTTTTTTTCTTTACAGATTAAAGTTCTGTAAAGAACAATTCATGCAGTTATTAATGATATTGGGGTTTGTTCATGTCAGCATTTGGGGAAAATAAGCATGTTTTCATTATTTTAGAGTAAATACCTTCCTGCATTATTCCAGTCCCATGGTGCATTTCAAAAATGAGTACAGTTAATGGTGACAGTCTGTCAGATAAAAGGAGTTCAGAAAAGAGCCACTAATACTGAAAGGTGTACTACAAAAAACAGTGGCTGGTTCTACTAAGATAAATAATTTGGTCCCAATTTCATAACATAATGTATAGGAAAGTATCAAATTAGACAGCCACTGAGCAGTTGAAGAGACAAAATGAACTTCTGATTTTTGAAAAAGGATATTAATTTCTCAACAAATTAGACTTTGTTGAGTTAGCAACATCAACCCCAAGGTCATTTTTTAATGAAGGTATAAAGCTTTTGGTTTCTTATCCCTTCACAGGCTGAATATAGTATTTCAAAGGAAGAAAAAACTTCTGTTAGCTTTGCAAAACAAAGGCATTAATAGTTACTCATTATCAAGCTGCAGCCTTTACTTTCCCTTTTCTATTGACCCACTATTTTAACTGACAATTATACGTCTTTAAAGAAGTTAATTTCAAGTCATTTCATTACAGAAGATATTATGCATGACATATTTATATCCTGGAGCTACTGGGCCTGTCATCCCTTTCTGAATAACAAGCTGCCTATTTCCAAGCAGAATGTACCAAGTCCAATGCAGATTGTCTGTAGCTTCCCTTCTACAGCACAGCATATATACTGCACAGCAGAGGTTCTGCACCCTTTGAGTTGTGTCTCGCATTAGACATGAGCTTCTGCTGAAGTCTTCAATTCTGTTCCAAGAAAAACTTGAATGAACAAACTTTCTGTTCTCTTCTATTCAAATACCGTGTGGGGGGTGTGTGGGGGGGAGAACTTTTAAAATATCTCTGAGTTTCAGAGATTGTCTCATTTGCAGCCACCGGTCTAGGTTTGGGGAGGGGGACACTCTCTCTACAGTCACTGCAAGGCCACATCCCCCTTCCTGACCCTTCTCTGCAGTCTAACAAACACGGTCTCCTGCACTCTTGTATAGGAGCCTCCTGTCCCTGATAGGAACCACTGGGGTGACCCTCGCAACCTCCGGCTCCACAGCTAAACACAGCCTAAGCTAAGCCACCTTCTTTGAAATTGCTTGTCTCGGCTCGGAGGCAGCCGTTGCCCCCTCCCTCGCAGCCTCCCAGAGTAGCTCTCCGACACGGTCGGGGCCTTCCCGCTGGGCTCCTCCGGCCGGGTGCGGGAAGCGGCTGCCCTTACCTGGAGCGAACACCATGGTGCCGCCCGGGCGCGGCGCGGCTCAGTACCTCGGACAGCTCCCGGTCCCGCACTGCTCAGCGCCTCGGCCAGCACCCGGTCCCGCACTGCTCAGCACCTGGGACAGCACCCGGACAGCGCCCGGCTCCGCACGGCGGCGGAGGCGGCCGCGGGCCGCGGTCCCTCCCTCCACACTGCGGCGGGGCGGAGGGGGAGGGGGGCCGGGGCGCAGCGCGGCCCCGCGCCTCCACCGCCGGCACCGACACACACACACACACACACGGTCTCAGGGAATCATCACTGTCACAACCCGTCGCCCTGCAGCGGCAGCAGGGAGAAGGGCAAAGACGGAAAGGTAATAGCGATCTGCCCAGCAGGGAGACCGGCTAATTGCTCCCAATTACCTCTCGGCAACAGCCCCGCTGCCTGACATTTCGGGGTGTGCTGCTTTCACCATGAGCTAACAGCCCTGCTAATAGGCTCCAACGACACCGGACTTTATCACACTATTTTACTTTTCAAAGGTTCAAATGCTGAGGAATTTACACTCTGATCCCGCAGGCCTGTTAACCCAGCTCTACTGAACACAAGCACTTTGATCTAAGAGGGAACATGAACGTTTCAGCGTATAAAAGATGAGACCAGGGCCAAAAGGTAAATAAATTAATAAGTAATAAAATAAAGAACAGGAGGGGAAGCAGCAGTAGATAAAACTTAAAAACGTCCACCAACATTTATATTTCGCAGTTAATTTGCTTTTATTTGTAAAACCCATGCTCAGATTTCCTGTGGACCCTCAACTTCTACAACAGAAGTGAGAAGCACAGCAGCCAGACAGGACACAATTTAGAGAAACTAACTGTCCTGTTTAAGCCTAACCTGCAAGAGGCATTTTGAAAAATACGGATTAGCAGTGCAAATTAGACAAAGTAGATTAAAGAACCTCCGCATTTTAGTATGAACGTTTGCGTGTCAATTTTTGCAATATGCGGTACATTTTCCAATCAAGTTCATAACCCTCAGAGATTCCTACAGGTCTGTTTCATTCTGTTCGTGGTCAAGCATATTATACACAAAGAATTCTCCACTAAAGCTGGAATATTTTGTCTCCAAATAAGGCCTTATTCTTAAAATATGGATACAGAAAAGCACTGTCCTGTATAAATAATTCTGCCTATACACTTTAGTAAGAACTCAAGAATGGCATCATCACCACATTAATCATCTGGTGACAGATTTTTCTTTTTTTTTTTGGAACACTGTATAAAAGAATTCTCCTTGGGAATGCCTTCCACATTCATCACCACATACAATTTTTACTGACTTATTTCTGGATATAGCTTTTATCACAAGATATTCTCCTTAGCAATTTCATCTTCTTCCTTAACATTTCTTTCTTCTCTTTCAGAGATTCAGTTTCACCACTCTCAGATGGCAACTGAATTAACCAACCCAAACATTATACCTCTGATTGCTCGGAAATGGTGTTCCTAAGAACATTACTTCAAAAAAATATTTATTTATTCTAAATCTTCTTTCATCTATTGTAGTTCTCAGCCAGTCTGAGAACTTTGAGAACTAACAGGTTTCCTACAAACTGAATTAGAACAATTTCTAGTACAAGTATCCCACATAAAATATAGAAAATATTACAGTCAGCAATATTTAGCATTCTTAAGAGAAAGGTCAAGTATACCCTATAATCTTTAGAAAATAAGGATTGATATTATTTTGGAAAGACTGTAGGAAAACTTGCACTGGTATTTTTCACAATTTATCTGTTAGGTGGCCCCTACATACCTGGTTCATTTGTTCAATGGAGCTTCAGCCATCATGAGAGAGAGATGTTAAGTCACTGTTCTCACAATCATCTATTGGACAGATTTCTACTACATACATCCTCTGAATAAATTAGATGTATGTTTCTAAGGGAGTCCATTTTGAGATGGTGGAGCAGCTTGTTAAAAGATTTTCAGAAGAGTAAATACAGATTCAGTGATCTGACAGTCTGTAAGGAACCTGTAAAATTGTTGGTGGGTATCTGAGCTGTAAAAGAACCTACCGCATTCTGGTGAAAGAATAGCTGCTATCTGTATTTAATCTAATAAATTACTCAAAACAGGCACATTTCAGAGGCTTTAGTTGTACTTGCTCAAATTAAAAGCAACCAACAATTAATGTTTTCTGACAGAGGCAAGACTATTACCTTAAAAAGCATCTTGGGCTTTTTTTTTTTTTTCAAAGGATATTTTTTTAATTTCAGATTAAAATTTCACAAGTCCCAGGTTCAAATGCACAAAAAAACACTGAAATATTTGCACAGGACAGAGTTCTGTAGTTAACTGTTACCTCAAAAAATTTGTAGTTAATGCAGTAAAACCGCCAAAATCAGTGACCTAATAATTATTCACATTCAACTTCACATCACGGAAAATATCCATTATGCCCAATTATTAAAAAAAAAGAAAAAAGCCCCTGAGAATGACGCCTAGTGATAAAAATGAGGTTATAGGATTAACATACAATACATGGCTTTGTTCATTAATCAAAGGGGTACTATCAACTTGTATGAAATAGAAAAGATGAAAGCAAAAACATCTGTATATATATTTTTATCAGTAATTATACAGGCTCCCCTTGTGCATCATTTAAGTTCTTACTGGTTGACTAAAGAACTTCTAGGCTTTTACAACATTGGGAGACTTAAACCTTCTCTAGTATGTATCGTCAAAGATTTTTCTGAAGAAGTTGTGACTTACACAGAGGGTAGTCTGGTAAGAAGTAACATTTTTAAGTTAACTTTAATATTTCTAGACAGTTACAAAAATCAAGTTGACTGATGTCACTTTAAATCATCCATCGCTATTTGTAATTCTGTGGTTTTACATCCATGTTAAACCCTTTATTCTAATGGGGCGGAAAACAATTATTTGGTCACATAGATTGAGAAGCACAGTAAACATGTTTTAGGGAAGACGACACTTTTACCTGAAGATGTTCAATGTTTCTATGTTTTGTTAACAAGAATGTACAGCTAACATTTTACAGGAAGGCATCTGAATGTTTCTGGAAGAACCATTTGGAAGTAATCTACATATAAACGAAAATATTTCATTTCTTTATAATATTTTTATAATAAAGGGAATCAGGAAGATTTCTTATGTCTGCATCAATTTCTAATTTTGTATTTTATAAAAAACTTTTTCCTCAACTTTGAAAATGAACCAGCTCTGTGCCTTTTTTATAATTTTCTTACACACCTCAATATTAATAATCAAACCTAGTTCTTTGGGAGGGAAAATTAATATGATCAGTAAACTGCTTGAACTACTTGATGTCTTTTGCTAAACTGGGTACTATCATAATGGTCTTCAAAGAGCAACTACAGCCACTGACTAACTTATGGTTAAGCTCAACAATAAAAATCTTTACTAGACAAGGTGCAATACATCTGAAACTGCAAGGAAACTGTTTAAAGGAAATAATTCGTGACTGAGTGTCAGCAAGAAATATCTTATTTAGATGAATATTTGAAGTGTCAAATAGCAACTTGGACAGCAGGGATCATAATATTCAGTGTCCTAGATTTAGACTAGAACAATTAATGCCTCCGTGATTAATATGCCTCTAACAGACAGATGTAGAGAGTAAACACAGAAGGCAAAAAAAGAAAAATCCAAATGGGCAGAAGTACCATTCTCCTGAAAAGGAAGTAAATGAAAAGCCAGTTACCTTTCCATGCGTACTCCAGAGGAACACCAATGCACAGATTTCCAGCAGCCAAAGACCTTGAAAGCCAGCAGCAAAAGTATGCAACATTTCCAGAGACAGGAGGAAGTGAATACCGTTAGGTTAAAGATAAATGTGGCCATCAGAGTTTCACTACAGCAGTCTATCCCTTTTTCTTAATTAATCTGATAAAGTGCACAGTAGTCCAGAGCTGAAATTTACAAATACGAATAAATTTTAGACAGAGTCTAGGAAAACCAGCTGTACAGTTTTGGGTGGGGTTTTGTTTGTTGTTTTGGTTTTTTTTGTTTGTTTGTTTGTTTTAAGCAGCACAAAGATGAGTCCACCTCAGGACTTCTCACAGCATGTAAGGAGATCCCCAAAGCCCTAGTTCCATCTAGAGAATCTCTCTAGCTGATGACATTGACACCCTCACAATACCTGAATGCCTCACACCTGTTAATGATCATCTTCCAACAGTGTCCTAAGAAGTAAATTGGTATCTTTATGCTTTAGATGGGAGTCAGAATTATAGAGGTGAACCCAAAGCAAAAGCCAACCAAGAAGAAAAAAAGACCTAGATAAATTTAAGTCTAAATAAGTCTGAATGATTCACCTAAAATATTACTAAAGACACAAGTGTGCAAAAATCAGTGGAGCCAAACTAATTGCTTCTCCCACCTGCCACACCTCTGTAGACAGCCAGTCCTTTCACTAAGACATACGAATGTGTCACAGTCCAAAATCAGAGCCTTTGGATCACACAGGAATTCTTTTATACAGCAGGAATTCAGTCCTGTCAAGACCTTGGCTAATGAATCTGGATCCAGCAGAGACACTGTGAAACATAGGAAGAGACTTTAAAAGGACCTCACATACAGCCACTGACACATGACATGGACAAGGCTGTACATACGATAGGTTGGGAGTCTACCACAAGTTAAATGCTCATCTTCAAACCTTTTCTGTTCTACCAGCATGAAAGCACATTTGTTAGAGTAAAAATTAATATTTTTGTATGTGTCTTCCTCTCTTCTGTAAGAAGTGTTTCAAGACCCTGATCATACTACAGCCTATTGGTGTGTAAGTTGATACAGGTCATAAAATTAGGCATATACTTCAGTCTTTAAAGAACATAAAAAAGAGAGAAGCAGCATTTATGACCCATGGGAAAGCTGCCAGCCAGTAAGCTAAGGAGGAGAGAAGTCAGCTTTAAAATAAATGAAGACATTTCCAAACTTGCAAGAAAATACTATTTCATTAAAGTCCTCAATAAATTCAGATATAACTTTCTGATAAAGGTAAACAAATATTAATCTACATGCTTAATTTAATGTTCAAAGAAGAGAACAAAGACATGTAAAATGTAAACATCAAAATCATCATTTTAACATGTTATTAAACAGCTTAGATTGTTCAAGAACTGAGAATGAGAAACTATATTGACCTACATCAATATAAAATGCAAATAGTGAATACACAATGCAGTTTCCTAAACTGTCCTATAGAGTCAAAAGGATAAGGATTTCATCATGCATGGCTAAAAATTAAACAATTTGGACAAATAAGATAAATACATGAATTTTAAATAATTAAATTAATAACATTAACTTTGTTACAAAAGAAAGGATTTAGTATCAGAACTTTAATTTAGGTTAGCAAGATTCACATAGTCCGTGGCCAATTGAAAAGTATCTAATAGGACAACACTAGTAAAATTTGCCATATCCATCACATCCGGGCTGCGCTCTGATGACATCTAATCCATCCTTAGAACGAGAGATCTACAAGAAAGTCCTACAACTGGACAAAAGAGAAGTTAATTACTGAAGTGGAAAATTAAACCTATGTTTCATATTGAAAACATTTACTAACACTCTTAAAGGTAATTGTTAACTTTAAACATTTCTAACTTACCTCTATTTCTGATGGCAGTCAGAAGATGTATTTCAGGTTTTTTACAGAGTGAATGGCAAAAGTCTAGCATAAGCAAACTTACCTGTTACACACTTTAAAAACCGTAGCTTTTAATTGTTACTGTGTGTATAGCTGTGCATTATCAATAGTCCAGCAAAGAAGCCCAGTTATTTTCAGACCTGTAAGTCACGTGAAACACAAAAGCGTATAGCTTCTCCTTCCTACTTGCCAAATAGGCAGTTGAACTCCCTTCCCTTATTTAAGATCAAGAATTCCAGAAACAAAGTTAAGATTAAAAAAAAAATAATATATCAGGTCTTTCAAATAGATCATTCAATGAGATCTTACTGCTTTCAAGGGTATAAGGTTCCACATACAGTGCTGAAGAATTAAAGATTGAAACCTTACACTGGCATTACAGTACTTTACACTTTAAGAGCAAGAATATAATGGCTATGACTGTTTTAAATCTCACTGGAAAATCTGGATGTATTAGTAAAATATTACTGGGTAAAATAACAAAATCAATAATAGCTGTAATATAAAATAAGGTATCTTGTATAAAGAAAATATCCAACTGTTGTTACATTTGAATTACAAATGATGGGGAAATTACTTCATTACAATGATGGGGAAAAAAAGCCTTGTTAAAAGTAAAGCACTGAAAACTAAGAGAAATATCAGAGAACCGAACTCATTTCTAGGGAAAGAACGCCTTCCACAGCATCACCTACACAAGTGAAGAACTACGTTTAGAACTCCTCAATCTGAAGTACCAAAAGGAAATGTAAAAATACCTATGATTTTTATATTCAGGCCTTCAAATGGATTCATATTTATACCTGTAAGGAAATCAAAAGCACTTATTCTAAAAACATCAAGTTTACCACAGAAGCCTGAACTAGAAAGACAGGAAAAAAATTTTTAACATGAAATCAGTCTGGCTGACAGCACCTAATGAAATACAGAATCTACCCCTATACTCTGCATTTATATTATTTGCAATAACTAAAAAGATCAATGATTTTACACAGTAAGTGACCTAAAATTGACCTAAATGAGTACGAAGTGAATATTGTCTGCTTCTAGCACTTGTAAACATGAGCCTATGTTGCAAAACCAGGTTTTTTTATCCTTTTGGGGTTACAGTTTTGTCCTTCAGTGAATACCTATTTTTTGTAAGTATTCTCTTCTCCTTAACCTGAGCAGTTTGGCACGATTCAAGGCTTCGTAGGATTGTTGAATTACAGGCCCACAGGGTCAGATTCATTTAAATAATAAAACAAAATAAGAAAGAAAACACCTCCCTCCAAAACTTCAAGCCCCAAATTCTGTTCTCCTGACAAAGCACAAATGAGGCATACACATTTTCCTCGTCAAAATCTCACAAGTCTACCACCAGTGGTTGTTGCCAAGGAGCTATGTCTAGTCCTTTCGTTACCTTGCTGCTTCTCACAAACACTTTGCAACAAGTGCTGCGTTAAGTGCTATGTTTCATAATCTGTGTTGGGCAAGTCCTGCTCCATTTGTTCTTCTAACTCTAGCTACGTGCTCCTGTCACTCACCTTGGATCACATCTCATGAATTGATATGACAAGGTAGGTCAACCTGCAACTCACTGACGCACTGAATTGCTTTGCTGCAGGAACTCGCTCGACTGGCTTACCCAAAAGCCACAAAGCCATTAAAACTGAGGCAAACAAGACGGAGGAAACGGGCACAAAAGGTACAGGAAGAGAGAAAAGGAGAGAAAGGGATTACCCGTTACCAACAATTTGCAGTTTTGCTATGACAGATGAGGCAGAAAGCTGCTGTCTGAGGAGGCAATTCCACAATAGCCAAAGTCGATCTAAACTGGGGCTGCTCTTCCACTGACCCTGGCAGTGAGGGAATTGTGGGGCTTTAAAGAAAGAATGCCTCGAAACGGTTTTTAGTTTTCAGGTGTTTCAGCTCTCCATGAAGTAGTTCACTGAGGCACTGCGTGAGTGCTACTGCAGGCAAAAGAACGACAATATATTGCAGCAACCAAAACTTTGGTTCTCTTAAATCAACGTGGAGCTGATGCCTTGACCCTGTTTAGCTTTTCCCTTAACCTGCGAACAGGGAAACATCTCAGGATTTAGCTGTGCCTTGGACGTGAAGCCTACTGCCTCGGTGCATTACTTCTCTCTTTCTGTTACCACCTAGGACAGAAAAATAGGTTTGAGTTAGAGAGTGTTAAGCTTGTTCCTGTGTTCTACGAACACCGAGAATAGATCAGTTCTGGATCAAAGCCAACAGCCATTGCTTTGTAAACAATAGCACGTACTATCCAGCATATTAACTAGTAATCAGAACATTAGCTCTAACACAGTTCTATGCATAGTAAATTCTACAGGGAAATAGGTGGCGTTCTTTTCAGCATCACTTGAACCTCTCCACACTGAAAGGTCTTCAAAAAGAAAGAATTAAACAAGAGTAAAAGAACGTAACTTAGAAATGAGATTTGTCCAGACAAGACAAACATGAAGGGGATGACTTCATAAGCTGACACTCGTTTCACTACAGTTGAAATTATAAAGTCCTGTTCTTTCCTCGTCCCCGTCTACCCTCATCCCTGCTCCTACCTGAACAGATTCAGCACTTACCTTGCAGCAACGCAAAAGTTTGGCAAACACCTTTGTGAGCAGGAAAGGAGGGGAGAAGGAAGAGGATTCAACCTTTCAGCAGATTTAAACTTTATCATATAAAGTCTACTTTGCTATGCCTTTAAAATACTGTATTCTTAAAAAACATGCTTTATGGCAGAAACAAGTAAAGAACAATGTTTAAGTTTTGAAATAGAGAAACATTTCATTATAAACTATACGTCCACACAGAAGTCACTTTCTTTTCACTTTACATCTTTGCAAATTAATCAGATCAAACCCTACTGCCATCTGAGAAAACATTCCTTAATATCTTAACCACATCTCATGAAAACTTCACTTATTTTGTAACAAGAAATGGGGGGATAATGGGTTTATTTGGGATACAGAGAGGATGGATGCCCTGGTGTAAAGAAAAAAGCGTTAAATGACGCTTAGACAGTCAGTATAACTGGATATTTCTAGTGTAATAGAGCTGTATGAACAGATAATTCATGGCTTTCATATCCAGGAAAAATAAATCCATACACCGATTCTAAATGTTGGGAGGTTAAGGTAATGAGAACAAATCAACAAATTATCGACCAAGGCTAATGACTTCTTAAGCAAGTTAAACCATATTCTTAAAAATAATGTACTCTAAATATATTAAATAAAAATTTGCATTTAATTTGTACTGGAGTTTAATAAATGCAACATTTAGAATATTTTTCACAGCATATTCTCGCTTTTACTCCAACTCTTCTCCCCAACTTTGCCTATGCAACCTTAAACACAACAGAAACATGTAAATGAGATTTGACAGTACACAAAATAGAACCAACTGCTGTCTTTAAAGACATAGTCCTGAAAACTCTACTCTGTAAGCCCCAGTTATGTTGATGCCAAGCAAAAACCAGCCATAAATCATCCGCGGAAAACTGATAACTTCTCTCTTCAAGAGAAAGTCCTGCCTGAAGTTACACAGGGTCTTCTCAGTACCATTTCCAATTTCTATAGAAAGAAGTTTTTGATCTCAGAACGGAGTTCTACCATTCCACATCCTCGTCTGAGCAATCTGCAACGCTGCTACAGTGGTTTGTTCCTGCAAGCACTGCTTGTGGTACCCCTGACCCTGAAAAAAGTGGATCTTTATTAGTGAAGAATGAAAACAGAATATTTTTGACTTTAAAAATGTGCCAAAGACTGACCTTCCCTGCAGCTATGTTGCTTGCAGTTGCAGATTACTCATATTAAAAGCATAAATAGGCTACAGGGAGAAGGTCAAAAAACTACAAATGCAAGCACTGCGGGGTATTTTTTTGTTGTTGCTGGTTTTTTACCAGAATGGTTTTGCACCAGAAAATACATTTTACTAAAACAAGAGTGTTTTGATGTAAAAAAGTTGAAAAGATCAATTTTCATGTTCTCATGATTTCATGATTCCATAAAATCAATGTTCAATGCATTATTTCAATTAATTTATTTCTGCATTAAAATACAGCTATAAATCTATGTATATGCCTAACATGTAATACGTAGTTATTGTCTTACATATTTATTAAAAATGGCTTAGTATTATTAAAAAAATATATATTTTTGGAATTCCCATTCAGTAAGAATTTAAATTTCTTGTTAGTACCACTTCTTTTCTAAATTTGTTTTCTTTCAAGAACTACAGACTTTAAGAAAACATAAATACATATAGATAGGAAGGCATATGGGATATACGTATCCAGAAGTCCTGTCTTGGCCATGTTTTTTGATATCCATATGCCAAACAGGTCAGACATGGAACAACTTTGTTCACAGGGTATACATAGTATTCAAGTTTATCTATAAAAAAATTAGATGCTTAACCACAGATTACTAAAAGTCAGTAAGACTTCAAAAGTCTATTTCTATTTTAAAGAGTTCTCAACAAGATAGCTCTAGTTCTGTTCATATGGAACTGCTGAAGTTCATAAAGTTTCAAAGTTCTGTAAGTATCTAAATGAACAGGGCCTGCAAATAATAATAAAAAAAAAAAATATAAAGGGACAGCAGAGAGAAATGCACTGAAAAACACATCAATATTACATAAATCGCTATTCTTAGCTATCCTACTATTTCAGATTTCTTGTATTAAATTTAAAAATCACTCCTGAGAAGTCTCGACTTATGACGCATAGTTCACAGAATCTATTCATGGAAATCCTCCATCTCTTCTGAATGTTATTATAATTGTTGTAGATCTATATGGAGACAAATGACAGAGCAAGTGCTGTAATGGAATTTTTAATGAAACACGCACGTTTCTGGCTGGTTGGGCATACTACTGCAATATATGGATTAGCTGCTGGAAAGAGATGAAAATGGCTTAGGTCTGCCTTTACCTTCTAGGTAGAATTATCCTGTTCTGTACTATGTGTAAATGTTTACATTCATAAAAGTCGTATGTTGTTAGCGGTAGATGTAATTTTTTCCAGAAAAGTTTTGTCACTTCTTGTAAGACAGACAGGTGTCTAAATTTATAAAATATACTCTAAGCTTATGGCAGACTTTCTGGTATCATCTGATTATTTTCATCTATATCTCACCCAACAATTAAATACCCTTACTCACTGGAATCATGAACACAATCTCTGCATTAGAAAATTAGGGCCAGATCTTCTAAAGAACTCCAGTTTGGTTACCCCAATGGCAGGATTTTCAGGAATATTTAGTAGTCTGCAGCGTTCATGAAATAGAAGCTGAACACCCCAAAATCTTGGTACTTAAGTCAGCACTTTCTTTCACACAACCACCTTCTAAACTCTGATCTCCAGGCCTAAACCTTTTTCAAAGATTAAGGCAGAAAAATGAAACCACAAATACTCAACTGTGAATTGCTTCACCTTCTAACATCTGTTTAAATATTTACAAGACGGGTGTGTATAGAAGAGGAGTTGGGGAGTGAAGAAGGGCTAGAAGGTACTATTTCCTGAACTTCTGCAGCTTCCAAACTGAGTTGTGCCTAATAACCAGCAGCATACCCACGGCTAATCAATTTGCATCAGAGATTAATCAGATAACAGAGTCCAAAAGGTGTTTTCTTTGTTCTTTTCCCTCTAAAAAAAAGATCACCCTACTTTTAAGAACACATAGTTAAGATCACACAACTGCAAAGACCTTATTTCAAATATTTCTTTTCACTCAAGTTATTTAGTCTCTTTAAAAACCAAAGCCTTTTAACTGAATGGCTATACATCCTTAATATTTAGACCTTTCTGCAACTGAGAAGACTTTGGTTTAGCATCTCAACTAGCGCTGACCCATTACAGACACATTTAGGTCACCAATAAAACCTCATTTCACATCAACTCACATGTTGCTGCATTATATACATGTAAGCCCTGGTCAGGCAAACACTTATTCATATACTTAATTCTAGTACACAGAGAGATACATTGAAGCCACTTGGTCACCTAATATAACACGGACAGTATAAGCCAACAAAAGTAACAGAGTTTTTGCTATCCTGTGTATATTAAAGACATAATTGACTTTGATTTCACAAAGCATATACGGAGAAATGTACGTTTAGAACTAATTCCATGCATGATAGTTTTGCTACTTACTTCTGAGAAAAGCAATTAATTCATACAGTTATTTTAGCCATCTGTTTTTCTATAGCATTCTGTCATTCTGCTTGCACACAATTACCTAATTTGCCCGTTGTTAGGAATATTAAGCTAGTCTGGCCCCAACAAAGTCATCAGCAAAATTCCCATTAATTGGACAGCATCTCATCCACTGTCTCATAAGCTCTGAAAGAAGTTGCCAGGCTTGTAAAAGCAAAAATACAAGTTTGTTCATTCTGTGATCACCATAGGTCATAGCTCTGGTTTTATCACTTTGGAAACCTCTGTGGCTTGGAGCTAACATATATCTGCTTCTCTACACAGTGTCTTCTGACACAGACAGGAGCGAAGCTGGGCGCAGTAGCATCTTAAGACGCAGACAGATTTACCTGAACTTCATAGACAGGGTCCCGTAGTATCTAAGCTAATATCTCTTCAGAACGTACCCAGTGAACATGATGAATTTAGAACATGTTAACAATAACACAGAGCTACAGTTACTGCCACACTTCCCTTCTGAAACCTTTTCCAAAACTTTAAGTACTCTAGGACTTCTTGCTGTCTTGATAAAAACGACTGGGAAGAAAAAACTATTTGCTTCTAAAAAAAGAAAAAAAAATATGGTAAGTTCACAGATATAGGTAGCAGGAATTGCCAATAAAATTCTCAGCTTCACAAAAATAACTGAGACTTTGCCTTCTTGACCAATATCGTCATCGTTAGTCTTAGGAACATACAGCAGTCTTCTGACTCTTAAGCAGCTACAAACTAGTGAAAGGCCAAGGCCCCTTTCAAAACCTATGGCATGGGAGCAAATCCATTGGTTTCACTGAATTTGTTCCTATGACAGACTGTTAAGATCAAGTCCCATGTTAGGTGTTTATGTAGTGTCCAAGTTGCATTTGTTCCTGCCTCTGCACACTTCTGTATTAGAGTATGTATAGTATCAATCCGTCCCAGTTTTAAAAAAGCTACAAATATCATGCAACCCTTATAGCTGTAACCCTGTATAACTCTTACAGCTGTAAGCTTTAATAACAGCAAAATGTACTCTGATGTAAAACACAATGTTATCACACTTGCAGCTGTCTGTCGTAATGCAAGCCTGCCTTTCTAGAACAATTGCCAATTGACTGCTTGACTGCTTCTGCTCAAATGTCAGAGGGCAATTTTCTTTAAGTCTTGAGCTCTGTCGTCCCATTCAAGTGTCTGCTGTCCCAGTGTGCTCCATGTTCATTTATTACTTTCCTAGCATCCAAAAAAAGAAACACCCAAAGTTGGAGAGGTTATTTAGCTTATCCCTCAGCTTCAAGGCAGAATTAACTATATTTAAACCATTCCTAACAGATGTCTGTCTAACCCGTTCTTGAATATCACTGCTAGTGAAGTATCTCCCCAGGCGTTCTGTTCTAATAATTCATTATTCAACCCTTTAATTTTTCCCCAACATCTAATGAAAATGTTCACTGCTGTAATTTAAGCTTATTTCTTCTTGCATCCTTCATAGGAGACCCAGAGAAAAATCACTTTCTTCATCTTCTACTCTTCTGAACCCTTACCACAACCGATGTGTTTTGTACAGACTTACCAACCCCAATTTTATCATCTAAGAAAACGCCAACACAAATTTAGATAAGAAAACATAACAAGACTAATATATTTAGAAAAAAAAAGTAGATCCTATTTTGGACCTACCATCTTTATGTCTATGATCATATACAGTAAAACATTTTAACAATGGTCATTTATCATGTTCCTCAAGAGAACCAATAAAATGCAATGAATACACATCCTCTGATGTTGCACAGATACAAAATGTATAGTTTGTTTACAAACTAATATTACTGAATGTAAAATGAAGCAACATTTTAAAAAAATATATTGGTAAAGGTCCAAAGTTTACATTTTCTAAAATATTAAGTTCATGTTTTATTTACAGACCAGCTTTCAAACAATTATTGGCATTTTAAGATAACTGCTTAACCTGATGAGTACATGAATAAAATGAAGCTGTAAAAAAAAAAACCCCAAACAAAAAAAAAACCAATAATCAAAGTTCCATATAACAGTTCCAAAAATGCTATTTTCAATTTCTATTTAGAAAAGCAAGATGTGATCTACCACACAGTAACTTACCAGAAACTTGTCTCACACTTTCATATGCTCTAGGTATCGCAAGTGACCAATGTTACCCAACCACATGCCCAAGAGTGCGTTTTTTTGCCCATTCCAACTTCAAATGAAGTTTTGACAACAGCTGTAGTATTTACAAATTTAAAATAAAGGCTGGATATCCCTTTGGATTACATTACCACTGTTGCTGTGTCTTGTCAACTACACCTAGCAGACTGCAACCCAAAGACCGCGTATTTTGTTGACTCTGTGAGTTAAATTAGCAGCATCTACCCCAGCTTGTCTGAAAAAAAAAATAGGCAACTCTAAGTAACAGACTATTAGTGAACACTGATTCTGGGTCAGTTATGACTGAAGTCACTCACTGAAGTCTCCCTTTTGTGAGAGGTGGTGTGCCAGAAGGCGGAAGTTTCTAAACTGGAACGGGACAATTAGCTGGTATGACCAGCCATGACCCAAGACCTGGCCTGTACGCTGTGGGCAGGTGTGCGACAGCCCCTGGCTGTGCTTTGCAGCTGCGCAGGCCCGGCAGCGACACCCAGTCACAGTGGCTAATCCTCCTGCCAGAAACGCTCCTTTGCCTTAACTGTGCTACATAAGGGGAACTGAAAGCTGCCTAATAAAAACAACAGCCTTGGGCTGTATTAGCTTTAACTGATTTCTACCGGGTCCGAGTAACGAACATGCCTCCTTCTCCATGCTGCACCCTTTTGCCTCTACGGCTCTGTCCCATCTCTGCGGGCCTGCACAAGAGTGTACATAGAAGCAAACGAGGCAGACTCTTTTCCCCACAGAAGGGAATGGTGAATGCCACAACCCTTCTGCTCTGCCAGCCAGGACCACTGTGAATAATGCATTTTTTTCAGGAAAGCAAGTGTTTCATTACACTTGTCACCTTGATTAAAATAACGAGGTTATCCAAGGGAATAAAATAAGAAGCAATTTCATTTTGATCACCGTCCCCCCTTACACTCTGCTGTACCAACCTCTAGCACCTACCCTGGGTGAAAAAAGGAGGAATTAAAAAGCTTAACAAATCAACATCTGTTTCTCAAAAACTGTAGGTATAACACTTTCAAAGTTATTAAAAACAGGTATTTCTTTTCCATGGTTATTATTTTCTGAGTTCTTAGAGTTTTTACACATAACTCACTGATTTCAATGTCTGCATCATATGCAGTATTCTATACTGGATGAAAGAAAACATCAGCCAGTGATGATCCTTGTTTGATAAAGAGCTTGATCATATTCTCAAAACAGGTATTAGTGCATTACACTGCTAATGACAACAAACCTATTTCATATTCTAAGAATACCCATCTCTGAAATGTTTTAAAATACCTAACCAAGCAATGCTATGTGTTCCTATGTAGCATTCAAATCCTCTAAAAATATGTTTTCTTTAAAAGATAATTCTCAGTCTAAACGTATACCAGCGACAGATTTTGTTCAAGTTAATTTCTTCTATCATTTCTGATAAAGTTTCTGCTTCAGTTTTTAACTACAGGCTATAGTTTCTAACTGCTGCTCTGCTTCAGCAGCCATAGCTGCTGCCTGTAACTGTTCTGTTTCACTCTGGATGGAATTGGCTGCAGTAACTTGTTTTCTTTCACTGTGCATATTGTTCTCATGCCTTTTTAGATCAGATGCTTTAGCAAATGCCTTAGTGCAGGAACTGCAGACAAAAGGTTTCTCTCCTCGATGTCTTCTTTCGTGGTCTTTGAGGTGGGACTTGTGCTTGAAAGCTTTATCACACATATGGCATGCAAATGGCCTCTCATTACTGTGAACTCTTTCGTGCTTTTTTAGATCCGGTGCACGAATAAAAGACTTTCCACATACCTCGCAACTATAAGGCTTGTAACCTGTGTGTATTTTCAGGTGCTCTTTCAAATGAGCTTGTGTGGTAAAGCCCTTCGTACACATTTCACAAACAAATGGTCTATCAGCAGTGTGTAGCTTTTCATGTTTTCTCAGTCGCGCTTCATCAGAAAAGGTCTTACCACAAGCCTGACAAACAATGTGTTCTCTGTGACCATAAAGCAAATACTCAAACTTCATATCCCCAGCTGCTGTGGTCCAGCCTGGTGTCTGTTCATCCTTCACTTCACTTATGCCATCATTAAAGGTCAAAGCCTGAGGGGTCTGAGATCCCAAGTCTTTTGATTCCGTTGTTTCCATAGGCTCTACTTCTTGGCCATAGCAGTTTACTTTTCGAACCTCTTCACTTCCCAACTCTTTCAGAATCGCCTCCTGCACCCTCAGAGTAGTAGTGGGTGATTTTCCATCTTCCTGGCTTGGAGGAGTTCCTTCCACCGTCACATCAGATGGACTATCGTCATGATCTCCAATTTCTTCCACCTCATCATCTTGGGTATCATTAGGTTCCCCCATAGGACGGTTTATTTTTAGACAGTACTTGTTCTTGGACTGTGTGTTTTCTTCAGGACTAGATACATCACGTTTTTGAGAGCAGAGTTTATCCAGAAATCGAATACCAAGAATCTGTCCTGAAGACATCATCAAATTTACATCCTCTTTCTTGACAGAAATCTTTGCAGTATACATGTAATTGAGAACTTCCTCAAAAATATCAGAACGAAGAAAATCTATTTCTATTACCGATGAACTATCAACTTCCAGTTTTTTGAAAAGCTTTTTGAAGTAGGTACTGCAGGCAGCAAGCACACACCTATGTGCTCTGAATTTAACATCTTCAACCACGATAGCTATGTCACAAAATTCTCCTTCTAAGCGCTGTTCATTCAATGTTTTCAGGAAGACAGTTTTGTGATCGTCGTCATTGTATTTAACGGTTTCAGACATACTGATGAAAAACTCCTGCAAAATAACAAGGGGAAGTTTTGTGATTTTTGTTAAGTATTCTAAGCCATAAAATCCCAACAGTCGATGTCATTTACACACTAAAAGAATTGCCAAATAAACATTTTTGCTTAATATGACCAGAAAAAAGCCTTTCAGATTATAAAAGCATCACTCTCAAACTTCTTTTAAAATTGGGACTATATAAAGGTCTATCCCTAGGTTATACACTTCACAGGACACACAGCAATTTAGAAAAGATAATTTTTTATTTTGGTATCAATATATTAATTTAGTCAAATAATGATTCAGTCATCCAAAACCAGAAACTTCCTAAGTGAAGTTGCAATTCCAAGCAAATGTATGATCTAACTGCAGTAGATTTCATTCTTACAGCTAAAGGAAATGTTAATACTAAAAAATGTATAAGAAATACTCTAAATGTGTCAGTGTAACAAACTAAACGTGAAACATCAGATATAAGCCTTACCATGAACAATGCAGGAAATTTTCTAAACAAATGATTAGTAAATATGGGACAGATGATTAACCCTCACAATGGGCCACCTTCAGCCTGAAAGACAGGAAGATAATAACATTTAAATAAACTATAGAACACCTGCCAAAAATTGGTTTACACGAGGGTGAAACAGTATTTCAGTTATCTAAAAAGATACAAAATGCCCAGTTATTTAGTCTGTTTCTACACATGACTGTACAAATTGATCTACTAAGGCTGCTGTGATAAACCATGTGTTGTTTACTTGTCTCTGGCTCCTTCATGTCTCTGGCTCCTTCATTTCTCTGACTCCACCTTCCTGCTACCTACTTCATACTAGATCCAGGTCTGAAAAACCTCTACAGGGATCAACAAAGTTAACCCAGTTACCAAACCCTCAAAAAGGTGACTAGTCTTCTGCTGAATTAGTAAACTGTGAGAGCCTAGCAGAGGGTCTGGCAAGCCCAGCAAGCATCCCCAAGGACCACAGACTGGGCTGTGGACCGATGCACATCCAGGACTGGGGACGGAGACACCAAGGATACCAGATCTCCAAACAATGGAGATGCTTGGATAGCAGGATACTGCAAAATGCTTAATTTCAACTAGTCAATCCTAATCTCCCACAGGCATCTAACTGTGACAGAAACAGGAAATGACACCTCTCCATCACCTGGCACTGAGCTACTGGGAGCTCCTTTCCTAAATTTATCCGGGAGCCTATATGAAACAGAAGCAGCTGAGAGGTATTCAACTTCCACTCTTGGCGCTGGGTGTTTAATACGCTATGGAAACACTTGGCTCCCTACAAATACCTTTGCAGGTTTGGCATCTCAGCATATAGCGCCAGTGACTAAAAATAAAACGAAGAAAGTCAAATTTCTTTTCTTAGTTCTACATAATCAGATGTTAAGAGAAGCAGATGGGAAGTGAGTAAATATTTGAAATACACTAAAGAAAACAAAACCAAGAAACACCGTGTGTATTTTTTATGGGCCCTCTGGGTCTATGGCCCCAGGATGAGGTATCAATCCAGCATCGGAGGGCGGGACAAACAACTGTTTCAACAGGATCCGTTTAGAGCTCTTTGCAAGCTGGGGAAAACGCTGCTTTCCTTTTAAACGAAGCCTCACTGCTAATTATCTAGCAGCAATCCCACCCCGTTTAGTTAAACGATACACAATTTGGCTACAATTCTGTTGAGATTTACACTAAGCGAGAACCGATTACAGGAGAAGTAACTGGCTGAAAACAGCGTTGCTGAGCTCAGGGAGGGGTGTAACTGGTGACAGAACAAAGTTCCTGCTCTGCGAGTGGAACACGGTAGGCACTGGACCGGAGTACCGGGGCAAGGCAGGGGGAAGCTCCATGGCCACCGGGCTACTTATTCCGCGAAATAATTCTAATGATTCCTACACGAACAAACACACTTTTGACACCGCCGTTACCCCCTCGGGAACGGAGGGGAAATATGTGTGGGGTCGTGACTGTCGATGCAGCTCCTGCCGCCCTCATGCGTGCCCCACACGCTCGGTGCTCCGCCAGGCCGGCTCTCGGGGCTCTGACGGCGCGGCGCTGTCTGCCGTGCCCGTGACCGCCGAGGCAGCCAGGCGCACGCCCGCTCCATGCACCCGCCGGCGAGGACGCGGCGCAGGCGGGCTCCCGGCGGGGCCCGGCCCTGCCGGGCCGCCGCGGCCTGCTCGCCACCGCCGCCGCCACGGGAACCCGCGCCGCCACCACCAGGGGCCCGCGGCCGCCGGCGCGGCCCTGCGTTGGGGAGACGCCGCCCGCGCTCCTGGCCCGTCGTCGGGGGCGCCCGCGAGCAGCCGGCGGCCCCGCTCCGGCGCGAGCCCGGCCGCTCCACCCGTCCCGCGGTTCTCGCGCGGCGCCCGCCCCGCCGGTGGCGGCCGAGACGCCGCCAAGCTCCCGCCGCTAGGCCGCGGCCGCGCGCCCCTTTGTTGCGGCCACCGGCGAGCGGGACCCGCGCGCCCCGCCGTGCGCATCCGCCGCCGGACGCGTCCTCCTCCTCCTCCTCCTCGCCCTCCCCCCGCCGCGCGCGCGGGAGGCAGGCGCGCGACGGGTCCGAGCTGCTGCTGTGACGGCGGCGGGCGCGCGGCGCCTCCATCTCACCCCGCGCGAGCTGCAGCCGGGGCTGCGAGGGGGTGGGGGGAGGGAGGGGGGTGCGCGAGAGAGAGCGCGCGCGCGCAAGGCCACGGCGGCCCTGATGTCTGGCGCGGGGGGGGGGGGGGGGGGGGGGGTAGGGCTCGCGCTTACCTGCCACCCGCGCGCGCGCGCGGAACCGCACTTCCCGGGGAGCGCGGGGGGCTGCCGCTACCGCCGCGCGGGAGGGGGCTAGGGAAAGGGGGGGGGAAGGGAGGGAGGGGGGAATTTGGGGAGGGGGGGGACTGGGAGGGGGGGGGGTGTCTGCGCGCGTCTCTCCGGCAGTCACCGCCGCCTCCTGCACGAGCACCCAGTGCGCGCGCGCGCGCCGGGGGCGGGGGGGTACGTGCATGCGCGGTGCGAGCGGGGCGCGCCTGTGCCGGGGGGGGGGGGGGGGCGGGGGAGGCGAGCGCGCGCGCGCGCTCCATCTGCCTTTTTAGGGGGGAGCCCGCGCGGCAGCGGCTGGGCCCGGGAGGGGCGGAGGGAAAAGCCGGCGCGCGACGGGGAGCCGTTCCCGCCGCGGGCACCCGCCTCGCCGCGTGTGCGAGCCCGGCGGCGCTTCCCCCCCCCCCCCCCCCCCATCCCCACCCGACGGTGCGCGGCGGCGAGCCGGGCGCGGGCTCGGCGCCGATGCCGGGCGGGAGAGTGGGAACGAGACGCGCGAGCGACGGGCGGGGCGGGCAGGGGCGCTCGCGCGCGGCGGCGCGTTGCGCTGCGGCTCAAGGTCCCGCGCCCGCGGCGCCGGGCGGTTAATTTTGGCGGGAGCTTTAAAAAGCTGTTATGGGGGGGGGGGGGGGGGACGCGTGGGCGGGCGCAGGGGGATCCGCTGTAGGCGATCGCTCGCAGTCCCTTAAGCACCTCCGGGTGTGGTTCTAGAGAAACGACACGGTCGGTAGGAAGAAGTAAAAGCTCCTGTCGCGCACTACTCGTCGTCCACCTCCGGTTTTTGTTTTCAAAAGCGGTTCGTGAGGCGTCGGCCCGATGGCAGCGTGCAGCGAAATAAACTGCGGGTACCTGAAACGGTAAAATGTTGGTGTTCCTGTGAAATGCAGCAGGTCTAGACGTAAAACCCCAGAAGCCTCAGTATAATAACGGCTTGTGTTGAACATTGCAGCAATATAAACACGTTACTGGCATAGTGGGAACATCCTCTGGGAGCAACATAGTAACTGTTTTCATGGAAGGCTCCGGGGAGACCTTACAGCAGCTTCCAGTACCTGAAGGGGCCTACAAGGAACCGGGGAGGGGAGGGCTTTTTACAAGGGTCTGTAGTGACAGGACAAGGGGTAATGGGTTTAAACTGAAAGAAGGGAGATTTAGACTAGATATCAGGAAGAAATTCTTCCCAGAGAGGGTGGTGAGGCACTGGCACAGGTTGCCCAGAGAAGCTGTGGCTGCCCCATCCCTGGCAGTGTTCAAGGCCAGGCTGGATGAGGCTTGGAGCAACCTGGTCTAGTGGAAGGTGTCCCTGCCCATGGCAGGGGGGCTGGAACTGGATGGTTTTAAGGTCCCTTCCAACCCAAACTGTTCTGTGATTCTATGAGGTAGAAAACTGCCCCTTCCAGACTCATCTCTGTCACGTTTGTGTGTAACACACTAACTAATGAATAGGTCTCCAACTGTCTTCTTTTAAATTATTAATAAAAAGATTTTATTTTTTCTATCCACTTTTAGATACAATGAAAAGGAGTCCCATATTTTCCCTGCGTGCTCACAACAGCCAAGCTTGGTTTTGTAGGAACATCAGTGATTTGCATTCGGAAGGCCTAACTCTGTTTTAAGTCTTTTAAATATTTCTGAATCCTGTACAAGAATTCCCTGCAGTGTGAAAGGAACTCCCCTTTTACAGTTTCATGACGTGCTGTTTCTTTCTTCCACGGTGCCTCAGACACTCCTTATTAGTCTTGAGAAACATGTAACTGTTGAGTTTATCAGCAAATCATGCCTCTTCATTTTGTTATGCTGTTTCCTCTCTGTACAGCACCTGGCACAGTATGGATATGCTTTAATATCTATGGGCAGGTTCTGCTGTAATGCAAGTAATCAGAATTAAACTCCTGATGGAGGAAACCATGGTACTATAGGAAACATATGGCTATCTGATTTTTTTTTCTCTGTGCTTTTCTGTGTCATGGGCTGCTTCTGCATGTGCACTGCATGTTTCAAATTGTATCATCACTAGCTCTCACTGAGGTACTGAAATAGAGGACGTAGAATATCCAGACGTGTCAACTATGAGTTGTGGAGAATGAAAAATATTGACTGTCTTAACTGTGTTGTATTTTTCATTGCATGCAACGTCCCAGGTATTTGCTGCATGGTCTGAAGTTGGCAGAGCTGTCTGGTGAGCTTGCAGACTCGAAGAAACACTTTGTTTCTGTGTGGTAGTGCTGGAATGCTGCCTGATTGTAATGCTATAGATAATGTTACAGAGCGTGTACAGTGAGCAGTAGGAGTAAATATTGTTAAAATTTAGCAGTACCAGGTAGTAATAATAAAATTGCAGGTGCAGTTCAAGCAGCTGCTAATAAGTAGCTTATTTAAACTACTGCATGTGAGGCAATTATGCATTTCCCCATGACTGCTTTTGCTGAGTGATTGGAGGGGACAAGAAATGGAAACCGGCGTCACATAAGAATCCCAGTTTCTGGTGAAACCTGCTTGTCTGAAGTGCACCTGCGAATGTGTGCCCTATACAGCCCACAAGCACCCTTTGTGGACATGGAGCCCGCTAGTATCTCCAGGGCTGGTGTCTGGAAAGCAGAGGTAGAATAGCTGCGTATATAAAAGTAAAGGGTGATAACAGATCTCAATCTGGGCATGTTGCACTTGGTTTTGGAAATAAAAGACAAAAGGTAAAGATCACAGAAATTTCCGCTGTAAAGACCTAGGATGGAAAAATAGGTGTTACTAAATGTGAAACATAAGAATTAGGAAATACATCTCCACTAGCACATCTGTGGGCCAATATAAGCAGTCAGATTGGTTTGCTAAAAGTAAGTCTTCTCTGATCTATGGGAATTGAATAATTTTCCCTTCTGCAGGAGAAACGTAACCAAGAGGAGATAATGTCCTGATTGTGTATCTGAAACGCTCTTCCTATGGAATCTCCTGGCACCCAGCTGACACAGATGAACGTTCAGGCTCTGAAATAGTTTTGCTGTTTTCCCATCTGATGACCCAGACTGTAGATACTGCAGAACTGTTGAACCAACAGACTGCGTCCAGACTGTTTGGATTGCAGGGATATCTGTAGGGGAAAAGAGCCCTTTGTAGGACGTGCTTGTTTGTTTAGAAAGTTGCGCAACAGGAGTGAAAGCTTTCTGCGCCCATGTGTGAGGCATGGGGGATGGTGCACAGGAAAGGCTGAAGCATCTAACTTGCTCTAAGTCGCAAGCAGTTTTAAAATGTATATTAAGTGTCAGTGGGTTCTTGTATGTTTTCTGTATGAGTTACAAGCGGTCATACGAACGTTGCAACGTTATAGCTTGTTTTCATGTGTTCAGATTGTGGTTTGGTCTTGCAAAACGGTCATCCTACAAGGACAGATTTTCCGTGTTCACTTTTCATAGGTCGGGTTTCTTGGGCAAAAGAAAGTGAAGATACAAAATATCCAATATTTGTGAATGGGAATCGCAGAGCCTGTTAGCCTATTCCCAGGTGTGAGGAAGGATGGTCTATCTAAGCCCCCCCGAGAGTGTAAGTGAATGCGCTGGGACAGAGGACAATCAGGGAGCAGATGCTCCTTGCAGTGTGTTTCCCATAGCAACCTGGCAAATTTCCCAGCAGAAATGTGCGAGTTAGTCATGGCTCTGCATCACTTACTCACTTCTGTGTTTTCAAGTATACCCACAAAAGAAGGAACAGTAGAGACAAATGAGGAGGAGCAGATCATGGATGATGGAGGTTGGCAGCACAACCCCTGGATAAGCTGTATGAACAGAGAGCAGTGGTGAGAGGCCATCTCCCTATCCACACGATGGGACAGCACTCACAGTTTGCACCCCTGCCAGAAGGGACACAGGTGCTCTCTAGAGACCCTTATCTCTAAAAATCTTACTTCATAGTATTGTATTCTAAGTAGACCAGCATCTTAATTATATACTTACCACTTCTAGTACACCGTGTGACGTGTTTATCAAGTCATGTATACATTATGTAATACATGATGATAATGTTTGTTAAAAGCTGTGGTAGGTAGGAGACATGGCCCTGTGAACACAGCAGGTTACACTCTGGGCATGCGTAAGGCAGTCCATATTCTTTTTGTTTCTAAGCAAAATAGTCAGGTCTAGCTGTAACTTGCGTAATTTTACACAGCTTATTACTGTCACTGCTGTACTGGCTCTGTCTTCCTACTGCTCCCCCCCTCTCCTGCCTTTTCTGGGGCATATTTCTTCATGGTTTGGGATTTGCACTCCATTTCGTTATGAACTTTCTGTTTCTTCCCTATATCCCCACCAGAGAAATCATTTTCCCTTATTTTTCGACTCTTTCACTGTTGATTACCTTACCCTAGACCAGCCTCTTGACTTTGACCTCCTTATTTGATTGTAATCATATGGGCAGTGAGTGAATAAGGATGGATGCCAAATGCCAGAGGAATATCATGAAACTCCACTTTCTCTTCCTCTCACGCAGTGTTCTCTGTGTTTCCTTACTCCTGTGTCATCATCTTCCTGCTTTATTCTGTTGTGATCCTGCACTCAGGTGCTGAAGGCAAGAAGTGCAACAGGTAGAGGCTTCAGGGAGCAGCAATGTGTACTGTCACGCACAGCACCCAATGGAGAGAGACACTGACCAGACGTGAGAGGTCCCAGAGGAGAAAGAAAGCATGCTTCCTATATTTGGATCCTTCATCCTAGGTAAAGATGGTATCAAATGAACAAAAGCCAAAAATTACACATTCAATCTTAACCTGGCTATTTCTTGGCTTTTAAGTGTGTAATATGCATTATAAGAGGAATAGAAGGCGTTTTGGTGAATTAGTTACTATTCAGTAGGCAAGAGCTGTTTCTGTGCTTGATTCCTGTTTGTACTGCAGACCCGCTAACGTTATGAACACACTCCTAAGAAACAGCTGGTGTGCAAGAGCATGACAGCTTCCTCATGCCTGATCTATCAAAAAGAACAGATTTCTCATTCACAGGTCAGGTGTATTTTTGATTTAAAGAGCACTTATACCATCTGGTCCTATAAGGGTAGCACGGTGATTCCATTTCAGCCATGTTTCATGTTCAAGGCAGAGCCTTTCAGTACGCAGTTAATAGACGAGACTGTGAATTATTTATGTGATGTCCAGTTTGTTTGTGTAAGTAGGGCAGACAAATGTTTTTGGATGAATGATCTGCTGGTGCAATAATAGGTAGGATGGAACAATTTAACTCTTCTTTGAGGTGGAGTTGTGGTTACCAAGCTATCATGAGTCTTGGCTATGCAAAACTGATTTTTATTCAGATGTGAATTTTAGGAACATGGCATTTTCTGAAAGAAGCCATGCTTGCCAAATGCGAATAAGTACCATTTACTGGGATGTATTTGTTTTGTCGGAAACCCCAAGCATTTTACTTGTGTTTGTTTATTGGAAACTGTCCCTCACAATTATGGATAGGCTATAATTGAAAAACCAGTTGTCTCACAGCTACAGCCCTCATTCTTTGTCAACCTCATGTTTTGTTATTCCTGAAAGTTAGATGTTTATTTTTTACAGTAAAAATAACTTGTTACATTCTCCATTGCTATTTTTGTTATTTAATGCTCTATAAATAAACTAAAAGCAATATCTAATTTGACAGTTTCTCATCAGTCAATTACACAGGGTACAACAACAGAAGGAAATGGATCCTTGTCCACGCTACACAAAATGCTTGAAATTCTGTAGCTGAGACTGAATGACTCAAGATTCCTTCATTCGTAAACCTCTCACAAAATACTGTCAGTAGGGAGGAATCAAGCATCCCCCAGTAGACAGCTCACATGCTTTTCATCAACACTTTCCCCCAAGGAGATGAGAAAGGATTTAGCTTGATAAGACCTGCATTTTTCATTTCACTATTGAATCTGAACATTTGTAAAAAGAATGGAAACAATTTTAAGATAATGGAAGTGGAAATCGTAACTGATCTCATCTAACAGTGAAGTTGTTAAAGATCACTGGAAAATGCATCACGGAAAAAAACATAACCACAGAAAAATGTTTGAACTGAGATGGATTCAGGCTAGAGGCAAAAAAGTTCAGTGCTCTGTCAGAACTGTTAAATACCATAAATAATAACCTGTTCAAGAATAAGGAAGATTTAGATACTCGGATGATTCATTTTGAGGGAATAAATGGGCCTAGAAAACTAAACAAGTTACTCTGATGTCATACAACATTAAGGAGTTAAGGTTTGGCTTGTCAGCTTCCTCAGTCCTGTGGATGAACACGCAACCTTCATTACCAGTCATTGAAAGTACAGAAAAAATAGGAATAACTTCTGTATCCACTTCTCTTCCCTGAACCAACAGTCTCTTTGATTGTATTAAAGCTGGCATTAACTGTCCTGGAGAAAGAATTAATTCTAATGGTCTGTAATGTCACTTATTCAAACTAGCTGCCTTCTAATTACCTTCTTATGACAGGCAATAATAGCAAACATAGAAATAGAAATTGAAGTTCATCTGGTACTTGCTCTTCCTTACAATCTTTCCCTTTCAGAAGAACAAGTCTCACACATTGCCTTCAAGCAACTCTCAGATGCAACTCATTTGCACCAACACTAATGCTATTTAACATACCACTTTTTGCTGATGGTTTTGGCTGCACATTTATAGGAAAGGTGTTGAAGATGGAGTCTTGTCTGGCAGCCCCAAATGCTTCTCAAGCAGAGAAGAAGCAGGAAGAGGAATGAAAGAGGAAAAGCTAAGGTATAGAAGGAAAATAATACTGAAGTGGGAAGGTGAAATCTAAGGTTGGATTGGCACAGGTCTGGCAGCACAAAGGCAGCAGTACCAGCAGACGTCCCTTAAGGGGCTTAGGCTGGTCTGAGCATCCTTGGATCAAAGACCAGCATTTCCACAATGGATCCTAACCATAGAGCAGTGGCAGGTCCCATGGTAATGTGTTCCCCTTACCATCTGCTTGTACTTCTACTATTGGTGGTATCAGGCCTTGTTGGACGAATTTGGCTTTCTGCATTTAATGTTCTGCAGAAGGGCATGTAACAAATATCATAATATAAAATGGACCTTACTGACTTATGTGGTGGGTTGACCCTGACAGGAAACCTGCTCCAGCCTGGGCTTCCCATGGGATCACAGCCTCCTTCGGGCATCCCTGTGCTTCAGCGTGGGGTCCTCCCCAGGCTGCAGGTGGGTCTCTGCTCCCCCATGACCCTCCATTGCTGCAGGGCACAGCTGGCCTCACCATGGGCTGCACCACAGGCTGCTGGGGAATCTCTGCTCCAGCATGTGGAGCACCTCCTCCCCCACTGACCTTGGTGTCTGCAGAGTTCTCTCTTTCACATCTTGCTCTCTCTCTCTCTGCTGCAAAATACCCTCTCTTCTTTCCCCCCCCCCCGCCCCAATTCTTACACACATTATCACAGAAGTGTTATGACTGTTGCTGATGGGCTCGGCCTTGGCCATCAGTGGGTCCGTCTTGGAGCTGACTGGCATTGGCTTTATCAGGCACAGGGGAAGCTTCCAGCAGCTTCTCACACAAGCCACCCCTGTAATCTCCCCGCTTCCCCACTACCAAAACCTTGCCATGCAAACCCTACACAATTTGACAGGTCTGTACTTGTCCCAAAGAGGCTGTATAATTGTTGCCCAAGAATACATATATATGTGTGTGTAAGCTGAGACAGGGAGGTGATGTGCATGGTTTCGGTTGGCGGACTGGACTGATATCACTCTCATTTGCTGCTGAAATACAGCACACACTTCTGGTTCTCATGTTCTGAAAAGGATGTGAGGGGAGGAAAAATAAAGGAGCAGAAAAGAGCTCCAAATTATTTGGAGGGCTGCCAGAAGTGTTTTACAGTGAGGGACTTTAAAAGCACAAGCTATCTAACTTCCTCAACAACAATGCATTAGGATGATTTGATTACAGTGACTAAGACACTTACTTAACTTAATGGAGAGAAAATACGGAGTGAATAAAGGGATATTTAGTCCGAAGACAAAAGACCTGAATTGCCCATAGCTGGAAGCTGAGGCCATGAAACCATTCAGATAGGCAATGAAGCATACATTTTTTAAACAGAGGGAGTGATTAGCTGTTGGAACAAGCTAGCAAGAAAACGAATGTATTCTCCAGCTCTTGAAATCCTCAAGTGAAAAAATGAATGCCTTCAAAAGTTATGCTTAGTCACACACCAGTTAATTGGCTCAAAGTAAAAGCAGCAAGTGACACTGTGTCCTGTTTTATATAGGAGGTCAAATTACATGGTTCTAATAGTTCTCTTTGGCTTGCCAGTCTATGAAATACTGCAACTGTCAAAGGCCTACATTAAAAGAAAAATACTGCTTTGAAGTTAAGCACTCCAAGGGTAAAGAAGACAGAATTAAGGTTACTGCAGTAATCTTCACTATGATCCTCTGTGCATTTGCATTATGATGCACTCTCAACTGCTCAGTCACTCAGATTTTCCTCTCAACATGGGCCATTACCAAAGTTATAATCCTAAATCCTTAGAAATCAGACTCTTTCATTGCTTGATCTAAAGACGTAGCTGCTACCTCTTTTCTTTTGGGCCAGCCCTTAGCGAGGGGTGCAATGAACAAATAACCGTATAAAGGACGGGCAGAACAAGAGGCATGTTGTGTTAATGCTGTGTTAATGAAAGTATGGGAACTCTGGATCTTCAAGAATAGGATACCCCATTAGGCCATCCAATTTCTCCTGCCTATTCTGAAAAGAAGCACGGGTACAGAGAGGGAAAAATCCTGTCATATTAAGACCAAATATTCTGTTCATAAATGCAGCTAGAGGATGTTAGTCACAGTTCAATTGCAGAATACAATGTATTTTTGCAGGGAGGAATTTCTCTCTCATGTTTATGTGTGTTAACCAAGATGCAGACAAACATCATGAGGTTACCTGTTAGGAAAAGAAATGAGATTGGGAAAATTTGCTGCCCAGCAATTTGCTTGAACCCATTCTCCTTACAGTCAGTGGAAATGTTGCCACTCATAAGGGAAGTAGATGTGAACCCATAATTTATTATCCAGTGTATAGATAAAACTGGCTTATCAACTAACATGAATCTTTGAATATATCATATTTAGAATATCAAATTTTGATTGAGCAAAATGTATGGAGCTATGCAATTATCTTTTAAACCCTTTATAAAGATAGCACTTTCTATGGTTCTGTACGTAAGAGCCATACGTTTACGTTAGGAAACAGATTTACTAATTTAAACTAAAATAATGGTGTAAGCACATTTTAATTTATAATATTGCCTGCCTTTGTCTCTTAGCAGTCATAACATTAGATTAAAAGTTTGCACACTAGAGTATGAAAGAAAAACATAGAGCTACATTTTGTTTATTTCTAGTGAGCCACTCTGATTTTTAGCCCTGTCCCAAATGTTACAATATTCAGAGATCTCATCCAACACAGTAACTAGAATGGCTCCCATTGATTTCAATGGGAGACAGTGTCAGGCTGTGTTAAGGGTAAGGTTGAGCATACCCTAACTCTCTTTGGATGTAGTGAAGTTCTATTCTGATAAATCCAAAGCTATTACTGTAAATTATCAATCTCATTTCTTATAGGATGAAAAAACCCCTATCTCTCCATTTAGTTTGATAAGAGTTTGGAAAAATAAAAATCCTCTATTAGAATGAATGTAAGTATTATTACTGCCTTTGTCCACTTTCTCAAGACTGAATTTTGCAAAAACTGTATTGAATTAAGTGATTACTTCTATTAAATATATTAAAGCTACTTGCATCCTTCTGTGTTTCTCGCTGTGAACAAAGTTTGTGGAATCATGCAATTACTATGTGGAATCCTGTTAGATTTACTGTTTAAAACTGAAGCAATCCCCTGTGAACCAGTCTGGATCTCCTCCAATGCTCATTATTAGTATATGCTTCATCACTGCATCGTATGGCTACTTGTCTTGCCCAAAAGAAACAACGCGTTAATTGCTTGGTGGTTTTGGCTCCATCCCCCTATTAAAGTTTACAGGACACAAGAATTCCTGAATACTTTTAGTTTTAAATCACTACCACGTCAGAATTTTGGAGCTTACTTCTAGTAGTGTAGGAACACATAGTTAATCCAAGTTTATGTCTTTCCTTTTCTAAAGAGAAATAAAAAATAGTAAGATTATTAGCTTCTTAATATGAAATTAGAATAGTACATTATTAATAGGCATTAAGAGTAACACAAAAGGAAAAGTATTTGCTTTAGTGATGGATTGAGAACTTGTCTGGGAATCAGAAAGCTGCATTCTGTCCTTGATTCTTCTCTAAGAGGTTACAACCTTGGCCACTCACCTCTGTTTCTTCCTCTTTCGTCCCTTAAGATGTGCTCTTTTTGATGCTGAGGTTATAAAGCCTTCTAATAGAGGCATTGGCTCCGACTACACTGAAAAAAGAAATTCCAGTGTGATCATTTTTGGACTTTGTGTGTGATATTTCAATATGAAGAGAGATTAACTGCTGGTCATGGGATTTGGTGGATACACAGCAACTCTTCCTGACGCGTAAGTAGTACAGCATATGTAGTGTAGATAAGAATGATTTTCATCCCCTCAGCACCCCCGAAAAAACTTTACATAAGGTCAGAATTTAGCATCATATTAAGTGAACACTGTAGGTAGGACAGCTAAGAGAAAAGAGTTGACAATCACTTATTTTGTGTATGGCAGCCATTCCCCCTATAAATACTTTGAATAATCTCCTGAATACCTCCAAATTAATAGTTCTGACTTCTAATTCAAAAACATATCCAGAAGGAGAAGGGCTGTCTGATAGGTATAATGGATTCAAACCATGATCAATACTACTTTTGTTGTGCAACCTTTAACAAATTGCTTTGCTGCGGTTTCCTAAATTTTCAAGAGGTCCCAAGATAAGCGTGACACTGATGATGTGAAGAAAATACTAACTTGACCCAACTTAAGCAGCTCTCCCTCTGCCCCCCTTCAGTTGTTTCTTGGCTGCTCAGCATCTTCCAGAGGCTTTTTAAAGGGTCCTCAATATTTGCTAGGCTGCCAAAAAAAAAAAAAAAAAAAAAAAATAGATGTAGTTATGAGCAAATAATATGTAGTAGTCAACAAGATACTTTCCTCCACTTTCACTATGGACCATAGTGACAGGTAAAACAGGTGTCCACAAGTGATTTCAAGGCATCACATTGTTCTATAGTTTAAATTCTCACCACTTTGTAGACCTATGTATTTTGCCTTTACATGAGTATATGATTTGTATCAATTCACTCAAGGAATTACCAGAACACAGTATTAGTAGCAAAGTGTCTAGGGTTTGGCTTTGGCTTGTTTTTTGTTTGTTTGGTTTTTTTCTTAACCATGGTCTCACCAGAGCTAGATCAGAGCATGCACCCCCAACTCCTTTTTTTCTAGATTCCTGTGAGATCCAATGTCAAAAAAAATAATATAATAGTTTTCTGAAGCTCAGATCTGCCTGTGGTTTAGAATCACAGCATGGTTTGGGTTGGAAGGGACCTTAAAGATCATCTAGTTCCAACCCCCCTGCCATGGGCAGGGACACCCTCCACTAGACCAGGTTGCTCAAAGCCTCATCCAGCCTGGCCCTGAACACTGCCAGGGATGGGGCACCCACAGCTTCTCTGGGCAACCTGTTCCAGTGCCTCACCACCCTCTTCAGGAAGAATTTCTCCCTTACATCCAATCTAAATCTCCCCTCTTTCAGTTTAAACCCATTACCCCTTGTCCTGTCACTACAGGCCCTTGTGAAATTCTCCCCCTCCTGGTTTCTTGTAGGCTTCCTTCAGGTACTGGAAGGCTGCAATAAGGTCTCCCCAGAGCCTTCTCTTCTCCAGGCTGAACAAGCCCAACTCTCTCAGCCTGTCCCCATAGGAGAGGTGCTTCAACCCTCTGAGCATCCTCATGGCCTCTTCTGGACTTGCTCCAACAGCTTGATATTCTTCTTATGTTTGGGGCCTCATAGCTGGACACAGTACTCCAGGTGGGGTCTCACGAGAGCAGAGTAGAGAGGGAGAATCACATCCCTTGACCGGCTGGCCACGCTTCTCTGGATACAGCTGGCTTTCTGGGCTAACAGCACACACTGCTGGCTCATGTCCAGCTTTTCATCCCCCAGTTCTCCTCAGGGCTGCTCTTGATCCATTCTCTGCCCAGCCTGTGCTTGTGTTTGGGAGTGTCCCGACCCAGGTGCAGGACCTTGCACTTGGCCTTGTTGAACTTCATGAGGTTTACACTGGCCCACCTCTCCAGCCTGTCAAGATCCCTCTGGATGGCATCCCTTCCCTTCAGCATGTCAGTCACACCACACAGCCTGGCCACATTGGCAAACTTGCTGAAGGAGGACTCAATCTCACTGTCGATGTCACCAATAAGGATGTAAAACAGCACCAGTCCCAATACCAACCCCTAAGGAACACCACTCATCACTGGTCTCCACTTGGACATCAAGCCGTTGACCGCAACTCTTTGCATGCAACCATCCAACCAATTCCTTGTCCACCTGCCAAATCTATGTGCTTTGCACAAGTCCAGGTAGATGACGTCAGCTGATTTTCCCTTATACGCCAATGCTGTAACCTCATCATAGGAAGCCACCAAATTTGTATGGCACAATTTGCCCTTAGTGAAGCCATGCTGGTTGTGACAAATCACCTCCTTATTTTCCATTGTCCATACCATTGTTTCCAGGAGGATCTACTCCATGATCTTGCTGGGCATAGAGGTGAGACTGACTGGCCTGTAGTTTCCTGGGTCCTCCTTTTTTCCTCTTTTTAAAAATGGGGGTTATGTTTCCACTTTTTCAGTCAGTGGGAACATCACCAGACTGCCATGACCTCTCAAATATGATGGATAGTGGCTTGGAAACTTCATCCGCCAGTTCCCTCAAGACTGCGGATGCATCTCATCAGGTCCCATGTACTGGTGCATCTTCAGTTTCCTTAGATGGTCTCAAACGTGGACTTCTCCTACAGTGGGTGGTTCTTCATTCTCCCAGTCCCTGCCTTTGCCTTCTGTGACTTGGGTGATGTGGCTTGAACACTTGATGTGGAAGGCAAAGAAGTCTTTGAGTACCGTGGCCTTCTCCCTATCCCAGGTAACCAGATCTCCCATTTCCTTCTGGAGAGGGCCTGCATTTTCCCTAGTCTTCCTTTTGTCTCCAACGCACCTATAAAAGTCCTTCTTGTTACTCTTTATGTCCCTGGCAAGACTTAATTCTACCAGGGCTTTAGCTTGCCTAAGCTGACCCCTGCTCAGACAATTCCTCTGTATTCTTCATGGGCTACCTGTCTCTGCTTCCACCCACTGTAGGTTTCCTTTTTGTGTTTGAACATACCTTTTCATCCACACTGGCCCCCTGGTGTTTTTACTTGACTTCCTCTTCATTGGGATGCATCACGCCTGAGCTTGGAGGAAGTGGTTTGCAGGGAGATTTAGATATCAGGAAGAAATTTTTTATGGAGAGGGTGGTGAGGCACTGGAACAGGTTGCCCAGAGAAGCCCCATCCCTGGCAGTGTTCAAGGCCAGGCTGGATGAGGCTTTGAGCAACCTGGTCTAGTGGAGGGTGTCCCTGCCCATGGCAGGGGGGTTGGAGCTGGATGATCTTTAAGGTTCCTTCCAACCCAAACCATTCTGTGATTCTATGATCCTTGAATATTAACCAGCTTTCTTGGGCACTTCTTCCCTTCAGGGCTTCATCCCATGGTCTTCTGCCAAGCAGATCCCAGAAGAGTCCAAAGTCTGCTCTCCTGCAGTCCAAGGTGGTGAGCTTGCTGTGTGCCCTCCTTGATGCCCTAAGGATCTTGAACTCCACCATTTCATGGTCACTGCCACCAAGGCTGCCCTTGAGCTTTCCATTCCCCCCTAGGCACTCCTTGCTGGTGAGAACAAGTTCCCAACAAGAACAAGCAGAGCACCTCTCCTCATTGGCTCCTCTATTACTTGGAGAAGGAAGTTGCCATCAAGGCATTCCAGGAACCTCCTGGATTGCTTATGCCCTGCTGTGTTGTCCCTTCAACAGATGTTGGTGGTTGAAGTCCCCCATGAGGACCAGGGTTTATGAACATGAGGCTACTCCTATGTGTTTACAGGGGGCCTCACCACTCAGTCTTCCTGACAGGGTGACCTGTAGCAGACCCCCACTGTAATGTCACTGCTTCCTGCCCTCCCTTTAATCCTGACCCATATGCTCTCAGTCAGCTCCTCATCCATCCCCAGGCAGAGTTCCATGCACTCCAGCTGGTCACTGACATGGAGGGCAACACGCCCTCCTAGTCTCCCCTGTCTGTTCTTCCTAAAGAGCCGGTATCATCTGCACACTTCACATGCTCTCCTGCTGACCTGCCATCCTTCTCCAGGCTCTTGGCAACTATTACTGGCACCAGACCGGTAGAAATGGGATGGATTGAAGTTCCCATCAACTTTTTGCTATTGACTTTAAACACAACACTCTCCAACAGAGCTTCACAGCATCCTGAAGGTTGGTTTTGCTACCATTGGTGAAACTTGAAGATATCCCAATACTTTGTAGATGGTAATGTTTAACCTATGGCAAAATAATCTGACTTCAACCTCTAGAGAGCTGTTTAGATACACTGGACTGATGTACAAGAGTCCCCAGGGATAACATGTCCTTATGTATACTGGTAAACTACAGCATAAAAAAATGTTTAGCGCAACAGGTACAACAAACAATTCAATCTGCAATTCGTCTGCTGCAGCAAGAAGTTATAGCAGGGCTGAGTGCTTCTTCTGAGGCAGGAAACCTATGAATCTTCCAAGTCTGAAGAGGTTGCATAAAAGGGGAAGATTGGAAAAGATCCCTGGGACGTAGATGCTGCACACTAGAATGATAATTGTCTATGGTGTGCCACTTCTAGTGTGATGATGATGTACAGCTGGACTTGGCCTGAGAATGGTGTTGGTTGTACAGCTGCAGGATTGTCAAAATTTCTGCCATAACAGACTTTTCTTACTGGCTTGTCTGACCAAAGTTCTTTCAGCTACTTGTGTCCCCAGTACATGTCTATGTATTTTTCAAACTGGTACATGATGTCAAACACACACGAGCTTTGCAGTCACATCAGGTCCTGTGCTTCTGTACCCCACAGGCTGTGTGAAATACAGGAAATATAATTCACGTAAGCCTATAACTTATTGCAAGTTATTAGTCCCATGGAAAGAAGTAGAAGTTACATTTGCTTGGTTCGAACAATTTATGTTTTATAACCACAGACCATTAGAGTCTTTTCCACAGATCACATACAAATATTTCCAGCGGCTCTGACTGCCAGATTACTTGGAGCAAGTGAACATCGTTCGGCTTCTGTAAGTACAAAGAGATTACTAACATTTATGACTTACAGTCACCCCAAACGTTGCCCGTTCTGCTTTACCTAATGCCTGCTTTGGACTTTAATGCTGACCAACACCTCAGCCAAAGGTGTTAGTGATATAACTACAGCCTGTGATGATAATACAAGTCTTTCTGCTTGATATGTGCTGTGATTTCAAAATAAGGTAGGGCTACATTAATCACAGTACATCTGCAGCAAAATTTGCAGACTTACAGTCTGATTATTTTATACATTGGCAATTAAACTAATTTGTATTTACTGTTCAATCCCAATTTATTATTCACGGCATTTGAGGTGGGTGGCTAAACGTCGTTCTCTGTTTTCTAGCTTCTGCAGTTTTCCTTCCTGTTGTATTTTGACAGGAAGTTAGAGAGATGGTCTAAGAAATGTGGGAAGAGAAATACCTGTTAAAAAAAGAACATCTTTTTGGCATCTTGGTTGTGAAGCTCCTCTAGGATTTTCCAATCGCCTGACTGTGATACTGAAAAAGATGCATCAGCTTCTCAAAGACCTTGCATAACTAGCACAATATACATACACAGTTCAGGAATGATTATTACAGCACCTTCTCAGTCCCAGTATCTGTATGTAACAGAAGTCAGGGGAAAGGACAGGGAGGATAGAGGAGAGCAATTTTCATAGTATCAGCATAACAGCTCTGGCTACTGTCTGTCAAGTAGTCCAATTTACAGGAAGTAATACTTCCAGTTTAGATCATTCTTGAATGGTGGATTTCATGCAAGTGAAGTCAATGAAAAGTCTATAGAGTACTTTGAGACAAGTTCTGTCCACACAACAATTCAATAACCATCATAATTTCATTTTTATCCTCTGTGGTACCTCACATTGTGTCATACCCTTCACTTGGGAGCGCAAGCTCTCATAAGGTAATGTACCCCATACAAACCACACTTAGCTGTGTTGTAATTCTCTCCAAAGCCAAATTTAGAGAAAATCAGCAGGGATTTTGTTTGTTTGTTTGTTTAAGATCACCAAATGTAAGTTCGCATTCTCCAAGAGTCTTATTTGCTAACATAGTTATCCGGTTTCAGGAGAGCCTTTATTAGCCCACTAGCTTTAAAAGCTCAGGTGCAGCTGAATGTTAAAAAAAAGCAAATTTATTGGCTTACAAGCATACAGCTTGCCAAGTTAATGCCACTTTTTATTTAATCAGTGACTTTATGCTCACAATTTAAATATTCCATGCACCCCACAAGTCAGGAACACCTGTTAGAGCTCTTAGTATGTTTTCTATTAGCCTACTACACTAAGTGTTAACATTATTATATATGTTGTGTGTTTTGTTGTAATAGTTACAAGGTCATCAGGATTACGTACGATCAACTCAGAGCTTAAATATACCGTAGCAGCCTTAGGCACTGCAGGCTGCTTTGATTCAGCAATATTCTCTTGCAGTCCTCTAACATGCTATTAAAACTTTTTGCTTGTTTTGCAGGAGCAATTTAACCATGAATTCTGCTCAGCCAATTACTCCGCTTTTCCTGAAGTGTACAGTATGTTGCTCACAGGAGTTCCACATCAGCAGTAACTCAAGTAAGACTCGGGTGCTATTTTCCTCTCATAGGATCACTGCTGCAGAAAGACCAGAGTGAGGATGTGACAGCTTTCCCATTCCATTCTTCTTTTCAAATATTCTCACCTCCTCCCTGCGGGCCACTTTCTCTGATTTTGACTTAGTTCTCTGTTGAATGTCTTCCTCGTCTTCTTAAGGAGACCTTAGTGACTTCCTTGTTGAGGACCCTCCTTAGCTGCCCTTTTCCTCATCCTCATCTCTGTTCAACTTACAAGCTTACCTCAAAACTCCCTACAGGGCTGATTACCCAATTTGACACTTCACTGAATCCATGATCTCTTTAGCTCCATTCCACCTTGGAACTGTTCAGTCTCTTGCATCACTGCTCTTGGACTCCATCATGATGTCACTAGTCTGACCTATCAAAATTTGTGTCTTGAGATGATCCTGGTTTTTTCATGTTTAATTCTCTATCTTTGCAGAGGGGACTCTTTTCCCTCCACTCTGAGGTCTATCAGACCCTGGCTGAAGCTTACTCTTGTGGCTTCCTCTGCTTCTGCTCTTCTTCCACAGAGTATCTTTGGCAGAATATTTTCCCATTCTAAACTGATTTCCATGTTTTGCATCTGCCACCTTTCTGTCTAAAACCCCAGATGTTCTCTATCCTTTTGTTTTGTCTCAGACAGTCCCTTGTGGGACTATTTTAGGTTTGTTCTAGGAATTCTCTCTAAACATGAATAAAGCATTCCTTGAGCCCTGCTTAAAAATTCCCCTTTCAAAACTCTCAATAAGTAGATGGGTCCCAGAGCATGTGACTTTTTATCACCAATATCCCTTTGTATTCACCTGTGTATCTTTATCCAGGCATCTCTTGCATTACTGACTGATAAACTGTTTGGTGGAAGAATTCACGTTCCTGTTCTGTATTTGTGTTATATCTTGCAAAGCGGAGTCCTGGTCCATGACCACAGCTCAAGACAGTATGGTAAAAAAAATCATATGCTATAATGATAAGCTTAATTTCTTATTAGTTCCTCTCTTTTTATTGTGTTTCAGTATGAAATAAGCCAGCAAACATCATGCCAGATGTATAACTTGTGTTCAATACATTGGCTTAAACCTAGTGACAAGGCTAGGAGGTTCTGGATTGTGTATTTGCACTGTTTCCCACGGGAGAAAATACTGACACATTCAGAGCGTAAGCATACTGTGCTGGGTTGGGTTCAGTCAGGAAAGGGCTAACTCCCTTTACTCTGGTTGCCAAGAAACTATGTTGCTGGACAGTAAGTGAAAACATTGATAAGGCCTCAGCTGGTGCTGGGGATGGCTTGTACTGAACTCAAGGTCTTTTGTCCGCTTCAGATACTGTAGCTGACCCAGACTAACCAAGAAAGTATTTCATCCCATAGTACGTCATGTTCCGGTCTCTTTGGGTGGGGAAGAGGGTTCGGTAGCCATTACTCTGCCCTTCTCTCTCTCTCCTTTACTCCCTTGCTCGTCTCTCCGGGCACTTGCTCACCCTCCTGCGTTAGCTGCTTTGCCAACTCCTGTGCTGGCTCCTTCGTGTGGGAGCTGGTGGATTGTTTTGAGTTTTCTGGCCGTGTTATCAGTATAAGGTTTGCTCGGAATCTGCTGTGTAGGCTCCCGGGCTCCGGCCTTCAGGCCGCGGCTCTCGGGCTCTCGGGGTCTGATTTTCATCCCTCAACATCTGGGTGTGCATTGGTCAGTGGATGGTGGGAAATTGTATCATATTGTATCATATTGTATATATTGTACTATATGTTTCATTTTCTACTATTTTAATTATTTAGTATTAGTAGTACCTGTATATATTGATTTAGGTTTAATTAGTAAATAGTTCTTATCTCAATTTTACAAGCTTCCTTATTTCTTTTTCCTCCGATTCTTCCCCTCCACTGGAGGAGGGGAGGGGGATTTGTGAGAGCGGCTTCATGGTATTTTGCTAGCCGGAGTTAAACCACAACACTTATGAACTACCATCACATGGTAAAACCAGCTTCAGCAATTCAGGCCCTCAAATATCTATGGTCTTCAGAGCATGCCTGGGTTTGTTTTCATTTGAAATCCACACTGTAATTATGAGGCTGCTCTGATATTGTAGTTTTAGTGATTTGTTTTGGGTTACTGCCAGATATCAGGAGGAAAAATCCCTTTTAAAAGAACATTCATCTTCTGAAGTAAAATTCTGAGGCAAGACTGCACTTCAAAGAAATACTACACAAAACAGTTTCATGAAACATTTGGAGACCTATGGTTTTATAGGGCAAGAATGCTTTAAAAGACAGAATTGTAGTTCCTTTCAACAGTGGAATGTATACGTTCTGCACAAAAGTTTACCAAAAGACTGTATCTAGAAATGGGAAGACCTTGCAGAATTCTGTTTGCTGCCCAACAAACTTTGCCACAGAATTCCTTTCTTCTTTTCTCATTCGGTTTCAAGTCATGCTCCAACTGTTTTTCATTAATAACATAAATAATGTCTCCTAGAAGTTCTGTTCACAAGTTTGGGTCTTACAGTGCAAACACATAGTAAAACTTCAGCTCCAAATAACTGTTACTGCTTTCAGTACAACCTGGTGTATCTGCTACACAGGTGCTGTATGTTGTAGCTTTCTTTTACTCATATCCTCCAGACCTTTTTTGTTCAGGCTACTTTGAATCCCAGACCTCAGGGGTCTTTCTTTCCTTGTGTCTTCTAGAGAGAAATATTTCTGATTATCTGTGCAATATAGGCAGATGCTGTATCTTCTTCTAGAGCTATTGTAACTTTTTCCCTGTCTGGCACCGTAGAAGGGAATATGCATTCTTTAATACCCACATTATGCATTTCCATGTCTTGAGACAATGTCTCCCTAGCAAGAGTTCCCCCCACATATTTGAAGCTCTGCCTCCCAACTCTCACTGTTGTGCCCAATTCATTTGTACTTGCAGTGGGACAAAGATGTAGAAAATAATATCGAATCAAAATGACAGATTTTCCACCCAGCTGATATTTCTTTGTCACAGGATACTTAGGGCTGCCTATGATGAGACTATGAAGAACATATTTTGTGGCCTGCAAGGCAAATATATCCACACTCTAATCTCCTATATTGATCCTTGCCGGTCACAGATAAAACCATGCTTCAGCCAGAGGAAGTTTTTAGAGCTGTGCCCCCAAACTTTACCACTCCTGTTACAAACACCAAATCCATCTTCACAGGTGAACCCACCGAGTCTGTGCAGAACAGCGACACTGTCATCACTCAGAGTGCAAATTTCATCAACTAAGTTCTTCTGTTGTGCTTGCATATCAGATGAAGATGGTAATTAAGCAAGAAAATTGCAATCGAACCTTCACTGCTGAGCTTCCAGCAGTGCTGCCCTGTGTTGTATTATTAGCAGCCATTAGAGTGCTGCAGAGCAATGAAGACAGAGAAAGCCACCAACAGCAAGGTCTAGAAAGAGAAACTACTTCAGAGGCAGTTTTCTGGAAGACCTGAGAGCTTGCAGTAGCTCTGAAACATGTTAGGCCTAGAAAAAGGTTTTGTTAAGTCTGATCTGATAGCTATCAGAGGATTTTATTTAAAACATGATGTACAACAGTAAAGAAAATGGAGAAGGAGTTGTTCTTAATATTCTGGTAGTCCTAGGATCTGCAAAAGCAAGATCCTGACATGGCATGCTGTTGAACAGCACAGCATGGGCTTGTGCAGCTACCTACCCACGAATGACAGCAGATAGCGGTGGTGAACAGGATGCACATCTCTTTGCAAGTGAAGAAAAATACATTCAGACACAATGCATTTGTAACCACTTGTGAGGTTGAAGTGTCTCTTACTGCTGAACAGTCAGAAGTGCCCTTTCTCATTGGTCCTGATAATTTTAGCCTTTTCATGAGTTGCTACAACTTTCTGGGGAAAGGTACTAACCTTCTTTTCACCTTTGCTGTGTTTGAGCTGGGGATACTCTTCTTAAAGTCATCTATATGTGAATTTGAGAGAGCTGTCTGTTTCTGCACACCAAATAACTGAGCTTAGTCTAAAAAGAAGTTCCTATGAACTGTATTGAAGGAAATATTAAACTTGTTCTCCATCAGCCACGAGATTAATCATTTATACCTTAATATTTGCAATGGGATATGTTGAAATCAGAAAACTAGCCTGAATGGCTCTAGCTGGCAATAGTAACACCACACACTGCCTTTGTGAACTTCTGCTCATCAGCCATAGCAGCAGGGCATGGATAGCTCTGAGTGACGGTAGGCATCCGTACGGAATAGTTGTGATAAATGAGTGTAGATATATTGCTATAGATACCTATCATTGAAAAAAAAATGTCGATAACTGGAGGAAAGGTTGCATTATTTGGGTTTCAGCTTTTCTTTCAGTAGCTATCATACACACTTCTGTTCTGCCCACACAGAGTTTAGTGGTCAGTCCTATTCCCCAAGGGGGCCAAGACCCAGTATATGGGTACTTATAACGTGGAAAGATCCTAGCCCTGCTTGCCATCATGGCACGCTCTGCACAGCATCCCAGTATTGGCTGGCAAGTAATTAGGCACGAGGAAAGTTCCCCTGCTACCTTGCATGGATGTGGATACCTACGGAAGTTCCTGTCATCAAGGAGGTAGGGATATTGTATTTGCAGGTTGAATCTAGAAGACTAGTAAGGTCAGATCTTCAGGTCTTGTGATTTGTGTCACTGTTTTCTTTTACCAGGAAAATGGCAGTAAGGCTCAGCATGAAGTGTGGCCATGACTCCATCCCAGAGAGGAAAGACAGAGATGAACCTGAAAGCTTTGTTAGAAGAAAGAGGACAGAGGGTGATGAAAGCTAAGGGGCCCACAATACGTGCAATGAAACACTGAAGAATAGCTGGGATGGAATATAGAAAAGAAACAAGGAAAAGCAGGGCTCTTGCTTTCTCCCCACTGCAGTTCTAGATTATTAAGGTGTAACTGAGTAGGGAAGGCTGCAAACCAGACAGGAAAGACACCAACACATCCAATACTCTCAAATTCCACATCTTCTGAGGACAAAGGCTTGCCCTGTCAGAAGCAAGGCCTGCATGGGATTATGACATCTATCCATAAGTATGTTCCCAAGAAAATCAAGAAAGAAATTCTATCTTTGTCTAGTTTTTTCCTTTCCTGTGCAAGAAACAGATGGAGAGGATGAGGCATCCGTATTAGAAAGACATGGACACAACTGTTGTCTTGAAAGGTCATTGTTTCTCTCCCCAGCAGCAAAACTTTGCTGGAGACAGGAAGGATATGGAGGATTTTGAATTGGTGGCAACACAGTGCACATCAGTCTTGACAAATAACCTTTGCTTTACTGACTGATATGTAATAAACCTACTTGCTACCATTGCTGAGCACACAGAGGTCTGCTTTGACCAAGCAAGGATTTTGGGATGGACACCACTAGCTGTTGTACAGCAGAAAATGGAATTTTCTACTAAGTAAGAACAACAAGCTAAATATTTTTCAAAACAGGGAACTGATTACTCACTTGCATGCCTTTCACAGATCCACAGAGTGGAAGGGACCTCTAGAGATCATCTAGTCCAACCCCCCTGCCAGAGCAGGATCCCCTAGAGCAGATCACACAGGAACAAGTCCAGGCAGCTTTGGAAAGTCTCCAGGGAAGGAGACTCCCCCATCTCTCTGGGCAGCCTGTCCCAGGGCTCTGTCACCCTCACAGGGAAGAAGGGTTTCCTCATGTTTAGGATGACCCTTCTAATTTCCAGTTGATGACCATTGCCCCTAGTCCTGTCACTGGACACCACTGAGAAGAGCCTGGCCCCATCCTCCTGACACCCACCCTTTAGATATTGATAAGATCCCCCCTCAGCCTCCTCCTCTCCAAGCTAAACAGACCTTGTTAATGACTTTACCTTGAAGAGGAACTAAGGACTGATAAAAGATACCGACCACACCCTTGAAGAGGAGCTGATGACTGATAAATGGGAACATCCTGGCACTGGAAGCAGGATGGTTGCCACAAGGCATGAAGTCAACAGTAACTAGTGTAAAGGTGGCAGGGGGAGATGGAGACCACCAACTCAATAAATGCCCCCTTCCCTGTTAAGGCCATGCCTCACCGGGCACGTGCCTTGATTTAAAAAGACACCGCACCTTTAAACAGAAGTGGAGAGTAAAATTAACCAGTGAGATTTGTTGTGCTAAGTTACTAACCAGTTAGTGCAGAAAAAGGCACATCTTCATGTTTGCTAATTGGGATAAATATGCCAAAGCTTTTTGTATCCGGCTAGGCTGGCTTTGTGGAATACCACCTAGCCCCCATACCTGCAATAATAATATACCTCTGCTCTATGTGTTTATTGGCATAGTGCACACAGGGTGAACAATTCCACTTTTGGAACAACATAGCTAAGGACATACAGCTGGAACCAGATCATTTGGGAGTCTCAGCAGTAGCCGCTTTGCACAGTTTCACGTAGGTACAGAGATACAACCAGTTTGGTGTAGAAATACTTTGAGCTTGGTCACAGGAATTTGCAGGTTCATGCCTGTTTACGCAGGGGTAAATGCCAACGAGCACACTCCTGCATCGTGAATCTACACACCCCTTGGTCGCGAGCACCAACGTGGAGTCATCAGCAGTAGCTGCACCGAGGCAGCAACCGGAGCTGTGCGTGCATCGGATATAGACAGTCTGTCCCTTGGGATCTCCCTGGTGTGTGTTAAAAGTACCATCAAGTAGTGAGATGGCTGTCGGTATCTGAAGACATGATTAGAGACAGGGTTTAGTGTTATATACAGTGAAAACATGCTTTGGAAGTTGGCAGCGTTCTGGGGACGGCCTTTTCTATTCTTATCTCTAATCATCATGATTTTAAAGTAATAACCTGCAAAGGTGAATGATAGCTGTTTCAGGTGATAGATTGATATTAGTCCAGCACTGGCTTTACTCTTTTTTGAGACAGCTCATTGCAGTCCTCAATTACTAAGGGCACATCAAGCTATTTTTATAGTACACATGCTAACAGAAGAGATATGCTCTACTGCATATATGTACCTATTTTATTATACCTGCAGTACAACATTTTGGCTGATTTAGTATTTTACCAAGTGTCATTTAGACAAATAGGTTACGTTCTCTCTGCAGAGATCCTGAATTAGCACTGTAACCCCTACCTCATTTTCCTTAAAACCCAGGAATTTTTACAAACCCCACTTAGCTATCAATTGTTCTGTATCACCTTGAAGTACCCAGTACAGCAATAATACTCCCTTGTTTTACTTGCATCTATCTGGAGATTTTATTTATTGTTTCCTCTCCACATGACAGTTCTCTTATGAATAGCCACAAGATTTTTCTAACCCTCCACCAGCACCGTTTTTGCCTTAAAGAAGCACAAAATTAGTGCTGTAGGTACAACATAAAATTTGTCATTACAGCAAAGTCTTTCTACATTCTCAGCTAGAAGAAGCAGATATCATGACCCTGAGCTATTACCACCTACCTTGTCTCTCAGTCACATCTTCCTCAAGCTCACAAATACATCCCACCCTACATAACAAACACACCTTACCTCTTCTCCAAATTCACCTCATCCAGAGCTTCTTCATCTTCTGGATGGTTGGAGGGAGGGCTAACCATCAGCCTCAGGTGAAGTTAACCCTCCTTTAGTAACTACCTCAGGTGGTGGAGGACATCTGCTCAGCCCCCAGGCCCTCATGGGAATGGATTTTCCCACCGTAGCATGTAAACAACACTGCTGTTGTTGGAGGAATTTTGTTAATGTCGCTTGTAGGTGGTTTGTGGGGTTTTTTTAATCTTTTATTTCCATCACCAGAAGTTATTTTCATTTTGGCCAAATTAGGTTTCTTGTAACAAAAAACCTGGTTCCTAACCAGTAGAGCAATGGGCTTTGGCCTGCCACGGCACCAGGTGGCTTTTCTGAAATTGCAGGGTTAGTTGTCAATAGATTAACCTACTTCACTGCAGAAACTGGACTCAGCTCTCCGCGACGTACTTGTATTTCTGGCCAAACAAGGACATAAAATCATAACGTTTGGGTAGGGAGCCAACTGGTGCGACTGCTGTCCCAACATCCATCAGCTTTAATTGCTGGAGTGATTGATGTACTTGACAGCACAGATGGAACACGCAGTGTGTCAGCCAAGGTTTCCGTCATGCCCAAGGCCATGGCAGAACTTTCGCTCTGCCTGCCTCTCTTCTGGCGGCGTTTCCTCTTCCTGAAACCACTCAGACCTCTACGTGAGCGCAGCATTAAATGCACTGAAGGAGATCTTGGTGGATCTAGGTGGAAGAAATGACGTTGATGTGTCACTTCAGTGCAAATGCCTATCACTGGTGAGCTGATACCCGATTTCTTCAGCTTGTGTCACGGCAGCCTGCCTCACATGGATAATGTAATTCCACTGTGTTCCAAGGGATTATGTTGGGGTCACGTGTACGAGGATTGGAGAAGACATCCCTGTTCCTCGGCCCTCGCTCTGAGCAGATCAGATAGAAACCAGCTCCACTGGGCCCCCGCAAAGATGCCCTTTTGGTCACGGGGCGTCTCTATCTGCTGAAATAAAACTGGCTGTTTATTCCAGAACACGAGGTGTAAACGCAGTGCTGGTGTTACCTCTTTATCCTCATACACCAGTAAGTATCACAGTTCCTGTGGGCGTTTCCACAATGCCTTGACACTGGGGTTGTAACGCAGTAACGTGAGCTGTTTCCACCTAAGAGTGCTTCAGCTGTAAATACGGGTGTAAATGGGCTAAAGAGAAGCAACACTAACCTTCCTTTGAGTAAGTGAGACAGAAACAGGGGCTGGCTGAAACCACATTGGTGGGGAAGACCACAGCAAGGCGATGTAAAGGGAGGTTGGACGCACACCCTGAGGTCTGAGGATTCCTACAGAAAACTGGAGTGAAAGGAGGGGATCCTGTTGCTAAAAGAGAGGTTGGAGAGTCTGGAGGATGTAACTGAGCACGGAGAGGAGGACAGAAGTCAGAAAAGTGGGATATGTGTCTACCAGAGAGGACATGACATGGAGAATTACAGTAGAGCACTGGTCCTCAGCCTGGAGAAGACAACCAGAGACACTGTGGGAGCGTCTCTCCCTGGAGAGGGAGAGAGCAGTTCTAGGTAATGCCAACAGCATGGTCCTGGATGTGAAAGGGAGAGTTGGTGGGGGCCAGAGCAGACAGTTTTAGAATGAGAGGAACAAAAGAATTAGAAAATAAATCTGATACAATGAAGAGAAAGATCCCTTGGGTTGAGGCTATCGGAAGTTGAAGCAGACAAGAAACCTCTGTGTCTACGAAAGGGGCAAGTGGCAGCTGAAGACGAAGAGGGCAAAAGTTGAGAGCTTGATGAAAGTAATTCTGCTTCTTAAATATTCTCTCCTTGGATTGGGAGATACGAGCAGGACCCCCTTGCAGAAAGAAGTGGAGGCAACCAGGCAGCATGTAAATCATCTGGTTGGAGGGATTTATTTAAATAGAAAAGGGTTGTTTGACATTGTTAGAGAAAAGAAGGTTAATTTTACTGAAGGAAAACTACAGGATTTCCATCCTGAATGCTTTTCAGTGACAGGTCAGAAAGAGGAGCAGAGAAACCAGGGCTGGGGTTTGAAAGGTCTGCCAGCAGATGACAACCCATCAAAGCTAATGGACCAGAAAACATGAAAGGGCCAAGTGTCAATGTGAGAGAGAACGGGCTGATGCTGGAAGAGAGCAGATGATGGCTGAAGAGAAAGTGGCTATTAAAAAAAATCAGAGAGTACTGCTTGATGAAAACAGTCACAGGAAAGGCACCAGTGTTGAGAAGAATGAACCAAGGCTGAAATCTGAAGAGGGATATGAAAGCAAAGAAATATGCACTTAAGGGTTGGGTGTATCATCATGTATGAGTTGAAGCTGTGAAGGATGAGTGGGAAAAGCTGCAGGACAGAGAGAATTAGCAAGACTTCAAAGGAGGTTGATAGGTAGGATGGGATGTAACAGCAGAATGAATGGAAAGAGAAGCAGCAGGTGCACTCCGCTCAAAAGCTGGGAGATGAGTCGGAAAGAAGAGAAGGAGCCTGATAGATCAAATCCAGATGGGTTAAGTAGGAGAATATGAAAGAAAGCAAGAAGGGACACAGAGAATTTAAAATAACTGTGAAGTGGTGGGATAAGGCACTATTACAGGCTGGCTTCCCAGTTTGCAAAAGCTTCCTTGTCACAGAACCACCTCATGCAGATACACAAGACAGTCGTTTATTCCTGTGAGGGCAGGACACACATTGCAGTGTTTTCATGTCACATGTTCACTTTTATAGATTGATATGACAAAAAGTATTTGTACTGGCATACTGCATCTGATTGTGGCAAAAAAATCATCTTGAGACATGCCAATCATCAGATGGCATTCTGAACGGAAAAAAAACCAAAACAAAAAAATACAGTTTCATGCATATTGAAGGATGATTTCATAGAAATACTGTTAGAACAAATAATGTTCTGTGGGAACATCTGTGTGTGCATATTTGTCCAGTCACTTGGGGGCCTACAGGGAAGCTGGCGGGGACTTTTTACAAGGGCCTGTAGTGACTGGACAAGGGGTAACGGGTTTAAATGGAAAGCAGGGAGATTTAGATTGGATGTAAGGGAGAAATTCTTCCTGGAGAGGGTGGTGAGGCACTGGAACAGGTTGCCCAGAGAAGCTGTGGGTGCCCCATCCCTGGCAGTGTTCAAGGCCAGGCTGGATGAGGCTTTGAGCAACCTGGTCTAGTGGAGGGTGTCCCTGTCCAGGGCAGGGGGGTTGGAACTGGATGACCTTTAAGGTCCCTTCCAACCCAAACCGTTCTGTGATTCAGGAGCTCTAAGGATGAGCAGTGAAACTGTCAATACTTCTCTGACTATATAAGAAGATAAACATTTGTCCAAGTTGTATACGGATGGGATATTGGACCAAAGGGATATAAATGCCTTTAGAAGTCTTCATACACCAAATCCATCAACTGAGTTTGGCCAGAAAACCAGTATATCCAAGAAACAAGCTCATAAACCCATTGAGGAAGGCTATCTGTGCTAGTAGCGTTCTTGATTTAAGACAAGAGTGAGCATCACATTAGCTGGACTCTTCCTGCTGGAATAGGCTTTGCAGGTTTCCTAATGACTTGCTTTTGTACTCTCAGAGATATCGCTTTCACGTTTTCCTTTGCCCTGTTGTATGATTGATGATGCGCCCTTCCCTGAGCCCTCTGATGTGCTTTCTCTAATCTTGTGCCTTTTACGCTGTAGTCACCCAGGATTACCCGCCAAAGCGCACATGCCCAGCGCTTAAAAGCAACACGTGCGCCGCAAGGCGGGACTCGTGTGGAAACACGCCGCCCTGGGTTGTAATTCAGGCAGCTCCAAAGCTCCCCATGTTCCGGGATCTGTGGTTTTGCCGTTCAGAGATCAGTTTGACACCCTTGCCTGAGCTCTGGCTGTGCGCAGGAGTCGAGCTGTGGTACGCCTCGCCACAGAGGCAGACAGCAAAGATACTTCTAGAAAATGAAATTCCTAGTAAACTCTGGATGTGAAGAGACAAGAATAAAAGGTTCTTCTTTAAGCTCTGCACTGGAGAAAACAGAGCTAGTAGACTGTGCAGATAAAAGGCTGATGTGCTTAAAAATGAAAATAATTCCTAGTGCCACTCCTCTTTTTTCCTTTTTCTTTCCCTCTGTGCATCACTGTAGTCATTCTCCAAGACAGGCCATTAATCCTCCTTACAGTGAGCAATCATCATTTCGGCTGCAAGAGTGAGGTCCCCGATTTATGGAGGTTATAGCGACGTTAAGGAGCACGAGACGAAGGGAGTTGACTATTTTTCGCCTACCGTGAGCATGTTAACGTTTTCCTTTCAAGGAGGATTTTTGAGATTCTGCTCCTAGCAATCTTTACAGCAGCCACTAGCTCTAGCTGGGAAGCAGGACTGATGTGGAATGGGAGACAGAAAAAAGGGTGGAGGAGGAATCAAATGGCATAAACCAGAGTAATTTACAGTATGAACAAGGGCTAACAGTGCTTGGAAGATAACAGAATAATCCGGTTTCAGTTAAGGCATACAAAAATTTGTGGAAAACATGTTGATATAAAAACTACCGGCTACGTGCCTGTTTATTTAAACCTAAACCCCCATTGGAGACAGAGCTAAAAGATGCACAACTAGTAACGGTTTTTTAAAGCGTGTGAACAAGTATTTTTTAGGCAGGCTGGTATTTTGTGTTGCTCGGAGGGAACGCAGAGCAACCACGGGTGACCTCTTTGCTGATGTGGCAAAAAGATACAGCAAAGAATCATTTGCAGCCTAAGACCGACAGAGCCTTCGGGATCTATAGATTTAAGGAAAGTGCTTCATTTCCTCTTTCTTCAGAAAACTCAGGTGCAGTGGAGTCCACCCACAGTCATCTCACAGCCCATCTGGAGTACTCCAAACCACCACTATACCTTGGGATCTCTAGAAGACTTGAGGAGGTCCAGTTCAGCTCCTGTTGTCACAGGAAGCGGTTCTTCATCCAGCCCCAGATCCGGTTTGATCTGGGGTCTCACTCCGGTCTCACTCCACTTGACAGAGGGTTTGTTTGGTGTCATTTCCTTAGCACAAAGCCATAGAAAACATCAGCACTGGGACTACAACTAGTGATCACAGGTTTCAGGAGCCAAAGGAATTGCAAAGGCATCTCAAGAGATTGGATCAGTAGAGCCAATTGAAGGAAGTTCAGCACCAACAGAGAACACCTGAAAGCAAGTATCTGCTTCTTTAAGTAACGGAGGGGAAAGGAAAGAAAGAATCTAGCAACTGCTTTTAACCTCCCCTCATCAGCCGAGTGTTACTCTTATGCACTTGAGGAGACAGCGGAACCAAGACGTGGGAAGGGGAAATTACCCAATGAAGGGTTTTCTTTACAGTTAACAATACAGCAGAGCCGAGAACAACTTTCAAAATGTGAACTGTAGTTTGGGACACAGGTGCCTTGAAAAAAACCCCACTTCTTAGTGCTTTGTAATAGAAATCAAACAAAAACGGGGTTTCCTTTGCTGTTAGTTCGCACCCTGTTCACTCGAGATTATTTTTTCGTGTAGGGTCTCTGTATGGTAACTCCCAACACAAAACTGATGCCAGCCAGTTTGGCTGGACGTGTGGTTGATCGAACAGGATCCGGTTGGGGTAACGCAGGTAAGTATGTACACGTGCAGTATGTGCTGCTAGTGTGCTCAACAAACATTAAAAAAAATACCACGCAACGTATCTCGGCGCCGCCCCGGGCGCGTCGCAAACTTTTAATGGGAGGAAAACTGATTAAAAATTCAGGATCGATGCCTAGCTCTGCAGAACCTGGGCCATTATTGCTCCTGTATAAGAAACGAGGAACGCATTTCTTTACCTCAGCTTTATTACCTGTGAGGAGGGAAGATGGAAAGGTGAAGCTTGTAAACGGGCCTTATGATCTTCACTGACACAACTCTTGCAGGTCAAGGGAAGAAACCCACTGCAAGATTGGCCAGGGTGTTTGCCAAACTGAAGCCTGGACTCGGCGTCCAAGTTATTTGCCACGAAGGACTATTTATAAGGAACTATAATTTCAGCAGATACAAACTGTTGTACAGGTGAGTCACATCATCCCACCAGCTGCTTAAATCTGCTCTGGGAAGAAATAAGACTAAGCTGTTAAACCCTTGCTTTGATCTAATATCTGGATTTAGAGGCCCATTAAAATTTTTTTATATATATATATGCTTGAGGAGAGACCATGACTTGCCGTTTGTGATGGGACGGCTTTAAAAAATGTGAGGGATAAATGTCAAGTGATTCCAAACAGCCTTAAAAATGCCAAAGCAACGTGTCCATTGTTTCCGTACCTGTAACGGTCACAACTGCTGCGACTGCTTGCTACACCCGTTCTTGCCCGGCGCGGAAAGCCCTGCGCCTGGCCACGCTGGTCCCTTGCCGCAACGGTGCAGAGCAGCCAGTTCTCAGGGGGCCAAAGCGGCGACTGCAGGTGGAACAGGTGAGGCTGCCTCCTGGCCTGGTGTCTGTGTTGGCAACGGCGCTTTCAAGTAACGCAGGATCTGGTGGCTTGTTTCCTAAGCTGTTTTACGTCAAGAAGCCGGGCCAAGACCAACAATAAATGAGAAAGAGACGGAGACAAAAGAAGGTTGGTAGAAACAGGCAGGTGTTCTTTATTTCATGTGGCACAGCATTAGGCAGACAACCCGAGCAACAGTTTCTAACAAAAACCAAAGCTATCACTTCCAGGAACCATCCCCCCAAAACAAGGGTCTACTGCCAACAGTGGCACCGAGATATCCTGGCCCGTCCACTCTCATCTCCTCATAGTTCACATACGCTTAGGCCGTATCTTAGCCGAAAGCGTCCTTCCTGCGGAGTCTAATGTCTCAGGAGACAGCATCTCTAGACAGCGTACGTACTGTGCAGTATCACCCAAGTACCACCTCCTCGAGCCAGCTGAAACATAACGCTAACCCCGGAGAGGAGGCTGCGCAACCGCCTCGCGTCTCCCTGAGGTAATACAATGCCGTTCCTTAGCTGACAACGCGAGGGGCACCTGAGGGAAGATCAATATGGCTTCAGAGTCTAAACTCCCGATGCAGTAGCGAGAACCTGGCACGCCGTCTGCCGAGACGCAGGGCGAGTACCTCCTCCGCCCCCAGCAGCACCAAGAGCCGAGCCCGCCGTCTGCCGAGAGGGCTGAGAACACAGACGCTCTTGGACTGGGAGGAGGGAGAGCTCAACCAAAGATCACAGCGGGCCGTAATCTTTGCGTTGGCCACGAGGCGAGAGGTAAGCAACGACGGTGGTCGGGGGAGTTAGGTAGCTGTTAGCACTCTGGATCAAAGGCATGAAGAATGGCTGGCGGAAGGAAGACGTATTAGAGACTGAGGGCAAAACTTTAAAAGCCTCGGGATATTACTTTTAATTATTATCTACAGGTTATTCTCTCTATGTATACTATTTATCTTTCTAAATTAAGAAAATAAACATTTATTAACAAGTCACCGGGTCAAATCCTGCCCTCCACTGAAGCCAAATCCACTGACTGCAATGTGAGGGAGCCCAGTGTAAACAACGATGGGCAAATCTGGCCCTTTATGTCCTGAAAAGTCTGCTTGTACCCATTTCTTTCAATCCTGCGAGGAAATACAGACCAAAGGGTGAATTAACTGTTACGAATCTCTCCTGAACTACAAGGGGGAAGCATCAACAAGGTGTGGCAAAGGAGCAAGAAAAGGAAACAGGTAAGTAAGTACTGCTCTAAAGAGAATTTTGTCCACGTGTCAGAGCAAGAGTACAAAAAGAGAGCGGATCTGGGTCAAGCGCTACTGGCCTTCGCTTGTTAAGCAACCACAAAATCCTTCATTTACCTTCGGTGAAACGGTACACAACCAGAGCAAACAGAAGGAACCAAATACTCCTCTTTCCTCTGCAAACATCACTCGCCCGAAGGTGAACAGTGTCATCCCTCTGGATGCTCCGCTACCTCCAACTGTCTGCACAGCGCAGCGTCAGCCGCTGGAGACAAAACACGTCTACTGTGCAGATGAGTGAGGCCTGTGGTGTCTTGGACACGTAACGTTTTGAATATTAAAAAAACCCACTAAGGTGCTTTTAGACACAGAACAATACGATTTTGGATGCATTTACCACTTTTATTTCACTATGCAGAAACATACATTCACCATGTGTTGTGATGCAGCTGACAGTGTAATGGACGCTACCCCTTCAGTGGGTGTTAGAGCTGGACACTAACGAGTTTTCAGTGGACGTTCTGTACAGGTTAAGGCTCGACTCTGAACTAGATAGTAAATGCTGACCAGATTCTCAAACAGAGTTGGGTTGTTTTGTTGTTTTTTTTTTTTTTTTTTCTTCTGAGAACAAAAGGGAAATCAATAGAAAACCGTCACGGTTATTTCAGATTAATAATTTTCTAATGCTGCAAACTAAGTAAAATACAGATTTTTTTTTTTTTTCTTCTTCTCCAAAATAACTACATATAATTTACAAGGTTAGGATCCGTGAAGGGTGACTGGAAGCTGACTCTGAACAACGCTGACAAAAATCATTAACGTTAATATACTAAAATCATGACTACCTCATAAGGTATTCCGTCAGGTATACAAAGCACACTTTGTAAGCATTTAAATATTTTGATAAGAGTAAAGATTCGTCATCATTTATTGGGCAGTAATAAAACCAGATGAAACAAACAGAAGATTCAAGTTGTTGACTGAATAAACTGTGTTATTGGCACATCTAATGTGTGGTAAAACATTATACACAGTACCTACACGGCTTCTAGCATCTGGCAGGGGGTGTGTGTGTAATCTTCATTTACAGTATCCGTAAACAAAAGGCTTGCCACCTAACAAATTTTAATTTGTTTAGACTTCCATAAACTGTGAAAGGCATGAACTGTTTATGTGTTACATGAGATCACTGTTTATATCGTTTATGAACGTGCAGGTATAGCTGAAAACTTAGACATTTTAAGAAAATTAAAAATGCTGCTTTTCTGTAATTTTATCGTTGCTTCATGCAATATTGTTTAGCCGCTGCTGCTGATTCAGATCGCTTTCTATGGGAAGGTATCTCTGCCAGTTTCTTTATTAACGGTCAAGAGCAATTCTTCTGCACTGAAATTTTCCACAGACAGATACAAGTCAGTCAGGTGGGAACTGAGACTCCGCATAGGCTCTCGTATTCCTACTGGTGTGCATGTCTGGATTCATATGCAATCTAGGTCATTCCTGCAGGAAAGAGAACCCAGTTAATTACTCGATGCAACTACTCTCTCGCAGAAGAGATTTTGCCGATTTGTTCGCGTAACGAAAGCTACTTGAAAACGGCATCATCCCAGCGGAAGCGACTCGGCCCAAATCCAAAGTCCGTTGACGCCAACGGAAAGAATCAGTGACATCAACAGACTTTTGGGCAAAGCCACATGACGTTGTCTCTGAAACACTGAGCGGAATGCCACAAGAATCACAGCTACTCACTCCGCAGTGACTGGTTCCATCTTCCAAACAACTAACAGTTACTGAAATACGTTTCTCTTTAGGGCCTCCACATCCAAAGGCGGGAGAGCGAAACAGCTTCAAAAGGTGCTGCGCATCATACTCTGCTACTCACACCAAACGTTAGGGAATATATACATTGTTTTAAGAACAAAATCCCGCTGCTATCAGTTTAAACAAATCAGACAAGCAGCTTTTTTTTCCTTAACTTCTGCATACAGCATTCAAAGCAATCTGTGCAACGGTGCTGGCATCAATGGCTTTTGCATAGCAGGTTAGTACGCATGACATGTTTTTGCAGACAGAATAAATACAGTAAAGACTGAGGCGTCTGTTTAGCCAGCCACAACCAGGGAGCATGCCTTTACTGGGGGGGAAAAGAAAAAAAAAAAAAAAGGCTTGACACAAGAAAAGCTGCATTATCATCTCATCCTGATAAACAATGCTGCTTCAGAACAGAAAATGGTCTCTCGAATACAAGAAAGCCAAGACATCCGAATACCGACACGCTAACTCACTGGGTTAAAAAGGAGAAACAAAAATAGGTTGGACCGCATCTTTGCAAATTAGGGATTAACTTGTACTGTATCTGCACAGGACATTTGAAAAAGCAGCTGCAGGTTTTCCCCTTGGCATTTTTAAACAAAATGCGTACCTTTAAGAACAAATTATTTTTGTTCTTAAATGACATAAAAGCAGACAACAGATTTTTTTTTTGTTGGTTTTTTTTCACTTCAGAAGTAGATAATTAGACTACATCAAAGCATGGACAATGAGGGCTTTCCAGAGAGCCAACAAAAGCAAATGAGTAGTTTTCTCTTTCTCCAGCTGGCACCGTTAAAGGAAGAAAGACGTTTTGAGCTGAATGTGGTTTACATTCAAACACCAGAACTGATAACCAGCACAAATGCGACTTGCAAATGCCAGTGAGAGAAAGCAAGGAGTTAGAGGTGAATTATGGTAGGAAAACAACCTTTGCAACATGCCAGCCCAGTAAATGCCTTGGAAAATCATCTAGTCCTCTTACCTGTGGTCAATCCTCCCCATCTTCTGGTGTGATTTCTGTCTCTTTATGTACCACTACTTTGGTCACTGACATGTCAGGGTGCTGCTCTTTGGCTTCTTTAATTGCCTGAGCCAGCGCCTATCCCAAGGAAACCACAGAAGGGCAAAAACAAAAAGGAGGTGGAACATGCATGATCAGTAGCAAGGTGGAGAGATTCATGAGATAATACACAATCTACCAATGAGGAAAATGATTAAAATATGAAATACATCATCACTGCTTTAACTACTAATCCGGTTTAAGTTAAGGCACGCCCGTGTGAACAGTATCTTTTAAAGCAACGTTTGGAAACGTTCTCTTTGGCAGCCTTCGGGGTCGCCTTCAGCAGCTTATAGATTTTACCTGATCATGATCGATATCTGCATCTCCTGTGATGACTATTCGTTTCTCAATCCTTGTCTCCGAGATGCCTCCTTTCACAGTCTAGACGGGAGGGACAAATGCAGGTCGGTAACGCACGTTCAAGGGTGCTGCTACTCACCCAGAGAACCATCAGCGCGGGAACCCAGGCGCGACCGGGCTGAGCTACTTCAAACAGCACACGCAGAGGGGACAACCCAGAGCAGCTCGGGAGTTGGCCTGCCCTGAACAGACTAGATGACCTCCAGAGGTCCTTCCAACACAGATAATTTAGTGATCCTAACCACCCTGCCCGCGCCCCACGAGAGATGTTTCTGTGTTGAAAACGGCAGGTACCGACGGTAAATTCATCCCACGAGGACAAGGACGGACACGCAGACGGCTCAGATTAAGACCTAGTTAAGTCCCACTGCAGGCCCCCGAAGGAGGTGCAGGGTGGGGTATGGCCTTTGCACAGCTCACCTGCTGCAGGGTGAATTTCGCTGCAGAAAGGTGAAATCCTGCCCCAAGTGAATACTGGTGGCAGAGCTGTCACTGCACTGTGTTTCTCCTTAGGTAGGAACTGTTATTTAGCAGCTATCTTGGAACCGGGAAGACCCAACATCATTCATCTGTGCAGCCCTAAGCTTTCTGCCTGGCTGTGGGCAAGTTCCTTATGGTTCCACCCAGCAACACGACCGTGGCGTCCGAGCTGACTGAACGTCCTGTTGTACGGATTTACTATGGGTTTGCAACACCGTGCAGGGACAACAGCTCAGGACTCAAAGGCAGCACAGTCATGTCAGCGGAGCCTCACGCTCAGGCAAGTTATTCCTTCCTGGCCACCGTACGATGCCAAGGTGGCCACAACGACTTCCAGTTCCAGACAGTATCCGCAGCTACGTCAAGCGTCTCCATATAGCCATGTTTTGTGCCTGCACAGACACACCCTAACGCTTGATGACTTTGAGGACTCTTATCAAGTCCTTGGACAAGATGTGAATGAAGGCAGTAAACCCAAAGATAGGAGAACGAAGACAGGTACCCAAAACAGGCAAGATTTTGTCCAGAAAATATAAGCACGTGTCCGCACGTTAAAACGAATAATAAAATTGAAGTTAAGAAAACATGCACCCTTGTGAAAAACACAACCAAAACCCTCCCCGTTTCCTGACGACTCACTTTGGTGATATGTGTAGTGGTTGTAGTGCTGGTAGTTTCAGATGTGATGGTTTGTGCACTCATCAATACACCTGGTTCCGAGTCAGCACCGCAATCCACCTAGGGAACCAAAAGGGAAAACCAGCCATAAAACACATGTTCCCGAGCACAGGGAGGGAAGAACCGGGTTGGCTGATCTTCCCTAATTCTACAGTTCCTCATAAAGTGAGTATCTAATCGTAGGGAAACAACTGCTGTTAGGGGGATCACGTGTCAGTATTTCTCTCTGCGTCTAGAGGCTCCCCTTGGCATCTGGAAGGACAGATGAGAAACTGGGGCTTTGAAACCTGTACTGTCACCCACGTTCTCAAAAGGCCCTATACCAGGACCTATTCAGGGATGTTCAAGGAACGTGTAGACGTGGCGCTTGAGGACATGGCCTAGTGGGTACGGCAGTGTTGGGTTGGTGGCTGGACTGGATGATCTGATAGACCTTTTCCAACCTTAGGGATTCTGCAATTCAGGACAGGAGTGTCACCCTCGGGTAAGCTGTACTTAACGCACCTCCTCCTCATGCTGGTACCTGAACAGCTTAGAACGGTTTACACTAAGGCATACACTTAAAGATGGGTGAAGAAACACGAGTTCCTTAAGGCGACGTTAAATCAGACCCTGGGTTTTGCAGAATTTCTTACCTGAGAAGACTCGTACGTAATGGTTTTTGTTTCTGTATGGACTACGGGCACTTCCTTGGTTGAAATTTCAAGGTTTTCCCCACCAGCAGAAACACTACTGAAACTGATAGTCTCAGTCTTCACAACTGGCGACTGCGTGAACAGAAAAGAGATGGGAATTGGAACATTTAGTAAAGCTTCCGGATTCCTCCAAATATTTTTTTTCCTTGGGAAAAGGAGGAGCAACAGCTAAAAAAGTGCTCTGCATTTAAAAGCACCAAAAAAAAGAGAAAATCTCTTCATTATAACGGTAGATGCCTGTATTTAATGCTGGCAATGTTTAGCACTACCCTAGATTTCATGAAAACAAACTTGGGAAAAGATGTAAACTCTACCAGAAGCAACAGGCACAACCTTAAACACAGGAGGTTCCCTCTGAACACCAGGAAACACTTTTTCACCCTGAGGGTGACCCAATGTTGGCCCAGGTTGCCCAGGGAGGCTGTGGAGTCTCCATCCTCGGAGATTTTCAAAAGCCATCTAGACATGGTCCTGGGCCTTGGGTGGCCCTGCTTGGGCAGGGGGGTTGGACCAGATAACCTCCAACCTGTTCCTTCCAACCTCAGCCACACTGTGGTTCTACATTTTCTTAAAGTGACAAGAGAACAAGTCATATTTGGCCTTAGTCTTCCATTCAGCTCTCAGAAAAAAAGAGTCAGAACAAGTTTTTTTTAAACCTCTCTGAATATAATTGTTGAGGTTCTGCTAACGGGACTAAGAGAAGGAACCTGGGTTGTTTAAGACACGGTACGCTCGTTAACAACTGTACCAAGCACGGGAAAAAATGCATTTTCTGTCTGTGTGGACACGCAAACTTTGCCAATCTTGACGGACTTTCCCAAAGAGAACGCCAGCTGAATCCTTGCTATCCACTGCATAAAAAGCCACCGGACTGGGTATTTCTCCGTAGCATGGCAAGCGCTTTCGAGGAAAACACGCACGGCGTTTTGCCAATACTGGAAACCAGCAACAAAGCCTTGCAGGTGCCATGCAAGGAGGAAACAAGAGGAGAAACAAACTGCCTGCTGTAGAGAGGTAACCACACAAGCTTGGCACGTTTTGCTTTCCGCGAGAGGATTTAACCGAGTCCACCCCTGCCTACGTTTACGCTTCAGCACAGACACGACCGATTTAATAACGAGTTACCTCAAAATGAGGTTTTCTTTCCAAAGACTCTGCAAGGTGGACTGTTGTACCGTGCTCCTCCGCCTGCTCACAGGGAGCAGCAGCGACTCCTTCTTGTTTGGTTACGGCTTTCCCAGCCTCCTCCCTTTTCTCCTCCTTCTCCCCCTCAGTCCCAGCAGAGCCCTCCTTCCCTTTCACGCCAGCCGCCGCCTCAGCCTGGGCATCCAGCACAAGTCCGGCCGCCTTAGCGGGATCCCCGCTCGCATGCACGTCCATCCCCTGCCTCTCCTCGATAACCACGGTCTCCTGTACAACCTTCTTCACCGTCTCCTGGTGCGGCTGAGCTGCCTGCTTCATTTCACTGGAAGTTATCTCCTGAGATGTCGTCGTGTCTATTCTCTGCAGGGAAGGAGAACAAAAACAACCCCAAGCCCCTCAGTGTCGGAAGCGGACAACACTACTTGCAATAGCTGCTCGGCTTAATGCACTGTGAACATCGATTAAAAAAATGGGTGTTACATTTTGCCAATTTATTTCTCTCACGCTGCACGGATTTTCGCTCCCAAGGCATTATCGGGATAGAAGAAATGAGAAACAAAGCAAGAATCCCGATCTTTAGAAGCGAAGAGAGATGCCCCGGTATTTTTCTCTGGGATTTTGGTGTGAGTTTTATAAAGGCAAAATACAGCACCCTGCGAAACGACCAAAATAAAAGCGAAATGAGACAAAACCTGTGCGTTTTTCTTTTCTTTTTGGTGAAGTTTCTATTGCAACAAAGGAAAAGGCACACCAATGCATGCGTTGGTTATGGAGGTTCCGCGCTATGCGCAGGAACGGGAACAAAAGGGAAGCGGAAGTCATCGGTGTGCGGTTATAACAGTGACGGAGGGAAGCGAACGGCCACCTGAGCCCAGCTATGTGAAGTAGAAGTAACCCCTCCTATGAACTCGGTCGGTTTTCTGGCAGACTCTATTAGACTGAAGATATCTGAACCATCCAAGGTTTTTTCACCGGTGGACTGTTTAGTCTAAACAGACAAAGAGACGTAGAGTCATACAGAGAAGAAAGGCAGACCCACACGCACCGACATATTAACTGCCGAAACCAGAGACGGAGGGAAGGGAGAGAAGGTTGCGGGAGCCAGGGGAGGTTGGAAACAGGAAAAGAATGGGAAAATAAACTGGAGCTAATTTGTAATGGCTGTAGTAAGCAACGGTTACGCAGCGTAGGTGTTAGCATTGGCATTTTGCTGGTTCAAGCAAACCTCTGTTCTCCTTTTACTCACAAGCCACAGCAGCAATACCACGTTTCAGTAACACGGATCTTTAAATAAACCGGAAAGGTTGAAAGCCGTATAGAACGTCTGCTTCAGACTGTGGGACGGATTCAAAGTATGAGGGGATGGGAAAAAATAAGCTGGATTGGCTGCTGTCAACACAAAGCCAGGCAGCAAGAGAACCGAAAGGTAGGGTGGTGTGAGGGGGTTGCCTAAAAGAAGTCATGCTTTAATCTTTAAGCCGTGGCACAAAGTCAAAGCCACTCGTTACCACTACTTTTGACGCAGACGACTCGGTAACATAGTGAGCAGTAGCAATGGTAAATGGCTGTTCTCTGGAATATCTCCACTCAGACAGGCTCTTATCTCTCCGGGCAAATGCCCCTGCTTTTACAGCTTCGCTGCCAAGGTGTTTTTCTGCTTTGCCAAGCTGCAAGCTTCCCAGTGTACCATGTAACTGCAAATCCCGGTCCATCTTTAGTGTCTTTTTCAAACTCTCCTCTTCAGGACTTTGCAACTGACATGCTGCTTCCTTTATGGGTGTCAGAGAGTCGGACAGCTTCCTTTTCGTGCTCTGCACGTCGGGTCCCCGCCTGGCTTTCTCGTCAGTGACAGGCTCGAGGATTTCGTACTTGGCCACTACTGGAATGGTTTTCACAGATTCTTGCACTTCCCTTTCCAATTTTTGCAAAGCTTCTACTGTTTTCTCACCCTCTTTAGCTTTACTCGTCATGGTTACAATTTTCCCGGATACGGTATCATAGGACTTTCCTAGGGTGAACATTTTCTGCTTATTCTCCTCTTTGGATTGTATTTCACTTTCCAAGTCCTCAAAGCTCTGCGTTAGAACGGTACCGGATTTTAATAACTCAGGTGGAAAGGCAGTTCTACTGCTCACAGTCACTACTTTGTATGCCAGACTTTTTTGCGATTCACCATCAACTACCTCAGCGGGTATTTTGTCTATAATTACCCAGTCCTCAGTGCCCTATATTTGAGATATAAAAGCTAAATTAGAATACCTGAAGGTTTATATCTACATCAGGAGTGCTAAAGTATGTTAAGACATCAATGCTGCCTCTTCTGAAAGCACATAACGACTTTTACCACTGTACCTCTTTAGAGCCGTTATCAAAGAGCATCGCCTTAGGAAAAGCAGGATTCCTTTGCAGATTCCCTCTAATTCCACCCATATAACGTGGACGCAAATAGTTACTTTTGCCACGCTGTTTCTGCAGTAATTTGAAGCGGGCTAGCGTTTTAATGCAACATTTAAAATGACAATTGGAGTCATCCTGAGGTTAAAAAATCATAGTTCATAATGCTAGAGTCAAAAAAATTAGCAATATAGGGCAAATAAGCACCCAAACGTGACAGAATGTTGATGAGACTTTAGAATAGAATGCATCTGTATGTAGCTGCAGCCTGCACCGAATTTCCTTGTTTTCGTAACATCAACCCCCCTCAGCTGTTAAAGCTGAGTAGTACAACACAGTGAACGCCATGCTACTACAGGCTCTGAACGGAACTTAACGCAGCATCTTTTTTTCCTCCTTTCTACAAATATGCTACGTGATTAGCTTTGGCTACGCAATCAGCATCCAGTTATTCCACCTTAAGACCATAACTGCAGTATTGAACTAAGCAAACGTGCTAGTTTAAAACGGAATGAATTAAAAATAACCTCTAGGGATGATGGGATACTTTTCTGGATAATGATTTGATGAGAAGTAACCAAAGTGCCAGCAGATTCTCCTTCCTGCAGCTTCTTCTCTATCACACTTGGCTAATAGAAAAACCAATAAGAATACAAAGTTCACCATCACTCAGCGCAATCTGAATTCACTTGACAGTATATACAGGAAATTCATTCGAGTGACACAAGCGCCCCATTCACCACAGTGTTTTCAGCGAGGCTTACGCTGGAAACGCATGCACGACTGCGAACAACGTCCACAAACGGCACCGTGCAAGTAGATTTCTAACCAGCACACAAATCAGCCTCTATCAGGGAGCCGTAAGCTCTGGTGGGTACTCATCCCTCAGAATCTGGCCCCCAGATTACATCTCCCTCTGGAACTTACAAAATAAATAAAAGTTTAAAAAGTGCTCAGAAAAGAAAATAAAGTAAGAAATCATTGCCAGCCTATCAGACTGCATTTCAAGAAAGTATTATTTGTTTTTACCTGCAATTCAAGGAATGTAGTACCTCCCTTCTGCAAAAATATGAGTTTTTCTGATTTTTCTCTTTCTTCTTTGGTCTAGTGTCAGGGGAATAAATGGGTTTAGTAAATGGAGGGCATACAGTCCGCTATACTTTACAACAGCTCATCGTATTTCCCCACTCTACAAATTATTAATTGCATTGTAAATCAGGAAACAGAAATCAAACAGTGTAATCTTACAGCAAAGAAATTTCCCATAAGTGCAATCAGCGTCTCTGTGATGAACGCAAAGCAGACGCAAACATACCATTTGAGTAGCACGAAAACCACCAAACTGAACTAGCACTCGGGTGCGGATGCACTGTGATCATTTCATCTTACGTTACCCGTTTAACTGTGTCTGGCGCCAACTTACATGCCCTCCTTCAACAGCCTAAGAACGGGTCCCTCCACCTTCAGCCCGGACTTAGCTCTTCCCCGAGTTTGCAGCCTTCCCTGCTGCCGCGGGCAGACGGTGCGCCCTCCAAAAGTTTAGCTCTCCCTTTCTCCTTACGGGTGTAAGAGGTCTCGGAGTCTTTTTCCCGCGCAGGAAGCTAACCGTTGCTGTACTATCACTACAGTGTGACACCAAAATCCTCCTCGCTTTTATCCCGTCAGCGCCTTCCCGGTGCTGTGAGAATAGTATCTCTGCAACTTGGGAACATTTAAATGTGGGTAAGACCCAATTTCCTAACCCTTCGGAGCCCAGCTTCTGGGCTGGCCACCCTTTTCGTCTGGCCAAACCCTTCCTACCCACTTCAATGGCTGGTGTAATCCTTAGGCACGCCAACGGAAGCCCTGCAGCTGGCGTGGTAACAGGGCACTGTTGGACACGCGTACACTCCACGTGCTCAAGAAGAAAGGTGGACGTTTAAAGACAGCTACAAAACTAGAAACTAGAGAGAGAAAGGGAGAAACGGCTCATCTCCCTGCCTGCAATGAGATGCTTGATTTCTTAATTTCTGACGTGCTGGTTTAATCCAACCCAGGCCAGACTAAATATTGTCAAGGAGTTTGTTAATATGGTGGCTTTCCTGTTCGGCCACCATTATGGCAGACGTTCACAACTGTATTTTTCATACCTAAACACACAAAGTATTACCCCTATTGTTTTAAGAAACCAACCGGTGACCGGACAGGTGTAACGTCAAACTGACTGAACACGCACAGGTGCCAAGCGCTTGAGGCACACATTTTGAAAAGGCCTGTTTTCCCTTCTGTTCTTGTTTTATTGTATTCAAGAGCTACAGGTAACAGCGCTGAATACATTTTTGAAGTGGGTTTTGGACTAGAAGCAGCTACTACACAATGCAGCTCTACACGCTCCCTATCCTGACTGCCTCCGCGTTTCCTAGCGGAAGGCAAGGTGCTGATTTTGACCGACGCGCGGCTTCATTTTTTTTCCTGAAAAACCTCCTCTCAGCAGGACATGTGAACTGAAACCATCCCGCTTTGAAGGACCAAAAAGGAGGGTCAGATGTTATCTACAGCAGGGGTCCCTTAGTGCCAGAAGTCACCTCAGGGTTAGGCTCCGATAGCTCAAACCCACTCATATTATTTCCACAGAAACGCCTTCATTTGGATGAAGTTCTGTGGGATGGCCGTCGTGTCCACAGATCCACGTAAGATAGAGCAACTGGACGTTGCTTTTGAGCAAGTCCTTTTCTTCCAGTAGAAGAGGTACCAGGTAAGGATAACTCCTGCCCTTCTCCTTGCCAAAGGAATAGTTAAATTCGGATGTGTTTCCCCAGGGTGAAGCCTACATAACTGTGTAATGCTTTGCTACTGCTTGTGCATTTTAATTAAAAAAGGTGAAGTTTCGGAAGTACTACAGACGTGAAACGAACTGGGGGGTGGGTTATAAGCTTGCTTCACCTGCACCCCTCTGATTCAGGCTCGGCTAGCCTGTCCTTTCCAACACTTCCTTACATCTTCCATATGTTAGATGCATCCTGTTCGTTACACTTACAATTTTACTTTCGAGAAAGAAACCCCATATTCTCCACTAGAACCAAACCAACATTGTCATAGGTTCTACCATGATTCCTGAACAAGGCAGGAGGAGCAATAGGAAGACTCCTCAGTGCTCCCTCCAAAAGCTAACTTTTAGGCCCCGAGCCTGCTTTTTAGGTCTTCTTGATGGCCACTCCAATGCGTGTTTGATGCCACTGGCTAGATGGGCATAATGTGGGAGAAGAGGAGCCGGGGCCTTTTTCTTGGCAACATCCCTCTCCCTAAGAGAAGTTGAGAGGTGCTATGTGGGTGCCTCCAGGGAGTCCCTCCCCAAGAGAGCTGCGGGTCGGCTATGCCGACCTCTACGGTGGGAAAGCAGAAGACTCTTTTGAATTACATTTTCCAGCCAGTTTTTGCCGAGTTCCTTACAACATTGTATCAGTACCGTGGGGACTGAAGGTAATTTTATGACCATTTATTGGTCTGCAATGCTAAAAACCAGTGGTAACCGTAAAGATGATTCCTGTGAGACAGAAACCAGATATCCATCCACAACAGAATAAGATTAATCTTCATGCAGACCACACAAGCGTATTTCTTTTTGCTCCACTGATTTAAACCAAGACTCTGCTTTTTTCCCCCCCAAGATCTGTGTATTTCACAGCAACACGAACGTTACATTGTTACCTCCACATCTCCTTATCTACCCACAAACTAAATTAAAGGCAGCTTTTAAATTGACAAGTTTCTGGCAAACGCTTTAAGACTGCACAGCAAGCAAGATTTTTTCCACGCGTGCACACCGCGTGAAAATGCACTCACAGCGATCTGCATTGGGTCTCCAACAAAACGGTATCCAGCAGACTGCAGCAACTACTAGTTCCCTTATGGAACTGGCCAAACGGATCTAATTATCATCATTATTCTTTCCCCTTCTTCAAAGACCGAGAAGATTTCTGCCCTTTGCTCTGTACTTTCTCTCAAGCTTGGCACTGAACCCCCCAGCCGTCCTGCTACGCCACTGCTCCCAACCAGTCACCACGATTTACGTTTCCTCTCCATCACCTTCCTGGTTTCTTTCACGCCTGGCTGGACTTCCTCAAGCTCAACCAACCTGTAAGGAAGCCTGCCTTTCGCACCCTCAGAGACCCAGTTCTGCCACACGGCTTACAGTGGATTTCATACTCTAACTATATAGATAACATACACTATATATTATAATGCACAACTACATGTACATAATATACACAATACATTATAACATACAACTCTCTCTCTATTTTTTAATATATATATATTAAAAAATATATATATATATGTTAGGTATCTCTTCTTCCCTGCATGTTTGCCACCACAGCCTGAATCCTGAGAAACAGGGAGCACATGCAAGTGAGGAATGGCCTCTAACTACGGCCTCTAACACTATGGAGAGCTATCACAAGCAAATCTGAGCAGAGAAATAGGTAATGAAGCCTTTCAGCTCACGCTGACCTCTTCAGGCACTAGCGGTTCAATCATAGGAGCCTCCTCCTGCCTTGCTGCAAGCCGAACGGGAGATGTGGAAAGCCTCTTCTCCCACTCATTAGACACAGCCGTTTCTGTGGAGGTTTCCAAGAAGGTGCGTTTCAGCTCGCTTATATTGGTCTGATGTTTCATCAGATCTTCCTGGGTTTTGTCTAGGTCCTGGACAGTTTTAAAAGAATAGAGCAGTTTGTAATACATCCTAAGCCAACCAAATCTTAGAGCCAAAACACACAGCTCGGTTAGTAAAGAGGGAAGTAACATCTCGGGGAGCCGGGGAGCACAGCACCAACACAACACTCTGTGAAAATGTGGCATTTTGAAAGATAACAGCATAGCATCTCTCGTACAAGTGAGTATGAAAATACTCATAAGGAGTCCACCTGTATCACTATAGTTTAGACCTGATAAAGAGGCTCCAAACAAACATACATATGCGCGTGGACGCACACACACATACGTGCACGCATATATATATATTTATAGTACAAGTTAGAGGAGTCGTCATAATCTGAGGAAAAAACCCCGCATCTATTTGACTTATTAGCAGGTGGGACTACACAGTTCATGCATCATAGTGCAGATTCACAGTTTACCACTAGAACTAACACACATGTACGTACATGCACTGGTATATACCAATACCAACCTCTAACATAAGATTACTATGTTTGACATACACATTTTCACCCTGTATTCGCTTAATCAGACTATTCTGAAAGAAGTGAAAAAAGAAAGGGAAAGGTAAGGGACACAGTATTGAAAGGATACAAAATGCTGTTTCTACACATTTCTTCACAGAGAACCAACAATGACATGCTGAGAGAGGTGAACACCTCCGACAATGACCCTTGAGCCACACCTGGGCCTGGCGTTGCTGTACCTGTGCCTTCAGATCTCCGTCCTCCTCTTGATCCGACTGCCAGCATGAGAGAGATTGGAAAACAACACCTTATCCACTCGTAGGACAGAAGGCTTTACAAAAATTGGTGAGAGGAACACGCTAGGTTAAGGTCACGTTTTCCCTACGTTAAGGGCTTGAGGAGAAGGAGCAGACACACCGGCTGACCTTGCACGGTTGCCCTAACTCAGAGCAAGCCTCCTCTTATCAAACTTGTCAGTTGTGAACGAAGGAGTAGTTAATATTTTCCTTTCATAAATATCATTGGTGTGCCTCTTGTTCATAGATCTCTGTTTGGGGAGCAGCAGTCGGGCCTTCTCACCGAGATCGCTGCTGCTGTAGGACTGAACGGATACAGCAAATTCTTGGGAAGTCCATAATCCCAGAGTTTAAATATACGACGTCTCCTGGGCCACGGGCAAAGCTGTGCATAAACTCACCGTGGGTGAATGACCTGCGATGCTTTCTACAGAAGGAAGCACGCTTTATTTGCTTTAAATGCTATTTCCCTAGCAAGTGGCAAGTACACCACACGCTCTGAAAATCAGGTATCCGTAAGGAAAACGGAGGCTCGCAACATCTTCTCCCCTAAAATAAAGACGGCAGGCAGGGAGATCATCATGCATTTCTGACCGATACACTGAGTGTTTCAGAGGTTTTAGAATTACGCTTTACTTTCTGTATGGCTCGAGGCCTGAAGCTATGGACTGCAAGAGGCGCTCCTGACTAGTCTCAACAGACCTTATGTTCTTCCTCCATTTGGATTTTTCCAACGCTTGTGCCACTATTTTACTGTTAATTTTTCATACAGTCCTAATCAGTCGAATGACCCATGGGAAAATCTTTATCTGTTGATAACTCCATTCAAATCTATTTTATTTACGGCCGAGGCCGAATTGACCTGACACGTCATACAGAGAATTTTTCCTCGACGATAGTTTTAACTGTCTGAAATATTAATGAGATCCTACGGAAAACCTACAGTAGTGTTTGTGGTAAGACTCTGCCTTCTACCAGATGTCAGACCAAATTCAGCTCATGTTTGCAGCTGCAACCATATTAATTATGAAAGCATTATATGCACTTCACTGGAGTCACATAGGGTTGAATTTGCCTGCACAGTCTATATACCATGCTGTGGACATGAGACTTCTCAGTGCAAAGACAAGAATATTTTACATCCCTCCTCTGAAGACGATACCTGGACTACTGGTGGCAAGATGACACATGAAATTACATTCAAGGAATCATAGAACGGTTTAGGTTGGAAGGGACCTTAAAGCCCATCCAGTTCCAACTCCCCTGCCATGGGCAGGGACACCCTCCACTAGACCAGGTTGCTCCAAGCCTCATCCAGCCTGGCCTTGAACACTGCCAGGGATGGGGCATCCACAGCTCCTCTGTTCCAGGGCCTCAACACCTTCTCTGTGAAGGACGTCTTCCTTACATCCTTAGACATTTATGATGTGGAAATACCTTTATCCAGAAAATCTGGAATCTGCTTTCTACTCTCCTGCCCCTCCTCCCCTCTCTCTCACACAGGCTGCAGATTATAAGAGCAAACAGAAAAACCCAGGGCACGCCTGGCAAGTATGACCACCCGGGCGGGCAGCATTGGCGTGGGTGACACTGCCACCACCCTGCTCCCTGCCCTGCACAGAGTCTTGCAGTTCCCAAACCACACGCGGAAATCTGAGGACGTCGTGGGGAGCGCTGGAAGCCCAACGTCCCGAGCAGCAGCCCCACGCTCCGCGCACATGCACACGCGCGGTGGGGACCCTGCATCGCCATAGGAGACATGCGGTTTAGCCCTTGTGCCCGGGGTGGGGAGGAGATGGGGCAGAGTGCTCTCTCCTGCCATAACGGGGTGCCGGCGACTGTACAAACCTCGGTGGCAGTGGTCTCACCATCAGCTGCAGTGTCCGTCTGCTCACTGTCAGTCTATTGGGTTAGACAAGTAACCAGGTTCCAAGAGGAAGGCAGGAATAAAGAATAAACCCAGCTCATCAGTACACGCGGCTCACACGGGGAAGCATTAGATTCAACATCCCTGTGAACTGCATTAGCATTGCTTTTCAAACCACGCACAAGTCAAAGAAGCAAAATAAAAATGCTATATTAGTAAACAGAACAGACTCAGAGGAAGACTCGAGGCGTACTGTACACAGTATATGGCTTTACTGGAACAAATTTATAAGCCAAACAAAACTTTACTGGGAAAGTGTTATTTGAGTAGAAGATTTTTTTTTTTTTCTTAAGAAAGCCAGGTAGCTTTAAAAAAATGGGGTAAAAATAAAACAACTAGTATTTTCTAAACAAACTTTTCCTCCCATTATGTTTTTTTAAGAGAAATGTTAATCAAATTTTTGGTTTAGCCAATAGGTTAATGTGGTGGTTGACTTTTTATCCGGAGGGGGAAAAGATAATTTTAAAACAAAACAAAAAGCTACTTTAACAGTCACCTGACTTTCAGCCCCTCATTTGTACAGAAGTTGTTCTTGTCTCCACATTTATACACCATGAGGCTGTCTGCATTACCAAGGAGTTCAAACAACCATACCCCCAGCCCATCTACTGTCTGTCTGTGGAGTAGCGGTAAGGCTCACATCCCCACTTGGTTCCAATAAAGAGCAGCTGATATTGTTAACGACAGTAAAAAGAAAGAAAACTGCCATTAAAAGAATCAAAAGTACTTCTCATTCCATTTAAGAATATGGATGAAAGCAGGAGAAAAAGAAAAGTAACTCCCCCCTCCCGCCCAAAAACACTTACTAGGTACGAGTGATAAAAGATGAAACAAAGCACAGCATTGCACAGACTGATCTATCCCTGCTCTGCTCGACACTGCGAAGAACGTTTTAGCGGAGAACGCAAGCGTCGAGGTTTAATAAATAGTGAGTCAAGTGTAGGTTACCACAGGCTGAGAGTTCAAATGTTCAAAATGACTATTTTTGCTGTTATGCCAGCATATGGAAAACTAGTAGGTAAAGAAAATGTTCTTTACTGCCCCAGACTGGCACATCCAAGTTGTTTTAACATCAGTGAAAGCACTGGTTTTGATTAGTGATGTTCTGTGATCCTCACATAATCTAAAGTATCCCGGGTAGGTGATTTAAAGCTAGGGCAATACATCTCATCCTCAAATCACGTCAGTATGAAGCGAGAGAAAAAAGGAACCTAGTGGTGGATGGAGTATCAGTCTTAACTTTGAATTTCCCATCTTCTGTCATTTTCTGACAACGCCAATGTTTCATAAAACTCCTTTATTGATATTTTTTCATTGCTTTGTTTTCTATCATTCCTTCCTTTGAATAATTTGTATTGGTTGTATGACAGCCAGAAGAATAAGCAGGCATTCTGCACTCTTCTGTAAGTGCATGAATGCAAGTTACATGTCATTTGTCAAGCAATAACCACTCACTAGACAGATCGCTTTCATTTTTTGATGAAACTGTGATGCCCAAATAGTCTACCTAGCTGGTCAAACTGCTGTCACTAAAGCGTTAGAAAATTGTTTCTTTATTGATGAAGAATCTCAGATTTTTGTAACGCTACAAGCAATCATAACGGTACGGCAATATAAAAAAAAAAATTGGGGATTGTCACTCCTATTTACAAAAAAAAAAAGAGGCATTGAGGAATGTAGGCATTTAAAAGGAATTAAAAGATTTGTGTCAAGGCACTGTAAGACCTGAGACTGGCACACAGGGTTCATTTAAGAACCTGAATTTGGGAACATTAGAGAAAAGTCAATAGAATTATTAACTGCTAAGGTACAAGCACAGAAGCTAATGACATCTGAGGGGTGCGATTCTGCCTGTGACTGCACGGACTGCCTCCAGATGCACTGCTCAAGGGAGAGCAGAGCTCAGCAGCGTATGAGTGGATCAGGATACCAGCTGTAGCCTTCTGCATCACTGTGTGCAATCTTGTGTGAACTGGGTGGGGGGAGGTTTCTAATTCTTTTACCATAACAGCGATGAAATCCTGAATAAGGCATAAAATTCGCTTTATTGCAGCACAGATGCCTGCTAAGGAGCCAATCAACGGCCATGGAGTCAAAGTCAGCTTTACTGAGTTAGGTGAAATAAAGACCTGGGGTTATCGCAGAGCAGGGAACGGCAAATTAAGGCTGAGCAAGGCAGGTGTCCTCTGGAGTGGAGAGGGAGGAAGGTCGGGCTCAACTCCCGAGCCGGGCTGTAGTGCAGCTGCCGGTGGGGCTCTTGGGCGGGCAAGGGACAGAGCAGGAAGGGAAGGCAGCTATCTCCCGGGATATCACGCTGCGGCTGCACCTCCTCTAACTTGTGATTGTAATTGCTGTGATTTGTTTTGCCAATGTAATGCAGACATGCCCGAGTTTAAAACATATTCACTTTCATGCAATATTTTGAACAAGAAATACCCCCTGGATTAGGCACAAGTCTGTGTTGTCTGCCAGGAAGCGCTGCCAGAGTAATCACCCTCATAAAAGAGCGACACTAAAAAGCCTATTTTATACGTTTTTTATGCTCCGTGCTTCCTAACTTCACTAATGAAAAGAAGTGCTCATTTCTGAAAAAGGAACAGACCAATGTATTACATAAACACCGCCTCGTTATTGCCTCTGGAGCTGGCACTGTATTAACGCTGTTATTGCTATTAAATTAATCCAAGTGCGGAGCTAATGCAAAATGAGGCCTAAATGCTATCTCAAAATGAGGACACCAAATGAGACAGCAACATTTTGGATGTCTTTTATCAGAAATTGCACATTATTATTTAGTTGTTAGGCATCGCAGAGCCAAAAGCATCTAAAGACAATGTTTTTACAAGACAAACTGAGGCGACTTTTGGCTTTCCATAAAAAGGAAATGAAACCCAGCACCAAGTCTTACAAAACCAACAGCGGCAGATTACACAAATGTTTAGATGCACAAGCTGGTTTATTGAAGGCGACTACTGCAACGGTATCGACGAGTGGCCAAGAAGGCTTTTTACAAACGGCCAACTGGTCTGAGATTCTCTGATCTGGGTTTCTTTTAACATACAAAACAAAACCGTATTTTTGCATCTGAAGATGAAGGGAGGAGAAGGAAAAACGAAGAAAAAGTGAACTCGTTATTTTAGTCTGCCAACAAAGAACAGCTAGGCACCAGCAAAAACTGCGATGCCAGTTACTGTTACTTAAACAAGCAAGTTCCTTTCCTTCTTCTGGATACTTTAGCACATCCACAGTCCCCAGAACCACTGTGGACTCCTCTTCTCCTGCAGTTGGTTTACCTGCCTGTGATAACCAGTAGCTTGAGGCATTGGTTTTGCCAGTGCGAACTGAACACTGCGAATGGCAAGATGGCCCACGTGGCATGCTCCCCCAACAGCTGTGGAACAGCTGTCCCCATCTGACCTCTCACTGATAACACTGGATTTAAGCATGGGAAAGCAATTTAATCTGCAGCAGAGATGGGATCAAGGCTGCAAATCCAGAGCCAGGTTTCACTGGACCAGAAAGCCTTTTCAGGGTTTGGGGTACAGCTGATAGCCTCTTGCAAAAAGCTGAGTACACCTGGACTTTGAACGTGCTGAAGTTGGTAAGGGTGCCTACTACGACTGGGTAGCTAGTTATATAATGTATATACATACGCATATATATGCATGCATATGTAATTATGCAGGAAATTGCACTTATTACACATTATTTAGATGACTATTCCAACCCTAGTATAAACTGATAGGGGGAAGAAAAAGGTCTTGGTGGGTTCAGATACATTATTTCAGAGGTATCAGTGGCAATTTGTTTAGTGCCAGCCACTTTGCATCAGCTGACACAGTTCAAACCAAGCCACTTCCACACAGTGTTGTGCCTAACCCTGGGCCCCAAGCTGCACTCCCAACACGAGAAGAAAATGAAAAGGAAGAAAAAAAACCTCCCCCGAACCAATCCCCAAACAAAAAAAAAACCAACAAAACAAAACACAAAACCAAACCACTCAAAAAAACCCCCAACCCCAAAACACCCCTTCTAACATATCAGCACAGACAGAAATGAGGCTCTGAAAGTAGGACCACTATTGCAGCAATCTAACACTGGTTAGGACTGAAGCACTGAACACGAAAAAGAGCGTGTTCAATGCCGAGGTACACACCTCTTCCTCTGAACTGTCACTCAGGTCATTGGCAAGTGAGGCACTCAAGGAGGCCGCCTTGGGCTCCAGGTAGCAGAGGCACATAGCCAGAGGAAAGGAGAGAGTGAGGGCGTATGGCACTGAGAAAGAGGCAGAGAGCAGAAAGAAAAAGATGAAGAGGAAGCAAGGCACCAGGGAGGGGGAGCGGATGGGAAGGTAGTGCTGCACGCTGGCAGGCAGGAGGTTGGTTTCGGAGAGGTTAGGGAGCGACAGGTAGCCGTCGTCATCCAGGAGGGAAGGAAATGATTCTGGAAGTTGCAAGGAGAAGGAAAACAGCGTTCCGCCTTTGCCGGCTTTTTGCTTATAGCCGAAAGCCGCGTCTTGCTCGGCGGAGCAAACTCGGCCCTTTCTGTCAGAGTCTGGCTCCGACTCGCCGTGCTTTGGAGCGCTCTCCTTGGGCGCCTCACAACCCGGGGGCTTTGTTCGGGCGCTCTCCTTGCATCTCCTGCGAAGCTTTGCTGAAGGTACATGGGGGCCAGGCTGCGAGGATGGCGAGGGGTGGCGGGAGTCAGTGCCAAGCAAAGATGGCTGGTGACAGAGAAAGAGCAGCAAACAAGGCGCGAAAGCAAAAGGACAAAAAGAAAACTGTAATTAGTTAATTTTCTTCCGTGATGATAAATAATATATATATATATAAAATTATAAACAGTATTTTAACACCACAGCTTTCCACTGAGTTAAACGGAGCATGTTCCCATGCCGCACACCACAGGTATTAGTGAATCAGAGTAACAGCTTACAAACGGCAACTTGTCGATTCAGCATTTGTCTAGTCCTCTCCAGCACGGGATTTACATAAAAACCTTCACTGCCATATGCAGAGTTTCAGATGCTGCCAGTTTTCACTTACTGTAAGACTGGCTTCAGATCGTAAGGAGCTTTCAAACATGAGGTACATGGAGAGCAACAATGAAATGAGGGAACGCGCTTCTAATACCAACAGTGCTTGTGACAGCAACCCTGCAGTCAGGAGGAGACCCAGTGGGGGCCAGGTGCTTCCCTTCTATGCCTTGGACAACCTCAGCAGTCATAATTAAACCCCCAAAGACGTTTAAACTCTATGTGCCCAAACTCCTGCATTACAACATTATATATAAAACGCCCCCCTCGGTCCTAAACTTAAATACAAGACATTTTTGTTTTGGGGGGGGGGGGTGTGTGTGTGTGCCCACATGCCCTGCTGCCCCTCTACACTGCACCCCACCGCTTTGGCATCACACTGAAAGGAGGGGGCTAAGGGTTTTTCCGCTAGGCAGACCCCATGCTCTCTCACTGGGGATCTAAAGGGGTGCAGACCTGAAAGAGGTCCATGCCCCACACAGCCGCATCTCCTCACAGTTGAAAAGTGACCATAGCAAAAGGTAAAAAAAGCTTTAGCTACAAATTTCACCACAATGCAAAGAATACTGGCTACCAACACGCTGGATTGGCTTTGATACGCCACTTGTAGGGCATTCAACCAATCGTTATGGTCATTCAATGACAAACAATTGGTAGGAAGGGGGAGATGATCCAGCAGGAGGGGTGACTGTCACCTAACATGCTCCGTGCGGGCAGCCATGACTGCTCTTTTCAAGGACAACAACCACTATCACCGCCAAAATTCCTCAGTACAACAGACATGCCATGGTGCTGATGGATCGGAGACTTTTTGGCCAAAGTCAACTCGGTGCACTCAGCTGAAGCGGCACACTGTCTCCATGACCAAACCCTAAGTGCTGAGCTGCTCCATCCACCGTGCATCTCCCCGAGGAGCTATAAATGGCATCTCAACCCCATTGCCACTCCCTGCTACCAAGAGCAAAGTGACTTCAAAGTCAAAACAGCTTGCGCCTGTACAGGCTGGTGACAAATCTGAGCCAACCAGTAGGATTCAATTTTCAGACACAGACTGTATCCATGTTAGCTACTAAGCCTAATCTGTAGCAGGTATATTAATGGTAGGAATGGGATTTAGGCCAAATTTTTACAGGGAAGAGCTCCTTCTCCTCCTCTTAGTATTTTCCTTCTTTCTCTTCTCTAACCCAAACGGTTTAAAAAAAAAAAAAAAATCAATCTGTCAGTTCAGGCAATCCGTATTTCCAAATTAAGTGACCAAAACCAAGCCCAACTTCAAACTGCTTATAAATGTCTTCCTTACGGGCTTAATGCAGTAAGCTCATGTCAAAGTTTAGTGCTGATGGACTCACAGGACTTTATGTGAGCTAAATACACAGAACTTCCCTTTATACTGTAAAGGCAAAAAAGCCAAAGTAAATTTATCCTTTGCTAATACAGACTATTCACTTACTGACATCTCTGCAGTGTTAATATTTAGAATAACTTTTAGTACTTCAATACATATGGATAAACCAAAGGAAAAACCTCTTAGCGGAAAAGTTGAAAACCTACCTATAAAATTTATATACGCTTAAAGAGGAATTTGATTTCAAATCTTTCCTGTGTTTCTTGAGACCCTTATTCCCTTTATGATGAATGACAAAGCTGTCAGCTTTAGGTCCAGTGGAAGCGGGACTGAGATATCTGTAGGTTTATAGAACTGAAGCTCTAGTAATGGATGGTTTAAACAGAACCCACCTCGAGCTGGGGGGTGAAAAATCATTCATTCGTGCATGTTGAAGTACCATCAAAATATTCTCCTAAAAATATCTTTGACTATTTCTAGCCATATATAAAGAACAAATGATCTTTGAAATGCAGCTGATCTCTCCATTGACCTAAATTAAAAAACACTTAGAACAGAATTAGTTTCTTGGGGTTTTTTCTGCATTTGATTGTCATCAGTGTTTCTCCTTGCAGAAACTAATAGAGTTTCAGGAAGTCCACTGTGAAATTTTACAGAGATTATTTTTCTAACGCTACAATTACAGTGCACACTTTCAAAAGAAAATCTTTTCTCATCTGCAAGTTTCAGTAATTCAATTTGTTTCTAATTTTTGGTACCTTAACTGCATCTCTTTTTGAGGAACTGATCCTTTAGCTGTGTAACTCATCGTGGACTGTTATGATAAGGTTCAGGTTCTAACATTTGCACACAGTTTTGACAGTTTTGTGAGTGTAAAGGCACACGTCCAAGGTTTTCCTCATAAATGAAGAGTGTAAATCTTACTTGCTTAGCAAGTGCATTCCATAGTACACTTTTTTGAATGACATCCCACATTTACTATTTCATATTCTGTTTTCTTGTCTTCAATGTAAAAGAAACAGAGGACATTTTACACACCCGATCTTTTCTGATTCTACCTTTTTTCTCTTCACTGTCAATCTCTGAAATTCAGTATCTTCTCTGTCCCGTTTGACATAACTGTCCTAATAACTCAGTAGATATAACTCACAGCCACGCGTGTATGTGTATGTGGTGGTGGTGGGATTGGAGATGGTGAGGGACAAGCATCAAATTGAGCAAAGAATCATCAACAAAACCAGTTTTCCTCAAGGCAAAACTTCAAACATGGGAAGCAAATGTTTCTGTAAGCCAGGAAAAAAAGCTTGTAATAGTATATTAATACTCCAAGGTTAATAGAGAAAAATGCCCATTGAAATACATGCAAGGAAACAGTGTTATGAGAAGTGAGAAAAATACAAGAGTTTAAAGCACAGAGCTCCATACAAGAACGCACAACTATTTTGTTGCCTTGTCAAAAAATAAAAAACATGATGCCCATAGAGTCAAAATATGACTGATAACCAAAGGAGAAAAATGTGCACTACCAGGCTACTTTTGGGTATTTCCTAAACAGCTTTTGAACACTATGTGAAAAACACTGTGCTGACTGTTAAACGGATTTCAAAACACAGTCCAAGGCAGGAACAAACTTTTACAACATCATATGAAATGCAAAAGGACTATAAAATTATTGACTCAAGACAAGTATATATACCTACATACAACTGTGTACATTCTCGTTTCCTTTCAGGGCACGAGGTATCTCCTCTCTCCCTCTCTAACACTTCTGCGTTTCTCCGAGCGCTCTCCAGGCAGGTCAGTTTAATACAAAAACTCTACCTTGGTATCATGGCGTATTGCCGAGACCGGGGTGACTTCCTCTGCTCTTTTCTTTTTGCCCTCTTCATCATCTTTCTCCTCTTCTGCCTTTTTCTCTGGAGTCACAGTGGTAATCAAGTTGGTCTGAGAGATGCCCTTTGTTGTGGCGTACTGGCCAGTACCAACCTCTGCAGCAGACACAGAATCCTTCATGTACATTTCATGGTTTTCATTCACTGATGCTAAAAGCAAATATTTAAAGAGGGAAAGTCTGAAATAGCTTTTGCTGAGAAGCTGCATAAAATTAAAAAGCTGGGTTAGTAAAACATTTGAGACATTGCTGAAAACACAACTATGTCATGTTTCAGGAAACCAGAAGCATGTGCATACATTTAAATAAACTGTTTACTTGAAATAAAGCTTGTAGCTTTTATATGCATAAACATATATTATGGATGTGTATACACACATTACCGTAGCTAATGTGCGCATTACACAGTTGTTAAATGTCAGCAAGCCATTTAAAGTGCTACTGTAGTAAAACATCAGAAAAAAAATAAAATCAACGCATTGGCAGAGTTATCAGGCAGGAAACAGAAGGAGAACCAGCCATGACATCAGCTGTGGGGGTGGAAGAGATTTTTTTTTTTTAAATCTGTCAGAATATGACAATGCAGGTCAAATGCACGGTAAGTAATGCAGGAAATGCCAATGTCGATGTAACACAGGCATAATATCTAAGAATCAAGAAATGGGATCTCTGTACTATTGAGCATTAAAGTCTGCCAGTTAAGTGAGCACACTACCCTAAAAAATTCTGGGAAGTGATGGTATTCCATTCAGTGGACCAAACCAGAATATTTTAGGATGCAAAAGTTCGTTAATTCAGCAAACTTAAATATATATAAATGATTTTGAATCAAATACTAAATTTACAGATAGAATGCAAATAAAACTTTAATATATACCCAGACCCTGCTCTTGGCTACTGTGTAACTAATTTCTAAGTCAAGAGGACTATTCAAACTCACAGCTACTTGCATCCGTGAGAAGTGACAGGGCTGGGATCACAGTGTAATTGCGATGCAGAATGTCACAGCCACCTTTGCGTTACAGTGACAACAGTGGTGAAGAAACCATAAGCATTAGTTAAAAAAACCTCTCTTCCCCATTTGCACTTACGCAAATTAACATCATAAAAACCCTTGTGGAGGCTAACAAATGCTGGGGAGAAGCGTTTCAGATATCGTGTCTCTGGGGAATGAGCTCGGGAGGCGGATGAAAGCGAAGGGAGCAGGGGGAGACATCTTGTTGAGATGTTACAAACAACGCAGAAGGATAATTTCTGCTTTGAGACACATGCACAGCAATCAGGTCACCAGTTGCTTGGTAACGAGCAAGAAGCACATCAGAATTAGAAGATTTCAAAATAATTAATGACAAGCAGCACCTTTAGGGGGAGAAAAGAAGACCTGTCACTAGTACTTTTAAACCAAAGCTTCTCCCCCTCCCCACCATCAGCTATACTCACTGCAATTTGTTTGGGATATTCTGCAGGAGAATTCACCTTTTTTTAAAAAACTGCAGCAATGCTCAATTAAGCCTCACTTTTTTTCTACAAAAATAAACTGCATCTGTTTTTAGTCAACAGCTGACAGCAGTAACAGCCGATGAAGTAGCTGAGGCTCTGAACCACAAGCTGATTTAACCTAAGGGGGCAGCGAACTGTGACCTCCATGAGCCACGGAGAAAGACAGGAAGGACATCCTATAAACTTGCTTATGTTACTCTCCATCTCACACCTTCAAAAGTAACGTACGGAGAAAGCCTGTTAGGGCTCATCCAACTAGGACACGAGGTTATAGGAAGCAAGTGTTACTACTCAGACAAGGGAAATAACGCATTTATGAATTGTAACATAAACTCAAATGAAAAACCTACACAGGAAAAAAAGTCAAGTTAAACAAAAACCCAAACCGTTACTCATACAAACCCTGAAAAAGCGTTGAAGCCTGACTTGCTCGGGCAGGCCGGTCCAGGTGCCCCATCCTTCCCCAAAGCAGGGAAGTGCTTTGCAGGTGTGAGGCCAAGGAGAGAGGCTTCACAAAAAGTGGGCTCCCAAGGCCCTCCTCCAGGCAAACACTTTGTAACGACCACACCAGTACACTGAGCACAGTATCTCTCTGCATCCTCCCTTACTACTGCAGCGAACGTGCAGGTACTCACAGCCCCAACTCTGCCGAAGCTCAAGGAGACAAGATGACAAGAGGTTTACATCTAATCTAAAGCAGTGACCACTGTGATGGTAACTTCTGGCAAAGCCAATTAGAGGACCTTACCCCCATCTAAGCTGCGAGACATAGTGTAACGTTTACTAGAAGAGCGCTCGAAGTAAGGTGCGGGACGGTCTATGAGGGCACTGGCTCTTCTCGTCTGCGCCTGCGTCCGGCCGCTGTAGCGAAACTTGGAGCCCAACGTGAGGAACTTCTTTGGAGGTGCTTCTGGCAGCAGGAGCCTAAAACACACCAAGCAGTGCACCCGTTACTCCCCCTACTCCAAAAATCAGGCCACTATTTCTGCAGAGGAGAGATGACGACTGTTGGGTATCGCTCTCCATTGTAACCTGTGCCTCACAGGTCTGTGGCTAAAAGGGAATCAAAGGGTTCCCCTCTTACAGCATGGCAAAACTGCTCAGCCAACGCACGTGAAGAGCTGAGTTCTTCCTAACGGACAAGGATCAAGCAATCCCTTCCTTCATGAAGATCAGATTTATTATTTCCTCATCACCAAAACTAAAAATAAGGTGTTCCTTGTATCAAGGACCATGATCTGGGCTGAAATAGAGATGTATCTCTTAATACTTCAAATTTAACCTGGTGCTGCTATGCTGAGGACAGGGCCAGAACAGATTTCCAGTGAATGCTGGGCAGTGTTCATTCACAGGGACACAGACATTTTTCAGATTAGAGCCTTCCCACCTTCTGTGCTTTGGCTATGGGAGTTTCCTGAAAAAACTGTTCTCCTGCTATGGAGTTTATGCTTTAGACACTGATTTTCCATTAAAAATCAGAAAACACTCAAAAAATGCACACTCATGTTTTTTATGGATCTTCTGCTACTGAGACTTCATTTCATATGAATGTCATTCATACCGACAGCCTGAATGAGTAGTCTTAAGAAAGGAGAGATTTTTTCAGTCCTCCCAAACATCTTGAGAAGGGTTTTTAAAGGGTGGACACCCTTTCACGCTATCAAAAATCCTACGCTTTTGGGTTTCCATTGTCGAAAAGACAGCTGCAAAATTCCTCAATCATACAAAAATTACAGCTGTGGATTGGGTATTCTGGGTGACCAAAAATACACTACGGACTACCGTCTGTATTTGTATATGTAATTAAATTTAAAAAATATCCTTTTTATTTTAAATTCTTATCCACATCTCCCAGTAACTTCCCATATAAGTTGCTCTCCCTATACAAGCGTACGTGCTGAAGTGCAGCAGAGTCCTTCGTCTATAATTATAGCAGCTGATAATATCACGGCACAGATAAAGCGAAACGATCAGTTGGAACCATATGGTGACTTTAAACATTCAGTATCTATCCAAAATAGTATGAATAATTTGGGTGAAACACTTCAAGTTTCGATAGAAGAAGCGATAACCTTCCCTTGTCTGCTCAGAGATACCTCGTGATCAAAAGGACAATTTGATTTGAAGGGTTTGGTCTCTGCTGACAGAGGTTTGTGTTTTCTGATGCGTTTTACATCACATCTTTAGAAAAACAAAAATCCACATACCTGAAAAATGTATGGTGCTCAACACACACTTTCCACAAGCGCTTTGCAGCACGATGATTTGGCAACTTAAACCCAATAGTGCTTTCAAACTGCTCAAACTAGGTAGGAAAAAAGAAAGAGTATGGAGTTGATGCCACGCATCTATTCTTAGACAGCGTTCACAGCTTCATTTCTTCCGTCTATATCCTCTCATTGCAAAGGTGAATGTATATGCTCATGTATATAAGCACATATATTCTACAGGCTACTGTCTGGGAAGGAAGCTGCGAGTGAGAATCAATGGCAACCTTTGTGGATCATTTTATTGGGGAAACCCAGATAATGAGCAAAACATTTTTGATGGTGACAGTGATGTTTTATGCCCTACGGTAATAAAGAAAACGGTTAAGACTTGGGAGACTTCTGAGAAAAACGTCATTTAAGTGTTTTAACCTTGTTGTTTTAACTTCACCAGTTGAAGCAACAGTGGGAAGCCTGATAATGGCCCGGAGGGGAGCGACAGTCCCCAGGGACTGATCTGGTCTCACGCAGTCTTAGATTAAGGAGATTTACAGTGAAAGAACTACAGTTGGTAAATCACAGTGTTTTTAGCTAATTTATCTCCTGGGGAGGATGAGGAAAAGACAGGTAATTGAGAAGAGCCGGCTGGGGATACTAAGAGACCTTTCCAGGTTGTGCTGCAGATTTATATATTCCAGATGCAAACGCTGTGCCAGCTACAACCGCTGTAACATGTTGATGGCTACATGCAGATAGCTGAGTAGGTGAGATAGTGTTGCTGTGATCGGGGAAAGGTAGGCAGAAGGGCACTTGTAAGGAAGCCTGGATCCCTACAGGGAGCTGACAGAGAAACAAGGCAGGAAACAGCAAAACAATAAAGATGGTATAAGCGACACACAGGATAGTGATTCACATCATCATCAAATGTGATGTAGAAAGAGACTGCATTGATCATTTTGCATAAGGAACTACGACCTGGTCACAGGACCCTACAGGTCACAGGACACTACATACCAAGACCAGGAGGGCTTCAGTGAGGGCTCTGGGAACACCAGTGGCTATCCGCTGGGTTTTGTTAGTCAAACTCAAGACTGGGGGTTGGTTATTAAAACTGTGTCTGCTGAGATGCAGGACACGGAGGTCTGTGGATTTTGGTTTAGGCCTCAGGCCCTGGGGCTGGGTGGGCAGCAGATTTCCCAGCTCACTTATGATGACAGTGCAGGAGACTGACTTAGGACTCCCAGCTGCCATACTGCAGGAAGGGAGAAATGTCAGTCCTCATCCAGGTGATTCCTGTCCTGATATACACTTCCACCCTTTAAAATGGGTATAGGGTTTTCATTTATCACAGACCCATTATTGCACCAGCGCTTAAAATGGAGACACTCCTTTGCCTCTGACGATCCTGAACTCCTCCTGGGATTCCTCCTAAAACTGATTCACCTCCTTCCCAGCCCATGCGGTAGGTGTTTGCTGAGCCACGAGAGGGCACTCACTGTACGAGATTCCACACCACTTTCCCCAGGGTCAGAGCAGGAGTTCCTGGGGGCCTGGCAGGGCTAATGCACGTACCTACCAAAACCGATGGATGCTGGATGCTTGACTCCCTTTGTATCAGTCTCCAGATTTCTGCTCCAACTCCAAACGTACTAGTCTGATACACTTACAAAATTTGGTATGGCCTGTCTACATCTCTTAGTGGGTAAGATGAATAGACACCAATTTAATATAGAACATGATGGTGGATGACGAGAGCTCCATGAATAAGCAATACGTTACTTGAGTTCCCAAAATATTCATATAATGTGGATGAGCTTTTTACATGCAGATGACCATAGTTATTTTTTATGTTAGTTTATGGATGCAAACAGAAAAACCACCAAGAAGATTTTACCTGTATTTTAATTAAAGTGTTTACCTAATCTTTCCTAAGAACATCAGCACAAATTAAAAAACATAAATGGAGAGGAATGTTAAAGGCTTGTAAGACATGACAAATCAACAAATCAATGACAACACAGGTGTTTTTTTGAAAAGGTTCATTCCCTAAAGAGTGTCAGGATGCCCTTACCTCCCCTGGTCGGATTTTGATGTAGAAGTTGTTCCTCTTGTAGGAAATTTTCAGAACCTTTGGCCAGGCAAATCTATTTATTCTGAGTCTGTCTCGATAAATTAGGAGACCACTTGCACAAACTCCTAGCATAATTTCCACTCCTTCAGAATCCTGGAAAAGCAAGCAGTACACTTTGTTGAATATTTCTCTCCTTACATCCCACAGTACTACAGATTCTTGCATACCATGTTGTCACCTGAGCCATGCCTTTTTAGTGCATCAGCTGTAGTGACCTGATTTCTGAGCGCTACCCCACTCACTCACTGTATTCGCGCAAGTAATAGTAAGGTTGGGCAGGGTGAGAGTTACTGAGTGTTCTGACTGTTTCCTTATATTTTAGAAAGACTCCAAAAGGAGGGGTGAAGTTTCAGATGTTATTAAAAGAATTACATTAACCATACAGCAAAATTTTATTAGCATAATAAAAAAAAGTGTTATTAGCATAAATACCAGATTGAAAGTAAGTAGGACAGCATACAAATTTACTGTTCCTAGCATCACTCATCTCCATAAGTCTTCTGAATCCCTAGATTTTTTTTTTCTTCTGTAGTTTGCTCATCTTGGCTTCACTTGTAGTTTAACACTGTTGTGCCCATAGTCAGTATTTCCACTTTGAAACGACCAGTGGTCAGACAGTTGGGCGTTTGGACCAGAAAGATTCTTTTTAAAGAAGTGTGCGACTCTGCCTGTGCTATAACCTATGTTTGACAGGGTAGCTGTAGGTCAGACACATAAGCACTACAAAAGATTTGGCCACTGTCTTATCAGAATATACCCATAAATATGTATTTTTAACTTAGAAGTACACACTTCTCTTTCCATTAGAAGCCTTCAAATAGTCTAAAACCAATCTTCACTGTTTGCTATCACCACCAGACTGTATAATTCTGTGGTTTTATTTAGCTAAGTACCAATACTATCAGAGAAAAGAAGGTTCCACACCTTGAAGCAGAGTTCTTGGGTAATTATTTTGAAATAACTTCCTTACAAAAGTCTGACAATAGAAGCTATGAAGATGTCACTCTATGATAATCATGAAATGAGTTCATCGCTTTCCCAACAAGCCATTTTTTAGGCACACAGTAAAACATGATTACATTTTAAGATGAACTCACAGGCACACATGGACAGCCATAATGAAAAGGCTACAGCACAGCTTGAGGTATTAAATACAACTGATCTAAAATCAGAGGCGTAATATAGAACTAGTGCCACAAAGTCGCTTCAGCGTTAGAAAACACACCAACGGAGGATGTATATTCCAGTGATAATGCTATCACCACTTAGAGGTAGTTTTTTTCTAAATTAAGCTCTTGTGAGATATCATTGTTTGGTTCTACAAAGAGACAAAGCTAATTTTTTTCAGTGGACTTAAATTTGACAGTTTCCTAAGCAAAGCATAATGTCTAAATACAGTGAATGCATTGTAAAAAAAGGAAGTCTCGTTGCCAGTAATCCCATTGCGTGGCAGAGGCCTGAAATGCACGCGTGCTCACGTACAGACATAGCTGTAGGTACAAGAAGCTCCCTTCTTATGATATACTTTCTCAAAAATTTGTTGATGAATGATTTCTTCCTTCATCCCCAACTTTGCAGCAGATCTAAGCCCATTCACGGCTGCTGCTACTTGTTGGTGCCAGAGATTGTTTTTCAACATGATACTACTGGAATAAAACCTGAATAAAAGAATTCTTTTTTTTTTTCAGGAGCAATGTGGTGGCACAGAACAGAAAACCATTAGTGGTAATGTCCCTGCAGCTCTGCATACGAATGGGGGGCTTTATCAGGGCAGTGACAGCCCAGAGGACAAATCTGTCTATTTGAATACAGTTTTTATCATAACCTTGTGTTGGGTAATTGAGAACTAGTTTTAACAGCAGCTGGCAAGTCCAGCATCTGTTGAATACCTAAGACACTGGCACAGCCTTAATGAAGTGGCATTTACATAGAGACATCTGCCACGGCGTGACTTCAAAAAGGCATCCACAGAGATACTTGTTCTCTTGCCTGATACCATCAGATCTCACTGGCAGACCAAATTAAAACTGAACATTACTTCTCACGCAGAGTCTACTTTTTCCACTCTGTTTCCAAGATTACTGCTGGGTTTCTTAACCCACAGACAGATCCAATTCGGACAGCGCTGCAGCTTCTTAATTTAAGAACATCACTTTAGAGAGAGATTGGCTTGTCTACCAACTTCTCTTGATCTGAGTCTTTCCACATGAAAAACAGAAGAGTAAAACTGGATACTGATATTTTTTAGAAAGTAAAGTAAAATGATTACCTCGGGACACCCTATCTTAAATTCCACAGACTTTCTCCAATATTCTGAAAAACATATTTAGGTCTTAATGCTAAGTTATGTTAAATTTTCAGTTGCAAAGCTCGTAACGTATTTAGAACAGGAACTCACTTTGTCGCTGTTTTGCAGATTTTGTTATGTTGGACAAAAGATATTGAAAAAAAGCTACAGAGTGACATTCACCGATCCATTTCTATCTTTGCTCCAAATGTGCCTCAAGATTTTGTGCCTATCTGCAAGACACAGGGAAGGCAGCGGCATGCCTCCTGGTAGAGTGCTGCCCGTTGAGCCGTACCCAGATTTTTCATTTTCAATGAAGGCAATTAACAGAACACAAAAGATTGCCTTGAATTCCCTAACACACATGCACAGTTCCTATAAAATGCCCCAGGGACGTGGTTGCAGGCCCTTTTCAAGATTCGAGCTGCAAATTTATCTCAGTTCTTGAAAGGATCTGATGCAGCACGAAACCAGACTCATAATAATTTGACCTTTACAGAAAAAGCAGCGCTCTCCACAGTTCAGTATTCTTTGTTCAGCACTCATTTGCCAAGGACGCTTGCTAACCTCAAAGATGTTAAAATCCATTAGCCTTACTTTGAAGAGGGAAGAAAAATACAGTAATTATTTATCTGGAAAAAAAAAAAAAAGACCACCAAAAACCAGACAACCAAACAAGGCTGGTAGGTGGCTCTCCCAAGCCACAGTAAGAATGACCATGTTTTATTCATAACTTAACCTGCTGATGATTACAGAAACTACTTCATCATCGGAGAATGTTTCCAGCAGAATTAACGCCCTTCCAGTCAACTGCAACGACCACACTTCAGAAAAGAGACAAGCCACTGTCTCCCCATTACTAACAATCTCATTAGGTTTCCAGCATGGCTAAATAATTGCTTGGAAGTCCCCTGAAGTGTTAGAAATGATCTGCTTAAACAGTTAAGATACCATAGTTGACCTTATTAAATTGGAAAATGCAGCTGAATGAAATGACAACCGATCACTCTCTGGACAGTTTCTAATATCCTTCCTCATTCCTCTGTCCATTCAGTATTTTCCCAAAGCATTTGGTTGTTTAATCAACATGAAAGGTTGATACCCAACATCTTTGAATCTATAGGCTAGGTTATGTTACAGTTATAAGATATATTTACGCTTATCCCATGAGTCACCCTTCCTCATGTTGACACATGATTTATCCCACAAAATACCCATCTCAAAACAAGAAAGAGTAATTCAGGGAGTCTACGTTTATTCAAGTACTGTGATGCAGGAGAAAGATGACTGGTGAAAGAACTAGAGTACCTACCTTGGCATGATGGAGATCTACTCCATACATTGATAATTTTTTGGCATTCTCCAGGAAATGCATCTCAGCCTCTGCAGGTGTCATTCCCCTGAGGAAAAGAAAATCCAACCAATTTTAGCATCAATCTTAAAGACACAGAATCCAAAATAAGATCCAGCAGCTAGAAAACAATTTTAGTGTGTCAGAACTACAGCCGGACCCCTTAGGTAGCTGGGTGCCTACCAAAGCCAAAGCTCTGGCGCAGATCCTGTTATCTTTCATGCTGCAAAGCTCTTCTCTAATTGAAGACACAGAGGAAAAATCTTACCCCCAAAAAAATCTTCTTTTTGAGTATCTGCTGCAGCAGATTTTAACATTTCCTGATGCACCAGGACGGTACCTGAAGACAGGCTACAGCCCAGACCGGTGCCCTCCGCATACCTGTGGCTCTTGTGCAGCTCGATCACTTTATCCTCGAGTTCTTTAGTGTGATTCGGGGCAAAGCGAAATTCACTGATGTAGTCGCTGCCGTACTCATCGGGGTCGTAGTCCCCAAGCTCCGACTGCACGGTGTAGGAGCCCAGCAGGGCCAGCGTGACGAACGAGCAGGGCAGCCGACCTGACACGATGTCATCTCTCAGCTGCAAGCAGAGGTAGTACCTGCAACAAAGCACCAAGGCAGCTCAGAAAGGGCTCCTCCACCGCTGCCCCCAAAAAGCATCACCCAAGCACTGGCAAGAGGCCTCGGTTCTTCTACTAATTTGCAGACAACTCCCAAGCCCAACATTTTTCAGGTGTTAACAAGGCTAACAATAATTTGGGGGGGAGGGGAGAAATTCTTGCCTAATTTATCTTTATGAAGCAGCATGGAGATCTCTTAATGCAATAGGTTATTACTTTGTTTAGTGACTTTTAGTGACTTTTTTTTATTCTCATCCCACTTCTTTCCTTTCGTAGTTATGATTTTACTTACAATAACTTGCTACTACTGACAAAATTGTGCATTGTGCATCCTTCTGAAAATTAATTCTCAGGAATACCTGGGTTTTAGGATTAAATAATATAAAAGTTTTCTTAACTCAGGGAATAGACACTGTTCACAGTGTCTTTTCTGCCAAAGCACTGCATATTTTCCATAAGCTCGTAAGAGAAAGAAAGCCAATGGGAATACAAAGCATTCCTTTTCTTGGATAATTAGAGTGTAAGCACTACTACAAACAGCTTTTAAGCCCCTTCTAGAAAGGTATTTAATGTTTTAAACACCTGGTAATATCTTCAGATAGCTGGGCAGGGTCTGGAGGGTAGAATTTCACATTAAATGCGAACTGCCAAGCGCCACCTGGAAAAGAACACAGATTGACTGATAGTACACTCTGAGTGCAAACGGAGATGCTCATGCTGTTCAATTACCAGCAGACTTAAAAACACCCCAGCAAAGCAATTCACAAGAACAGGATATAGTATCTTTTTTTCCCCATACATCGCTCTGAAGATACTACTTTTCCCTCTCGTAATTACAGTACTAGATCAGATTTTATAGCTCTTTTCTTACTAAGATTTCCACTGGAGCAAGGACCCTAAGGGAAGCAGTAATTTATTACTAATACTAAAAAAACCTTCAGTCCAAACCCAATGTTTACTGGAATTAACCATCTGAAAACACGTCCTATACAAGCTTTAAAAACCAGTAACCCAAAACACTGAGGTGCTGGAAACACAAGCGAGAATACGAATGGGCTCCAAGGCGGGGTGATGTGCCGAGTTCTGGCTGCCCAAACCAGCTCACGGCATCCTCTCAGAGTGCTGTCTCAGCACATAGCTCCCATCTCCAGCAGACATAAATTACTGTGCAGACAAAACTGCAAGGACAAACACAGAAAGCACAGCTGAAACCCAGTACATAACAGTGGGGAAATCTTACTTAGTTATTTCAGTTAGTTTAGGTGTCCCATAGGATGGACAGGAGTTTGTGACACCACAGTTTGTGAAACTGGTTTTGGAGCTTTAGCTTTAAATGTTGTAAAGAAAGAATATAAAAAATAATTAAAAAAGAAGAGTTGAATATAGTACGTAAATATTAAATCCATTTTGAAAAAAGGGACAGGTTACACTAGTGAGTGTCTCCAACGCAAACAAAAAGCAGTAACAAAACTCCAAACCACAACGTTCTTACAAGCAACATGGTAATTTTCCAGGAACAGGACCTTTCATCGAGGCCTCTGCTGTGGGATGTACCTTGGATATGTACTTTTACCACATAAATCACAGTATTTCTGTAGTCAAGAAACCAAAGCCAAAGCAATGACACTTCAGCTTTCTGAAATGCACTGATGTCAAAGTACAAATCTAAGTAGAAAGAAATAGATCTCTCTTGAAAAGTCTATATTGGCCGTGTAATGAAGAAATGCTTATGAACAATGTGAAAAACAGGACTTCTTAAAACCTTACAGGGTAGGCCTTTCCCATGATCTTCAATTCAGGATGCCTAGGTACCTCTCAAAGAATATAGGGTTTGAAGGTGTATCTGGTACAGCTCACACGCTAGACAGGTCTGCTTGCCAGGAAATACTGTATCGTTGTCCTAATTGGGTGTTTGAGAGTATTTATTTAGACAACAAGGCAATTCCATCCCATGCAAAGCCCCATCCACTTTGGTCATACACCCCACCCCCCAAGAAAACAGGCTCAGTGTGCAAGACTTTTGACATTTACCATGAGGACTTCAGCTCTCAGTGAGACTTTTGTGCTTTTCCACTCTCTTGCGCTATAAAAGTTGGTGGAAGCTGGCAGTGAGAATAAGGCATGGTCCCACTGAGGAGTGGACCAGCCCCGAGGTGGGAGTGGAGCCTGTGAATGACAACTTGAGACCATGGCCTGAAAATCTATTCCTCTGGCACGCACAAAATAAATCAAACCTGTGATATAGCATGGACAGTTGAGATATCAGAGTAAGAGGCTTTCACCCCTCACTTACAGAGGTTTAAGTGAAATGTAACACTGTGCAAGTTAGCGGGTTATAACTAATGGGGCATGAACCAGGGACCGCACACACGGCAACAGCCTCATTTCTCATCCACTGGGATGAAATCCCTGTGGTCTGCACTGGAATCGCAGATATCTGAGTGGTGTATTCATGTGTGTTTCCACCGTTGCCCTGTTCCAAACTCCTGGGCTGAATTGTACAAAGCAAGCAAATTATCGCTGTCATCTTCTGCAAATACAACTGTCCCCCATGTCAAGTCCAGGATGAGACTCTTCTGCCCCGGTTAATCTCTTGCTGTCACAACATTTCACTGTCTATCTCATGGCTTGGGCACATATTAAACGCATTGCAAGTCAGCAGTGTGGAGCTGAGCTGCTTTACTTGTACTGACCATCAGTGTAACCTGACTCATCGAGGCCTACAGGCACCTACCTCCCCAGATCCACCTTCTCAAGAGATTTAAAAAAACAGGCAGATTTTCATTATTTTTTTGCAGATCACTTACTTTTAATCAAAATAATACCGGTGGATAGGTGTGGTTGCTCACAGTATGGGGAAAAGCTTTCCAGCCAGGGTAAATTAACCCTTCAAATCTTGGAGAGGGAAGCGATTCCTTTGCCAGGTCTGACCCAACAAATGCGACCTACCAGATGTATTTGGCTTGTGAAAGCACAGGTGTTAGAAGAGCTCATTTACAAAACGTGCAAAGAAAAAAAAAAAAACCCACTGAGGCTTTCCTGCCAAAAAAAGTCACACACAAACATTTGATCAATTTTAAAAGGAGAGGGGGCAAAACAAAGGCAGGTCAAATTTTGAGCCTGACACAGTCTTGACACAGTTTTCCTTCAAGAGGTTTTTGAATTTCTAATGGTAGCAGACAGCTAAATTTAACAACCAGGCTTTTTAAAATATTCACGTGAAGCAGAAAATTGACTGGTTCTCTGAATTAAATGGTCATTTTAGGAGCCAAGTTCAAGCTTTTGGAACACAGGAAGGAAAGATATTTTAGATAGGGTGCTATCTTTGCATCAGTGAAGTATTTCAGTATGGGGCACAAGCAGCTCTCCTGGACAGGATATAAATATCAGTAACGCAGAGAAATAATTTATATACATCACCTAGTCCTTGAGGTTATGTTGCTTAATGTTAAACTTCAGGTTTTTGCATCTCTGCAAATGTCAAGTTGTTTTCAGCAATGCAAGTTCACGTGTTACAAGCCTCAGTAACTGCCTGCACTCATTATGGGGTAGAAAGCCTAAAATGCAGGTAATTCCTGTGCCAGAGACTCAGGACAGGATGCAAGAGACGGTTATGAAATAGGCTTTGTTGCTCTGGGGGGGAGCATGCTCTCCTGGGGGAAGGTGGTGAGAAGGGGGCCCTGTCCCTGCCCTGCCTGTCCCCTCACCCTGCCTTGCCGGCAGTGGGGCTGGGAGAGGAACTTGCCGAGGCTTTGGTGCTGGGAGGCACAGAGCCAAGAGTGGCAATTACACCAGTGGTTTAGGGACAAGCCCAGAGGATCCAGAGGGCTGGGCAGTGATGGTGGCGCCCATGACACGTGGCTTGAATGGCAGGACGCCGCCTCCGCCTCTCACATCCCCGCTCGGCATCACAGGGGTCCAACATCTTCACAAACACAGAGAGCAGTTTAGGGTGAGTTGGCATTTTTGTGTAGATTTTGGGGTCTGGATACACCAGAACTAAAGTTTTCCAGATCCCCTAAATTAAACACACAAATGATAACAAACTTACTTCGGATCTGCTTCTTGATTTCCTTGGCAGGGTCCAACCAATTCTGCAAAGAAAATGTTTCTCTTTTTCAATTTGAATTAGAAAACACAATAAACATTATTTTTAAAACAGAGCTATGAGTCAAAGCTAGAACATGCAAAGGTCTGCTAGCCCTTTCTCCTTGGAGCAGCGGCAGGCAGGGACAACACTAACTCTCAAGATGTTGCCCTGTGTAGAAGCAGGATTTTTATTAACCTTACCAGAGGTTGAAGGGCTGAATGGTTTGAAATAAAAAATAAAACAATAGAAATTAGTAAAATAAAAAAATAGAAATTAGTAAAATAAATTCCCAGAAACCTTTTTTCCAGGGTACCTTCTGGGAAAATTGAATTTCTACAAGCTTGTCAAGAAGGTATTTTTGTTGGTAGGTTGTTTTCTTGGTATAACCCTGGAAGAGCTGAAAAGCCTTGCCAGAGGAAACGCAACCCGGTGCGGGCACAAGGGGCTTCCCAGGGGCAGAGAAAGCCCGTGGGGAAACCAGGAGCAGAACCCCTTCATTGAGGCTGCTCCTATCCACACTGCACATAGCCCGGTGACTACGCAAGACAAAAGCCCTGCTGCGGATGTGGGCAATTAGCGCAGCGATATGTCACTGCTCCATGGATGCCAAGGAGCAGATGAAATTCTCCTGGAAGAGAAGCACAGCAGCTTGGGGTCTCTGAGAGTCACTACTACAGCCAGAGCTTACAATTGATAGAGCAGCCTGCTTTGTACCTGCCTCAGGCACTGGGAGACAAAGGCCCTGTGCTTTTGCCTTGTCTTCTAACAGCATCAAATTAATGTTCAAAATGTGTCACACAGCCCAGGACAACAAATTCGCTTCCCCTAGGAAAGTTCCACTTTCTCCAAAGAAAGATAAACAAATGTATGTGAGGAAAAAAATACTAAAGAAATATCAAACAAGCAGAACACAACTATCCCCCTCCCCCTCCTCGCCCCAACAAAAACAACCAGTTTGCAGCTGTCCAAACCTGATCTGTGGTGCAAAACATAAGCTTGAAGGGCTCCAGCTATTGCTGAGCACAAAAGCACGCTATGCACCAAGAAATTAGATTTAGCATGAGGATTTCTGTTTTCAAAGGTGACATGGGATGTGGGCATGTATATTACCTGGCTGAAAGTTATCAGGCAGAGGATGGAGGTGAATTGCTAAGTACTTTGACATAAAAAAATATGCATGTTATTGATCAATAAATGTGGTGACAGGCATTATACTTATGCTGTTTAGCTCTGTAAAGTAACGGGCGATCTATAAATGTTTAGTACTTCTAAACCACCTGTTAATAATGAATGCATCCTCCTCTTTTCAGTACAGGAAAGCACACCTATCTGGAAATGCACTTAAACATTTGCCTAACTTTTACCACAGCTCAAAACTAAGCATATGCTAAAGATTTATCTTGCACTGGCATGGACCATGTTAAGGAATACTAGCTGTTTAGTTTAAATAGGCATGTTTTAAATAGAATTAATTGCTCAGAGTCAATAATTTAGTATTAGGACGCAGGGTTTATGGCACAATGTTGAGTAATTTGGCATACTGCTTGTTCATTACTAACTTAGCATGAGTAGCTAGTTTTCCTACAGCCTTAGGCCTCAAGCTGTACATTTCCACTTTGATATGTTTTTGGCTGTGACAGAGTTGATTTTCTTCTTAGTAGCTGGTAGAGTGCTATGTTCTCGCCTTAGTCTGAGAATAATGTTGACAACATACTGATGTTTTTTTGCTGTTGCTAAGTAGTGCTTATCCCAAGCTTAGTCTGGCAGAGGGAGCAGGTGCACAAGAAGCACAAACCAGAAGATAAGGAGGCTACAACCATCAACAAGATGAGAATAGCCAACTGCCTGCTTGAAGACAGAGAAATAATCTAGTAAGTTGTTAGAAGACCTCAGACCAAGAAATCACCATTAGATCAAGAAGGCACATGAGGGGTGGGTGCACAGATTGCAAGGGTATGGTTGCCCAGGAATTCCTTTGTTCAGGGTCCCTCTCCAGAGGCACCAGCTCGAGCTGTTATTTTGTCTTTTTGTTGTACCATCTGAATACTTTGGTTTTTTTAAGTAAGATTCAGTATCTGAGACTCTGCTACAGGAAACTTAGGGCTGAAACTGGAAGGAGAGCAGCTCTCGGGGGTGAGAACATATGTGTGAAAGGAGCTGGAAGGGGCACCCATTGGGTCACTGGAGTTGCCCACTGAGAAGGGACTCCGGTCCTAGCAGTTAAGGACTCAGGTGGTGTGTGTCCGACCCTTTGGTAGAGTATGAGCGCTCTTTCCCTGAACAACTGAGTGTCTGCTTAAGTGATTTTCTGAATCAGAAACAAACCCCTTGTATACAGAAGACTTTAAAAAAAGGCAAAAAGATGGAAAAAAGACTGGTTTCTTTTACATCGTATATAACAGAAACAAAGGGAAGCCTAGAGAATACAACTGTTGTTCTCACAAGACAAACATCTGAAGAAGCAGTAAATGCTACAGCTTCGTCAGGGAAGACCTATCAGGCCATCCAAAGCACAACATACCTTCACCTGGTGAGCTCTGCTGGGCTACCGCACATATTGCCAAAAAGTTTTGTTACCCGTTTCTTTAAAAATATTTACCTTAAAATGCCAAAAATGCACAGCATATTTTAAATTATCCTTTGATACTCTCTTTCATCCTAACGTGTCCAAAACAATGTATCACGTGCACATTAGATCACCTTGGTCACTGTTAATACGCAGCTTATTTAATACCCTAAGTTGAGGTGCAGACAAGCAGACTGTGATTCACTACTGCTGCCAACCGCTTCTGAAGAGTTACGTCTTTAGCCAAATCAACAATAACACTCAGATAAAGCAAGTCAAGACTTAAAGCCTTACTTTATCTTACCAGTTAGCAGCAGTCAATCAACTCCTGGCTATCCTTATCCCAACCACAATATTATTAAGCCGTATTTTACTATTATATGTTTAGTAGTGTATCTGTGGATGCGAATCTGCGGCAGTAATGAAATAAATCACACTAGAAAGAGAACCAGCTATATGATTAAATTCTTTCCTGTCATAAATAGCCGACCAGAGGGAAGCCAGGGAAACACAGGGGATGCTCTGGAGAGGTAAAGAATTACAAAAATCTTGTATTAAAGAATTAAAGAATTACAATAGTTCAAGCTATGTCTATGGAACCCAGCAAGGAAGAGAAACACAACTTCTGGACTGGTTGGAACTGTCTGGAGGGTGTCTCCAGAAGCTCTGATGTCCACATGCCTAAGGCCAGCTGTAGTTCTGTGAGTTACCTTTTGGTTTTCTGTGTCTCTGTATGTTAGCCCAAAGTAGTCCTTTTCCAAAAGGTTCAGATGCTCGCACACTTTGTCGAATAGCACTTGACCTCTGGAACGTTTCTGTGGGAAATGAACAGGAAAAAAATAAATCACATTTGCAAAGTTAAATAATACAAGCATTAAAATAACACCTTGTCTGTTTAATCCTCAAATCAATAACCCCAAACTGATTTAATTAAATTCATCCATCTTTTAAACCTATTTACCTGGACCTTCATAGGAATCTGCTGAATGGGGTGAATCTTCTTTTCACAGAAGTTCAGGTCTTCTTGTGGAGTTAAAAATAAGTTAATACATGTCTTGTTTCAAGTTCCAGTGAGAAGATCTCTTCAGTCTTTCAGAAATTACAGCTTCAAACAGATGCTGAGATTGTATCTCAGCAAACCATAGCATTCATTGTGTGCAATGGTAACAACAAAAAACAGTACAAAATATATTCCCGGTCATAAACCATCAGAGTTGTGACTCAGGGGCAGTCCACCGGAGGGAAAACTAAACGTGGAGGTATTTCTTGCTTCAGTAACAACATGGACTGATTCCAGGACCCTTTTCTGTCTTATATATGGGGAAATATGATACGCCATCTACTGAATTCACTGTGAGCTTAGCATCTCACTGGGAAGGCAGCTGGGTAAGAAAGCAGCTTTCCTGTGTCCCACTAACCCTCTTTACTGCTAGCATGTTAAATGAGAAGATCTCTCGCTGTCAAGAGCCAGAGCCCTTAGCAAAAGCTTTGTAGTATCTCTTGTATTGGATCAGGTCATCTAGGTTCTCAGCATTATATGTGACATCGAGAAAAAAAATCTCCAACAGACCAAACACCGACAGAAATGTCCAATTTATAAGCTACATGTGCCAAGTTTTATATGCATTTATTATGATAAACTATTCAAAATTATTTGGGCCACTATTTCAGTACCTCCTGCTTCCCTAAGTGCAACTCAGATGAAGGAAAAAGTCTCCCCACTTTAATTCAAACACACACATATTTTAGTCGATGTCAGCGCCGTGTTTTCTTTATCTGCCACATACACATGACTTGAGGCAGACTGGAAATACACTACTTGCTTCAAATGCAGCGCAGGAGGCTGACACAAAAGAGGACAGAACACCGCCTCCGAATTTACGCGCCTCCGCTGACAGGTCTGCACCCGGACCGCGCCGCCAGCCCAGCAGCCTTGGCTGGGGGGATGGATATTTCACAATCCAAGCTGACACAGCTATGCCAACAAACCCGTGGAGCCCAACGCTGGGCCTCAAACTATTTTAGAAGCGTTAAGCAAGCCAAAAGGAAAAAAAAAAAAAAGAACTGAGGGTTGCTGCCTAACACCCTGAGAAAACACTACAGGAGATGATGGAGAGAGTTGTGCAGCAAAACTTACTTTATGTTAAATTCGGTATTTCTACTGGGACTCTAATGGTATATTAGAAAGGAAGCAGGGAAACGTCCTCTATATTTTACTGACAGGGAAATTGAAGAATGTGGCTGATAGAGTCAAGCAAGTGTTCTCCACATGAGAAGAAACCAGGCACAAAAGTGTAATGCAAGCATATTGCTGTAACTCTATTTACTGTGTCTTCCAGTATCATCTGAGCACACAGCTCTAGGGCCTTGTTCTGCTTGTCACACGCTTCCCACCCTGCAGTGGGACGCACAAATATACCCCAGCTCCTTTATAATTTCAAACATTTAGCTAACTCTTCATGCCCCAAACTTGGAAGGAGATAAGAGGTTGGTTACACTTGATGCTCCATGGAGACGATCGGGCAGATTAAAAAGCTCTCACTCCTGGTGTGCAGAGAGGAACCAACTCAGATCCTTCTAGCCAAGAGTCACGTTTCTGCTGTAAGCAAGCAAATCTGTATTTTGCCAAATTTCTTGCTTTTTTACTTGTTAACAAACCAAGTGGTTATACTGGAGAGAAATAAGCAGGTTGTCTCTAGAGGATACCTGATTTGAGAAACACTACATCTGCATCACTACGCCATTTACACGCGTTTTAAAACTAAGAGGACATTGAAGCGAATTCAGAGTCGCATAAGGCCAACACAGGAGCTGTTTTATGTGGCCGATACACAGGTGTCAGCTTTGAGAAACAGTAGCTAGCAGCTGCAAGGTATGGTGTTTTAACAAGGAATTGCAGGAAACAGTTGTGAGGGGCTGTGCTGTAATAAAAACCAACCAACAGAAAACCAAAATCCAACGCTCGGGATTTCTTGTTTGACTACACATTACGGACAAGTGAGAATAGCTATGGCAAGCCTGGAATAATTTACATGGCTCATTTTTTGGCCATGACAAAATGGACCCTCCTCCTCAGGTACAAAGATGCCCAGGTTGTATGCAGTCACTTCCCACAAAATTCCCGCTGCATCAGGACACGGGAAAGCCCTTCCAGTGCTGTGACAGGACGTCAGAAATACCATGTGACACTGACAGCCCTTTCCCATCGGGGTCCTCTCTTCACCAGACAGCAGCTTTTAACTGGTGATGGTTGAAGGGGAGCCTTACAGTACCACCTTCCTTCTCACTGTCCACAGAAACGCCCATCAGCATCCAGACTGACAAGCCCTAGTGTCTCTTCCCAGGCCACAGCTGAGCTGCAGGAGCAGGATTTAAAGGCCTCTTGTCATGTGGGGAGCGGGGGCTGCCTGGCAATGCAGCCAGCACTGACGGCCTCCGAATCCCTGCATATACGCAACACTGCTGCTTCGTACCCACGCAGCATTAGAATGCACACCTTCTTTCTATACCAACATCGCACAAAAACACAGTGAGGGGAGGCTACTGCATTAATCCATGGGAAATTAAGAGGTTTAGTTCGGAATATACAATTAAAGCAACTGAACAGATCTCCCGTGCTCTTGTTAATTGGTTTTATTTTACTCTGTGCCCAAATAAGCATGGCAGACAAGGCATGGGTGTCATTGCTTTGGCAGGGAGAGAATGGGAGAAAAGAAACCTACAAATTCATGCACAGCTCCTCAACCCATCCTAAACTTTTGCTTTCCATCATTTTGGGGTGACACGTTTAAGGTAATAGCAGACTAATAGTCTGCTGGCTATTCTGGATCACAGCTAATGCCAAAAATGTATACCAATCCTCAGCACTCAAAAAAAAAAAAAAGAATTAAAAAATAAAAATCAGACTTCATACTATAAAATACTGGCCCTGTAAATGAAGTGTTTTTCTGAAAAGTAAAATGGCAAGAGTATCCTCCAGAAATATTCTTCCCTATTTTTCAGGCATGAATGGCATGAAATGAAATGTGCAGATGTGGAAAGAGAGACACTTTGCTTTAGCTTTGGGAAATCAAGACAACAAAAACGCAAAACATAGATTGAACAGTATAAATGAGCATAAAAGTCCGTCAGCAAAAACTCTACGCTTTTCACAGCCTCCTCCCAGCAGCTCTATAAAGGCCAGGGCTCTTGCTTGAAGCTGGAATGGGAATAAACAGCCTCCTGGTCAAGCTCTCAGTGAAAGGAGCCAGCAGCAGTGAACTTGGCAAGCCTGCACCCACCAGCAATTCCCACATGCAAGGGAGAGGAGAAACAGCCTTTCTCCTAGCCAGCTTCTCTCCTGGTTTTGAGGCTGAGCTTCTCCCTCTTCAGGAGGCCAAAGCCCACAAAAGGCTCTCCTGTCCCCTAACTGGCTTCTCCAGAAACAGTCCATGTTCAAACTCCTCCACACTGGCTTCTTCAGCCCCTATCCCTCCATCCCACCCCCATCCCCTTACAAGACCACCAGACCAAGATAACATGTTCCACATCCCTGAGAGCAAGGAGTTCAAAAATGAAGTACTGCCACCTTGGCTCTGTGTGGGTAACAAGATTATTATGTCAATTATTCTCACTGGGTACAATGTCTGGTATTTATTAATGAAAAAAAAATGTTTATTATGCTTAAGCTCCTAAGCTGTAATGTACTTATGATAAACATTAAACTGAATAAATGCAAGCCTGTTATAAATACATTGTCACTTCAGTCACAAAATATGTATTGCACATTAATGTAATCACAGACTGGCTGAGGCTGGTGGGCACCTCTGGAGATCCCTTAGTCCAACCCCTCTTCTCACACAAGGCCACCTAGGAAGGTTGCTCAGGATTGTGTCCACTTGGATTTTGAATATTTCCAAGGGTGGAGACTCCACAGCCTGCCTGAGCAACCTGTTTGGCCACCCCCCACAGTAAAAATTATTTTCTCTTCCATTTAAATGGACATTTCTGTATTTCACTTTGTGTCCATTGCCTCTTGTCCTGGCACCAGGTACCACTGAGAACCATCTTCTGTCTTCTTTATTCCTCACATCAAATACCGATACACATCTGCAAGATCCCTAAGCCGTCTCTTCTCCAGCCTGAGCAGTCCCAGCTCTCCCAGACTTTACTCACAGGACAGTTGTTTCAGTCCCTTTCACCGTATTTGCAGCCCTTCGTTGGACTCTTTCCAGTATGGCCATGTCTCTCTTGTACCGGGGAGCCCAGAACTGGACACAGCACTCCAGGAGACGCCCCAGTGCTGAGCAGAGGGGAAGGATCACCTCCCTTCACCGGCTGGCAACACTGCCTAACGTGGCCCAGGATGGCACTGGCCTTCTTTGCCGCCAAGGTACATCATTACCTCTCATTCACCTTGGTGTCCATCAGGACCATAGACCCTGTATTGCAGCAATCAAGGTACCAAAACCGCAGGTCACTGTACTGCGATAAGCGACAAGGAAAATTACGTGGGAAATGAGGAACCAACAATGCAGCATAAAGATGTGACACCAACTTCCTTGTCATGCAGGTGCTAGTAAAACCCCGGGAACCCTCTCTGCTGTTTAGTGTGATGTAAGGAAGAGATCAGGAAACTTTCAAATGTCACGGGCTGGACAGCGCATCCCAAACTGGAAGCGAGGTGGGAAGGAGGAACATTTATCAGGATCCAGAACTGCCACCTTCAAGGGCAAATTTTGCTTCTGTGCAAGCATAGGCTTGGCTGTCCCAAGCCAGGAGACACCATCTCTCCGAAACATCTCCTTCAAGCTGACGTGGCTCCCGGTTCGCTGTTGCCCTGACCCAGAAATACAACCATTTGCACCCGCCTGTGGGGCATTTTGGCACGTGCCTTGGTGACGCAGCTTGAGCCTCTTTTCTGATGCACCCTCACCCTGAGCAACACACCTTCACTTGCTGTGTAACCTCCAACCTACCAGGCCAGTCATCTTTCCAGCTTTATTCCAGAGGAAAGGCACCTGTGCTGAGGACATGGCACCACTCGGGCTTCTCCCAGACTAAATCCAACCCTCTGTCTGACAGATTTCTCCCTGGAGAGGCAATGCCATACTAGGACCGGTATCTCAGCAAGGCTGAAGAGCCTCTGTTCTTTGGGGGGCATTTCAAGGCATTGGCCAGGCAATGCCACAGTTGGCCTACCCCAGTGCCGGCCATCAACCTACTCAAATCAGGGGCTGGCCCAGCCAGCTTTCCCAGTCTCCTCCAACCAGCACAGCTGTGATACTGGGATCCCCGTGCACCTCTACAGACACTAAGGAGTTAATCATTGTATACCTGATTAAAGTGTAGAGTGTTGGTCTACTCTCGAGCTCTATTTTTACTCACAAGCAGATTACCTTCCTCTCACTGATAGGGAAGTACGATAAGCAGCTGAAGGGCAGAAAACAGCCCCCTCAGCCTCCTAGAAGTGAAAGCTATTGCAACCTCCAAAGTGTCGCATTTTGGAGCGGTTCTATTTTTGCATCCGATGCTGCAGTCTCATGTGGATGCAAAACGCTGAGCAAGGGCTGGGGGAGGAAGCCGTCTGCAGCGCAGAGCTATGGCCTTCCTGTCTGAAAGCCATTACAAGAGATCATACTCAGACTTGAGTTTTACACGCAAGGGAAACCCCAAAGACAGGAGGAGCCCCGCAGCCAAACAGCTACAGAGACTCACTTTTGTCACCAATAACCATCCTCTCCACTTTGGAGCACCGAGAAGGCCAGGGCACCCCAACGAACCGAACCCCCCTTTCTGTTCAGTCTAGGAGCACAGCAAGACAAACAAATATCACCGCTGTGGACCCGGATTTTAAACAGAAAGAGTTTGCACGTATCTTTCTGCGCGAATACCTGTGCGAACACGATGCTTTCCTCGGAAAAGCTGTCAAGCAGCCAGCAAGCAACGCAACACTAGCCCTAGCCCAGCGTTAAACCCTGTACAATTACTGTAATAACTCCAGTTGGGCACGATCGCTGGAAGGAGGACAAACAGATTAGTATCATGAAATCCCGGTAGGAATAATTGGACTTTAACTGATGTTGAGGTTATCTGGTTCACATTCCTAATTAGCATTTGCACTTTTCAGTGGATCTTAACAATGCACTGTATAAATGTGTGGGCTGGCTCTAGCCTTGCATGCTGTAATATATTTTGGCATGAGGCTGTACTAACCTCTTCCTTTTTCCCCCCATTCTTTCTGGTGTGGAAGTATTAGCTAAATTTTTCATTTGCAATGCGCATGATGAAGAAGATTCCAATTGCATCCCAATCATTGATTTTATTTCAGTTTACTGTTCTGATTTGAATTGCATTTTGCAAGTTATTTTGGCAGATACCTTGGTTTCTACACTGCACAGGCCACGTGGCGATCTCCTCTGTGCAAACGCAAGGAAAACATCCGTAAAGGTTAAGATGTACATGGCAACAAATAACTAGCATAAACAAGGGGAAGTTTCTCCCTCCCCACCTTGCAGCTTCTACAATTATTCTTGCAACAAACAAGTGTAAATAATTAACTGGTTGTCAGGAGTACTTTGTACTCACCGAACTGAGCAATCTCTTCCCACGAATACCCCCAGCTGAGTCTCAAAGTCACTGAATTCCAGCTTCCTGACAACACACTTTCTCATTCTCTCCTCATGAATTACCAGCTTACACAAAAATACCCCCAATCCCAGAAAAACACCCTCAATACTTGCGCAAACAGCCATTACTTGAAAGTTCAAGCATATGCAAGCGTCCAAGACTTTTGTACTGAGAATCCCATTTTGGGGGGGGTGGGTGGGATTTGACCATCACAAATATGCCAGAATTTAATATGCACAGGCAAACATGTGCATAATTTAATGCACACAATATGTTTGTACACAAACATATACGAGTTTATGAGTAAACGAACAGTCAGTGTGGTTCCAAATGCAGAGGAGCTGGTGACCACATCACAGTGCTATTCCATCTACGAAGAGCCAATCAGAGGTCCTAAACCCCGCAGACATTCTGGTAAGGAGTGCATTTTAATCTGCAAATGAAATAAAAATCTACACACTGATTTTTTTTTTCCTGGAAGAGTTTTAGCTGGTCAAAAGACAAAGTGCTGAACTGAACAATTCTAGAAGCCAATCATTGCATCTTAAGCCAGAAAATTTCCAAACAGGGAGGAGAATGCTTTTTTTTAAAAAAAAAAAATCTTGATTAGAAGATGAAAAACAATAGCAGAAAGTCTATTTTTCCCATGGGAGATAAATGGAAGAAGTTATTCCAAAAAAGTTTAACTTTATTTCACTTCTACACATTTGTATTTTGCGTTTACAGAGGATTTCCTTTTGGGTTGTTTATACTTCTCCACAGTTTCTCTCCACGGGGAAAAAAAGATGGAGAAGACTGTCAGAGGGGAAAAAGAAACCCTGAATTTCTTCAAATGTATTATTTCTCAACTGACAACCCTAGCAGGAAGCTAAGTGGGGAGCATCCAGGAAGAATAGGATGGAGAATCTTTCCTGGAGTGTTAATTGGCAGAAAATCAGCAAGTTTTCCTCTGGTTTACAGAGGTACATCTTACAAAGGACGTGTAACTTGCAGGATGAGAGCTTTTAAAAGCATAACATGACTTAACCACTGGAATTTAGGCCCCCACCTACTCTGCCATGCTTGATGAAAATGGCACTGGCAGTTCCAGAAGCAACAACATTCAGTTCATCTGAAAGTTTAGTGTGTTGAGAGTGGTGTTCTAGGCATTACACAACACATTTTTAAATAAAGTCACTTCTGCTACTGAACAAACACTTTGTCGAAGTTACCAGTACAACACTGCACACCAGAGACAGCAGTAACGAACTCATCTGGCCTTTTTATTCCAACTATTTTATGTTCCTCAGGGAAAAAAATCTTGGGTTTGGCATACACGGGGTATTATAAATGAACATTTATGAGGACATGCATAGCCCTTGGATGGACATAATACTCTCACCCACTTTGTAATCAGTTCACCAACATCCGTATAAGATACTGAACAAGACCCTTCTGCCACCCTTTCAGGTGGCAAAAAAACCCCACAGGCAATTAAAAGGTTTGAAGCAAAGCACATTCATTTTTCCATTCTCAAAAGGAAGTACTGTTTAATCTTTTACATATTTCAATGGTAAACTGCATTTGGAAATGTCCTAGGTCACAATTCCAAATACAATCTTCTGAATAAATGATTTAACCAAATGCTGGCAGAACATAGAAATAGGCAATTTCAGAAAGATTCAGTTGAATAAAAACCGTGTTAAAAAGACTTTTTTTCCCCAATGTGAATATATTTCATATAAGGAAACGCTTTTCCTGGAAAGCTACATGCCAATACAAGCTCTCCAAATGTTCTACTTCTTTACTGATTTTTTTTATATCTAAACCTGCATCTATATCCCAGCAGGTGACTAATACATTCTAATAGTCTGAAATAAAAAACGCAATAGTATTTTGCCTCTCTCTGCTTTTTAATTTAGAACTCTACCCCACACTGCTCTGCACATATAAATGAATACCACATAAGAAAACTTAAGTAGACTAGAAGGTACTTTCATATATAGTGGCGACTCATCATTTTCTTCCCCCCCCCCCCCCCCCCCCCATGGTAGCAGTGTAATTTATCAGCTTATTGATATTTATTGTAATATAGCACACTGAAATGTGTTAGTATTCCTGAAAACAACTTTTCCTGACATTTACCTTCTAAGTATTTAATGCAAGCATTTAGAGATATCTAACACCATCTACGCTACAGTTACATACTTGCAGCAAGTGTCAATGACATTGTATAACACGACACAGTTTTTTATCAGGGGCAACCTTCTTTAATGCTGTTTGAGCCTGCAATCCTAAAGAGCCAGTGCTAATCTAAAAAAAACCCAGGGGACTGCTAAATCCCAGTAAGAAGATTGGTGACCTAGTCCTGACTCTGGCATCAAACCAAATTAGGGTTTTTGCCTTTACATCAGCAGCAGAGATCACGCCAGCGCTGGCATCACACGAGCTCTAAGCGTACTGACGTAGGTGCCACAGGGTTTGCCTGCTCCGGAGTGAAGCGGGCACTTTGTTCACAGCAATGCAAAGCAGCAAAAGGGGGCACCTGAGAAATAATACATACTCTGGAGCACGTCTTTATACGTGGAACGGTAACAGCCACAGCTGCACGTGCACAACGGCTACAGAAATACCTCTCAACCATGCTGATGACCAAATGCTCGGGCATCCCAAGTGCATCAACAGAATTCATACTCCAAAAATTGAGATCTGGTAACAGCTTACAAGCGCTACTCTCAGATAAAAGAAAAAAACACCCTATTTCTCAAACAGAAGTTCAATTCTCAGAACATTGATTAGTCTCACACATTTGCTGAATGCTGGCATAAAATAATAAACCGTATTCCACAATTTTGGAGGCTTTTCAACGGAGATAGTACGCCTCCCTTGCTCATCTTTCTTGAAAACACAGCTCGTTTGGGCTCGGATTTTAACTAACCATGCAGCTCATCCACTGGCTTAATGCCTCCTGACCGGCCTACCACCTCCTGCAACACTCTGCGGTAACTCAGGCAGATCCTCTTGGGATTCAATGCAGCAGTTGAAGCTTTCCAGTGGGGTTTATAAATATAAATATTTTCCTTATCCTACCTATACTTGGATGAGCTCAGCAAACACTCATCTCTCCTGTGTAACTGCAAACTCTGCACAAGCCTAGCACCGACACAGCAAGGAGAACCAACTGCTAACCTGTACCATAAATAGTTACTGGCATATATCAGCAAAAATCAACCATAAATATTTTGTTTATTTGTAGATGAAAAAAAAGCTCTTCTGTCAACATAGTTGGATTTACAGAGTAATCTTGCCATATGAATTTAAAAGCCACAGAGCTCTCCCTGACCTATATTGCCAGGCTGGAGTGAAAAAAATAAAAACCCCAAACACATCACAGAAATCACAGCACAGAAAGATGCTCTTGAGACAGGAGAGGCAGCATGATGATACAGCTTTTAGATCTGGGACACCTTAGACAGTATCACACCACCAATGCTGGGGTTGTCATGAAAAATAATGTAGCCTATTCTCAAGCTACATCCAAGTTTTATCCACTTCAGATCAAAAGCGTTTCTGCCAGAGTGAGATAAATCACCAGCAGATCTTGCTGCCTATCAAAGTTTTGCTTTGCAAGCAGGTATTTCCTCACCACCCAGTTCCATCTCTAAATCAACAGACAAGGATAAGAAAACATAAAAACAGCCCAAACCAACACTGCACAGAGCTCAGCTGGAAAAAAAAAAAAAAAGTCACACATATGAGGTGTTAGTATTTTATAATCACAGCTACTATTTTTAGCGGATGATAATAAAGTGAACATTTACTTAGTTTTGGTCTGGAAACAGCAACTCTAAGTGTTAACATGGGAACAGCACCTATAAAATGGGAACAACTAGCATCATAGTTGGAGATCAATTCAGATGGCTTGGTCAGGAGCTGGAGCAGGTAACAAGCACTTGAGCAACGCAGGAATGGGGCAGAAAACATGACAAAATGCAGGGAGGCTTGGCAGAAGAGTGACCAGGGCAGTGACAAGAAAAGTCACAACTTCTCTGGGAGGATGGGCATGGGGTAGTTGGAGGAATGGGCACATTGTACGGAAAAAGGAGAAGGCTCTAAAATCTGAGCATCTGTTTGGGGAAGGGAAAAGGGTAAGCAAATCCTTTCATCCACTGTTTGCGATTTATACTGCAGCAGTGCTTAAAAACATAGAACCATAGAATCGTTTAAGTCAGAAAAGACATTTAAGATCATCAAGTTCAACTGTTAACCCAGCACTGCCAAGTCCACCACTAAACCATGTCCCTAAGTGCCACAACTACACATCTTTTAAATACCTTCAGGGATTGTGACTCAACCACCTCCCTGAGCTGCCTGTTCTAATGGTTGACAACTCTTTTGGTGAAGGAATTTTTCCTAATATCCAATCTGAACCTCCCCTGGCATAACCTGAGGCTGTTTCCTTTTGTTCCATCACCTGGGACAAGTGTCACTTGGGAGAAGAGACCAACACCCACCTTGCTACAACCTCCTTTCAGGTAGCTGTAGAGAGTGATCAGGTCTCCCCTCAGCCTCCTCCAGGCTAAACAACCCCAGCTCCCTCAGCCGCCTCTCATAAGACACATGTGGAGGTTGGGTCTTGGCTGCACTAGACACCCTGTTAAGAAGCAGCAGGGTCTCCGGGGCAAGGATGACCCCATGGGCTACACCTGGAGAAGACAAACATGGAAGGACTGGGACTGATGCAGTCTCACCCTGGTGAGGCCATGAGCAAGGGCTGGACACCTGGAGTCAACAGACCTCTAATTTGTCTGGGGTAAAAGGCATGTAAAAGATCATCCTCTCCTGGGCTCTTGCAGACATGTTAACCAGCAACGAGCCTGCCTACGTGGGTTTGAGCATGCATGGCCAAAAAAGTTTTTTATAAGTTCACCAGATGGAGAAAAAGCTCCTGTTACCTGGCTCACGTCCAACTGGTGCACCAAGGGGAGGGAACCGGAGGCAACATTTCACCAGGAAGTTTTCAGCTAATCATTTATCCCCTAGAAAATGCAGTTTCAGGGCAGCTGCAACTATTCGTCAATGTAGGTCAACCCCTCTCAATAGTTTTCACCATTATGAGTAATGGCTGGTGCCTCCAAAGTATCAAAATGAACATTTATTGTCTGCTAAAGCCATCATTTCTCTGTCCAAACAATTTTCAGAAACTATTAATGAGAGGCAAGCGATAAGAGGACTACATGCAGAAAATGGATGTAGAGAGGATACATCCAATTTTTTTTGTTGTTTTTGCTATTTTAAACTTTTGACATTTATTTTGATTGTGACCATATCCTCTGTTGTGCCAAAAAGGTGGAATTTAAAGTCCAACCTGCCCTTTACTTGGTAGGATGTCTGAAGGAGTGACTTGGTTTTAATTCTCTGTAAAATACTTGCATATTAACTGGAGGAAACAGAAGAGACCACAGCTGTCTAATCACTTAGGTGTGTTTTCCTACCAAGGTTATAAGAGACCTTTTTCCTGAATACCACACAGCCCAGAGGTTCCCAGCAGCGAGGAGCTGCGGGGGAGCTAAGCCTCTCCAGGGGAGGAGATAATGCTCCAGCCCCACAAGTGCAACACCAGCATCCTCCCTCTCTGTGCCCTGTGGCATTTCTAAGAAGCTTGGCTCAACCTGAAGTGACTTTTTTTAATTTTGATTTCTTTAGCTTTAGTGAAAAACCTTTAAAAAAATGTAATAGAGAACATTAAAAAGGTAGCCCTAACATGTTTATTTCTGTTTCAATTACCAAACTGAAGCAAAAAGCCTTTTTCTCTCAGTTGTTTATTATGAGCTGCACAACATTAGTATCGATTTCCAGAACATTGTGCTTCCTGAATTGGCAAGTATTTTAACTCATAAAAAGCTGCCTACAGTATTTGGAAAAAGCCACCAAAAGAGTTGTGTGTTAACTCCACTCAGCTGGAACACATTCAGGCAATGCTGAGAGTCCTACTGACACGTGTCAGGTAACATAGATCTTAACTGAATCCCCTGGCTAATCTAAGTCAGCCCTAATTAGAGGGTCTGGGGACAGAAAACATTCTGTGTAACGACGACGGTGCGTCTCAACCCAGTCACATTAACTGAAACGCGTCCCAGGGAAGGAACAAAACCCTAAAACAAAGCTCTTCATATTAAATTAACTGAAATGTAAGCAGTGAGTAGGTCAAAAGGAAAAGACTTATTAAAAAAATTCCCTCTTGCATTCGGTAATCAGTTTCACATGGAAAGACATTTGCAAGAGACAGTGTGGAATTCATTAAACAATTAAAATGTGCAGGGGGTAACTGAAACTGTATCCTTCAGAAAGCAGAGTGCATCTTATTACAGAGGTTTCCTTCCTGACCTTAAAGCCTCCCTCAAAACGGCTGAGAAATTCAATGTTATTAAGCTCTCCGTGCAAAAGCAGCGCACAGGTCCAGGTAGAGTCAGCTCCTGGGAAGGGGTTAGTTCAGGCACCGCGCAGGGAGGGGGACGTGTATTCCCTCACCAACACACAGAAACACATAAGGGGTTTTCCTCCAGAGATAGTCTTGCAAGGCAGACTTGGAAAACGAGGAAAAGAAACACACGCAGCCCTGAAGTCAACCACCGCTCTCCATTTCTGGCAGTGGTGGCAGAGCAGAAATAAGCCTGTTGTCTGTTCTTCAAAGCCTGTCCTATGACCATCTTTAACGACTCATTTTTTAAGGAAGGATCCACGTACTCTCACTTTTTTTCATGAAAAAGAGAAATTCATGTGAAACATGATACTCCATGCCGATTCTGTCTCCAAAAAGCAGTTTCAGCACATACTTGTGCAGAGTAGAAAGGGACCCCGTTCGCTCCAGTCTGCCCCGTCCATGTTATAAACCCTGGTTTCAAACGTACAGAAATAAATCGTCTCACCACTGCAACTCAAGCACACTACTCTGAAGTTAACTGAGGACACAGGCAAAGCCACTACTAAGAAAGCAGGGTCTCCATCAGGGAGTCACCAGAGGTTCATCACAAAGGCACAGCAGCGGCTACAGCACGGGACACCCAACTACAACAGGTCCCAGAAGCAACTTCACTGAGAAAACTGGATGGAAAGAAAAAAACCCACCAGTGGTGTATTTGTAGTGATGATCTCCTACTTCAGCTGACCCCCACCCACCAAGACAAGGTGATACCAGTAATACTTTCCACAGTTAGCTTTCCATGTGCTCCACAGCATGAATCCTATGGCAAGTCCCTCTGTTTGATGCAGGGCTGCAGGGATGCCACAGACAGGCTGCCATGGAAATACTTGTTTTCATTTACTGGTGTCCTGCACAATAAGAAAGTCTGAGCCATAGAGGAACGAAGGAGGAGGATACATTACCAATAGGCACAGACAGCTGAGCCTTTGAAAATGAAATCTAATTATTTTACCATTTATTTAGACAGATTATGTTATAGCTTTCTGATCTCACTTTGCGATTAATAGCACGTATATATTTAGAGCAGAAACGATGAAGGCAAATTCCAACCTGTTTTAGGAAGACACTTCAAATTAGGCTACACATAAGGGAGAGGATGACAGCTGGTTCCACTTGCATCTTTTAATTAAAATGCAGTAGTCTAGATAACAGAAAATTGAGATGGGGCAGAGACAGAAGAGGAAATAAATCCTAGAAACAGCATAATTGTACTTTAAACCCCCTACTTAAAGTAAGAAGAACCCAGAAATAAGTTACTTCTGCTTGTTTTCTTGTATCTTCAGAAAAAAATGAACTAGTGTGTTCACTATCATTTTTTTAAGGGTTATCTGACATCACTTTGCGGTCTTGGATCTTCCTTTATCTTTGGTTCTTCAAACCAACCAATGCAAAGTACAGGTCTAGCTTGCTTAACAGAGAGGTCTTCCGCACCCTCTTCGCAGTGCAGTTTTGACCACTTTTGACAAAGAGTATTTCAGATCCCGATGCTGGCTGGGAAGGTGCAATGAAGAGCACAAGGAGAACCCCTTCCAGCAAGGGTGGACATCTAGGTGGGCATCACGGTGCAGCATCCCTCTGAGCAGGCTGCGTTGACTCCCGTGACTGAGCACTCATTAGAAATCCCCAGCTTCTTCATGACATGGGAGAACCATATAGCCACCCTGAGGCTGTTTTTCTCTGACAGAGTGTCAGGGACAATGTCAGCATACAGAAAATACTCAGGGCTCCAAAAGCCAACAGCTGTCCCTGGACACGTGAAGAGCATTTAGGTGGCCATCCCACCTCTGAAAGGGAACATCCCTCTTAAACAAGACCACCACTACCATCTGTAGGCTCCCAGATGCGAGCGGCAGTGGGGTACAGATGGTAACACTTCTGGTTTATGGTTTTGGAGGAGGATGAATGAACAGGTTGGGTCACCTACTTAACCTGGTTTTGGCTTACAATGTCTTACTGCATGAAAGACTTTCTGGGTCAGGACAGATACAACATGCAGGCAGTAACAGTGTGGGACCTCAAGAGAAAGCTTTTACCTGGCATTTGCTTAATAGCCTTTCACAGAAAGGATACCACATTAGATGAACCACTGTTAACCTCTGCTTTCAAGTTACCTCTGCTACATTTTTCCCTGCAGACATCTCATACAAAATGAAAAACTCCTGGCGACACAAATGCTAAGTACTGGACGTGAGGGAGACTGAAAGACAAAGAAGGCGGCAGCGAAGATGCTCAGCATTAAATATGGAATAAGAAATGGGGGCTTCTGAAACAAAGGACACCAAGGGGATAATGGATTAACCGAACCTGCCTCAGAAGCATCTCAATCTGTGAGTACATGCAATTTCGGCTGTCAGGTCATTAACTGGATGAACACATAATTGATAAGCTGTAGGTTGTGCTCTACTTGAGAGCAATAAGCTCTTTCAAATGATATTAATATGTAACATACATAAAGGCATTTGTCATTTGTAAAGCTCTACAGAGTAACTGATGGATTCTATAATGATCCTCAACTCCCAGACTAGGAAATGCAATTCTGGAGGGATAAATACCTGGCCCACATCCAAATCAAGATTCACCGACAGAGCTATTATTCTAGCTCAAAATTAGGCTTCTGAGTTTCCGGTCCTTCTAGATTACACTGCTTTGTCGCCTTCAGTGGGTAGTAGAATGACACACAGACAGAGCTGGAAGACAGGAGCTGACAACTTGGGATGACATTTCTGACTCACAGCCACCAACTGTCACATCCCTAGCCTGGGCCACCATCCCCACCGAGAGATGCAGTTAAACACAAGGAATGGAAATACTAAATATTTGATTGTCATGTGTTGTCCACCCCTCTCCCCTTTCTTTTAAGGAATTAATCTTGGGAAATTTACTGACTTCCATAATTTGCCAGATCTTTCAGTATACTTTTTACAGATTTTTTTTTTCCTCCCAGTTTAAAGGGATATGGTGAATTCACTTGTAGTTGATCCTTAAAATACAACAGCATTTTTCTGAAATGTGACAGATTATTTCTCATGCTGCAGCACTGCATTTCTATGAAATAGCCATGGAACTTTGTTATTATGCAGAATTACTCCAGGAGAACTTCACCTTCAGCCTCCTACATGGTTTCCTGGGACAAACCCTCAGTCTCCCTGCCCTACTAACTCCCTTTGTACATACTTTTTCTCCCCAGCACAGTCAGAGTCACACCATTTCTCTTGGCTGGACACAGAACCCTTTTGCTGTAGATGAACTTTAGGCACAGGGAAAGTGTTGGATCTACCAAATGTTCAAATGGGCTGTGCCAGCAAGGTACCTGCAGCTGCGTACTCAATAGACACACTGACACACGATCTAGGAAGGATGCGAAGCCTGGATCATCCATTTAAGGTATGTAAATGCCTGTATCACTCCAGTTGCACTTGTTCCCTGAAATATTTGTGCCTTCTAAACTGCTCCCTTAAATATTTGTGCATCCTAACTAACTTCTGTTTCAATGCACCCAATGCTGTACTCCACATAGACATGTCACTTGAGGATTCATCCTTTTAGGAGCTCTATTGTCATCAACATTCCATTCTGTCTAGGAAGTCTAACCATCTTAGAAGCAGATGAAGCGATTATTGACGACAGGCAATACAACTACAAAATATTTCAGCAGTGTAAGTAGAAAAAATGCATATAAAATTTATATTGGACATTATTACAGAGCTATTCAGAACTTGCAAAGCAGAGAAATCTGACAAGCTGTAAAATATGATGGTTTCTATATGCTAGCATTTTGACACTTTAACAGAGTCCAACTTTAGCGAAAAAATGAAACTTTCTAAAAGAAAAGTATTATTCACAGCAATTTTTTGCATAAGTGGAAGTCTAACATAACAGATCTCTCCTTCAGCTCCATCTTATACTCCCATAAAGCTCAGCCTGCTACACAATATTTCCACAGAAATCCTATTTCAGAAAATTTGCTTGATTATATTCCAAAAAGTGACTCACATTCTATAACCAAGTGGCAAAAGCTGAAACGAGTTTGACTCTTTCCATCAAAGCCAGTATTAGTCATTCTTCCAGTTTAACCGTTTGCACGCTATTCTTGACAGTCAAAACTACAACCGCAGGTCAAGAAGTGACAACTTAATAGTCACTAAGTATGTGGCCCGATAGCTATTGCTAGTGTAAAGGAAACACCACAGGACTTGGCCAGTGAAATTAAAAGATACTTGACAGCATGACTTTTGAGCTGCTCTGAAACTAATGAAGTCCACAGCTCCCGTGTTAGCATCAAAAAATTTGGCCCAAACTATAAAGCCATGGTTAAATAAAAAAATCACAAAGTTCGTCCTCATCTGCCACTCTACAATGCACTTAAAATGAGAGTGGCAGATGAGGATGCAAGGGCTGAGTGCAATGTGACTGTAAAGACATCAGGAACTGGCTCCCAGTCAGATACTCCTCCTCCCTCTCTCCTTCTCTGTGTTCCTGTGGGTTCCCCTTTCAAGCCTGCAGACTATCCCCTCTCTGCCTTTATATTCTTCTGTCCTCCCCAGGTGGCTTTTCTTCTCCACCACACCCAGAGGTCACCTGAAGGAGAGCTGGCTTTGCCAAGCACCCCAACACACATCCTTCCCCTCCCAACCGCTGCTTGTGGCCTCCTGACCTAAAGCAGGTTCAGGACAGGCTGGTCCACTGGCTGAAGACCACCTCAGTGACATGGCTGGAAAAGCTGAACTGAGAAATGTGTCCACTGATATGCTGAATTTGCTCATGCCCACTGTGAGATGCTGAATTCCCTCATACTCTGCTTCTCCTTGGCTTTCTGGAGCTGAAGGCAAGGCATCCTGTTAGCATGGGTCTGCCCACAGGCACACACTGGTTCCTAAGCAAAGACTATCCACCCAAAAGCAGGCTCCTGGCAAAATCCCAGCAGGGAAGGTAAGTTTCCTTACAGAAACCACCACCAACTTTCTGACACAGTTATGATTCACAGACATCGTCAAGAAACACATAAAACTCGCCACTCTCACTGCTTATTTGCTCCTGACTTTTCTGCTGTCTCCCCTGGGTGTCTCGTGCCCCCGCTAATCTCACGATGGTCAGAATTACTGTTTGGACAGTGACTCAATATCTGTCTCGACTCAGCAGAGTACCAAGGAAAAGAGAAGCCTTGTGGGATCAAATCCTTCTTTGTTTATGGGCTTTGCTGCCCATAATTCATTTTCTGCATTCTGTTGTGGCATGTGCTGACTTAAAATTAATCCAAAGTCTCTGGATGTTCCAGGGACTGCTCACAATCCTCAATCCAGCTCAAATCTTTGCAACGTCTTCAACCTCCAGAGAAAACAACAGAAGTATCTCTGTGCTTGGCAATGGCAAAATAGCCAGCTATTCATTCTTATGCTTAAATTAAGAATCTTATTTCAACTCTTTTCCTCCAGACAGGATGAAAAAAAAAGATGACAAAAAGCAGTATACCTCTACATCACATGCATATTCCGATCCATCCAGGAGTGTCACTTTGCACTGCATATTTTTCGGTTTCTTGACGATCTTTAGAGGAGACTTGGAAAGTTTGCTAGACGATGATTTTTGAGAGAGCTTGTCGTCCTCTAGCTGCTGGTATTCCAGCTGTTTCGCACTCGCAGCAGCAAACTCCTGTTCTTTGTCTGTGGCCTATGAAGAGAAGGAAAGATATTTTTTGAAGTGACATAAAAACAATTAGGCCATGCAGTACACTACGCACCCAGCACCCAAGCATTTCAGTGAGCCTAGTGTGGGGCTTGGACGAGAAAGTCCCTGATGCAGGACAGTTTTTCACCTACTGAAAAGCTTGCCCATATTGTCCAAATTACTCCCAGCCTTCCCCTCTCACTCTGAAACTTAGATAATAGGTGTGGAGGAGGGGCATGTATGAAAATACTTTAGGCTTCCACTTTTTCCATAGGTAAGAAATCCCTCTTGGATTTCTTGGACCTAGTTTTTTTTGACTGTTACAAATGCTAAGTGGTAAACATTGTGATAAACAGATATTCCTACAGTTTGTTGGTATTACTTTGAAGTCCTGTACCTCTTAAGTCATGAGACTTCCATGGTGTCATAGCAAACAGGAAAAGACCTTCAGGTTTGCACTTATTTATCTGTGAGAAAAGTCCCCGGAACAAGGGCAGGGCTCCCCCTGAGAGCGAGAGTTCATAGGGGGATGCTGACATGCCTGGGAGAGCAAAAGGCTCCTCGAGCAAAGGGTTAAACAAACAGGATGGACATGAAGGGCCAAACAACTTTTCTGTGCAGCTGGCTGGCTAATGGATGGCAAGTACAGGATGAGATGCTGAATTTGCTCTCTGCAGATGCCCGATAAGTCCCTCAAGCTGGCAAGAAGTAGGTGCAATTTGAAAGACAAATATAGTGCAAGGAAAAGGGGCAAGAAGAAACAACCACAGTTACTTTTGCTTGGGTTTATCTGAGGGTCAGACCACTTGAAGAGTTACCATGGTGCAGCACAGCCCATGGTTCCCTCCACAGCACTAGATGAAAGCCAGAACAGCTCTACAGCATTTTACCCTTCCTAGCAACAGCACTGTGCTGCAGTCATTACCTTTCTCATCAGTTATGCCCCTGATCGTCTCCAAAGAAAACCTCAACAGGAGTGCAGTAATACCTAAGCTAAAGTTGAAACAAAATAAAATAACAGTTTTGTTATCTCCCTACAAGGAAAAAAACTTGGCTCTGAATGGATTTGGCTCTCAGTGATTTCCGTGTAATAAGCAACAAGCATTACTGGAAATATATTGTAAATTAATCCTCCAAGTCTGTTTCCATTCACGGTATATAATAAACCTTCATGAGAATGGAGCAAATCCATCCAAAGGCTTTAATCTGCTTTGAGACAGGAACAACCTTGCATCGCATAACAACCAACAATAGTGTACCACTGAATCACAGGGCACTTTTCCACAGAGATTTGATACAAACAAGCCGTAAGTTTCCCCTCTGCCTATGGGTGAATGGGAGAAAAGAGGAATTTTAAGCTGGCTGTGCTACCAACAGCACCAGCTCCCACCAAAGCCCCAAACTGCAGAGAGGCAACTGCAAAGATGGGAGGCAAGACCCACGCTCCTCCTCCCAGTGAGAGAGAGGACATAGCAAAGGTCTCCTGGGCTTCTCTGGGTGAGGAGATTAGAAGAAAGTGGGACTAGAAAGACAAAACAGCAACACAAAAGCTGCTTTCAAACCCCGCCTCAGCCCAAACTGTAGATGTTCTTCCCCAGGAGCACGCCAGTGCCAGTCAGCCTTTCCCCATCTAGCTCCAACACTGGAGCACTTTCTCCTTCCAGCACTCGGACACCCGCTCTGTGACCGGATGTCAAGGTCCTCACATACCTTGAAGGCTGGCGGGAGATGAAGGTACAGCATACAGTAAGCAGATTAGCCATTCGCTGAGCATTTAACGCTCACAGCGATGGTGATGGAGAAGGAGAGTCCCCTCAGGCTCAGAGCAAGGCTTGAGGCCAGTTACTCCCCTGCCATCACCACCGCCAGCTGGCAAGTGGTCCAACCTGCTGCACCAAGAGAAAAACAAGCCTGGAGAGGCCCCTCCCAGGGCCTCTGTGAAGAGCTGTGCTGCTGCCGATGGGCAGGGGGGCACTCTGATGATTGCCATGCATTGTGTTACAGAAAGCTGCCAGAGAAGGTGCACGTGCACACACATAGGTGGCAAAAGGGTTAGAAATACACTGTCACTGCCAGTGGCTTGTTAGGTTTTGCACGTGAGAGTTAACACACAGCTCCAGCAAATAACCACAGATGCATGGAATTAACCTTTTAAAGAAAACAGGAAAGCTCCTTGAGAGAGAAGCCCACAACAACAACAGCACCCAGAAGCCTTTCAAATTTTCAAGCATTTCCAGCCTACAAATGAATTCCATGAATCCTTACTGAGTGGTGATTATTTTTCTTCATGCGAAGACACTCGGTAGCTCAAGACTACAGCAGAAGTCTGCTTATTTTTTATAATTTTTATTTTAAATGGGTTTGAGGTTATTTTGTTTAAGATTCCTGTCTACGTTAAGATCAGGGGAATGTGTCTAGGTTAAAATCATACAAAGGATTTTCTTTCATTTGTCTAGAGAACAAAACATGCCAAGAACCATTAGAGAAGATTCCCCCAAACAATGCTGACATGTTCAGGCATTGAGGTACTTTCAGACTGTATCAAGCCTCTTCTTCCTAAAGAAACATGACATCCTGGTAAGTAGGCAAAAAAAAAAAAAGACAGTGAAAAACCCACGTACTCAGAGAAATATTTTGAATTCTGCAAGCATAGTTGCATTTTCTCCTAAATTTTTCATCAATATACCTCTGTCCTGCATTTCTGCAGTGTTTTCAGTGCCATGGACTCAATTCTAGTGAATACAAGTTGCTTCAGGGTTTGTGGGTTTTGACCATAAGCTGTCTCATCTCCACCCATATTACTGTACCTTACTATGACACAGTATGTTCAACCCTTTCTGCAGCTGGACCCCCTCTCAAAGCAAGCCTTTGGAGCCACAGGATTCAGCAGTAATGATTTTGACACTTCACAGCTTCTCACTGTGGTATGAAGTGATATTACCAAGCCTGCACAACGCATGAATCCCATCTACCTACGATAGTAGCTCAGAAATGTCAGTGCCCAACCCATGCGATGACTTCTTGCTCATTTTCAATGAAATAGGAAGGCAGGAAAACAGTAAGATTGCATTATTGTACCTGATAGAATCACAGAATGGTTTGAGCTGGAAGGAACCTTAAAGACCATCCAGTTCCAACCCCCCTGCCATAGGCAGGGACACCCTCCACTAGACCAGGTTGCTCAAAGCCTCATCCAGCCCGGCCTTGAACACTGCCAGGGATGGGGCATCCACAGCTTCTCTGGGCAACCTGTGCCAGTGCCTCACCACCCTCTCCGGGAAGAATTTCTCCCTTACATCCAACCTAAATCTCCCTGCTATCAATTTAAACCCATTACCCCTTGTCCTGCCACTACAAAAGGACTCATTTCTGTAGGAACTGCTAATCTCAATATGAAGAAGCTTTTTTGTCTTCATTAAAATGTTCTTTTTCATGTGTACAGAATGAGAACAAAAATTCACTGACATGGATTGGTAACTTAAATCTTTCATCCCAAGTTTCTGTCATACAAGTGATAGCAAAAACCATCAACTTCCTCACTGATTACAGAGAGCAAGAAAGAATGATACCCACTACTCCTTCAAATACTGGCTTTTTTTATGACACCATTGCTGACAGCGGCGTGTCTTAGTGCTGCATTTAAGTCGTTCTTTCCTGTGATACACACACTTAAGTCACTACGAAACATACTGGGCAGATCACTGCAACTGGATTTGGCAGTCAGCCTACAACAGGGACTTTTGGATTAAAACTGGCAATCTCAATGGGAAAGGTCTGGCATATCCATTCACTAACCCAGTTCTTCTATCAAGGCTTCTGCAGACACCTGCCCCCAGGTGATCTTTGGGAAAGGAAAGGATCACACAGCACGTGAGGGCATCTCAGGTCTCCAACTCACATATCCGTTAATGCAGATGGACAGGTTTGGTGCCTAAAGGTTGTTTTTGTTGTGGTGATGGTGGTTATTTTGGGTGAGGTTTTTTTTTGGTTTAAGATGAAAAGAAACTTGGGGTGGAAAGATTACTGAAGATGTCTAGAATAACAAAATTAATAATAGTTATGCCTAGGCCTGATGGAATTATTTTAAATTAATGACCAGTCTGTGCAGCACCCTTCTCTTTTGGACAAGCACGCCTGCCTCTTTTCCCCAAATTAACTACATGCAATTTCTGATTGATTTCAGAGACCAAAATTGTTCCAACACATAATCGGTGGATATGGGAGCAAAAACAGAGAGGTCTTTGACATGCAGGGAGGGTTATCAATGGTAAAAATGATTAGCAATTAAAAAAAAAAACAAAAAACAAAACCAACCCAAACCCAATTCTTCCAGTAGTTGACCTTCAATAGCAATAAACACTAGAATCCTGCCCTGCCATGTCCACCTCTTGAGATATTAGAAGTCAAACATGAGAGACCTCTTTTAATTTGGTCCCAGAAATATTTGTTGTCCCAAGCATTTGGGTAATGCACCCCTAAACAAGTGAGATACAAAAATATTTTGTATCTGAAACTGCTTACACCACCATTTCTTCTCCACCAACAGCAAATTTGGGCTGCAGCTCTGTGGACAAAAGCTTAAAACCCAAGACCACAGCCAGCCCCGAACAGCTTCTACAGAAGCACTTGTGAAGATTTTAAGTAATGCCTAACATCTGCTTGCTTCAACCAACTGCACTGTCTCCCAGCTAGGTAAAATAACAGGACCCCACTTCAAACAATGCAAATTCTTTAAAGGGTGGAAGAGAGGAAGAGTTACACTGACTTACTTTGCTCTTCAAAGGTGAATGCGATTGGATGGGGATCATAACCTTCCGGAGCTAAGGGATGCGATTTGCAGGTAGCTCATTAATTGTGTGTCACTTACCCATGAAGAACAATGCCTTTAATCCTATTGACTGGAAATTATTAACGGGAAAAAGAAAGCAGCTTCCACAAATTTAATAAGTGCAACAATGAACCAAATGGAAAAGCATACGATAGCTCTTCTGAAACCTATTACATGAAAAGTTAAAGTAATTATAATGCAGTCATTTCAGAACTATAAGAAGCTGAAGGGACCACAGATTCTTCATGGCTCACGCATCAGACAAGCAAGCATGAAATCAGTTTTCAGCAGGTGTCAAAGAAGAAATGAACTCTGAAAATATTTTCAGCTTCTTAAAAATTGACAGTTTGCTATCTAATGCAAATACCAAGATAGAAGATGTTTCCTGCTTCGTTAGTAAGACTGCCCTCATATATAAGCACTGGAGACAGAAAGACCTGAAGTGAATTTCAAAACATTCTGCCTGAGAACTATTATTTTTTAAACTCAAAAGACCAACCAGTCAATATCTACAGCATCACACCAAACAGCCTTCCATGCATATCTGAATATGTATTTCCACTCCTAAGACACCAGGCTCGCTATTTCCCAGGAGCAGTAAGTGGGCACACTAGCTGGATGCAGCACGCAGGCGTGCACAGCTGCCTTACCTGCTCCTTCTTCACCGGCGTGCTGTGGGCTGCCACAGCCGAGAACTGCTCGAGTGCGTTTTGATGCTCGTCGCTCAGCTGCTGCGGGTCCTGCGGCTGGGTCTCGGCCGCCCCTTGCTGCGCAGGGCTCTCCTGCTGATCCTGCTCCTTATCCTTGGACTCAGAGTCCGATCCCGATTCTGTAGTCATGGTTGGTTATGCTGTAAAACAAGGTGAGCAGACCTTTAGACCAGGTCGTGAGCACAATCTCCTAGCCACAAATTTGTAGGCTAGGCTTACAAAATGGATAAACATCAGGCACTAGGTTTTAGTCTGAATGTGCCTGGCCTTTACAAGCAAAGTGGCTATTACTGGCCCAACGAGGATCCCTGGGAAAGCTTCTGTGATGCAAAAGGCCAGGCCTAAATGCATCCATACTCTTGAGGAAGAGTGTGTTGCCATAAAATCGGATTCTACATTTTAATATACAGACATTATAGGAATTATATTGAATTTGCACACAGACATACAGTTCCACATAGTTCATAACTCATAAAAGGAGAGTAACATATTGAGAAAAGCTCATGTGATCGAGGGCCCTACATCCAACACAATTCCCTGCCGCTTGGGTTTCTAAACCATGTGGCAACTTTTGAAAACACTGAATCTTTTGTTCTTTACATTTAATGCAACAGGACTTGAATTCCTAAACACCTGCACTCCCTTCTGGAAATAGACTCAAGTACTTCTGCCACTTCCATCATCAGTGCAAGCGTACAACCGTCTTCAAGCACAGTTCTGTCCTTCCCGCTTGGATTCACAGAATTCAGCCACACTTCTGACATTTCTAAGTGCCGGAGCATCCAAAAGAAAAGATAAATGCTTCCACTAAGTCACTCTAAGTGTTAGATTTAAAATAAAGTGAACGTGGCTTTCCTTAGATGTGAAAAGGCTTTTGGAACTTCAATTTGTCAAGGACTAAATAGAAATGAAAATATTAGGTATATCCAATCAAAATCTCAACTATTTCTATTAAACAGTTTCATTACAAATATGTGGTTGGCACCCAATTCTCAAACTACACAGAAGCAAAACCCAACCTCAAAAATATACTGTGATTTTGCATCAAAACAAGGATTTGAAAAAGAAGGCTCTGTGCCAGTTCAGCAAATAGAGTCTGCTCTTACACTTGTTACTCATACGCTCTTAGTCCTCATGGTCTTATCCTCAAGCATTTTGCTTTTAAGCAACTCAACAGCAAAGCAGTCTGCTGCAATATATTTCTGTTCATCATCAGGCCATGATTTCTTTAACCTGGTAACCATAGCTACTACGTAATTATAAGCACTTCCACAGGAACACGCATCTGCTAATTCATCTGCTAGGAAGCCACTACCAGCTCTGAACACACACTATGATGTTTACTAGTAGAAACAGATTTATTGAAGATCACAAGTACAGATTTTTTTTTTTTTTAACTTAAATGTTTAATAAGCTACGTTGATTGACAGAAAAACGTTTAAATGAGGCCAATTACTATTTTCAAACCCATTTATGCATTCTGCACTTTCAAGGCTAAGTCCTCCAGTGAATGCAGACCTGTAGAGCAAGCAAGTGCCCAGCCTGTGCTCAGATTCTGCACTGCGCGTGAGGATGGGGGTGCACGTTCCTACCTCCCGCATGCCAAAACTGCATGAGAAACAGAACTAGAAAGCATATATGGCAGATTCAGGCCACATTTTCCAAGTACTAATGCGTGACACACTTGTTTAGGAATACATCATCAACGTCTACACTCAAACTGGCACAGTTGTATCAAAAATACCCTTTAAAACGTATTGTTTAAACAACTGTCTGCAGCATCTACAAAAAGCAAGTATTAACTCATGTCTTTAAAATGTCAGTGTCAGAAAGGCAATCATCCAATCAAATTTCAGATGTCCACATCCGAGATGATCACTTTAAATGCAGAGGAGGAAACCAGACGTTTCAGAGCACGATTCATCTGACCTATTTTAGATGCCTGCTTCAAGCCGAGATAAAGCACACACTACCGCGGACTTCGTCCGATTCGCTGCGAAGGAAGCCTAAACAAGTTCCCCTGATGCAGATCAAACCCACCCATCCTTCATTTGATTCTATTAAGCCACTCTTTTTTTTTGGGGGGTATACTTTACAAATTAAATTGTGGAACAATGTTAATCTCTCAGAGTTTTGTTTTGCCCATCTGTCAGATCAACATGGAATAAACTATTTTTCATCTGATGCTATTACAGTTGCCTTGCTTTAAAAGTACCCAGGGCTCCACAGAATTCAAAAGTTTTCCCCCCTACTCCCAAACCATGCCTTGTACAACTGTATGAAGATACTAAATGCAAACTGATCAAATAATTCAGTAAAAACAAACTATGCATTTGATTCTGTTTTACAGAAACAACAAATTAGCAAGTAACAAAAAAGCCCAAAAAACTTACAGCTACAAAATTGTTAACAGAACAACTCCAAGCAGCATAGATGATCAATGCAAAGTGTTACACATGGAAGTTGTTCTACAAAGTTGGGGTTTTTTTCCTTTTTTCCTATTGATGTGACTTTGAGCAGTGTAAACAGAAAGCGACTATTATACTTGTCCTGAAACACAATCAACCCAAGTATCTGGAGGTGTTAATCTCTATGGGATCAGATTGACTGTCAATACAAATCAAAAGTCTGTCTTCTTTTAGCTGCCATCACTGCACCCCTGGAAGCTCATTTTTGCACCCTATACAGTTTCTTTCCAAATGAACATTCGTATTCTGGCTTTTCATGAGCACAGAAACATAGCCATTAAACTCGTCCATAAAGCTCAACTTCATATAGCATGAAGTGAAAACAAGTTATACTTTTCTTGCCAATTATAATTTTGCATCTCAATGAACAACAAATGCGGTTCTTAACTTCTTCAGGGACATTTCAACATGAAGGAGAGCCTTACATTACTGTGAGTTACTCTGTGGGACTGGTTTTCTCTCCAGCTACATGAGTGCTCGCTTGCTCTGAGAGTGCTTTGTTAGAAAACTTTTGTGTGTTATCCAATCTTTTAGCATAAGCGATTCCCTGGATACAATATTCCTGTCATTAGTCAGACAGCAGATGGATTTAATTAACCCGAGGTTACCCATTTCCAAATGTCTTCTTTATTTTCCTACACATAATAATATGTTTAATAACAAATACTGAGAATAAAATACTATTGATTTCATGCTGTCATCCTACAGATGTCAAAAGAAGCAAAGCAAACATATTTTGAATCCAATTTCTTACACAGTCCTCAGCTGACTGCATTGCTAAGATTCACCTTATTCCATCTAGCACAGGTTGAAAAAACCTAAATTACAAGATAGAAAACAACATTCCTCTCTCAGTACAAACCAAGAGGCTGCTTTGCCTTCCTCAGCAAACAGCTGCTTATCCAAACGAACTTTGAAAGTACTTCATTTTTTATAAATGGCACCAACAATCCTTCTAGGAAGCAATAGTTTCACTTATTGGAAGAAATAACAGTAATCTTATGTAACAACATCAATATTACTCTACTTCTGTTTGTACACAGCAAACCTGACAGAATAGCTAGTAGTGCCTACACATTTGTCAAGCACATATAATTGGCTGAGAAATTCTTATTTTATTAGTTTATTTGCTATACCTGGCTGTGTACCAAAATAACGACTTCTAATGTGAATTTTAGTACAGGAAGAAAGAAATCACTGAAGGTCCTTAAACTTCTTCTGTTGCCAGCACAACCTCCATATCAAGTTCCCCTTTCCAGCAATCAGAAAACAAACTAATGAAAGGAAACTAAGAGCACTACCTTATACAAATGAGGTAATGCTATGCAAGCCAGATGTGCTCTTGGATAGCTAAATTTTGGCTTACAACCCCAATTCAGAGATTCCAAAAGATTAGCTGAGTCCAAACTTAACACAGATGCTGCAAACACTGAGGCTAAAGTCAATTTGGCTACAGAATTCAATCAGAATGAAAATCAAGCCTTTTGATTAAAGGGAAAAAAAAAAAGCCAAGGACTGTCTTATTTTAATCTACTACTTAAAAATTAAGTTTAAAATGTATGTACTTCCAGCAGTTAAAAGGTTTAAACTGTGTTGGAGAGTGCTGTGGAAGAGTAATTAAAAAATAAACTGTTATGCTATCAAGGTATAAGCTTCAACTTCAAAAAACTACATGACATATTTAAAAATACTATTAGGTCGAATCAGAGAAAAGAAATCTTTTCATACCCTTACACTATACAAAGTGAAGACATTACACAGGGATTGCAAAACCTGCAAACCACTTACACAAAACCTACACCCTAAAGCCTTCCAACACACCCAGTCCTTGTTACCTACAGCTACCAAAATTCTGCAGTTTAGGAGATTACCGTGATTACCAGCTATGTCACCTATGACCAGCAAGTGACAGTCAATCTACTGTGTATATTCATACATTCAACAAGTTATTTGACTTCTTGCCTCCTATTCTCAAAGCAGAGACCTGACATGCATCTACTGAGCAACAAAATTCACAGCTAATTGACAGCAGAGTTCACAGTTTAATTAACCCAGCAGTCATTAATAAAAGTTTATTTATATATAAATACATGCTAGTGAAAATATCTGCTATATTAAGCAAACAGAAATCACATTACAGAAGAAATTGCAAATTAATTTTGAATAAGTTGTGATGTAATGACAAAACAAAATTGAACCAAGTATAATTAAATGAACTATACATAGCCACTAACTATTTCCTGTAATGCACAGATTAATGATTTGCATTTAAATGCTTCTTTGATCTAATTAATTCTCTTTGTGGAAAGTTCTCCTTTAATTACAATAATTTCTGAAGATTGTTATAAATCACTGCAAAGGTCCAAATTTGGAAGTTATGTAACCAAATAATGATTCCATACTTCAAAAATAATGTTCTGCATAACGAGATGCATATTTATCCAATAAGGACAAGATGCTGATGAGAAGAGCATATGGAGAACAATATTGCTGCTATGAGCAGCAGCAGAAATGTCAATAGATGTTTCAAGAAAAGAATACATGCCAGGAACGCCGACTTCTAAGCTTGAAATATAAATTGTTTTCATCAAACTGCTTGAAGCCTCAGTTCACTTCATTCCAGTTGAGCTCCTTATTTAGGAAAACAAGCATCTTTTTTTGATGCCCTTTAATTTGTGTGAATTTTGCCTTCAGGTGCAGGAGGCACCTAAGCCATGAAAGCCCAGCACAGGGTCTCGGGGAGAGGTAGGACCTCTGCTGCACCTCACCAGGAGTTAAGACCAGCTCTTCCTTCTCCCATGGCCATCCCCTGGCACCGGCAGCAACCACAGGCCTTACGGAGGAGGCACCTCCCTGCCGTTACAGCTTCTTTGGTGGACACCAACAAGCCAAAGCGATTGTGGCCTGAATGGACACGGGTGGGAAACAACCCCAGAAAGGGCAACTGGATGCCCCTGTCACCTCTCTTGTGCCAGCAGCAGTGTAATTTCGGTGGGTGGGTGGCTCAGTGGGAGGGCTGAACCTCCCCAGCAGGGGGAGAGGGATGCAGCATTCCTCCTTGAATACCTCTGAGTTTACCAATGGACCTTAAACATATTAGAGCAGATGGAAAAAACCCCCAAGCATTAAAAGAAAGTAAAAAAAAAAAAAGTAATAACGAGAGGAGAGCCAATGGAGAAGGCTGCTGAGCCTCAGGATGAGCTCTAATAGTGCTGGCACAGCACACTCCGGGTTAAATGACTTAACAGATCTGGTGGCACAAGCCACGGGCCCAAGTATAGGTGCAGGAGAGAGACTTCAGGGAGGCATTAATAAGCAATAGCAAAAAAAGTCTGGTTGAAGGTATTGCAACACAAAGCAGTAAGTTAAAATACTTGTCTGGCCTTCCAGGAAGGTGCATGATACACATTTTTTAGTGTTTCTTGATGAAGATTAAAAAAGGAAAAAGGGAGGCAACAGCTGAGGAAGGAATTGTGTAATCCAGAGGAGATGGAGGAGACACCTTAAAACCAACAGACACTCCCTCTGGAGGGGACAACAAGGCAACAGCAGACTTCAATTACCCCTAAGGACCCACAAATGCACCTTTCTGGCAACACCACTGAAGGAAAACACTACTGAGTGTTTCTGGAGAGATTATCCTCTGCCTAACATATCAAAAAGGGACTGTACACCAAAGCAGAACCAAGGACACATGACTCAGGGATGAACCTAAGAGACCAACATCAACATAAAAAGAGAAATGAAGATGTAAAGTGACTTACAATCAGCAAGGGATACAGCAAACAGTAAAAGTCTATGAATACATTAGAAGGAAAACCAGGCCTGTTACTGAACACAGGAAAGGCTGAATTATTCATCCCACAGCAGCTAGGTGGGACCAGATACTCAGGGCATCTTTCACCTGACATGCAGGATGTGCAAGCACAGCTGGCTGGAAAAAGGGAAGAACAGAGCAAAGATCAGTAAGCCAGCAGGAACCACTGGAAATGTCCCTACTGTGTCTGGGGAAGTACCAGCACTCATCTCTAAAACATTAACCACCACCGTGCAGATGCCCGAGAGGACAGGTAAGGTCTGAAAGAAAAGACAAGACCCAACACAGCACCCAATCTTACAAAGGCAGGCGGGGACGGAAAATTACAGTGCACATTTAATGCCAGAGGAGTTACTGGAGCACACTGCTAAAGGATTTCTAATCCAGTAAAAATAATAAGATTAGGGGAAAAAAAAAAAATCAAACCAAAACCTAAACAACAGTCAACATGAATGTACCAAAAAGTCATGTCAAACTAATGTAAATGTCTCTCTCGCTCTCTCTGACAGGGCATCTGTCCCAGCTGATAAAGTGGTACAGACGACAGAGCCTATCTTTAGAAAGGCTTTTAAAACGGCCCTGTATGACTTTTTCATGAGTGAGCCACAGAAATATTTTAAATACTTTAAAAAAAGTGTACAAGTGATTAAAAAAGCCCAAACCCTAGCCTACAAACAGTTATCAGTTATGTGATGACAACCCATGAGAACTCATCAATTTGAGGAATCAGAGCCCTTTGAGCATTAGTGAAGGAAGGGAGAGTGCTCGATCTGTGCCCAGCATCACACTGGGGAGGCTGGGGCACACTGCTGGATTCCTCACCAGACTCAAAAGAAAAGCAGTCTGACAGAAACATATACATACGGCAAATCTGACTACATTCCCGTAAGGGTAACAGCAACAGGAGTGGGGACCCTCAGAAGTGAAAAGCGATGGGGAACCTATAGGTTAGGCAGCAGGAATGAATCAGCATGAGGGTCTGAAGTCACACGTTAAGCAAGATGAATTTCAGCCTGGGACATGATGCTGTTCTGCCTTCTGCAGCTTACAGCACACTGTGTTTCACTTTGGGATTCATATTTTTTGAAAAATATGCATTGAAGAGTGTCAACAAGAGAGTAAGAAGAAGGATGATAGATTTAGAAAACGTGACCAGTAGAAAAAGGTTTAAGAAGCTGAATTTGTTTACCCTGGGAAAGGGAAGAACGAAGGGAGCTGATAAGAGCCTTGCAATACATACGAGCTTCTTGCAGACAGAAAGTAATCAAGCATTTGCTAACAGTGCAGCAAGAACTTGATTCACATCAAGCAGGATTTAGAGTAGACAGTACATCAACTATAATGACAGTCAAGAAGAGGTTATCTATAGCTGTGTGGAGCCATCACTGGAGACTTATGTACAGATAAACAGCAGCAGCAAAATACTCTGTTTGCAACTTTATAAAGCATAAGCAACTAGATTTTTGTTGATTTTGCCACCCCTTTCACTTGGGTTGGCAACTTTCAATTCATAAAACGTATATACTTGCCTCTTCTTTAGAGCATCTGGATGCACAGGGCAGTTTTTATTTCCTGTTTACCTTTTATTTCTATGCTACAGTAAAGTTACATGGGTCTGTTTTGCTCTCTTAATGGGTGGTTTCCAACAGAAAAAAAACCCCAAAGAGTCACTGCAATTTCTGTTGCCCTTCCTGCACACAAGATTTATGAAGAGTATGACTGACCAGGTTCCCTGGAGACATCAGATCACCTTTTTGAGGTCATATCACCTAGAGGACCCCAAAGCTACACTGATTTCTGAACAGGACAAGAAAAATCAAGCCACCTTGATTTGGACACAAGCCACAACCTGTTTTGGCTGGGGTTTTTTCCCCGCCCTGCTGCTCCAAACAGTATTCCCTACAGGCAGAGATGGATTTACCAGAGGAAGAAGGGAACAACATTCTCCCACCAAATTCTCTGTACAAGTATCCAGAACAGGGGGCAACTGCTTGCTGCTGCCCCTTCCCTGCACCCAGCATTGTGGCTGGCTCTGCTTCCCTCATCCCTCAGTGCCAGGATTCATCCACCAGCTCTGAAAGCAGGACTGCTGCCACAGCAGGCAGCTCCCGACTAGAAGAGACCACACATACAAGCTGGCACACACACACACCTTCCTGGGAGTGGTGGGTGTAACTATAGAAGCACACAGTGATTAAATCCAAGCCCAACGGGTGTTTCATTCATTAAAAAAAAAAGTAATCACAATAACACAAAAAAAACCAAACCCGAAAGGTAAAAGAAAAACTCCTGAGAAACACAAGAACCTGCACAAAGCATCTGCTCACCAAAAGGCTTTAATCTGCACAAATACTGCCATTGCAGGACGGTAAGGGGGAGCAGAATTAATACACAAATAACTCAATACGTAAGTATGCTGAGAAACAACAGGGAATTACAGGGGGAGAGGCAGATGTGAGGAGGAGAAGGAAATGAAGGAACAAGTAATGGAGACTACAGCAGCATCCCACAGATGTTGGTCATGACAGAACTGCATAGAAACACCCCAAAATTCAACCTTTCTTCATTTAACAAGAAAAATATCCAGGCAAAAGAAAACAGCAAAACTGTTGTAGCATTGTGATTACAACTGACTGACAAATATTTAATCCAGCAACAAAAAAGGCAAGAAAAAGCCCTCAATGGCACATCCTGATTCCCTGCAGACAAGTGACTGACTACTTGGGTTACATTTACTTGCGGTTTTGACCTTTCCGAACCGCTCTGGAGCCAAATGTTCATGTGGAGCCCCCTGTGCATCACTCTTATTTAAAAGTTGCATTTAATACTACAGAGACAGATTGTGCTCCAGGCATCAGATCATTAAAGTTCATATTCTCTTATATCGAGCAGAAATTAGAACCAATTCAAAATTAAAAAAAAAAATAAACAACCCAGTGTTGCAGGAGTTGCTGACACATGGCAGGTGTGGTGCATTATCACACTACCCTCTGGCCAAAATACTGTAACACCTGTGAACAATATTTTCTGTTTCACACACTACCTAAATAGACTGTGCTTTAGCACTCCCAAGCTGGTGACCTGCCCCACCTCACAGAAACAAGGGAATCAGATAGGCAAGGTACAGAACAGGGTATCAAGCCCATCTCCTCCAAGGGCTTCCTGCTCCCTTCTACCATTTCTTTCCAGCTCAGGTGATGTGAAAGCCTACAAAGTTAAACAAAAAAATAAAAAATAGACAGAGATTTACATTTAAAATATCAACATGGCTTTTCTGATTTCCTGAACATCTTACTAACTAGAATTCAGCAAAGAAACCAGTTGGTTTCTGCTTTATTTCACCGAGTGGTGTTGGGGAAAATCACAAAGGACTGCTCACTGATGAACTAAAACCTCACCAGCACAATTACTTGCAAAAGTCATGTAGCATTATTTTTTTTCCCCTCTTGCAGTGAACGGACACTTTCCCCCCAGTTTTTACGGTTTTGAGGGGATTCTTTTTTGCAATTTTGTAGCCTTTTCTACACACGTTACCAGTGCAGCAAGAGCTCTGCTCCCAGCTCTGGCACAGGCCCGCACGCACTGCTGCCTTGAAGCACGCTCATCTTCGGCAGGCCATGGTTGTACTCCACAGACCTGCCAAGAACTGAGTCTTTAAAAAAAAAAAAAAATTAAGGAGGTCATTGATTTTTAATTCTTGGTGGCAGCCACACGACATGGATCATGCAAGACAGGGTGCTTGGGAGATGGTGTCCCAGATCAGTGCCCGCTCTTTGTCACTGGGGAGCTGCAGGTTTTCCTCAATGCTAGATTCAAATAATTGGGAAAACTTCAAACTCAGGCAGACATGAAAGGAAGGATGAAGTCACAGGCAGTGCAAAAACAACAGAGGAACCACCCCTGAATCCATACTGGGTCCTAATTAAATAAAGGCAGCTCTGTGTGAGGAGAGCAAGTGTGCTGAGGCCTGGGCCCGAAAGCACTCCTACTTCATCTTCCTCTTCCCCAACCTCCTCCCCTATTAATTTTACATCCCATTTTTCAACTTTTGAAGGCATTAAATGGCTCTGATGCAGAAAGTCTACATGATGAGGCAACACACTGTGTTTAGTTGTAACAGCATTTTTCTCTGAAATGAATTATTCACTTCATGAATTCAGATTTTAATCTCCTGGACATTCATTCATGTCAGTTTTGAACGTAAAACACACCCTGCAATATCAAGTAATAGGCTCTTCCAGTTTGGAGCACCACACCAGGAAACTACTGGCTCCCCAAACAAATTAAAAACTTGCGAGTCTAAACAACCAAACTCATGGCATCAGACAGTCAGCTTTTTATACTTAAACTCTTCTGGGATCCCCACACTCTCCAGTGCTTTAATTACCTGCTACAGATTACAAAGATACCGTTCATTTGGCACCAGCAGCCAGCCCGTGGCACCCATGCTCCAGGTTATACTGTCAACTCCCAACCACAGCATGCCAGACCATCAACCAGGAGAAACTGCCAGCTCCAAAAATGCAGTTCAAAAACGCCTCTCCCCCCCCATATAAAAACTCAAGTGCACATACTAGCAGTCGCTCCTGACGCCTCAAAGCCACCAGCTGTTAAATAACATGTTGGATGCAAACCAAGACCTACAGATGGTGTGAGAGCAGGGACTTCTAGGAACGAATCGGTCAGAGTGGAAACGCACGGATGACAAGAATATTTACGGCGGATTCAGGCATCTGCAGGGTAGAGCGATCTCACATAAAACCACTGAGTAAGCAGGATTCTCTCCTAGCTTCAGTTATTCTGGGAGAGAATGTTTTAGGTCCACTTTCAGACCTAAAACGTGTTTTAGGTCCATTTTCGTTATGTGTTTTCAAAGCACGGGAAGCTCGTGCACATGCTGTCCTGTCCCAATGCACACCAGTTAAGTCCTGAGGGTCCTTCGCATGATGAGCTCTACAAGGAATTAACAGCAAGTTTTCTCTATCTCCATGTAACATCCCAATAAAGCCAAAACCTTTCACCATCTGTGCTGCTGCACTGAACTACCAGGACCTGAAGACCAGCATCCGATACAGCCTGACAAAGAGAATAGCTATCTTTAAAGAGAGTCTAATCCTTTTTTACCTATTAAACCCTGAAATGCCATACATACAGCTACAGAGAAATTACATCATATACTCCTGACCCAGTATTATACTGGATTATGCTGTCTCTCAAGATGGATGTCACCATATCTGGCAACTCCTACTTAACATATATGACTATTTTGGGCTTAAGACACAAAGAAGTGACAGCAGCTTAGAGGGGACAGAAGGGGTTGAGGCAATGGGCCAGGTGACTTGCAGTGCCCCCCACAAGACAGTGGTGAGAAAAAAAAATGGGGAAGGAAGGAAGGGAGAAGGGGAAGAATAAGAAAGTAGAAAGTGGCAGTGATGCTGCTTAATCACAAAAATGAGTAAGAGAGAATCAAGAAATTCTTGCAGCCAAAAGAAGAAAAGCTCTTTGCAGCTTTTAAATCACCAGGGATTCAAAAAAGAAAGTAAATCAAACAAAACATTCCAGGTTACTCAAAAGGAATTGAGTCTTAAAAAAAAAAAAAAACCAAAAACAAAAACCACAAAAATCCCACCAAACCATTTTGTATCAAGCTCATAACTTGGAAGCAGAAGTGAGGGTAATTAAGCTAGATGCTGCTATTCCCTAACTCAGGAATGAATGCCTTCACAACCTGAATTATTTCCTTCCCCACATACTTTTCTTTATACAGGTGGTATATGCCAAATGTTTGATGGTGTCTTTTTAATGCACAAACCACTAATTTTGTAGCTACTAAATAATCCAGATGATCAACCTTAATTTAAAGAAGAATCCTACAGTTCAGGAATACAGTGAAAGACTGCGATACCAGGCCCTGTTCGGTGTGTTGAGTTTCAACCTTGTCTTGTGTGCTAACCAGGGAAGTGCCCAAATCAGTGATTCAGGTCCATAAACAGTGGATTTTTTTCCCACTGTGAGTTGTATCTACTGATTATTTTATGACAATCCATTTCTTTCAGTACCCTTCAGATCAGAGTGTGTAATACTCAACTTATTTATATTCTGCATTACATGGTGGTGTGGAGGAAAAAAAAAACCAAAAACTCTTAACTGTCTCATTCCTTACTGGAAAGATTTGCCCAAGCAGGCATTTATAATTTCAAACTTTAACTTACCAAACAATTTTGATATATTAGTGCACAATTCAACCTTCTCAGGAGCTAAGAAATATGCAGAAAACACAGATAATTACTCCCTACTTCATCATAAATTGTGGTTCAACAACCAAAGATTTCTGCCAGCAGCTATGGCTGATGGTAGATAAACGACAGAGATGCATTTCACCTCTCCTTCCCCTCTTCTGTTCACTCTGAAGTCTGTTTTCTTTGGGGACAGAAATCTCCGTGCCAATATTCACATGGCCATTACATCTCAACTGAAAAATGAATGAAGTAATCCACCCCCTCTCTGAATGTCATGAATGCCCTGGGGAAGCGGTACCCTGCAGCTGGGCTCCAACCCACTCCGCTCTCCCTTGTCTTTGCTGTATGTTTTTCACCACAGCTGGGGCCACAGAAACCTTACCCTTAAGAAATCACTTTTTTCCAAAGGTTCGCAAGGAAGCAAGAAACCAACTAATCCTTTCCCCCAGCTCAAGCACAGCATTAATTACCCCTGCAGCAGCAGCCACCAAACTTTTTTGAAGAGCTACAGCCATGCAAGTATGCCAAAAGCACCACCAAACACACACATCAGATACTTGCCAGATCTTAAGGGGGGGGGGGGGGGGGGGGAGGTGTGTGGAGTTCATCGTTTCAAAGTGTCTTGCATACCGACATCAGTGCTTCATGGTCCCTTTCCCAGCCCCCCTTGTCTAAATTCTACCTAGTATATATTTCTGTCACCTGCGACTAAAATCCCACGACACTAAAGGTTTTATGTTCCCCGCAGGCCATTTATTCCATTGATTCCCTAGCCTTACTGTTCAGGAGAATTCTTCCAAATGTCTGACCTAATTCTTCCTACTTGAAATGTAGGCACACTCCTCCTCACCCTGATGACAGTGGATGTGTAACATGGCTCTGCAGCTTGCAGAGGGCGGCTGTTCGCCCCTCAGACCACTTTCTCTGTCTCTTCTGGCAAGTCCTATTTTTAGTTCTCTCTCAGGCTCTGTCCTCTGTTCTCTTTCCCATCAGTCCACCTACTCCCTAAACAACAGCATCCCAACCCTACTTTCAGCTGAAGATCAACTGTGCTTACTGTTGCTCAACAGCTCGCAAGGATGGCTTTATGTCTGAAAACAATACTCCTCTTTATACCTCCTGGTAGTAAAGAGTTCCATATTCTCAGCATATTATGACACTTACCAACTTTGTTTTAACCTTTGATCCCACACTGTTTTTCTCTCAACTCCTGCCTAAAGATCTCTCAAGTGGAAGAAAACTGTCTTTTCACCGCAGCCAAGGCCACAGAAACCTTACCTATAACCACATTATATTCAATAAAAAGGAAAATATCTACTAGGTAGATATTATTTATTTTTTTCACTTTATAGTAAAAAATTTCCTTCTCTTGTGCTGAGTATCATTCAAACCAGTAAAGTATTTATCAATGGATAGGATCCAGTTTCAGTGACAGGGCACACATGATTGATACTAGAACAACTGTGGCTCCCTGTATCCTAAGTACATTCAAGCCACAATACTCTGATTTATTAAAATATTAGGGAGTACCAATTGGAAACATTTCCACTTACAGCTTCCATCCGCTGCTGAAATACCCACTCAGTAAACAGCCACGTCAGTCCTTGGCAGATGTTAGGGACTGAGGTGGCTGTTTCTGGGACCAAATTAGCGATTTTGCTGGGCTGACCCCTCAGCACGTTTTCGTAGCAGTTTCACAGAGGCAGAGAACATCTAAAGAACACAGCAACTCGACATTCTCATCTGTTTTCAAAAGCCTCAGGGCCATCAAGGTGACCCGAATGGCAGGGCCGGCAGTGTCCCAACTGATTAATAAATTGGGAGCAAGCTCACATCTGCTAGGAAACGAAAGTCTAGCCTACCCCATTTTATGGTCTCCAGACGAGTCAAGCACATTAAAATATGTATTACTTCTGTCTACCTGTCACTTCTTGTAATATGCTTAGGTGAACCCATGGCTGCAAGCCAGAACCCAAACTGTTTCAACACAAGCAGCGCTTTTGGGGAAAAGTTATTTGCAACAGAAGTGTCAGGTCCCTTTCGGTATGGTGGCAAACGTTTGCCTCAGCCCTGACCGAGCCAGAAGTTAAATGGTGAGGAAAGGCTGCAATTTCAGGCTAATCTGGGCAACTTAATACACTCATGAAGCGAACTACATGCTATGCCTCGCCAATGAAACACGGGAAACTGAAAGACTGATTGAGGTCAATTCATTTAACCTGTACTTGAAGCACAGTTTTGATATTGGTTTCTGAAGAGGGAACAAAACCCCAATGTACAACACACCGCTAAGGAGAACATCTACTCTTCCTATCCCCGGTACCTACAGCAAATGTGCCATGGGGACACGATGCCGAGGAATGGGCTGACAGGCCAACATAGGGCAGCATTTCATTCAAACCAGTTGCCAGACAATGGCTGGCATTCAGACGACTGAAGACTTGCAGAGAAGCTAGTTCAAGCTGGCTTAAATACATACAAGTGTAGACTTGGATATTGAGGAGCTCTTAAGAAAAGCAGTTTGCAATATTTCAGGGTGGGGTTTTGAGACTTTTTTTTTTTTCTAATCCATTAGTATTAAATAAGACCAGAAACATGCCAGGGTCCTTTCTGCCCAGAACTGCATCTAAGCCTCAGAATTACAGCTGTAATTAATGGGTTTTCCAAGCTGGGGCCGGGGTGGGGGGCAGGAAGAATCAAATGGAGAAAAAACAACTAAACCAAAACAACCCAAAAACCCGTAGCAGCTTGCAGACTGAGCAAATTAAGGATTTCTCCTCTTGCTCACACTTACACACTCACATGCAAGCATACAATAAAGGGCACAACTCCCAGAATACACATACTTGAGGTTCTTCCCTGTTTCACCCCATTTGTCACCTTTTACAGCCTCGTAAAAGCGTGTGGCCTTCAGGAGGATGAGTGTTCTTTTTATTTCTTATTATTTCATCTGCAGTTCAGCACGTTGCTTGACCCACCCTGACTTAACCTTAAGTAAAACAGGCTCAAGTATGCAGTTTCACCATCCCTGAAGCTAGTCATAGTTTATTAGGGGTTTTTTTCTTGTTTCTCTCCCTCCACTCACACTTCAGAGGAAAGGAAATGCCTGCTGTGAATTCTTGTCCAGCATTTTAAATACCACATGAAGTGCTTTCTTTCCATTGCCAGAGAGCTTCTTAAGCCCTTCGAGAAAGATGTAAATACCTTTGTCCCTCCACGGCGAGTGGGAATCAGTTGGGCTAGAGATGGAGCCAGCAGCCTCTGAGTGCCATGGCCCCCACCCAGCGTTGGGTGCTGGCCCCAGCCCCCACGCAATCAAGGGCAGATAATGAGACTCTCGGGATAACCAGCCGCTTTCCTCCACCACCAACCACCTCCAGTTGTAACCAAAATCCCCAAGCACCCAAAAAGCTACAAATTTTCGTTATTAGGATCACAGTTATTTTTCAAGCAGACGGCCGTACGACCCTGTACACGGGAGCCATACATTCATTGTGGCCGGTCATACTGAATTATGTGCGGAAAGGCTGAATTACTACCTTTGTGCAACCACCTCGGTGCTGTAACACCCACAAGTCTCATACGGCACAGTTTTGTCGCTTATTAAACTAGACACATTTCTGTGCCCTACAAGCTTTTAATTGTCAAGGAAGATCACATACCACTATAAATCTATTAAATGTATTATAAATAATGTCACACGTTCAAGTTAGTTTGATTTTACGGGGAAGATGACTCCCTTAGTTCATTCCTGTGATGCTCAGGCCAGCATACCACACTGCCACAGCGGTGTGTAAGGTACAACGCATCTGTTACTGCGGCTAAGTAACAGGCAATCTTAAAACTCACATCCAACAGGGATAAATTTAAACTTCTCTCTATATTCTATCATGTAAGAGAAAATCCACCAAGTCACTATTACACATCTGTTATAAACACTTAAAAATGAAAATTCTGGAATTTTTGAGTTTGGGGTAGGTTTTTTTTTAGTTGGTTTTGTGTGTTTTGGGGTTTTGTTCCCTCCCCCCCCCCCCCCCCCTTTCTTTTTTCTCTCTCAAAGAATGGCCACTGGTTACTGTGATGTGTTAAAAAGCAGATTTGTTAAGTCACGTATGAACCTAGCAAGCCTGAGTCTGGCACGCATCCCTCACAACTCCTCCTCATTCAAAAAAAAAACCTTTATATAGTGAAAAACCTGTGCCGTACAAGGGGTGGAAGGGAAGCTATTTTCAGACCAGACCGAATATACTTGAATGAAAAAAACCTAAACTCAGTCACGAGAAAAATGACAGAAAGGGAAGACTGATTCAGCCTTAGCGCTGTATGGGTTGTACTGCCCTAGCAATGCGCACCGTAGCTAATCTCTGCACCGGTGCCTGATCTATTCAACAGGCCTTACAGTTACCCTAAGCTGATGCAGAACTATTTCCCAACCTATACGCTTTTAAAGGCAAAAGGATCCGGAATTTTCATCCAAGCCACTGGTGCAGGTTTGCAACACAAGCTACAGCGTGCTCGCAATCCTCACGCTCAGTGCCACGGGCTTTCTAACTCCTCACACCCTCCAGGCCCCAGCAGGCACAGGCAGCGGGGCTGTATGGGACAGAGTAAAGCCAGCGTCCAAGCACGCAGAACATTTCATTGCACAGGTCTCTTCTCTCGGGCCAATGCCCCTCACTGCATGCTTCTCCCCCAGTTTATATTTATCCCTGGCCCAGGTGCCCTTGTGCAACAGTGAACACAAGCTCGCCGGTGCTGAGGGCTCTGACACAAAGGCAGTTTTCCCTGCTCTGCACCCACACCTCTCCATGTGTGAGAGACGTTAAAATGGTTACAAACCAGGTTCATGTGTCAAAGAACGACTGACCTGGAGTTTTTGAATGTTCAAAGCCAGCATATGCTTGACCCTACACTTTATTTATGTTCTGCATGTACTTTGTCTCTCTGAAGCCAACAGCAAACAGCTGTCATTAACATTCACCCCTCCTGCTAACACTTTCCTTAATCCCTAACTGACTTCCCAGCCTATAATTAAACTTTCCAGCTGCCACACTCAGAGATGGCACCAATATCCATCCATTTGTTTCTAGGCAGTCCCTAAAAAACCCTTTTTCCAATTTCCAAGACCATGGGCTAGGACCAAAGCCTCTTACAGGTTTTAGGCTAAAAACCTTCCATTCACTTATGACTGTCCTATCTTTTCCTAGGGGAGTTAAATGGCCAAGCAGTATTATCTTAATAATTAAACTAATGCATTTTTATAGTGCCAACAGGGGGAATGCAAAGAGCTTGAAAACTGACGGTTAAAAGCTGCAAGCGCTTCCAAATTCTGCATGGAAAATACACTGGAAAGAACTGTGTGTCCACCATCACTTACAAAGCTGTTCAACCCAAGCCCAAAGTTTAAACAGCAGCTCTGCAATGAAAGAATTAGGATTCGGAAGGACCTTCTGAATACATGTAATGGAAGACCAAAGACATTACTTTAGAGTGCAACGGTAAAGTGGGGTTAGCACTTCAATCTTGAAAATCTGATTTTCACATTCACATAAATGATTACATGAAGGGTAGAGACAGTTGGCAACTCTCCTGTCTGTTGTTACAGTGTTTGTGAGGACTAGATGTTTTATGAGAAAATGACTGGCTTCACAGCTGAAGAAGGAAGGGAGAAAGTATCTGAAGCAAACACTGACTTTGAGTACTGCGACATAACTCAACTCTGGGGCAGCTGAACACAGCAGGCTGGGGCAGCGCACCACCCGGTGTACTCACACTGGGGGCTTCAGGACAACCATGACCCGCAAGCCCTGCAGATCCAGGACAAGAAAACCCCACCAGCCAGCCACAAACGTGCGTTACTTCTGTGAGCCCCAAACATCCGCGACATCTGCTGAGCCACCGAGTCCATACAGCTCGCCAACCCTCGACCTGAAGGGCTGGATACCCAACACACACCATCCTCAATCCCAGAGTTCTGCAACTCCGTGCACTGTGGATCAGAGCCAACATTTCCAAACATTATGTTACAGAGTAGGGCAACATCGGCTTCACCATCAAAGCGTTATCATTGCACGCAGAGAGTGGGCTCCATTCATCAGACACCCAGTCATCCCAAAAGCCCACCAGCCAGCAGCAGTCACATCGCCTGCTGATGAAGACACCGGCATGTTCGGAGTCAGCCACCCCCATGTCTCCTCTTCATGTGTTTAGGAGTCGCAGCATGCTTTGGCTTTGCCTTTTGCCTCACGTGTCAGAGATAAATTGAGTGCTTGATCCAACCTTTGTGTTTCTGAAACAGCAGGCTGGCTTCATACAGGATGAAGGCTGCAGCCCTGCTCAGTTATCTGCTGTTTAAACAAAGTGGGGGCACCTTCAGGACAGGAGCGCACTCGTTTTCAATTTTATCCTGTTGTTTGAGGCTAACAATTTAACTTCAAGGTTTAACGTTGCAAATTATTTCCATAACTGCACAAGATTTATCAGCTACCATTAAGCTGTTTTGGTAGGCTACCAGGAGATTAATCATTTGGATTTTGTCAAGTCGGAAAGCATCGCTGCTCAACAAAGAGATCATACCGGACAGGTGCAAAAATTCAAAGCTTGGACAGCTATGGCTTGTTCCCAGTGGCAAATCAAGAAAGGTCAACATTTTCAGTGGAAATTAATACTCTTTCAATTCTATCTAAACTATAGGTGAAACTTTCCTCCCTCCTTATATTAAGCATATTTTAAAAGGTGAATTTTGAAGAGTGCATGTGATACATTTAAGCTTCAAACGCAAATGCTTGGAGAGGTTAGGAGCATGCAGAAACAGTGTTTCATTGAAAACTGTTTTGTCAGTTTTAATCACAGGATAACTCTACAAGAGGTGTGACTGATGCAATTTAAATTTTCACCTGACAAACTGAATTATTAATCTTTGCGGCGCCTTCAACAAAAGGATCAAGCAGAGCAGTCAGTCAGCCACCAGCCCCAAGAGATATTACAGAACATCCTTGAGACGGGGAAGCAGTGCCTTTAGCCCCCAGGGTGAAGCACTTCTTGCAGGCACCGCATCCACCAGGACCCAGAACCTCTGTCCTTGCCCCCAGTGTTACCTCCTAGCTTCCTAGTTTTCCAGAGCAGGGGAGGACCTTGGGCAGCCCCACCAGTAAGAAACTGCAGTTTTGCAAGGAAGGTGGCAGAGACACGAAGTTGAGGGCTTTATCTGTGCCCGGAAGGAGCCGTTCGTCCTGTATCAGTGGCTGTGGCAGAGCTTGACTATAAAGCCTGAGGAGTTTTTCACTCGTGCCTGAATGAAAGCCTTACCTACTGCCAGTCACTACTTCATTTCCCTACGGAAGGTGATAAATACTCCAGGCTCCTGCTAAGTTGCCTTTTGCTAACAGAGTACATTTGTCACGATGCCTCGCCACCCCACTTCTGAAAGATACTACGCATTTTGCAGAGCAGTCATCTTAAGCGACATTAAATATTACTCTTGGGCACCAATTTTGCATCTCTCTAATATTACTGATGAATAATTTCCTTATTATGTGACTGAAGTTCAGAAAAAAAGTCCTAAAAATTTTCACGGACTAACTTAAAATGGGACTTCCATACATCACAGTTTCAGAATACTGTTAGAGAGGGTTACACAAGATCTTACAACAAAGGATACATTATCACCAGGAAGAGGATTCCTCACTTGAGAAACAAAAGATGTTGGTCTTTAACAAGCCACTAGTCAGAGTGGCTTCCGCAAAGCCAACTGCTCCAACGAGCACATTTTGAAGTAGAAAATCCCGTTCATCATGTAAACACTTATTCAGATTCTTGTTAATGCTTGTGCTATCCCTTCTGAATTTCTGGACAGTTTCTTTCAGGCTCAGCAGCCAACATTTAATTAAGAAATATTTAACCACTAGTATTTTTAAACAACTGCACAAAAGCAGAAATAATTGCTTATCACATCTACATTACAGAATCAAAATACAGGCAGTGGAAACCAGATACAAAACACTTGCCTTCGCCTGAACTAGTTTTGTTTAGAAAATGAACAGACAATGCATTTCCTTGGCTGAGACCTTGATTTGTTTGCCAAGTCCCATCCTGCAGAGATTTTAATTCTTACAAAAACATCCTAGGCACAGAGGACACTATCAAGGAACCAGACTCGCACTTTTGCGGGTTAGGAACGATAGCCCTGGTATGCCTTAAAAACAAAGCGAAGGATTTTTAATAAACTATGTAATGTAGTATGTAGTTCATCTAGCTATTTTATCCCTTTATAACTGCTTGAAAGCTAGAGAATGACAGATTTTTTTTATAGCAATTTGTATCTTTGTAACATGATGGCTTGTTGCTGCATCATCTATGGCACACCAGCATTTTTTTAGTAAAAAAAATGCACAGCAAGATTTCTTAGAAATCTGTGGAGATATTAAACACTTGTATTGATTTCCACAAAGCGGTCAGAAGAAGGAAGCCTAACTACACTGACTGTGTTCTTCAAAGCAACATCACAGAATCAGGAGGTCAAGAGGGACATCTTTCATACCTGCTACCCTGCTTTTAGATAGGCGAAACATCAGCAAGAGTTAAAAAGCAGTGATTCAGATTCTTAAAAAATGCAGGACATGGGCAAATTGCAAAATACAGTGCAATAACCAAAGTGCTACTGGGGTGAGGGGATACAGAACAAGGGGTGGGGAAAACAATGATCACTGCTGCATGGCAGATAGGTAAAACCAAAAGAAGAACTGAAAAGGGAGGAAGTCCAAAACCAGGCAGAGAGTTTACTGTAACACAGATATGTCTCAACACAAGCTGCTGGTATCCTTCTGGCCAGCCTAACGCAGGAACTACAACTGCTTTGGCTGTGTGGGTAACCCCAAATCCTTTTGCCCTATACTGGCAAGAGACTTTTACATTTCTGTTCAGACAGCACAGCAGTGGGAAGTTTCTAAAAATTTAAAAAGAAGGAAATTCTTTTTATTCTTCAGCTCTGCATCCCAAATTCAATCACTGTCCCCCATGGGCTGAGAAAAAGACTGATTTTCCTGCTCTACATAACCATGTTAGTAGAGAAGCTGCAAAGCACAATATTCATGGCTTATATATGATGTGAGTATAAGAAAAAATAGTTTGGGTTTACATAATGAAGAACAAGTCAAGAATTCTGTGTCACACCACTAACAAATGAGGATAAAACATTTTCAAACATGGAATTCTGGATGGTTTGGCTTTGCAAGAACTGTGGTCAGAGGGTACAGATCACAAATAATAACCATAACACTGGCACTTTGAAGAGAAAGGCAGACTTTTTAAGTAACTTCAGCTATATCAGCATTTCACCGTCCCAATAATTGATTGTGTGGCATATTTAGTTACATGTAAATGCAAGTAGGTACATGGTTTATGCAGACAGAAAGCCTAGCTGGATATATTTCAATATACTGATGAAGGTGGTGGGTGCTGTCTTTTCTCCCTGCCTTGGACAACCAGTGGGGAGGGAAGCATTTTCTGTTGGCTATTCTTCTTCAGACCATTACAGGCACAAAGGGATTCCCAAGATTGGAATAAACGAAGACAAATCAACTGTTCTCTAGTTCTTCAGGGTGTTATCAAACAGGGTGGCATGAGAAGTGGTTGTGGGCGATGGCTATCTTGTATTACTTTTTCCAAGATATCTACTATAGCCCATTAATATATTTTATTATAATCTACATATAAAGTTTAGTGGCACTGAAGGCAGGACTGAACACAGAATGCAAACCAGTGTCAACACCAGATCCAAACTGGTGTAGAGCTTTGTCCCCAACCTCCATTTGCTGCGCTGAGCACATTACCCCTGCAAGTAAGTGATCAAACCCCAGCAGCGTTCTGGCACAGTATGAAAGGACCCTCCTAATTGCCATTGCCTCAAATTCCAGCTCCAAGCCTGCTAAGAAAAAGCCTGTAAAAACTCTTTAATAAATCATAGAAATCAGTGATGGAAATTAGGTCATCTTGCCCGCGCCTCCCATCCGCACCATGAGTTTGTTACCCATACGCTGCTGCTGAGTGCTCCGTCTCGGCAACTCCTAAATGATTCAAGTGCTGAGGTTTCTCCCAATTCCCCAGGCAGGCTCTTACACAGCCCAGTGAACCTCACCATCCATACGCTTCCCACCAACCAGCCTCGTCCTCTCCACCCCAGTTTTGCCTCTGTCCCATTTTGTTCTGTTCCTATTTATATCTCCCCTCTGACTCCCCCAAAATCTGCTCTTGATGCTACCTTAACCACCATCCAGCAAAAATCGTTGCTCAGGAAACGTTCTTCTGCCTCTCCTGTAATCCCACTGTAGTGTGCTGCTATTTTTAGGAGAAAAAGGAGGTGGTAAGGGAATGAAAGGCTGCCAGCTCCAGCTGTACAAGAATAATGCTCCAGTACATGGAAACTACATTACAGTGTCTCCCTTTAAGCACATATAATTAACCAAAACTTTCAGCTTTCTGGAATGATGCAAAGAGAGGAAGAAGAAATGGAAAAGAAATTCCAAGGTAAAAAAATAGGTCACCTCACCACCTTTCAACGCCACAGCTGCACCTCTCCTTCCAGGGTCATTCTCAAGATTTTTACATCACCCATTTGCCTAGCGAGACACACGGTTAAAACCTGCCACGTGCTGCCGTTATGAAGTGATCAATTAAGAAAACTGCTTACAACAAGAGGCAACTATGCCTTGCGTCAGCTCCTCAAAGCGGGAGCGAGACCTGTTTTACGCCTGCTACAGGAAAAGGAGACACGCTGACCTCCAAAAAGGCAGCTGCCCATCACTCTCTCCAACCAACGCCGGTGCCAGATGACCCACGCAATAAGCTCTGTGCAACCAGTGCCTGGACTACCAAGACCGTCTGGCTAAACCAGAAAGACCCTGCTCGCCTGAAAGCATACTTTTATACCTCACTCACCACTTTTACCTTTATCAAACCTTGTATTTACCAGCATGTAAGATTAAGAACCACTAATTGGAACAAATCACAGTACTAGGTTTCTAGCTGCAAATCCTTCCCATAAGCAAGTGATGTTTCTTTTTGTATAGATGTGTGTGTCTGTGCACGGACTCCAACACAGCTGTACGGCACCCACAGCCATCATGGTGCTGGGGAGCAGAAGGGCTGAGTGCTGCTTGCCCACAGGGGCAGGTGCTGGTTTTGGCTGGGATGCAGTTAATTTTCTTCACAGTGGCTGGTATGGGGCTGTGTTTTCGATCTGTGCTGGAAACGGCTGGTAACACAGGGATGTTTTAGTTACTGTTGAGCAATGCTTACACAGAGTCAAGGTCTGTTCTGCCCCTCACACCACACCACCAGTGAGCAGGCTAGGTGTGCACAAGGAGTTAGGAGGGGACACAGCTGACCCCCAGTGACCAAAGGGATATTGCATACCGTATGATGTCACACGCAGCACATAAAGCTGGGTGAAGAAGGAGGAAGCAGGGGACATTGAGTCATGGAGTTGTCCTCCTAAGTAAACATTACATGTGATGGAGCCCTGCTTTCCTGGAGATGGCTAAACACCTGCCTGCCCATGGGAAGGGGTGAATGAATTCCTTGTTTTGCTTTGCTTGTGCCTGGCTTTTGCTTTCGCTATTAAACTGTCTTCATCTCAAGCCATGAGTTTTCTCACTTTTATTCTTCCAATCCTCTCCTCCATCCCACCGTGGGGGAAGCGAGCAAATGGTTGTGTGGTGCTTCATTACTCCTGGGGTTAAGCCATGGCAGGTCCTTAGAGGGACTACAGCTTCCTGACCTAAGCTATGATTTGGTATGGTCAGATTTTGATACCTCTATCTAAACCGAACGGAGCCTTGCTTCACAGACAGGCTTACCGATTTCTGTGGGAAGACTGGCAGATAAAGATACTCCCCAACGCAAGTCAGGGAGCAAGAACAGGTCTCTCAGTTAGCATAAACATATGTTTTCAAGTCTGGAAGAGCCTTTTTTCCCCCCTCTCCTCTTTTCTTCACAGCCTGTGTGTTTTTGCTGGCTTATTAAACAGGATTTTATTTGCAGCCAGCATGTCCTAGGAAACCAGGAGGTGTTACACGTAATTGCCCTCAGATTCATAAGGAGTAAACAAGTCCCCACCACCAGGGACTCCTCCTGCTCCACCACCAACAGCAATGTCACGCTCCCCAGCTGCCAGGAGTCGTTTCGCCTCCTGCTACCTGGGAAAGGCTGCTGGTGCACCCCAGCGTGGGGCTGCTTCCCAGGACTTACCTCCTCTGGGGACGTGGAGAGCACTGAGGATGAGCCACTGCAAAGGATGAAGCTCCGAGGATGAGGAACACAGAGGGATAATGTCAAACCAGAGGAGGGAAGGGGGGCGGGTGCTTGGACACCTTCCTGGGAGACAGGAAGGATGGATGGTGCCAGAGGCTCCTGCCCAAACAAGGGGCATCCAGCCAGTGACGGCAGCCAGGGGAAGGGGATGTGCAGTGGGGGAGATAGGCAAGGGACTGGCTGGGGGAGCAGGACACAACTAAAGAGGCGCAAAACCACAGGCATAAGCATGTGGCTCGGTCTGACATGGGCTGGAGATGGGGGTTTGCCCTTCCTCTCTCCCATGAACATACCATTGTCCATCAGCAGGGCTCCAACCAGGTCAGGGTCAGCTGCTCTCACCTCAAATATATTCCCCCCCTTACTACCTGTAGCCCATCAGGAATCAAAACCCAGTCCCTGTTTTAGGAAACAGGCTGCAACAAAAGCCACGCCCTAGATGAACACTATACCTTGGGGGTTCAGATTTTAACATAGCCTGAAAACAGAAACATGAACCGTTCCCCACTCCACACGGGAGCTTTCTTCTCCCACCTCTAACTCATTAGGAGCAGCGCTACAACTTTTCCCTTCTGTCACATTTGTCAGTATACTCATGTTTCAAACACACACACGCACATGAGCATGTATCCAAAATTGTATCCTGCTTTTTTCTTTACACTACCCCCCCCCCCCCCCGCCTTCCAGAAATATTTCTTTATATTCACATATGCTTTCCATTTATTCTAGCCCTTTACCCCCCACATGCGCTCTGAGTCCCCGGTTTCCACGTTCTTCTTTAACCCTCTAAACCATAAAGACTTTTCTCAGTGGGATCAGACATCTGGTGGGTGATCCACATGCAGATTTCAGTACTACTTTTGTTTCTCAGCTTGCCAACAGATCAGTTTTGATAGGTAGTGAAGCCACTGAATGGGATTCTCTGTGGCACACAACGTATTTCCAAGATCTACACAGGAAGGGGTAAAAATTGTAAAAAAGGGTCTTGCAAAAGGGGCTTTCTCCCACTCCCCTCTTTTTTTTTTTTACTTCTATGTACTTTTAAAACTTTTATTTATGTATTATCCTTCATACTGGCGTCCCATAGGATGCAAATAGATTAGTGATCTAGATTATTATAATTTCCTCTTTTCTTTTACCTGCTTTATTCAAAAACAACCAGCTCTGCTGATACGGTCAAAGACCAAGTAAAAAGTAAAGAATTCATTTCCCTTCAGAGACAAAAAGCTGACAATTGCTCAAATTGCATTATATCAATTACTCAGGAAGGGTGTAGGAGATACTGAGTTTGCTGTCTATACAGCACATTGCCTCAGATTAACTCAGTTGTCCCAAATACTGACCCATTTCTGCTTTTCCACAGATATTTAGACCTCAGCAATCCTCCCGAGTTTCCTCCGCACCGATGCTTACGGTGACAATGATCAGAACTGGCAGGGGCAGGAGCAAAGGGCCCGTAGGATTTCTCTTACCGAAGCCAACATAAGTGCTTACGTTCCTCTTCACTACCTGTGCTCTTCATTTCAAGCAATGGAGACCTTTCCAAGGAAAACAAGCATTTCTCTCAGGACTTCCTGTCTCCTTAGTTAGCTAGAGATTCCCTGTATGTCCACATAGACATTTAGACTTGGACCATTCCCCAACCATTAGAAATGGCTAATACCAGAGATAAAAATTAAGGGAAACACACTATAAAACCTACTTAATCTATCGTCTTTTTAGTAGTTCATCTGTTTTAAAGGTGTTCTTTACGGTACTGATTCAAGCTGCTTAGCAATGCTTACTTAAGTCTAGTTCTGGGTAGCACTCTTTTACATACCCTAACTTTTATACCAAATAAACACAAACCACCATGATCCTTCAGAATAAACATGTTTTCAGCTTACTTCTCAGCTGTTGACAGCAATCCTGTTTTTCCGTTACAGGCATGCATCTATTTTCATTTGATTAGAGAGAAATTACGTCTGCACAGAACATTTTGAAAATTCAAACTCTACAGTCATAGCATATTTCTAGTTAAAAATGAGATAAATAAGATGCTATACCACAATACCCCAGGGCCATGCTACACACACTGAAAAAGCACAATCCTGCAGACTCACGAAACAGCCCTCTCTGCACGGACCAACCCTTTGTTTTCAAAGCTGAATGTACACAGATTCTCACCCCAGCATGTTATTTCCATGTGAAAAAGTCAGACAGTTATTAATACTTCCATACTGAAAACGCTGTAGCTCGAGAGATAAAGCTGATGCTTCATCCCTTAAGAAACAAGCATTCTCTTATAGCCGCTTATAAATGGTTTGATGTTTTCTCTGCAGCAACAGTCAGTCATTTACTGGTACATGAGATTTCCATGAAGCAAGTCTGAATGTCACCCACCGTGAATAACACATTTAACACATTTCAAGAAGTTTCTGTTAAGTTCATGCCTGAAATACAAAGAAGTGACATTTTACATATTTAAGAACATAATCACGCATAGCCCCACGGAATTCACAACCATTGCACCAAAATACAAATCTGACAAACATACGTGTAAGCACGCAACTGCGGGTCAAACCTACCACCAGTGCCCATATTATCTGTAAAAAAACTCTCAAGTCTTCAATGAAAAACCTGAACAGCAATTCTTTTTCATCAAAGAATAAATATCCAGCAGGTTCCCACTACAGACAAGAAAAAACAAAACAAACAAAAAACCAAACCCAAACTCACACAGCTTAATTAAAAAAATTATGTAAGTTACAGCTTCACCTTCACTTGCTCCTTCTCAGAAAACAGAGTAAAACCCCGGCTAAAACGAGACCTCTTCAGTTCTGCTGCAGTTCCCCAGCAGACGGGCACAGCCCTACCCTGCAAGGAGCCACCAAGGCAGAGGAGCAGGGAAGGGGGGGGGCTGGTGCCACACCCTGCTGCCTCCCCCCTCTCCTCCTCCTCCTCCCAAAGGCAAAACCTTCCCACCGCAGAAGCTGGCTCCCATCGGATGAGCTCCTTGACACGCATCTGACCAACTCCATGGTCATACGGGGCAGCCTTTGGGGAGAAAAGGCCATCAGCTGCATCATTAACGGATGCAGGCAATTAGTTCGGGGAGGGGACCGGGTCTGATAAAATAAACCCAATGTATTTTTAACGCTTCCCAATGCGTTTCACCTTCGGTGCTGCAGCGAGTGGGTCTGCAGCAATGCCGACGTCTCAGGAGCCTTCCTGCTCAAGCGCTGCCGTGAGGAATAAACTTCCAGCAGCTCTTACTCTAATGCGGTGCTCCTGGGTTCTCTTCTCCCCTTATTGCCATGCAGGTCTCATCCTCGCCTTAGAGCCGAAACTTTCCAACCCAAGGAGACCAGCGCAGCAGCATTCGCCCGTATTATATTATGCATGTAGGCACACGGGTGCAGCAAGACCCGTGAATTTAACCACATCAGTGATGCAGCAGGAGGAGCTTGACCTTTTAATACCCCGTGAAAAGACACTTCTCCATAGGTTTAGAGGGAAAGCATACCCTCGATCGCATCTGATCAAGATTTACTGGTCCAACACATATTTCGCTCATTTCCTCAGAGATTTAGTTATACTTGTTTTCTTTATACAAATCTTTCAGCTTTGTGTGGACGCAGGCAAATGCTGGCAACGCTTAAAAGGAAAAAGGTACCGCCGGCATCGCCAGGCTGTGACAAGACAGATGCACACAGGACATTCCTAAGCCACAGCTTTCCTTTGGCAAGCGGGCCTCTGACTTGCCATCGTTTTGATGGAAAAGACTTCAAACGTCGTGGGTACTTTTCCCTGCGACATGCACGCGGAGCTGGGGGAACACTTCCCATCTCTGCCCCCAACACACGGATGCACAGGCACACGGGGTCTGCGGCGATAGCCACCTTGACTCAACGCCCCCCTCCGCAAGCACGGCCCCAGAAATAAGGAAAAATCAAGCCGCCCCAAGGCCGGGTTGGCTACACTTCGCTTCTAAAGTTTCAACTTTCAATAAAACCCAAGAAAAAACTAAAAAGACAGAAAACTGTTCCCCTGCACCACCCACCCGAGCCCCTTTGCGGTCACCCAAGAACGAGGGGGGCAGCTGCCGGGATGCAGGATGCACCCCCTTCCCCTTCCGAGCCGCCGCTCCAGCGCACCTGGGCAGGCAGGCGCGCCTTCCCCACGCACGATTCCTCCACTCTCCCCACTGGCAGCCTCGGCAACGTGGGGCGGAGCAGCCCCGGCCCGGCGGGCTCAGGCACCCGCGGGCAGCGGGGCCCCTCGCTGCCGGCCGGAGCCGGGGGGGGGGGTGGAGGCGGCGCTGCCACTGCAGCGGGCCGGGGCGGCGATGTGCTCCTACATAACCACACCCACCGCATTGCAGAAGCCACGGCCGGGGGGGGGGCGGGGGGGGAAAACAGCACCCCCCCACTCCCCCCAACCCCCTCCAGCCCCAGAAAGGCGCGGAGCCCCGGAGGAGAGGCCGGCTGCCCCTGCACCACCCGTGCGCTGTGCCCCCCCCCCCCAAAGGTGAGCGCACACCCGGGAGGTGGGGGGGGGGCCTCGGTGTGCGCCCTGCCAAGCCAGACACCCACCCCCCCACACCGTGTCTCTGCCGCCTACAGGAGTTTCCCACAGAAATACGTATCGCCCTAAAGAAAAAAAATAAATGTAAACTGCACCCCTCCTCCCCCCCAATCGCCCCCCGCCGGCACAGCTGCGGCGGGAGCGGCCGTGTCCACCCCTCCGCGCTGGCCCGCGGCGATCGCCCCCCCCTCCCCCTTCCTCCCGGCGGAGCCCCCGCCGCCCTCCCCCGGCACCCCCTCGGGGCATCCCGGCCGCACGCACACGCCGCCCCCCGGCCTCCTCCGCGGCTGCTAACTTAAAAATGGCTCCGAGCAGGGAGCGGGGTGTATATAGAAATACGTATAGATTTTAAAAAAGCGGGGGGGAGGGGGTGCGATTTGCCCGGGCACACTCCCCCTCCCCCCCCCCAGGGCATATCCTCCGCTTCTCCTTGTGGGGAGGACACACGCACCGTGGGTGGGAGCGGCGGGATGGTACCTTAGCGGCGGCGGGACCGGGGCTGCTCCCGGCGGTGGTGGTACCCGGGGAGCGGCGGGGCTATTCCCGGCAGCGGCGGAGGTACCCGGGGGCAGCTCCCGGCGGCGGTACCCGGGGAGCGGCGGGGCTGCTCCCGGCGGCGGCCACGCGTCAGCAGCGGCAGCGCAGCTCGGCTCTGCCCAGGGCGAGCCTCCGCCGCTTCCCAGCAAATCAGGGCTGCGGAGGCTCCTCCGAAGAGAGGGAGGGAAAAAGGAAAGGGGGAGAGAAGGGAAGAAAAAAAAAAAAAAGAGAGGGAGAGAGAGGGTAAAGGGGAAAAAAAAAAAAAAAAGAAGCCCGCGGCGCGGAGAACGGCAGATGCTGGATGCCGGCAGGTTTCTGCCCCCCACCCCCGGCAACGGGATCCCCACCTGCGTCCAGAGGGATCCGGCCGGTTTTGGCTCTGCTAAATGGATTCTTCTACGTTGACAGAGGAGTTGGAGCTGCAATTGCAACCAACGCCAGCGTTGGAGAGACCGCTGTGAACTTAAACCCAGCGGGCTGGGTACCGGCAAGGTCTGGCTTTGATTTACCCCCGGGGGTTTTTGCTGGTGGGGGTGTGGGGTGTACCAGCCTTTTTGATTTTAATTTCCAGCGACAAATCACAAGCTCTTAAAACCTGGGCCCTGTTACACTCAGTAGCATCACCAAACCAGAAATAAATGGAGGTCCTGCCACACGCTGGGTCCCGATCCAAAAAGGGTAATGTAAACCTGAAAATTACTCCCGAGTTTTCCCTGCAATACAGACCACAACATGCCACATGTCAGAAAGCATCAAAAATTCCAAGTGCCTACAGAAGCCGTTTGGGAGGGGATAATCCTACTTTCACCATTCCATTTGGGGAAATAGGTAGCTCCACTCAGAACACGTAACTGAGCTCTCCAGCAACTACAGGCCCTACGAGCAGCTATCGGATCTGAGACTCTGCCGCACCACGGCGCTCAGAGGCACTGCTCCTTTGCCTCTCCGGAAACCAAAAATGGATGAACTTGCCCTTCTCCAGAGGGGGAACTGGCCATGGGAAAGGTAAGGATGGCTGGCTATGGGAGAGCCGCAGACACACGTGCTGTCATGCTGCACCTTCAGTCCTGCTGCAACACCGGATCATAGAATCACAGACTGGTTTGGGTTGGAAGGGTCCTTAAAGACCATCCAGTTCCAACGCCCCTGCCATGGGCAGGGACACCCTCCACTAGACCAGGTTGCTCAAAGCCTCATCCAGCCTGGCCTTGAACATTGCCAGGGATGGGGCATCCACAGCTTCTCTGGGCAACCTGTTCCAGTGCCTCACCACCCTCTCCGGGAAGAATTTCTTCCTTACATCCAATCTAAATCTCCCCACTTTCAGTTTAAACCCATTACTCCTTGTCCTGTCACTACAGGCCCTTGTAAAAAGTCCCCCCGCCCCTTCCTTGCTGGCCCCTTCAGGTACTGGGAGGTGCTATAAGGTGTTCCCGGAGCCTCCTCTTTTCCAGGCTGAATGAGCCCAACTCTCTCAGCCTTTCCTTGCAGGATAAATCAGGGTTATTAGAAAGAGTTATTTTGAGAGCTACCAAAAATGATAAGATTCAAATTATATTCAGGCCTGTGATATGAATCATGGGGGAGAATCTCCTTTAATTAACAGCACCTCTGTGGCATTTAAGAAGGGAAAGAGGTTTTGACAGTAGGCAGCAGACGTATCATTTCTCAGATCCGCAAAGCTGTGCTGCTCTGTATTTAATGTAGAATCGTAGCAAGAAACACACTCCCCCTTCACCTGCTATGCGAGTGCCATTTAGCAGATCTGGCACACCGTAACGTGCATAAAAAGCAGAGAGAGACTTCAAAAGGCAAATGCGTGCCATCAACTAAGAGAGGGCATACCTCTAGTCAAGCAGCTGAAATACAGAGACTTGTATACGCTTCTTCACCAGGAGCTCTGGAAGCCATCACAAATCACAAAGGAATGGGCTTGACAGCTAAGACGCATTAGAGTTAACAAGGTTTGATTGGAAAAAAAGAAAAAGGACCAAGTTGGTTTGAATCGAGTCTCAAGAACAAGCCAGAAGACTTAAGAAACTGTAGTTGAAAAACAACGGAAGATTTAGCAGCTCAACCTCGCGCCGCCCTCATACTGCAAGGCGTTGGTGCTGCATTTAAGTGGCGATACACCGCTGGAGCATTAGTGCTTCACAGCAACACGTGTTGTCCTTGAGCAGTACTGCAGGCGGGTTTGCCCCACCACTACCATCTACTCTGTGATCCCATCTGTGGATATACTGCATGCATAACAGCATCTTTCATCCAAGGATCTAGAGGGCTTTCAGCACGTCGATTTAACCTCAAAACATCAAGTGGTATTAACAGGCTGTTCCTACAAGCAGGAAATCTTTGCAACAGATAGGAGGTCGCTGGTACCTCTGGGCTACCAAGACGGGCCTACGTTGCAGAGTTCGCAACACCCACAGTATTTTTATTTATTTTTTTCCATTGTCAAATGTTACTTTCTAATTCCAAAGCAGGTTAGTTGGCCAGCTTGCCCTGACTTCTGTCAGATGAAACTTTGGGTTTCCATGAACCAGCAGTTTTTAATTAAAAATACTGTTCTCACAGTAATTTATAGCAAGCCTGAATTCAGACTCTTCTCACACAGATGGGAAACACGAATAACCCCCACACACTTCACTGGAGTTATCCCAGTGTCTGTTTACACAGGAGGAAGCTCCGGAGACAAGCCCAGGCAGCACCAGAAGAAGCTGATCTCCCACCTTGCTACAGGACAACAGTTTCATTTTTGCAATTTTCTCACCTCTCTGGAGGTGGTGCTTCAGACCTGGACATCAGGAGCAAGTGAATTTAATGGTCCACACGTGAGTTTCCGTTCACCTGAACCCCCAGTGCATCAGGCTTGGCACAGCCCAAAGTGCTCCTTCCTACCAAGGCCCTGCTGGCAGCCAGACACAGACCCTGCCACCTGCCATGGATAAGTTCAGCTCTGACATTCCACTCATTTGAAAACAGCGCCAGCTTGGGTGGGATACGGGATGGCACACACTCCATTGCCCTCAAAGCCACTCTAGACACAAGCTCCCTGCATGCCCATGCACCATCTCCTCTCTGTTAACTATGACTGTAGAAAACCTCCTCCCGGCCTTTTCCTGCCAAGTCAGGCCCTTTCCTCTTCCCATATCCAGTCTCCTCCCCACTCAGCCACTTCCGCCCTCCCTCCATTACCACCACACCTCTTGGCCAGAGACTTCCCAACCCTCTATTCCTCCTCTGCCCTTACAAGAGTTCTCTCCTCATCTTCCTCCCCTCCAAAGCAGTTTCCTTCCCGTGTGCCGTATACCTTTCCCTGCATTTTCTCCAGGTAAGGATGCTCCATTTCCTACCCACACTGAGGAGCCAGATGCATATCCAAATAGCACCTGTGATGGTCAGGAAACCAAGCTGCTCCCAGCACCCCATCCTTCAGGAAGGCAGGCACATAGCTATAGAGACACCAGAACCCAACTGCACAAGCAAGTCGGTCCCCTGGGAGATTGACAGTAAGCTGGGGAAATGGGTAAAATAGGCAGCAAGCCCTGCCCTCCATTCCCTTTTCTATCCATCCATCACTTTCAGTTTTCCAGGTTCTCCCCTTCGGTGAACACATGCAACTTGCTTGGGAAGGCCCCGCAAAGGGAGGGAGGAAGGAAAGGAGTTGTTCCCAGCACAAAAAGCCAGGGAAGAACATAGGTAAATTAGAGGTGAGGAAGGAGAAGGTGCCAACACACACACCTCCCTTTCCCCATGGGGTACCAGTCAGAGGGCAACTGTAAGGAAAATGGGCCTGTGCAGAATATTTAGACACAACAAGGGCGTTTGGTTTTTTTTTTTTTTAAAGGAGTGGAGAGACACACTGTTTCTGCCAGGAAAGGATGAATAGGCAACCCTGGAAGAGCAGGGAACCAGGATTATTGCCCAGCCCTGGGAACTGCTGCCTAAAACATTCTTGTGATTCCCTAATTGATTGGACATGGCATTCAAAATAGCACATTACAGAAAAGCAAGACAGAAAAATGCTATCAAACTCAGCAAAAGCCCATCTCAAGCCCAGCCAACGATGAATTAGCTGGGTACAGCACTTCGAAAAATGGCAAGTACTGTAAAAGTAGTAGCATTATTACAGCATTATTAAGAAGGTATTTCATAGCAGACAGGAGCTTGGCACTATCTGTCTAGACGGGTAGATGGGTTTGGAGTCAAACTGGTTTTTTTTTTGTCTTTATTATTATTACCGTATCCACTTCCATTTATTAAAAGCAAACTGTTCTGCCCATGACTCATGCAGCTTAGCTTTCTGCATGGCAATGAAACAAAATTCTCATAATTAAGAGCTATCACTGTGAGACAGCAGATGAAGGTAAGATTTAGAAGTCAGACTAAATCGTCTATTTCTGTCTTCCCCTCACTGCAAACATAATGCCCATAGACCTCTAATGGACCAATATTACCATTGCCTTCAAATATCTATACAGCAAAACTTCAGGTGAGATACCCCTTAGTGCAACTCAGTGACACAGCAGGTCAGATTTATTCTTGACACTGGTTTATTGACCTCAGTGCAGGGATTTATTTGGTCTGTCATTTGACCTAAGTCTCACTCTGCCAGCCAATGCCAAATCCACCCCATTTTAAGACTACTGAAGGAACAATCAGTAAATTTGGCCTCAGTGCTTCTGCAACTGAAATCCTGCCTGTAGAAGACTTACTGCAATTAATTCAGCACTGCTCTTTGACACTTTCATACCTGTCACTACTTTCTGACTGAGAACATTAACTGGATTATCAAGTGATTACCTCCTGCTGCAGCTCTCCAACCCCCATTATGAAGCAAAGGTAACCAAATTGTATGGATCTAAGATGCTTTGAGATGTACTTAAGGCTGTGCCCAAAATTAATTTTCAGAATTAGTTTTCAGACAGATTAATAAACTGAAGCTTTTCACCTCAGTTAAGGTTTTTTTATTTATTTTGTCTATGCATAAGCAAAATGGTTTTACTGTACTCTGATTTAATATACTCTGACTACAGGAAACAGAAAATACAGAAGATATGCAATATGCAGTTAACATGAATGTATTTTGAGTTCCTAAACAGCCTAAGAATGGGGGAAGCATGTACAAACCCCACTTCCTGTTGGCAACTCCAGGACTGAGAGCTTCCTAGATGGTGATCACCTCTACCGAAGTCAACACAGACTATTCTCCTTTACTGAGGTGCTTTCTGTTGAGTTCATCTATTTCAGTCCATGAAATTCTGGCTTCTTGTCTTCATTCCCACAGTGCATGCTGGTTTGTCCTATGCATGAGGTGTTAAACAGGAAAGCAGATACCTTCCTTCCCCCTTTTCCATGACATTAAATCCAGGCTTGCATTTTAGTTACAAAACTATCTTTACCCCTTCTACATCTTCTCTTCATGAAACGTCTAATTTGATAAAGGATTTCAGCAGGAGTTTACCTTGAGCATAAGCTGAAGCCCCACTGACTCAAAGGAGAATCAATGAGCTAATTTATTAAGTACTACCAGAAACAGAAATGCCATCCTGAATCATAACTGCCTGCTACAAACCTCTTTGAGATACCTCCTTCTCATGACACCTGTAATAAACAACTCTCAGTGGCCAGGTTAAAAAGCACAGCCCCCCCCAGATGCTTTTATATCATTTGTCTTCGTAAGCTGGAAGATTTACCAGGAAGGGAAGGTATATTAATGCATGTTTGCATAGCACCCACCACAGTTCACCTCTCATCTTAATGAAGGTTAATAGCAATTAAGGGAAGTTCCAGTATGTTCTTATTTAAAGCACAATGAATAACTATGCTTATCATAATACTAAAATGTTATTAAGAAAAGGTGAGAAATCCTGCTCAAGAAAGAACACATTTATCCTACATCTATACTGTCTTCATTTATGCATACTAAGATGTCACAGGCTGTTTTCTTTAATGGTCAAAAGATTATTTGGTTCCAAGGGTTCCTTACAATTAAAACATTTCTGACCTGACATGTCTAAAGACTTTTGGGTTCCTTGGCTGTCTTTCCTGTCAAACTATCCCTCTCCATTTTTACTCTCTCAGAGTGCCAGAAGAGTAGAAAACCCAGATCCCATGTTTGACAACAAGAAGTAAACTTTACTCACTGAAAGGGAAAGGGCTGGTGGTTTTAATCTGCCAAACATGCTTACTGAAGAAAACAACAAGAAAGCAAACCCCCAAAATACACTGTGCAATTTTGCCATCTCTAGTTAGTAAAGTGCACATTTGTTCTCAGTAAACTGCTTCCTCTTGCTCTTACTTCTTTCCTTGCACACTATTTTAACAGCAAACATGGCTTCTCTGCACAAACCGAGGACATGGATCTATGTCCAGGCTGTGCCTGGCTGCTCCAAGCCCACCCTGCCAGACATAGCCCTGGCTCCTCGCAGTCCCATCCTGCTGTCTGCCACACTTTCCCAGCCAGTTTGAAGACCTGCATCACCCACCAGGAGAAAAATAACCATCCTTATCCCCAGTTGGCTGCTCCTTCTCATCTCTGTCCTGCCCCTTTCAAGCCACTATAAGCAGTTAGTGATGGCATGGGAACAAACAGGCAAACACCCATCCAAGCTAAAACTAAAAAGGGAGGAGACAATACAGCTGATCAATTCCTTACCATGATTCCCCATGGGATGTCATCAATACGAGATTGCAAAGCAGGGGGTGTGGTGTGACAAGAGAAATGCGGATGATGTCAGAGTGACTCTGCTGTCTCTTTGGGCAGCCACACCAGTCTGTGCTGGTGTCAGACTGTGGTGCTGGCCACCAGCCTTTATTTATGTGAGCGACTGCTCAAAACGATATCCCTACTCTGCAGCCCCAGCCAGACCAGGGTCGCAGGGGCCAGTCCAACTCCAGCTATCTGACCACCTCTGAGCACAGCTAGGAGCTCCACTACCTTACATTAATAGCTGCCTAGACACTTTCAAAACACACCACCTTTAAGAAACATTCTCTAATTCAGTTTTCAGTTTAAGCCTCACATTCAGCTGAAGGGAAAGTGACACTAAAACTAAGTTGAAGCTAACGAGGAGAAACCCACCTTTTCCCTCTGCTTCAACAGCTTACTCCTCCTGCAACTCGCACACTCTCAGTACTCATGCAGGAAAAAAATCAAGGGGTACCAATCCTGACTCTTCGTGTCTTTCCCTTGGCAAAACATAACGGCATACAGTAAAGGTAGGGTGCCCTGTGTGCACCCACTGTATTGTATCGGGGTAGAAAAGCAGCAGAGTCACACTCCGCTGGTTTCTAACTGAAACACAGCTAATTGCTGGCTGGGCACAGACCTGCAAAAGGACCCAGGGGACCTGGGTTTGTATCTCTGAAGAGTAATCCTCCTAATCCCACCAAAATGTAACTGTTACATTAAAAGAGAGTGAGGGGAAAAAAAAAAAAAGAGATTCCCAACATCATCTCCAACTGGTAGTTTTAACAAACTAAACCAACTGCCCTCCTCCACACGACAAATGATACATATGTGTGTCCTAGGCACGGAAAAATATCCAAGAAAGGCATCTCGGCGTCTCACCCTTTTGAAAGGCTTTTTACACTTTGCAAATAACAAGAGAATCATGAACAGCCTTCTCACAGTGCAACTGTTTAATTTACCACCCATCCCCTCAACCAGTAATTTTCAGACCTGGTTTACTCGGTCACCGCCGGGTTGCTCCTGGTCAGCCTGTGTGCAAACATCTGTCCGGCCGCTCCCGGGGAGATGCACGCACAGCCCAAAGTTGCCAAGCAACATCCTCGATGCCTGAAACGTCGGGCCAACTCGCCTGCTTTAAAAAAGTTACTCGGAAAAAAAGGCCGATAGGAAAGCACAAGCTTACGTAAGGACACTGCGTTTAGAAGAGGTGCTCTGCCCCTTTCCCAGAAAAATTCTGGGTGCACAATTTGTTCTTAGTAATAAAATAAATGTAGCAATTCATGTCATTGCATCAAAAAAAGGGAAATAACTTGTGTGCCAGAGTTCCTGAGATTGAAATTGAAATCTAAACAAAGATTCAGGTTGAAAAAGCAATTTTCTGGGTGATAACGGAGAAAGCCTGCTGCCTTCCCATCCCCTACCCAAATCAAGCAACACACAAACATTGATTCAGCGTATCTGGGGGCCACCACAGTGGCACTGATTACAGTTAAAGCACATCCCAGTGGTTACAAACAAAACCCAAAATAATGTATTTACCAAAAGCCTGTGAACCAAAGAGACCCAGGCTGCATTCTTCCCCACATTTGAACTCATTTTGCTCAAGCATCAGTCAAATTATTTCCAAAGTTCTCTTTAATGTACCAATCAAACCAGCCAAACACCCACATTTTCCAAGTTTTTAATGCTAACTCCTCCCCAAAAACAAGGTAATAAACAGAAAAAGCAGGACTGGAATCTCTGTTGCAAGATAAAACCATGTTAGTGGTGCCAGGCCTTACAAACAGCACTGGTCCTCAATTTCCCAACTTGCCCACAAGACCATAGGAACTGATCATATCACTTTGGGTATCTCGATCCATGAGGCTGCTTAGGAAAAACTTGCAATTGCCTTTGCACCTATTAACATGTATGATGAACTATCAGTGTTCTTAACAAAAGTAACCAGGGCTCATAGCATCTGGAATGTCGCTGATGCTTGAGGTGCCAGATAAGTGCAATAAGGCTGTAAAAGGAGTATTTTCACTTTAAGACATTGTTTTCTCCTGACAAGACACATTAACTGCAGAAATAAAGAAAGCCACAAAAGGTATTTTCCAACGAAAAACATGGTGGCATTGATACTAGGCATTGCATTTATGCACACAGTTGTCTCCTTTGCAATTTTAAGAAAATCCTATTATTCCATTAGTTGGGAATAAAACATACCAAAATCCTCCCATTCTGACTTGGGTACTGAATCCATTTCTAGAGGTTTGGGCCACTTTGCTGCTTTTTGTTCAGCAGCTAATCTATAGTCTAAAAGTTATTTTAAGTGCAAGAAAGAAATGAAATATAAGCAAGCCAGATAAAAGAACTCATAAACCATCCTTCAGAGAGTTCAGATGCCTTCAGTGAGTTGCCCTCCTATGTTCCTTCCACATTCTGGGGAGGAAAGTTGGAGAGAGTAAAATAAAGTATGGGAAAGGCTGTGTTCCAAAGGTTTTATTACTGCTCCTTGTCCTCACACTCCATCCTTACCACCAGCAAACCCAGTGCTCTGAATATCCCTTTAGGTATTTCTGCCAGGCAAGACAGAGCATATGCAGCAGCTACATGCCTGCTGACAGGCAGCACTGCACACACTGGTCGTCTATCAAAACATACGCTGTGATGAGTCGAACAGGCTACCTGCCTGCTACAGCCACGCAGGACGTTTAGTGGCTGAGCTCACGCCAAAGCAAGACGTTTCCCTTAGAGAGGCAAGGGTTGGCTCTAGACTCTTCTAGACAACCATGGTCACACCACCACTGCTCTTGATTCCTCTTACCACTACGCAGGGTGGATCCGAGTGCGGAACATAAAAGATGCTGCAGCCGTATCCCATGCTACAGAGCCTCCGTCTCTCCCCACCCCACCCACCCTCTGCTTTGCATTAAGCATACAAAGTCCTGCTTTATTTTCCTTTTTGAGGGGATTCTGATACTCTTTTGAAAGAACCTGAAAGTGATTATACAGATGAATGATGAAACCCGAGTTCTCATTCTCATGTTCCACCCAAGCAAAAGGGTAGGAGATAAAGTGGCTTATTCTTGGAGAACTCAGCATCAAGTTTCCACCACAACTGTGGCGACATATTTCTTGGGGTGCAAGAGTGCCAAACCTCTTCAGACAGCAAGACCATTTTTGTGTAGTACTCTGAAACAAGCCTCAAAGTTTTTTCATGTCATCCGTAAATTCCTTACTGGCAAGTTTTATTTTGTTTGGGTGGTTTGGTTTTTTTCCTGTTTTTAATAAGCAGCTAATAATGACAATTAAGAAATGTTCATTATAAAGTTGTTGTTTGAGTAACATAATAAAAAGTCTGCCCTTTGAGAGAAATAGATTTTCTATACTCCACAGCTCCCATGAAATCAAATACTCTGACATATGTGCACTATTATGGTTAAAGTAAGGGCTTCTGAAGTTAAACTCCTCCATGATTAACTCTCAAAGTAAAGCAAAGTGAAATTTTCTTTTTCTATAATTGACAGGTCTTGAAATGCATGTGAATTGTGCGGTGTCTTGCAAAGGCTGCACCATCAATGTGGATATTTTATTCACTTATCTCCTTCAAAACCTCTCTAAAGCTAAAATTATGTTCCACACTGTCATTTATCACATTTATTTAGAATAATCAAATAAATTTTCCACTTTGCAACTTCCCAGACATCACATTATGCAGAGTGTCTAAAGTTTGTATAGAATTCATCAGTCAATGAGCTTAGCTGAGCAGAGCAATGTTCACCAGGCAATTATGACATCTGGAATACTTGCCATAAAACAGCAGTTATCATGCATTATATACATGCAGACAGAGCTATTATAGTAGGATTACGTAGCATGTTACATTTTTTTTTCCTCATCTTCTACGTCCTTAATACCCTCAGCTTCTGTATCAGGAGTATGGCAACTGCTTTTAACCACTTGTTACCTTTTTTAACCTCTGAAACCTATTAAAGGTTTTCATTCTGTTCATTGTGTAAGGGCAGTGTAGAAAAAGTTGATGGCTGACTTGCAATCAAAAGCAGAGTGAGGGCTACTTGGAGAAGTTATGTTGCAAAGTGGTAGGGCAAGAATGCACGGTCCCCTGTTCAAACTTCACTCATTCGCAGTGTACACATTTTTGATGTAAAACAGGGATGAAGTAACTCTCTCTAAAAGAAATATGTGTTTATATCACTTTGCCAGGTTAACCAATATGAAACATGAGTCTCGATGACACCAGGACAGAGATCACGTCAAAGGAAGCTTGTATTCTAAGTACTGGGATGTAGTCAAACTGGCTCATTTTGAAAGATCAATAATGTATTGACACAAAAAAATCCAGGTTTTGTGGAAGAGACAACCTACACAAATACCTACTAGTGAAGCAGACTAAAACCAGCCTGAACTTCTTATCCAAGAAAGTGTTTTGAAGGCATTGCGATATAGCAGCAATTTTCAACTGTATGAGTATTCTCTTCCCCAAATTTCCAATGTTCCTATACCTGTTACTACACCAGGTTCTCATATACATGGAGGTATTCGGGGAAACAGAAACTACCAGGTCTGTCTGAAAGTTTTGATTGCCCCTTCTTCGTCCCACTCACATCTTGACATCCCCTGGTCCTGATTAAGCCTCACGCTCCAAAGAGCACTGGAGTAACTTGAGGCAGGGAAGCAGAGCATTGCAATGGCCCGTTACTAGTATAAGAAAATTAAACATGGAAAGGAAAGGTGGGCTGAATCATGTGACATTTCTTAACTCACATAACTATTATGTTTTTAAAAATCTGTAGTTAGTAACAGCATCCCAGCATCAGACTCCCCAGTGGACAGCCAGTATAAACTACTTGGACCTGCTCTTATTCAAGATTCAAATTGCTTAAATGGACAGGTTTAAAATCCTATTTGAAAGCTGCACTGAAGCTGAGCACATTGGGTGGAGGAAGGAGGGGGCAGGCAGAGGCAGCCCTCCCTCCTCCATAACCATTTCCTAATGCATACTTAGGCAGCATCCCATAATTCTATCGGATTTCGCAAGATCACTTCTCTGCCTGAACAGTTGTGTTGTTTATAAAACCAGGAATTAAAGTAGCATTATAAAACACAAAAATAAGCAGCTTCTCTGCCTTCCTGCACATAGGTTATTGTGGGGACCGTCGCTGTTACTGAAGTGCCTTATCTTGACACGTTCTTTTCCAGCCAAAACCATTGAGAAGCAACAGAGACTTTCTAAACCTCTGTTTGAAAATCTTATCACTCACTCAACAAGAACCTGAAACAGACTATCAGGAGTCCCGGAGAGTACAGCAGAGGGGTGTGTGTGGGGGGAAGATCAGTTATGTCTATAATGTCTGCCACAGTAGTTTTGCATAAGCAAACATGACGCCTCCCCCTGCAACAGAAGAGGTCTAATCTCGACAACTCAATGGGTGAAATCCCGGACCACTGAAACAGATGGGAAAATTTATCAGTGTAATGATGCAAGGGTGTCCCTGCCTTGTGCGGTTCGACATTCCTTGTGAACAAGCATTTGGCCCAACGAATCCAACAGAAATACAGTGTCAAAGAGAAACAGTGCATTGACTGACTGGTTTTACAAACTAGACAAAGATAATTTTAGTAGCTGTACATTTGTATAAATATGTACTATGAGAAATTACATTTTAACCCCATCCCCTCATTTGTCTTTTACCCAATAGTAGCAATGTTATATTCATTGACAAATTTTTAAAATTGCCTTTTTTCCCCACCTGAAGAAATGAAAAAAGCACATTCAAGAGAACCAGCTACATTATGCCTAGTAATTAAGTGATTATTACAAAACACATACTCATTCCAAACGTATTCTAGCACATGATTACAGCCCATTTGATAATTCAATCCCAATACAGTCAGTATTTGAAAATTACACACGCGTGTGCAAATTGAAAAGACAGCAACTGAGTTTAATATAGGTAGTTGGTGCAATTATAGTAATTTCTCATCCAAGTTATGTGCGCAAGTTCATTTTGCGTGCGGCTTTCAGCATTAGACTTGCTAGACCCCCCCCTTTTTCCCCCAGCAGCACATGAAGGTCAGCTGCTTTTAATGCCGGAAATTTAGTGAAACAGCTTGGTTTGTTATTGCATTGGAACTGGTTTTAGTCAGGGCAGCTCACAGCTAAATGGCAGGCAGAACAAGCAAATTCAATTAAAATAGCTCTGAGGCAAAAAGAAGACGAGTGTATTAGGAAAACATAAATGGGAATTTAAATGGGTACTACAAGAGCACAACCAGGGCATAACAGAACCCTCTTACCCTCTTTTATACACATGTTTTTCTGTTTAACTATGAAGAATATTTTTAAATGGGCTGCTCCACTTCACAACCGTATCTTATCTTGGCACTCAGTGAGCAGACACAGAATAGCCAGTTTTCACCAGTCCTGCCACACCAACCCTTTCTTGCAGAGGAGAACTTGTGAAAGGCACAGATCGGAGTATTCCTCTTTCCCATGGTTAATTTTTGTCCCCTACCGCAGAGAGAAGGCACACAGAGCACCCTTCCCGCAGGGCAGCAGGTTTGGGGCAGGCAGGGTAAGAGCTGTCACCAGCCCTTAAGCAAAGCAGAGGGTAAAGTGGGGCAGAGCCCTATGGCTCCAGGGCTGCTCTGCCGGGGGCTTCAGGAATGATTTTGCAAGTTATTCAGGCCAGCAAAAACACTGCCAAATATTCACAGATTCACACAAATGGCCACACAATCTTTTTTTTTTTTTGGCTTGTTTTAAATCACTGCAAGAAACCATGCCGCACGTTGGCAAGGATAACTTTTTCTTGGTCTCACTCAGGATCAGAGCAGCTTGGGACCTCTTCTCTAGAGTTTGTCTTATTCTAACGAGTCCTTGGGAAGAACAAAACCCATGGACTCTGCAGCTTCATGCCTCCCCAAGAGTCAGGGTCCTCTGTGCCTTGTTTTGCAATTAATTAAATCAAACTCTTTCCCTTCATCATTGCTTGTGGCACCACATTTATCTCCCAAATGCAGAACACTAGATAAGACAGTCAAACCCATTTTAGTCCCACCAGATACTAAGCAGTCCTGCACAACACAGACGAGAAACAGGAATAACATTAGCATTTTCATTATATTCAACTACTTCTGTCTCAGGAAATTTTTTTTTTTTCCAACTCAACTGTATGTGTGTTTTTATAACATCTACAATCTCTTCTGAAAATAGCCTTAAAAAATTGGCTTTCAATGGGTCTCTGTCACCACAATAGTTGTGACGGGCAGCTACAACCTTCTGCGCCAGCACTGGATCTGATACCAGGACCCATCCAAATTACAATTTCAGTTCTGTTTCTGTGACACTTCCACAAGTTAAAAAAAAAAGTCAAAGCAATGTTCCCACATGCTGCTGAAGTTTAGCCTTAAAGTATTTACTCCTCACAGCTAACAGAAAACAGGCATTTTCTGAACTAGCACTAGCCAAAGTTGTTTGGGTTTTGTGGTGTAATAGTTGAGGGTTTTTTCTTATCAAAGTAAGGTGTCCTCAAGCACAAGTATTTTACTTTCTCAGAGCATGCCTAAATTTTCCTTGTGGTTTGCACAATAACCTTATTAATCAGAGAACTAATGGACTTGGGATGAAGAGAGATCTCCGAGGACACTGAATAAAATCTGTCCTTAGTACCATCTACTATTTGGGCCACCTTTTTTAAAGAATGTTTTTCTCCCATCTTCTTTTTTAGCCCTACCTCTAATTTATTTAAGAGTTCTAGTGATCTTTTTCCAGGTGTCAGTATAAAAATGACAAACCTTTTTCTATTGATACACATAAGTAACATTATGAATTCTTCTCCTGTGTCATCTCAGAACTCCAGGCAGCAATAAGAGCTAAAGCACGCTACGCCCTGTACACATCAACAACAGATAACCCTTGTGTTAGACAGCCAGGATTAAGATTGGCAACAAGGCTAGAGTGAAATTATTTTGAAACGAAAAATCACTTTTCACAGCAAATCCAAGCAACTTCACATTTCTTACATGTAATTGTGTTTATGTTGTGTCTAGAGCAAGTGTAACTTGGCAGGAGTGCAATACTCTGCAGACAGATATGGCAGCAGGAGAAAAGATAGCAACTCTAAAAATAAAGGCTCTAACAGCACCGAAAGCAGGAGCCAAATCACAGAAAAAACACGTATTCACTATCAGCAAGGTGAAAGGGATGGTGGAAGCCCATTGCAGCAGAAAGGTCCACTTGGCCTCTGAAAGACCATTTTAACTTTTGAGTGATCCGGACAGGCCAAACTGACCCACTCCTTTTACATCGATAATGCTGAGGATGTCAACAGACTGAGAAGCTTCAAAGGAACCAGGGCCAACTATTACAACAGAAAATGGACAAAACTGAAAAAGGAATACAGTTTTAGAAGTAAAATTACCCACCAGAATATATTAAACAACCATGTAATATTACAGAAATCTGTACTTAAGAAATAGCAGAATTAAGTTGCGTTCTACTAATGCACTATTCCCAACCCACCTCGCTTTTTTTGGGGGGGGGCCAGGATGGAACTGCTGTCTTATCCAGTGTAAAGGGTGAAGAATATTTAAGGAATTGAGCTATGAAGACAGAATTATCAATTTCCTCACATGCTTTCCTGTAGCACTTAACGCTGATAAACGAGCACTGCAAGAAGAGTCATCAATATTGATAATCACCATCTTTCCAGTCACCATTTTACACAGAAGACTGAGCCACACATGTTAAAGTCAAAAGCATCCATCAATTTGGGATGCTCACCTTGTGCCACCCCAGGAAGAATGCTTACACCACTTGGTATCTTCTAGCACAATCCCGATACTTTTCAGCCACAACTCATCATTTTTGCACTGTGATTCTCAAATCTTAGCTCAAACCCCAGAAAAGGCAAAATTCAGATGAAGTGACATAGCATCACCAGGCAACTCTGAGACAATAGACAGGACTGAATGACCACTCAAGTCCAGCCTGTTATTTTAATCACCTGCATTGCCTTGTCCCATTTATTACAGCCCTTCTGCAAAAAGTAAATGGGAGGCTCGCTGGCTTTCAATCATACCATTGAATGAGTCCTACCCAGGGGGATAAGGCAAAGATACCACCCTCTGGTCCCTTCCTCTGACTTATTTCTGTTCTGCTCTCTTCTCCCTCATGTGTTGATCCTTGTCACACCCTCCACACTCCAAGGCTTTCCTTATTATCCAGCCCTAGTCTCACCAACTTGCTCAATTCCTCATTGAACACAAAGTTTCCTTGCATTATTTCACTCAGTATGGCCTCGCCAAAGAAAGTCATGCACCCTACCAGGCTAATAGGCTTTGCCTGAAAGCACGAGAACAATAGAATTTGAGAAACGAGTGTCAAAATATTTGAATACAGGTAAAATAAGATATTAATCTTGTTTTCAGGAATGAAAGGATAGAATAATTTTGGCTTGAGAAAAAACAAATCCCTTCTCTTCTGCTCCAGGTGAGGCACACACTCCTCTTGGATAAATGGTTTAGCCTAAGTGTTTCAAATCTGGAATAATTATGGATGGAATAACACCCTTCCTGAGAAACACCAGGCTAGCAGTCATTCCTGCTAAAAATGAAAGTTTATAAAGGATAGGATTTTATTTGAACCACTGAATAATTCATCCTGGAAGTGGCCTCTGAAAGTCATCAAATGCTATCTCTGCTGAAAGTTAGATTTAAGCATTTGTTCAGTCAAGATTTGAGTACCTTCAAGTATGAAACATCTGCATACTCTCCGGGTAGCCTGTGTTGATACTTGACTATCCTTACTGTGAAATTTGTTTATTTGCATCTAACAGGAAGTCCCCTTGCTGCTATGAACCTCCAAGATGAGTCTGATCCATCTAATCTATAAACTGTCCATAAGACACACCCCCCCTTGAATTTTTTCTTCTCCAGAATAAAGCCACACTTCTTTCCCCTATTGGTCCATCATTCTGTCCTTCAGCTTTCTTGCTGTCTTGGTGTTCCTCACTCTAAGATTTTCAATCTTTCTTTCATGGGAGGAGGACCTGTAACTAGGCACGGGACTCAAGATGCACCCTGTCCATTGCCCAGTAGAGGGAACTTCTCTTGACATTGCCACCCGTGTTCTTTTTCCTCACCTCTGCCTACGCTTGGCTTTCGCTGCTGCACGGGTGCACTTCTGACACATTCGGCTTGCCCAGCAAAACGACTTGCAGGTCCTTCCCTACAGAGCGCCTGGTCAGGTGGCTGCCACCCAGCCTGTGCTGCGGCTTAGGCTTACTCCCTCCTAAGTGCAGTACTCCGAGTTTTCCTTTGCTAAGCTTCCCAGGGTTCCCTCCTAGTTCACTAAGGCAGCTTTTTATGGTTTCCCCTTGGTAGCTCACAAAACTTCAATCCTTTGCATGATACTGTAACACTGAACAGGAATCAATTACAAGGGAAAAAGTCTTTGGAGCATAAAGTCACCTGGCAAGTCCAGCCATCCAGACCCGAATCCTGGCACAACTCTTACCAGCTCACATCCAAGCCAAGGATTGAGCCGTTTGCTGCTCAGTCAGGGAGATAAGCAGCCTGAGTAACACAGTGCCAACTCTGCTCCCAAAGCCTCCCCAAAGGCCCCCAGACCACCTTCCTGCAGAAGAAACAGGATAGGCTTCATCCAGCATTGCTTCTGGGCGCATTAACTACCCCCATGTGCAGGCACACAAAAGTCAGCACATGCTGGAAAGTACTAAACCAGACATGGAATGAGGACGAATGATTGATCTTTTGGGGAATGAACTGAAGGATACCGAATTTATAGGTTTCTTTTTTTCCCCCTCCTCTGAGAAGAACATGAAGCTGATGGATGATTTTTTGAAGGAACATCTTGTTAAAAGTGTTGGCAACACATCACCAACATTTTGGGTCTACTTAATCAATTAAAATGGCTCTCTCTGAAAGAATCATATTAATATTAGACATGAAAGATGAAGAAAAAACAGGAAGATGGAGAAAGGAACAGATTTAGCTGACTCATCCCTTTGGGATTGCTGTTTAATGACACTTTGCCCACAATAGAGAGCAAGCTGTTTCTCAAATAAAAAGTTCACAGAAGGTAAATCACTTCATCCATCACCACTGAAGCAAAAGTATTGATGCTAGGACGCTAATTGGCATCTAAGTTTCTATGATATTTAATTGAACCGGTAAGTGACGTGGCCGGCTTCTCTCTCAGAAAGGTTAGTGCGTGGCCCCACACAAAAATAGCCACTGGTGATCTCAGCTGAGATGTAATCACCTGCCCACGCCAAGGGCACTGCAGTCTTGTGCAGCTCACATCCAAGTTTGCAATGCCTTCAGACAGAATACTTTAACCATGTACCTGCTTTGGCCAGCTTGGCTTCCTCCTCATCCTCTGTCCCTTCCCAAAGCATTAAAGCTCCGTGGGCTACTGTCCCAGCGTTGGGGGTTTTTTGTGTAATTGCATGGATACCTAGCTCTCTGCTAGAGCGATGTGAGGAAGGCTGGCCAACCTCCCCAGAGACACTAGTAACAGCACGTAAACCTCATCATCTGTGCTTGACATGTTTCTACTGTGCAAAAAAAAAAAAAAAAAATAGTTGTTTGCTAGTAATTCAGCTACAGTTGTGATTACTGGATTGGATATCAGGGTCAGAAACTAGTTACAAAAAACACAGAACTCATCCTCTCCGTACGGAGCCAGATTCTCATCTGGCCCAAGCTGGCAGGGCTCCACACTGACAGCCTGGCTCCAAGTGTAAATGGGCTATAAAACATGGTCTTTACTTTTTCTGCGAGGCTTGGGGTATCTTAAATTTGACAGCCACTGAATGAAAATTCACTCTGGGGTTTAGAAGCAAATTATTGAGCTGACTTGTTAAATTAGGTTTCATTAGCAGTAGGAACATTACAATCACACCCTTTGTTACATGAGACTTCAATTTGATTTTGCCAAGACTGTTTCATCATTCAGTTTTCTAAAGAAAATTATTCTGAAAGGTTGCGCAAATGGCATAAAAGGCAGCAATAGAGTAATGACTTTCTGAGCAATCAGTTAGGGGTGGGGGTAATTTTATTTTTTTTAAAATTACAAAAATCAGATCTTTCTAAGGCTTCTCAGATCAACAGTCCTCAATGAATACACATCTAACAGCATATTCTGAACCCAAGTTGTAAACCCTGAGGAACATCACAAGAGCTTTGCATGCCTGTTTTTGAGGAGCACTCGCAATTTGATATTCATCACAGCGAAAGCATTGCCAGCTGCCAGCAGAAGAGGAAAAGAACTGGAAAACAAAGTTTGAATTACTGTTGTAATTCATCAGCTAGGTATTAAAGAAAAAAAAAGAAAAAAGGAAGAACAGCTGATTCAAAGCCTGTAAGGAATCACTAGGTTTAAATTTACCTCTGCAGAGAATGAAATCACATCTGGAGCTTATATTACCTTTTTCCACATAACATTTCACTCGTGAAATCTTAGCATGAAATGAAAGACATGAAAAATAAAAACACCAGATTCTCATAAAAGATTTCAAAAATAATATCTTTAGGCAACATAAATACCATGGACCTATGAAACATTAAAAATATTTAATACTCTGCTTATTCACTTCCCCAAATTATTCTCCGTATTCTCATGTAGGATCATTTTATGTTTTCAGCTGTACTTGAGAAGAGCAGCCCTGTGATAGTTTTAAACTCTAGGTGCCCAGACTGGCTGACAAACTTCAAGACTGAAGTATTACAGCATTGGTCCGAGCACAGCCCTGGCTTGGGAAGTTGTCAGGAACAAGAAAGGCAGCTGCCCAACTATCACATGGCATTTCAGATCACACTACTTATCAACGGTAAAATAAGATTTGCCGTAGCTGTTGGACAGCTTCTGAGAGTAATTCAAGGCAATAGGTTTAACCTCCAAAAGCATCACATTTAGGGAGCACCTTCTTCAAGAGCTCTTTTCCCCCACTGTCATATACCACACCAGAGAAGGTACTGAAGCTCCACCCCCCGAGAGCTGCTCAGAAGATGTGCTCCACAAAATCCCTTCTGTGTCCCAAGCCCTTCCTCTTTCAAACTGCTATTGCTGTGCTTGGGTGCTACCTGAGCATGCTACCACGGACACCAGGGCTGTACTGGGATGCTGATTCACACTAGTTATGAGCCCCCTGCAGAAGCTTGGACGAGCTTCTCTGCTTGCAGAGAGACTTGTGTTGAAGTGAAGCATATGCTAAGGAAAAAAAAAACCCACAACAACAAAAAAAAAAACCACCAGCCAACCACAATAAAACCCAAACACAAAGCCTTTTTTGTCCTGACTCATCTGCATTTACTGTCTCCACTGATACCAGTAGTAAAAGGAGGCATTTAGGTAGAATACAAAATAATAATATGAAAAAATTGTGCATTGCAGTCCAGTTGCAATTCTCATGAAAATCTACGAAAGGTCTGAAAACCTTTGCTGCCACCTCCCAGTGGAATAAAGCCTCTCCCTTGGGGGATAAAACCCCAACGTTTAATTTCCCTCTCTAGCTTGAAATTGGTACAATGTGCAGCAAAATAAGGTTCTGCTAAGTGAAAAATTCATGGTGTAATTGAAAAATCCTTGCAAGAACCAGACAGACACCGAGGCTCCCACCTACTTTGGCAAGCCCGGGGGCAACCTGTGGCTGGAGTCTGGGAGGAGATTCTGCCCAAACATCGCTGCAGGCCTGCTGGCCTGACCCCACGCTGGTCAGTGCACGAGAAGGGCCTCTGCCACATCTGCAAATCTGCCTTTGTCACAAGCATCATGGCCGAGCATCTGAGGAAGGTTTTGGTGTCAGTGGACAAGAGGCATTTCCGCGTCCCACATCAGATACAGACACGTAATCATGCGACATACATTACATTTGAAGCAAGTTTCATTTAAAAGCAGCTGGTGGGCAATCAAGCGAAGCACCCACAGCGTGCAACCCTGGGCACCAAGGGAGTGCCGTGCCATCACAGGTATTTCATCTGTGGTTACTGCCATCAGAGAACACGCCTCTGATTCATGGCAGGGAGACGTCACTGAGAACCAAAACACTCCAGTCTGGTCATCAGCACTAATTGAGGGAAGGAAAAGGGCTATTTTGAAATAACTTAGCCTAGAAATTAGATCCAAGCCTCTTGAGAAAGAGGCTGGAGGATTAATTCCACCTCACCAAAGCCATCTTTGGTTTTCTGAGTGCTTCCTAACCCACAAAGTGCGTAAAATATGTTGTAACTTCTAATGTTATAAGCATGATTTAGTTCTTTTCTATACAAAAACAAACATGCGAAGAGCTCTGTCATTACTAAAACCAGAGATAACCCAACCCTACTGTCATGGTTTAACCCCAGTCAGCAACTAAGCACCACGCAGCCACTCACTCACTCCCCCCTTGGCAGGATGGGGGAGAGAACTGGAAGAGTTAAAATGAGAAAACTCATGGGTTGAGATACGAACAGTTTAATAACTGAAGTGAAATAAACCAAAACCAGGACACCTACTCACCAGTGGTGCCTATGAAGTGAAAAAATTCAGTGCTCTGAATTTTTGTACTATAAGGATGAAATTTATGCAGCTGTGGGTGATCCCTTTAGACATTCTCTGCCCATTCCTCTTAATGTTTGGTAAAAACATTGCATGTATTGTACAAATCAAGAAGTCCAAAAAAAGTCTACATGCAAAACGTGAATAAACAAGAAACAACTTTATCTAATTCATTATATAGTGTGTTACAAAAAGGGGGGGAATATTTGAATATAAGAAAACAAAGTATTTTTAAAAAGTACTCTGTAAAGAACATACAGGAACCATGGCCAGCACGGGGGCTCTTTCATAGGTTCTTTTCCACAGAAGTCTTAATAGCAGCTCTTCAGCAAAATTGACTTTCCTATATTACTTTGTTACTGCTTTTGACATATGTATAAACTTGAAAACCAAAAATAATTTAACTCTTAAAACAGATAATGGAGGAGGGCCTTCACATAATTTATGTTATTGCTTTTAAGGTACACGCCTCACAATCGCTTTTACATTAACTCTCCCCCTTCCCTTTCCAGAACTCGCACCATCAGGGGTGTGACACGTAATTTAACAGTATCATAGACAACACCATTGCAACGTATTTTCTTGGGGGGTGGGGGGGTGGAATTCTGAAAGCACGTTTAGCTTTTCCCCCCCAGAGGAACATCAGTGCCAGGCAGCACAAGCCAGTCACAAGAGCTGTCACAGGGGCAGAGTTTTTGAGGGTCTGCACCAAAACTGCAGGAATGTGCAAGCCTTGCCTGTAGCCAGCTGGCTGTCAAAGGGTGATCGATTACTGAACCAAATTGCAGGAACAACCAATTCTGAGGTGACTGATTTTATCTTAAATCACGATTATAGTTCTAAACACCCATCCTTAACATCAGCCTGGTACTGCTCTAAGAGACTTTATTAGGATTTGTTTCCATTAGACAAAAGCTCAATTATACCTGTGTACAGAACACCTGCACTTTGCCAGGACCTGGGGTAAACCTAAAATTAAACCCAAGTCTCTTGCCACCTTGACTGATAAAACAGGCTCAGGACAACAGAAGTAGGAAGAAGAGAGAAGCCTTCATCCCAGCTGACCCACAGATACTTTTGCTCCACTCATATGTAATGACATATCCCCATACACGCAGCCAGAGCACAGCGGTGCTGAGTTGACATTTTCATTTCATTTCCTATTTTTCATTAGTCTTTCATGTTTATTTTACTACCCATCCATGCAAAGACAGCCTCCCAGATCATATCTCATTAGACGTATAAGAAGCTAAATTATTCTCTACTATTGTAAATTGGTGAAGGTCCAGTCTCATTACAGAAGAGCAATTACACTTGCAAAGAGGGTAGGTGACCATTTCTAAATGAGGGAAGAGCAAAAACCCTAATCCTGGGAAGCTTAATTCAGGAAAAAAAAATGCATACAGGTTTTTTTTCATCTGAACAGCTGTATTTATAGCAAATATTCACAATAAAGAGTTAAATAGTTCGTAGAAACACTCACTGAGCTCCAGAGACTTTGATGACTCTCTGCAGTGTTTGCAGAGTTGAATAAAGGCAGCTTCCGTGCCCTGCTAAGCCACCAGCGCCTGGGACTTGTTTGGCATTTCTAAAGCATTCCTCCCTCCATGCCTTAGCGATGGCAGTCAGGGCCACTGACCACCAACCGCCCTATTCACCATCTCCTCAGCAGCCACTATAGGTGACATCTGACAAACGCAATGCAGAAACCTGAGCAATACCTCTACTAACGTAATTGCCAAAGCATCTGGTGGATTCTGTGCATGTGTTTTATAAATTTGGTGCAGGATTCAGAAAGAAGAGACTCTAATCTCTCTGCCATGCATTGCTTTATATAAACTTTAAAAAAAGGTGAGGAACACTTTAAAAACAAAACATGAGGGGATCTTCACTCTGTGAATGGATAATTTGTTTAGATTTCCTCTTGGTATGCTATAACATATGTTCTCCTACAATATAGGCTAGGTAGGAAAACTCATTTCAATAAGGACCTAGAAAAACTGCTTGTAAGTGCACAAATGGAAAAACCAGAAAATTACTTATTTTTGCATTGTGTATTAATCACTTCCAAGCATACGAATCTAAAGGCATATTTTGTTAATATAATAAAAAGAACTATTCCTACTGAATTTGATTTATTATATAGTATACACAGATGTAGTCTCATCACAGAAACTTCCAAACCAGCTCAGAAGTTACTTAATTCTAGTTTACTGCATGAAGCAAAATAAAAATATACAAAATGGCTTCAATAGGCAAAATGCAGCTTGTTTGGCAGAAGTAACTTCTCACATACAAGCAATTATTGAAAATATTGTATATTTTTCAAATTGCTTTTGACTCCCATATTCAGCTCAGAAAAAGGCTGAGGACATGCTGAAGGCTGGTAATTAGCTAGCATGAACCCCTCCCAGTGATCCTCCCAGATGGTTGTCATTAAGCGAGGCAAGCTTGCTCTGCTGGGCAAGAGGCCACAGACATCACCCAGGATCCTATGGATCTCTGGGGTCAGGATCCTAGGAAAATCAACAGCAAACTTGGATTCCTTTCTTAAAAGTCTTGTGCTGCTATAGTGTCCTCCCATCAACTGCTGCTGCTCTTTCCTTCTGGGAGACCCCTGAGAGAGACAGATGTCCCTCAGCTCAGCACTGAGTACAACTTACCCAAAAGGGAGAGGAACATCCTTCCCACACATCTCTACCCCGTAATAAATACAATAATAATAATAAATCACTGGACTCAAAGCACACCATCCCAGACAGGGAAAGCATATGGAAAAAGCTGCAAAGACTGTACATAAAGGACCCAGGGCAGAGAAAGATCCAAGAGCCCAACCTCTGGCTGCTGGAAGTAAGGATGTCTGAATTTGATTAATAACGGCAAGATGCCATTTTCTCCTACGTAAAGCCTGTTAATGTTTTATTGCTTTCATTATCAGGAGGAGGTATGTCACTGCATGAAGGAGCAGCAGTTGCATCCCTCCCAAACACTGCTCCAAGGCAGGGCTCCCAATGGACGTGTGGGACCCGAGACAGAGGTGGTTCCTGGGACACAGCAGGGCAGGCAAGAGAAGTTCATGGATGCCCAGCAAGCCCATAACCAGCAGCCACTGCTTTTTCTCTGGGTGTCACCACAAGGCAGCTTTAAGGAAAATAAAAAGCTCGCAAGAGCCATTCCCTGATTTTGAGGTACTGGTCTGAAAACTTGACAGACATTAGAAGTCCTTGTCCAGCTATACTTTGTACAGAAGCCAGGGGAAAGGAGAACCTAGAGAAGGGCAGCAGGCAAGAATTTTCTTTTTTTTTTTTTTTAAATAGAGAAAAACAAGATCAAAACATTGAACGGAAGAGTGCCACACAGTATTTTATCAGCTGTCACTCTGGAAGAAATCTCCAAGTGATATAAAACAGGCCTGAATCATAGGCCTCGAACCAAAGTTGACTTCTGAGTGAATCTCCCAACCAGCATCACATCAGTACGAAATATGAGCGTATCCACTGATCATTAGTGAAATATGTACAATCATTAGTGAAAGATATGGTTTAGATAAAATATAATCATTAGTAGGATGAAATATCTGTTTAGGGTGAGACCATCAAGGCCATGCAGACAGATGTCCGGCCTTGTCTGAGAGTAGTTGGTTAAAGCCAAACAGATATAGACACCCCTTTGGGTTCGTCCTGGGCCCTGGCCAGGCCTCGGGTGAAATCCAACAGGGAGAAGGATGCCAGATGTTTCTGTACTTTTTTTTTTTTTTTTACATAATTTGTTTGTTAAACTGTATAAAAGCAGGACCCTCTCACAGCAAAGTCGGAGCCTCACCTACGAGCAGACGCACTGCGTAGGACTTCCCAAATGCCAGGACAGGTTCTCCAATTCTTCGCTGTGATGGGGCTCCCCAGCTGATGTAATGATGATAGTAAATTATTAGGGCAATTGGTGATATATTATTTCTTAATCACTATTGTTAACTCTATGTAGTAACGAGAGGTGCATTACCTTGCGTATGTTGTCTGCTGTTTTAAACTAAAGTAAGTTTCTCTTTTTAACTTGGTGTCTGTGTTCTTTCTGCCAGCCTGATCAATTGGCAAAACACCAAGTGAAGGTGGAGGAAGAACAAGGAGAGGGTGGGAAGGAGCTGGACCATGAACCTGAGACAGTGACGGCAGGAAGAAGAGTCAACAGAAGGACCTGCAGAGCTCTACGCTCAAAATGTGACACCATAGGAGAAGGAGAGAATTAGTTTATCCTGAAAAGGCAAAACGGTTGTGCACTTTGTAAGATGTATTCTGCAGCATGTTAGCATCGTTCCTCTCAGTGAAGAGAGCAAAACCTGGGTTATCGCCGGGCTGCCATTTAACCCTGCTTAGAAAGAGCATTTCCAGATGCGACCTGGCATAGCAAAAAGCAGCAGCGCTATGTGGGGAAGTGGAAAGGGAGGAGGTTTTCATCAGTACTCGCAACGTATTTATTCAATACACGAGTAGAACTTTGTTGCTGGCCAAAGTACAATTCTTACTTCAAAGCACAGTAGTCCCACCATGGATGAAAGATGCATTTATCTAATGTGTTACATATGCAAAAAAGAAAAAAAATATAGTTAAAGCCACTGTATTTCAGTGTATTCATGTTCAAAAGTTTGAGGAAATTTGATACAAGTAAAAAAATATTTACAGAATAAACGTAGTGGGCCAGATACCTAAGGATTCTTTTGTGCCCAGACATAAGAATAAAATCTAACTGCATTAAAGTGAAATAATTAAAATCACTTCCTATAAATATGAACATTTTGAAGATACAAATTAGTAGCTAAAATGTTAACCTTACTGCAAAGATTTCCTTCTCCCTGTGAGACATCATCTACATATCTGAGGTTGGTATCAGACATTCATTAAGGGCAGGGAACATTCTGTAGAGCTTAAACAGTGAAAGCTGTCTTGGGTGACTGCTCTAGATAGTAAGAGTGAGCCAGATGGCTCCACTTCTGGGATAGTTTAAACTCAATTCTCAGGCTATAACTGTAAGAAGTTGCAAGGATTTCAAAGGGAAGTTTCTCAGACCCTCTTTTTAAACTTTAAATCAGTTCAAAAGAACTGTTCTAAGGTATCCAAACAGAAACAAGCTTTCTAGTGCTGCTCCTGGGGTCCAAGGCCTCCTGTTACCATTTTGATCTCAGTCAGAAAGTTTCAACAGGTTTGCCACCCTCTGCTTCAGCTGAGGCACAAAAATCAGAGCGGGAGGAGAATGAAAAGCGCTAGTAAATGCGAACATTGCATTTAAATTAGAAAAAAAAAGAGGAATTCAAGGGGAAGAATGGGAAATATGGGAAACCATCCAGCCTCTTGCGTGTCTGTGCAAAGAGAGCCACTGGCCTTGTCAGTCCTGCCTCCCACGTAGCTGCCCAGGGTGAGTGGGTGACATGAAGGAGTGAGGCCGGCAGCGAGACAGGGGCTCCAAGCGGCATGGGCTCTGAGCAGCACAGCCCTGCCTGAGCAAGGAGGGCACCACGAGAGGCCCCCAGGCTCCCGTGGGACAAGAGGAGGGCATGTAGGGACAGGTAGCGCTGGGCCCAGTAGTGAGGTGCCAAGCGCAACTGCAAGTGGAGGGCAAGAGCTGTTAATCATTTAGAGAAGGAAGCGGGGCAGATCCAAAGGAGACATCTGGATGTGGCCGGGTGGGAAAGGGGCATCCGAGCATGGCAATAAGTAACATGGCAAGGGGCGGGGAAGCAAAGCCACCATGAGACTTCGAGGGGAGAATACCCTTCTGGGAGTTGCAGATGTGCTTCAGGGACTGTGTGTGTCACTAAAGGGGTTCCCAATTTCTGTCTCATTATTTCCTTTTTCTGGCAGTACCACCAGTGGTTCAAAGATTTTCCTTTCCTCTTTTTTGCATCAAGCAGTGGGAATTTATTAGAAGCAGTATTTTTTCAAGAAGGGCTGGGGACATAATCCAACAAACAATTATAAATCTGCTTAACTTCAAGCATGTAAAGAGTCCTTTTGACATTAATGAGACCACTCACATATCCTGTCTTAAGTAAATGTGGACTGTGTGCATAAACATTGCCTAATTTAACTTTTAATTGCAAGGTGGCCTCTGCATCTGCTCCTTTACCTCCAGACTGCGACCCCTCTTTATGCACATACCCTTCTCTCATCTACCTTATTGCCAGGAGAGTTCAAGTTCCCCACCTTCTTTTTTCTAAACTGGAAGTCTTGCAGCAAGTCATTTTAATAATATGGGTTAGTACCACAGCAACATCAGCAACACTAAGTTTCAAACAAAGACACCGAATTCCTACTACAATGTATGTGAAAAGTTACTGATCAGGCTGATCCAAGATGTAGTGCAGTCAGAAATTTTACAAGGAACATTTCCTTCATAAAATAATAAAAAATACATTTTTTTCTCAACAGTAAAATGGCAGATATTAGGATTTATTACAGGTCAGGAAGAAATTAAGTGATTCCCACACACAACAAGTTTTGGTTTTAGATCATCAGATATTTTAGTTTCCCCTATGCTTCTTCCTTCCCCTCTTCTTCCAGAAAATTAAATACCAATGTATTTCAAAAAGGAAGTCAAAGTTCTCATTTCCAAAAATCCCAGAAGTGATAGTTTATTTCCTATTCAAAAATAAACACCATTGTGAAATATGGCAGGTAAAACAAGGAGGCAGGAGGCAAGAGGATACCATTCCCGCACAGTGCTAGTATTGAACAGCTCCTGGAAGCTCTATAAATACACTTCAGCGACAATACCATCTCAAATAGCTCACTCAGAGGAATCATCATTTATCAATACTGCTTTTTTTCCTGTTTTGATTGAGCTAGCTTGATGTAATGACAAAATTGATCTTCAAATATTCAAAACTGATTATTGCACTTTTCTGAGGCGTATTTTTTTTTTAATTTTTCCTAGTACTGATAACATTTGCATTTTCCTTTGGAAGATTTGTCTTCATCGCTTCAGTTAGTAATTTGCTTTATTTTATCTCCTTCAACACTGAGCACAGCAAGGAAGAAATATTTGCATGCTAATGCAAATCAAAGCATGAAAGCAATCAAATCAAACAAAAAGTAAAAATCTATGGAATTAATTCAGCACTTTCTTCTCCCCATCACTGACCAGCTGCCAATTCTTCCCTTAAACAGAATTATCAAGAAAAACAAATCTTCAAGAATTCAACATTGTATTGTGCATTCTAAAAAAGTTACAAAACTGTTTTTGATATGTAAGAACATGTACGTGTCAATTGACAAATTAAGATGATACCCCAGTTTTTCTAGAATCAAAATCTTTCAGGTAGGTGTTGCCTCTTTATAACTTCAGAGAAAAGCCGAAACTTAAGAAGGAAAAAATCCCATTACAAATGCTATCGCATACGCCAGTCCGATCTGGTTTTATATTGCTATTTACACAGCAATCAGAACACAAATTCCGACCAACCTCATACCCACTCTTGTAAGGAGAATAGCTGCAAACATACTCGGGCTTCAAGCACAGGGGACACTTAGTGCAAGGGCGAGCAGTCCGGCAAAGCAAGCTAATAAAACCTGGATTAAATGTAACCTATGAAGTGCACCGTAGGAAGAGCAGTATTTTTTCACCATTGCATTACAAGACATTATGTCAGAAGGCATTCTTTTTGGATTTTGTAACAAAATGAACCTCAAGTGATTTTAATGGTGGGTATTTGGCTTTAATAATGCTATTTAAGATTAGATATTAAGTTCTAAAACTTGCATCTTCAGACTGGGCAATTTCATTACTTTCTCCTCTAAAAAAGCAGCTTTAATAACTAAGCTTTTAAATGGTTTTCCCCATAATAAATAAACGAAGCTAAAAGGCACTTATCAGCACTGAAGAGCTGGACTCAGTCCCACAGTGGACATTAAGGATACTGATCAGATCAAGCCAACAAAACACTTAAAGCAAAGTTTTTCCCTATTAGCTGTGGACATTTTAAAACTGAGATTCAATAATACAATTTTAATGCCAGGTGAATGAGGTCAGACAAAGAAGAAATTATGTCAGTGACAGGCAAATTCTTATCAATTTTACATCTAAAAATCAGCAAAAGCCTCCCTTCAGAAACCTTTAGTGTCTCTATAAGCATGGAAGAAACCAAAAGCAAATCACGACATCGAACTTGCGAGAACAGAGCTACAATACAATGGTGTTTGTCATCAGTTCGTACAGGCACATGAAGAAGGAAGGATGTTGGCAGATCCACCTCTTCCGTGAGTAAAAAGATAATTTATTGATAAAAGCAACACTTTAGGCCGTGAAAGCAATCCTCTCAGTCTCAAGACAGTAAAGTTGCCTTCCTGATTTCCCTTCCTCTAGTTTAAATGGATGTCCTTTTAGCAGCAAGTTTCTAGCTCATAAATTTCCCATGTCACATGCTACTGTGGCACAGACCCAACAGGTCGCGCGGCTACGCTCAAAGACGCCCAGTTACCAAAGGCATCAGTGCCCCGCAGATGGAGAAGGGAGTTCAAGTCGGGTAACCAAAACCACGGCAAAGTGCCAGCTAGGTCTAGCTCCCAAACCAGCGGGCTCAAGTTTGCGTGGGAAAGAGATGGAAGTGCAAGAGGGGTGAACATACACCTGCTGCAACATGCGTGCTGTGCTCACAGGAGTGTAGACTGTACCATGGCCTGAAATACTGATCTAAATTAAGGATCTTGTCATCTTAGCACCCTTAATCTAGTTAGTTGATGTATTAGCACATTCTCTTTCTCTCAAAATACACTGGCTAGCCCTTCAATTAGCTGATGCCAACTGCCTACCCTTACAAGTTACTTCCACAGTGCATTGCGTATCTGCTACCTCTACCACAAAAGAAAACACTTAGATGGCTAACAAGTGACTTTATACCTTAATTTTGACTATTTTGAACTCTGTATGTCCAAGTAAGTCTTCTTAATATTCTACCTTCCCCCCCACCCCCCCTTTATTTATGCCTCACTTTTTCTTTCAGTTTAAATAGGTCAGGACTAATTACATCTTCTTCATGACCTCCACTACTTTAAACCATGAATAGTTTCTGCTCTTTTCCATTCCCTGCCTCTATTTTATCACTTTCCTCCTCTAACAGGGTGACAGAAGTGATCAGAAAGCTCCAGACCCCATTTTCATGTGCCCAAACTGCCTTTCCATCCTCATGTTCTCAAGACTTTGCTTTCATTTTTCAATCACCACCATAAAGTCTGCAACAGCTCTCACTAGTACAGCCAAGCATCTCTCCTCTAGATTATCCTCAACTTGGCCATTTTGTGGTGCAGAGGGACTATTTGAGATTTGCTTCATGACCATAGGCCATTCGATGCTCAGAGGGACTTGGTGGACACAGCAGCACCCATTATTTACATGCCTCCCCTGACCTGCAGTTCAGCATCATGACCAAGTCCAGCCTTTCTAAAGTTTCTCCCTCCGCCACTGAGCCCCACCACAAGCGATCTCAGACCCGACCGAGAGGTGCTGGTGCAGCTCTGCCCTGAGGCCATACTGGGGGATGAGGATGACTCTTTGGGGACCCTCCTACCCCTGTCAGCACCAAACCAACCCATCTCCCTTGGCCATGAGACGCCAGCACCACGATCACCAGCGGTGTTGGACATGACAAGCATGGGTTCAAAGCCCACCTCTCACAGATTCAAAGAACGTGAGTGTGGTGTCCCATCCCGTTATCTGGTGGGTGTCACAAAAACCACGCGTAAGGCCTTTGTGGTCAATTTTAGCCTCAGCTAGAAGCACAAGGTTGTTACCATGCAAACCAGTTTGTGCATGGTTCAGTGTTTGAGTTGACAACACCATATGATCAGGCACTCCAGAAAAAAAAAAAAATACTGCCTTGCCTTTTCAACCTATAATTTGACAAATAGGTTTTAAAGACACAGTGACTGTTTAAATTTGGACCAAATTTAATTTTTAAAGAGAGAAAAGGATTTTTACAAGATTTAAGGGAAACAAATATTTCCAAGTTTTGTTTAGAAATTGCAGCGTATCCACTGCTTCTAAAAAGGCAATTTAAAAAAAATCAACACAAAATATCTAGTTATCTACTGGATCATCATAAGACCCAGAGGCCTCAAGTGACAGAAACTTACATTTGCTTTCATTGTCTGCTCTAGGAGAAATGTAAAATTAAGTAACATGGAAAAGTAAATTGGATTTAACAACATGCAATTCTATTTTTTTTAATTCCACAGATACGGACACCTTTTTTTGCCTACAGAAGACAGCATTTAATATCAAAAAAAGGTCTAGCAGGTCCAGCAGGCCCATCCCCACGTTACTATCTCTGTGGGATGAAGGGACCAAGTTTACACCATCTGGGACTGGAAGATTGGTGGTTGCCAACTACACCCGTGTCTCAAAAACAAAAAAATAGAAATTATGAGTTGTCAAGAAAGCATGTGTACATGTACATATCCATACTTAAGCATCCCTTAGCCAAGGAAACAAGTGCAGGCAGCCCAACACTGGGAGGCCCCGGGGCCATGTCCAGAGCTAGGCAGCGCTGCTCTGTACCCAGGGAGTTTCAACAGCTACATCCCACTTCCATGGCTGCCCTCTTCAGCCACCGCTCCCGACCCTTTCCTTCTACACTGCAGACTCATGTGTGCCCTGGCATCCTGCTGCAACAGTTCCCTGTTTTCACACAGTCAAGGTACCCACCTCACCACTCGCTCCCAGCACCAGATGGTTCCCATTAACTTTGTCCACACTCAGTTCACAAGTGTCAGCTGGAAAGCCCAGTCCCCAAATATTTTACAGATGAAACAAAAACAGGCTCTGTGCCAACGACACGGGACTGGATCCCAGCCCTTGCTCCGCACTGCTCCAGCCAAGAGCTGTCTTGGGAGTTGGGTCAGGAATCCCCACCACCTTTGCAAGAGGCTGGCGGCACTGCAGCTCTCTGACCCCCAGCCCTCAAGGTAAGCAACCGTGGGGGCAAGTCACACAACCCCACCGTGCCTTTGAGTTGCGGCAAAGGTCTGCAACATCCCCGCGCAGGCAGGCAGGGACACGGCACCCGCCTGCCTCTTTCCTCATCGGTCTCAAAGCATGATTGCAAGATGTCAGAGAGCTCAGGCTGAAAGCTTGTTAAAGTGGCCTCAAATCTCCCTTTAACCAGAGGGAAAAAAAGGAAACTGGACTAAATCCCACCATACCGATAAGTAAATACAGTCCTCAGATAGCCCAGGTTTTCCTCACTGCAGATTTGCTGCCATGCCCTCCTGACCAAACATTTCCCAAACTTCTTCGGTTTGGAGTGTAAAACGTCAGTGGAGAAGGCAAACCTGTGTTCAGTCTTAAGTATTTCAACTTTCTCAGTCTGAACCAGTTTCAACCAAAAGACAGAAGTTGCTTGGATGAATTAACACTCCTGAGCATATGAAAAGTGTTTTTTTCTTATTTATGCTTCTCGTCTTGGTTTCACAGCATTATTTACCATCAGGGCACTGGAGACATAAGGCAGTAACTATCAAACATTATGCTATTTTAGTTTAAATTAGGTCAAAATGAGCTCCCTCCAATTAAAAAAGTAGCCTTTACCAGAGGTTTACGTATTACAAAACCCAAAATACTAAGAAAACAGTAAAAAATAAAGAACAGAAGCCCACATGCTTCTTTAGAGAAGCATTACATATTGGAAAACTATTCTGTTGACTAGATATTAATATCCAGTACACATTTCAAAATTCATTACTACTTAAAAGAGCTCCGCAATTAGCTTTCTAATTCTGATTTTATAGACTAACACACTCGGTTTTAACATGCCACATCAAATAGTGTGAAAGTATATATAGGAGCCAACCACAAAATATTCCAGGATCACATTATTGCCATGCTGGTTTCATTTCTTTTTTAGCCACGTGCCATTTCATAAAAGGATTATTTTAGCTTCAAGTACATGTGCAAGACAGGCACAGTGTTTCAGGTCACCACTCACATACTGGCTGTATCGAGAAACATCTCATTCTAGATAATTATCAACAAATGCGATGCCTATCGCAATTATTCCTCAATGTCCTTTATCCACACTGCAAGGGCATTCAAGAAAAGGAACTGGAGCCTAATCTTTACATTAGACACTAGATGGAGCCCACTTCCCAAGACTGAAAAAAAGAAAGCTTGCCTTGCAGCAAATTCTTACCAGCAGCCTATTGCAATACCCGGTCATGCATACACATGACAGACCTCAAACTGCTGTCGTGACTGGCGTTACTGCAAAAACATATGCCGGCCAGCAACGGTACCTCTGCGTACAGAGACTGGCGTTAACACTGCGCAACTGCAAAAGAATTTATGTATGTGTACAGGTAAATTACCTTGGTGTAAGAGACCTGCAATATTTGGATAAACTACGCAAATACAGATTATTAAAGTACCAAAATGTAATGCTGCGTTGAGAGAACTACAACTGAGTCTGTCAGCTCTTTATTTTCACCGTAAGCTCTACTGATTCCAACCACGAGAATTTTGCGTACTTAAGTTTATATTAAATAGGAAAAATCCTTCTTCAGTTGGTTTGAATTAGTTTTAACAGGAAAGCTCATTCGTTACGTTTGATAAAATGCCATCTCTCTCAAATGATACATACCACACATTTAACAAGAGCTAAGTGAGCTTTGTTGTTAAAAATAGGTTGCAACACCACCAAAGCTCAGTACAACTATTTTGGTAAGAAAGAAAAAAGGAAAGCCAAGCTGCCAAGATCCAACTTGAGCAGCCTCACAGTTACTGTCATAAATCCACGTACTCAGACTCCACCACAAGCAACTGCCACTGCTGCAGTATTTTGGCCACACTCTGGACTGGCTTCACAATGCAAAGGACAGGCAGAAATCGCAGGCAGACAACCCTCGGCCTTTCCTTAGCTTGCTGAAGGACATGCTCGCAGAACAACTAAAAGCCAAGCAGACAATAAAGTTGTGCAAAGCCTCAGATGCAATTCCCAGCAATGCAATTCTGCTGACAACCAAGCTACTGCTGATTGCTTTAACCTTTGCTCAGTCCGGGCCGCTGACTTCAACTAACTCTTTTCCTAACAAACGTATAGTAATAGCTTCATCAAGGTTAAGATAAGCATGAAAGCAGTTAGCTTTACCACAGTAGACTACCTTGTGCTCACAAAGAGTGATCCATCCTACTCAAAATTAAACCACAGTAACCCAGCTCACCTTAGGACATTTTCTGAATCACCTGGGAGGAGACATGAAGGAAGTTACCACTAACCACCAACTTGGATCCTAATGGCAATACCCAGAAGGAAAAATAGTGTCTATAAAGAAAGGTGCAAGTTTTCCCTAAAGGATGATACTCACTCCTTATTTCCATGAAAGACCTACATAGCACATTTTCTTGGTCCTACATCCCTGTGGATGAAAGCTGGTCATCAGGGTCTCGCAAACTACTGCTGTGATGCTTTGAAACCAAGCAAAGGTCTTCAAATGTGAGATCTACTGCTAGGAGATCATGGCTTGTACTCACCATCATGCTGACAAAGCGACTGCTCAACTCCAAAGAGCACACACAGGACAATGCTCACATCTGCCCAGGCTCCTTATCAGACCCAGAGCTTGTGAGCAAACACGCTGCTGCCATAAAAGCAGCAGGCTCTCCAGCTGTAGCAAGCATACAGTCAGCTCAGATGTTAGTACTTCTGTTTATGAATATCCCGGGTTAGTCTTATTAGCTTATATATGTTTGCCAATACACCTGAATGGAACATGTATCTGCTATCAGATGAGCAGATTGATTTGTGCCACTTTTTTTTTTTTTTTAAACACCAGATATAGCAAGCACCTAACATTTCTTATTGTTCATTATTTCTTCAGCAAATCTGAAAATAATTAGCATTTGTTTGGCATTTGACCTAAAACCATCTGGGAGAACACGCCCATTTACTTCCACAAGCTTTGGTTCAATAAAACAGGGAGTTTATTAGCAGGAAGAGTATCTCACCGACCACACAAATTAAGTGTCAGCAAAAGGAGGAGACAATCGAAGTGCCAGCCACAGTTGCAGGTTTGACTAAACAGTAATGTTTAACTACTTCCTTATCACAATCTTCCTGTACAACTATAATTTAGGAACCTTTGCCACTGTAATTTTCCCTGCTTCATTTTCTTTACAGCTACGCTTTTATGTGTCAGACTAAATAGTTGTTCATCAGCACTATTATCCGTGCAACAACTGAAAATGAACAGCTATGGGGGAAGAAACCAGAAAAGAATAGATACAAACGTTTTGCATATGTGTAAAAGAAAAGGCAGATTACCCAGTGTAGTATTCGAGGCTGGAGGAAAAGTGGACATGAAGTCACAACAATCACATGAACGTAACTGAAGACTGTCAACTGTGTCTGCCGTGTGAGCAGCGCAGTTACAGTCAAGGTAAAGTTAAGGTTAAAAACTGAAGCTTTTAGTTTATTCAGCCTCTGAATATGGAAGCAACAAGACACTGTGGCCTCAGTGGGACCTCACCCATTGACCACATCCTGTCACAGCTGGGGCACGACAGGGAAGAATGACAGTTGGCTTGCTATGCGGTCAGAAGCAGACAGGATAGTGGTTAAAAATGCACCAAAAATAAGCAAAAGCCTTGGAAATCCCACTTGGAGTTCTAACTGTTGCTTTCCATATTCACACCTCTATTTGCCTCCCAACACAAAGAAGGAAAGTCAACCTGTAAATTAAACTAACTCACTTCTGGGAGGAACAAAAACCAAGCCAACAACACCAGAAATACAACAGAAAATCTGAGGTTGGGTTAAACACTGAAATTCATTCGCTGCTGTGTTCATAAGCCATACCCTACTAATAGCGCATTTAGTACGTTATGTTTGTTTCCATGTGTCTGTGGGACTAGCTCCAATGTTGCAGGACGTATACAGAAAACACACAGACTGCTCAGGGGTTGGGGTGTGGGTGTCTAAACCATCAGCAGTCCCTTGTGCCTCCAAAGTTGCTGTGCTCATCTTTGACCCATCCAAGCTCCCTCTTCACAGGGTCTCTTGTTTCATCCTGTAAGGCTGCCTCCTTCTCTTGACCACTTCTCTCTTCTCACCAGCCCCCTCTTCTACAGCCAGAGATCCACTGGGCCTCACACCACCGCCCAACAGCACCTACCTCGTGTTGGGCTGATGACCCTTCCTGAAAGACTGGGAATAGTCATAGCACAATCTTTAAAAAAACCCACTCCAACTAAACAAAAAGTCCCCCCCTTCTACATGAAGAACCTGGTTGTCCTGAAGTCTGCTCCCACAAGGTGAGATTTGTTAACTGATATAAATGGAAATCAGCTGATTATTACCAAAATTTTGGAAACTAGCGATCCAGCTGCTGGTGGTGTAAAACAAATCTCATCCAGTTTCTTCAGAAGCAGCCAAGTGGCAGGTTTTAACTGCTTCGCACAATTAAAAACCGAAAGTAACAACCGTTTGGAGACGGCCCCAGACAGCAGCACTCCAGAAGTAGCCCGGCCAGATGCTGCATTCCTCCTCCTGTTACAGCAGCCACTGCCAGTCTTGCTGTTATCCCAACACCCTCCATGACCCTGACGCTTTACTCTTCTTCCAAGCATAAAGGCCCATTTAAATTCAAGTGTTTTTTAATGCATCACGGGATAATTCAGGCCAGGAAGGATATCAGGAGGTCCCAGGTCCAAGCAGGGCAAGCTGTGAGATCCAACTGGGTTGCTCAAGGCTTTGTCCAGTCTGGTCTTTAAAACCTCCTAGGATGGAGACTGCACAGCGTCCCTGGGCAACCTGTGTCCCTGCCCAGCTGGCCTCAGAGTGAAAAACCTTCTCCCTGTAACCTACGTGAGGCTCTCTCATTTCAGCTGGTGCCCACTGTCCCCTGGCCTCCCACCGTGCGCTGCTGGGAAGAGTCTGGGGTGACGCCAGTTCTCCTCTTTTAGTGCAAGGAAGGGAAATCACTCCTTACACTTTTAGCTCTGTTATTTATCTGTTTATGCAAAGTAGGCTTTGCTTTTCGATTTAGATTACTGTTTCAGGTTTTAACTTTGCTAACTGCATTTGCCAATAACTCAAATATAACCAAATCAGAGTTAAAGTGAAAAATAAATCTAAGAATAAGACTTGGGTGGAAATGCTCATCCATGTGATCACAGCAAACCTCCCCTGATGTGCCGTGGTGACAGCAGCACTTCACTCATACTACTGCATTTCCAGATATCGAAGCAGCATCTCTTTACAGAAGCGCAACACCAGCCAAGTTACACACGTACATTACAAAATAGACTAAAAACCACCAGATACATGCTGAAGCAAAGCCAGGACAAATGCTCTCTGCTAGTTTTCAGACTCAGAGTTTTGGGTAGTGCGTACATCAGAGTAAATACACACTACTTCTGTTGCTGGACACAGGAGCTATCGCTCTCAGGCTGATCAAGGCTTCTTAGCACATCAAAGCACAGCAATCTGCAACAGCACTCTGCTCACAGACCTCTGTGCTACTCAGTTACAAAATTACCATGTACCTGTTGTTGAGGAATAAGAGATATATAACCGGAACTAAGGGAGGAGAAAAATGCAGGAGCGCAACATACGTTCATCCTGCCTGAAAGGTCATATGAAATGTGATTAGTGCCATTATCCTCCAGGACTCTCGATATTGCCTTGAGGCAAGAGCTTTACGGCATAAGCTATGGATCAATAAAAAGGATTAAGCAGCAATACTTTGGAAATACTCAAAAGTAAAATATCATATTTTATCTCAGATTTCTCCAAAGCCGTGCCTGAGAAGAAACTCTCAAGCCTAAGACCCATCTTTCAGTCTTGGGTTGTCTGCATCAGTGCAAGACGCAGGTGCTGCAGACTGTGCACATTCAAAAGACTGCAAAGGAAGGAGAGGGAGAGAGGCGATGCCGCCACCACCACCCCCCGAAGAGACATTCAGCAGCTAAACCCGGCCACAATCTGTCAGAGAGCAGTCAGCACCCAGCCCCACACTCCCACGCCTTTCCCAGGATAGGGCCACTTGCATCTCCCTGGGACAGGACATGCAGAGCCGTTCCCAGATCTTACTTGCCTTCTCCCTCAAAACTTGCAGCTGTGTACAAGTGACCCTGTCACCACACAGTTGAGAGGTGAAGCAAGTTGTTTTCCTTAATTGAGCCTATTAGGAGTAACAAGTCATTCCTGCTAGGTCTAAATAGCACAGAGATAAATCCCAAGGCTGCTAAGCTGCCAGCCACCTCCCGTCAGCACTCAGAGGCAGCTTTACTCCTAGGGCCAATGCTGGGAGAATTCTGCCACCTCCAACCCTGCTTCTGGAGCAGATCTCCAGGCTGATCTGTTTCAGCAAGTGTTTTCCCTGCAGCTGCCCAGTCACCTTTAATTGAAAGCCCAAAGTACCACAGCCTCATCCTCAGGGACCAACAGTAGGTACGCCTAAATTGGTATTGTGCAGGTCAGCCATCTGCCCCGGATCAAAGAGGATGACCCTGAAAGAGCTTCGCCTCTTTTTAAATTAAAAAAAAAAAAAGCACACATCAGAAAAAAAAATCCCCACACGCTCTACTAGATCTCAGAGACTACTGAGGAAATCCTTTTTTCATGGAAAATCTGGTGCAATATTTAATGCAAACACACCATCAACGCATCATCTCTTAAAGTTCACATCACAGGGAACACTGGTATTAGCAACAGTAAGGAGAACCACACAGCGCTTTTCTGAAGAGCCATCCAATGAATTAATCATTTTCTGTCTGAACTATTTGCAGAAACAACTGAATAAGCCAGAAAAGAGAAATTAAAATGTTCTAAGCCATTGCTTCACAGTGTGTCTTACAGAAAAGTCATTTAAAAATTATCACAGAAGCAGTAACACTCCATCTCATAAAATGACACTTTTCAAATTAATCCGCTGCATATTAATTCCTTCACCTTTGCCAACAGTGAAACAGAATAAGAAAAAATGCTTCATTAAAAAAAAGTCGAAATTCAGTAACCTTTGCCTGTCGCATCTACAAAATCAACATCCAAAAGCAGACTTAGCTTTCATCAAGCCCAACTTCCAATAAATAACATTCCTCCACTTTCTCCCAAGCAAGCGTAAGTAAGTGAAACTCATTTTGCAGACTCACCAAAATCGTCCATGTTCCAGGAAGCAGCGGTTTTGTCCGGTTAAAGTCCACAGTTGCAGCATGGTCACAGCAGTCAGTAGGAAAATGAAGGGAAAAAGAAGAAAAAATATATCTTGAGATTCAATGAACACCACAACACTACTGCTTTATGTGAAGCTTGCATTACAGACTAATTTCAGATGCCTCGTTAGATGGACTGAACATATACCCACACTTACTCTAAAAGTAAAGAAAATAACAATAGCAATGTCATATAGATAAAAATAAGTACAGTCTAATAATCAAGCCTGGCCTCATAAGGAAGCTTTTGTAAGAGGGAAAAAAACCAACCCCACCAAATTTTTTCCTGTACCTCTCCCCCATCGGGCAGTAACAGGCGAGCAACATCGCATACAGAAAAGGTGTACTATTTTGTCACACTGCAGACATCTCTAAATCATTGATCTAACATTTGGCAAGGAAGAACGTAAGAAACACCACAGGTCACAGCAACTGGTAATTTTCAGAATCCTTACTCAAGGATGGGGGATTGATAATTTATTCTTTGCAATTAAAAGGGCTTGCAGCCTACCCCACAGCTCAGTATCTGCACACCGTTACACATCTGCAAACTGTCGAGAGCACCCAAGCTGAAATAATAAATTTTCTGGATTTGGATGTTCAACAGCATCCGGGTGACCAAAAGCAGCAAGTGTCACTTCTCTCCTACTAATAAAAAGCCTAAGAATGAATTTCACAGCTTTCCCAGACTCAATGTTGATTTCATTTGGCAACTGCTACGAAACATTCGACCAATTTAGCATTTGGTTTTTCACTGTTTTGTTTGGTTGGGATTTTTTATTTTTATTCCTTTGGAGAGGGAATGCTTGGAAGGCATCTGTACAAAATGCCAGTTGCTGTGGGCTAACCTACACAAATTGCATGTGCACGTGTAAAGGGCAGAGAAAGGCGTGCTCTTCTCTTGCCTAGAGAAACCAATTGCCCTTGCAAATTAAGGAAGAGGAAAAGGTCTGGAGTGCAGAGACACCAGATGGAGAGCACCGTATTCTGTGGAGGAGAGGAGAAGGCGTCAGCAAAGGAAACACTGCCGTCTTCTCCCAGCAGCTGTATCATCATCAGACTGACCGCTGTGCAACCAGCACTGAGGCTGATGAGGTGCCAAGAAGCCAAACGTCACTGCAAAGTCCCTCCCAGAAAATTGGGAAACCTTCCCGTTTCACGTGTTTCGACCATCCAAATTCTCCAAACCAACTGTTATAAGGAATACAGATACCCTCACAACTCAGAGGTCTTCTGCTGGGGTCCCAGGGAAGGGGCCTAGGACCAGGGCAGCATTTTGGCCTCCAGAAATCCCACGGCAGCAAGCTGCCCGCACAGACCCTGGTACGGTTTCTTTTTGATCCCTTTAGAAACCAAGCCACATGAAGGCAGATTGGTGTCAAAAAGGAAAACATAACTGGCAGAGTCAACTAATTTACAGTCCCCCTATGGGTAAGGGTTGATGAGTTACCTCCTCCCTTGCCTCCACGGCCCATTAATAAGACAGCACGAAGGACTGCAAGAAGGAGGATGGCGATTGCTCATCTATTTCCCACTTTGTTAGTAAGCAACTTTTTTGGTAGGAGTGCTTTTACAGAGGAAGCCTTTCCAAGGCCTTCATGTGAAGCATATTGGCGAGGAAAGGGAAAAAGAGATTGTAAACGATTTGCCTTCATTTCTGATTTCTCTTGTCAGCCTCATGAACCGCAGCCCTTCTCCAATTCATGTGACCATGCACCATTACTGTCAGCATGACTGCAACTACAGATTGCCCTCAAGATACTACCCGCCTTTCCCCCTCTCCAAGGAAAGCTGGGATTACTGGGAGGGCATTTATATTGGAGCAGACATGACTCCAAGATACTCCCAAGGATGTAATGGCCATTGAGTGACCTGACTAAACACAGGACTTCAAACTAAGGAAAGTGAGATTTTGATGGTGGACTGAAACAAGATGAACATTAATGAACTTATCAGGAGGTGAGGGTCAAGAGGCCACAGGAAATCAGATGTTGAGTAGGCGGGAATACTGGGAAACCTGGTGTGTAGAGAAAGAACAAAAGGGTATGGATGACTGAAATGGCAGAATTGGAGCAGGAAAGCTGCCAAACCAGTTTAAGGACGAGGAAGGGGCAGGAGAGAGGGATAGTAGTGCTGCATCCCCATTGACAATACTGCGCATGCACTTCTGAGAACAAAAGGTGGTTGTTGGGCAACTTTCTATTAGCAGCTCAGGAGGTTTGTGGGAAAACAAAAAAAAGTCACAATATGCCATGATGGGATGGCTGAATGGATGGGAGGTGAATTACCTTGAGCACTGCAGCAGCATCCACTGCCTACACTACATGCCAGTTGCTTGGGTCAGGGTGAGGAGAGATACATTAGAGCAAGACCAGAGAGACATTTTGCATTCCCCCTGCTCCTCTTCACGTGCTATTTTTGCATGACACTGGTTATGAAACTGAAAAAGTTGGTTCAGCTTCAGGCAGCAATTTTAGGGTCAATTGCTTCTTCACCAGACATTGAAATCACAATTTTTCAAGCATCAAATTAACTGTGAATGTTTTAGGGGACAGTGAACTTTTGCTGTGGGTCCCCCTCCTCAAAAGCCTATCTTGTAATCCCTCTTGATATTCCAGGTGCCTTTTTTTTTTTGCTAGACCTGCACTTGAAGACGAACTCTGCAATTATGCTACTTGCTTTTTGCTCCATCAGCTCATTCTCAACTGTTATGCACTCTCCAGCGTACAGACCACTCAAGTGAAGGAATACACTTTCAAAACCACGTGAAGCATTTTATCCATTTATCATAAAGTTACATCAGTATAGGTTTTCCAGCTGAATGCTTTTGAAAGTTTCCTCAAAACTTTCATGGTTCAGCTTGGATCCAATTCCTAATCCACAGGCAGACTTAAAGGCTTCTCTGGCACCAGTGCACCACAGAATAAACAAACAATAAAGCCTTCATGAGGTCAGCCATCCAACAGAAACCTCCAAACCAGGGCTATGCATCTTCCCCTAATACTGTCAGTACGATACAGAACAACTACAAGCACTGATGCTGCAACTGGTTTCACTCCGGATCCAGCTGAATCCAAATGGTACTTAAACAGCTTCCCAGCCAATGCCCCAGTGGGCTAGGAGAGATGGAAGTTAATGGAAATTGGAAAGCTAGTGATAGGGATGATGTCAGATTCATATTTATGATTTCACCTGCCAGTGGAACTTCCAGGACAGAATAAAACTTTTATATTTTACTCTTCTATGCAGACATTATTAAAGTGTGCATAGGAAAAAGTGTTCTTTAAAATGGGAAAGACGAGCCAGCAAATGTCCTGCAAATTCTGTACAGCTTCAGCTCATGTAAATGAGAAGAAGCACTATTTTGTATCAAAATGGGATGCTCATACAACTTCATGGAAATAAGATAGTTGACATGAGAAATTATGAAATCAGCAGTGTTGTAGAGATTTAACATTTAAATGATACACAACGTAAAGCTGAGTTTGGTTTGTTTGGTCTCCATTTCAGGTCTACCGCCATACTTCTACACCTTGCTACCTGACTGTTGAGACAAGTGTGAAAGCTTATCACATCACGAGCAAAGAGATACACAACTGAAAACTCCCAGTTGCTTTTAGTAAGGCAAAAGCAGCATTAAACATCAGCAGTATCAAAATCTCTCCCCCTTCTAGCCTTGCAACATAAAACCCAAGTGCTGTTTGGGTATCACAGAACACCAGCTGTGGTAAGTCCTCTGAAGGTGAGAAACTTCATGTCTTCACAAGGTTTTGTAAGTTCACCCAAGAACATCTCTATGAAAAAGTCATACACCCATACAAGTAAACAAACATATACATTAGCATAGCGTATGCATGCATATGCACACATATATAACTATATATAATTTATATAAGGTGTCCTCATTACCCAGCAGGTGGCACTCATACCACAAGCTCCTGAGTCTGGAGCACTGTGAGGGGCAGTGGGAAGGCACCATCTTCCTGAAAGCCAAAACCACCATGGGCACAAAAGTGCCCACCACCCTTCTGCAAGACCTGTAGCATAAATCCAGTATCTGGGCCAAAATCCCATTAAGTGTACTGGCCAGGCAGCAGCTCCATTAATTCCCTCAACAGCTGCAAGACATCACCACTGCTAACTCTCAAGTGCTCCTGTAGCCTTTCCAGAGAAGCAGCATTTGGGGGACTGAAAGGGTTCTGGAGTATTTTCAACACAGAAGCATCACATTATGAAGTCAAGAACAATACAATTAAATGTAAAGCTTCCTTCAGACTTCATCACTTCTTTTCTCCATTTAACACACCCAACCAGCTTTCAATTAGTCCCACTAATGATTTGGGCTTTTGAAGATCTCATGAATGAGCAAATCAGAACTGGCAGAAGAAATGCTGTTTTCCCTTGATTAAAACTGAAGTCTTGTTTTCACCCGTGACTTAAGTGTCACTATCATATGTACATTCTTAATATACCTCTTCTTTAGCTGAGTGGTGCTTCAACTTCAGCTGAGTGGATTTGAATTTGAAAAGAAAATATTTTTTAAAAAACAATATTCCACCCACCTCCCTCCCCTCTTTAAAAAAAAAATAAAATCAGTTTAGAAGCATCAATCTGAAAACATCAGCTCTGTGTGGAGCAGTGCTATTCCCTGTAAGAGCATGCCTCGTGTCAGATTGAAAGATGCCTTTCCAAGGTCATTTCATGTTCCAATGGGTTCGTTATGAAGTTGTGGAACTGCAGATAAGGTTGCAGGAGATAGTAAAGTGCAGTCCTAAGCTAGTTCTGGGCAGTAATGCGCAACCAATATTTGAGCAAGGGACTTCTATAACATTTACCTCTGAAAGAAACTTCATATGCTGAGATAAATGCTGCTGCAGGAAGGACAGGAGTGATACTGAGATACTGACAATCTGTTTTCGTCCTGTCTCTCAATTAAAAAAAAAAAATCAAAGAAAAGGCCATTTTCTTGACAAATTCACATTAAATGCACATGTTTATGGGACTTGGCAAAGGCTGGAGGGGTTCTAAGAACATTAGGAGCTATCTCTTCAAGAAGTTTTGTTAAAATACCCAAGCCTTTGTAATAATGAGAATCTGATGTTAAAAACTGTTCCATTCAGAATCAATAGCGAAACGTGCCAGTTACAAGAACAAGGATAGTGGAGTAGCTCCCTATTAGGTACCAGGACCAACAATTTCCAAGGCTAATGAGAAATAAAAAGGAAAAAAAATAATCCCAAAGCATATCCAAGAATGTTTCTTTGAAAGTCTTGAAGTGACAGTGTGAGGAATGACGATCCAGTATTTTTAGACTTCAATATAGCCCAAAAATGGAGGAAACCATGTAACAGTATTCTCTTAGCCAGCTTTTAACACTGCCTGAGCCTATCCCAAACTCTGAAAGAAGGTAAGCGTCTGGCAGCACACTGATTTCAGCCACCATGCCAGGGACTAAATCCTTCCCTGGAATGAACAGGGGAACAAGCATACAAACTCCAAAAAGACAGAGAGGGGAGAAAAAAAAAAATCCCTCTCACAAACGGTTAGCTCCATCTTAATGAGGTTTAAAGCTTGACAAAACATCACCAATTTGGGATCCAAAAACGCAAGCACTTGGCACTGAAACAGCCCTAGGAAAGGGGAGGGTGGAAGGGTTTATTCAAGTCTCAAAGGAGCATTTTAGGGGTCTAACAGCCTGTCAGGCAAAAATTAGAAAAATGGCCACCCAGCACTGAACTGCGCGCAGAACGCAGAGAGTTTCGGTGCTTCCCGTTCTGCACTGCACCCTGCGCCCCCGGCCCCCCGCGCTCCCGCACCGCCCCGGGAGCCGGCGTACGGCTCCCCCTGCGCCCGCCCGCCCGCCCCCGCGGCTCGATCACTGCTACTTTTCATGCTCCTACTAGTATCACTCTTCTAATGAGCTGCTGCTACTACAGACACGTAAATGTCGCCGGTTGAGTAGTTTTGCGGGTTTTTAAACATCCGAAAAGGCAGAGAAAAGCGGCGGGGGAGGAGGGGGGGGGGGGGTGGAGGAAACCACCTCATAAATACCCACTGTTAAACATTTTCAGCGCTAAAGACGCACTGACCCCACCGTCCGACCGCCAAACCTTGCGGCTTCCTCAGGACTGGCCCCAATCCTAGACTAACCCCCACCCCCCTCCCCCCGCCAAAACCGGGCATCAGCACCCGCAGATGCTCCCGCGGCCGCACTCCAGCTTGCGCAGCGCGGCTCCCTCCCTCCCCCCATCCCCCCCTCCCGCAGCCGCCCCCGCCGCGCACCGCGCAGAGCCCGTAACTTTGCTCCGCGGCCCCCGAGGTGATCTTCCGCGGGAGATGCCCTGCTCCGCGGAGGGGAGACAAGGAGGGAAGGGCGGCTGAGGGACAGGCTCCCGCAAGAGCCGTACCCGCCTGCGGCACTACCGCACCGCCCGGCCCCCGCGCAGCCCGTACCGCGCCGCGGGCGGCAGGTCCGCCCCGCCGCTGGAGAGGGGGCGAGCCCTGGCCCGAGGGCACCCCGAAACGACCCACAGCGAACGGAAAAGGGGTAAAGGAAGGAGACGGGACGCCCCAAACAGCCAAAAGCAAAAACGCAGAGGGGGAGGAAGGAAAAAGGAGAAGAGGCGACCCGGCGCCGCAGACCCGCGGGCGGCCGCCTGGGCTCCCCGCGCAGCGGTGCGCAGCAGCGGAGAGCCCCGCGGGGGCAGCGTACACCCCCTCGGCCCTCCCCGTTGACCTCAAGCCAAGGACAGCTCGGCGGTCCCGCTGCGCATCGCGACCCGGCGGGCCGAGCCGAGCCGAGCCGAGCCCGGCCGGGCGGTAGGAAGGGCGACCCAGGGAAGCGAAGGGAGCGGGGAACGGCGGCTCCTCACCTGAGCCTGCCCCGGGAGGTGTTTTCTGCCGCTGCGGGAAGCGCCTTCTCCCGCTCTCCGCGGGGAAGCGCTGGCGCGGACAGTCCCGGCCCACCGAAGTTACGCACCGCCGCGGAGCCGGGCTCCCACCTGCAGCGCCCGGCAGACCCCGGCACGGCACCGCACGGCTCAGCCCCCCTCCCACCTCCTCCACTCCCGATTGGAGCCGCCGCCGCTCCCGCCCCGCCTCCCCGCCCGCCCTGAGCGCCCGCGGGGGCCGGTGGGCGGCGGGCGGGGGCAGGTGCAGGGCATCAGCATCTCTTGTCATCCCCCCCGGTCCCTTTTTTTTTCCCCCGAAAATAACGAAAAGCGGTTCCGTGCCGTTACTCTGTGCCATCGTTTCGCGCCGTTATCGGCCATATGAGCAGCCCCGTGCCCGCTAGAAAACACCGGCTCCCCATCCCTGCGGTCTCCTCCTGAATGGCCCGTAGCCACGTCCTGCTTTTTTTAGTTTAAATTATAGGTAGGCCCTGCACAAGTGCGGTCCAGACACAGAGAAGAGCAGAGTAGAGGAGGTGTGGGCACAGAAGGGAGAGGACAGCTGCACTGGTGTGAAAAGACAGTTTCCAGACAGTTGGAATGCCCCCCTTGGATTTGGGAGCACCCACCCTTAACCCCTGGAGATGTGCAGTTGCAGCTCGGGGAATACAACTGTGCCGGCATTTGTCCTCCGCCACATTTGGAGGTGACGGGGATACCCATGCGGAGGCGAGGAAATCTGGAGAAAAGCGCAACGAGGGAGAACCAGAACTGCCCAGGGCTGGCGCGTCTCAGGCAAAGCGGCCGTGAGATGTCCTACTGCACCACGGGAAGCGTGTTCCCAGGCCAGCCGCGTCGGGTGTCATGCCTAAGTCATTAACGCTAAGATTACACCTGACCCGGCTCAGGTCCATAAGCCACGACCAGCCCGACTTATCCTCCGTGGGAGGCAGCCAGAATCGCCACATTTAGAAAGCCAGCCAGCTACGCAGCGCTTAACGCTCAGCAAATCCTTCTGCCCGGCGGGCGGCCGGGAAGGCCGTCTCCCTTCTCATGCCAGGGGCAGGCGGGCTCCATCCCAAACGCCACAGCACAAGGCTGAGATGGGAAGGGCCGCAGCGTCCCTTGGCCGGCAGCACCCGCTGGCACCTCTGCCTGAAGTTTGCCCGCGGTGCAAATTGTTGCTGGAATCCGCCACGCGTAGTCTTCAGAGTTCAAAGGATACCCACGGGGGAGCTCTCCTCGCGAGGGGGGTGCGGGGTGCCAGCCGTCAGTGGCAAAGGTTGAAGTTCCAATGAGGAAATTCTGCTTCGGCACGCGAGGTAATTCTCTGCGATAAGTTCTGCTTAGGCTGGCTGAGTGAGAACGTCCTGCTATCGCGGGGAGCCATGTGGCCAGCAATTTTCCTGGTCATCTGCATTTTTTTATTTATTTTTTACTGGGCAAGCTATGTACAGTTACTGACTTTTGCAGCTTTGCAAATTGATATGCAAGATGTGATGGGCTCAAAAAGCCAGAGGCAAGATGCTGTTAAATATCAGGACTTGATTTTTCTGCTGTTTGGCAAAACATCCATAGAAACTGAAGTCCCAGGCCTATGGCAGGATGCACAGGATGAGGTGAGGGAGCTGGGACCCTGCCCTAGTCAATGGATCCGCAAGGCATCCACCAGCCGAGCGCCAGCACAGCGGGGACACGGCTCCAGCTGGGGATTGGCAAGGCCAGGCTTCCCAGCTGGAGCAGGGGTGCGAGGCGAGGAGTGAAGCTGTGAGCTGGAAGGCGGTTTGAATCACGCCATGCAGATTCTCACTGGCTATCGCGGAAAGGACTGATGACGCAACCTGTGACATAACAGATTTCTTACCTCTGCTAGGATCGAGGAGCGCTCTGGGAAGAAACCAGCATGTAGGAAAAGGGCTATAAAATGAGTGCTGGGAGTGGGAAGCCTCCCAGGGGAAGCTGGTGCTCTGCCATGGATGGAAGTGGATACCCAGGGCTTTAGGAAAACCGGCTTAAGGCATTTCGGAAGCAATCACCCAGCCCTGCTTTACTGGACAAAATGGCTGGAGCAGATTGTGTTCCGCTGATGCGGGAAAAGGCCGTGCCAGTCCCTGTCAGGGAGGCATTAATTAAAGGAACTAATGGTGAGTTCCTAAAATATCCATCGGAGTGATCAGGATGTCTGCTGAGAGAAATCTGACTTGCCGGGCTTCAAGTTGTGCCAAGTCATTGTGTTCACCAGGAAATGAGAGTGTTCTGGGGCAGGTAAAACACAAATACATCACACTGACCCTCCTCCGGTACTTTCTGCTCATATTTCCAAAGCCGCGTTTCAGGAGGTTAGTTATGTATTTACTTAATAGGCTGTAACAGCTCTGAGGCTTTTTTTTTTGCTTATGTTGTGGTTATTGCTTTTAGCACATTGTAGAGGAGTCTCTCCTTACTAAAATTACTGTCCTAAGCACCCCTTTCTGAAAATCCCCTGCCAGGGTTCCCTCGCAGAGGCTGCATTAGAAGAATGTTAATCTGATTTACGGTAACCCGGCATGACAACTTGTGGTAATAGGTGACATAAAGTTGAAACCTTGCGACAGGGAGGACATTCATCTCTGACCGCGCTGTGAACGTGGGAGCCTCAGGGGGCTGGCTCGGGAGAGCGCAGGGCTGGCGAGCACGGGCTGATGAACGAGGGGATGTATTTACAGCATCACTCTAAAGAGCCATTTACACCAGAGAGCATCATTATTTCCACACTTATCAGTACTTCCTAGTGTGGGCTGGCCTCATATATCCAAATTTTTATGGGCCCTCCATATTATTTGTGTGGCAGTGGTGGGTTTTTTACTTTAAATGAGCCTAATTAATAACGGTTCATCTGCCACTGCTTATTAACACACTGAGAGGAGCGCCTGATGATCACTGCTCTTCAAACTCCCAGGGAGTCCAGCTCTTCTCAATCTCCGTGTTCTGGGGATGAGGAACAAGGTGCAGATTTACAATTAAATTTGGGTTTCCATAAAAGGAGAAATAAATACTATAGTAGTACACTACACAGGTGGCATTTTCTCTGCGGAAAGACCTTTCTGAATGGTGTCTGCGGCCCCACCATTGCTGGCATGCCGGCTCCAGTGCTGGCTCCCAGCATCCTCACCTGCCCAGACGCATCTTTCAGACCTTCTGCCACGGCACAGAACCTCACTCCTGTGCTGTGCAAATCGGTTCTTGAAAAATTTTCTAGTCTTACTGCTTACCTGCTTACAGCAAAATCCAAGAGCGTTTGTTTAAACGCTCCGTTTCCATTAAATGGAACTATACACCACAGAAGCAGCTTTGCCCATACCTGGTCATTTTAAATCGATGGGGTTTGTTAGAGTGTTTGTTATAATTTGCTAGTCCCTGAAGATTGCTTTTGAATCGGAGGCCATTATTATCTGAGATTAGAACTATCCACAGCTTTATTTTTGTACTATCATCAGCACACGTGATGTTTAACAGACAAAAAGAGAGAAGGAGGCAGCGTCCCTGCCCCAGCAAATATACGGTTTCGGGACTGAAACAGATTTATTGAAATCAATGTGCACTTTATCATTGATTTCTTTGTGCAGTGAGGCCTCTTTTAAAGCTTGACAGCTTTTTCTTGTAAATCTGAAATGAGACTAACTTCAAGTATCAACACTGAGCATCTTGGTACGATACTTCTCTCTCTCCAGACTTCTGAGACACTGCTGAATTTTTTATTTAAAAATGTTTATCACATTTACCGAAAGTGCCCAGGCTGCCTAAACCAATACAAAATGCATGCAAAATTCAATTTAGCATGCATTCACAAGGGACTTGACCAGACGATCTAACTGTTCGTTTATAGCTAGCTAGGATAGTAATTACATGTCCACATCATGCTGTCTAATATTTTAAATTCATCCTATGCCGTATTTTCATTCAGTGAGAGGAATTTACTTTAGTATCATTCTTTTTCCACGTCACAAGAGCAATTTTTCACTGTTGATAAGAAAATGTCATTTTTTGTTAAAAAATTGCAAATGACAGAGCCATTGCTATGTCACCTGAGCTTTCCTTATTTATTGACTGTCTCCTCATTTAGTGAATAATTTCAATGAATTTCAGCATAATAATAATCTGTGGTGCCTATCTATCAAATTGTACAGAAAAGACTTTAAATAAATTACTGTGAATTAGGATCTCATCATACCAAATGCTACTTTTGCAGCCTCCATACCTTGCCCCCCTAAAAATAATAGCAGGAAATTCATTATTTGACATTTTAAGTGGACTGACAGCCTTCTACAATGAGGCGACTAGCTTGGTGGCTGAGAAGCGAGCAGCGGATGTTGTTTAACAAGACCATCATAAAGAAGCTGATGATATATAGGTTGTGTAAGTGGACAGTGAGGTGGACTGAAAACTCTCTGAATGACCAGGCCCAGAGTGTTGTGATCAATGGGGTCCATTTGGGGGCAAGGCACTAGAGGTGTACCCAAGAGCTCAGTGTTGGGGCCAGTAATATGTAACATAATGATCTGGATGATGGGGCAAAGTGCACCCTCAGCCAGTTTGAAAGTGACACAGAACTGGGAGGAGTGGCTGATACATCAGAGGGTTGTGCTGCCATCCAGAGGGACCAGGACAGGCTGGAGAAATGAGCAGATTACAATCTCATGAAGTTCAACAAGGAGAGTTGCAAAGCCCTTCACCTGGGGAAGAACAACTCCAGGCACCAGTACAGGCTGGGGGCTGATCAGCTGGAAATCAGCTCTGCAGAAAAGCACCTGGGGGTCCTTGTGCTGACAACAGGCTGACAATCAGCCAGTGCCCTCATAGCAAAGAAGGCCACTAGTAACCTGGGCTGCATTAGGAGGAGTGTTGCCAGCAGGTCGCGGGAGGTGATCCTTCCCATCTACTCACCACTGGTGATGCCACAGCTGGAGTGCTGGGTCCAGTTCTGGGCTCCCCAGTACCAGAGATACATGGACATACTGGAGAGAGTCCAGGAATGGCCTAGAGGATCATTTAAGGATGCTGGTTTGTGAGGTATGAGGGGAGGCTGAGAACTGGGATTGTTCAGCCTGGGGAAGAGCAGGTTCAGAAGGATCTTGCCCATGTGTACAAATACCTGAATGAAGATGAGAGAGCCAGGTTCTTTTCAGTGGTGCCCGGTTCCAGGACCAGAGGCAAAGGACACAAAATGAAACACGAGGACATCTGAACATAAAAATCCCCAGTTTTTACACTGATGGTGACCAAAAACTGGCACAGTCTGCCCAGAGAGCTTTTGCAGTCTTTTTCCTTGCAGATACTCAAAAGCCATCCAGACATGACCCTGGGCAAGTGGCTCTGCGTGGCCCTACTTGAGCAGGGGGGTTGGGCCAGATGCCCTTAAGAGGTCCCTTCCAACCTCAGCCACGCTGTGATTCTGTGACTAATTCAGATGTCCCACAGAGCAGCACTCTTCCTACTTCTCAATGAGAGAATAGCAAAATACTCCACTGAAATTCCATGTTCTGACTTTGATGGGAGAAAATATGTTGCACATCATCAACAACACACCAGCATGTTAAAACCATATTATGCTTGTAATACAACGAGCATTTTTTCATCAATTGCCATCAAATTTATGTCTGCGTTAATCTGAAAAATTAAATAAATCCACATGGTTCTCCCAATTAGTGATGCAAAGTAGGTATATTCTTTAGTTTGAAATGAAGGTATTTCTGTTCAAAGTTTGGGACGGAACATGCACAATCCTATGTTTCAAATTAAAACAAATTAGGCAATTTCCAATCAGAAAGCTATGTTAAGATGAAGGAGATGGCAGTATCACAGATCGGCCATTCTCGCCTATAATGGCTCATCAGTCCTGTCTAAAACTGCAGTAAAACCAGAGAAACATCTGTCCTTGGTCTGGTTGACCTGAATATGCAAGAGACATATTGTGTTGTTGGACGGGAGTGGTGGTGCCTGCAAGTGTGAAGTCTGGACAATCACAGACCACACTGAAGTAGAAGGGCATGCTGATCGTCTTTCTTTCAAACGACATGAAAGAGAAATGAAAGCCTCATTTGTTTGGTGGTAATTGAAACAAGACGAGCCACCGCCCAAGGTGCAACACAATATGGGAAGGCTGGATTGGAAGCTCGGCCATGTGGCTAGAGGGGTTTCGCTGGAAATTGGTTACAAACTCAGGAAATGGGGCATTGATTTGGTTGAAGCTTTGCATTAGCTTGTGGGTGGAAAGTAGCACAAAGCAAGCAGGCAGCTGGACGGGCAGAGTGTGTGTGTGGCCTCAGAAAGGTAGCCAAGAATAAATTACTCTTTTTGTCTCTCCAACCCTAAAAAACCCGGAAAAATATCTCACAAACAAGAAGACAGCTTCTAACTATACAGTTCTCCTGTGTTTCGGTGGAAAAAAAAATTAATATTTTAACAAACAGATTTACCTGACTCGTAAAAACAATTTCAACTTGAAGTGACCCTAGAACTCTGTGAACTTTGTCTTCCTTCAAGGAGCAGCCTTATCTAACTGCAACATCGTATAACCTCCAGCGCTTCATCAGTCTCCCATAAAGCCAGCTAGAGTCCCATCCCACTATCAATTGGAACTCTTCTTGCAAAACAGCCTGAAAAAGATGTGTATTACAGCCTCCGAGCTATACAGCTTCTCCCACAAAGTTACGAAACCTTTCTTCCTTTAGGGATAAACAGTAAAGCAACATCTAATTTGTATGAATAACTCTTTCAGCTGCTTAAATACTTCCAGCCTGATGAATTTTTTAAGCTGTTCTGATTTCTCTGAATGTATTTATCTTCTACACCTGTTATTTTAGTGCAAACAGTGGATCATGCCATGCTATTAGTGTTCACATTTCCTTCTATGCTGTTTGAAGATTTGTGATTTGACAGCTTTTTTTGAAGTGGTAAAATATTAGTTCACTGTCCTTTAGATGGCTTTCCAGGTAAAGTGTTATGTCTGGATGGTCTACAGTATGAAAAAAAAGTTTGCTGCCAAAAACCCCTCATACCTGACTCGAGCTGTGCAGTCTACTCATGGTTCTTGTCGAACTGAGGATTTGCAGAAATGAGTAATCGTGCATGGACTGCTGCTTTTTTCTTGCCAACTCCTCATCTTTAAATGCGATGCCATTTGTGTTCGGAGCTATCCAGATGTGTGTCACAGCTTGATTTCCTGGGGCTGTCTGTGGAAACGCTTCAAGAGAAGCAGTGCTCTCTACCCCAGTGACATGATAAATCCCTTCAGGATGCTATATGGTACCAAAGCGGCAAGGCTTTATTGCATTTGCCTTAAATGTGTCCCTTTTCAGTTTGTTGAAAAGCCATCCTCCCATATGAACATGTTCATGAAGCCCACAGAAAATGCTTTTTGTCATGTCTGACTGAACCTTTTTTAATTTGACAGTGGAAATTGTGATTCTGTAGTCTGAGCTATTTGTTTGTAATCTGGGCTTTTTCACTGATACAACAAAAATAGCTCCAATTCGAAGGTGAAAATTCTATCCCACATTTCTGTGCCAACATTCACAGAAGAAGTCTAGCAACGGAGGGGGACAGAAATGTACGCTCTAAGCTGCTGAGTGAACAGGTGCCTCATAGTTAAAGACAGATGAATATTTATTTGGCATATCCCCTACCAGGCCCTTCCTCTCACTACCCCATTGCAATGCTAAGGACGCAGATACCCACAGCACAGCACGGCAGCTCCTCCATTTTTTAATCCTTGTGCACCCGATCTGTGGAAGAGGAAGGGAAGTTTGTGGCACAAGATGAGGTGGAGAAGGGTGCATAGCCCTTGAAGGTGGGAGGTAACCCTCATTATGTAGGGAGAGGGGAAGAGAGAAGGATTCAGATCCCCCTGAGTTTAGAATGAGCCTACAGATTGCAATCTTATAAACATTTGCAAGTTGCAGATTCCCTTGCTTTTGACAAGGTTTTCTTTCCTTTTTTTTGACAATGTGCAATAGTGGGGGCTTATAATTGCACTTTGCTATAGCAACTGTACCTGTGTTTTAGCCCCAGTGCAGCAGTGGGAACTCGAACCATGGTGTGGGACCTCCAGCTCCTTGTCCTGGAGTGGATTTGCCATGAAAAAGCTGGGCTGCAGGGACAGTGCCTGCTTTTAGCCTTGCATCGTGCAGGGCGAACTCTCTGTTGTGAGGCCTTGTGCACACCGCTGCTGGAAATGTCCATCACCAGGACTGCTTTGGGACTCATTAAGCCTGGTTTGGGTAGATGGGCTGGGCATCAGAGCTGGTGTCAAGGCAGGTGCTGTGATTTACAGGGCTTGCCCCACTCTGCACAGCCTGTACTCTACCTCTTGAAGTCCCTGGCTACATTTCCGGCTGGGTGGTCATCAGAGGAAAGCCAGTCCTGCCTTAGGCCAGACAGGCACTGCATCTGCTGAGAGAGGTGGGATAGGATGGACACGGAAAGCCAGGTCCACCTGTAGGTAAGGCTGGTTTTATGTCCATGTGAGCTGCCACAAGCCTAAGAAGACATTTAGAATCACAGAGTCACGGAATGGTTAGGGTTGGAAGGGACCTTAAATATCATCTAGTTCCAACCCCCCTGCCATGGGCAGGGACACCCTCCACCAGACCAGGTTGCTCAAAGCCTCATCCAGCCTGGCCTTGAACACTGCCAGGGATGGGGCACCCACAGCTCCTCTGGGCAACCTGTTCCAGTGCCTCACCACCCTCACCATGAAGAATTTCTTCCTGATATCTAATCTAAATCTCCTCACTTTCAGTTTAAATCCATTACCCCTTGTCCTCTCACTGCAGGCCCTTATAAAAAGTTCCCCCCAGTTTCCCTGTAGCCCCCTTCAGGTACTGGAAGCTGCTATAAGGTCTCCCCAGAGCCTTCTCTTCTCCAGGCTGAACAAGCACAACTCTCTCAGCCTTTCTTTGTAGGAGAGGTGCTCCAGCCCTCTGAGCATCTTCGTGGCCTCCTCTGGACTCACTCCAACAGGTTGATATCCTTTTGATGTTGGGGACACCCGAGCTGGACACAGCACTCCAGGTGTGGTCTCAGAAAAGCAGCATAGAGGGAGAGAATCTCCTCCCTCGACCTGCTGGCCACACTTCTCCTGATACAGCCCAGGACACGGTTGGCTTTCTGGGCTGCCAGCACACACTGCTGGCTCATATCCAGCTTCTCATCCCCCAGTACCCCCAAGGCCTTCTCCCTAGGGCTGCTCTCGATCCATTCTCTGCCCAGCCTGTACCTGTGGTTGGGATTGCCCTGACCCATGTACAGGCCCTTGCACTTGGCCTTGTTGTGTAGCAGAGCATGCTTTTATAGCTGCCATTTGGCTATTTTCTTGCAAAGTTTAGGCTTTTATAGTTGCAAAAATAAAGATGACAAGTGATCTGAAAACATTCTGAGGATCAGAAAATTTGTAAAGGTGCTTCCTGACAGCCTTTATATATTGACTGTGTCATTCCTCTATGACATTTACAGTTACCATGACAGTTACTGTTACAACCCTTTAGAATATTGTATATGACTTTACAGCACAGATCACAGATTGATTACAAAAGGACTATTGCACATACTTAAGATCAATAATCTGCCAGGCATGCAATAATTAAAACCAAAAAATAAAAGATGCTTGAAACAGGACTGTCTAATGGACGTACACATGTTTTCAGACCATACTATTCTCCCTGATAAGCCCACAGATCTCAAATTCTGGAGACGAAGGGTTAAACCTCCTAACAGCTGCAAAAGTTTTCACAAAAGCAACTGGTATGGGTATCTTAAAAAAAAAAGAAATGAGTCCAGCCCCTGCACAGCAGGGACTGAAAGTCAGAAGATAATAATTCCTTAGTGAGATGGTGTTTATCTTGGGTGGGTATCAATGTGTAATCTTTTTTGTTATTTTAATTTTCAATTTTAAATAAAAGGATCAAAACTAATGATTAAAACAGGACGTCAAATAGGCTTCTCACTTACTATAGAAAGAAAGAGATTATTAACATTCATGAGGGTCCTACTTAAAAAACAAAAGACTTCAAATGAGCTGAAGGATGAAGCAGATCATGCAAACAATAGGTAACGCATTAAAAATACAGAATAGCGTCAATTAGGCTCAATAACTACAAATATGTTGACATACTTGACTGCTTTTATACGATTTATTAACTCCACACACTAAATTCAAACACACGTAACTGCAGAAGCAGCAAAATGGATCTATTTAAGTTCAGTTCTTCTTTGACACCAGTAGCATCTTTCTTAATCATAGGAGTGGAGGAAAAAAGCTCTTCATAACTGAGGCAATAATTTTTCAAATGTTGCTGGAAAGACAGTGAATCTGTAAGCAAAGGATACAGCTTGTCTGCTTTTGAAACTTGGCCCAACAGAAGACAGCCATTAGATTTATGAATGATTTCTAGCATGAATGAGATTGTGAATACTAGGTGTAAAAAAAAAAATCTAACCACACAGTAAAACTCTGTCTGGAATTAGTGTGTTTTTTATGAGTGAGACTGAATGAATGGTCATCACTTATGTTACTTACTTCACTGAGGCAACTGAAAAGAGCATATAAAATCCTGGTGTATTAGCAATGCAGGAAGCGTCATATGTCTTCTGATTTCAGAGTGTTACTTCTATAAAGACTAAAGAATATATAAAGTCCTCAAAGAATAAAAATGAATATACATTTCCATGTATGTATTATTTTAGTAGAAGCTGTAACTTTGTCTATGAGTTATTTACGACATTTTGTCCCACTACGCTGTATCATACACATATAATCTAGCAGGCTGTCTTGCTTGCAGGGGTTAAACCTTGGTTTGTCAGTCTGTTTTCCACAAATCTATGTCCTAAAAGCCTCTCGAAGCTGCTTTCAACCACACCTGCCCATACTGTGCCATACGTACCATATGCCAGAGTCGTGGGTAGTCTAAAAGGGTGTACGGCACTGATTTTGGCGGGGCCCCCGTGATCTGTCCCAGCAGACAGCAGAGCCTGACACCTGTGCAGGAAAATATAAAGCCTTAAAAGTGTGATCAGCAGTTTGGGAAGAAGGTCAACTGTGTGTTTTATGTGTTACCATTTCTCTCATAAGCCTGTGGCTGTGCCAGCTCAGAGGACGTACTGTGCCTTCAAAATTAATATTACTGTCGGTCTTGTCACTTAGCTTTTATTCCATGACCTTCTAGCTTGATGAGAGAAACTTTCACGTTTTTATGTTATTTACAAAACTTTTTTTAAATATGTTTTATGTTCTTTGATAAAATTATATGCGGTTTTAGCCCTTGAGCACCTAAAGCATCTAAAAGAACAAAATTACTTTTAAACATAGCCATTAAGTGCTCCCCTGAATTAGAAGATTATTGACTAAATTTCATACCTATAATAAAGCTAATAAAACAAGTTACTGGAGCAGAATTTGAGATTTTAATTCAGATTTATAATAAGACAAAAAGAAATTGGCTAATGGATATTGACTACCAACGGTTACTGTGATGAAAGATAAAGGCTGAGAGACAGTTCAATCAGCATGACAGTGCTGAGGAACTATCTCACACTGAAGATGGATTTTTGATACTATGGATTGCTCTGTCCTAGGCAGGAGAACTTTTTCCAAGTCTTACGCAGAGACTTTCAGTTTATATTGCGCTAAAACATCCTACATTGAGACCAGATGTTTGTGGGAACCACATAATTTTTTATTCATTATCCTTCATAAATTAAGCCACTATACAGAGAATAAATCCTATGGAATAACTTTACCATGAAGAAGCAAGGATGTTACAGTAGAAATAACAGGAAAAGTTGAACTCACAAACAAATTTTGTTGTTGCAGAAATGTGTTTTCTGAAAAATGAAAATACTTTTGACTGAACTTCAAAATGGAAAAAAAAAAATCAATAGCATTCATTGGCAAAAACATGCCATCTATTAACAGGGGAGGAACGACTCAGAATTAAAGATCTGACAGCATAAACTCAATATTCTTAACTTCAGAATTCTATAATTAAAATCCTAGATTTATAACCTCAGTCCCACAAACATAACTGTAGCAAATGCTATCAAAAGACAATATGATAAACTGGGATAGTTTACTATCCGTCTATATCTACTCCTCGGTTTAACTGCATTTTGGTCTAGAAAATATTACCATTCCAAAATGAAAAAAGTGCCTTGGGACTGTAGATATAATCTGGTTTATCTTGCTTATAGGCAGGAAACCATCAGCAATTGCTCCTGAAGCATATTTCAAATTTTGTTCCAGTCTGTGACTGGCCGATGTGGCTGATACAGACACTAATGGTCCAGCTCTGACTTGAGAGAGGTGGATATCGTGCTGTCAGACCCAAATGCAATTTCACCCACTGTACCCCAGGCCCAAGCAAAGTCCTAATAAATAATTAATCCTGTGGAGAACGCTAAAACCTCCAGGCTGTGAGACGTGGGCACTTTCTATTATTTCCACAAAGCTCCAGTTTACTTTTGACAATAACCCTTCAGGATTTAAACGATGCGGGAACCGCTTGGCACAACCGAATGCACCCTGCAGACTGCAGGCTTCAGACCATCTCCTCCATGGGTGTAATAGGAGAGAATGTTTCTAGGTTCCCACATCAGCATTTTGGGCACAGAAAGATAAGGGATGTTTTCAAACACTGTGCATGCTTCCAGCAAAATGGAAAACTCAATCTTCCGTGGTTAATGAGCAAAGAGTACATCTGGGTAAGTCTAACCAGGATGGTGATGACTCCTGTGGTTGGTTCTTATTTTAATAATTTTTTTCTGAATAGAAATAGAAATAGGACCATTCTCACTAGTCTAGATTAATTCCACCTTGTAAAGATTATAATAAACTAACATTTGTTATGAAATAAAAATGAATTAATAAAATGAAGAAAATACATCTGAATTCCCTTTACTAGCTGTTTAGGCAAATAGTGTGAGGTAGTTGATAGGTTTCTGTTCTTTAGCTGTTACAAATGCTACTGTTTATTTTTTCAAAATGTCTTTCTATGAATATTTTGGAAGATGTATTTAAGAGTGTCGGCTCCATGAAAATTTTCACCAGTGATCTTTTGTACTGCTGGCAAACACAAAGTTTTTGAGAAACAAACTTGCTTCAAAGTCTAACAAATAGCCATTGAATTCCCTCATCTTTCCAGTCTTTATTTGCCTTTCCTTTTCCTAAAGTCTACCTCGATCAATCCAAGTCTTGCAAATGGCCCCGTTGCGCTGCACTGCAGAGCCTGTTGGCCTGGGGATAGCTCTAGAGCTGCCTACAATTATCTGTGAGTGCCTTCAGCTACCAGGCTGGTACCTAAGAGACATAAATCTGACTCAGCTACTTTCTGGCCAGCATTTTTGGCTCCTTGCAAAATAAATGGTGCAGTAACCATCCTAATTCCTCTAATACTTACAACTAAGCAATTTTTAAAAACTACATTATACATTTTTTGCCAATATGTGTTATGTATTATATCTGGTTTATATATATGTTTATTCGCCTGGAAAGAAAGAAAATTGGGCAAAAAAGAAATCCCTTTTTAAGGTGCTGAACAAAGTAAAATTACAATAACATACATAGGTGGAAGAAAAAAGCACATTCATTCTGTGTTTTGATTAATAGACCGTTTGCAGGAAGAAATGGTGTATTAGAGCAAAAGCTGTATCAGGTAACAGAAACTTTCTTGGTTAAAACCTTCTCATATTTTCAATGAAAATAGTTTTCAAAGTAAAGACATCATCATATTGCTTATGCAAACTATTTGAGCTAAGCAAAGGACTTTTCAAAGAGTCTCCAAACCCTTTTTTTTTTTTTCACCTTAACAAAGACCTCTACTATTGATTTGATACTCTTTTTAGGGATGAAAATATTATCCAAGAATGAGAAATGTTTCCATTGAAATCACTTACCAAATAATAAGCCATTAAGTTGTTTTCTTTCTGTAAGGGATGATGCCAAACAAATTGCTTTTATTATAGGTCAAATATCACCAGTACTGAGAGCCCTGGACATAGGTTTTAAATGCTTCGATGGATCTATAGCAATGCACTTTCCACTGCTGAGGACTTCTGAGATCCCAGCCCATCAAAATGTATTTATTCAGCTCAGCTTACCCATTCAGCTCCAGCTCAGGCCTCCTCTTCACAGGAGGAGAACTTCACTGAGGAGTCAGAGGACACAGGAACAGAGAGAAGGGCTTTGTTTGTTTGTTTATAATTCTCCTTTGTGAGATCCCCCAGGAATAAAAAAGAGAATAGTTCACAGTCTGGTAAGATCAGAACAGCAAAAGTATTTGCAGCATGGCACACAATAAAGCATCGCACACTTGGAAGACTGGGAATACACTACTCCCAGCCAGCACCATCCTGTGAGACTCGCAGATCAGCTCCAGACCCTGCCGCAGTCTTGCTTTGGGATCTAAGATTTCCCTCACCTCCCGAGACTTTCTTCCCTGGAGAGCTCTGAGACTGATGCAAACCAGATCTGACCCCCTACAGAATATCTCTGTTTTTCTAATTTCTTCCTCAATGGATGGGTAGATCTTTAAATATTACTTTAAAATTCGAGGTTCGTTTTCATTCCCTGTGACAATGTTCATATCCCAGTCAGTTTGTATTTATTTTACAAGTGTGTTTTCTTTTATCATGTCATAGCGCAGACCACTAATTCTCTCCTTCTGGATGCTGCGGTAAGACCACACATGCTCTCCGCTCTGAGCACTAGGAGACTGGAAAGAGATGAGAAGACAGAGCAAGAACAAAACACCATTAGAAACCCAACGCTGTTCCCATCTAAATTGTTCTTATATGGTTCCTCACCAAGCCGGCAAACTTTAGGGTCTTTGGGCTCCATGGCCTGGCTATCAATCCTTTTTTTCCCCCTGGTTTATCATTCCAAAAGTGATGGCAATGCTGCATCCAAAGAGCTATCAATTAGCCCTTGGAGGCAGTCCAGAACAATCAGTAGCCCACACTACACTTTTTGGTTAAGAGACACTAAGATCAGAAAAGGACATATTGAGCTGATAAGCCTGAGTGAATAAAGGGCCTCTGCAGAGTACCTAACAAGGGAAGTTCTGAAGCACAGCACACCAGTTTTATGGAGGGATGACACTGATGGGAAATAAAGTCTCCGTGTTAAAGTGCTCATTGATTAGTTATTTCCAAAAGCACAACTAGGATCTATTTTGAGTGCACAGTGGGTACTCATCCACACTATGCTTTCCCTATTTCAAGCAAATTGGCAAGCTGGAAATATTTGGCACAACTACACAGACTGTACAGGCCTCCATTTTAAAGGGAATTTCAATTTGGAGTGTAATCTCATCTAGAGATGATTCTGAGAAGAAACTTATATTTCCAGATTTGGAACTACAAAGCACTCAATTTGATTTTGACAGCCGGGATATTGTCTAAAGGAGAAACAGATTGTGGTAAGTACTCCTGCCATGGCATAAAGAGCTCTCTCTGATCTTCCTGGCCAAGGTGACATCACCAGGCAGGTATCTTTGGTGACATGGGTCACACCTGAACATCTGGAAAGAAAGCGAGAGGTCAGAGACCTGGTTGTTCAATTTGCACCATCTGTGCAGTTCGTGGGGCAGATGTTTGTACCTCTGCTGATGCAAGAGGCACTAGAGAATTGTTCTGACAGTGTCATCAACTGCCCCCACCTCTGCAGCATGTCTGGTGACATTCACATTGGACGTGTTTTGCAGTCAGGGATTCAGGTGTAGTCTTTCTTTTCAGGACCATGATTCTAGCTCCTAGTCTTACCTTAAACCCATGATTTTTAAAGACAAATTCTATAAAATATTTTATTGGTTTATGGACATTACCAGCACTCAGAGAAGTGATGTCTTGCAGTGCATGCTCCCCACGGGGGCTGCTGGTGGTCCCATGGAGCTGGGAAGATATTTGCGGATTCTTTGGGTTGCAGTTCTTAATCTGGATGCCTTCCTCTGCCAACACACCAAGTTAGGTTTCTGTGCCCTTCCTCAAATAGCCTTGGCTACTCCTTCTAGGTCTGCCTCTCGTACTGACTAGTATTATATACAGCAGCAGAGGTACCTGTGGCTGAGTTCTTCTAGTGGCACGTCCAGAACCATTCACCCGCTGGCTAGAGACATGTTTGGGAGCATTAAGGAGCTCAGCCTGCCCCATCTGCAAGACTTGGTTTGTCCCAGGAGTTGTCGTGCGTGGGCCACCCTTTGGGAGCTGCAGCAGACAAACCCCAGTGCTGTGCACTACGAACCCAGGGTTTGCAGGGGTATCCAAGTACTCAGCAGCTCAAAGCCATACTGCGGCACTTTCACATAAACCTTTCAATCATACTTAACCTCTCTTCTTTCATGCATACAGCATGTGTTTTGTGATCATTACTTTTGTCCACACAGCAAGCACACACACTCTAGGTCATCACCAGCCCCATGAGCTCTGCTTGTGACATGTACCATTACCATACATTCCTACTCTTCCTATCCCACTACCCACAACACTCCTGGTGGCATTTCCAGTCATCTGTTAACTTCTGCTAGTCTTTCGATGGACCTGAAGACTCCCATTTGTTAATTTACTCTTTAGTTGCCCGTCTCTCATGCTGTCAAGCTTTCCTTTACCTCAGTTGCACAGTCACGGTAACACAACCTCTTGTCCTTCAGGCCTTCACAGCTTTCCTTTAGCCTATGGACCACAACTGTCATCAAGGATAAAAGGAGGTCACGAGTCCTTGCCTACTACAGTACTCCGTGTCAGATTGCCTTCTGGGAGGGTATTCGATGCAATTTTCAAGTTGCATATCTGTAACTGAAAGGATGTAGTTTATTATTGCCGCTGATCAAGACGAAGTCTGAAAGTTCCATTTTTATTTGAAACGACAAATTGATTCAAATGTTTGAAGAAAAGCTTCTTAACTGCAACTGAAAAAAAAAAAAAGAAAAAATCTTTGGGTGGATAGCAAAATAAATCAAGAGTTTATTTGCTACTTTTTAGCAGGCCATTTGCTCAAGGTGGAATATGGCCTCTGGCACAGCATATGCGACAATAGCTGAAAAGTGCTTGTACCGAGAATGCGGCAGCTACCATCTACTATTTTTCTGACAAATATTTACCTTTACATGTTGCATTATTTTCCTACCCAACATCTTTGCTACCAGCTCTTCAACAAACTGGAATGAAACTGTTTGAAATACCATGGCAGACCCAGAAAAACTCAATCATGAACATCTTATTGTATCAAACTGAATATAAAAATGAATATTAAAATCAGTATTATATCAAATTAAATGAGTGATACTGCCTGCAAAGTATTCTTTCTGCTCTTTATTTCAACACTGAATTTTATTTATCTTCTCCCACACTGTTCCTTTTCAAGATGTGTCCCAGGCTGTTGCACTGACAATGCTGAATTACCCTGTAGTCCAGGAATTTTGGGGATGAATCTGGAGGTTCTGGTGACTGGGCAGAGGACAGGTGGTGCATCTGGCACACAGTGAAAAATGTGGGAGGTAGTTTGGGATTGTAATAAGACCACATTAGCTGGATATTTCTGCTAGAGTATTCAGTAGCAAAATATTTAATGATGCTGACATTTAAATTGTGATAATTAGATTTCCTAGTTAGCATCACATTGAGAAGAATGGGAACAGTTTATATATTGCTCATAGCTATTATTTCAGACTGTCTGCAAACTCTGATTGGCAAGAATGACCTGGTTCATATTCTATTTATATATGAGTTTTATTTTGGCTTTAATGAAAGCTTAGCTTCTGGATCACAGTTCTCTACCATTATGTGGCTCTGTGAGGATGGGAATCACAAAAGGCTTGCTTTCAGCCAAGCTCAGGGCTCCTCTAGTGAGACAGCTCCACAACTCATTACCTCCGCAAATACTGGTCTGCAAATATGGCCGTGATGCGTACCACAGGTTTCGAGGGAAGGGAGGTTATCTAAATGTCTCAGAAGGTACACAGGATGTTTGAGCAGAAAACATTTTCTTTGCAAAAAGGTTGGAGGAGGAGCAGAGTAAATATTTACCATTATTACCTCTCCAAGACGTTTGTCCCCTCACCGTAAGAGGTTTGCGACACCGGACAGGATGGAGAGCAGCACCCACCATGACACACACCGACAGGCTCCATCTGATGGACAGTTTTGCTGCCTTTTACAGTAACTGCGGGGAAGCGATCCATGTGAAAAAACATCTTCTGCCAGCTGACGTGTTTTCCCTGTGGTGTTTTTGCGACAGAACAACTTTGGTGGATGCGATGAGCAAAGAATCTACTGTCCTGCCCATTTTAAGAAATATTACAGTCTTCTTTTCTTTTTCTCCTTTGGCCAGGGGACTGGCCAGACCATAAACTGTTCCTTTGGCTCACATGATAAACGAATTATTTCAGTTTGGATGTCCCTGTCAGAACTTTGGGGAAAGCAGCTTGTCTTTTGACATGCTGCCTGAGGCCAGCTTACTCCACAGCCAGGCATGGCTGCGTGCAAGTGAAAGCCCTGGAAGGAGGGAGCCCATCACCCTGGAGTGGGGTCTCCCACCACTTGAAGGAGCAGGGACTCCTGCCTGGGATTGAGGGTGGGAAGGAGCCTCAAAGGAGGTGCCCCGTTTGAGGGACAAGGGGGCTAGAGTAGGACTGGAGAAGCACAATAAGTGCATATGGGATAAACGGTGGGATGCAGGGATGCATGGTGGAAGGATGAGACAAAAGACCAAATAATATGGGTAAGAGCAAAGGGAAGTGAGAAGAGAGAGGATGGAGACAGACGGTCTGTAGCCACTGGGGTTTTCTACCCTCCAAGAAGCCAGACTGATCCCAGGAGCATCTTCACCTTTCTGCTGTCAATCAATATCTAAGAAATCCAATAACAATGTGTGAATCTCACCTTCCCTCATTTCCAAACAGCTGCCTTACAGTCTAGCACAACCCCCCACTGCTCCAGTAGCAAAAGTGATCAGGAAGCAAAGATTTATGCCGTACATGTGGGGATAAACAATACTGCTCCTAAAGTTCAAATGATGCATGCTTGTTTTCCAAACAAAAAATTAAGCCCTGCAGAACAACTTCAAATGAGCCTTTTTTATTAAAAAAAAAATAATAATAATAAAAAAACCACCAAAAACCCAAAAGAAAAGGCTGCAGAACAAAGCACTCAGAATTTAAGAAAAGCATCCAGAATTAACAGGGACTTTGTACACTCCCCCTGCGTGTGTTTACTGTGAGACAGTCTTTAATTAAGTGATCGTGTAATATTTCATCCATGAGACCTTTGCCTGATTCCACACAGGGGGCAATGAGTCTTCACAATTTTTGCCACTCTTGTAAAGCACATTTCTGTAGCAGGCATTTTATTTTGCTCTACAGTAATTAAATGTATTTATTGAGCTGCAGTAGGTTAACAGGGGAACTATCTGGGGAGGAGCCGAAGGGAGGAACGACTTGATGAGTAGCTAATCATTCATAAAATTCTTATAGTGACAGTTCCTACAGGGATTTCTGAGTTTGCAAACTGCCTCATCTCTGCTTTATTTTTTTACTTGCAAATCAGGCATTATTTATTTTATCGGGCCTAGATACACCTAGTAAGTGGTGAACTTATACCTTCCTTCCAAGCAGCCTTCCCCTTAGAGGAAGCACTAAGATGGTCTTTTGACCTATATTACTGTTTATTTTCACTAAATTTGCAGGACCTGAGTAATGCATAACTTTAGACCCGCTGTCATTTCTGGCCGGTGACAAGTCCATGAGCCAAGAGACAGACTCTCCCAGCCCACACTGGCATTCACAGTCACCCAGCCAATCAGTCACCTGAGTGTGGGCACCCAAAGCCCGTTTCCCTGGGCCAAACAGATTTGCACCACATATAAGAGCTTACAGGAGAGTTTTTCCACTGTCTACAGCATTAGCCTTGCTCAGAAGGGTTTGACTCCCACATTTGTGAAGCCTTGTCCTGGGCTCCTGGGCGGGGAATGCCTGGCTGAATGAACAGGACTGGTGCTGCCAAGCCAGGTCAGTAAATGAGGGAGGCACAAAAATGCAGCCTGTGAATCCCTGTGGGTTGAGCATCACCACTGGGCAGCTTCTAAAACCAAATCCACTGTCTCATCAGAAAGGATACTTCTGACCATACACATACCCTCGAGCTTGAAGCATCTGCAAACAGTCAATTTGCTCGCAGTATTGAAGCTTATCATCAGGCAGCTAATTCAGCTTTCCTCCACTGGGAGAATAAATTCTATTTACTTACCTGTTATCAACAACAATAGTTGTTTAAAAAGAATGAAGCAGAACATGATTGATTAGCTCTTTCTCCAGCTCTTTGAGGATCCAAGGTTATTTTTGTCATTCATCACTCCGCATTCACACAAGCATGATTTCTTTCAAGGTACCAGTGCGGCTATCATGGTAACGGAGTGGATTATTCAGTGACGTGTTAGGAATTAGTAGCTGTTTTTCTCCATCTTCACTGTAACATGCATACAAGATTTCTAAGGCTACCGTATGCCTTACAGCTTTTTCTCCCATACTTTATTTAGACAGGAAAACCTGTTGGTTTCTGTATGAATTTCAGAGTCCAGAAATAAACTGCAATCCTCTGAACTGAAACTGGAGTTCAGATGTATCTCTTTGCTAGCAGAAAAGAATGAAAGTAGATCCTTTATTTATTGATTCACTTTCTTATTCTTTATCTGTATGGGTAAACAGCGAATTTTCTGTTTTGCTGGAAAGTCACTTATCAAGGTTTAGGTCCTTTCTTCTCCCCTGGGCATTCTCTCCATGGAGCTGCAGTTGGCCAAAATAAAGCCAGCAGAGCTGCAGCCATGCTCTTGCTTATTTGCTTCCTATTAAAGCCTGTCATTGGTTCTACAATAGACAATATAATTTCCTCTTTGCAACAGGTGACAGAGCAAATGCAATCCAGACATGCACTCACCCGGCACAGCAGCTGTGGTTCTACCTCCCCTGGGACACTCCATGAAAAAGTCAATACACTTCCAAGGCATGGTTTTCCCTAAAAAACCGTCTGTGTGCTTGGATAGGGACAGCACATACCTTCCTTACCCAGAACCCAGCCTTTCTTCTCCTCCACCTGGCACATTCACACTCTACCATGAGTCTCTAAGCCAAGGATTCCTCCTCAGGATCTGGAAGTCTGCACATCAGTGTTGAAGATGAGGGTATACTCTCCTTCAGCAAGGTGGAGAGACTGTTTTTTTTCCACAACAAATCTTAAGGGGCTGTGGGTCATTATTTTTGGTAGTCTGAAGCTGAAGGGGAAACACCAATCCCACCACAGTCCAAGTCTTTTCTCTTCCTTTACTGCCTCAAAAGATCCCTGCTCATTCAGCTGTCTTGTGGACTAGGAAAATGGAGGAGATAAGGGAAGGGGTAAGAAGGTGTACAGGTGATCAGAGGACAGATAACCAAAGTGGTGCACTCATATTCTGTTGTTTTAGAAACACCAAATGGATATGCAGTCTCTTTCTGTCTGGCACCCACGAGGATCTCCTCTTGCCATTCCTGATCAGCAATAGTCACTGTGAAAGAGCACTGATGCTTAAACTCCCCTTTCCAAAGCATGTCCATGCTGTGTGGGCTCTCACGTGGAGAAAGAAGACCCGTGGGAATAGGTATGGTGACAAGTGAAGAAGCATATCCCCCTTCAGTCTTGCATCTCGGAGTACCAAAGCAGAGGGTGGAGGAAGCCACATGCTCTCTGGCAGGCAGTGTGGTGTGCTTGTTTGAGCAGCTGGGCTCCCCAGTGCTTTCCTTGGGATTGCCATGGCATGTGACAGCAAGACTGCCTTGGGTTTTCAGGACTGAGCCCTTACTCCATCTGGCTTAATGAAATCAAGAGCTCCTTGCAGCAAGAACAGTCCCTGAGCCAGGGGAAACCTCTGTTTTCAAAGGGACTCCTCTGGGTATCACTCTGACATAATGAAATAATTGGCTGTAATGGGAAATGCTGAAGGAGATGATGCCAAAAGGACTGTCAAGAGCAGAATAAATACACCAGAAAAAAAAAAAAAAAAAAGAAAATATTCTTTTAACAACTTCACATAATCAGAATTGTAGGCATTTCTGTTTAAAGATGTAAACATACATTTTCAAAAAGAAGCTTTCATTATACTCTTTTTAAAAAAAATAATTTCCTTTAAACCTATAAAAATACAGGAAGGTGTACCAAGTCATAGAAGAAAAAAAAAAAAAATCTGTCTTGCTCTTTCTTGAATTGATACAAAATGCAAGAGGAAATCTGAACTTTCAAATGCTGTCCCAAAATCACAATTTCTGAGCAGTTTACACTGAAGATATAACACTTTGGTGCTGTGAGCCAGGAGTGCTGACAGCTTTTCTAAGGAAAAATTGGCCCTTAGCTTTTAGTAACAATCTACATTTTCCCATGTTATTTAGCATTAGAAAATTAGATGTAATGTTTTACGTATCAGAGCATTAGCAATATTTCTAGTTCTGAGTCAAACATGCTGAGAAATGTGAATGAAGTTGTCACTGTTTTTCTGTTGTTTTCTGTAAACAGAAATGACCTGGGACTGCTTGTACAAATGGCGCTGCTCGTGTTTCTGAATCTGTGAAACAAATACCATGACGATTAAAAGTAACTACAAAAATAAAGCTACGTCTATAAAATGAAGAGCTTTCCCAACTTATTCTCATGGATTTTAAACATTTATTTTGGAAAAGCTGCCCTAGCAGGACCTTTATTGCAACCAAGTGACAACATAAACCAGAATAAATCCAGAAAAAAACAGGGCTTAAATCATAACACTTCTCTGTCCATAAGTAGCAGACACCCTCCACCTATTCCAACTTTTGGCCCCAGTTGCCAAAGTATTTGGATATACTGGGAGATGTAGGTTTTTGGAAGCTGAAACTATTTTCTGCCAATTTATGCTATACTGCTATATTTTTAATGAGGTCATTTACTGGAGGGTTTTGGACCAAAATCCAGAGCATTCCCAGATTGGCATGTATTGCCAAGAACAATTGGAGATAAAAATAGACTGGATGACTCTTTCATACAGTGAAAACTGAAATCTGTAAACTCATCTTTAATTATAAGCTCCTTGACCTGGGAGATGTGTGATATATTCCAAATCTAATTAATGCTTAGCTTTTTTTTTTCCTGATTTATACATTCTTGAACAGATTTCTAATATTCCTCTGTGCTATTAAATATCGTAGGCCTGATTCTCACGAACAATGGGTTTCTGTCCCCTTCTGACAGCTCAAGGAGTCCTGAAAGTGAGCAAAACCGGCAAGAGCAAGTTACATTGCTTTTTCGTGCTCCTTCTATAGTTTTGGAACAAGGCCTGAGTCGACTACAAGTGAGAATAAAGGTAGCTTTTCTTTTTAAAAAAGAAGACAAATTCCTTGCACAGCATCACTTGAAGACTACGTTTATCATTCTAGCTTAGTTAGCATCTGCCAGCAGCCAAAGTATTCTGAAACATTTCTACGTCCTCTAAGAGAGAAGCTGTATCCTTGTTCTGTTATTTCACTTGTGTGCTAGTAACAATGGTCTGAAATATGAAGGTCACCGACTCTCCAAAAATTCACACTTCAGTGTGACTATTCATGTTATGCTGTATACACTGTATAACAAGTGTATAACCACAACCTCATAAATGAGGGTTACTCTTGAGAGAAAATTAGACCCTCTTGACTGCTTATACAGCTCTCCAGATTCTCATTTAATTTACATAGAGTAGAATGAGCTTAAGTTTGGACTTTGAGGTTGATGGTAAATTCCCTGGAGTAAATTCAGTCCAGTCACTATCAGTGTCATCAATGCTACAATAACAAACTTCGAGGCTTTGTCTTACTGAGCATCTCTTCATATATCCTGAGATTTTCTTGAAGGCGAGCTTGAATTCAGCTGGCAGATTTAAACTGGCATCTAATTTGTTACCAAGATGATACGTGCCTCTGCCTATCATCAAGACAGGGAGCTGAATACTACTGAACTGATTCTTCAGAGGCATGCACATGTTTGGATGTTAATCAGTTAATTCAGTACCCAAAAATTCCTCTCAAACAGATTGAGTTAGCATGTTTCCAAACTTAAATAATTAATACGTTTTACGACTTGCTTATTAACCAGCTCTGCTCCATTGTGCCCTGCTATAATCTTCAGGAAGGGAAACAAAATTGGAGGCTGAAGAAAATAATGATGAGAACAGTATGCTGTTCTCTGTTAGCACAGGGGGTTGATGGACCATCCATAGCTGTTTAAATAGACAGTGTCAATAGATGCATTGGCTCTGGTGCCTGCGCATTTTTACTGGTAGAAAGTACATCTTCACTGCTGCTTGCAATGCAATGCCTGAGAGAAAGCGCTGTATCATAATGGGGAATTAGAGCCAAACTAAGAAAAGCCTTGTTGCCTGCAACTAATCTGCAGGATGACAGTATTTTTAAAAATGGATAAATGCTACCTGAGCAGGGGAGGTGGAAATTGCAATATCAGAGAAGACACAGCATATTTTCCCATCCACAATAGAGGGTATATTTCACAGTATTCAATACATTGGCTGTTGTAATAATATTCAGTACAGCGTGTGATTGTTTTATGTGTTTGATTTACTGTTATCTTTAATTAGCGGCAATTCTGTCTTTTTGAACATTAAATGAGTTTGGTTTAAAAATTCTAATTGTAAAAGTCTCTCCAATTAACAGAATGGGAAAAAATACATTCATAATGAACTATTTTGGTTTTTTTAGATTACAATAAGCTATTACAGGGAATAGAACTAATGTGTGCAGGAAAATGATTAAACTGCGAGGAGTTCTTCAGGATGTACCACATTCCCCTGCCTTCCCCATTTTGGGTAGACACACTTCTGGGCTCTTTCAATCCCACAGCTTTCCTTTCCTACAGCCACAGTCAGTTTGTTTCAATGGAGACACTTCCTGAGCCTCAGCCACCCAGTCAGGGGAAGAATACGAGCACATTGACTCAGACTTCAGATCATCGTTTTCAAAGGCTAGAGTGACTGGAAGATTTTCCGCCACTTAATATAGCAAGGGGTGTAATCTTCCAGAAGAAATTTCACTCTCCCACAGCCTTGTCTTGAATCTTCTGTCAAAGGAAATGGGCTTATACATTGCTAAAATATCTCGAGCAGCTTTTGACGCTTCAAAGCATCAGTGTGCTCAGCATAACACGGACCAACTAACACTTCCAAAGCGACTGTACACTGAGGATCACACTGCTTTAGAGACAGACAAAATTCTTCCAAAACAGATGTCAAAACTGACACAGCAACCCATCTCTCAGACAGTTCTGCTGTGTACGCTGCCTGTTGCCTTTCTTAAACCTGCCACAGGGCAATGATCGGCATACTTGCCATTCAATACATGTATTTGCAGCTCTTTCATGATATATTACAAAACCACCTCTGCGAAGCCAAAAGGACACGTGAATGTAATTTCTTTTTCCACAAAGCATTTGCTGTATTCTTCGAAAGGTTAACCCGCCTTACTAAACTGTACAAACATTATTTCACTTTTATTGACACTCTTTTCAGACCATGAAATGACTTGAGTTTAATCTATTTTTTTATATACTGAAAAGAACAGACTAATTTAATAAGCTCCACACACAGAGGTATTTCAAAAACATGTTTTCCAAAGGTCTTTCTTGAAGTTGCAAGCAAGGAAAGGAAAATGGTGTGTCATGAAGAAGCAGTTATTGTTAAGATAAATACAGTTGTATTTACTGGGCTGATACTAGATTTTTTTTTATTCCAAGGTATGCGCTTAGAGACTGTGGCACAGCTTTCAAGCCAGAAATGCTCTATGCTACTTGGATTGCAACTACTAGGGTTATATTATTTGGTTAACTTTTCTTAGGAAAAAAAAATTACTATTACAAAAAAAGAAAATTCTGAAAGAATGATTTCATCTCAGCACAAAATTCTTTTCCCAAATGTATGGCAATTCCATTGCCCGCTTCACTTCTCGTGGTGTGAGAAAGCAGCAGGCGGAGTACTTAGCAGCGCTGGCTGCTCACTAGGCTGGTAGCAGGCACTGTACCCTCCAGCCTGGTGCTACATAAAAGGAAAGTGGAGGAAGGAACCTGGTCACTTCATTTTGCCATATAATTTCCAGAGCCAAATTTTCATACTGTGCTTAGCAGGGGGTAAAGGGTCCCAACATACCTGAGAATCTCTGTGGGTGGCATCCCCAGCTGAAGGAGCAGGATCGTGGAGCAGGGCTGGGTATGCAGCAGCCTCCTGGGTTCAGTGCCTGTGGATCCTATGAGATTCCCCAAAGGCTGTGTCCTCCCTGGGGAATGGGACATCCACCCAATGCAAGCTCGCAGTGGCCATTCTTGTGCCAAACCAAAGCAGTGGGCTGGGTCGTTCCGTGGGAGACTGTGAATCTGTGGGGCACCACTCCGGACCAGGATGCTCCTATTAAATACTGCACACTCTGAAACAATGAAAATTTTACAGAAGTGTGGGACATCATGATCCTGCTGATACCAACTTGTCTCTACTGATGATTCCACCCTGTATTTTCCTGGTTCTGGGGAGATATTATAGCACATTCCAGTACCTGAAGGGGCCTACAGGAAAGCTGGGGGGGACTTTTTACAAGCGCCTGTTGTGACAGGACAAGGGGTAATGGGTTTAAATGGAAAGTGGGGAGATTTAGATTGGATGTAAGGGAGAAATTCTTCCTGGAGAGGGTGGTGAGGCACTGGAACAGGTTGCCCAGAGAAGCTGTGGATGTCCCCTCTCTAGAAGTGTTCAAGGCCAGGCTGGATGAGGCTTTGAGCAACCTGGTCTAGTGGAGGGTGTCCCTGCCCATGGCAGGGGGGTTGGAACTAGATGATCTTTAATGTCCCTTCCAACCGAAACCATTGTATGACTCTATGATTCTGTAACTCAGCGATTACACACCACAAATGCTGCTTCCAAATTTAGTAATGGATTTAAACACGTTTAAGTAACACCACTTTTCTCTGTGGAAGTGGATTTGACTATGCATGCAGGCTCTTGGGTTTCATAGTTCATGACATTTCTTCACATAGCAAAATATTAAGGAACTCGTATAGATTATAGACTATATAGATTAGCTAAGTAATGGCTTACAGCATTAGCTAGCTATCGCCTGATACTTAAAAGGAAAAAAATCAGCAGTTCAGGCTGCTCTGTGCGAGCCTATAGAGAATCCAACTTGTAAAATTGTGTTGAAAAGACTCTTGAACATGAGGCTGGTCAGGCTGACCAGAATAACAACTTCAATCTATATTAAAAAACATTCTAAATACAACTAAGGAAACAAGGATTTTGTTCTTGACAGAATAGTCCTGTCAATGATGAAACCTGCAGTCCCTTTATTTTTGCCTCCCACCCTTTTGGCTGCTTTTTTGGTCATTACTAATCCTCAAATTGACAGCAGCAAATTATCTTTATGATAAGAGGAAAGACTGCCCCAGGGTAGCTGCCTATCAAAGGTTTCTGCTGTGGAGTCTGTGCCAAAGTGATCAGCACTGGTGAGGTCTCTTCTGGTGGGCTGGGTCTAGTTGTAGGCTCCCCACTTGAGAGCATGATGCACTTGCTGAAGAGAACCTGGCAAAGAGCTATGAAGATGAAGGGCCTGGAGCATCTCTCCTGTGAGGAAAGGCTGAGAGAGCTGGCACTGTACAGCCTGGAAGAGGCTGAGGGGCATCTCATCAATGTACACAAATACCTGAAAGGAGCATGCAAAGAGGACAGAGGCAGGCTCTTCCCAGTGGTGCCCAGTGACAGGGTCAGAGGGAATAGGCACAAACTGAAACACCAGGAGGTTCCCCCTGAACACTAGGAAACACTTTTTCACTGTGAGGGTGACCCAGCACCGGCACAGGTTGCCCAGAGTGGCTGTGGAGCTTCCGTCCTTGAAAATATTCAAAAGCCATCTGGACATAGTGCTGGGCAGACAGCTCTAGGTGGCCCTGCTTAGGTGGGGAGATTGGACCAGAAGAACTTCAGAGGTCATACCCAAAGTTTCCAGGCTGGTCTTGTTTTTTGCTCCTGTGCAAATTTTTACATGATGCTTAAATTTTGTATTAAAGTGCAGCCAGTAACTCCTGAGGTACTAGTTGTAAGAACCATACTGCAGATCAGCATTCAGCTTGTGCCTACAGAAAAATTTGTGTCCTTCAGTCAGCATAACTTTAGTTGACTCCTATTACAAAAAATTTTAAAAAGGCCAGAAAGAAAAACAAGAGACTGTTCTTTTTTTCATCTAGCTACACTGTTGATGTGTGGTGCTACATAAACATCCATAGTTTCAAGTGTCATTACAGAAGATCAAGTAAAACATATTTCATAATGCTATATGGTACCTGAAATAAGCTTCCTTGCGCATGTCTAGCCAAGCCAGTAGACACCATCCACAAGATGTGTCTTGATGGATGGCAGGAAACACCACACGTCCTAGGAGAGAAGTGGAGCCCTATGCATAGTGCATGCATTGAACTGAACGCTGTGTTAAATATGAAGAAAACAGTATTTTTTAACAACGACTTTACTAACTTGTTACATTTTTAGGGCCAGGCTCTTTTAGAAAGAATTGCTGTAACTAAAACTATCCTATAAATTTGACATGAGATATTTCTAGAACTGTAAACAAAATTTTCCCAGTTGGTCATAAAAAGCAAGGTTTTATTTTTTTTTTTTTTTTTAACATAATAACTGAAAGTTTCTTATGCAGCCTTGACAGGTATTTTGTATACTGTTTATTTTTGCAACTAATTAAGAATTCTGTTCAAAACTTGCTGTCTTATTATCTGGTATCATATTGGCACCCTGTGTTTTCTTTATTTGAAATCTCTCACACTCCCAAGAAAAGACATCAGACCACACAGTCAGTTTTTCTTCTTTCATTAGTTTAAACCTGTTGTGCCTGGCTCATGCCCCCATTCCTTCCCACCCCCACCCCCCCAAGAGTGTCTTTCTAGCACTTTCTGAAAGCCAGACCTATGTGTGAGATGTCAGAACCCCAATGCACTTGGACATCTTGGGCTCTCTCACCAAACTTTAATGCTCCCTAGAAGTAGCTTCCTAAACACCAGAAAAAATTATATTTCTTCCCAAGTGGGACAGCACTGTAAATATATGGAAAAATATATCCAAATATAAGAGCATAATGTACTCAAACCTAAAGGCATAATGACAGTTTTAACTCTTCAGCTGATGAGTGTTGACAACATTTGGTTATGAGCACATAACTCAGGAGATGCATAAGAGATGATTGTGGTAATTCCCATTATCTTTCCAATTAGGATGAGAGTATTTGCAGCAAGCCACTGGAGCTGGATGAACCATGAGAGGGAGAAGAGGTGAAGAGTTAGCAGCTCCAAGACCATACCGAGCAAAGAAGAACAGGGATGGGGAAGAGGAGGTATCATATAAGCTGATGTACAGAAGTCCTTTTAAGTTTTGGATAACAGTATTTCAAAACATTATTTGTTGGAGTCTGTTATACGAATCAAGGTAGACCTGTATGACACTAAAACTGAAAACCTCTTTATTTTCTGTTGTTCTGTGTAGAGATTGATTTTTTTAAAGTAACGACTAAGACATTTTTCTAAACCTGAATTTTGAAATTATTACTTTTTTAAATTAAGGGAGAAATAAACATTTATAACCTCTGTAAAAAAAAAAAAAGCTTTTATGATGCACCATCTCACTTTTCTACAAAGTCAAAATTATAGCATTGTGCAAGCTCTGCATGTCATATTAGTTCCACTTTTACAGAATCTGCAGATATACTTCTAAGACTTCCTTCATTAGTTCATGACACCCAAAGACTAAGCAAAGACTTTCTTAAGCAGCAAGTAAAACAGTTTAGAGATTTAATGGACTGACACTTGGAAGGAGAATTGTCTAAATACAGGCAGCAATTGGGTTTCCTCTTTCAGCTCTTCCCATTACCCTAACCTTTTGCACTGCAGTTAAAATACATTAACAAGAATGGGAATGTGGCTAAAGTGATAATTTAACCTGGAAAGATTTGGGGCTACGTAAAGTAAATTTTATTTAAACATCCTTTTAAGACAGGCAGAAGTAATTTGGACCCATCCTCCCCTCTAGTATTCAACTGGGTCTGAACAGCAGCCATTCAATTTGCATAGGAGCTTACATTACCACTAAAAAGAAAAAAAAAAATTGCAGGAACTGCAGTCAGGAGTTTGACTTCCTTGCCTGTAAAGGGAATGGCAATTTGTTCTCTACTTAAAATATATGGTAGTAATATGAGAAATATTCCTTTTATTGTTGCAAGCAGTGCATGAGGACTGGTAAAGCAAAATTCTGTGTTTACCTTTTCTCCTCAGAATCAAATGAGATGTGTGAAATTTAGCAAGAGAATGTTAAAGCTTCATTGTAAATTCAGTATATTTTTAGAGATGTGCTATCTGCTTTAAATACTTTCTAATTTGGATCTGAGCAAACAAAATCTGCTAGCTGAGATAAATACCTATGTAGGATGGAGAAGATTTTGGCTGGGATATATGCAATCATCCATATTAAAAACCTTTAATAAAGCACTGAAAATCTTTGTGGTGCTTTATCAACACATAATAAAATATAATCTTTAGGACCCAAATTTTCACTTAGGTTTCACAGATCAGAATAAAATTATTCCTCTCTTGGAAAGCTGTGAATTTGGACACAGATACTCCCCACTGTGACCGTCTTCCCCCGCAAAACACTGAGTGATAGGGAAGTCCCCAGCGAGGGCTGAGGCAGGCTGCTCAGTGCAACGTTCAGACAGAGCCAGCGTGGGCATCTCTGCACCTGCAGCAAACACTCCCCAAAAACCTAGGAAGTGGTTCAGGTGCCTTGCCATGAATGCCTGGAGCCACTGTATTGCCCGTCGGGTGTCCTCCTCAGCTGTCTCTCCAGCAGAGCACAGGGTTCCTGCAGGTCCCATATCACGTCTGCTTGCCCTGCGCTGATGATTTGGGTATCGTCAGGCACCTGGAAAAGCTCCAGCCATCTGTGGTGAGACAGCTGAATCTCATCCCAAGCCCCCACTGCATTCATAGGAGTAAGTATCTAAATGTCTTCAGATATCTAGGCCTCGGTGTCTAAAATTCAGTGGTGGCACCCAAATCATTATCCAACACCATACTGCAAACAGTAAGGGTATTCTAACAGCTGTTTTTAAATCCATTGTAAAAATTTGCATATTCTTAAGCTGGTTTTGTTAAACTCTAAAGCTCCCTTCTTGACTTTACTGTAACCGTTTTAGCTCATGTTAAAGGCTATATATTTGGCTACAGAACAAAAGTTTAAAGATTCACTAAAACACATTAATAACAACACTTCTTTTTTCTCTTGGGGTAGGCAAGCGCTAAGAATTTTTGGGAATCCTTACACACCACTGTAGGAGGACGGCTTCTCAAAAGCTTCAAGACTTGTGTTACAGGTAGGGGAGAGGAAAAGAGCCAGAAGTATATGTTCCCATCCATTCAGCCGACTCAATCTGCTGTACAAAAGGGCAAGCAGGTATTTCCCTTCTCTGCCCGACAGCACCCACCGTTCCAAATAACAGCCCTGGTGGGGTGGGTATCCCCAGGTCCTCGTCTCTGATCTCAGGGTCGCTCCCACTTTTCTGTGATTGCCCAGGGGAAAACAGCCCCCCAAAAGCAGAACTTGCCTGCTCTCAGCTGCGTACCATAGCTGAGAAAAGTGGAGTCAGCTTCCTTAAGACCTCCCCTTCTGGTTCAGTGAATCTTGGCCTGCTGCAAGTCACCTCATATGCCTCCCTCAGGCACCCAGCCTCTAAAGAGGTCAGAGTCCAGCCTTTGCTCCTGTACTAATCCTTTCTTTGGGCTGGCTGGAAGCAGCTCTTTGCTCAGTGAATGGCTTTAAATCATCTCCCTCAGTCCTCAGATTTCTTTGTGGCCAGCATGTGTCTAGAATGAAGAATTGCAGCATCCCCAGTTATAAGGACCTAAGGCTTTTATTAGCTATGGTCCTAAGAGACTAATTCCATGGTTTAATCATTAGATAAGTCTTCCTGCTAGAGATCAAACTTCAAAGTCAGTCTTAGGTCAAGTTAACATTGTTTATTTAATAAACGTTCCCCCATACCAAGCCACATACTGTCAAAAGGTTAGTGATCACCCACCGCATCACTTGCTTTTTGCAACTCTGGAGTCAGTTGTCTTCAGATAAAAATCACAGTCAAAAGATGTTTTTTCCATTAGTTAAGAAAAAAACTTACCTGCTGGAAGTTACAAGTCATCAGTAGGATGTCACAGATAACTGAATGAAACTTGTCTCCGTTATGAATGAACTCATCTCATTCATCTCAGAAAGCTCTGTGGCAGGAACACTGAGACTATGAGTCTTGTAAAAGGTGCTTTTCCTTAACTGATTTTATGTAATTATTATAGTCTTCCCCTATATTTTTTGGGAAGAATACCAGAACTTGATGGCAATAACATTTTACGCAAACCCTTTCTTCTACGTGAGTTTGGGACACATGGCTGTTCTGTGTTTCACATACAAGAGCCACATAGAAGCTGAGCATTTCTCTCATTTTCTGAAATGTCCAAGTTAAGGATAAAAGGATGTTACTGTGGGACAATACAATCAGGAAAGCTTCAGCCACCTGATATACAAAGACCAAATTTTCAAGAGATATTTGAAGTGACCAAGGAGTGTTGGAAAACCTCTGTCCTTACAGAGTTCTGCCTTGGACTCCTGGCAGCCAATATTCCTCACAATAGGAGGGAGATTTGCCAAGGAATTTTGGATCACGTCTCTACACTTATTCTGGGCTTTGAAATGTGTTTTGCAACCCATGGAGGAAAAAATAGGAAGAAATTAAAACCGTGAGTCAGAACTGTCCCTAGAAGGTGTAAATTAAAGGGTTAGAAGACGTCTCACTTTTAAATATTATTCGCATTCAATAGAGAAAAGCAGCCCCTTGATGTTGCATTGACTTTCTGATTTAGAGCTCAGTAATTAAAAGCAGCTATTTTTAAAACTGATGTTTGTTAATCCAAGATGCTGTTACTTTGCATTTAATTCCAGGCAGCACTTCCTTAAGTTCGCTCATAAAAAGCACCCCAAAAGGACCAGTTTGAAACTGAAAATCCTGTGAATATTTATCTACTGGATTTAAGATGTGATGAATTTAAGAAGCTTAGGAAAATGCCAGCAAAAGTCCACCAACTTTCTAGCACCGCAACTGATTCGATATAAATTGGAAATTAATTTCTTTCAAAAGACAAGGCTTGTATTGGAAATTGCATACTCTCACTAGGGCTCCAAAGAGAGAGGGGAAAAATGCTGTGGTTCTGCCTTGCTGCATCCCTCCAAGGCTGATCATCCCAAGTGAGGGAACTGGGCACCCTGCATTGACTGAAGGAGGAAAATCCCTAGGCTCTAAAATTCATCTGACTAGATAACTATCAGTGGTCATTAAGGTTAAATTTGAAGCTTGATAGTGTTTCTCTGTCACCCAAAGACAGCAGTGACAGCTACATATTTTATATGAGCTGTGGGGAAAAGCAGCCTGAATAGCATAAGGTTAGATTAGCTTCCATTAGCTGGGCAGAAAAGATCCTGGCATTAAAAGTTGAAGTTGGGTATGTGAGATTTTGAGTGTCCGATTATGTGATTTTAAAAGAAGACTTGGTACTTTTTTCTGATGTTTTAACTATTTGTTCACTTTTCATGTCATTCTTTTCTGCTTTATTCCACTTATTTGTGCTTTCCACTTTCTTCTATTCTTCCTATAGAACTGAGCTCTACTATTTTTAAACCTTCCTCTGCTAGAAAGAAGGTTGAATGTGAGAGCATGTCTTTAATTCTAGCAATATTCAAGTCACCCAGTGTCTAGTTAACAGGTCTTACTGAAATGTTCATGATTACACCAATCTCTAGATCTAGAGTCTGAAGAAAACTTCCAGCTCCACTAAATACATCAAAAGGGGGGTTGTAGATCTGTTTTCAGCAAGTGTGGAGCACAGTCTAGTTTCTAAGCAAAGCTCTTAGGACAGTAACAAGTTCCCTTCCATGGATAGGGTCTAGGAGACAGACGTGACCCTAGACTTTCCTTGGTAGCATAGCTGTATCTGCAGGTTTTTATTCCCAAGTTTGTTATTGACTGCTGAGAAGTTCTGAAGTGTGAGACATAAAGGGCCCCATTGCCCTCCCTGCGTGAACCTAGAGGCTGTGCCTCAGATGGTGTGGGACACCCCACAGGACCAGGTCGCTCAGCTCCATGGGATTCTGCATTGGCAAATTAAAAATTGCATGTCTTGTAAATTCAGAGTTTCCCAGGGAGAAACCTCTGTGACCAGAGAATGCCAGGCTGGAGCGTAGGTGACACTACTCTATGTACGTTTGCCCAATGAAACGTGTATGTAGGAGCATCATTACGTTTGGTCTGTGAACTTCAGGAGGCAGGCAGGACTTCATCCAGGCAAATTATTATAGTTTGAATATTTCCTTTCTTGTGAGTTTGCATTTTGTCAATCTTTGACAAATGTCTTAGCTCATTTGTCAATAAAAATGAGAGAAGTGTAAGTTCAGAAGCATGTCAACACCTTCTGTTTTGTCATCAACTGTGATAAGGTTAGCCTTGAATATTTTTGAATTTATTTGGTAAAGAAGAAAAATGACATCTGTTTTGTAACCTCACATCTTCCTACACTTTCTGACAGCATGCAGCATTTTCACTGAACTGTAAGATTTGCTCGTGAAAGCTGAGCTAATCAGAGGTGGCTATCCAAAGTTCAGTCAATAAATAGCTTGGCTTTCTAGCTTGCAACAATATAAAGGGAGATCAATAAGAACTATGAAGATTATTTCTGGTTCCTTCTGCTTCATGTTAAGCTAGCCATGAAGAACAGACTGCTTCCCTTCTATCATTTTTTTGTCCTTAGCTATTATGCTACACCTGTTCTGAGGAAAGGGAGAGGTGTACGTGAACATTAGGCTCTGAATATTTCCATTTAAGCAATACATTCCTAAATAATACCTGTTTATAGCCTTTGCATGTTTACTATCAAATCAGAACATTTAATAATAATAATAAAAAGATATAACATCAACTCTTATGACATCCATGGATTTTTTCTTACTGTTCTTACAGAACTGGCTCAGTTAAGTAGACCAAACTCCTGTGCTGTTTTTTGTAATGAAAAATTCCTATCAATACAAAGAGCAAGCTCTGCCTCTCAACACAAGTGCATAGTTTCTACCTTAACAACCGAGTGCAGCCTCAGTAATGTAAGAACCCACGTGGAACTTGTGAAACATCCATGACACCAGATTACTTTCTGGAGAAAGGTTTAGTAAATGGCTGTACCAAAATAGTGAGGGAGTGTCCAATTTGTTTGGAATATCAATGTGAAAATTAAACATTGACCAATGTGAAGTGAAGGATATTAATGAGACAAAATGGAAGAAGCAAAAGCCAGTAAAACCCCCGCACAATCACATAATTAATGTAAGCTGTGTAAAGAAAAAGCAAGAAGGATGTAAGAGAACTAAATCAGTTTTAAGTGTTTATGTAAAGGACAATTATTAGCCAAACTAATGGCTATTGATGTTCGGATTTTTTTAAGCATTGATTTGTTTAAGTGAGTGTATACTTTAGATCTGTATCTCATCTGCAATTAGTGCTATTTGTGACCAGACACTTAATGCAATTTTAAACAGAGGACTAAGACACAGACCAGAACCTGGAACACAATACTTGAATATTCATTAAGAGTTAAAGATATTTTAATAGTCAGCATGGCTGAAATTCCAGGAAAGAGTCTAGGGAAATAAGTCAAAATAATCTTGGAACAATTCTCTTTGAGTATTCATTGAGGACAGAGAAAGTCTGTGAACAGGAAATGTTCAGAAACTATCTCTGAAGAAGAAATTTGGGGAACAAACCAGAAATATTAACTTCAATACCCAGGAAGAATAAGTCAAAAGTGCTGTGAAATAGTAGGGTTGGGTTTTTTTTTTTTTGCCTTGGTTATCTGCCCTGAGTGCTGAAGAAGCCTGCCATTGCAGCTAAACTTTAAGTTAGCTAAAAATCTGGGGTGGTGGGTAATGCAGTGTCACATTCCAACATTTGTGTTAACTTCCAGCCTCAGACCAGTAACAAATACCAATTCAGAGCACACTGAAAAAACCATCCCAAACTCTACACCTTTGAAAACGGGATATTGCCCGAAATCCACAAGATGAATTTCAATGCATGAAACTGCAGAGGAGTGAGATGAGAAATAAAAACAGAGTCAGAACCACGCAGCTGAATAGCACTACTGCAGAAGCTGAACTAGCTCGCATAGTTGATTGTGAACTACGTGTACACCAATGTTGCGATGTTATTTCTACAAAAGCAAACTAAGGGTTTTTTTGTGTTGTAAACTGAACATCATTTCTAAGACATAGGAAGCAGGGTTGTTGGGATTTTTCTTTCCACCTCCTGCGATGCCTTGGGTCAGCAGTCAGGGTCCAGTGTCCAATTCTGGATACCACAAGGTGCAGCCAGAATTACAAGGAGGAAAAACCCCAAAGAACCAGGAAGAATCATCTTAACACACCTGAAGTGGAAAGGATGAAAGAACTAGATCTAGCCAAGACAGACTAGCAAGGAGACTATCCAAGCAAGTAATTATTTCGTTCTGAAGTTGACAGTCAGCAAATGTTCTGCATGCTCTTTAGGACTATGACAAGAAATAATCAGCCCTGGTGTTCAGCAAAGATGTAAAGCAGATAAATAGTCTGGATTTGGTCAGTGGAGGTTTGAAATCGTCTGAAGCTGGGGACTGCTCAGCCCCTCTGGACAGCCTGTTCCAGAACTTAACCACTTGGATTTACCAGGGCTGCAGCATGGCCTCCTGCCCTGTCACTTTGTATTGCTAAACCTATCTGAATCCCCTCTGTAATCACCCCCATAGGTAGTTGTAGACAGCAATTTAATCTCCTTTGCCCTTTGTGTCTTTTAAGGTTGAACAAGCTAGTTTCTTCTCCTTTCCTACCTCGTGTTCCAACCCTCAAACATCTTTGTGGCATGCTCCAGCATTTCTGGTACTAAAGATTCCCAAACTGGACACAGCTCTCCAGTTGTGGTTTCATGAGTGCCAAGAGGAAAGGAAGAAGCACTTTGCCTGGCTCTTCTGTCTTGTAATGCATGTCTGCAGATGGTTCCCATTGTCATAAAAGCATGTTGCTGACTAATGTTGAACTTGTCTGTCAGGATTCCGAGGTCACACCCTGCAGAACTGCTCCACAGCCAGTTAGCCCCAAAGCATGTGTGGGGTTAACACATCCCAGATGCAAGACTCCACGGTTGTCTTTGAGCATCATAAGGCTGCTGTCAGCCCACTGAAGCTTGCTGAAGGTCCTCAGTTTATTAGTCCTGCCTCTCAGTCTTTCAATTGTTTCTCCCCAAGTTCTGTATCACCCCCCAGAGTTTGCTAAGAGCACACCCCATCCCCTAATCCAGAGGGCCAATGACATTAAATAGTATGACCCCTGAGGAATGCTATCTGAATATGGGTGCCAGGACTTCCAGCTACTAACTATTACTGTGTTAGTCCAAAAACCCAGCCATCTTTCTATCTGCCTTGCAGTAAATCCTCACAGTCCCTATTTCCCTGCTTTGCCTACAAGTCTACCGCAGAAGATCTTGTCAAGGTAAAAGCTAAAGTAAGGGTATCAACATCCACTGCTCTCTCCTCACACACAGAGCCCATCACTTTTGTTGCAGAAAGCAATCAGGTTGGTCAGTCTCCATTTGTTCATAGTAAATATCTACCTGCTGTTCCCAAAGACTTTGTCCTTCACGTACTCAGAAAGGGCTGCTGTGAGGACTTGCTCCATAATGTTCCCACTTACTGATGTGACACTGACCAGGCTATAGTTGTTCCTTCATTACTTTTCTGAAAGTAAGAAGAGGAGTTCTCATTTTCCAGTCATGGAAAACCTCTCCTGGACACAGAGAACAGTTTTGGGCGATATCAGCCAGCTGATTCAGCGCTGTCCCTGAATTCAATTCTTCCCTGACATGGAGGGGATATGCAGGTGGCCTCCTCTACCTCACTTTTCTAAATGCTGCTTTCAGGAAAACACTGAGAAGAGACTGGGAAGCCTGAGATCAAACCTTGCCAATGAAGACTGACATGCAAAGGGCCTTAAGAATCAAAGCTTCTTCAATGTCCTTTGCCACCAAGTTGCCTGCTCACTGGCAACAATAAACAAACATATTCCCTGGTTTTCCTTTTGCTGTCAAATTATCAATAGAAGGTCTTCTTGCCCTTTACATCTATCCAGTGTCAAATCCATCTGTGTTTGGCTTTCCAAACTTTCTCCCTGGAATAACTCTGGGTGGTAACAGGATGTTGCCTCTGGATAGCCTGTCCCTGCCTCCACCTTTTTTCTTTGTGCTTAAGCTCACTTGGGAGTTACACACTCAGCCCAGCTGGCATCCTGATATGTGTTCATTTTCTTGAGCACTGAAACAGTGCTTTCTTACCCTCTGAGAAAGCTGCCTAGGAAGATCAACCAGCTCTTTTAAGTTCCTCTGCCTTTCAGGGCAATATCCCCTGTGGTCATGAGGCTTCTTCCAGATACTCAGCTTCACTCAAATGCTGTTCTTGATCATGGTCTGTAGCAGACGTCCACCACAATGTCCCCTTTGTTCCCTACCCATAAGCCCTGGACAAACCTGTTACTTATTTCATAGCAGTCCTCTGTGTATTTGATGAATTCTGCACAGCATGCAGCATCTCCTCTTTGCCTGCATAAAAGAGCTTGCAGTCATCCGTTACAGTGCTCCAGTCATGCAAACCAATCCATCCGTCCAATGACACCACAGCTCTGGGGCTGCTCATGGTCTCACAGCATCTCCTTCGCCATGCTGTGTGTGTTTGTGTTCTCCTTTTTCCTCTCTCTGTCATCATTTTCAGTTTCAATATATGAAAGGAAAGATACTAAACCTCCTAGTGTAGACTTGGAAATAAAGTTCGTCACAAGAGGCTGTCTTGGAGCAGGCAAACAGAGGTACAGGCTCTACACACCCATCCGAGCTGGATCAGGCCTAAATGCAGTCCGTGTTCAATCTCTAAGCTAGTAAGTTCATGCCTACACTGGTGCAGTGCTGTACCAACACGGCTACGCCACCTCTGCCCCCTGCACACACAGCAGTTCAGGTGCTGTTTGTCACATACCAGGTTCCCAAACCTTCTGAGAGCACTACTTAATCTCAACAGTTAGTCTAAATATACAGTTAAACTGCAGAGTCATAGGCAACTGTTCCAACAGCAATGTGCAAGTCCATAGCCAGTTTGGGTGACTGCAGTCTGGCTGAATGGAAACCGCTGTGGACACTTGCTTGGAAGTTTCTTTACAATGAACCACTCCACACAGCCTTTGGCGATGCTGAGACAGGAAATGCAATTCAGGCCTTAGCAAGAAACATGAAAAAGGCACTGGAGAAATTCCATAACATCTATCTTCAGTGAAGCCAGGAAAACATTTTCTAAGATTCTCACTGCTGGTCTTCATCTTAATGCAAAATCCACCAAACCAGCCCTTCCCAAACATCTATCCCCACTAGTTTAACATCTACTTGCCATTAACGAGTTGGACTTGCTCCTGTCTGCAGCAGGAAGACTTGCATTCTGCACAGTATGGTACACAGCTTGATGAGCGACATTAAGCGCACCCTTTTGTATGCTATAGCCAACCTGTTAAAAATAGAAACAGACCAAAACCTTCTTAAGGAGGGATTTCTCTTTCTCCCACCATCAGATGAAGCTCTTCAGACCCATAATTTAACTGTTTGTCTCATTGCAGAGGTGCTAAAAAATTTGTCAAAAGACTTCAGCTAGTTAGTCTGCAATTTAGCTTGAAAAGTTTGTTTCTTCCCATTCTTTCTAGTTTTTGAATAAAGAGATAAGGGATAACGCCTGCTTGCCATGGTAGGTACATGAGCTATAATTTGCAATGAAATATCATGAACTGTGCCATACTACAGAAGCTTTAATTAGAGTAATTTAAGCACATTGTAACTTACCAGTGATTTTGCATTCAGTATATTTTAAACAGCTGAGCCCTGAAAAAAATGCAGTGATTTGCTCACCACCACATATCAATGGGCTTCTGCAGCTGTGGAATCACACTCAAATCAAGCTTGCACAGGCAGCCAAATTATTCCTCAGGAACTGGAGAAAATCAGAGAACAATATCCCTAGAGACAGACCGTTAAAGAAAAATTAACTGTTAGGGGTCCTATGTGATTTTTGGCTACTCGTACCTGGATGGCAAACTGCAAGGGTAATTTAAAAAAAAATTAATATAACAGTTCCTAGATGTTTCACCTTTTTGTCTCTTTAGACTCACACATTTGCTGTTCCCCATTGGGGCAGGAGACAGCTGGCTGGTCTGTACACAGCACCATGAAGGTATACCTCTAGTTAGCAAAAGCAGAGAAATACACTCCAAGAGAATGTGCTAATAAGAGTACTGTGAGCATGGACTCACTATAGAAAGGAATAAAGATACCAGGTACTGCTTGCTGGCAGTTTCTAATCAGCTCTTAGCTAAAGGATAACCTCACCAGGCTGCAATTAAGAAATAAATATGCTTCTGAGTGGAGAAATGAGACCTAGAAATTTTTTTGTCCTAACTCTTTCTTGGCAATTACATTAGCATTGTATATATCCCCAGTGTATTTTGTTATGTAGGCCTTTGCCACTTCCAGAAACTAGAAAATATTAAAGATTCTTTCATTCCTTGCACAGCTGCTTAAATCAAGACCAGCTACAGGTAGGAGACATCTAATTTGATTGCACTTTTACACATGCTACACAAGCACTTAGAGGGAAAAGATTCAGCAGCATCACCATCTCTCCACCGTGCCTCTGTAAGGTAACAGCAAAGACTGGTTCATGTTGTGCATCTGGCACAGGTCAGTCCAGGCTCATGCCCAAACACACATGCTTGAAACACAGAAATCCCTAAGCATATACCACCAAGCGTATCATACCCTGTTGTCCACTAGTAGGGAAGCAATCAACCCTATCTCAGATACACAGCAAAAAGAGAGATGAGGCTAACTGCCCATCTGCCATTGTTTCTGCATGCCCAACATGAGGACCAACATGGGGCTCACCTGAGCAAAAGTGCTGACCTCCTCCTCCCAGCCAGGACCCAGCAGAGGCTGATTTGGATAGAAAAGTGGCAGCTCAGACACCAGATGTGCAAAACCCTAAAGATTTCTGTTAAGACCAGCCTGTAAACAGAAGATTTTTACACTTCAAACTTTAGAAAGGTTAACAACCCCGAGATTAAATGTTCACCACAGCATCTGTAACTGATAGAGAAAGGTATCAAATCTGTAAAGGGCATGCAATTTCCACACAAAAGCAAGGCATTCCTCTGAAAACACTCTCTCCAGGCAAGGATTGCTCTGATAATATTTTCAAAAGACAGCACAACAAAACAGCTAATCATTATAGGGTTCCAGAGAACACCCTACACAGTTCATTCAAACCTAAAACACAGAATAGAAGCACTTTATTCCAACATCGTTGGTTTTTTGTTTGTTTTGTTTTTTTAACTACCTTTCTCAAAATGCAATTGAGTCAGCTGTTCAAGTGACAGCATTCACAATGGGGAAAGGATGAGTCTTCAGTAAGTGATTAAGTTCTGGAGCAACCCATTTAGATAACCATAAAAATATTATATTGCAGATCTAGTCCAAATTGAGGAATATTTTTGTGTCATAGGACAAAAGAAGAAAAAAGAAAAAAAGAAAAGCCTTTAAAAAAATTTTTTTCCTTTCTTAGGAGTATTTGAAAGTTGTAGACTATTGCTGAGACAAAAACTTGTCATAGGACAGCCTCCCACTGCCCACCAGGCTGTCCCTTCATGCCTCTCAAAGCCATGCATGCCTTCTGCCCACACAGCAGGCACCAAATTTCATTAGCATGCTCTGACAGGAGACCAATTAGCAGGGCTGTGACTCTGCTAGGGACACAGATGAACCCTTGCTTGGTTCAAGGACTCATTTTGTCTACAAAACTAATAAAACAACAATAACCAGACTTCACAAAGCAATAATACTGGACAAAACCCATCTATTTGAAATGACTACTGATAGCACTCACAGTCCACCACACAGATACATCCCCCTTGCACAGAGAACCACTACAGTTACAGCCCTCAGCAGCAAGGGTCCAGTGTTTCCTCCCAGGAGGATCTTCTCCCACAAGATTTACTGCACCATATAGGGTTTATATCATCAGTCCCTGTGATAACCATTACATCGGTCATCCTGTTCCTGTTGCTCCAGCCATCCCTCCTTGTCTCTGGCAAGGAGTAGGGTGCCTAGTCTGTCAGTGCAGACTCCTCCAGAAGAAACATCTCCTTTGCATCTGATCTGTAAGCAGAAGGAAAGCTGGCTAAGGAATCAGGATAGAGAGAACGCAACCCAGCTCTGATCTCCGTAAATCAGCTGGGCCCACTACCACAGATAAATTCTATCAGTAACTGATTTTCTAGGAAAATAAAATAGCCTTGGTTTCTGGGTATTTTGTGTAAGATTTCAGGATCTTGCTGTTTCACTGGTCAATCCATCTTTCATTTCACCCATAACAAAACTTAAATGAAATGTTTTTCATAAAATACTTGCCAGCAATGCATAAAGATATCAGTAGTTATTGTGACCTAATGCAACACAACCTGCTTTTTATGATCAAAAACATATGAAGGCCTTAATATACTCAGAAGAGAGTTATCAACAGGAATTATAGTACAAGTCTTGGTAGCTCCTGCAGTGTAACCTGCATTTTTCCTTTGAAGCATGATTAGAGGAAACAATATTTAGTAGTATCAGCAAGTTATGCAATGCCATTATTGACTGCCTTAGCTTCATTGCCTTCTCAATAGTTAGTCTAGTTTTGTACTAATTGTTACCTAAACGCTCACTGTTCTGCCTAATCACAGTGTCTGTTTACAAACACATATCTAATACTAATCAATTTGTTAATTTCAAAATGCTGGAAAAGCCTTAAATCAATTGAATCCTTCCCTTTAAAAGCAAAGTGCTAAAGAACCCCCTTTCTCTACAAAACTTCATCACTTACCTTCTGAGCTTGACTTCATCTCTAAATGCCACCAAGAGCATCTTCTCAGCAAATTTCAAAGCACACGCAGAGTAGGGGAAAAAAAAAAAGAGAATGCTGAAGGAGAAGTTTTTATACAAGTAGGTCACAACCAGCCCTAGGCACTTATTCATTAACACTTACCTGAGAACGTCCAAGAGCCTCAGGTGTTCTGCGTAAGAAAACAGGTGGAAGCAGTAAATCTTCTGAGGAAATATTTGGTGTTTCGGCTGTATTAATGTTTGTTCTGCTTCCTTCCCAATCTATCAGGTAAGCAGTAACTCATAGTAGTTCAACTTCATTTTTAGTCTCCTGAATGACCACTTTATTCACCCCAGGTGCGGGTGGGTCACATTCATGAGAAAGGGTCAGTCACGTGAATTTGATTTGGTATAAAACCATACCAGGAACTCAGTTCTGTCTATAGGTGGTGTGAGGTTTAGTCTGGAGTTTTGTGTGTGTCTGTAGGTGATACAGATTGAAGTGCTTAATTTAAAGTATGCCTTTGTAAGCTGCTACTATTGCTAATAGCAGGTATGTAAGTAAGGAGCTAGTTAAGTTTTGCTTTATTACTGTTTTCTTGGCTATAGCTTTACTTCTTAAAGAGCTGTAGTTGGTTATAGAAATGTGCTGTGCACAGAGAAGTAGCAAGTTATGGCTCCTGCTAATGTGCTTGAAAATAGTTAAAGGTAATAAGACTCTGTGGGTTGGGAGAGAGGAGATGGAGAATGGTGTGGTCTAAGCTAATTTGATATTAGTGAGGGTAAAATGCAACTATTATATGCACAAAACTAAATTGCTCAGCATGTTTGTATTGTGGCTTTTTGTTATGGCTGTGTATTGTATTTTATGACCCTGTTTTTATTTTCAAGGGAATCTCCTTTTGAAGTGTGTTCCTTGACGTATAAAATGTATTGTAGTGCTGTCCATTAGTACTGGCTTACAAAGCAGGAGGCAGCAGTCTGCTATGAATCTAGATTATGAATTGTTTATATCTTTTCTATTTTAAATCTGTTCTCAATATTTTTGGCTGTATCTCTTTGTGATGCTAAAGAGATGACATACCTCAAGAGGAGTAGAAACTAAGCCTATTTGAACTGAATCTCTATCCCTTTCCGTAAAGGGGGGTGTGGGGATATGATCATAAAAATAACTGTTTTTCTTTGTATTTGATGTAATGTCCTTGGAGCAAATTAGTCTTGAACACTGAGTTACTGGTTAATGTATGTTTGTAGGAACCTGGCCCTCTAAGACACAGTTATTTAGTATGCTGGGATATCCTGTTGTAGACTTTAATAGGCCTTCAAAGGCATGCAGCTTGAATAGTAATTTAAATCTGAGGTTGTTACCAACTGACTGTAGGCCTAATAAGCTACTGCCACTGGGAATAGTTAATGACAAAAGTGTCCCACTTACAAGTAACTTGTGTGGTTTTTTTATTTATGCTTTAGCATTTGTTGTCATGATGCTTTTCAATAAACAGGACAGTAAATCTCTCTCAGCCTTAAGGTTATACATTAAGTTTGGTATGTGACTTTGATAGCAACTTCAGGATGAACTTGGTATTTGCTGTACTGGAACAATGCCAAGACAATAGCTTTGAAGCATAAGTTTTCTTTCATTTGCCCAAGAAGCACAGATGAGCACTGGTAATGCAGGTCTACCTTGCCTAGAGAGCATGGTTGTATGCCTGAGGGAGCACAGACTGTAGCTGAGAGCATTTCATCCCCTCAAGAGGTGTCCTGTGGCTTTACAGTGTTGCTGAGGGACTGAGGAGTGCTGCTCAGTTAAGGTGCAATGAGAAGAGGAGGTCCCTTTGCCACTGACCTCTGGCTGCTTGTTCAGCATTGCCATCCTTCCTGTGGCTGTTGTTCCTTTTCACCTGTGGAGTGACCATTTCAAATCCAATTTGCTGCTTTTCCATTAGGCCATGCAGTAAGTCTGCTGTGACTTTCCTTAGGTTTTTGAATTGATTTAAGACTGTGGCCTTGGGAGATGTCTCAGTCTGGGAAGCCAAAAGGGAGTTATTGGGAGTGGGAAATGCTTCCATAAGCTCTTTGGTGTGTTTTGCAGTGTGGATTGGTGGGTTCTCTGCAGACTGCTAGCAGGGATAAGTGCTTGCTGGTGTCTGCTAGATAGTTTTTCCTTTCTTTTAGGATCCTTTTATTACTACACATCCATATGTTCCTTTCTGCGTAAAGGCTTTCCACAGTTAAGGAATAAATGTGCTGACATATACTCTTGTGTTGATATGTGTTAACAGTCTGTATAAGTAAAATGCATGTTTAGGCTATGTAAATATATACGTATACATATGCATACACACAGGATGTGTGTATATACACAAGCTGTAACTTAAGACTCTTGTTTTTCAGAATTATAAATATGGCAACAGCTATCTCCCAACCCAAAGCATGCTTTTTCGGTGCGCCTTCATTAATCATAGTTTTGTGGTGTTCTTTATTCCTCATACTGATGTTGCACATAATGGTGGGTGTCAGACTGCCTTGAGATGTTGAACAGACTATCAAAAGATAAATTTTCTGTAAGACTTAATTCAAAGAGATTTATATTCCTGCAGCTCTCTTCCATGTTTCCAAATATGATCTCATGAATTTAAATAGATCAACTACAGTTGATGTCTCTTCTTGATCTATTTGAATTGCTTCTAAAGCTACTGATCATATGCTTTTGTCTCCTTCCTGCTGGTGGTGCAGCTGCTTGTTCATTCAAGGCCCAACTTCTGAGCTTCTGGGATTATTCCATGTCTCTAAAGTGGCTCTAAAATTGTTAGTTCTTACAAGTAATCAATGCTAGTTCATTCTTGGCAAGGATTTAATCCACACCAGGGTTTTGATGGAAAGGTTCAATTATTCTTTCTCTTAAACTTGATTGTCAGAAGCAAAAGGAATAAAGATGGGACAGTTTCCATAACTCTTAATGATATTGTGCCTTACTCTGCAATTAATACTATTTATAGCTTTATGTAGTCTCTCTTGTGCCTCCTCCTTCATATAGAAAGGTGAATTAGCGAGTCCTAAAAATCCATAATAAAGACAAAACTCCTGTAAATAACTTTTTATAGTTCATTTGGGCAGTTAATCGAGAGTATAGTATTGTTTCTCTTTTCAGTGACTGAGCAAAACGCAAAGATTCTAAGGAAAGCATGAGTCCATACACATGCTGAATGTGTATTCCACAAACACATAACAATTGCTTATCTTGCAGCATTAGGTAATATTTTCTTTTTCTATGGATGCATCTGAGTAATAGCCTTGTTAGAACTTCTGCAGAAACAAACTCACCATCTCAGAAGTTCCCATTTCTTTGTTTGCTAGAGTATGTCATCTGCCAAGGGCTGTGAATTTCCTTTTCTGCTCCTGTCATCCTCTTGTGTGTTGGAGTATGTATATGTAGCATCACACAGAGGTGAAGATGGCTGACCTACAAAAAAAGCCTCTTCTGTGGGTATCCTGGCCTGCCTTCAAGTGCACAAGAGAACTCTGGCCACAGAAAATTAAAATATCTGCAAGATGTTTGTGTCATGCTAATCTTGTTGGAATATGAGTGTAGTAATTGCTGTAGTACCTACAACAATTCTGATATGCACAAGCCACAGCATGTAAAATCTGTTTGCATAATATATACCCAGAGCTGTTATTTCCCCCCAGGAGTATCCTAGCAAATTAAGATTTATTTATGGAGAAGCTATGCTTCAGGATTGTCTTTTTTTTTTTTTGAAGACTTAACAATGATGACAAAATATATCAAAGCAGTTAATCTGTTCCTATTTAACTCAAGTGTTGGCAATCCTGTGCCTTATTGGCTTCCTAATGGATGCTTAAGAACTTGTGCTGGTGTTTGTAGCAAGCAGAAGGCTCTCAACATGTTATGGTTGATAATTGCACATGAGTTTAGGTAATAGGGTTAATAAGCTGTGGTGAGAGGTCAGTTTTTAGCTGTCACATTTGGGAATTCATTCAGATATGTGTCACCTGGGATGTCCTAGTGTGGATCTTTTTAAAAAAAGTTGGGGGATGGAAAGGAGGAAAGTAATGTGTTTAATGTGATCTTCTGAAGGTCAGTAAGTTGGACAACTAAATAGAGAATGAGCTTTGTCCAAAATCATGCTGGTAATTTAGCTGTGTCATCCTATAACTTGTAACTCCAGGTATATTGTGTGGTTTTGTAAAACATTGCTGCACAAATTTAATCTGGTATTATGCAAACTTTAATTTCATTGTGGCAGCTTGCCAGAAAGCAGTCAGAGGTAACCTTCCCCCTCTCCTGCCACAAGCTCCTTTCTTAACCCATACCAAAAAGGCTGATGCAGATGCTGTGAGTAGCTACTTCCCTGTATACACTGAGGGATTGTTCCCTCCCAACACATCCTGCTAACCAAGAAACTAGGAAAAAAATCAATGCAGATATCTTGAGGTTTTTTGACTTGTAGTCTAAGTAACAGCTTTCATGATGGTAATTGAGAGTAGGTTGCTCTTGGCTCTTTTGTTGTCATTGAAGGAAATGTCTGGGGGACATAAAAAAAAAAAAATCCGGGCATAAGCACCACAAGGAGGATTTGACAGGGGTATGTTATGGTACACACTCTGTAGCGTAAGAGTGGTACTTCTTCACTCTCCATTGGTCATATTGCAGTAATGCAGGTGGAAATATGTCCCAAAGGTGGGGGGGGGGGGACCACAAATGAAACCCACAAATGAAACCCACAAACTCCTCAAACCTAACAACAAAAAACCCAAAACAGGGAAAAACATCAACAGGGGAGACTTAGAAAACTTAATGGACATGATCTTGCTAGAGTGAATAGAAAGGAGCTTCAGGGATAATGCTGTTTTCTTCAGTCTGAGGAGAATAACAGTCAAGTATCACAAACACTACTTGCTCTGTTTGGTTCCCCCTGCTATATGTTCACAGGACACAAGGGCAATGTACAAATTGAATGGTAGTTGACACATTCTTGCATGATGGTCGAATAGTAAGGTACTGTGTAACATCACTGCTGTCCAGCATGTTGTCATTATTTCTGCCTTTAATACAAAGTGCAGATTAGGGATGCAGGATTTTTGGGGCAGTACTGAGTTATGTCTGTAATAGCATGTGCTGCTTTAGAGAATGAAAAAAAAAAACCACCACCCTCTTCTGTTGCTGGAGTGTTAGATACAGTCTTTATGTCTAAATGTGGTGAGCATATGAATGTGAAATGTAAGAGGAGATTTGCCAACTGCTGATATCTTTCTTATTTCTCTGCCTCCATATGTCTTTCCACTGGCTGCCTCTTACGTCACAGTTTCCATCCCCCTGCTCAGATGCTTTTATATCATCTTTGGAAGAAGGGTCTGTGCTCTAACAGAAGGCATGCATAATGTGAGCTGCTTATTGAAATAAAAGCATTTTCTTGGACCATACATATACATTTTTTTTTTTTCCCCCCAGCCTCCCTACCTGTATGCTCAAAAGAGTGCTCAGAAAAAAAGGCATTACCTTTTGTATCTGAATAGGTCTGCAGTCCCTCTGTTGCAGTGAACTGCAACTGGAGTTTGGCTCTGCAGAAGCATTTGGCTATGTGGCAGAAAAATCATCCCAGCTGTGACTCAATAGTTCATTCTGTTTACATACACCAGCACACAAGATCATTTTTATTCAACATGCCTAAAAATCCTAAGGAGGTGTGTGTAACATTTTCTTAAACATTATTAAAAAATATTCAGGTTTGCAGTCAGCTATGTATTGTTACATTTCTTCAGCCGAAGAATGGAAAATGCAGTTTCAAATGCATCAGTAAAGAAGCAGAAGCTAGTTAATAGGAGTTGCTTTGCAAATAAATATTTAAGCTACTGACTTAAAACTCTTGTTTGAGAAAATTTCACTTTTGTTATTAAATAACTTGAACAAAAAATAACAATATTAACTGGAAATGTTACTAGTTATACAATAGGTACAAACTAGACCTTATACATAACGTATGGTGTCAAGATCAGTCATTCTTACTATATCTTTTGGGCAATTATAAGTCTAGCAACTGAATTTAAGAATAAAAAAATCTGTTATTTGAATAAAGAATAAGAATCTTTTAGTGGTACTTAACTTGTAAGTGCAGGTTTGTTTCCCAAAAATCCTATCTAGTCCCCATGCATGTAAAATAACGAAGTGATTTTTTTTTAATGGGCTTGAGATGCTTTTTTTCCTGGTCCTTCAGGTATGCTCCTCTGGAGTGGGACTTGCTGACCTTCAGCAACTCTGTGCCTGCTTCCAGCCTAGCTTGCATTCCAGGCTGCTGCGGCTGAAGTGGGGCTGGATGCTGTGTGATGGTCAGATGTTCTCCTGCAGCACTTGCTGTATGGCTGACATGCCCTGTTAGGCCCTGACCTAGAGTGTCTTTAGGCTAGACACTTCTAGCCTAAAGAATGTTAGCCTGAATCCTTGCACACCTATTGCCTGAACAGTGTTTGTGTAGCTGGCTGATCAGTGAGGCTTCAGGCAGGAGTAAGGAGTAAGGACCGGACAGAAAGTGGTCTGGATGCTCATGCAGGGCTTGGAAATATGCATAAATTACAACTTGTAGTAAAGGTTTAGTGGTTCAGATATGGAATTCTCTCTCTCCAGGGCTGGGTATGCAGCCACTTAAGACTGAGACTTCCAGATATTCTTGTGTACTTGGAGAATGTTTTTAAAGGAACAAATAATCTATATTTGCTTTTCTAAGTGGATATGAAGTACTTAAGAGCCATTAGTTCACTGAGTAAATCCTTTAGATTGCAGACAGTCATTGTGACTGTATATTACTGGAGACTAGCAGAAGCTGAGGTGATGTAATGCACTGTATTTCTGATTAAAGATTGTCTCCTTAATTGATAGCTGTAAAGTACACTTAGGATAGCATTCTGACTCATGAAATGTTGCTGACATAAAGGAATTTGTAGGAGTGCAACACAAAAATGTCTATGACAAAGTAAGGGGTCGGTATCTGGACTGTGCTGTCTGAAATCCATGCGTGTAGGCTTTGGTGTAAAGCTGGCAGTACAAAGCCCCACCTTCACACACTGTGCTTTGAAATAAAGGCAGAAGCACTTGAAGCTATCCAACCTGCACAGAACTGACTTGGTTCATGGGTGCTTCAGGAGTTCTGGTGCCAGAGGGTGATGGGAGTGCCAGGTTGGGCTGAGCTGGTGGCAGCCAGAGGTGTCCAGGTGTGGAGGGGCAGGTTGAAACTTCTGCCTGAGTGAGGAGGAAACCCTGCTTAGGGGGTTCTAAAATCAGTCTTGGCTTTATGCTTCCCATCTGTCTGTTCAGTGAAAGTTTAGGTGCCACCTTTCTAAAGGAGGAACCAAGTCAGGATATCCCTGTGGGGTGTGATAGTGAGCAGCTGATTGTGTGTAATTTAATTTCTCATGTATCAGAAGTGATTGAATCTTACCTTTCTAAAGAATGTTTGTTTGCATAAATGATATGCCTACCAAAAATCAAAGTAATCTCAAGTGTGTGCTAACTGATTATCTTATGCGAATCATCTTAAGTTCATCTTGGGTAACACTCTTGTTTCATTCTAGGGAGTTTACAGATGCACTTTGAAATGCAGACTAATGACTAAATGAATTACACCTTAACAGAGTTTTGCTTCACTCAGGGAGGGAGGGTATTGGGGATTACAATTTCAGGCAGCTGAGAAGATGCACCACCACTGCCTCTTATACCGAACAGATCATTACAGCATCAAAGGTAATTGCTGTTTAATGACTGCTCAGGTCTTCATAAAGAAAAGCAGTGACTGGGACATGTTTTATGGGTGTATCAGGTTTTGCTGCAATGGGAATGTGGAACAATCATTGTATGATTTTAGTCAGTGTAAAGAAACTTCTACAAAAACCTTTTTAACACAGTGTATAATCACTATAACTCACAGGGGAGCACTGTTATTCGAGGGAGGATGGTTTATCTTGCATATCTAACATTTTTTCTAATTATAGTGTTTTAAACAATGGCTAATAAAGCAAGCTACACACCATCGTTTAAAAGCTAATAACTGCATTCCACTTCAGAGGAGTGGTGTTGGCTTTCCTTCTCCACCAGACAGTGGTGGTCTTTGTAAGACACTGTCCTCACCATTATACTCATACTGCATGCTAAATGCTGAAACTCTACCTACATACAGATGTTAATGGTAGGTCATTAAATACAAGTCAAGCCTGTCTTATCTTTTATCTGTACTCTGGGAACAATTCATTCAGTGTGGTCTGACAATGTGTTGAATTGTAATGAGCCACTAAGGGAAAAGTATCTTTGTAAAGTTCGTGTTGCCTCTATGAAGGGTGGGTCTGTCTGACTGTGTCTCCACCAAACACCAGTGTTCAGTTCATAGCTATGGTTTCTCTTGCATTTTACCCTTCACCACTTGGCTTCACCTCTGTAGCTGAACAAATCTTGTAAATTCAGTCTCACTAAAGAATTAGTGGCCTTTTGATAAACAGCAGCTTGGAATGCCTTACTCATTTGTTGCTTGGGCTACTAATCAGACAAAAATAGGTATAATCAAATATAGTATCAGTTCTGAGGTGTGAGTTGCCTCATTTTGCCACTTTCATACTGGAAAAATAAAGCTAATAGATGAAAATGTCAAGAACCTCTTGAATCTCAGTGGCCCTTGATTAACAGATAATGTTCCACACAAAGGAGGCAATTGATGAATTTTCTTCACTCTGAATTGGCTGTCTTCAGACAGTGAAGAAACCTGTATGTGCAGACCTGGGAACATTGACTGTTTTGATCCCTTAATCTCTGTTCTGTGTTTTAACTGTAGCTCTATATACTCTCCCACCTTCACCCTTCTTCCTCACCCTGCATTAAACTTCTAGCCAAAGGTAAGATGAGACAGGATAAAATATGCCTCAGCAAAACAAGTTGTATAGCTGAAGTCATATAGTACGGATGACTTATTGTAGTTAAACTTGGTGCTTCAGTTCTTCTTGCTACCATTTCTTGTTAACTGCAATGAAATTTCACACTTAAGAAGGTGCAACAAACTGGTAGGAAGGAGGAACTCAGGCCCACTACATTCCATGTGCTTTTTCCTGGTTTATTTAATTTAGATTTAATTGATGGTGAATAAAATGAACAGATTTTTTGGCATACTGTGACTTAGAAGATGCAACTTCATACATAAACATCGTTTTTAAGGGTGTTTACAGCAGGTTCCTTGACCTGCTGCTTCCTCTTCCCCTACTTACTAGTGGGTGAGCTGAATGCTGAAAAGGCATCTTAACAAGAAAATTATACAGGTATCTGTTTGAGATGTCCACTGTGCAAAGCAAGCAATTACTCTGGGGGGAAATAAGGCCTAATGAACACACCAAGTATATTATAAGGCTGAGGCAAATAACTTACATAACTACAGTTTTCTAGCATGGCTGGAAGAGCTGGATGTGTTAGGTGCAGGTTGACAGAGGACAGTGGTGTATAGGGAAACTCAGCTTCTGCTGTACCCAGGTCTGACTGCTCCAAATGCATTTTGCCTCATGTACATCAGTTTATTTCAGTAAACTGATGGTTCTATTGTAAAGAGTGATAGGGGGAGTACTGAAGTCCCTGGCAGCCATTCAGGCTAAGTCCCTATGCTTGAGCAGAACCTTGGCAAATCTTTCTTTTATCCCCAGTAGTCTAAGCAGCCTCTCTGGGCTGGGGATGCAAACTCTAACCCTCAGCCAGCTGAACTGTAGCTGCATCCTGCTCTCCTGTGGCTGAGTAGTGGAAGGACTTGGGACAGAAAGCAAGGCCCATAAATCACAGAATGGTTTGGGTTGGAAGGGACCTTAAAGATCATCCAGCTACAACTCCCCTGCCATGGGCAGGGACACCTTCCACTAGACCAGGTTGCTCAAAGCCCCATCCAGCCTGGCCATTTTGGTCAGGAAGACACTTATTTTACTCAGCAAACATGCATGTCACTGTCTGTCACACAGCTCAGGAGTTTCTGACCTACCTAATGAAGCAAAACTGTGTAAAAGCTGTTGTTACAGCTTGTTTTCTGCTCAGAAAGGCTGTTTTGCATGAGGCAGGGTGGCTGTAGCAGATTGCAGCATCATCATTCAGAGGTACTGAGGCAGCATTAGACAGTCAGTAGTTGCACATGTCACTTTCCTGGATGGGGAAAAACTGTTTCCTGGTGAAAGCAACCATTGATTGGCTTCTGCATGGTATGGTAGTTTAACACTTCCAATGCAGTCAGTTGGGCAAAGGGGAGTTGTTTCACACTAGAATTAAAGCGTAGAGCAGCAGAGAGTTTAATTATGTGTTGTCATCCACACTGGGCATTTGATTCCTGTAAGACTGAGATGGTGAAGCAGCAGAAGCTAGACTGAAGTTTTTGGTTAAATGCTGCCTATGTCTTCAAGGTCAACTTTCTTTCTGGATGTTTCTGGACCTTTTTACTCAAGGGTGACACAGGTTAGTCACAGTTGTTTCCAGACTTTAGCATGGGACTGAGAGTGGGGTGAGCTTGCCTTTGGAGCTTGTGCACTTGCTGTTTCAGAGCTGCTGGTTGGGATGCAGGTGTCTGTGCAAGCTCTCTGTCAAAAGGCTGAAAATGGAATACAGTTCTTTGAAGAAAGAGCTGTTCTCATAGTTTAAATGTTTTGGATGTGCTTGGGTGGTCTTCCAGCTTTGGTGGGGGTGGGGGGCTCTTGAAAGCATATTTTGGGGTTCTAAGTACTACAGGGACAGGAAGCTTTATTTGTATAGACTGCAGTCTTCAGCACTTGGATCCTGGCTGCCTGCTTTCCACTGGAGCTTGTTGTGGATGGACAACATTTGGTGTTGTCACCTGGGCTAAATAGTTTGGCAGGGATCAGTAATAGTGACAGAGGGAGTCTGGGGGAAGCTGGGAGCCCACTGGGATGCTGTTAGGACTCAGGATCTTCAGCCATGCTTTTTTTTTTTTACACAGGTTCTGAAGTGTTTGAAGGACCAAGATGTTACCACTTCACCAACCTCTGAGGAGTTCAGGTTGTACTAAGTAAAAGCAGAAAAATCCTGAGTCGTTAATTCTTGGCTTAATGACTGCCACAGAGCTGCTGTAAGGACTCTGGGCTTGCAAATAGTGTAGGGATGGCTGGATAAAAGTTGCAGCTTTAATTCCTTTTAAGTGGTGGGGATGTCAACAGAAAATTTTGCAGTAGCTATGCACATATGAATATAGGTTTAAGAGCAAAATTGTCGGGAAAGAACTCTAATATTGACAAGACTATGCTGATGTTATGTATTGAAAATATTAAACATGTCCGTTGCCTTATAAAGGTGACTGAAGCTTTTTTCTTGCACACCTGTACTCAGCCCAAGTCTGCAAAATCCTTACTGAAGGCTACTGTGCAGGCACAAATGCAAAAGCTGATACACTTGTGTTAGCAGAGCAGGGGAAAAAGAACCAAACTACGAATGTTCACCACTATGGCAGCTTCTTACCTGCTTTAACAAGTGGTTGCATGTTTTAACAAATTTCACATAGCAGTTTAGTCTGGGTGGGGGAAAAAAGGCTTTGTCTAAACTTCTGTTGCATTGTGCCTCAGCTACATCTTGCTGGTAGGACAAAGAGTTCAGTGGGGTTTATAAAGTTTTAGGGGCCTGAATCGGGCTGTCATTCTGTGTTAAACATTATTTGTGGTTGATCTACACACATCTAAACAGAGGAGTTGGATGCTGCCTTCTGTGAATCTGACTGAACTGTTGTAATGTGTTCTTTGCAAGGCTTTACAAACCCTGAGGCTTAGTTTATGTGATGACTTCTGAAAGAAAAAGGGGCTTGCCTTTTAAAGTAGCATGACTGTGAGGAAAACAGGAGTGTAATAGTGTTTCAGCAGCTTCTATCCCATTACAAGTACTTTAAAAAAAAATCACACACATGTTCTACAACATGTTGGTTATGTGGCTGGAAGGGACTCTCTGGGAGACTTAAATGTTCTTCTCTTCCAGTTCCTTGTTTGGACAGTGAAGACATGACAGTAATGGCAGAGCTTCCTTTTCTCAAAGCTGATGTCAGAGAGGTATTTGAAAGTAAGTCTCCTGCTATTTTGGGTTAAGTACTAGGCTGGATTCTGCCTTTCATTAATGATCATCTACTAGCTGATCGGGGACTTGGCATATCCCTGATTAAATGCTCTTCCAGAAGGACAATTGTCTTTTGGAGCCCAGACATAAACATCATGGGTAATAGCTGATTTTGTAACTAGTTTGACCACGGCTCTTCATCTCTAGAGGTAGGATCTGTCTATTTCCATAAGTATTTGGTTTCTTGCATTTAAAAAGAATAATCTTTGTCTCTTAAGGCATTGGATTTGACACATGGTCAACAAAATTCTTTGAGTATAATTGAATGCAAGAAATAGAGATATCTGATTAATGAAGCTGCATATGAAATGTATGCAAGCATTCAAATATCTTTTAAAACTAGCCCTTTCTGTGGAACAACTCCCCCACAGCTGGATTCTTGAAAGAAAGCGTAATAGTCTTCATATGTATTCAAAGTGAGTTTAAACTTCTCATATTTAGGCCACTGCAAAAATAAGTGTGGGTTTTTCATACAGAGAGACAGCTGTACTACCTGTGTCTTGAATTGCCCAATATTAAGATATTTAGGTTGTGTATTAATTTTTAGGCTTTGCCTATTTTACTTTGACTTTTTTCATGGATGTGGGTTTTGTGGGGGTGAGAAGGGGTCTGGTTTTCCTGCAGATTTTGAACAACATCTTGGTTGTCTTGGAGAGCTGATGTATGAAATGTGTATCTGCCTACATTTTTGTAGCTTCAGGAAAAACAACTCAATATTGCCATGACTTAGAAGGACTTGAAGCTAAGGCAGGCTGTAATCTGGGGTCTGAAGTATTTTCCCCTCCCCCTACAGATGAAACCTGTCTGGTCTGTAGTATTTATTTGCTTTGATGTCCTCCTTAAAAAGTGGCACTTCAGTGCAGCTGGACCTACTGCACCTGAAGAGCTGTACTGACTGATGAAGAAATGTTCTTTGGGCTTCTGTGTAGTTTGACTCAAGTAGAATAAACCTTCTTTGGACTTTCAGTGCCTTGTCTAATCTTATGCAGATAGTATATATGAGAAAAAGCATCTCTCCTGCAGCTTTACTGTACAGGAGATGAAAATGGGAGATGTCAAGATAGAGAAGGACATGGCAGGAGTTTGGGGTAGAAAAAACCCCCAGTAATGTGTACTTGAGAAGAAAAAACATAGTGTGTGCTGGCCTGATTAGACGGGAACAAGTTGCTGTTACAGGAGATGTACCTGCAGTCCCTTGGTAAGGCCTAGGTTTCTATACTGCTGCATGCTATGAAATAGTAGAGTTGTACCTCGAAGTATGCAAGACCTAAACAGGGCAAGTGTAGCAATCAGGACTACAATACAGTGACCACTCAGAGTGCATAACACTGAAGAGGCAGTGGTCTAATCCTGAGATGGGGTCTCCAGTGGCTTATAGGTTGAGCTATCTGACCTGTTGAAGCTCCCTGTAGGGCTGAACCCAGACTGAATTATTGTAAGAAGTTCTTTCTTTTAATAGTTGTTGGGCTTTTTTTTTTTTCTTCAGTTCCTTTAAAAACTTACTTGAGGCCCCGAAGAAAGAGGAGGAGGATCTTGGAGAATCCCCATCTTGGGAGAAGAAAGCTTTGCTGTTGTAAGATCAAGGTGGCAAAACGGGAGTTATATAGGAAGAGGCATCAAGGCATGGTCCACGAGCAAGTCTGGGTGGATGAAAGTCCAGAGGGAGCCCAGAAAGTCTGCTCACCAGTACAGGTGGAGCAAGGAGGAGATCATCTCTCAGCAGCACAGCCACTGCCTCCTGGTCAGCAGCCCCAGGGAGGGGACAATGTCCATGTGCAGGGGCCAACAGCACAAGGAGGCATGGCTCCAACCATGAGACCACAACAAATAGACCGGGGGTGGGAGTCCCCAGAGGTGATCGTGCAGGTGCAGCCTCAAAAGATGAGCCAGGGGTGGGAGTCCCCAGAGGTGACTGTGCAAGTGCGGTCTCAGAAGCCAAGCCCAAGATGGGAGGCCCCAGTGGTGACTGTACAGATGCAGTTACAGCAGTGGGGTCAAGGGCCAGTGGCCCCTCAGGTAACTGTACAGGTACAACCACAGGAGCGGGGGCAAGGAATGGCTGGTGTCAAGGTCACTGTGCAAGTGCAGCTGGGCCATGACCCAGAAGCAACCTTCTTCCAGGACCAAGGTGAAGAAGTGTTAGGGAATGGAGAGCGCCTCTCCCAAAAACAAAATCAGGGGGAGCCAATGGCAAGATCTGGAGGTGAGGAAGAACAGGCTGTGGAGGAGCGGGTGCCACAGGGGGCTCTGAGCCAAAGGCAGGGTCAAGGAGAGACAACAAAACCTCAGCAGGACGAGAACCAAAAAGAGGGAAGAGTGGAAGAAATAGAGCTACAGGAGATGCAGGTTGGAGACAAAGTGGACCTGGATGGAATGGAGACAGAAGAGCAGCTTCAGGACCAGAGCCAAGAGCAGGAACAACTAAAAGCAGATCTGCCCTCACAAAAGGAAGGTCAAAGAGCTATGGAGACAAGACAGGAGCAAGGTCCTGTCCAAGAAGGGCCCAAGGGGATGGTGAAAGACCAAAAGGAAGACCTGGGGCAAGAAGTGTCTAAGAAACGTCTGCGAGTGGCTCCAAATTATTTTGTCTCTATTCCAATAAAAAATGATCAGGTATTTTGAAGTAGCTATTCAATCAAAACCAACAAACACATTATATAAGAATTTAAACTTATGCTTAGCTTACCTTGGTTTTAAAGCTTGTGAAGTCCAGAGTGATCAAATTCTGTTTACTTACCTGAGGTGGCCTATTGGGTCTGGCTGGGATGGAGTTAACTTTCTCCGTAGAAGTCCTCAGTGCTGTGTTATTTCTAGCTAGAACAGTGTAGATGGCACACCAATGTTTTTGCTACTGCTAGGAGAAAAAAGTTGCTTTGAGGATTTGCAGTGCCCTTTCCATAAGGTCTGAGTAGATGTGTGTAATCTCAATGGTTTGCCCAGTAATACTTTTTTCCAGAAGAAAGTGTTGGCTTTCACCATCTTGCATTGTCCCATTCCACACTATCTTACAGACATATTTAATGTAATAGAAACAAGTATTTGTTTGTTTGTCTACTTCCCTGCTGAAGCTCACAATGGAGAATGAGAGTTTTCTTCCCCTACAGAAGAGAAAGATAGTATTAATCAATTCTCTTACCACAGTAAACATTTCTTCAGAAATATGTTGATAGCTGTGCAGAGCTTGGATACTGAAGGTGCTGTCTTATGATCTATGGAAATAAATTCCAAAACTATGTGAAAGCTAGAGTTGCAGATTTCAGAATTTTTTCTTGAACTAGTTTGAAGCCCTCTGACTCTTGCATAATTTAGTCTCTGTATTTGTAAAGCAGGAGGGAAAATATTGGCTCACCTTGAGCTACTTATTCCCATGCTGGTATGAAGTTTGCAGCCCACACAAATACCTGAAAGAGGGATGCGTTGCTGTCAGTACCTTAACTAGGAACAGGGTCTTTTTTACCCTTCAGCCTCCCATAGACAACTGACTTGCTGATGGAAATGTCTTGCTAGTGCTGCTCAGGGTATGGAAAAGCAGACAGAGCTCTTTCACTTTGTACCAGCACCTGCTGCACCCCTCATGTCTGGTGCTCTGCTGTTGTTGCTGAATAGCAGCATTGTGAGGTGGGACATGCTCCACACAGTGGACCTTGATGTAGGGACCATGGGTGACTGCACTCAAATGTACTAAGCAGAGAAAAGCTTTGGGATATCAAACCAAAAATTATTCCGCCTGGCTAAGGCAGACAGGAGAAAGTCTTAATTTGAATCAGTAACTGCTGGGTCTCAGCTAGCATGGGCAGAAATGAGAAACAACATAAATTGTGTGAATTATTAATGTTTATAATATATATGCGGCTTGATTTTATAAAACAAATGTAAAAAACAAAAACTGAATGTTGACTTTTATGAATGTAGTGAAAATGTAACCCTTGGCTACCAGCTTCTGCTATTAGTTTATGGTGCTTTTTCCAGGGAATCAAACATATTAGATTAGATATTAGGAAAAACTTTTCTTCACTGAAAGAGTGGTCAGGCACTGGAACAGGCTGCCCAGGGAAGTGGTGGAGTCACCGTCCCTGGAGGTGTTCAAGGAACGTGTAGATGTAGCTCTTGGGGACATGCTCTAGTGGGTACGGCAGTGTTGGACTAGATGATCTGATAGGTCTTTTCCAACCTTTGGGTTTCTGTATATTGTTTGTTTCAATATAAACTTGATTCTTTTTTTTTTTCCTAGCTTAGGTTTCCATGCAGTATCTGGCATGACTGTGTTTATGCTGCTGAAAGGCAATAATTAAGTAGGATGACTCTATCTGTTGTACATTTTTTCCTTTTTCCAATGTGACAAGCAGCTGCAGTACAGTAGCTTGCTTTGGCAGACTTCTGAGTTTTTTACCTAGTTAAGTGCAGAAACTCTAATGTGCGTGTTAGAGGGAGACGTCAAAGGTGCCTTCCTCTTGGTAGGCAATTATTTGCTCTGGCGTTGTCTTGAGTGGAATAATCTCTGAAGGTTATCTGGAGGATGGCCCCATACAACTTGAGTGATTCCTATGTATGACTGGCTTTTGAGAGGTGAACAAAAGTGCAGAGCACATCAGGAAGATAAATACCAGGAAGGGAAAATAACTGTGTAAGCTGGAAGACAATGTTGGCAGAGGAACAAATGGGTATTAAGTGGGCAAAGAATAAATCTAGGCTGGAAACCAGAAAGTTTCCTGCCATCTGAGGAATGAGATCATGGAACAGCTTGAGGGGACATGAATGTGTAACTTACTCTTTTATTTTAATGATCTTTGAGTGTCCTAATATATGGCCTGTGACCATATCCTGGGCAGCTCTATGAATGTCCTTCCCTGCTTTCCCCTTTCCTTCTCTTTTGACTCTTCTCTTCCAGATTTCCCTGCTTTCTCACCAGCTCTGGTAATCTGTTAGTTCTGAAATCCCTGGTTGGGTGCTCTGCTCAAGACATTCCCAATTTATGATCCTCTTAAGTGCCACCTTTAATGGTGGCAGTGACCTGAGACAGCCCTGGGTGAGGCTCTGAGGGGAAACACTGATGGGTGAGGACACTGTGGCCAGCACTGTAGGCCTGGCATGTGTATATGTGAAGGATGAGTAAATAAATACATGTATCATATGCATGTATATACTTTGGTCAATAATTTGAGGTGCTCTTACCTCTAAAGCAAAGATTCCTGACCCTCTGAACATATAACATGATTGCCTGTTATGCCTTGTAGCCCCTTACAGAAGGGTATTAAAGATGCTGTTCATCTTTAGGGTAGAATTAATTTCCCTTAATTATATTTTTGAGAACTCTCCTGATGACAGGGCCTAGGGCTGTCTCCATTTTCCTCCCTTTCAACAGAACAAAGGAAAAAATAATGTATTGCAGTCCTGGTGGGTGCCACAGCTTTTTTCCCTTTGTGTTTAGTGGGGCTTCAGGAGGCTGGACACCAGCCTTCAGTAATGGCTTTTGATCTGGGCTGAATCTAGGAATGTTGTGGTCTCAGGCTTTCAATACTCTATTACAAGTGTTTCCTTCCTGTCCCCCACCCATTGCACCAAAAGCATAGCGTTTATAGAGAAGTGCTGCAGACTGACCCACAAATAGAAGATGTATGGAGGGTAAGGTAGGCTGTTTCCATGAGAGAAGCAGCAGAAAGTTCTGAAGACACATTTGTGAAGCTGACAAAAAAAGGGTGAGAAAATACATTAAAATTGCTCTGCAATAGTTAGATGCCTACATGGAATTTCATTCAAACTTGTCTTCCCAGCTGTCTGAGCCTCCAGTTGAGGAGGCAAAAGGATCATCTTTCTTACTTCAGGAGTATTCTTAGAAATATTGGGCAAGGGGAAAGAACATGAGACTGTTTTGTGGAATTGCTGTCAATATTTCACCTAGTCTGTCAAAACAAAGATTTTTAGCTTGTGTGGTCAGGTAACTTGATGGCTTGAGTCCTGCTCCATGTTTCCAGGGCCTAAGCCAATGTGCTGTAAATAGTAGGCCATAAATTGTGCCTCTGCAGTAAGGACTACCTTAATTTAAGAGTAACTTCAGGGATGTGTTTGTCATAGTGACAAATGTACTGCAAAAGTCTGAATTCAGTGAGTTTGTCTGTATCTTCAAACAGATTATCTTAATTGTGTGGGGCTTTATCCTGACATTTATCAGAAATCTGTTATACTAACATGTTCTGCTCTGCAGGTTATGGGGCTATTTATTGGACTGCACAATGACTGCCAAAGCTTTCTGTAGAAAGATTGCAAAACAAAAACATATTGACCCAGCTGTTTCAACCTATAAGAATAAAGTGGAGCTCTAACATGTGTGAGCACCTAGGCATGTAAGCCAGAATTTGCTCAATGAAATAATCGAATAAGTGAGTTGGCACTAACAAAGGCTTTTACCAGGTGTTTAGTTCCTGTGTGACTGAATTCTTCTCCCTCCTGCCTTCTTCCCATGACTGGCTTATAAATGTTAACAGATCACTTTGGAAAAAAAAAAAAATCTTTCTTTGGAGTCAGTTTTGTAAAGGCACAAATAGACTTAGTCAGAAACTGGCCATACAATTCTAGAAAAATAACAACTCAGAAAACAGCATGTTTACCCAGTTTGCCTGTTTACTGTTACAGTTTCTTTTTGGGAAGAGACATTAGTTTAATCTGTGATCAAACTTGTAATCAGAAAATGGCATAAGAATAATTATGAAAATGCTATTCAATTTCCACAGTCTATTAACAACTGACAACTGCATGAAGTTCACATTAATATTCACACAGTGCTGTGAGCTTTATTCTAACATGCTTAGGGTCAGATTCAGACCTGCTTCAAGTTTTAGGGGTGCTGGCTCACATGAGAGTGGCAAGTTTAGCCTGTAGGCATTAATAAACAAACAAAACCAAACAACCACAAAAACAAAACAACCAAAAAAACCCCCACTAAACAATTCCTGAAAAGAGACTTTGAAATTGAAACTGAAAGATGTTACATGATAGATCTGGGGGATTTTGTTTTGTGGACTCCTGGCTTAAACTTGATTTGCATTTTTGGGCATGTAAGTCTTCAGTATTCTGAACACTTTTAGTAATACCTGGGCACTCTAAAATTAAAACTTATTTCCTTGTCTTCTGTTTACTGCATTACAGATTTTAGACAGAATTGAAGATGTCCAAGATCTCATAGTCACTAAAGAACCTGACTTGTTGAAAGCTCTTCTTCATATTCAGACTATGCACCTTACTATAATAGTAGCCCACCTGGGAACAAAAGAAGAAATAAAAAAGTAAGAATCCTGTGAAATTCAAGTACAGCTAACTTTTTCTGCTGTATTGCTGTTGTGAATAATTACGTTTTAAGAAATTGTGTGTAGACTACTAAACTTTTTTGATCAGTGTCTGGCTTGTTCTCAATACCTGGCCAGAAAGATCTTTACACAAGTAGGTGTTGATGCCTCAGAGGTTGAAATTTTGTGTAACTGCCATGTGGTGATGAGGAAAAGCAGTGTGGCTGCCAATAGTGTTGCTATTTTGTTACTGTATTACTACCATAAAATAACTCAATGGACGTAAAGTTCCCTGAGCTGCTGTCTTTTGAGAAACCACAGCTTTTCAGATCATCTGTGCTTGTATCAGCTGGAAAATGTTAGCTGATAGGACATCTTATGTTAAGAAGAAAACAAAACAAAAATCTGCCTTGTTCATTTCCAGGATGTTCTCTTGTCTAATTCAAGCTGTGGGCTGTCACTGGGGCCCTGTGAATTAAGATGGGGATATTGAAACGTGACTAAGGGAAGCTATCCTGTGGTCAGGAAGGCTAGAGCTGCTATAGAGATACAGCAAAGAGTATGCCGCAGGTTTTCCCTCTAATCCTTATCCTACTGTAACCACACTGGGAAATCTGAGCATTCTTGGCAGGGAGGGAAGGCCCTTGGGTGCCTGGGAAGGTGTTGCATGGTAGATGTGGGACCCATGTGAGAGCTGCCCTTTCTCTGGGGGCCTTGGTGCACATCATCAAGGAAATGGGAGACATTAAGGCCTCAACACCATGAGTGACACAGGATCTGCTTGCACATAAAGCAGAATGCCTACTTGGAAAGACATAAAAACCAATATGCATAGGAAGACCCCTTCTGCCCATAAAGGCAGCAACAGTTAAACAGGGTTAACATGGATCATGGATATGACAAGTTTGTATGTGCCTTATTTTTAAAATAGTACCTGCTTTTATTGTACATTCTAGAAGCTTTTTCAGAGGGTCTAAGTTGGGGAGGGGCAGGTAGGAGGGTCATTATATGGGCTCAGAGGCCTGCATGAAGAAGCCATGATATACAGTAATTCAGTAATAAAAACTGTTCCAGTGCTGCTGACTGGGCAGGCTGTCATCCAAGAGGATAGGGAGCTTGTGGAGAGCAGCAATCAAAATGGCAATCAATTGGTTAAGGAGGTGAGTGGAGCTAAGTAGTGTTAATGAACTTAAGAGTGGATGTGTGCCTGTAATATAAAAATAATGGGCATACCTAATGAAAAGCAGGTCTTCCTTGCCAAATGCTTTTCATCCTTTATCCTCTACCTAGAGAGCTCTACTAAATGAGGCTGTAGTTCAGTGGCTACTGCTCTGTGCTGTCACATGAAACACTGTCTTAAGGTGTTAGGCCAAGTATTTCTCACTTATCAAGCTAATAACACTGCTGAAGCAGCTGGCTCAGGCCCTTGCAGAGGGAAGGAGGTACCTTCAGATCTCATGGCAGAGTTGTTTTAGCTGCATTTAATGGCAGCTTAGACATTATGGACTTAACAAGCAGGACTAATCTAGTCCTTCACTTGTTAAAGTGGAAGAAGCAAGATCCTCTGCAAAGGATTCATCTCCTTTCCACCTCCCATTCTGTCCTCACCAAATCTTCATCTGCAGAGCCCCCAGGAGTCTCAGAAAGAAGCAGCTTCTATTTTATAGTTGGAGTAACTCCAGTATAGTAGTTGAGGATTGCTCCTGTTGGCTGAAGTTGCCTCTGTGTGCATGAAATGTGCTTTCCTGAGGGGATTAGATTGTGCTGTGGGTTGTGATGTCTGATTTCTAGTTGGATAATGATACACAACTCCTAAAATTTTTTTTTAACAATGAAATTACCTAGTCAAAACTTACTCTAGGTGTAATGATAAAATAAATGAGGCTACAGGAGCCACAAACAACCCATGGACTGGTGTCCTGCAGTCCTTAGTTATGCAGTATTTTGGTAGAATCATGAAGCATTAGTAGAAGGCTTCTCCTCAAACTCAAGACTGACAGGATCCCTCTTCCTGAGACACCAAGGCAAAGAAAGGCACCTGTAAAACTTCAGTGGATGTTAAGTTGCTGAAGAACTTGGTGCCTACATTTAGAAACCCATTAGTTACTTTTTCTGCCTTTAAGAAGAAGGGTTGAATTTGAAATATTAACATCTTAGGGTAATTTATTTTCCTTGAGATATTTCTGTGTGCAGCACGGCCCACATTTAAATTTTGAAATGGGACATATTGCTCCCAACATAAGCATCAATTTGATATTTTGTTAGCTGTACTGGAGTAGGAAAATATAATGGAGATAAATGCTAAAGGTGCTTCATGTGGGGGAATAAATTTATTTTGGTTTAGGAATAAAACTCGTGAACCAGTTGAGAATGGCAACAATAAAGTTTTAAACTACATGATGCAAATATAAGTTCAGTTTTATCCTTTTTGACTCTAGCAGCATATATTCACCTAGCTGTTTCTGGCATGTTAATGACTTGAACATTCACTTTGCTAGCAAAACTCACTTCTAATATAAGCTAAGGTTGAAGCTATTGAAAGACGTCGTTTATTTAAAATGCCTGTGCATCTTCTAACAGTTATGAAAGCATTAACACTGAAATATAGCATTTGCTACACCCTGTATAGTGCTGTAGAGTGGTCAAAATTGGGCATATTGTCTGATAATAAAAATATAACAATATTTCTGTGTATAATAATAACCAACCTTCTTTCAGAAAATATTTTTGAATTGTTTTAAAAGGGCTGTTCTGGCACTGAAACAAAGCAAGACTAAAGTGGAAGCCATCTTGCAAGGCAAAGACTTTAATATGACATTTCATGGGATTGGACAGTTTAAAAATCAAGTGATATATGTGAAAATGTTGAAGGAAGACCAGAAAATACTGAGCAAAATTGCGGGTAAGTACCTGATCTGATCCTTTACCAGTCGTGGTAAACCAGTTTATAGTCTGTCAACTCTGGTAAGCACTGGCCCAAGTTGCTGTGCATGGCCATAATGTGCTGCCTTTATTTAGGTTTCCTCTTTCTTAAATATGAAGCTGATAACTGGGAACCTGCGGAGCATGAGAGTTAAGTTCTCAACCTATTTGAGACAGGTGAGATGTACGGACATTGGACATGTCAAGATTGCACTTGCAAGGTTATCTTAGCCTGCCCTGCAGTCAGGGTCTCACAGGCCTGTGGTATCTGTGTGGTCTTCAAAGTCACACCTTAAAACTAGGGCTCTGTTCATTCTAATAAACTGGAAACCTTTTCTCTGGGATTGGAGGTGATAAATGGCAGTGTTTTCTGCATATGCATGTGTAGCACCAGCAAATCAGTCTTGCCTCTACTGTAGAAGAGGAACAGAAGGATAAGAGTAGCTTGGTTCCTCTCCTGAAACTTCCCAAAGCACTGATGGGCTCATGAAGATGTCCCAGGTCTCTGACCTGCTTACTTGCACCTGAGTACAATTTTAGAAGGGTTTGATATTTACCCCACCCTGTTCTGTTTTTACAAGCTGTTGTAGCCTGTAATGCAGAACCTAATCTGTGTCCTGGGCTTTTACTTCCAACAGAGCAGAAATAATCAATATATTTTTTCTTTGCTATTTTCATACTAGGCAAAAAGGAAGCATAGTTCAACTAATGCTTCTCAAAAAGGCATGCAGTGCAAAGAAACTATGTAATCTTCAAGGGATATGACTTTCCAGAATAGTCTGTTTTTTCTTTTTGTTGAAGCTGCTTCCTACCTCCTCCAGTTCTTAGCTTTGATATAATAGTTCTGCTTGCCTCTCTTCCTGTTTATTTCTCCTTATTCAGTAGCCAGTGTTGCAACTAGACAGAAGATGCCTCAGTATGAACAGCTACTTTGTCTCAAGTAAAAATTAGCAGCTTCACTAGCTGTTACCTTTTGCTCAACTCTGGTCTTATTTTCTTTTACTGTTTCATCCATGGTGAAGATAACTTTGACTCAAACCTGCTGTTCTTTTGTTTGAAGTGCTCTGTTCCTACTTACTAGGATTAGAGCCTCAACAAGCTTCCCCATGCCCAAATTATTTCTTAAGTATTTAATGCAAAATAATCTTGACTCGAAGATGACTAAGTAGAAAGCACATGATGCTATTTCCTTTAAGATTACATTCAGTACATGCCTGTCCACAACATATGCCATTGAAAGAAGAGACTGCTTGACTGGTGATGTCCCCTCACCTTAGTGCTCTCCTCTTTCACTTCTGAAAGATGCAGAAGTGAATACCTCCTTTCTCTTATCTGAATACTGTTGTTTCTCCCTCTACTCATAGTTTTGTTTAACTGAGAATTTTATTCCCAATGAATCATAGCATTCAAGATCAACCTTTATCATGCTATTTTTGCACCATCAGTAATGTTTAATTTTGGTTCTGCAGAATGTGTGCTATGATGCTCTCCTTCCTTTTTTTTAATGATATTGGAGCCGCATTAACTCTAACAGCCATTACAATAGTGTGTGGCAGATCCTTCATCTTCTCTGCCTGGATAACCTGCATCTTCAGAATTCTGGGAACCCTGGTGTACAGCTTCTGATCTGACCCCCTATCTTAATGATTTTGAGGAGAAAAATTTTGATTGCAAGCCCCAGGAATATTCTGTCAGTACTTGTGAGGTATTTTTAATGCAATATGATTGTTCACTGATTGCCTGTACTTCTCTGACAGAGACAAACTGCCAGTTTTCAAGCTGTTAACTGTCATCAATGGCTTTGCTTTTCAGAGATGTAACTTCCAGTGATGTACTTCCTGTGTAACTTCTAGTCATTTCTAGAATTTAATGAGTCTGGGGATTATGCAAATATGTGTCAAATTATATCTTTTTAACATCACTGAAGAAATGTGGTTTTCTGTTTTTTCTCCTCCCTTTCAGCATAGCAACTGAATAATTATTTATATAATGAATCAGGATTTTTTTTTTTTACCTTAGTCAATATTTTTGGCTGCTCATGGGTATGTGTGGATTTCCAAATGCTGCAATTTCAAACAGTATAATGGGTGAATGATTTGACAGGCAAAGGTCAAGGTGGTACTGCTAGCTGCCTCTGCCTTGTCATGCCCTTATTGATGATTTGTCAACAACAGTTTCAGTTCAGCTTACTCTAATGAAGTTTTTGAACCTCTGAAGTGTTCCTGGCATTAGAAAAACACAAAAATAGCTGTCTGGCTCTTCATTTGCTTTTATTCCTACATTGTGGAGAGTTATCCTGTCTCTTGATCAATTAACTGCAGTTAACTGGTAAATACTGAGTATATGAGGCTTCTTTTGCTGCTAGTGACCTCTTTTTATTTGGAAAAGAGTTACTAATTAAGATGGCTTAATTTTCTTAAGATATTTATCAAGTGAGTAAGGGAAAAAAGTGTCTCAAACTGAGTGAAACTCTAACATGGGCAGGACATCATCAGCTATGAGTCTTCTTAACTGATGGCTAGGAATCATCTTCAAGCATTGACCTCTCTTCCATCATCAGGCTTTCTGTTGCAACTCTACTCATGGCAGTAAGACCTTTACTTTGTGGTAGTAACTCCTTCCTGCTGCTTGGTAGAGCTGGTGCTGGATGGTGAACATGAGGAGATGCTACTTTGAGTTTTCTGTTCTGTTAGGCTCTAGCTTGGTTCTTTGCACATCTAGAGTATGTTGTTTGATCAGTTGATATTTGGGGAAGGGTCCTTTTCTAGAAGGAGCTTAGATGCTTTGCTGTATGTGTTCTTTGGGGCTTGCTGTGCTTTGACCTACTGGTGTAGGAACAAGATGACTTAACACGTGGAAACTCTTCATTTTAATGTGTGTTATTTAACAAACTCCCAGAGGTACTTCAGGGGTTATTTGATACCTGACCATAATCACTCAGTACCATTTTTAGATGCTCTGAAGTATCTGCAGTGTTCACGGTGGACCTACAGCCAGACTATATCCTTCTGCAGTGGCAGCTGGAGGCCAGGTGGGCATCTAAAAAGGCAGTGGATGCTTGTTTAGGCAACTGGATCCTGTTCTTCATATGTTCTCCAGCTGGAAAACATGAAGCAGTTACCTTGGCAAAGTGACCAGACAGCTCCAGCTGCTGCTCCTTCACAAATTCTGAGATGAAACATTTTAATGTATTAATTAGCTGAACTCTAAGCCAGAGACTTGGCCTCAATACAAACACATATGACAAACTAGTAAACACACATGTAGTTAAACTTCCTGATAGATGGAAATATAAAATGGAAGTAGGGTGACTATAAGAAATGCACTCATCAAATATGTAATATGCTTTTTTAACACATTTCAACACTCAACCTGCTTCTCCCATTACCTAAGCAAATTAAGGAATAACAAGTTAGGTGGCAAGGTGCAGAGTCTGACAGGAAAAGATATGTAAATGTTGTAGGTTTCCAGGGCAGATGATGGTGGGTTTTTTAACTCTATCCTCTAAACAACCAAGGTATGGAGACCTCTGACAATAAGAACAACTGCTGGAGAGGCACTAAGGACATTAGCCTCAGCCAAGGCTTTCAGTGTTATTTTGCAGTTATTCTTTACTGTTTATACATGTGCTGGTTTTGGCTGGGATGGAGTTAATTTTCTTCACAGTGGCTGGTATGGGGCTGTGTTTTGGATTTGTGCTGGAAACAGCTGGTAACACAGGGATGTTTTTGTTACTGCTGTGTACTGCTTACACAGTCAAGGCCTCTTCTGCCTCTCACCCCACCAGTGAGTGGGTGCACAAGGAGTTAGGAGGGGACACAGCCAGGACAGCTGACCCCAACCAGCCAAAGGGATACTCCGTAACATATGATGTCATGCTCAGCATATAAAGCTGAGGGGGAAAGCTGGCTGGGCATCAGTTGGTGGTGGGCAGTTATTTTTATTTACTTATATATTTCTTGTTTGTTTCTTTATTTTACTTTTCATTACAACCTATTTCTATTATTAAATTATTCCTGTCTCAACCCAGGAGTTCTCACTTAACCCTTCAATTCTTTCTTACAATCCTGTTGTGGTGAGCAGCTCTGAGGTACTTAGTTACCATCAGGGGTTAAACCATGACAAAGCACAACTGTTGAACAACACTTCATCTTTGGCGTTTGCTGGTCTTGCAGGGGTCTGTCTTTCTCAAGCTTCACCTCGCTGTTCTTGTGAGACTCTGCATAACCCAATTCAAAGTTGATGAAAACAAAGTTTTGATCAACTTGGCTTGACATTATAATCAGTTGAAAGATGTTGAATATAAATTCTGGAGTTGCTTACAGATGTTTCTTTTGATGCACAATAAAGCCTTATTGCTTCATAATTATGTGGCCAATGGTTTTAAACCAACACCACCATAAACACTTGGTATTGCATAATCTGGGGAAGGAGTATTATGTTTGTGTGACTTTTGACTTGCTGCAAAGTTGTATTTGTTCTGAGAATCTTGCCACCTTTTTGCTGGAAGCACTTTGCTTCTTGCATTGCTTTTTGCAATAACTGGGGAGAATCTGTCCCATCTCACTCCTCAGCTGTGGCCGTAAGCGGCTGCATCTTTTTCCTGGCAGCAGGTCTGCCATTGGCATGTGCTTTCCTAAATTCACCATTGTGATAAGATGTCTGTGAATTCAGAAGGAATTGTATTGCAAGCATAAGTGTGGATCTAGTTTCAGGTTTGCATCATATGGCTGTATGATGCAGCACAGCTTTGCTTTTGTGTTTTTCATTTGTTTGTTGCCTGTGATGGTATGACAACTAGTTATCTGCTGTGTGCTTTAACTGTGTATCTTGCTCAAGGCGTAGTGGCTTCCTGTCTAACCTTCCTGTAAATATTCTTTCCCTAAGTCCCAACTGTTTGGTTTATATTTCTTATTTTATCACTTTAACAGAAGCTGTGGAAGAATGTTTTATTGAAATGAATCTCAATGTTTTTGGGAGCAAGGATTTCAAACCACATCTTACTTTCCTAAAGCTCTCCAAAGCACCAATGTTGAGAAGAAGGGTAAGTAATAGGTTTTAAAATACCTTCTACTGGGATCTATCCTAGTCATCATTTTCCTTCTAATGAAATTCTGGGGGATTATACTTATGTGATGGTCACTGCAATTAGAGAAAAATATAATTTCTGTTTAATAAAGCTTGTATATAGGCTGGCCAACAGACCTGTGTGTGTTCATAGTAAATGGAAGAGATGAAGTCTCTTGCTCATACTGTGAATGGCTTTAATGTAGAGTACAGAGTGTGTTCCTTCTGCTGTGACCAGTCAAATCGGCACAAAACCACAATGCCAAGATGCTTCTATAGGGCAGGATTACTTCTGAGCAATATTTATCTGAGAACAAGATTAATGTCATGTTGGAAGCCAGGCTGGTGCCTTGATTTATGGTAGAAATGTGCAATGTGCTTTTCTAACCTTTACTGCAGCATTGTATGGGATTTTATCACATACAATTAAAGTAAAAAACAACTCTGATTAGATTGCTCATTTCCCAGTGGAATACTGTCCTTCTTGTTTCCAGGAATAGTACTTGTATTTATGAGGTCAATATATTGCAAACCTGAAACACTAAAGGAACATGCACGAAGAAAACAAAATGCTATAATAGCTGAAGAAAATGACCTTGTATTTGTGCTCTTCAAGTATTTTGTATTGACTTGATATTTGCCTTCTGTATACATGGTACAATCAAGATTGGATAATACTGATAGTTCTGTGCTGGAGGATTTTTCTTTTATACTGTCTGTGGGGAATTTCTTGAGGACAGGCATCAGCAGTGTCTAATGCAAGACAAAACATACAATAGGCATGCATGAATTCCTGATGACTTTTGTCCAGGGTGTTTTCACACTTCTTTTGCTATCAAATGTAAAGTAAAAACTAAATTATAACTTATTGTATGTTCCACTCCTTTGATCTCTAGCATGGAATATGGCATATATTACTGCACAGTGATTCATGTAGGCAATCTTATTGCTTAATAAATATATGAATATGTAAGTGTATACAGTGTCTGAATAACCAGTAAGAGGAGATCCCAGAACTGGACCCAGCACTCTAGCTGTGGCTTCACCAGTGCTGAGCAAAGGGCAAGGATCACTTCCCGTAACCTGCTGGCAACTCTCTTCCTAATGCAGAGCACCAGCTGTCTTTGCTGGAAGGGCACATTAGTTGCTCATAGTCAACCTGGTGTCCACCAGGACCCCCAGGGTCTCCTTTGCAAAGCCTCTTTACAGTCAGTCAGGTGCCAGCCTGTACTGGTGCATTGGGTTGTTCCGCCCCAGGTGCAGGATTTTGCACTTCCCCTTGTTGAACTTCACAAGGTTCTTGCTGGCCCATTTGTCCAGCCTGCTGAGGTCCCTCTGGATGGCAGCATGACCCTCTGCTGATAACAAAACTGGGAGGAGTAGCTGATTTACCAAAGCTGCTGGGGGTGTACTCTGCCCCATCATCCAGACTGGTAATGAAAATTCTGAGCAGTATTGGACCCAGTATTGATCCCTGGGGTGCACATCTAGTTCCCAGCCTCCAACTAGATTTTGTGCCACCAATCACTACCCTCTGAACCTGGCTGTTCAGCCAGTTTTCAGTCCACCTCACTGTTTCCTTCCAGCCAATACTTC